>OU744340.1:101347516-102694776 GCA_916610165.2 Gymnosoma rotundatum
ATTCACATTTCCCTTACAAATTGCAATGGATACCGGGGTACCCGGGTTCGCATGTTGCGATAGTTAAAGTTAAAGGAAATTTTTTGGAGTTTAAATGGAGCAAAAAATTAAATTCAGTAGCTTTTTTATGTGGGTATCCGCGTATTAACACAAGTGCTAACTTTATACATCGTTCTTTTTCAGCCAGTGATAATGATAGTTGTAACATTTTCAGATGAAAAATAGTCGAAATAAATATACATATATAATCTCTATTCATATTCTTTAAGATGAAAATTTATTATTTGGAATCTTTTCTATGTTAATTGTGCTTGATTATTAAAAACACTAAAACTGAGGGGAAAGCATATCCATAGGGCCATTTCGCTGACCTATATGAAAAGTAGCGACGGCAGTAATAGAATAATATGTTTAATAACTTTTAGTTCAAAAAAACACTATGTGTCTTTTAGATTTCAAAAAATAAGTAGAATTCTTCTTTACTTTGATTATTTTTTTTCATTTCTGTTTTATTTATGTGTATAATTTTCATAGTAATTTACTGCACTCGTATTTCTCAGTTCAATATTAATATATATCAATATTTTAAACTTTATTGTTATTTACAAACATCTTATTTAATTTAGCGTATGCGAAAACAAATTGTAAAAAAATATCCATTACATGCTCTAACGCCATTTGCCATATTCAAAATGTTGCTTTAAAAGTCATAAATCATTAAACTATTAGTTGCAGGATATTTAATCATAATCGTGTCAAAGAAATAAATGGATCTTATATTCGATTTGTAGGCATAAAGAAAACAAAAACGACAATTTATACGAATAAGAAGTAGCAAAAAAAATCAAGTTTTCTTAAGTGATTTTATTATTTCAATGAATAATAAGAGTGTATTTGCCGGTCCATAGATTTTACTCGAATAAATACTGCGTTATATTTTTCTTCTTTTTACCATCAAATATTTTGTTACGTAAATGCTGAGAGTTTTAAAAAGGAACGAGGGTTGTAGTCAACAGTTGGCTTATGTGTATGCTTAATGAAATAATTGAAAATTGTAAGTGAAAACAGTGCGTTTGACAGCGGGAAAGTCAAGGTAAGAATCTGTTTTTTTTAGAGCAGGTCTTGCAATGGTTGTTAACATGTTATCAACCAATTTTTCTACAATGTTATAATAATTATTACAAGATTTGTATCCTTCCATGCAGATCTACAACAACGGAGTGGTATTTTTTGTCAAATGCTGATTACGACGATCTTGTTCGCGATTTACACTTATCAAAGCGGCAATCTGATGACCTCGGATCGCGATTAAAGCAGCGGAATTCGGTGGAAAAAGATTTCGTTATAACATCTGATAGAAAAGTGACCGGGCTTGGTTACTTAAGGAAAGTTTTAAGACTAGTTCCAATTACACTGAATTCGTGTATTGCGTTGATGTACCAAAACTATTTTCGGCATTAAATCAAAATTATAATGCAGATGAATGTCGATTTTTCACTGATGGTTCATGTAAAAGTAGGTTTTCTTTTAAAAATGTATGACTTTATTGTTATTAATTTAAGATTTGTAATCTAATATCTAGGCTTGAAAGTATTTCTATTGCATAACCAAAATCAATTACCTTCAGTTCAAATCACATATGCGACTTATACAAAAGAAACTTACGAAGTGATGAAAAATATACTAATGTTCGTTAGCTATACTGCACATAATTGGAAAGTCGTCGAAGACTTAAAGGTTTTCACAATTTTATTTGGTATGAAAGGTAGTTACACAAAGTATCCGTGCTATCTTTGTGAATGGGATAGTCTTGTACCGAATCGTTATGATCACAAAGTATGACCATCTCGAGAGTCACATAGAATAGGCACGAAAAACATTTTAAATTACCAATTAATTAAAGCTAAGGATTGTATTCTGCCACCACTGCATATTAAACTGGAATACATGAAACAATTTATAAAAAAAATTAGATGTAAACGGCGACGCTTTTTGTCATCTCAAAGTGGTGTTCCCAAAACTAAGTGAAGCCAAAATAAAAGGAGGTATATTTTTTTTTTTTAAATGATTTTTGGGAATAAATATTTTAAATAAAAATTGCAAGTGCCTGTGCAAAAAAGCTCTGGCAACTCACTATATTTTTGAGTTTATTATAAACACAAATGTATGGTGTTGCCGTTTGCTTTTTATTTTGATTACTTCTTACAACTACACGTAGAGTTGGAAAAAACGAACAACATGTATGTAGAAATGTAAGCAAAAATAAAGTCATTATTGATTATTGGTATTTTGTTTAAGCTTTGATGCTTGTGTTTATTAATTTTTTGTCCACTTCTCAGTTGGTTAAAAAAAAAATTTAAATATAATAAGCAGCTTTAGCTTATCTAAAATATGGTAGAAGGTTCCCTGATGAGTTGAGTTGAGCAATCAACGAAATGGCCATAGGAACTAGCTTTACCACTAATAATCAATATTTGATTTTATTTAAAATATTTGGGTTATTAGCACACTGAAAAGTGAATTAATAAAAGGAGGTATATTTTTGTTAACATATCTAGTACGTTTTTTATCATTTTTATCTGTTTTGATAACATCTGGGTATTTATTTTGACCTTGAAATCGAAAAATTTTGAGAGATGCAGATTTCATTAACAAGCTAAGTTCCGTTGGAACACGTGCATGGAAGACTACTGTTGCGCTATGCGATAATATCCTTGGAAATCACAGAAGCGACGACTATGTCACAGTTGTCAATGAATTCTTAAGTGCGTATGGTGAAATGGGCTGCAACATGTCCATAAAAATTTATTTTCTGCATTCGTATTTGGACTTTTTTCTCAGATAACCTGAGCCAGTTCAGTGATGAGGCGAACATATTTTCCAGGAAAAGGCAACTATTAAAACACGTTTTGAAGGAAAAAATAAGATAAAAATGATTTCAGAATATTGCTGGTCACTGAAACAAGAAACTGAATTAAAACAAAACGGTCAAACCCTTTTGAGTTAAATAACCAAAAATAAAATTGGTAAAATGTTTAAAAGTTTGTTCTCATGAAAAGTTAAATAAATCAGTCAATTGCTTTTTGATTTTTAACCCCAAATATGCATTGTAATCGTAAGTAAACGTACTTTTTGAATAAATTCAATAGAACTATAGTTTCTTAAAAAAATTATGTATAAAAACGTCACCAAAGTTGAAAAATTTTTTAAAAATCTACAAAATTTATCAACAAAGTTACAAGCTTATAAGTGCGATAAGGTAAAAAATTGTTTTTTTAACCGTAAATTCGGATTTTGGAGGTGTCCGGCATATTTTACTATTTGATTCTTCTTTAACTCGACAAGAGGTTCAAGAAAAAACACGTTATTCCCCATGTTTCTCTATTTCATTCAATTTTGTACCACTGTGTAATTGCTAGTCCTAAATTTCTATATTGAATTCAAGTTCACGCTCACAAAACTTCTGTGTATTGTTTAAAAACGATGAAAATGTGGTAAAAAATAAAAAATATTAAAAATACTTGAATAATTATAAAAAGAAACACCATAAAAAGAGGGATGCATAACTTGGTTTGCTTCATACAGCTTCGCTAAGCTTGGAATGCACACTCTGATATGAACTACCGAAATAAAACAGTTAAAGTACGAAAAATACTTAAAGGTTTCCTTGATTTTGTATATAATTTTTTTATTATTTAACAAATAATTCTCTTTCCAAAAAGTATTTACAAAATTTTACCTAACTCAATTCGCTAAGTGAGAAGGAAAAGAATAATTCTTTAGTTCGTTCGTAGGGAATATACCATCCTCTCATCATTGTCATCTACTGAACGCGTACACGTAAATTTTTTTTGTCACCATATTTGTCAATTTAAGAAACATTTTTATAATAAAACATTTTTTTAAATCGTTACTGAATCAAAAATTCTAAATTTGTTCTCTTCCTTATTTTAAGGTGTCAAATCAAAAATAAATTTATTTTAGTTCTTTAAGTTTAACCCTCGTATAATAAAATTCTTTGCCTCAAGGCATTAAAGATTTTTTTTTTTAATTGTTTTAAGGTGGATGAGAAATTTTATGGGTTATTACAACTGAACAAAATACAAATTATAAAAGAAAAAACACAAAATTATTATCAAACACTAAAAGGGTGCATAAATTACTTAAATAGTATTTCGGACATATGGCTGGCTAAGTAAAACATTTTACACCCCTTTTAATAGTTTTCCTTATTTGTTGTCATATTTTTGGCTGACATCATCACAGGAAATCGAAAAATGTTTAAGAAAAAAATTTTTGTACACAGAGAATAGAAATTCGTTCTGAGAACCGAATTCGTTGCCAATCGAATTTTGTCGGTTGTGTGTATTATCTTAAATTCGGTTGTAATAACCGAATGAATGTGTCACTCACAACTATTTAAAAAAATCATTCTTGGGTGACTATAAAGTATTATTGTGAATGAAATAAAACAATAAAATATGTTAATATTTACTTTTATTTTAAAAATAAATTACAGGAGTAATATAACACTTTATAAATTTCACGTTTAGAGCCTTCCTTTATTACATCATGATCCTTCTTTACGACATATGTGTGTAGTTTCTTAAAATTTTCATCCCATACCGCCAGTCTTGCTGCTGCGAAGTGTATTTAACATTTCAGAATTTTTTTAATTTAAAAATGTCTTTGTAAGATTGATTTTGGACTTACCTTTCTACAATATTGGAGAACTTTTCACCACTAACAGTATATGTATACCTTGTATTTTTGAACTGAAATATTGATTATTTTTTTGTATAATGTGTACAAGTTCATTTTTTTTATGTCAAACATTTTTCGGTTTTAAAAGACACAATTGATTTTTATGATTTTAACTACCAAAATTTGGTATTCAGTAGTAATGTGCTGAATAAGTTTGATTGTATCTTCCATTTAATACAATAGATTTTATTAAATACACAAATCGGTAGCGATAACCTTTGTAAGAGCTTTTACAACCAACATTTGGGCGCAAATATCATTTGTTAGCTTTTAGTGTTAAAAATAAGTCATAACTATTATTTATTTATATTAAAAATCAAATCATTATATTAGTAATTAAATTTTAACATATCAACTGAATTTTTACCAATCTTTTTTCTGTGTGTATAAAAGGAAAAAAACCTACAAATTCCATTTACAATTTATGGCAGCAATTTAAATTAAAAGGTTTTTTATCTTAGTTTTGTCTTTCATTTTATGTCTTTTTGTCAACTTAAATTCTTGATATGTTAAGTTTACTTGAATTTCAATATTTATTGATTAAACACCAACTTAATATTTGCTCGTCCTTTCTGCAAGTATTTTAAATAACATTCCTAAATGTCTGGCGGTCCTTTGTTTAATTTCAACTCAAATAAATCGCCCTCTTAAGTTTATCATTGTTGATTATTTTCTCCTTTGCTGGGGATTGTGTGGTTCGTTTCTTATTTGTCAATAGTCAATAATCAATTATTGTGAAACGAGCCTTTTAAGTTGTTGTAGTCTGCTGCTAAATTTGAGTGTTTTATAAATTCCGGTGGAGTAGTAGAAGTTTTTGGAGTTTCGAAGTAAACATTTTTTTGCAACTGCTTAGGTTGGGAAAATATTTAAAGTATTTTTACCTGTCTACAATTTTTTTTTTGCATTTCTTAAATAAAAACCAAAAAAACAAGAAAAAATTTTTAAACGACGTTAAAACTTAATTTTATCACGCATATAATGTTAAATATTTGACAAATATGCCTTAAATTTCAAATGACTTTTCTTTCAATTGGAGTTGCTTAAAATATGTGTGAAACGATTGCATCAAAAGAGTTTCTGCCAGTTTTTTGCAGTTGCTAATTTTTTTTTCTTTCAAAGAAAATAAAGACCCTTATGGATAAAAAAAAATAGGATTTTATTTAAAAACATTTTATTAATATCCTTAATGTCTTATTGACTGTAATTAAATTTTGAGTTCTTTATATGAGAAATTTTCAAGTGTTGGTCAAATGGTATCAAATAAGGGAACACCTTAAGTTTGTAAATTCAAATTTTTTACATTTTCTTATAGCGAACTTAGCAATACAGGTTTCCTGAAAATTTTTGCTGTCTGTTTATACCGGGTCAAAAGTTTGGTCATATATACCATATTACATTAAATATTGGGACCCCCTTTAATTTCCATCCAAATTTTATACCTAATGTTATAGCGGACTTAGCCATGCAGGTTCTTTGTAAATTTTAACCATCTGTCTACAACTGTTCAACAGTTTGGTTATATAAATCAAATTATGTGAACTATTGGAGCACCCTTTAATTTGTAATTTGCAATATTTATACTTATTATACTTATTATAAAGGGTCATCCAAAAAGCGCGCCTACATGTTTCTTTGAAATAAAACACAAACTATTTGTAATTTTTTCAAGCTGTTTTTTTTTTATTTAAAATATGATCCATTACAATTATAAGTGGAATAGAATATCATTCAAACTTCCACCATGACTGCGTCTGCAGACATCAATCCGAATATCGAAACTTGCAATAACTTTCCGATATGTTGCTGGTATTATTACACGAATTGCAACTTGAATGTTGTGCTTCACATCATTAATTGTTTGTGGCTTGTTAGCACACACTCGACTTTTCAAAAAAACCCCACAAAAGAATCTAATGGTGTTAGATCACATGACCTTGGCGGCCAATTGAAATCTGCATTTCGTGAAATTACACGAAAAAAGCGTAATGTTTTCTCGAGTTGTGTGACATGTAGCACCGTCTTGCTGAAAGTAGACGTCAGACACATCAATATGATTCAACTGTCTCCATAAAAAGTCTCTCATCATTGATTGGTATCGCTCAGCATTCACAGTAACAGCATTTTCAGCATCATCTTCGAAGAAAAATGGCCCAATGATTCCATTTGTCCGAAATGCATACCAAACAGTAACTTTTTGTGGGTGTAGAGATTTTTCATGAATAACACGAAGATTTTCATCACCCCAGATACGACAATTTTGCTTATTGACGAATCCCATCTATTCTGAAATGAGCTTCGTCACTAAACAAAATTTTGCTTTGGGTATTTTTCAAAGAACACCCATTTTCATAATAACTTTGAATGATGTAAACGCGTTGTTGCAATGTGTACCTGTCCATGGTTAAAACTGTACTACCTTCTAATAAAACAAAATGGCTTATGCCATTTGAAAAGATGTCACGTGTAAAAATTATATAGTGCTGACATCAAGGCGTCACATTTGTGTCATAGTAATCGACATTCTGACCAATTTTCAAAGGTTTGTCTGCAACGGTTAAAAAGATAGGACCATAGAGGTCAATTTACGTCACCGATTGGGACACCCTTTAATTTTAAGCTTTAATTTTGTATTACTTTTTTCTATTGGGAGCTATAGTGATGCGCAGCTTTTTTAGTTTTTAAGTGGCGCCCTTTACAGTTGAAAGTACACTTAAAAATATGTATGTTGTATTAAGACACCCTTTAATTTTTATGATTAGGAACAGTTTTTAAAGCGGAAACCATCTGTTAGCATCAACTTTTAAATAAAGAAAAAATTTTAAAATCGGTTCAGAAAAGACCGAGTTTTGAAGGCACAAACGTTAAAAATAGCAACATTTAAACGAATATTTAGCTCCTTCTTTTTTTTAAGTCGCATTAAAATAAGAGTTGTTAAGAAATGTTGCAGCACGTTGGCGCAAATAACTTTAACATGTAAGCATTGCGACGGCAAAAATATATATATTCTTGACATCAAAATTTTTGCCTGGTCTGCTTATAGAACACATTCAAAAGAAGCATTACCCTTTGCACTGCTCGTCTCGACAGATCATTTTAGTGTGTTCAACAGATTAACAAACAATAAGTTCTTTGGCACACATATGTATAACAATGAATATCCTAGATAGGTGAAGGTAATCTGAATTCGGCACTGAACTTGTTAGACCCTCAAATTATATGCAGTTCTTTAAATTGCCATGTCAGAAACGGGCCATCACAAAAACCAAGCTAGGTATATGTAGCAGTCATTAAAAATTTTAAGTTTCGGAACTGGTGTATTTTAACAATTGCAGGATCCTTTTAAAAATTCATATTTTTTATAATATTTTTGTAAGTTTATAGCAGAAATATGCCTCTCTTCTATAGCATTACATCCAAAATTATGAACTAAAAATTGTTAGATTTTTATCATGTCATTTGAGAACAGATGATGTTGGTTGTTTGGTTAGGACTCGTCTAACGGTAAAAGTAAGCATTATTTTTTTCTTCGCTTAAAATAGCACACAATTATAAATTAAGTAAATTATAAATCATGCCTGTAATCACAATTCAATAAGAATTTTAAATAACGTAAGACTTAGAGTAAATATGAGTGCATTAGTTTATGTGAGTAACAATAAATTCTCTGATTGTTCATTTTAAATGTCAAGTAGAATTCAATTTATTTTGGGCACAATTGTGTGACTAAAATTTTATTTGATCGATTCCTGTGTTCTAAATTATACAATACACTTCATGTTCCTATTTAATCATTTGCCTTTGTTGTTGTAATCTTAATAAGTCTATTCATATAATTGATGATTTATGATTGAACGGTTAAGGGACTTTTTTTCATCTAAAATTTTTTTCTAGAAGGTGTTTCAAAGGAAAATTGTATACGTCTACACAATTACAGACAATCACTTATAAAAACATTTGCATGTCTAAGCAGCTTTTAAAGATTAATTTTCTCATAGATTTTTATTATTTTTTTTTTTTTTTTGATTTAGATTTCTTTCTTTCTTTCCGTTGAATTTTTCCTCAAAATTTATTTCAAAAAATATTCTAAATTTGGATTTTTTTTAATACACAATGTGAGTAATAAAAGCATGGAAAGCATCTTCGTCAGATGGTTAAACAAACAATTGTGATGATGAATTAATTTTTATTCTTATATATTTTGCTTATCATGAAATAATTTTTAACAGGAATGGTATTAAATTTAAAAGACAAACAGTCACTCAATCTAAACTGCTATTATTTAAATACTTAATGCCGAAAAAAAATATTTTTAAATTGAAATCCACTATATTTCTCCTTCCTTCTCCTAAAATATAAGAAATGATATGAAATTAAAATTTTTATGCTTCTGAAAAACAGATTGTTATTTTGGCAAAATTTTTTATCAAATATTTAACAACTTCTTGTCATTTGTGAGAAGTATATTCTGAAAATCTTAATGAATAAAATGATGCTTAAATAACGCTATCTACAGGTTCTGTTAGATACAGAAATATGAGGTTTTCTTGCTGGTGTCATCATTGGGTAGTGTTGTTTTTAAGCTGAAGCCGGAGCTTGAGTTATATAATAATATGGACGACATTGGTCCGGGCGAGATGTGCTGTCAGCAGCATAAACCTTGCTTTTCAGATATCTCCACTGAAAGAAGTTCGGAGCAGTCAAATCAGGTTAACGTGGAGACTTGTTGTAGAAAAAGGTCTCGCAGCAATTCCATTGCATTGCTGTATGCGTTGTGGCACCGTCTTGTTGATACCACATCTTAATCAAGCCCAAAGCATGAAATTTTGACGTTTAAAAGTTTTCAATCATATCACGATATCGCTCCCCATTCACAGTTACCGTTACGCCGTTTTCATTTCAAAGAAGTAAGGTCGAATGATTCCTCCTGACTAACTTCCACACCATTTTGTCACTTTTAATGGATGCAAAGGTGACTGATAAATAATTCGGGGGTTTTCCATTGTCCAGAATCGTCTATTCACATATCCACCCAAATAAAACGTACCTCGTCACTCATTACGATTTTTTTTATGAAAATGTCATGGGCAAGCTATAACACCATTTATTCATATGTAGGCCGGCGCAAGTGGTCTTGTGGAAGAAGCTCCTGTGTAAACTGATTCTTAAATGGAAACAAATGCTAATATTTATGGAAAATTGTGGTCACGGTTGTTCTCTGAAGACCAAGCTCCCTGCATTAAAAAATTTATGTATTTTTTATGTTTAACAATTTCTGTGATACCGCTTACGAATTTATTAAGTAAATACGAAGTTTAATACTGTCTGTAAAAATAAACAAAAAAAAGCCGCAAATTTAAAAAAAATTTCTGTTTTTTTTTCTTTTTTTGAAACGCTTTCAGCCTTGCAAAATTGTTGTACGATTGTCTACAGCTTAATATTTACTAAAAATAAGATTTTAATGTTTTTTCATCTTAAGATACTTAAATTAGGAGTGTGTGGAGATTTGTAAAAAAAATTTTAAAAATTATTTTAAAAGTTTGAATAAAGAGTTTTATAAAATATTTATCTAATTTAGTTGGCTAAAAAGATTTCATGCAAAATTCTGGGTAAAACAAATCACAAAAAAACTGCTGTCTCTAGAGGAAACAAGTGACAAATACACAACTGGGTATAATGGAAAACTGACAAACTTATCAGGCATGTTCTGAATTCCACACGAAATTTTCACTTCAAATTTTTCAAAGCATTGTTGCTGTAAAATTATTTTTTACAAAAACAATGCCTGGAAAAATTTAAAGTGAAAATTTCGTGTGGAATTCAGAACATGCCTCTATATTAAATTTTAATGTTCCTTTTGTGTAATTGAAAATAACAGGAAACGGAAGCAAATGAATAGTTTATCTCCAATGTCTAAAATGGACAACGAGATTGTATTTCTTTCGATTTTTCAAAACGTACCGCAATTGTACATGTATTTTTGTTTCATAATTCAGGCAAGTTTTAACTAAACTGTCCTCTAAACTTTTAAGCCTTTTTAATAAAAGGAGTGTATAATCCACCTGGTAGATGCTGCCATATTCTATGTTTATTGACTGAACACCATGATTATAAGTTGCGGTTTACTGTAACCACTAACATGCACAGTTACAACAAGTTGTGCCACATTTTTGTGTTTTTTTCGTTTATATTCAGATACGTGTTGGTGCATTTAATTTGATTTTTGTTTAGTCTATGTGATCATAGTCATTTTGTTATTTTCCTTTGCATTTCCAGTTAGTTGGCATGTAGAGAATAAGAAAAGTATTTCTTAAAATACATTTGAATTTTTGCATATTTTACGTGATTTTTGCATTTTTAATAAAAGTTTTTCTAAACATTCTTTCAATTTATTTTCCCAAAGTTATATTTAGTATATTTATATTGAGAAAAAAAACATAACTGAATAAACTTTTTATATAACTTTGTTTTTACTTTTTTACTTGTTGCACATACAATTACACATTTGTATGTATACACACACTTGCTCAGTTTACTAAAGTAAACAGTTGCCCCAGCCCTGTTACAATTCTATTGTTTGCTCGTTATTTTATCAATTATACCTTAGCGCGTGTTTGCTAGTTGGTTTAACTCATTTGGGTGGGTTGACATATACTTGCGTCCCTGTTTAGCTTAGTGTCCTCAACTAATGGCTTTTGCCTATTAGATTTAATTAAGCAAATTGGAATGCTTTTTTTTACAATACATTTCATAAAAAGTTATAATTGTTGTTTTATATTCTATCGTAGACCAACTAATAAGAAATCAAAAATTACTACCCAGCTAAAAGCAATTTCCCCACTTTAATTTATAAACGTATTTTAGTACATGTTTTGCTGCTATAAGAATAAAGAAAAAACAAAAACAAAGAAAAAGAAAAACTTCATTTTCTAAGTACTTTTGAACAAGTAAAACAACCATTAGCTAAAGCTTTCTACACTAATTTTCTTCTCAACAATTAAGAGCATCTTGGGTAAGGGGTACACGTGCCTCTTCATGTCTAAACGTGTATTTTCTGGCCTTTTAGTCTACCATACACAAGTAAAATTTAACTTATTCATATTTAATGCGCTGTTATAAGATTTTTAATTTTAAAAAGAGGCAACGACTGATAAGATTGTAAATTAATTATGTTTTGATTTTTTAAATAATAAGTTTGAGTAGAAAAAAATTCATTGTACTGGCGGTCTGACTTTTTCCTACGGGTAATTTTAAAATTGTACAATATTTACTTGTGTTAATCCTGCTGATAAATAGTTTTGGTAGAAGCCTCTTTGTTTTGTTTGCTAAAGCGGGCGGCTACTTATTTGGTATTCACTTTTTCATCGGCATTGTATTTCTCTACAATTTTCTATTGTTTACTTGTGTATCTCCTCACCTTTTTAACCGACTTCAAAAAAAGAAAAATGTTTGTGCCTGCAGAACTTAGTTATGCTTACAGGTCATAATTAAAAAATTTAAATGGTGTCCCCATACAACATATATGTTTATCAGGTATATTATGAACCATAAATGGCTCATCTTTAAAATAAAAAAAAACTGCGTATCTGTTAAGCTTCCAATAACATAAAGTAACACAAAAATAAATCTAAAAAGGGTGTCCCTATAGATAATGTATATTGGCCTTCATTGGCCTATTTTGTGAACGCTTGATAATTCGACAGATTGACCATTTCTATTATCGTTATAAAGACAATTAAAAATATTGAAAATTACAAATTAAAGGGTTCTCAATAGTTCATTTAATTTGATGCATATATCCATACTATTGAATATTTTTTAAGAGATGATTGAAATTTACAAAGAACCTTTATTGCTAAGTCCACTACAATAATAAGTATAAAATTTGGATTTATAAATAAAAGGGTGTGCCAATTGTTTTTTAATTTGATGTACATGAAAATACTATTAAACTGCTATAGACAGCGAGCTGAAACTTAAAAGGAACTCTATATTGCTAAGAACTAGTATCAAAGTTGGTATTGGAAATACATCACCTGTTTGCAGGTGATGTTATTTGTTTTTTTTTTTTTTTTGTAAAGAGTATTGATATTTTTTAATCTGGGTAAAAGTTTACCAATAGCCTAACGTACCTAATGGTAAGATATTTATGTTTTTTTATATTCTTCACCACAAAAGGTGGTAAAAGGGCATATCTAAGTTTGTCATTTCGTTTGTTCTTATGCAGAGCGCAGTCGGTTAAACGATGTCCATATGACCGTCCGTGTTAAGGCCCAACTATAATGTGCATAAGATAGCTTTAGCTAATGTCAAAAATCGAACGAAAAGCCTGTCAAATGCTTAGGTAACTTATTAAAGAAATTTATGTGGCTATAATGTACCTACATAAATTTAGTAACATATTTGCCACAAACACAAGTGTGCAGTGATTGATTCGTACTGTTGCCAAAAATAATTTCTATATAAATAAACAAAATTTTAAAACGAAAATGCTTCAAAGAAGGTATTTTATATATTTAATAACATACACATTTACATATTTTGGTTCATGTTCTTAGAAAAAGTAAAAAAAATTATTACAAGTTATTTTCTGTTTTGTGTTTGTGGCCAACCGCACTAAAAACGCAACGATGTTCATCGCTTATATCGTATACATATGTGAGTATAAATACAAATTTAATTTAAGTATATTATGTTTGTAAAAAATTGGCCATACAGAAAAATGTTGTTTTTTCTACATTTTCTTTTGAATTAAAAATTTAACAATTTAGGTCTTAGTTAAAGTTTTTGCTTATCAATGTATAACACAAAGCACAATCAGCTGTTTCCGTACGGAAAGTGCGATCAGTTTCGTACCTTGCATAAAGAAATGAAATTAAACGAAACTTGACGAAAAGTTATCTTATGTACATTATAGTTTACCACATATAATTTAATGTATTTGCACAGTTATAAAAGCTTGCTTTATTTGTTTTATGCACATTATAGTTGGGCCTTTAGTATTGAAATCAAGTTTTCCAAGGCACTATATCAGCTGGAAAAAATTTAGATACGCCAATCGATCGGACGCAGCGTCGAAAGAGGTGCTATAGAAAATCAGCAAGATCGGTCCATGTCCTTCGAGGCAGCGACTACCCCTAATTTTTTTACATCACTTCGATGAATGAAGCAACTCCAATCACAAAAAAATATGTATATGGGGCGATAGAGAATTACAAAAATAAGGGCAAAACATCAAGTGAAAAAATTTGGGCGAGTTATGGGCCTCTGAAATTTTCATAGAAAAGTACGGTTGTGCACCATATTTTTTACGATATCAATATAGTTATAGGCATATCCGAATGTAGCACTCTTACTTATTTGTATTAAAGGCTGTTATTCTGTACACAACATGCATTACCATTTCACCATTTGGGAGTTTTTCCAAAAGCATTATATTTTTTTATATTTTGATTTGCCTACTTAACATCAGTTGAGCTGTCTTCTTTCACTAAACATAATCCTTGTCATTAAAGGTTCGTGTTACTTGAAGGCTTAATTATAAGATTTATCGACAACATTATTGTCTTACGTCAATAGTTGCAGCTTTTTCACTTGAGTTGCCTCACTAGATTTGGTTCCTTATTAAAAGACTTCATTGTTTAATCCCCTTGACTACCCATTGGACCAAATAAGAAATTCGGTCATTTTAAGCAGGTAAATCAGTGTAAAACTGGACAATTAATATAAAAGATATGCCACTATAGAACAATGTAATCTTTCCACAAAGTGTGAAAATTATTTTGAAAGAGTAAGTTTCCCTTGTCTAACCGTTTCAGTCGGCATCACCATGGAAAAATGACAGTTAGTGAATACTGCACGTTTGGCCTTCAAAGCGCTTCTCTGGCTCTTTAGTACAATTATTGTTTAAGTATTAAAAATATTGCAACGGAAATCAAACAGTTATTAATCATACAAGAAATGTGGATCTTTTGGACACCGCTGTAAACAGTTAGCTTAATTGGTGTTTGGGGCAAATATGCACAGAAGCTACCTGGCTTTATCACAAATATGAAAAATATCCCAAAATGTCCCAATTTGATTTACGAGCAGAGGTATTAAGGTATTAATAATTGTGAATTCAAATCAACTTTTTCGTGGTAATTTCCTCACTTCTGGGGACTTTAGTATGCTCTATAATTTTATATGAAAACTGTCCATACTCCACCATTATCCTCAGTGCGCATGGTTAAAATGCCAGGTAAATTTACACTTAGACTGATGCTTCAAGTACCTTCCAATTTCTTTAAAAATATTTAAAAAAGATATTCGTGCTTTCTAAGCCCAAAAGAATTTACTCTTTCTGTCTTGAATTTTTTCACTGATTTTACTTTTTTTAATATTTTATTAACCAGTGTTCAACAAAGAGTCACAATTTTATAATAAACGTTTAATTATGCAATTATTTTATAGAGTTAAAATAATCTTAGACGCAATTTCCAATTTTGTTTTCAATTTTATTTTTAAAATTAATAACATCATAAAATAAGTTTAAAGTAAAAAAATTTCGATTTTATATAACTGTTATGGTCAAGATCTTAAACATTTTTTAAGCTTCATCTTAATTAGTTGATAATTGAATATTTATTAAACTTTATACGTTTAATTGAATTCCTTTAAATATATTAAGATGAAAATGTTTATAAAAAAGAATTTGTTCTGGAACATATATGTCACACATATAAAATGTCTGCATTAGACTCTTTTAATATTCCTGTAGTAGAAAATAATTGCTTGTAGTCTTACTAATTGAACATTATCTGTAGATATGTAAAGGACACAGGATAGAAATATTTGCACTTAACAAATACTATTGTTAACATACAATACCAATAGAACTATCTTACCTTACTAGCAAGCATTTGCTACTAAATAATATTGATGCAAAAACATGTTATGTCAAGTAGCCATCAATGGATTTACTCAAAGGATACTACGTGATATTTGACATACTTATAAACACTACTCAATAGCTAGAGAAATTTAAGAGGAACTAAAGTATAGGTTAACAAGTAAAAATAATCGTATCCACGTGAAACAATTATTTTATCTTAAGTATAGACGTAATTATTACTTTTATTTATGGATTGTTAGAAGTACAGGAACAAATTTTATAATTATTTTTAAAAAACAAAGCGTAGAATATAAACTTTAATTATTTAAATTACCAATAATAAAGCGGTCGCAAAGGCAAGAGAATTCCTTTCAAGATATTTACACGCCCAGCAAAAAATTAGGCATTCCCTTAAAAAGTACTTACTTGATTACAAAACACATTATACTGGTTCGCAAAAAAGGTAGTAGTAACTGAGCTAGTTCTTTGAGTTCAATTTTCAGTAATTGATTAAAAAAGTTTCATGCCTTGTAAAATTCATTAGATTGGTAATCAAGTTGAGAAGTCCTTCCGCCAAAAATTACTAATATCACACTCGATTAGATTTTATAAAATGTTTTTCTGGGCCTAGATAAAAATATTTTTGCACCTATCAAAAGTTTTATTTGTTTCTAGATACAAAATTAACTGAAATTTTGATTAACTCAATGATGTATTTGATTGAGAAATGAATACAAAATTACACTTTTTTAAAAACTCAAAAATAAATTAATTAAATATATAACCTTATTAGTTGAAAACATTTTAAGTTTTCAACTTGAAGATAAATAAAACTTTTAAAAGATGCAAAAACTTTTTCCTGACCCTATTTGAAAGAGGACTAAGCAAATCAAGTCAATAAAATACTGCAAAGCCAAAAATAATTAAAGAAGTAAATTCCTATTGTAGAATTTTTTAAAAACAATTAAAACATAATAAAAATAATAATAATTATAATAATATTTTTATACCCTTCACCACAAAAAGTGGAAAAAAGGTATGTTTAAGTTTGTCATTCCGTGTTTAATTTCTACAATGTCCATTTCCGACCCCATAAAGCATATATATTCTGAGTTCTTATGCATAGCGAAGTCGATTGAGCGATGTCCGTCTGTCCATCTTTCCATCCGTGTTATCGCGTAAAATTTTGATTTCACAAAAAAATATGTCAATCCATTGGATATAATATCGAAAGAGGTGCTATTGGATATCAGCATGATCAGTCCATGTCCTTCGAGGCAGCAAGCAAAACACCAGGCCTAACTCTAATTTGTTCATGTCATTGGGAACAATAAAGCAGCTCCAATCAAAAAAAAAACAAATATACGAGGCGATAGAGAATTAAAAACTAAGAAAAAAAAAACATCAAAACATTGGCGCTCACCCATTTTTTCCGAGTTACGGGGCTCTAAAATTTTCTAATTTTTTAAAATATCAATATGGGTATCATTTTAAAGCCTTTGAAGAGATCTTTAAGGAAATACTAAATTTTTTTTAAAAATGCTTAACCCATTAAGATCAGATGGCACTTTATGTAAAATAATATATACATGCAGTACCAAATTGTTTTTTTATTTTTTAATTCTTTGATTGATTTTTTTAATTTTTTGATTGGCGTTACTTCACTAAACTAGATTTTCATAGATGGTAAATGGTATAGAAGATTTGGCATAGCCGAATATAGCACCTTTACTTGTTTTAATTCTCATTTCAGGAAGAGCAACTACGTAAAAAGAATAAACTTTAACTGTAATTGCTATGTCTAAAACATATTGTCGTAGATAAGCAATCAAGCCGCCATAATTTTATCTTTTATGAAATTTTGAAAACATTCAGGGTGCTCTCTATATAATAAAAATCGAATTAAAACATTTTAAAAGGATGAGATAAAAAAATAAAAATTTTGTTGGTAATTTTAGTTAAAGTTTTGGCTTTAAAACCATTCTCATTTTGTCGATTAAGTTTCTTTAGGTATAGAAACATGGTCCTTTTTTTTGATGATATGGCTCAATTGAATAGTACAGACACATATTAATATTTACAATCCAATTTTAAACTAATTTTATTATTAAATGTTGTGGGTTATAATACAAAATTTTCCATTTTTTTAAAATATGTTTTAATACTAAAATTATTTTTTTCTAATTTTTGAAATTAATTATGAGTCAAAATTTTTTTAATATTATAACCAAATTTATAATTTTAATTTGGCTTAATTTAACGTATAATTTAATTTCAAAATTTATTTAATTTTTTTGCAAGACACCGCGCATTCAAACTACCTTCACAGCAATCTGTATGAAACAAATGAACAGAATCTTCTCTGCTGTGAAGAAAAAGGTATGAACAATTTAAAAATAAACAAGTAAGAATGCTATACTCGACTACGTTGAATCCTATATACTTTTCACCATATATGTATAATAACATGTACATATAACTTGGCATAAGAAATTTGCTCCTACCATTTCTGTTCAGAACAAGCATCGAAATTTTGAAGTTTTGCTTGCGGTTCTTGTCCCATCAACTATTGTTTGATTTCGTAGTACCTATTAAAGACTTAGCACTTAGTAAATACAACCACTTGCAGGAATACAAACGAAGGTTTAAAAAAAGATATGGAAAAATTAGAGGAAGGTGTCGTGTTTTGCCAACTGCTCGTAGGACATGGACTGATCTGGCTGATTTTTAATAGCAAACTTTTCGAAGCTGATCGGTAGGCATATTTAAATTTTCTCTCACTCATCTAGTGCCTTGTAAAAGTTGATTTCACTCGAACATCGGCGGACAGATGGACATCGCTCAATCGACTTCGCTCTATATAAGCACTTATAGTATAACATGTATACTTTATGGCATAGGAAAGTAATATTGTATAAACTACAAACGGGATAACAAACTTAGATACATCCTTTCCACCTTTGGTAAAAAGTATAAAAAAAGATAACACAGGAAGCAATAAGCAAGCGCAAATACATATATATATATATATATATAAATGAATTAATCTTCGAGCATAACGAAACAAGCTTTGCTTCAAAATTGTTTGCTGGGTGGGCTCTTTGAATATAAACACATTTGAACTAACAACCAACTGTACACCACAAAGTTGTTTAAACTAAATATCTTAATAAGATTTAAACATAATATGACAACTTACATGTTAAAATAGTAAAACTAAAAGCTAAACCTAATTTTCAATATAAGAAGACAAGAGAACTCTGATACAGAAATAAGACAAGAAAAACCCCACTGCAATGCAAAAATGTCTAAGATTTTATACTTGCACTTGGACATTATTAAGGGAGAGACACTAAGTAGACACTTGGCATTACATAGCGTTGTAAGAGGTACCTTGTGTATTGAGTGTTTCTAAATGCAAAATTTTGTCAATACGAAAATTTATTATTTGCAATTTGTTTGTTTGTGTTAATCTACATTAATTGTGCTTGATTCCATCAAATATAAATATTTTGTATATTTATTATTTAAAATTAAAATATGAAATGTATTACTACTGGGAAAGCATATCTCTATGGTCACTTCGCTACTGTTCATATAGCTCATCAGTGGATGCTACCCAAATTTTGTATAGAAAATTCAAGATTCTTATACCTCAAGCCAAATTGATTAAATGAGAACTATATTATTCAACAAAGCAAAAAAACGTAAGAAAAAACTCAAAAGCCTTTTATACAAAAACACTGCGATCATTGGGTAACTATTTTTTTAAAGGTTTTTGAGTTTTTCTACTCTATTTTTTTATAAAATACAAAGATAACAACAGTTGCAATATTAATTAAAAATGACTGAACACAACTGAGTTTGTTTGAATTTAAATCTCTTTTCGTTTTTTATTTTAAAGGTTTGGCAAAAAATTTTGGTGCTCGTTTCTTCTTAATTAACAACAATTTTTTAAAGGCAACAGAGCAAATTTAGTTTATATAACTAACATCTTTTAATAATTTATATTTTTTTTTATTTTTTTAAAAAGTTAAAAGTCTAAATTCATTTTTTTTTTGTGTTAAAAAAAAACTTTTGCCTTTCAGTCAGTTGTTTAAAGAGTTCTTTATTTTAATAGATACCATGAGTATGCCGAAGACAAACAAAGAATATTAATAAACTCAATGAATCTTTTATTAAATTTGTGAACAGCGGAATTTATTCCATTTCAAATTTTCTTTTTTTTCTATAGAAAAAGTTAAAAACTAAATAAATTAACAGTCAAACAATAAGCTTAAATGCAGCCCTCTTCTACTTTTTTCGCGCAATAGAGAAACTGAAAACAATACTTGAATAGAAAATTTAAGATGAAAAGTTAGATTTTTTCTATCGTTGAATGAAACTTGAATCAAGACAACTTTCTTCTTTAACATTCTCTTTTTTCTTATTGTTTGTATGTGTATGGTTTATTTTCTGGAATTTCTTGCAAAGAATGAGTTATGTGAAGTAAATTGGGAAAAATAGAAATTTGAAGGTCCTGTAAATAATTTGTTAAAGGAATGTATGATCTATTCAAGCTAAAGTTGGTTGCAACAAGAACAAAATTATATTAATTTTCTTTAATATTCTGAATTAAGATTTTTTATAATCTAAAATTCTAAAACTAATTTTGGATTAAAGACAAACACGAAAACAGTTTTTATTACATAAGAACACAAACTTTATATCTCATTAAGGCTTTGCACTTGGAGTCAAATTTAAAAATTAAATTAGTTTTTTAACTCGAAATTTTAAGTATTTAATTTTTGCCTTAAAATTTTTGCATTTACACTCGAAATGGGCTTCGTCAAATTAATAATATTTTAACGAAAATAAGATCTGGCAATCCCTGTGTTTGTTGTTCGTATGCGCGTTGTAAATAAGTTACTTTTACTAAGGTGTGTGTATAGAATAATAAGACAATAAGCGAACAAATATTAAGCAAACTCAATAGATGCGTTGGTAGAGGTGCGTGCTGTAAAACAGATGATCATGAGTTCAAACCCAATATCGGATATGCGTAAGAGCTCAGGAAAACTAATAATTGTATTGATAACACAAATGACATACCTACCGGAAAGAAAAGACAATTATTGTATGAAGCCATGGCATATAATGATTAGTAAAAGACGATTATTTAATATAAGAGTACCAGATAATTGTCAAGACGCTCTTTGTAATAAAGAGAAAGAGTTGTATCCGTTAGAGCAGGGAGGTAACGACTGTATGTTGTGACTATTTGATTAAAGGCGTTGAGGGGCGTTGATTTAAGGCATAGTATAGTGGTCCGTGTACGGTTTAGATTAAACACATTTGTCATAACGCATGTTTAGTAAATACAGGACCATAGGATCAAGAAGTATAGCCAGATAAATTATAAACGTTTGAAGAACAAAGTTTTTATAAAATCGAATGCCATAAAAATACATGAATATTTTTTACATCTTGAGATTAGTATATTAAACTTTTAACTTTGCCATCTTCAAAAGGTAAAAAAGAAATTGTTTTAAAGTAAATTCCTCAGATCTTATAAATACCAAATCTGGGTCAAAATCTTTATTTTGCATATTGGACCAATTTATCCGATTAATTTCATACATCAGCCAAGAAATATGCCGCCCTTTAAGGCTAAGTAATTTTTTCGTTATAGGGCGAACGAATAATAAAAGCAAGCTTTAGATTAATTGCTGAAAATAAACTAAAAATATCTACATATATATGTATATAAAAATATGTAAGGACAAAACTTCGGGATTCTTTTTCCACCTTTTTTTAATCGATTTTTTATTTATAATTTTACATATTTGTAGATATTGTCGGTGCACTAACTGTCTTCATCTCATTTAAATCGGTTCAAGATTTAAGAAATAAATGACCCACCACAATGGGAACTTGCTAAATTGCTGCTGTAGGCATTAACAACTTAACGAGATTTAATAAAAAAAATCTCCTGAAGCTTTATCTTAAGATATGAAATATATAAAAAAATTAAATAAAATTTAAATAGGAACGCCCAAACCATCTAAACGCTTGTTTTTTACACTGAGTGCAGTTGCTAAAAAAAAACAATAGATTCTTTATTGAAGTTTCTATTTTTAAATTCTTTGTATATTAAATAAAAACAGTGATAATTGTAATTCATAATTGCTAGATCCAATTAAACATATGAATTAATAATCGGCTAATAAATTCAACAATTTTTTCGTTTTTTTTACATTTATTTTTTGCATTTTTTTGGACACTGATTTTCTAATATTTTCTATTATATTTTTCTATGTTGTTATTATAAAATTTTTAAATCCTTTTTCGTCTTGTCCTGAAATTTTTTATTAGTTTGCAATTTTTTTCTAATTCATATCGTGTTTTATATGAATTATTTGATTGGACCTACACATTTCCCTGTACTAGCTGATAACTCTATAAAATATTATATATATTTTTGTATATATTATTTATTTAGTTACACAGTGCAACAACCAACATGGCAAGATTTTTTTACACGCAATTGATCCCAGCAAAAAATTTTTGAAAAGGTAATCGAGTGTGGAATTAAGCATTTTGGTGGAAGTACTTCCCAACTAGATTATAAACTTAATGATTTTAACAAGGCATGAGACTTTTATAATCAGTTACTGAGAATCGATTACATTAATTACTGTAGGAAATAAGGAGAACCATTAGTAGGTATTTTAAGATAATCTCTTTTAACATAAGGAACTAGTTCCATTACTACTTCCTTTTTTTTAAACTAATGTAGTTTGTTTTGTAAGCGAGTAACAAAATATGGCAATCACAAAAGTAAGTCATTATATGGCAAGTACTTTTTAAGGTAATGTCAAATTTTTTGCTGGGATGTTGTTGATTTTGGAACGCTTTTTATTATCCTGGAAACCTTTCATATTTTACTGTTTTTAGGGATCGAAAAATTTATTTTCGATATTTATTTTTACACAAAACTAAGCTAGATGTCGCTATTACATAAATTGGATCACTTGAATTAAATCACTATTAAGGTGGTGGTATGAAATATATATAAAGCCCAAAGATCTCGAAATTGTTCTATTTATCAATCGTCACATATATATTCTTGCTTTCTGTTAACCTCGGTTAAGCAATTGCAATTTTAATTTCAATTGTTTCAAAGTAGATGCTGCTTAAATGACGCCGTTTGCTGTAAAGAAAGTACGAATATGTGGCCTAGCTAGTAATTTTAATATTTTCATCATTTTATATATAAGAACTGAATGAATAACTTAAATGTGGCTTACGTGTATTTAATTTCAAAATTTATTAAGCATAAAATATAAAGATGGCTTAAAATTATTAATTTGGCTTATTTTCTTTATTAATATTATTTATTATTATATCTTTTTATTAATTATAAATTCTATGCTAATGTAGGGTATCTTAAGATATCATAACACTTTAACGTTTTTCTTTTCTATACAAAGAAATAAATAAAAATTAAAATAATAATAAAAGCACATTTCCTCTTGTACATATCAGCTATATTTCTTATTTGTTATAAATGCTAAAGCACAAAAAATGTTAAAATATATAAAAAAGGAAATAAAGTGCAAAAACAAAAATATAGAAAATTAACTTATAATATAAAATTATGTGAAAAAAATCACAGCACGTCAGCTGACTTTTTGATGGTACGCAGACAGAATTCATTATAATGAAAATGAGAGGAGTACTCTACATACACAACGAAAAGCTAAAATGGAAGTTTTCTTTGTTGTTATTGTAATTTTTTAAAAAAAACACAAAAAAATAATTGAACAAAGTTTTTTCGTTTTTTTTTAAATAATGCAATAAAGAAGTTGTAAGAAATATCATCAAATTACTTAGAAATTTTTTCAAATGATGGGTAAAAGAATGAAGATACGGTTCTTAGAGAAAGATGTAACATAAGGAAATCGAAAAAAGCAATAATTCATAATATTTTCTACACAACTCTTTCTATTAAAATACTAAATTCAATTCATATTGTTTTTAATATGATGATTAAGCTCTTTAACAAAAATCCAAAAGGAAATTTATTCATATTCAAAAGTTGTTTCTCATATTCTGTGAAAACGAAGAGATAAAATAACTCATGCTTTCCATTTCTTATACTATTCATGGTAAATTTATTTGTAACTGATGTTTTACAAAACTTTCTTAAATAATCCAAAAAGCATCAATTTATCGACATGTTTGTAGAAATGTTAAACATAATATTTTATGCATTACTTAAAAATCATTGAAAGGAAAAAAACGAGGGTCAATTTATAAGATATACTGATTTTTGAGAGCACTTTTTTACAGCAGAATTGAAATATTCTTGAAATATTAAAAAAAAATATGATTGAAATATCTGAAGTATAGTTATATATATATAACGGAAGGTGTCTTAATTTTACCAACATTATTTTATATTTTGATTTTTGTAAGGTCATTATGACAACTCATAATTTTATTTACTTTTTTTGCCTTATATGATTAAAGTAATGGGCATCGAGTGCAATATTAATTTTAGACTCACACACACGAAGTATTCCATCAGTACCGTGTATTGGTCACACATAGCAATAAATAGTTTAGTTAAATTTATAAGTAATTCGCTGTGGAAATCATATAAATATTCGGCTCTATTCCCGTTGGTATTGTAGTTCTTATATTTGTTTCTATGTTTCTAAAATGGTATGCTTGAAATATATTGAAAAGAAGAAGAGACGTTATCGAAAATAAAAAGAAAAAATAATGAAGTATGGTAACACTGCAAATCTTAATGTTATTGGTTTTAAAATATTTGAATTTTATTTCTCAAATCAAAATAAAGACATCTTTGCAATTCCAGATTCTATGTTAAAAAGAGTTTAGAGTAGAAATACAACCTCACGGTTGCGGATGCGGTTTTTCTTTTATATGAAGTTTTGTCAATTTAAAACACTCAACGAATCCGCACGAAATTAGAATCTATTTTAATTTCAGTGAGTTTTCTCTCATGCTCTCAATTTAAAATTTTTTCTCTTTCAGCGTGTTGCCATATCTTATTGTTGTTCTAACAAAAAATCCTATTTGTTAATATTTTTTGTGAATGACTAGGAAAATAGAAGAAAAAGAAAACGTAAAAAGTTATTGAAAACTATTAATAATTTTGAAAATTTCCAGTTTATTGCTT
Source organism: Gymnosoma rotundatum (assembly GCA_916610165.2). Taxonomy (NCBI): domain Eukaryota; kingdom Metazoa; phylum Arthropoda; class Insecta; order Diptera; family Tachinidae; genus Gymnosoma; species Gymnosoma rotundatum. The sequence goes on from OU744340.1 coordinate 101,372,341, forward strand.
TATGCATTTTATATAATTTTTAAAATATATTTTAACAAAAAATGGACCCGGAAATGACTTCAATACACAATATACTTCTCATTATTGAGGTACAGTGAGTAATAAAGTCATATCCGGTTCCAATAAGAACCGGATAAGGATTCGTTTCAAATTTTACATATTTAATGCTTTAACAAAAAGGAACCAAAATCCGGCTGGCGAAATGGAATCAAAACATTCTAAAATTTTTCCATACTAGCAAGAATACCTTTAATGACATACATATCAAAATTTATATTTTTTAAGATTTGTGAACACATTCAGACTTAGAAAACTGCCGTCTAATACATGTTGGAATTGATTACTCCTAAACTGAAATTCTGCGGTAACGCGAAAGTCTGCGGTAACGCGGTCGTTTTCGTTGCCATTAATAATGGCGATAGAGAAATAATGTTTTATTGTCGTCACTATATTTGCTTTAAAATATAGAATACAGATATATTTATGACTTATGTCGAGAACGACAACGGTAATGCCATATTGTCATTCATAAATCGTTTTCAAGCTACAACGCCAATGGGAATATGGCTGATTGAAACACCTTTTAATCTTAATTTGTTTAATTGTTTTTAAAGCAACGGAGCAAAACGTACTCTTCGTGAATTTATAGTCTCAGCCCATTACGGTTCAAAAATTAAAGTTCATAAATTTGAAAATCACGTTACTATCGGGATACCCTTCACTTTATTTGTTAATTTCAATACTCATTTCTTATAGTAGACTGTACAAAATTCAAGCGTCCGCCTATAGCGGTTTAAAAGATAAGAATATATTTGCTCAATTTACAGCCTTTGGGAAACACCCTCTAATTTCTAGATATAATGGTTCCAGTTTATTTCTATAGCAAACATATATGCAATATGTGAATTTTTAATGTTTACTTGCTACGGTTGACAAACTAATGCCATATAATGGAAAATCATGATAATATTGCGATACCCTTCAATTTAAAGTTTGTTCTTATCTATTTGTATTTAAAGCGCACATAATTTTACTGACACTGCAAATACGATTTGTCTATATATACGAAGGCTGCTCTATATATTTCTGGCCTAATAGTGAAAATGCGAATATTTATAATCAAAAATGGTTTTTTTGTTTTTCAAAGTATTCTCCAGCATGATTTATACACTTTTGCATGCGCTTAAACCAAATGTCGAAGCACTTTTTCCACTCCGATTAAGACACCTCAATGAACACTTCAACAGCTTCTTCTGGCGACGAAAATCGTTGACCACGCATTTTTTTCTTGATGTGCGGAAACAAGAAGAAGTCATTAGGTGCCAAGTCAGGGCTTTACGGTGGATGACCCATTAATTCGACGTTTTGGCCGGTCAAAAACGCTCTGGTTTGAGCCGATGTGTGAGAGCTCGCATTGTCATGGTGAACAATGATTCGTCTTCTCTTGTTGGTTTTTTAATTTCTCCGATGACTTCAGGCAAACAAATTTTAGTTTACCACTCAGAAGTCACCATCCTTCGTTGCTCAAGCGGAACAGTCGCCACATAACCAGTTTTGCCGAAGAAACAGGCGACCATTTGCTTCGAAGTGCTTCTTCCACGAACAACTTTCGTTGGATTTTATTCGTCTTTGAAGACCCACACGGTCGATTGTTGTTTCGTTTCGGGCTCATATGCATAGATCCATGATTCGTCATCTGTGACGATCTTATAAACGTCTTTTGAAGCACCGCAATCGTATTTTTGCAACATTTCTTTGCACCAATCGACAAGAGCCTTTTTTTGAGCGATTTTCAAATTGTGCGGGATCCAACGAGAACAAACCTTTTTTACGGCCAGGTGTTCATGCAGTATCGAATGCATGCTGGTGGAAGAAATGTCCAAGGATGTCTCTATCTCTCGGTATGTCGCATGTCGATTTTGCATTATGAGTTCACGCACGGCATCAATGTTCTCTGGCACAACAGCCGTTTTTGGACGACCTTCACGGAATTCGTCTTTGAGCGAGCTTCGGCCACGATTAAATTCATTATACCAATTTTTCACAGTGCTATAGGATGGTGCTTCATCGCCTTACAAAGATTTAAGTTCATCAATGCACTCTTGTCGTGATAATCCACGTCGAAAGTTGTGAAAAATGATGGCACTAAAATTTTCACGAGTTAATTCCATTTTTTCTATATTAATTTTTTCAAGTCACTGTAAACAACACAAATAATGATCGTACGTCAAAAGGTTTTGAGTACGATTATGTTTAAAAATGACAAACTTCCAAATGGAAATGTCAGATTGCACTTGGCAGTAACGAATATTATTCATCTCACCACAACTCGTCTCCTTGTCACAAAACTCTAAAACCCCTTGTAACGACGATATAATTTTTTAAAACTGATTATCTTAACGAAATAAGACAAGAGACTAAATTCTTTACTGAAAAGAAATTAAATTTGCATAAAAAGCCTCTTGGCTACTCCTTGCAGAATTGTATTGCTAACGTAGCTTGATTTTACATACATTTGTTAACATTTAGATGCGCCTACTTTGAAAAATCACTCATGTCTACGGAACATAAAAACATGGCCTTCAAACATTTTTTGATTTGATTTAAGAAACGAAATAATTTTTTACAAGCGAAGTTTAGTTTTTCCTAAATATTATTTGGCAAAATAGAACAAAATATTTAGCCTTGTAAGTTTCTACTCTGACTAATTTTTAGTTGGCAAGAAAATCAAAATTTATACAACAAATGCTGCTTTTGTATACAACTGAAATGTTTCGTAACGCAGTGAAAGTGTGATTGCACGTTTTTCATCTTTCAGTAAAAGTTTTCTAATTTTCTTCTTCATGGTTGAGAGATGGGTTATTAAAGTAAATGTTATTGACATTTGTATGTGGTTTTGGTTTTTAAAAGCCATCAAAATTTTAATGTTATATTTTTTTTTTCATTTAGAAATTTCGCTTTAAAGAGGAAAAGAAATACAACTCTGACATTTTCAAACTTAAAATTTGTTGAAGGGCTTTGTGTGTGTGTTGTTCAAATGGCGATACTTTTGGCATACTCGTATGTATGCAATGGTTTAATGTATTGTTGTCGCATGTTCATATACGTACATTTGGCGAAAGTATTGTATTAATATTGAATTTTTATTTTGAGTTAACTTTAATGGTAACAATCTTTGTTGATATTGAAAGTTTTCAAGGTCTTTAGTGTAGCAAATTTCGTTTGAAAGCGCAATATTACAGCATAATTATATTATGAGTACAATAATGTTTTTTTTTTTATCCAGCACACAAGGATGTCTTTTACTACTTTAATATTTTAAAAAATAATAGAAAACGGATATCCCAATTGTATTTAAACTTCACACCGGCACAGCAGCGGCATAGTCGATCTTACGCTTTTATGTTTAACCTTATAGTGCTTAGGGAGACGCCATGATGATTTTAGTTAAAACACCTCGGGTATATGAAAAAAATTTTTCTCTGATCTTGATAATTTTTATTTCTGGCAAAAACTCTAGTCAAGCTATAGGTCTAGATTAATACAAATTGTGAATTACTTTCCTCATTAGGAAAAGAAATCAGCTGACTAAGTAATGGCCTGTCTGGCGAAAATAATTAAGCTTCACCGGAATTGTTTTCTTCTAATCGTTTTTTGTCTTGATTTTCCTATTCTAGTGACGATTATTTTGAAAGCTTCGCCATGGAGTGATGATGGATAATGGCTGCGAAAACGGTGCAAAGGACGTGACTTTTCAGCACAGATCTACTTGGAACGGGCAGCATCACTTAAACGTTGCACACAACCCCACGACCTTTTTTGCAGTTAAGTTGCAGTTTTATTTAAAAATTAAGCAAAACCCTTCTATTTTAAAGTCTTGACATACTGTTGATTGGATACTTATATGTTGCGGGTGCAACAGAAAATGTGTGTGTAGAAATGTGATTGCGTGCCTACGCATGTCTTGATGAAGTAATTGGGTTTAGTGAAGTTTATTTCGTACATCATACATATACTAAAAAATGCAATTAACTTTAGTGGTTTTGGAACTTGTCAAATGTATATTTGAACATAAAAATAAAAAAAACGCTCTTTCAAGATATTTAGGTAAAAGTATAAAATATAAACATGTAAGAGAAAACTTTTTCATGTCAGATGCAACAAATTCGTTTAAAATTTGTTTGCTAAATCTTAAATTTTTTCACTGAAATAATAATCATACAAATTTTACTTAAGTTTTTTATGTATCGCTATGGCAAAAAATTTGTTTAATTAGAAAAATAGAGTATAATATTGGTTTCTATATTAATTTGTCTTTTCAAATACAAATTTGTAAAAGAAAACTATTTATAATTGTTTATTTATTAAACATACGATTTGTAATTTATTAGAAAATTAAATTAGAAATAATATTGGTTGGCATCATTTAGGCACTGCTCAACGAATAACGAATTTAGCGAAAAATGTTCCCCTAATAAATACTGGATATTTTTATACCCTTTACCCCAAAAAGTGGAAAAAGGGTATAACTAAAGGCCTATTCGTAAATGCATAGTGCACAGCATATGATACCCAGCACGTTCGTAAATGAAAAAAGTGGCAGTACTGCAAATGTCAATTGCTCAGACATAGTGTCGAAAGAGGTGCTATTGGAAATCAGCATGATTGGTGCTTAGAAGCAATGGGTAAAACACCTCGCCTACCTCTAATTTTTCCATATTATTTGAGACAATGAAGTAACTTCAAATAAAAAAGCTGACAGAGAATTAATAAATAAAAAAAAATTAAAGTAAAATGGTACCCATATTGATAATAATAAAAAAACTTTTAATTACAGACGCCCGTAACTCGAAAGTTATGGGTGAGCGCCAATTTTTTTACTTGATGTTGTTGCTTAGTTTTTAATTCTCTATCGCAGTATATTTTTGTTCTTTTGATTGAAGTTACTTTATTGTTCCAAATAATATGGGAAAATTAGAGGTAGGTGTTGTGTTTTTTTCCGCTGCGTCTACGGACGTGGACCGATTTTGCTGAAGCACCCGTTTCGGCACTATATCTGATCGTAATTTTTGTTGAGATCTTGTTTTTCCAAAGGCAAACTAGATTTCAATACTAACATGGGTGGATAGTTGGCCATCGCTCAATCGACTTCGTACTAAGAATATATATACTTTAAGGGGTCGGAAATGTATATTGTAGAAATTGCGTATTTAATTTGGGCTATAAGTTACTTCTGAAAAGGCCAATTCGCCTTATTATTACGAAGATACTTTGCATTTTGTTTTATTTTTAATAACAAACTCTTTACTTAGGCTAAGCTGCTAAAGAGATACTACCATTTTCATAGCTGCTGTAGTCTAGGTGGTAAGCACGTTGACTACAAATCTGGCTGACCTGGGTTCAACCCTTGCGGCAGTCAAAAACTAAAAAAATGTTGTTTTTTGTTTAATGGTATAAATACATAAGCAGAATTAACATAAAAACATGCAGCCTCCTTCGTCGGTACTTCTTCATAGCATATTCGCCGGCGAAGTAAAATAATTAATAAAATGGCTATATCTATCTCCTTTCACCACCTGTCTTCTCTCTCATCTATCCCTTTCCTAAAGAATGTAGCACGGTTAAAAAACTAAGTAGGTATTAATGCCTGAAGTGCTACTTCTCTTAAAAAAAAAAAAAAAAAAAAAATTAAGTTTGAAATATGTTTTATGACAAATTTTCCTCACAAGTTTTTTCTAAAATACATTTAAAAAATATTTAATTATTGTTTATTTTTTATTCGACCTTATAAGTTGTTAATATTTAATCTTTTATTTGAGCTTAAGGTCACAAAACATTAATTTTAAATAAAATTTTTTTTATATTTTATTTAAAAACAGTTTTCTTTATTTTTGGTTTTCAATATTTCGAACACCATCGGTGCTCTTCTTCAGGAAGTTTTATTTAAAAAAAAGTTTTGTGATCTTAAGCTCAAATAAAAGATAAATAATATTTAATTATTTTATGAATACGGCAGATAATATTTATTTTTGGATTTGACTTTAAATATACCTTTGCTTAATAGGCTAAACTACTTTAAAATACAACTCAAAGTTGTTTTAAAAGTAATTCAAGAAACTCATTATCCCTATTATAACAATTAAGATTTTTTTCAAATATCTTCTTACTCGTACTCCTACAAACCGGTAAAATTCCAAATACTACAATTTAATTTCTCATCTTCCAGAATATATCAACTGTACATACGAATATGCATGTGTAAATATGAACATAAATCTAAAAATATATACATTCATATCAATATTTGTAGCTAAGTAATTCATTATTGTCATAATTAAATTTGATTAAATTATAACCTTAAGAAGATATGTGTTATTGTTTTGATATTTATCAAAAACTCATTACGAAACATGCGTGTTTTAAAACGAACTGTAATGAAATGAAACCGAACATGACTTACAAATGTAACAAACACTCAAGCGAACTTATATTCATCCACAAAAATACATACACAGACACAGAAATTAGCACACACACACACACATACATACACAAAACCTAGACATGTCTTGAATACAAAACCAATGGCATGTAGAGTAACAAACGTATATGTCTGACAGAAAAAAAGGAACACTTGAGAAAAAGTCAATTGTAGTTGTTGGTATTTGTATGCGTATTTCCAAATGTTTATTTCTCATATTGTGGGTGATGGAAGAGAAAGAGTTTCAATGGCGATAGTAACGGTTTGTTGAGTTCAAAAAGTTGCTACTACAACTACAATAACAGCAACAACAATAGGAACAATTTATCACACTCTAACAACCACTTGAATGCAATTATTTTGTCATCGTACGTTTCCTAATTGAATATTCCTACACCGCACTTTGAAGAAGAATACAACACATTTACCCATATACATACATACATATTCCTCAACGTACATATATTTCGTATTTTTGCATATGTGTATGTGTGGGCAAACATATAAATTTGTCGTTACAATTTTAGTAAAAGTAGTCATTGTTACATTTAAACTTGCATTAATACACTAGACTATGGGTATAGTGCTACTTTCTGTTTTTTTATATCTGTATGGCTATTGAACATGGCATGGTTCGTTGGTCGTTTATTTCCGGTTTGCAACAAATATGTCACATACCGAAAATACAAATATATTCAATCTCTTCTGCCTCTGAACTTACCACTGACATGTCCACGCATGTAATGTCAAGTCAAATACTAACGCACACGCTCCTTCACACAGACATCCTTTCCTCGAAAAGCCAACAGTGATAGGTGACTACAAACATTTGATAACAAACAAGCACATACATATAAATATGTAAACTTACACAGAGAATGACACCAACTACGGCATTGTTATACCAGAAGTTGGTTAAGAATTTTTTTTTAAATATTGAAGCATTAAAAGATCGTGTAAATTTGTGACTAAACGTAAGAATTTTTTAGTTTTAGATTTTTTCTTGTTTTTATTAAACTTATTTAAACTTCTAAAATTGCATTAAGATGCTTAATAATTTTTATAGTTTCTATATTTAAAACAGTTGTTATTTGTTATTCGTAATATTGAATATAAAATGTCGATCAAAAATAGATAACATGGGATGCCATGAGAATTTGAATGTGAATAATTAGTGAATGTTAACATTGTAAACGTATATAGCTGATTAAATAGTTTAAATTTTTAAAGAATGAATTCAAACCGTTAGGGGACCCAGATATAAGAAAAAATATTTAGTAACGCCCTCCCATAGAAACTAAATGAACCAATGTTAACTTTAATTTTTTAAAAGCAATAAGTTTCGGCATTTGAAACTAAATATTCATATAATCTATGTATAGAAAGCACAAAATGTGTTTGTCGGAAGGCTATTTTTGGATATTTCACATAGGCGTGGAACTGCCAATACAAAGAAAATATTTATCATCATGTTACTTGGCAGCTGTAATAGGTAGTACCGTAAAATTTTGTTGAAATACTTCTCTTATGAATATGCATAATGTAGCCGAAAACTGGCTGTATTGGAATAATGGGAGTAGTACCTCCTATATAAAGTAAAAATAATTATCGTGTTCTAAAGATGGTATCGTAAAATTTTGAATAAGTAACTAAGGAGTCGGCGTGATACGTCCCATACTAAGTGAAAATTTCTTCTCGTTTACCTAGGGAACTCTAAGAAGAAGGGTCTTAAAATTTCGTACTAGTAACTCCACTTTAGTTCGAAGAAGTAAATAAAAAGCTTCACTGAAAAGCATTAAAAAAAGGATGTATTATATATTTCTTTCACTTAATAGCTTAAAAGTTTTTTGTAACTATAACCAAAGATTAGCTAGCATAAGGAATTAAAAAATTTATATAAAAATTGTGATGGTATAGTTTAGTTCTTGGTAGTGTCTTTAAGTTATTGGTTGTAAAGCAACATTTATAATAAATGACTTTTGTAGAAAAATAAATGCTCCTATTTCTTTTAAATAGTCCTATAAATAAAAAAATAAAAAGTAGGAATAGTTTAATATTTTAGACTTTTTTATTATTTATTGAAATAGCTTCTAACATAACAACGATCGGTGAAAATATAAAAAAAATTTCATTAAAATTCAGCTTTGATATATTACTGAACCGTCATTCTTCCTTGAAATTGAAGTTACCCTCTTTCTCTTGTAAAGGGCGCCTTGACAATTATCTGCTGCTCTTATATTAAATAAATTGCATTATACCAATTATTATTTTCCTATGTACGCATGCCCGAAGGCGGGCTCGAACTCATGATCTTGTATTTTAGATCACGTACCTCCACCAACATTTGTCGTATTATTCTATACAGTGTATAGTATACACCACGCACATACCGACAACAACAGAGGTTGCCAGATCTTACTTTCGTAACAACACAAACCGAACAACCCATCGACTTCGAGTGTTGCTTTAAAGAGAAATATATATCACAAAACATAAATGTATCATTATCTGATAAATAACCGAAATGAAATAAAAATAAAAAAATAAACAAAAAATTTTTAAACCAATGTTAAAGTTGTATATTATTTGTTTTAATGTGGAAAGCCTGTTTTAAAAGCTTAACTTTTTAGTTTTTTCTAAATAAATATAAATTTAACAAATTTGATAATAAGTCGAGGAATATAGTTTCATTAACATTTGCGTATTTTTTGGTTTACTTATCTGCTTAAGATCTTCTAGAATACGATATTGTTTGAAACATCTGTGGAACAGCCTGCATTTAAAACTTTTTTTTTTAACAAATTGGTAATTTGGAAAGATATATCAATTTTTATAAGTTACACAATTGCGGTATTCAAGGATCAGCAATATGATGCCAGGTCACTGCTTAATATTGTTACAAAAATAAAACCTGGCAAGCTCTGTTGTTGTTTCCGCATGAGCGTGGTTAATAAGTTACTTCCACTAATGGTGGGTGTATAAAATAATACTACAATCAGCTAATAAAAGCTGAGCAACCTCAATGGCTGCGTTAATAGGGGTGCTTGCTGTAAGACAGAAGATCGTAAGATCGAGCCCACCTTCAGACATGCGTACAACGGAAAATAATAATGGTTATAATGCAATTAAAAAATGATTAAGCAGAAGAACAAACAGGGAAGTGTAACAGCATAACAACAGTGTATGGCAAACGTGTGTTGTGGCTATTAGATAAAGGAGATGGCTGGATTGAATAAAAGATGTAGTGGAGTCGTCAGTGGACGGTTAAGGTTACTAAACAATGCATCGATTAATTCATGTCTCGCCAGAGTAACACAGTAGTGTGTTATGGATGGTTGCGTTGGTAATAAATACGAAACCATAGGATTCACAAGACTGTAGGATCAAGAAGTATAGCTAGCTAAAGCCACAAAGTTAGAATACAGAATTCATAATGAGGCACAGTGGTATTTTCAATCAAAAGAATTCGTACGTTTGTTTAAAAAGGGAAAAACATAACAACAATATTATATAACGAAAATACTACTTACTTTCTTGTGTTGATTTGTAAAGCCTGTTTTTGAAGACCGATAGAGTTGGAAATTGTTACCAAAGTCTTATATATCTTCAAACAAAAAAATCATTGATCATGGTGCCATAGCCGCCTCTATCAATCAAACTACCTCGTTTCTAATTGCTGCTTAAGTGCACCAGTGTCAACTGCGATTTCATTTTTAAAAGTACGCAAAATTTATTTAAATTTAAAATTCAATTTTTTTTCTGGGGCTCTTTTATTAGAAACAGGAAAATATATGTAAAAGCAAGTGTAAGAATACTACCAGAAACTTTTTAAAATTTAGCGTTTTTTAAGAACATGAAATATAAAAGTACGAAAAACTAAAAACTCGCCGACAACCAGAAACTTGAAAATAATTAATATCTTGGTAAAATTTTTTATTTGTTCAGTACAGAAACACTAATTTATTTCAAGCTTTAAAATTTAAAAAAAAAAATTTAGACGCAAAAGTTTTATCCTAAAAATGTAATTTTACCCTACTGAAAGCAAGTCGGTCACATTATTAATATCAATTTTATTGCAGATATTATGCAACTCATACAGAAAAATCCACAAATGTTGAATACAAAATATTTTTCTCTACCAAATAAAAACCTTTCTTCGCACAGCCTCTTATTAATGCATACTTTGACTTATATCCTGCCATTTTCTTTACTTCTCTTACAAATGGAATAAAAAATTTATGTGTCAAAATATAACCAGACAGGCAAATAGACATAGTTACTTATAGACATATGGACGGACAAAGGTAAAGTCATACATACAAAAATTTTTATATTTTGTGTGACAATAGATCATCAAACTCGTAACGTTTACATTTTGTATTTTTCATTATATCCATTCATCATGTGATCATTATTATCAATAGTAACAACGATGGCAACATCTTCATCATCCTTTTAGCTATATTTTTCATTGAACTCCGATAACTGTAGGTACAATCCTTGAATCCTTTTTGAGGAAACACAATGTGATGACACAAGTGGCTAGAAATGCTTTTGTGGTTGTAACTGCAAGTAGCTTCACGCACACAATAATGAACATACATACATATATACATTGATGGATACAAAGAAGAAAGTATTTTTTTTATGAAAAATGCTAACCTCAATGAATGTCCCTTTTTAAGTGTCCTTTGTACTTTCGTTGTTAATGCACATAGAGTGGAGCAAATTCGTACATAAATACAACAGTTTAAAGGAAAGTCTTTGTAATATCGGATTTTTCATTAGAGACAGGTATTATTTGGAAGTTATGAAGGCATTTTTAAAAAATATTTTTAAATTTATCTCACTTACGAAAACAAGCGGTAAAAGCAATTTTTACTGTAAAAATGGCTTCTCTCTCGTAAAAAGTACGCTGCTCAATATGTCATTTATAGGTTGTTTTTGAGGCCCGATCGAACTTTGAATTGTAAAAATAAACAAATTATTATTCGAAAAACTAGCACGGAATTGCTGTTTGTATGTCACGAATAACATGAACAATGGTGGCCTCCAAAGGGTCAATTTTTGCTGGTCTATCAGCATGGGCCAGTGATTTAAAGTGGCCCCAAGCAAATAACCGAGAAATGCAAATTTACCGACCTTGGAGGCCAATAAACAGGTTATTTTTTGGAATAGCACACTGCACTGTAGGCGTTGCATTTTTCTAAATGTTTTGTTATTTTTAGGTTCTATTGTGAATTGATTTTATTCCATATTCTATAATTTTGTTTACTAACAAACCTCTTAACAAAAAATTTGATTCATTTCTGAACATAATTTTCATTAAAAAAATAGTACGACGCATATGATGGTCTCATGCTTTCAGTTCCCTCACCAGCTCTCTTTATATTAGGACCAGCTCTCAGGGAAAGCCATTACTTATGCAACGCATTGTACAAGAACTAGGAAAGTAGCTTATGGGAAGGCGAATATATGTAGTAGTGCTTGTGGACATTTGATTTGACTCTTTGCACACTTATAGTGACAGGAAAGACCTTCGCAAAGAGTTTATTCCACATACGAATTGTTCGTTTAAAAAAATAATCTTCTCTGTCATGCGTAGTGAGATTCACTGGCCAATTGACCATAAAGGGATGGCGCTCTTGATGCAAAATGCATTTTAACGTACGAATTTACGATTTTTAGAAACAAGTTCCCTGATTTCATACGAGCACATTCCGTTGTTGTAACGAAAAGCCATATTGCGTCGACGCTCCAGTGAATTAGTAGAACTTGATACGCTACTGTCACCGATAAGCTTCTTTGCTCACTCCTGCACGCGGTAGAGTAACTCCAAAATAGTTCTTGAAGCACCTTCCCATATATGAAAGTTGTATTCCATTTTCGGTCTGATAAATGTAAAATGAATAGCGAGGAGATCAGATGAAGTGCAGTTTCAGAAAATCTAGACACTTGAATGTTTCTTTTGCAATTTAAAAAATTTGCTTATTCCACCGAACATCACATTGAATCTTTACGCCAAGAACATCGAGAAATTCTGACTGCTTTAGGGTATAGTTCATGTGCTTTCGCATAGCATTGACTTTCGAAAGGCTTGCCCTAATGCAAAATGAATATGAATGAATGAATGCTACTATTATCTACGAAAGAATAGATATGTTTGGAAGTTGACGTAGGAGGTTATTAAAAAACATAAGAAATAGGGAAGGGGAAAGGACGGAACCTTGCGGTACTCCTGGATCTTATAAAGGTGAAAAATAAGAAATTTTTGCAAAATGTTCAACGTATTGGACGGATAGAACCATAATACCTGCGACCAACGACAAATCGCTAAATTTGAGTCTTCTTCCACAGTTCCATTTATAGCGACGATACTGTCACGAAGCGCAAAGTCGTCTTTAATGTGATGATTGAATAATTGATTTGATTAAAAAAAAAATCTTAATAATTTGGTAAAGTTGTTTAAGCGTCAAAATTTTATGATGATTTTTTAATGCATTCTGGTTATAAATAGGTGTCAATAAGAGAGCGCTGCATAACAACTACTTTGATAGGTAATGATCTCGTAAGTTCTATTACGCTTAAAAAACATATGGTATACGATATTTTTTTCTAGTCGACGGCTTAACTTTAATATGGCTGATTCACCAAATAATCGCGTAACTCTTTCTCACATACAAAGTTCAATATCAGATGTAATACAAAATAATTTTAGCATTTACCCGTCTAAATTGATAAACCGTCTAATTGTATGTAAGTTTCTTCTTTAAGTAAATTTGTTAATGTGTATGTAACGAATTACGCACGACGACGCCTGACAATACTTCACTGTGGTTACATGACACGAACAATGTCTCTGGTCAAGCGTTGCAAGTTAAACTATTCTACAGTATGTCTTTTTGTTAGCTTTTTTTCGTATTCACTGGCTTCACTAAACGGCCTCCAATGAAGCAATTTTTCCTTCATATCATTAACTATAATTTCATCTCAAGTGACAAGTTGTTTGTGTACGTTTTCTCTGGCCAAACTGGATTTTCTACTGATGTATGTTTCCTCCACTGTTCAAGTTATTATGAAAAAAGTTCCCATTGTTCGTCTTTGCGTAACTGCGTGCAGGTTTATATATATATTGAGTGGATGAATATCAATGTATTTGTTTTTATGTCATGTACATGTCAGCCTTTGTCTTCATTGACAATAATGTAAATATCACGCACCTTATTCAAGTATCAAAAAGTTTAACTGTCAGTAATGGATTTGTTAAAGTTTAGATAAAACAAAAAAGATTTTGAGGAAAATATTATTGAAGAAATTGTCGTGGTATTTAAAATAAGTAACATATGACCGCTAGCTAAAAGAAAACACCTTTAATAAAACATATATAAAATATAAACTTTAGAAAAAATTAAATAAATTTTTCTAAAAATCCTTAATAACTTTTGCAGTATTCTGTTTGCAATTTGTATAATATTTATTCACCGCTCAATAGAAAACACGAACTCCGCATCTTCAATAAAGGTGTGCTCAAAAAGTTTCTGGCTTTTGTTTTCTAACTGCTGACTAATAAGAAATTTTAAAGTTTTTCCATATTTAATTATTAGTTACAAATGTTAATTTCATAGTAGAAATAGTTGGTTTAAATTAGAGAAGAAAGTTGTAAATAAATACACACAGATGTTATTTCATGTTGTTCAATTAGCATTACCATGGTTTTTAAAAAGTTTTTGATATTAACATATTATTAATCACTGTTGTACTTTCTTCTAAAAAAAATTGAAATATATACATATAGAAATATGTATATGTACATTTATCAGTCAAGTAAATTTTATTTTTCTTAACGATATTAAAAATATGCGTGCTGTGCAAAATTTAGGATCATTAGTAAAAGACTAATTTGAGCAGTAGCTAAAAATTGACTATAATAAATCAATTGATTGATTTTGATTAAGTTCATTTCTTTTTTTAATTTCGAAAAACCTTTTTTAGAAAGAAAATTATTTCATAAATGTATGCGGACGTTTTCTTAAATAAAACTAAAAAATTAGACACCAGCAGAATGTAATACTGCATTACCTTAGCTGTGTAATTGTAAACATCAACAATTGAACTAACTACCTTTGTAAATAACAATACGAGGAGTATTCATATCAATTTTAATTTAGTTAGGTGAAATCCATACACAGAGAAAAGAGATTTGTCGTGAGAACCGAATTTGTTGCCAATCGAATTTGGTCGGTTGTGGTTATTATCTGAAATTTGGTTAAGAGGACTGAATTAATACGGTACTACCAATTATTTTAAAAGTTAATTCGATAGTCGATAAAAAGTATTATTGTGAATTAAATTAAACAACAATATTTTTTACATTTGTCTTTATTTAGGATAAAAAAAGTAAACAAATAAAACATTTCTTGACTGTAACAATAACTTTTACCTAATTACTCCCACTTCCTCACGCTTTCATGCTTTACACTTTTGACTCCATTGTCTTCTGTCTTACATTCCACTCTGCACGCTTTTCCACTGCAAAGTAAATACAACTTTTGAAAACCTATTTTATTTACACATGCCTTGAACTCACCTCTTAACGTTATTGGAAAAATTTTCGCAAGTTTCAATAAATCTTATTGCATACTTTTTAATAAATTTTAATATTTTTCAAATTTTAATATTTTGTATATAAATTTTATTTTTATTATGTCAAAAAACTAAGAAGAAAGAACGCAATCGATATTTGTAATTTTAACATCCAATATTCGGGTTGCGGTACTAAAGTGCTGAATAAGTTTCGTTGCATCACCCAATAACCAGAATAGGTTTTAGTACAGACACAAACTGGGCAGGTAAACTTTGTTAACTGTTGTTGCGACCAACATTTAAGATCTAATATAGTTTGTTAGTTTATGGTACGAAAAATCTGTCAAGATTATGTTTTATTTATTATACAAATTAAATTATGATGTTAGTAATTGAATTTTGAATATTTTAACTGATTTTTTACCGATCTTTTTTCTGTGTGTACACAGACTAAAGTATTTCTTTATTATTTTCTCTGTAATTCGCATTATACATTTGTTTTTGCTTTGTGTCAACCTTCGGTTGATCACGAATGCAACTTTTATTTTTAATCATTCTTTGTTTGTTTTCTCACAACATTATAGATGCTGCTTCAGTATCATATTAATGCTTATGAGGTAGGCATGAATTTACAAGCGCTGTGCCATGCGTTTTTGTAATTTAATTTTTTAATAACCATAATATATATTCTGTTTCTTTAGGATTCAGGTTACCAGTTGGACGTATTATTGGAAACTTGTGCATAAAGATTTCTTACAAAAAAATCTAAAAAATTTCTTTCTTAAAAATCTTAAAGCTCTAACGAAGACCTTATAAGCCTTCGTACTTGAAAAATTTTTCAGTTAAAGAAGATATAATGGCGGTATAGAAATTTTTTATTAGATAGTATATTAGTTGAATGCTACTACTTCATTAATCAGTGGTTTAACCGAAATAGTTGCCAATAAGTCAGCACCAGTTTTGTAATTTTCATCTCCAGTCGAGACACCTACTATGAATTGTTATAAAACCTAGAGGTTTAAACTGAAATTTTTTCTTATAAAATAAGTGTATTTATTTCGTCTTTCCTAATCTATGACTATGTTTATACAATTATTTTTGTCTTTGAGAAATATTTTCTATTAATTAATAATTAAAAAATATTCCTTAAAAAGTGCATAATAAGTGTTTTTCATTTAAGAAGCATCGTGAAATTAAAATTCGATTCCATTTTACTTTAAAAATATTTTCATATTATTTTAATAGAACTATCTATAATTCGTCATTGACTTTTTTGTTATTCCTATTATAAATGAAATTCACATTGACACAATTTTTTTAAATATTGAGGTCTTAACATTATATCAGCATGTTAATGTCTTTGATTTAAACATGCTTCTGGTTATTTTAAACTCAATTTTTTTATTTTTTATTTCAAAATCATGAAATGCGTATGACGAAAAATCGATATAAAAATATTTCAATTAACCTTGTTTTATTTGGTTTTACTGTGATTTTCTTCTGTGCGTATTTCAATAACCACTAATAGAAGCACCTTTCTTTTTTCCGTTCATTTGTTTTTAATAAAAAATTTGTTAAAGTAAAAAATATTTATATCAAATAAAATAGCACAAGAAAAAATTTTTTTTTAATAGATGAATCCAGCTTTAATAATCTTACAGTCAGATAGATTTTGTTAAAAAAAAAAAAGAATTAATATGCTATTTCTAAAAAGCTTGAAAAATTTTTATTAAATATCTGTAAGTGTGATGTTTCATTAAGTTTTGGAAATTCTTCTATTCTATCTAAGTACTGTTGATTGAAAAAGTAAACAAATTTATTACTTAAAGGAAAATAAAGATAAATAAACTGTGATCGAAATATTAAAAATGTGCAGAAATTTTGGGATTTGGTAAAAAATTTGTTTTTGAATTAGATTTGTTAAAATTGAACTTTTATTGTTAATTTGTGTTTACAAAAGATACTTCGTATGTGCGATTAAAACTTTTACCAAAAAAGTGTTTTTATCATGCACCTAATTTTAATCAAGCTTGAGGCAAAAATATGAAGCAATTTAAGAGTGCTTTTAAACTAACTTTTTTATAATATAAGGTATAATAAAATGTATTTAATTTAAATAAGATTAATAATAAAGACTTTTAATTTTTTATTCCAATGGTTCTTTACTCGTGTTTTCAGTCATTTTCAACAATAAAATTGCATTCGATTTACTTTCGTCCATATTTGTTTACTCGATTTTAAAACAAGTAAAATTGTGCGAATTCTGTTTATAGAATACCAAGAAAATTTGAAATTTACTCGGATTCGTTTTACAGAACAGGGCCGATTATATTTTAAAGACACCCGTTTTATTCATAAAAATGTTAAATCGCCTTCACAAAATTTATTTTCTCTTTCCATAACTCTAACGAGTTTAGCTAGAGCCTTTATTGTAGATCGGCTGTTGTATACACTTGTAGCTTTTTTCTAAATAGAGTTAGCTTGAGATTCTAGTTTGGCAGGTTGTCTGCTAATCAAATTTTCACAGATTTGCTTAAACATTTGTTCCACTTAAACACTATCAAATACCAAAAGGAATTTTTTTTTTCATTCATCGTAATCACATAATATTTAAAAATACTGTAATACTTACGGACAAATTTGATAATGCAAATAAGCCAGACAAGAACAAATTATTTTCCCACTTTCGAGGTGTTAAAATTAAGCAGCAGTTAAATTTTTACACAAAGATTAAATATCTTAGGTAAAAAACAAAGGCAACAAAATCTTATTCTTCTGTAACTGATAAGAAAAAGACTGCATGCCTGATTTCAATAAAGCAAAGATAACAAAAAAGTATAAAAAGCAATAATTTACAGACAATTTCTATTAATTTTTTTAATACAAAAGAAATTCTCAATTGATTTTAAACAATAGATATTCAAAGATATTTTATTTAAGTTTGCTGTTATAAAAATCATCTACAGACAAGAGCATGTAGTAACTTTAATCAACAAAGCATTTACTTATTTCCCCCAAAATGAAACAGAAAGAAAAACTCATCAACAACAATGTCATGATACCCGGCTTAAAACTGAAAGCCAGGAAAAATATCAAAGCATTTCAAAGTTTTCATATCCTGCCAACAATCTTTAGTTTTAAAACAATGTTAAAGGGGAAGGTGTACAAATAAATACAAGGGTAAATTAAGCTTTAGATATTTGTTTTTGCAGCTGAAGTTAGTAAAGTCCAATTCGTAATCTCTAGATGCTTTTGTTGTTGTAAAATAACATTCAGTTGATAAATTTCTATTGTCTGTTAGAATTTCCTCTGTATTAAAGTTATTTCTTGTAGTTAAATGGTTTCATTTATTTATTTTTTTTTTGTTTTTTGCTTTTTTTAATTTTTAGCTTTTATTTGGTAAAACTGACAACATTACGAGTACGCCAATCGGTCAAGTAGTCAACACAGGCTAAATAACCTTCACTAAAACTCAACTTAAAAAAGGAGATTGTAGAAAAAGGCACAAAGACTTTTAGTAAAAACTACTGGTGTTGTCCTTGGTTGACTAACCAGCCTGTCTGTGAAAGATTGAAACGATTATGAATGCTACTAAGACTATAATATTCACAGTGCAAAAGTCCAAATACAAAATGCAGAGAATAAACAAAAGAACCAGGATAGAATATTTAAGCAAAAATAGCAACAACCAAAAAAAAAAAAAACAACAACGTGGAAATGTTAGAAAATAAAAAAAGAAAAGTTCTGTGTTGCTCTTTTTTTTTTAATTCCTTCTTTGTTATAAAAACACAATAGCCACCATCCGAAAACCAAAGAAACGTCAAATGCTAGGAAATGTACAAAATGATTAGTCGGTCTGCACGAAAGTGTGGATAACGCAATCTTTTTTCCTTTTATACTTTTCGCCTTTCTTGTGTAATTTTTTATGTTTTCGACAAAACCAAATTTTACTATTGTGCTTTTTATTTTTTCTCTAGATCTCCTTCCGATTCCGTTACTCACAATATAAAAATTAAGCAGTTGCGTTTAAATTAACTTTAAATTATTTTTTTTTAAATTAGCTAAAACCGGCATATTTTAAATAATAAGTAAAAAAATATTGGAATAGGTAATTAAAATTATTTTAGAAATAATTACAAAATAGAGTTTTAGTTTAATTGAACTTAAAATACATATTCATATTTTTAACATAACAGTTATAACAGTTACACAGAAAAAAAATGTTCCACCTATTAAAGTTTTATTTTAATACAGAATAGAATTTAATAAAATTTGTAATTCTCTCGATAAATATTTAATTGAAAAATAAATAAAAAAATATTTAAATTAAGTAATTGATTGTATCAATTATATAATTAATTAAAAAAGACTAAAGAAATGTTCTAATTAATTAAATGATTGATAGAAATAAAAATTTAATTGAATTTCTATCTGAACACAAATAAAACTTTAATAGGTGGAAAAATTTTTTTTTATCAGATAAACAGGTAGTGCACTTATAGAACTATCTTAGGGAGCTCCGGCTTTCTTCGGTATGGACCAGCTTAACAGATTTCATATAGACAATCAAACTTCCTCCCTAATTTTTGTCGGAACTTTAATAACAAAAACCACTTGTATGTGTGTTGTCTCCTGAATTTGAATTAATTCCTCGGAATATATCTTTCATCACTCAAAATAGAGTGCAATTTTTTAATTAATAATTTTTCAAACAGTTTCATCGTTTCTGATAAACGGCAAATATTTGTATAAGTTTTTGTTTTTGTGCGGCCCCTAAATGGTATAAAGTCTAGTTATACAGAACAATATTTATTTAATTTACTTTATTCGTGCTTGCTTCCTTCAAATATAAATATTTCATGATATTCTCATGAAATATTTATTATTTTAAACAAAACTAAAATATGAGTTGTTATTGTCTTATTGATTTAATGGAGTTCTTATTTAATCAATTTGGCTTTTGATATAAGACTTTCTAGTTTTCTGTACAAAATTTGGGTAAAATCCACTGATGAGCTATTTGAGCAGTAGTGAAATGGCCATATGGATATGCTTTCCCCGCAGTAATACATTTCAGTTTTTAGTTTAGTTTAAAATAATAAATATTTCATAAGAATATCATGAAATATTTATATTTGAAGGAATCAAGCACGAATAAAGTAAATTAAAATATAAAAAAGATTCCGAATAATTAATTTTTATATTGTCCAATATTTATATGAGTTTTATTTTAAAAATCTACTAAATGTAATTTAAACTGTTTGATGAAAGATTTGCCAGAGGAAAGACTTTGTTCTTAATTATTCTTGTTCGATTTATTATGTTTTGTTCACTGTCGCCAGATCTATTATATCGAATTTATTATAACAACAAGAAAAAATAAAGAATAAACAGCATTAATGAAAGATGGGGACCAAATTGCAGATTGTACTCTCCTTGAGTAACTAATAAATTATACATATTAAAATAACTCTTTTCGTATGACAATCAAAATAATCATACCACGATCACTCTTTCAGGGAAGTTTTTTAGTTGATTAATATGGAAGTTATAACAGATTTCCTTTCTTTCAAATATTCTTTAAATTGTTTTTGGTAAAATCGATTCCGCGCATTTTTCCTCTTCCCCACCTCTCTACCTCTCTATTTTAATTTTTTTTCTAAATCGGTGCACCCGTAAATTCCCGTTTGTTTTTGTCATAACTCACGAAGGTGCCGACCAAATTCAAAACTTTAGATAAACCATCTACATGACCATGCAGTTTGTTCGTCAAATTCGAATCGAATTCGGCTTAACCGTTCGTGAGAAATGAAGTCACAACACACATGCAACAATTTTTTATAAAAAGGGTTCGCCATCTAACGTTTTTTTTTCAACTAGTGCTTACTTCGTGAATGGTAACACATAATTCATGTCTGATTTGACAGATAATTAGTCTTATCCTTCCGCTGAACGAATAGGGTTGTGTATACGCTTGAATAACGCTGGCAAATATTGCGACATTACAATATCATGGTAATGTTACAGAATGTGTGGGAAAATTGAGTACGAATTTTGGAAGAAGAAAGCGTGGAAAGCCAAAAACAGTGCGTACACCCGAGAATATTGCTGCTGTGGAAGAAAGTGTGCATGAAGCGCCATCAACATCAGTTCACCGTCGTGTTCAACAATTGACCATTTCGGAGGCATCATTGAGAATGGTTTTGCATAAAGACCTTGGTATAACGCCATACAAGGTCCAATTGGTTCAGGAGTTGAAGCCATCTGACCATGCAATGCGTTTTCGCTTCGAAAAGTGGGCCTGCGATCGACTTACAGAAGATGCCGATTTTGCCAAAAAAAAAAAAAAAAAAAAAAAAAAAAAAAAATCATCCATTAAGATGAAGCTCATTTCGATCTTGGCGGGTATGTAAATAAGCAAAATTGTCGCATTTGGGTCACAGAAAACTTATACGCATACATTGAAAAACCGGTACACCCAAAACGAGTCACTGTTTCATGCGGATTTTGGTTCAGAGGCATAATCGGGCCATTATTCTTCGAAAATGAGCAAGGAGTAGCCGTTACAATCAATAGCGATCATTATCGGATGATGTTGTTTTTCACAAAAATTGAAGAGGACGATATTGGCAACATTTGGTTTCAACAGGACGGCGCTACGTGCCACACAGCCGAAGCGCCACTCAATGTTTTACGCGCTGTGTTTGAAGAATGAAGAATGAATTAATGAAGCATTATCAGCTACAGAGCTGATGTCGTTTGGCCATCTCAGAGCTGCGATTCGACATCGTTGGACTATTATTTGTAGGGTGCCGTCAAAGATGAGATTTTCCAAAAAAAAGTTATTTGGCCGACCTTTTATATACATAGATAGATTAAAAGGAAACAGTCAAGTCTTATTTTTCTATATAAAACTGGATGGCGTTTTAAACTAATCTTTAAACTAATGAACCTATTAGAATTAAAGCAAGCTATACTCAAACCATAAAATTAAAATGTTTAAAAGCCGAATATCTCATAATTTATTAAACATAGTATAAACATTTTATTTAGAGCATGACAGGAGAACTTTTAATCGTTACAGAGCAACCCTGAAAATTACCACCCAATCGCAATTTAACCTGCACTTTCCAAAGTGATGAAAATTATGGTTAATTATCATATTGGAGTTCAACATCTTTCTTAGGGAACTTATTGGCCTTCCTTTCGGAAAATTAGTGTCAATCCATTCTCCATTACTGTAAAAGCATGATGGTGATGGCTCTACATATTTTCTAGGCGTTTGTTGACCGTGATAGCATCTATTAACTCACGTCGAGCTTTATCAGGAATCGCAATATTCGATTTGTTATAGATGGGCTCCAATCAAACCAATTCCAGATAAAATCAGTAGTATCGCCTGGTCCGTTCATTCCCCACCCTATTCTTATCTTTCTTCACGACAATTTATGTAAAAATAACCCTCACTATATATTCTTTTGAAGCTACAATTATATATTCAATTCATATTTATTTCGCAATAGGTCAAACCTTTTGGAAATTGAAGCTTTGCGAAAGCAAATAGATGATAACCTACACTGTTATCTTTTGGCAATCTCTAAATTCGGTATTGCAAACAGAGTTAAATTTTATGATCACAAAACCAAGTGCTATGGAAAAAAAACAACACGAATTTGGCTGAAGTGTGGTACCTTAGTGCATTCACGTGTGAAATCTCATAGACTTAATTTCATTTCTTTATGCAATGGCTAAACTAATGCATATTGAAAATTTTTATAGGTTTTTCTTTACACGACAAGAAAGTTGTTCTTAACCCATTTTGTAAAGAAATATCTTCAATGTGATATTTCGCTATTACAAGTGATCAACTGATCTGAAAAATTTGTATTAAAAGCACTCATCGTTTTAACTTATTGCACAAGTTTGTGAGAAGAGTTGATCGTATTTAATACAGAAACAAGAGAAACATAGGTCTCATAATACGTATGAGTATTTATTTAGAAAGTTTTGTTTTAAAATATTTTAAACACAAAAAGGGCAGAACAAGGGATTTCTATAAAGTGTTAGGACTTCAAACAATTACTAATTTTGTTAAAGATTCAAAGATAATTTAATTATCTTAATTGACTGAGATGAAAAAAAACTGAAATACATAGAAATACATTAAAATTTTTGGTCCATACTCGCACAAACTTCTTTTCATTTTAATTATAAATTTTTAATATTTTTTTTTCAGATAATGTTTAATATTGTGTATTTATTTTTTAATTATTCACTAATTTATGGCTTTATATATTTAAATTATGCACTTAATAAATATAAAACAAAAAAAAAAATAAATAAATATGAAAACTCCAATAACTGCAAATTTAATCATAGCCAGCGGATGCAATACACTGGCATTGTCATTGTATGAACACCAACATGTCCGTATATATTTTATATTGATAAGAGTCTTTGTTACATAAATAATCGTATCGACAAACGAAATTTATCACTAGCAACGAGCTTACATTCGAACGATTGTTTTTGAAAAAGTGACCATAAATATGCCTGGTTTAACCACATTTAGCGTTCGGTTGTATCAAAAAGGGTATGCGGTCCTTTAAATGATTACATATGTACAATTTTATTTTACATTTTAGAATTTTATATTAAATGAAGTAAAATTTTTATTTACCGCAAGTCAAAATTTTAAACATGTTATATTTTATTACTGTGGCTATAAGTTGGAATTTAATTTTGTGGGAATCCCTAATGTAATTGCATAAATGCAAACAATTGTACACATATTTCAATACAATCGGTTTTAATAATCATTGAAAAATTATATGATGTTCTATGCACAAGAACTTCGCACTTTAAATACTTGCATGGCGAAGTAGTTTTACTGCTGCATACAGCATTCAGTTATTAATGTTATTATCGAGTTCATTTAAATTTATTTGCCAAGATATTGAATAACTATTGCGGGCTGTTAATAAATTTCATAGAAATAAGGTGACATTGGCATTTTCAAACAAATTTAATGGCCCGAAAATTCGCAAATTTGTGCTTGTAGTGAAATTTATTTTTGCCATCGAAATAAAACAACAAAGATTTTATTGAAATACCTATAATATAAAAAAATTGGAATTTTTAAAAATTGATCCTAAAAACTATCAATATTTACTCTCCAATTATTTTAAAAAGCGAAATGCATGTTAAAGTTAGTTTGAAGTTTATAAATATTAAAAAAGCGCTTTCATAAATATTTGTATTAATTATTATCAGTCACACTGTAAATATATCTCATTTTGTATAAATTATGTTCATTTATTTGACACATTAAATATATTTTTCGTTTATTTATTTTACAGTAATATTGACAAACAAATAGAATACAAACAATAAAAATTAACAACAAAAGCAAAAAAAAAAAGTGGCATTTTTAATATTCCAACATTTTGCGGTTGCGACTATCATTATTTGGTAAAACGCAATACAACAGTAGAATTTTTTTTTTATTAATATATAAATAATTCTGACCTAAACAAAGTGTACAAATTATGCTTTTAGCTCAAATCAAATTTGGCAATAAATGAACTTTGTACCAGGCGGTTATTTAAACAAATTATAATTGGAATCTTGCACTGCATGTTTGTTATCGCATTTGTAATTGTGTGATTGGCAATTCGAGCGTATTTTTAATTCAATATGACAAGCTGTTAAATTTATTTTATAAATTTGTCCTCTTTTTTATTTTGTCAATTAATTAAGTTTTAAATGAATTTTTATTAATAGAATTAAACGCCATTCGATTTTATTTAACACAAATTTAAATCTATTAATTTTAAGAAAAAAAAATTATAATAATTATTTTTCAAATATATGTGCATGAATCATAGAAAAAACCTTTAATTATAAACATATACATACGTATCCAAGGCAGATCAAACACCAGGTGGTAGCTATGGCGAATTCATTCATTTTCGCCGGTAACTTAAGTCTCAAAGTCCGTATCCCCCGTCGAGATTAGCAATCAATATGTTAATATATATTGCAGCAAATGTTAAAATTATATCTCTAATGTAGACAACACTTTCTTATACACAGTTATTGCCGCAGCCAATTTAAGTTAACCGTAGATCGTTAATTCTACCTATGTATCGTTTTTGATACATACTAGAGAGCATACTCAGCAAAAAATCTGAAATTACCTTAAAAAGTACTGGCCATATAATGACTTACTTTTGTGATTGCCATATTTTTTTACCTGCTTACAAAATACATTAGATTAGTTTCCAAAAAAGGAAGTATTAATGGAACTAGTTCTTTATGTTAAAAAAAAACTACCGTTGTAATGGTATACATTATTTCCTACAATAATTAATGTAATCGATTCTCAGTAATTGATTATAAAATTCTCATTTCTTGTTAAATTCATTTAGTTGGCAATCTAATTGGGAAGTACTAATTAATTGGCTAAAATCACTACATTTAAGGTTTTTTTTAATTTTTATTGATGTTTTATTAAGTCTATAAAATATGATTTATTCTAGACATCATTAATGCTATCAATACATTAATGCGTGTTTATCACTACAACACTTCTGGTATAAAAAGCGGGTATTTGATGACCATTTGTTTTTATTTTCGCCGGAAGTCTAACATTTTTGACATCTAGCGCGTTTCTTTTTTTTTTTCAGAATTATCATTCTTATATTTTTTGATGTCCCATCTTCAGAGTCATTTGATTCATCTGCACTTTGGGTTGGGTTGGCCGTCGGCCAGCGATTATTTTTACGTTTGCAACTATAGCAAGTCAACATTATATCAACCGTATCAACTCCTCTTTTCGTGGATATATTACTTCGGGCAACTTTTTTGGGGCAATCCGCAACTTTACGTTCGTAATGCATTGTACTCATGACAATCGTACAATTTTCTATGTGGCTTATATAACTAACCATAGTTGTATCAGGGGTAAAAACGAATGTTGACTCATACCGTAGAATTTGTTTGCATGCTAAGAGCTTTGGAGGAATTGATCGCTTGGTTTTTGCATAGTTCCAACCATTATCATATTGCGTTTTAAAAGCTTTTGACCAAAGCTATGTGAAGAAAAAAATTTTCCATGATAAAATTATGTTCTTTTAGACCGTCCACTAAATCAAGAACCACCTGTTGTCCTTGGTTTCGCTCAGGAATTACTGACATATCATTTTCCAAATATGGTTGAATTTTCCACACAAAACAAATTCGCGAGTCGACAAGCAGCTAAAACTAAAGATCATACTTCTCTGGCTTGGACGGAATGTATTGGCAAAATTTGCAGCGACCATGAAAACCTAGCAATTGCTCGTAATACACACAATAACACAATCATTAGAATTGTAATATGTTGAGAGACTTTCAGAACACTTCTTCACTTAGCACTTCATTTACCAGTTCTTCGGGAGTAAAAACCGTGGATAAGACATATTAGCAATTATTCCTTCGAACAGTTTTTTTTATGAAAAAACGTACAACTAATCAAAAACACTTGTTCTAATGATATGCACAATAGCACAGAAACACACAAACTGCAGTATGTATCACAGTGATACAAAGACAAAATTATGAACTTTTTGAATTTCTCTTTGCCTGCTTAAATATTTGATTACAAATTGTGAAAACATGTAACACTTCAGATTTTTCAAACCAGAGTTATGTAAACGTAAAATAATAAATGTATCATTTCTGATACAAGGCTCGATTAACGGTTAACAATTATTGCGAACATAAAACGTCAAATAATTTATCATTTGTAGTTTCAAACCAATAGTTTGATTTAAAAGTAAAAGTGTTAAAATAAAATTTAGTGATCGAAATTTAGTAGATTTATAAAAATTTAAAGAATTGTTCTAATTATACTTATTTTTGTATATAGTAATCTGAATTCTAAAAAATTTACATGATGTTCTTTGCCAGTTTCAAATAATAATAATAATAATAATATAATAAGCAATTTTGTCTCATTATTATGCCGTCATGATTGCCTTATTGCTAACATATTTACTTCTACTCTAGACGGGAGGTAAATAGATGATGTTTACAACGCACACAACCCAAGGTAAGTAAATCGAACAATCATAGTGGCAGATGTAGGGGCCAGAAAATTCTGCAGTACATTCTGCTAGAATCCGATGTCTCCGGTGTTCCTAAAAAAAATTAAACAAAAACCTTTAAAATATTTCTTCTTTTTTTTTATAAATTTAGCAAATAAAACTTCCTGAACTTAAGCCTAATTAACATTAATCATTTGATTATAACACCAAAAGAGTTCTACTAATAATAATTTTTAAATATAAAAAATTCTTGCAAGAAAAACCTTTTCAAAACAAATTTCATCTGTTGGTTCGAGAGTATGGCCACATACATCAAATTACATTAACTATTGGGACCCCCTTATATTCCATCTCTAAAATTTATACTTGTCCAGCAGACTTAGCACTATAGCTCCTTGTTACTTTCAACCGGCAACAGTTCAACTGTTTGACCATATACATTTAACTACACCAACTATTGTAAGATCCTTTAATTTATTAATTTATTTATACTTCATATTATACCAAACACAGTAGTGAATATTCTGCCTAATTTTCAAGCTTTAATCTATACGGATCAAAGATATGGCCATATAGCTAAAATTACATTTATTTTGGTTACACTCTTTTATTTCCAAATCCAAATTTAATTCTTGTTGTTATAGCGGAGTAAGCAACACAGATTCGTTGTGAATTTCAAGCCTCCATCTACAACTGTTTAAAAGTATGGCCATATACATCAAATTAAATGAACTATTGGGGCACCCTTTCATTTATAATTTTAAATATTAATACTTGTTATTATAACGGTCATAAGCTACTTGCAAGCATTTGTCTATAACGGTTCAAAAAATAGACCCATATTAGTCAATTTACATTAATTAAGACAATAACTTTTAATTTCTAATTTCAAATTATAAATTCAAATTATAGCGCACTTAGCAATACAGATACTTTTTCAGATTCAGGGTTTGTCTATGACGGTTCAAAAGTTCGGCCACATACGCCAACTTACATCAACTATTGAGATACCCTTTAATTTCCAAATCAAAATTTTATACTTGTTACTGTAGCGGAGTTATCAATATGGGTTCTTGTAAATTTCAGCTTTCTGTCTATAACGTTTGTCCACATATATCAAATTACATTAACTATTGGGATACCTGCTACTTATAATTTTAAATGTTTATACTTGGCATTATAACATTCATATTAATTGACATTCTGTCTAATTTTCAAGCGTTTGTCTATAACGGTTTGAAAGATAGGCCCATATATGTCATTTTAAGTCACCTCTGGGGATACCCTTTAATTCATAGATTTATTTTTGTATTGCTTTTTGCCATTGGGAGCCATTGTGACACGCAGTTTTTTTAATTTTAAAGTGGTGCCCTTTACCGTTGATAATAAACGTAAAAAAGATTTATGTTGTATGGGGACACCCTTTAATTTTTAAGATTATAAACTGTTTAAAAACCGGACAAATCTGTAAGCATAACCTTTCAAATAAAGAAAAAAATTTCAAGATCGGTTCAGAAATGACTAAGTTCTGTAGGCACAAACAATAAAAAAAACAACATTCACACGAAGTGAGAACCTCCTTCTTTTTTTTGAGGTTGGTTTAAAAAAATTAAAAAAAAAAATAGATGGTCTAAACAAGATGTGCCAATTAGCTATTATTTAGCACATACCTGGGGTCTAATCACCGCATACGATATGTATCGAATCGGTAATTTTTAAGAAACTGTACCAGATTTATAAGATACGTTACTGTCAACAAATGATAATACTAGCAAAAGCAGTAAATTATACCAAATTGTGTTTAAAAAAAACAATTAAAAATAAATAACTAAAAACTTGATTCCTCGATATGGAATGTCGTCATACTAAATCACGATACTTGTTATTTGATATCGAGAGCCATGACCCCCAAATGAAAAATAACGAGAGATTTTTCTCGAGGCCGAATGCAGTGATTAGGCCCCAGATGGTAGTAAATTCGAAATGAGAATGTCGTATTTATGAAATTAGGAGTTAAAATGTGAATATTATAAATGACTTCAAATTTATTTTGGCTGAAGTTATTTTTCTTAATTTCGCGACTTTTTTCTGAAACCATATATTTTAAAAAAATTTTTAAGCTTAAATAATATTTTTGGTCTACACGCGCTAAACTCAAACGATTTCTTTTTTTTTTTGCATTTAAAGGCATCGCAATTTACCATATTCGTTATCTCTTCCAAGTTTTTTTGCACCAAACATTAAATTCAAAAAATATATAACTCGTTACAGGTATTTATATGCAAATATTTATAAATAATATTTAAACTAGAATTATTTTAAGTAACACTGTTTTCATAATCAGGGTTGAAATTATAGCACTTGATACCAATAGAAATTTAAATGCAAATTTCGATCGTTTTCCACCGCCGTAATTTGCTAGTCATAATTTAAAGCGGTAAAACCATTTATCTCTTTGTAAAATTAGCTTGTGCAAGTATTCCTTTTTTTCTTTAAAAACATATAATTTTTTGTACTTTAAAACCTCTATAAAAACTATAAAATATCTAATTGAGATCAGTTTAATATGGCCTGATTTTCATGCTACTTATATATTTTTGTGGTGTTAAATTTCCTTTTTTCTAATTGCAACAATATTTGAAATAATATGACTCCGTGTAACCTAAATCACATCTTCGACTTAGAAAAGAGAAAAACAGAGAAATAGCAAAATACCAACACGATTTTAATAACAAAACTTTGTTTAGAATAAATATATATGAATGTATGTATGTATATGGGACATGCATGTACAGAGAAAACTTCATACTTTTCAATATACCTTCTAGGATTAACACATGCCAAGGAGTCATGTTCTGTCAAAAAGTCAACAAAAACACAAGTGAACAAAATAATAATAATAAAAAAGAAAATAAAAAAGCGTTAAAATATTACAAAAAAAAAAAAACATAAAACAAAATTACTAAACAAAAAGTAAAGAGGAGAAAACATGAAAAAAGATTATCAAACACTTTGCTTCTAAATGAACATGTTACAGAAACTTGTATCCTTCTATTTGTTTTTATTTTTATATCCGTGAGCTTGTGTGATTGGAGTGACATAAACATTTATGGGAGTATTTGTATTTATCATTACTTACATGTCAGAAATATTCATCTTTTAGTAAATGGAAAAAGTTTTAATGTATAAAACATATTAACTTGGCATTGTTTAACATATTATCTTCCCCTTCTGCTCTTCTAATGGCAGAGGCTAGGAATTTGTTCGAGTTTGTGTTGTACCTGTTATTCATAAGAATTATAGTTTATTTTTAAAAGTATTTTTTTTTTTTATTTGCAAAACTGTTAAACTGGCCACAAACTAGTAATGCCTGACTGTTTGGTCAACGTCTTATTAAGAATTAAAAGAAAATGAAAATTTTTTAAATGTGTTTGTGGGTTTGTGTGCGAAAATTTGGAAATATATTCACTTCAGTTTACTACGAAGCATAAAAGTTTGCGGTTTGTATAGATGAGTGGCAAGCTATTTTTAGACGAATTTATTAAAATATTAAAAGAATATTATTTGGTATTCTCAGTTTAATGACGACAGTTTAATGACGACATTGTCTGTTTATCGATAATAACACACATATTTAATATTTAAGTCAGTTGATTTATTTGTTTGCTATTTTTGATTGTTTTTAAAATTACAACTATGTGAAAATTTAAAATAATGTACTTTCTTTCCGACACTTACTCCAATGGTGAAAAAAGTAAAATAAAATAATAACGGTGTAAAGAAGACTTCTCACACTAATGCGCTCTTTCTAAATTTTCGATTTTAGGGTCAACATGCTCTTGAAATGATTTAGGTACGTTCAAATGGGCGTTGTTTCTATATCTTTGGGACTCTCTAAACCATACCTTTAGGGTTGAGTTGCTTTTGGAACTGGATGAGATTTGAACAGTTTCTTCCAAGGTGACTAGTACCGGCTGCTTTAATATACCGCCTCCAGTAGCCTTATATTTTATTTTGTTTGCAACCACCTTTTTTTACTTTAAATTTAAAATCGCGCAAAACCTGTAAATAGAATTTTATCAAACATGAATTTATAAAACACTATGTACCATACCTTTTACCATCTATCACTCCTTCAATTTGGTAAGCCAAGTGCATTTAAAGCAGTCGCAATTCTTTCTAACAGTTCCTTAAAATTAGAAGGAACAGTGCCCCTTTATTTAAATATTTATTAAAACAAAGTGTAAAAAAAACTTTAGGCCCGTAAAATCGCAACAAATTCAAAAGTGTGCCGCTCGTGGTAAACCTGCATTTTTTCTTTCGAAAAGTTCTTTGAGCCAACATTAAACACTGCTGATTTTTTCGTGTAACAAATAAAATCAAATTTTAAACGACATTTTTTGCTCCATTTTGTGATTTTCAATACCTGTGCGGAGATATAAATAAATCAATATGATTTGGCCAGCTTTTTCAAGCAATAATAGTCAACTAGTTGTAAAGAATATTTCTGTTCAAAAAGTTTTTCAATAATTAGCTTTTAAAAACATTTTATTCTTTCCGAGGATTTACCGAATAAAGTGCTCTCTAAGGCGCATTCCGACTATTATACAAGTCTTACGACTTCCATTAGATTTTGTAGAGAATAAATCTAATTAGAATTGTTATGATATTATCAAAAAAATCCAACGTAATGCTAGAAACACAACTGGGACCGACGACAAATATGCATACAATCATGACGTCGGACGAAATTCGTTATACGCGGCGAACTTTAAAATATAATTATTTCTATTTCTGACGCCGGCGAACGACGAACAAATCAGTACAATGTGACCATGTTTGATTTTACATTCGACGTATTTTAGTTATTAAAGTTATTTTACTTGAAAAATTTATGTATTTTTATTTTGCAGCATTTATAATAAGTGTACAGGTTAAAAGCTAATATAAAAAAATAGTTTTTGCTAATTTTAACTTTTTAAAATTTTTTTTATGGTCACGTTAGCCTCTTACAAAAGTAAAAACAACATATTATAACAGCCTTATTGTGCATCATACGACGAATTTTCACAACGTATTTTAGACGAAGTGTTGGACGAAATTCGTCGTTCGTCCCACTTTTGTTCCTAGAATAACATAAACTTTGTTTCTACACTATCATGCTTTAAGTAAAACGTTTGCCAGCAAACTATAAGAATACGAAAGGAAACTTTACTAACTTATTTCTCATAGCTTTTGCGTTCATAAAGAGTACAAAAAATAATCATTTACCATCCGAAAACTTGCAGAAATGAGGAATTTTTCCTACTGGTTCAGCTTAATTTATTTCAGAAACTACTATTTTTGATGGACTTTTTGTCTTAAAGAGCTCTAAAATTTATAGCTCTAAAGATACACATATTTCGATGTCATATAGAAGTCATAGAGTGAGTCATTTTAAGGCATGCCCAGAGATATCTCCGTAGGTAGGTTCTTCTAAGAGTCTGTTTTCTGAATGCCCATTTAACGGTTGTCTGCATTATGAGAAGCAAAACAACCCTGAGCAAATGAAAAATCAGATTGATTTGAAAAATTTCTAAAATTGAATTTGTATTGTGGGATGTCAAATTACTTTCCGTGTTATTTGAAATATTTTATTTGCTTTCCCACTATAACATTTTTGCATTATACTAAGGTATTTGACAATACTCAGTATAATAGTGTGAAATGGGCTTTAGTTTTACTTTCAAAGGATATTTGTCCAACCTGAAACACAGATTTTGATTACATTATGCTAATAGTTATAAAAAAGCTTATTTTCATAACTTTAATGTACTAGAAAAATTAACTGTCAATAAATTATAAAAAACTAAAAAATAAGAAGAGGTAAAAAATAACAATTGTAATTATAAAACACTATATTCTTTTAATAAGAAGAAACAAACATGTAGTTATAATTGTAATATTCTGAAGAGCTCATTTGACAAAATCTTTTCAAATTAAAATTTTTAATATCAATCTTGAAACAAGGCATTTTTTTTATTCGTTTATATTTTTGTGTAACCGATGTGGCCTGTGGTAACGTGCTTTAAATTATTGTAAATTAAAAAATAATGCTTTACTGCTCCTTATCGATGGCGTTTGTTTTCTTTTTTCTTTTTATTTTATTTTTCCTTTGTTATATTTGTATCCTTTCGAAGTAAATTTTAAAATAAGTTTTTTTTTATTATTACTTTCATCTGGTTTTTTAAGGAAGTTTCATATAAACTTTTTATCGAACATTATAAACATAACATTTTTGAAGTCGTATTACAAAAAATAAAAGTAGACTCTAATGTTTGGAAGAAATATTTCACTGGTGGCCCTTTTTCCATTCTTAAACAAAGATGGAATAAGGAATTATTTTAGCTTGTTTTTCCGTGTGTAATTTCTAAAATATCCATTTCTGCCCAATAAAGTATATAAATGAAATTAATAAAAAAAAAGTATTTTTCCAGTTGAGAGTTTATTAGACCACTCAACGTTCTTTATTCTTTGATGACAAATTAAGCAATGAATTTACTCTTACTATCTACCCTAGCTCGTTGCTTCAGATTCTATGATCACGCCTGTCTTATGCTGGTCCCTGTGCCACTTTTAGCGTGGGAACTAAATGAAGAAATGTAGTCGCTAGACATACCGTCAGAACATTTTATGGTAACGAATAAGTACTTCATATTTGTTGAACACAGAAATGCGACACTTAGATACGGTGTCAGCACATCTGGTGAGATCGAACACGTATTTAATGATTGTTAATTTAAACATATTTGATGTTAACTTATATATTCTGAGTTCTTATGCATAGCGAAGTTGATTGATCGATGTCCGTCTGTTCGTCGTGTTCGTATTGAAACTAACATTGCCAAAGTGGTAGATGAGCAAGAGAAAATTTAAATACGCCAAACGATCAGACAGAATTCGATAATTTTGGTTTGAAAATCAGCAAGATCGGTCCGAGTCCTTCGAGGCAGTAGGCAAAACACCACTCCTATCTCTAGTTTTTCCATATCATGTAGAACAAATCTAGTTTAGTGCAGTAACTCCAATAAAAACAACAAAAATATGCGGCGATAGAGAATTAAAAATAAATAAAAACATCAAGTGAAAAAATTGGTGATCGACCACATTTTGCGAGTTATGGGCCTGTGAATTTTTAATAGAAAACAACGATTGGGCACCATATTTTTTAAGATATCAATATACGAGGGCTGCTATATATATTTCTGGCCCGGTAACACTGAGTGCTGCCAAGTGCAATCTGACATTTTCATTGGAAAGTTTGTAATTTTTAAGAATAATCGTACTCAAAACGTTTTGACGTACGACCATTATTTGTGTTGTTTACAGTCATGGCGAAATACTACAGGTGAACGCACGGGCGAAAAAGCTCATCAGATGTATTACTTGCAGCTGTCAAAAAAATTATTCAAAAATAAATTATTTGTTAAAAACAATTTTTGTTTTTTTTTTTGTTTTGGTTGCTAATAGTAAACAAAATAATTTTTGAAATTCCTAGAGAAATCTAGTGCAATATGGAACCGTATTTTCAGTTCCTAATGTGTATAAATTAAATATGCGTAAACAGATAGTGACATTATTGTTAACACGTTTATAATGTCTTGCTTGTTTGCTTGTGGAAGATTATGTGTCTCTGCATGTACTGTTGGCGGCGGTGAGGTGACAAAGCTTTTTATTGAGAGATAAATGTGTGATAGCTTCAAGGTCGCTTTTTCACACTGAACTGTTTTGTACCAACAAATTGTCTGTTGTTTTTGTGTTGTTGGATTGTTGTAGCCGTGTGGTCACCTGTATTAATTCGCCTTGTTTACAGTAACTTGAAAAAATTAATATAGAAAAAATGGAATTAATTCGTGAACGTTTTCGTGCCATCATTTTTCACAACTTTCGAGGTGGATTATCACGACAAGAGTGCATTGATGGCGATGAAGCACCATCCTATGTACTGTGAAAAATTGGTATAATTAATTTAATCGTGGCCGAAGCCCGCTCAAAGACGAATTCCGTGAAGGTCCTCCAAAAACGGCTGTTGTGCCAGAGAACATTGATGCCGTGCGTGAACTCATAATGCAAAATCGACATGCGACATAACGAGAGATAGAGATATCCTTGGACATTTCTTCCACCAGCATATATTCGATACTGCATGAACACCTGGCCGTAAAAAAGGTTTGTTCTCGTTGGATCCCGCACAATTTGAAAGTCGCTCAAAAAAAGGCTCGTGTCGATTGGTGCAAAAAAATGTTGCAAAAATACGATTGCGGTGCTTCAAAAGACGTTTATAAGATCATCACAGGTGATGAATCATGGATCTATGCGTATGAGCCCGAAACGAAACAACAATCGACCGTGTGGGTCTTCAAAGACGAGCAAAATCCAACGAAAGTTGTTCGCGGAAGAAGCACTTCGAAGCAAATGGTCGCCTGTTTCTTCGGCAAAACTGATCATGTGGCGACTGTTCCGCTTGAACAACGTAGAACGGTGACTTCTGAGTGGTACACTACAATTTGTTTGCCTGAAGTCATCGGAGAAATTCGAAAAACCAACAAGAGAAGACGAATCATTGTTCACAATGACAATGCGAGCTCTCACACATCGGCTCAAACCAGAGCGTTTAATGGGTCATCCGCCATACAGCCCTGACTTGGCACCTAGTGACTTCTTCTTGTTTCCGCACATCAAGAAAAAAATGCGTTGTTAACCCTTTCGCTATTTTGTTGCCATATGGCAACAGCCACTTTTATGTCTAATATTTTTGTTCATATTTAATATATCTGAATTGTTTCTTGTTGATTATTATTTTTTAATATCTAAAGAAGACAAAAAATTTTAAATTTGGACATTTTAGATAAATTTTCATGAAAATAATTTAAATCTAAATAACCTTATATATACTCCACAATTTTCAGTAAAAAAGTTGACTTTTTGTAAAATTTTTTTAAAATATTATTCCAAAATCTTAAAAAGATATTTTAATAAAAAACTAATAAAAACTCATTGGTTTATGGGATTTCGCAAAAAAGTATGGTTTTTAAGCCCGCATAAGTGTGTAGCGATTTTTTAAAATCAACCTGTTGCCATATGGCAACAAATTTATCTTACGTATATAATTGATCAATAAACGTTACTTTTTTGTATATGAATTTCACTTGTGTTTTGTTAACCATCATGACAAGACGTATGAAAGAGAGTGATATTGAAAAAATACTGATAAATTTTGAGGACTCAGATTTGTCAGATATTGATGATGATGATCCAGAAGATATTGATGTTTTACAAGATTTAATAGAAACTCTTGACCAAAATGACTCTTTTGTAAGAAAGGAGTTAACACGAGAAAATATCTATGAAGTTAATCTGGCCAATACTGAAATCGAAATAGAAGAACCTGTTGAAGATGAGTTTGTTGTGAAAAAGACTGAAGACTTCCGTTGGAGAAAATGTCCTTGGGCCACTCCAGAAACAGATTTCAACAGTGAGCATCCTCTTCAATGCCAAAAAACTCCTGTAAAGTATTTTTTGGAATACTATACGGAAGATTTTATTGACGAAGTAGTTTTAGCGACGAATCAATCAGTTATGATTAAAAACGGAACCTCATTCAATCTTTCTCGGGAAGAGTTTTTAAAATTTCTTTCCCTAGAGATAATGACTGGATCAATAGGGTATCCCAGACTAGAAATGTACTGGAAGAGCCCTACAACTATTCCAGCTTTTACAGAAAACATGGCAAGGGCCCGATTTCATTCCATTCGCAGCAATTTAAAATTTTCTGTGAATGACGTAGCTAATGACAAGCTGTACAAAGTTCGGCCCATAATAAATATGTTTTCAAGAAAGTCTTACATGATACCAAAAGACGAAAACCTTTGCATTGATGAAATGATGATTCCTTTTAGAGGTAAAACTGAGCTTAGACAATATATGCCTAAAAAGCCCATAAAATGGGGCATAAAAGTTTTCTGTTTGTGTAGTTCATCTGGCATATTGCACGACTTCGAAATTTACCAGGGCAAAAACACAATTTTATCTGGTACAAAATTGGGATTTTGCTCAGATATTGTTATCCATTTGGCAAAGACAATCCCTGAAAAACAAAACTTCAAACTGTTTTTCGATAACTACTTTTCTACTCTAAATTTAATCTTACTTTTAAGGCAAAAAGGGATTTGGTCTACTGGAACTATAAGAGCCAATAGAATAAATAGGGTCCCACTGAAGTCAGAGAAAGATTTAAAAAAAGAAGGAAGAGGCAGTTATGACTTCCGCATAGAAAGAGAAAATAATTTATTTATTATAAGATGGTTTGATGGAGGCATAGTTCAAGTAGTGTCTTCAATATATGGTGATGAACCGCTGAATGAAGTTTCGAGATTCTGCGCTGAAAAGAAGAGAAAAATTACAATACCTCAGCCCCATGTAATTGCAATGTATAATAAAAGTATGGGCGGAGTGGACAAGCTAGATTTTTTACTTTCGCTGTATAGAATTTCGATAAGATCCAAAAAGTGGACCCTCAAGGTATTCGACCATTTCATTGATATGGCTATATGTAACTCTTGGCTTGAGTATCGCAAAGATTATGAATATACCAACGGAAGTAATAAAGGTTACATGGATCTCTTAAGTTTTCGAAATGACATTGCCGATGGGCTTTTAGCTCAATCCAAACAAAATACTTGTTCCCGTAAAAGAGGACGGCCGAAAAATTCCACAGGAGGTGAGGAATTGGATAGCCCGTCAACCTCAAAAAAGGCCTATGAAAGAAAACCTTCTTCTTCTGTGCGATTCGATGGAAATCAACATTGGCCAGCTTATATAGAAAACAAAAGCAGATGCAAAAATAACGGTTGTCAAGGATATTCCAGGTACAAGTGTTCAAAATGCAATGTACATTTATGTATGCCGAACAAGGATCGAAATTGCTTTTATGATTACCACAATCTATAAATAAATGAATTCATTTGCTTATGTTTTTTGTTATTTTATTAATTTTTGTAGAAAACTTTCTCGTTGTATGAATTATTTGATTTAAGTTTTATTATATAATTTAACTTCATTTTTTATTAATATAAATTTTTTATCGTAAATGAATTATTAAAATATTATTTTCTATAAGTTTGAATAAAAAATTCAATAAAATTGTTAAAAAATAACTTTGACTTTTTATATGAAAAAATTTCTTTAAAGGAGATGAAAGCGTGAATTTTCTTATACTTTGAGAAAAATTGTTGCCATTTGGCAACAGTCTTAAAAACCCACTTCGAAAAATTTTTTAATTTTTTTTTCTTTTGATTTGAATTTTTGTTATTAAAACTATTAAAAAAATATAAAAATAAAATTTTTATTGTCCTTGAGTAAAAATATGTAGCGAAAGGGTTAACGATTTTCGTCGCCAGAAGAAGCTGTTGAAGTGTTAAAAAACCATGTTTTAGAGGTGTCTCAATCGGAGTGGAAAAAGTGCTTCGACAACTGGTTTGAGCGCATGCAAAAGTGTATAAATCATGCTGGAGAATACTTTGAAAAACAATAAAACCATTTTTGATTATAAATATTCGCATTTTCACTATTAGGCCAGAAATATATAGAGCAGCCCTCGTAGATATCATTTTAGGGCTTTTGAAGAGATCTTTAAGAAACTACGAAAATTTTTAAAAAATACTTTACCATTAAAAGCCGGTGACATTTTTATGTATAGTACTGATTCTTTTTATTTTAATTTTTTTGTTTTTAATTCACTTTCACCCTAATATTTGTTTTGTTTTTGTTTTTTCCACTGAATTATATAATATTCGGCATTGTCGAATATAGCTATCTTATTTATTTAAATTTTATTTTTAATACAAATATTTTCTTAAAGCTTATAAAGAAAATGCAAATGTTGTGTTTTGCATTTGATTTTCTGTAGCTTTTAAAATCCTAATTTAGTTTAAACAAATTAAATTTATTATAGTAATCCGTAGGGGATGGTATCAATAAATTTCAATTTTTTCCCCTTTTGTTATAAAAACTGGTCATTTATTTAGGTTTTATTAGCATTAAATAATCAAGATAGATTTCCGATTTAATATAAAGTCAATAATACAAGAACTCAAAAAAAAAAACAATTAAAAATTAAAAATTTCAATTATTTTTATTAAAATATAAGCTTAAATATAAAAATTTCTTACTTTAGAAAAAAAATAAATAACTGTTATTAAATGATAAAATAAAGTCATTCCTTTATTTGATTTCTTTGTTTTAAACATAATAAATTGAAGCAAAAAAAATCTATAAACATTTGACTTTTTACTGTTACTTTAATAAATTGCATTTACAGAAAACAAAAGTGTCATTCATATTAATAATATTAATAATTTTTACATGATTTCTATTGGCTTGAAGTTTTTCTTTATTAATAATCATTTTTTATAAATAAATAATTAACCGCACCATAAAATGCTTTGCGAAGCACCAAGTGGAAAATAGAAAAATATTATAAAAATTTATATTTATTGAAACGAAACATGCGACATTACATTAACAAAAAGATAGGATTGATTATAAGTAATTAATTGCACTGTAAAAAATATATTTTATTTTATTAATGCGATGCAATATATTTTCTTTAAATAAACATTTTCTACAACTGTCGCCGGCTAGACATACTAATGTTACTAATTAATGGTTATTAGTTGGAGCTTTGTAATTAAATAAGTAATTATTTAACTAATTTTGAATAATTATTTATGAATGGTGTTATGTTGTTATCATTAATTATCTCATTAATTAGTATCTGCTTTTAATATTTGATTATAGTTTAAGCTAAAGGAAAAATTAAAATCTTTGCTACATTAACAAAAAAAAGAAGCAAAACAAGAAGATGATTTAATGACACATTTACTTTTTTTATTTCTAAGAAGGTTTATTTTCTAAGAAGGGTTGAGTTAAAATATTTATGAATTTATGCGTTTGATACTAAACTGAAATTATTAATTTCCAAAAATATAATATAAAATTTTCAAAAATTGTAGTATCGAAAATTTCTACATTTCTTTGTAGTTTAATTATACAATTCACCACAGAAGGTGGAAAAGGGTATACATATATAAGTTTGGCATTTCGTGTACAATTTCTACAATATCCAATTTCGACCCCATAAAGTATATACATTCTGACTTGTTATGTATAGTGAAGTCGATTGAGCGATTGTTGTTGAAATTAAAGTTGCCTCGGCAAAAAAATATGTGAATCAATCTAATGTTTTCATGTCATTTGAAACAATAAAGTCACTCCAATCAAAACACTAAATATAGAGCGATATAGAAAATTAAAAAAATAAGTAAAAAAAAACATCAAGTGAAAATATTGGCACTCGCTCATATTTTTCTAGCTACGGGGCTCTGAAATTTTCAAATTTTTTTAAAAATCAAAACGGGTATAACTTTAAGGCTCTTGAAGAGATCTTTAAAGAAGTAACAACATTTAAAAAAAAGCTTAACCCGTTAAGTGACGATGCAATTTTATTGTAAAATTATATATAAGCAGTAAGAATTTTTTTCTTAATTCTCTGTCTTTTTATTTCTCTGTCACCCCAATATATGCTTTTTTTATTGCAGTTATTTTACTAAACTAGATTTATATAGATGGTGAAGGGTATAAAAAATTAGGCATAGCACTCTCACTTGTTTTTTATATTTACGGAATTTCTTTCCCATAGAAAAAATTTTTCTCTATAAATGATTCCACCAATTATAAATTCCGCGAATACAAAATAATAAAAAAGGTGGCGTCATCATAATTTTCCTTTTATAATTCATAATATCTACTTTTTCCCCGAATTTTTTTAACTTACCGCAGTCAATGAATAGGGGGAAAATTTAAAATGGGAGAAAAGGGAAAAGTGAAACAACTCGCACGGAATTTTTATTTATAATTGGGATGTATATAATCTATTTTAGACGATACCTCATATATTTTGGTACAACTACATATGTACGTTTATTAAACGTTTATACAATATTTTTTGATTTTCTATAAGAAATGTGAGAAAATGCTTCTAAAGAAATAAGAGCTAAATTGAAGCATTAAATTTTTTAAAATGTTTTTGGGTACCGTTTAAAGGTAAAAGCCTAATAGCAAATTGAATTAACTTTTGTCAAAAATGGACTTATGTCACAGCAAAAAACGTTTTTCAGTAACTCAATATTTGCCGTATTCACAAGCTCTGCTAAGGTGTAGGTAGTATTGCATACTACCTTTTGTTTACTTCTTTGTGAACAACCATTGTATCAGTGTGCCATTGTACATTGTACTTCATACGTCAAAAACTAAATAAGAAGAAGAAAAGTACTATTCATCATTTGTTATTTATAAGCCAAATAGGGGAGAAAACAGAAAAAAGTAAATTAATAAATTTTTTGTGTGAAAAATATAGTTTCGATATATTAATGGTTGACTCAAGTAATAACCGTTTTCCTTATTTTGTTACATATTTTAAATGAAAAAATTAATACAGGTGATGAAGAAGATGAAGATGAAATTCAAGACATTTTTAGGATGAACCTAATGTACCTGCTCTCCAGTCGCAGAAGTATACATTTAGGGCTACCAAAATCATCATTACGGCATAATCGAGTTTTAAGATATTTTGATGAAAACAGATTTCTTCGTATGATACGACTACGGCCAGAGGAATTTGCCTATATATTCAACCTTATAAATGAATGTTTTTCACACAATTGGCGAAAGGCTCCAACTACGCATTGACTTCTAGCTTAAAATTGTACTTTACTACTTGAGATCTTCAGGAAATGGTGCTTGTGTTCGTAAGGTAGAATCTCTTTTTGGTATAGGTGATGGCGGTACCATACAAAATATTAGAAATCGAATCATTAAAGCAATATTAAATCTTAAAGAACAGTTCTTATATTGGCAGAGAACAAACCTTAAGATATGTTTCCAATATACCTACTCCTACTATATACAACAGAATGACTTTCTATATACACTTTCTAATAAATCAGTCAAATCAATAAATAAAATAAATAAAACTAATAAAAATATCTTTTAATTCAATTTAATTTAATATAATTCACACATGAACACAGAAATTTAGTTAATCATAAAACATTTAAACAAATTCAACGTTTGAAAAACATATGAAAAAAAGTACTAAGTGTTGTATCGCATGTTTGCATGAAAATTACTAACAACACAGCTAGCATCGTTGTATTTTGTTAGCACTTAGCACGTACTAGGGGGCTTGTGAATAGGGCAAATATTATTTTGTTTTTTTTTTTTTTTTTGTTTTATTACAACCTTAAGAAAATATTATTAAAACTTTTAAATAAAATAAACAAAAAATAAAATTTTAATTTAATTTCCATTAAATTATTTATTGAAATTCTATGATATATAATATGAATTATATTAATTTTTAATTAAGTGCAATTCCATCTTCTTTCTAAAAAATTATTTAAATATGTATGTGAAAGTTTTCTAAAGAAAACAGGAAAAAGTATACAGCAGCAGAAAATTATGCTGCATTATCTGGATCGCTATATCTTTCATCAGCATTCTTCGCGTGTATCTACAAAGTTGGTTGTTATCTTAGGAAAACGTCTGCATACCTTTGTAAGTAATTTCTCTTTTAAAAACTTTTTTAGAAGAAAATGTAATTTAACTTAAGCCATAATGAATAAAAAAAAATTTAAATAATCAAAATTTTATTGACAACAGTTTTTGAAATGTATGTGTTGCTAAATCAAATGTACGTACAGAACTAAAACAATTTTCATTTTTAATCTCATTTTACCAATACGCTATGGGATTTTAACACAAATTAAAAGAATTTATATCATAACCAGACATGAAAGGCGGCAAATAATTTCTAAGCTCGGACACTAAACTGATTTTGTTAAAGACTTATGCTGAAAATAACACAAGATTCATGTAATATTTTAACAGTTACATGAAAAGCATAATATTTGTAATTTTAGTTATGTATTATAATATTTATAAGTTAGGTTAGATACGGCAGGTAGGCGTGTTGCCACATCCCACTTGGGCCCATTGATTGGTCCCTTTGTGTTACCTGCTCTCAGAAGAGAGAGAGAGAGGAGTAAAGCAGGACATAGAAAAAGAAATGAA
The DNA here is from genome assembly GCA_916610165.2 of Gymnosoma rotundatum. Lineage (NCBI taxonomy): Eukaryota > Metazoa > Arthropoda > Insecta > Diptera > Tachinidae > Gymnosoma > Gymnosoma rotundatum. The sequence goes on from OU744340.1 coordinate 101,415,664, forward strand.
CATAAAGAAAATAGAAAGAAAGAAATGTGGATGTGAAAAATACAGAGAAGACCCCTTAGATAAGGCAAGTTGGCCAAAGAGTGCACTCATCCCGTTGAGTGAGTCACAATGTCCGGTTTTGGGCCAGTGAACCTCACACTGTACCCCAAAAAGAAACTATTTTTACCTAGACCCAGCAATGATATGCCAGATAGGCTCGCTTAGTACCGCTAACAGTGGTATCTCATCCGTATATATCCCAGAGCGGGGTAGATACAGAGGAAGTGTTACACCGTCTCTTCCTTCTTGTCCTGACAACTTCTGCAGAATTCATTAAATGGGAGGCCCATTCTTCTAGCATGGGCCCAAAATAGACAGTGCCCGGTAACCGTAGCTACCAAGTCACTCAATCTACCCCTCGGCCGCCCTGCCCAAATCAAAAGAGGGCCAGATTGTTCTAGCGGTGGAACATGTCGACTCGTTAGACCATCTGATCTGGGCCAGACTGTAGAGAACAGCGTCGATACACTGTCCGCAAGCAGAGAGGGGTATGCCAGAAAAGGTGTCAATGGGTAACTGTCAAAACCTCCGCCAGCCCGTTAAGGGATGTCCGGCATTCTGAGACAAGTTTAGATGTGATTAACACACCTTTAAGGGACATAATCGCGGCTGTACAGCCGCTACAGAAGAAGATATCCCTATTCCCTTCTAAGAGCAGATATTTCCGCTTATAATATTTGTACGTAATAACAATTTGTAATTTTTTGTTGGCCAAACACCTTGCAAAAATTAAAGAATGTAATAATTTTCCAAATCAATCACTTATTACTCTAAGTGCATGTGAAATGTTTGTAAAGTGCATGCCAGTGCATATTTGCATTAATTTTAATTTTATTATCTGTTAATTACAATATGCGTATTCACGCATAAAAATGTAAAAAAATATATTGTATGGAACAGCCTTTTATGCTGGTTCGAAAAGACAAAAAATGCTTTTCGTAATTATCACTTTAATTAATTTTAATTGTATCTGAATTTCATACATCAGCGAATTTTTGCGTTAAAAAATGTTTATCTGAAATTACTATTATAGTATTTAAAATAAAATATACATTTTTTTCCTCAATTTGTTGTTATACAATAACTGAAGTGATTAATGTAAGTCTGCGCAAAAAAAAATCGATGAGAGTTCTACTTGATGTTTCATAATGAAATTTGATCATAAATGATAAACTGTTTAAAATATTTAATAAAATTATAACATGATCAGAATTATGTTTAAAGCTTTATTTTGTTGATTTAATGAAAAAGAAAAAAAATATGTATGAATATATAAATTTGACAAGATATGTTAAAAACTTAAAAACAATTCAAATGCGCATTATGGCTAAATACTCCAGCTATGAAATGCTGTCATACAGAGATGACTGTGGTAGAAATGTCATTTTACAAAAAAAAAAAAAAAAAAAAAAAAATCATACACAGACTCGGGCTCACTCACAGAGAGATAAATATACATTTGACATGAAGTAACATTAATGTTTATTCAAATACTACATTGGTTTGATTGTCAGTTGCAATGAATAAAATACATAGATATACACACATACACACACAAGCATAGTTATACAAGAATACTGTTGCAATAACAACAAGCCAATGACTAAATTCAAATGAAACCAAACTAACAATGCAGCATGTTAAATGAACAAAATACGTAGCAAAATTTTTGTATGTAAAAGAAAACAATTACTAAATACGAATTCCACCAGCATTTAGACAAAAAACACAATGTGGGAGTTGCATTGAGACAAACAACAGTAACTAGTGCTATTGTCCGCCAAATAAAACAAAAATCGCTTTAAATATTTTAACTTTTGGTACTGCTGCTACTGTTACTGTCGTTATTATTTCACTTGAATCTAACAAGCCACAGTTTGATTAGTTTCTAAACTAGAATTTATACTTCTACACAAAAAAATAAAACATAGATTTTTAATTTATGTTGCTTGCCAGTTAAACTAATTTACAATTGAATAGTAATACTACGCTAAAATGAGGAGCGCTAAAATATTTGATGAAACTGCTAAAATTGTTTTAATTTTATTCTAAAGAAAGTCTTGGTAGACTTTTTGTAAATGAATTTTGAATTAAATTAAATATCTTTCAACTAGTTTTTGAAAGGCAAATAAAGTATGAAAGAGTTTGACTATTTTAAATTATTTGAAACTATATTCCGTATTCACGAATAAACCTTATATTAAATAAAAAATTATACATCTGACAAAGATATTTTAATATGGATCTCTCTTCTTGTAAAATAGATATATATATAACCTGTCTTCATTTTTTGGGTTAAATATAGAATTTATTTTCTGCAAGAATTAAATAATATATTATTTTCTGTTAAGTAATTTATTTTTCCAATAAAACTAAATGAATGGGTTAATTCTTCTTTAGGTCATTTTTATTTTAATTTTGCGGGTTATTTTTTTAAAGGAAAGCTCTTTTTCTTCATTTTATATATGTATATATTGCATTTTCAGTTTCAATTAAACCTTTTTCAAAATCAACGAAACCTTTTTCAAAATAAACGAAACCTTTTTCAAAATAAATGAAAATCTTTTCAGAATAATAGGTTTCGTTTATTTTGAAAAGGTTTAACTTAAACTGAAAATGCTATAAAAACTAAAAATATGTATTGTAACGACACGTTTTCGCTCTAGCCGGGGTAGGTCAGCGGATGTCCAGTGTCTTACATAAAAAAAACAATTATCACAAACACCTTTGTTTTGTTTTACGTTATAAAATTTTATTTATTATAATTTTGTGTTTTTTTTTTCTTAAATTTACCTTTTAAATAATTACAGAAAATAGAACTTGAAAATTAAATTCGATTACAAGGAAAAAACTTAGTTAGCCCAGCCACACGTGAGTGAATTAATTTCTTGGAGAATCGGACAGTAAGAGCTAAGCAGGAAGCGATCTACCGCTGCGGTGGCATACGCACGACCAACAAGGGTTGACCTATTCCACTGGGCAGCGAGAAACTTGACGGCATACGCACAATCTACGTCCAAGCGGCCCCAGTTTTGGCGATTCCTGACCGATTTGTCCACGAAATTAATTTCTTATATAGAAAAAAACAGGAGTCGTCAACGCGTATACGTCGGTCTAGCTAGGAGACGGCAAAACCAAACTTCAAGCCAGCCGCAGTATCCGAGTTGATTTCTGGGTTGGAAACTATAAGGAGGAATTGATCTTTTATTGGAGTGGCATACGCACAACTTCGATATCAGATCTCTTCTCCACTGATCAAGTCTTAGCATTCGATGGCATACGCACGATCAAATGATCCAACTGTTCAGTTCAATAGCTGCCAACTGACTAAATTTTCCCTCAGTTACAACCAGAGTTGCCACATGAGAAATTGACTTCCTACCAATAATTTTCAAAAATCCTACCAAAACCGTTCACAGCCTACCAAAAATTTAAAAATGCATTTCTTGCACATAAACTCTGTTATACTCATTTGGTTTTTTTCCGTAATTGTTGAGATGGAAGTTTATCTTTTTAGAATAAACACCCATTCCTTTTCTGAAGCCAATCAAATTCGCTTAACCATTCGCTTCTAAATTTTCTTTTGACTGTTTCTTTACAATGATCACTAAAAGTATTATATTATTTAAAAATGTTTTAAAACAAAAATTTTAAGAGTGGTTTTACCTGGTTGATGGTATGTCGTCTTCTGAAAATAAACCTTCACTCAAAAATATTGTTAATTTCAATTTCATAATATTGTTCGGATTTCTTAAGCCATGGTTATAGCTTTAATCATCTCTATGCAAAAAGCAGAGATGTTTTTTACTTCACCTAAGACAGTTTTTGAAAGCAGTGGTAGCACTATTCAAAGTTATTGTTTATTTAATTCAAAGTTATATTTTTTTTTAATTATATGTACTGAATTTTTAAGGTGAAAAATTTACTATTACTAAAAAATTGCTACAGGAGGAAATCCTACCAAAAATTTAAAAAAATGCAACAAACCAACCAAACTACCAAACCGTTTTTTAAAATCGAAAAACTACCAAGTTTGGTCCGATTGGACCAAAGCGGCAACGCTGGTTACAACTGACTAATTTGCGTACAGCCATCAAACATTCAATTACTCTGTCTCTCGTGTAGCTGAGAAAATACGAATGATAGGACATCCGATGTTCCACTCTTGAGTGTATAATGACACGAGTATAATCCACTCAAACGTGAAACAAGCGAATGCATATATAATGCTTACATATCAACAAGAACAAACAAAATAAATATTCTTTATTTAGAGTATAACGAGACAAACACAAGATGAGTACTCTGTATATTATAAAAAAATTAAGAGTATGCTTTAGGCATTTCTCTTCGTGTGGCTAACCATCATACAAAAAAAAATATAAAAATACTTTATATAAATAATTTGACATTCTTATATAAAAAAACAATAACAAAGGCATTTATTAGTTTGTTGAGGAATGTGAAACCGTTCATTTAATTAGGTATGCCCAAAAACAAGTACAGCGACTTTTGGTCGTCACAGTATAAATACCTTTTATTAGCTGTTTGTTTTTTTTTCAGTTTGGTAGAATATATGTTTAAGGTTTAAACACAGTTTTTATTTTTACATATAAAATGAGAAAAAACAAAAGCATTGAGGAGGCGAGGGTTGGAAAGTCCCTATAGCTTAATTATATGGCATCGAGGGAAAACCTACGACATCTAGATTAATAATATTATAATGATTTTCTCGCGCAACATTTTTTAAAAAACATTTACTTCAAAAACTGAAAAAATCACGGCTGTCAAATCCTTTTTTTGGGTATGTAGGCAGCAATTGGTGACTTAAACGCCCGTTTACCTTTTTTTTTAGTCAATGCTTTGCACTCCGAAAAATCTTACAATAATTTTAAAATTGGATATGTTTGGATAGGACTGGAGGGAGAACCGTTATAATTTTGGAGCTGTTTTTTATTTAATTCGCATTTGCTATAGGTTGTCTTTCAATTGGTTTAAAAGAATTTGCTAGTACCGCAGTAAATTGTATAAGCAGGAAAGAATACCATCTTTTTGAGGAAAATCCTTAAAAAACGGTTTTTTAATATTTTCTTAATTCAGCGCCTTGTAATTTTTTTTAACGAAAAGCGCTATCAGAACAAAACTTTAAACATGGTTATTGTAAATTTTATTAAGAATTTAGCAAATGTCTTAAATTTCGTATTTTTATAGATATTTTCAAGGTCTAATTAAACTTAAAAAACTTTGACATTTGATTTTAAAATAAATTTTTAAGACATTTTCGAAACATTATATGACCGAGATACCCATTTTTAGTGGCCCACCCAGCAGCCCCCTTTTCACTAGAGAGCCGACCAATCGTAGATTCACTGCGAAGCACCTCTCTTTATCTCTGTAAAATTTTCTTAAGATATCTTGAGTGGTTCAAGAGATACTGAATTTTGTCCAAAAAAATCATTTTCCTACCACTGTGTGTTGCTAAATAACATCGCACAGTGGGAAATTTCTGAAAACAAATAGTAATACGGATAAAAAAAGAAGACGAGCTAGCTAAAATTAATCCGATTCTCGGTAGTCTTCTAGCTTAAGCTCTAATAAAGCTACAGTTAGGCATGTGCCATTCTTAAATGTTATACGATTTTAAAATTTTGACATTTTTTATTAAAAATCGAAAGAGTTGTTAAAAACTTAAATTGAACATGCAAATAAAAAGTTATAAATAACACATAAAATGAGGTTAAAAAAGGAAAAACAATTTTTTTTTTTGTCAAATATCTTCAAAACTGTAACAAAGGTGAAAAGATTATTTGTTTATATTTTCTAGTAAAACTCAGGGCAATTAATATTTTGATATTTTTTTTGTTTTATTTTTTATTATATATTAGCGGCATGAAGAGCCAAGAGAAGAAAGAAGTAGCACGATAAAGCCTTTTTTTGTTAAAGCTTTGTTTTTTTACTTAATTAAGCCAATATATTTTAAACATTTAACCGGGAATCTGGGCGAAAACTTAAATTTTTGTAGTTGTTTTATACAAAACGTAAATAGATTAAGATCTAGTTAATTCTTTGTACGTAGCGATAGATTTACAGTTTATAATCTCATAAATTTTACGTTTTTTATAGAATACTTTTTGCAAGGGTTAATTTTTCTTGCTTCGCTACATTTAAAGTATGCCAGTAACGATTATATCATAATTTTTTTTTTATTTTCCAAATATTTCCTTCACTTTGTGAACACATGAGAATTTTGTCAATGAACTAAAAGAAATTAAAAAACGACTTTGAACAATCACATGCAAAAGTATGTAGTTAATTTACAAAAAGTGTTGTAATCTCAAATGAAAATAAAATCATTTACATTTATGATAAAATTATATAGAATGGGCAGAGTCAAAAGGCAACAACATCGTTGAGTTAATAGCTCATCAATGATTCATACGGAAATCCGGTGTGTCCGACAACATCCGGTCATAATTCTATATAAATGAACACCAATTCTCATTGCTATGCACAAACGAATGCAAACAAAAATGTTCATACAAATGTTTTAACGTATAAAATAATCTTTTTGTAGTGAAAATATTTAGCAACTACATACTAAATGTATGTATAAAAGTAAAACCTAAAAGTATGCAATAAAATTTTTATTGTTTCATCCATACGTATGTGTGGATGTGTGATTATACATATTTTGAGTCCAATTATAATGGACATTGTTAAACTTTAAAATGTACATTTGTGAATAAGTGAGTGCATGAAAACGAGTTTAAAATAAATTTACTTGGATTTGTTCCATTATATTGTCAATATATATGTGTCTGTTGATACAATAAACGTATTTCTGATTGTGAAAACGAACAATGTGAGTATGTATTTGTAAATGCATTACGTGACTCTGCAAAAAATAAGAAACAGTACTAAAAATAACAATTGCAATAATACTTATACACAAAAGGCAAATTAACAATCAGTTGTAGAGTTATATTCATTATTCTACAAATATGTTCCTTTTTAATGTTTTTTTTTTTATATTGTCATAAGTGTAAGTTATTGCTTGAGTGTGTATGTGGCTAGGTTTAACTTTCACTAAGGATTTTGGTCTCTCATTTAGTATGCAAATATAAATAAAAGTTACCCCATGCTTGCCCTCTTATGTACGCATGTATGATTTCGAACTACAAAAATATTTCACCTGAGTATATATATATATGTGCACAGTGAACATTTTTGTGTTCATGTCTTCAAATCAATATTTTGAATATCTTTTAGCGAGGCATTTATAATTTAAGTTAAATTTTCAAATAAATATATCAACAATAAACTGTTAACAGAACCAATTGATTATATGTCATTACATGTCATTTGGAGAAATCGTCTGAACATAAACATAAATGAAGAAAAATGCACCCACGTAACTTTAACACTACCAATCCATATTAAAAACCAAGTAACCAGATTACATGTAAAATATTGCGGTATTCATTTGGACCGTCGCCTCACATGGAACTTAAAGCAGCGAAAATTTATTGGCTCATTAGTGGAGATTCCTTACTTCGGCTCGATTACAAGCTTTTACTCTACAACTCTGTCTTAAAACCAATATGGTGCTATGGTATCCAGTTATGGGGCACCGCCTTCGCCTCCAATACTGAAAAAATTCAACGTCGTCCAAACAAAATTTCTACGATCCATGATATATTAAACACAGAAATATACACAAGAATCTTGACGTTCCACTTGTTAAATGTGAAATAACTAGTTACGTGGCCCATTAATTAAGTAAGCTAGAAACTCAACCATATCCCCTCCCTCGGAACATCTTTAAACATTTTGGGCATATCCGTTTTAGACGGAGGTACACTATTGCTCTCAGATGAATAAATCCAAGATGCACATTATATCTATTCAAATTTGAAAACAAAAATTTTGTGTAGCTTTAGCTGGACTTTTATTAATTAACTTTTAGATTTAAGATATAAACATTTCTTGTTAGTTTATTGCAATGAAGATGATTTAATAAAAACAATTATTTAACTAAAAAAATACAAAACAGTATCTAATTTAATAATTCATTAAAAAAAATAATTAATTTTTGACAGAGGCGATCATTTAAAATTTTCAAAAACATTTTTAAGGAAACGTTTTCTCCCAGTTTTTTAAAATGTTATCAAATACCCTTTTAAATATATCAGTTTTTTAACAAACCTTTTTTAAAAAGATAAACGTTATCGTCCTTGATTCTTTTATATAAATTTTTTTAACAACAAACAATTTGATTACTCTTCCAGAAATTATATTTATTGAATGAGAATTATATTCAATCAATGCAGTCAAAATACAATAAAAGACAAAATTAAATAAAATACACAGTCACCTTTAAAGAATTATTTTATTACTGTTATTATTGTTATTACGTTTGCAATTCTCACCCACTCACGAATATATATCTCACAATTATTTTTAAATTATAGTTTCTAAGCCTCGTAAACAATAGCTAATTGGCCAGATGGATATGCTTTTCTAACAGCATTCCATTTCGCTGAATATTACAAAAATTTCTAGCTGTTTTACTTTACTTTCTGTATGGTTAGTATATCCAGAGTATAGGAGTTATATAAATACTAAAATTTCGTTCGTTACTACTATGCATGGCACTTGGCGGTATGTTATATTTCCCTAAATTTTTTTTAGGTTCTAATCAAGCAGGCAAAATTTAATTTTCTAAACGAAAGTTAAAAATGAATATTTAAATTTATTTTTAATGCCGTCATCATACACGATTTTTACAATTATCTTGTCACTCTTATAACAGTTCCTAGAGAAGGCAAACATTTTTTCAACTTAACCTAAAATACTCATGGGGATAAAACAAGTAAAAGTGCTGATGTAAAGAGTAACTCATTTTTATATTAAAAGTTCTTTTGGTAATTATTATATACCCACACTATTCAAGCGGAAATAATGCTTCAGATATTTTTAAAATTGCAACTCACTTCTTCTTCATGTGAACACTTTAATTGTTCTTGTTGTCAAAAAAAAATTTTCCATAGTTTGTTTTGCTTCAAACATTTAGTTGCATCAAGATAAAAGCAAATTTGAAATACATTTAAATATTGGAAAAAACCAATGCCAAATAAATGATGATGATGATTGTTATCATAGATAATATGCAATTTTGTAAAATTTAAACAAAAAGAAATACACAAATGCCGAGAAGGCCTGAAGCTGTTTGCAGGTTTAATTGCAAAAATAATTTTTTTAAGATTACCTAACACTAGTAAATATAAAATTAAACTATATTTGGAAAAAAAAAATAGAAATCTATGGCAATTAAAATATATATAACATGATTGCATTTTGTTGTTTAAAAAAATTAACGAATTCATCAAGTATTTAGATTTAACTTAAGTAAGTAATAAATATAACAGTTTTAATTTTTAAGGTTTAAGAAGTTTGATATATTTTAGAACATTCTGCTTATAAACTTAGTGTCCAAACTATGCTGATTTAATTTTTAAAGGCATTTAATTTTAATTAAATATTCTAAAATTGGAAATGATACATGAGCAAAGATTGAAAAGATATTTAAATGTTTTAGCTCGATTTTACTCTCCTTTACTAAATATCAATGAAATAGCATTAATAAAATTACAAAGTGTGCGTTAGTAATGAATATGAACTTATGCTTGGAAATTAGTTTTAAAGAATGCTATATGTTGAAGTTTAAAAAGGTCATAACTCCATTTTTTTAGCTTTATAATATTTAAATAAATTAAGCGAAAAACCTTAAAAATTTTTTATTTCTTAATTTTATTTTTCTGAATAAGTTAGATCAATTTCTTCAGTATAAGTTCAAGCCCATAAATCAGACTCTCTTTTATTTTACAAAATATTTCATATTTTCCAGGCGTCAGAATAATCTGACGCTTTTTGTTTTGTTAACCGTAGATTGCTCCTAAAAATAAATTAGGAATTCTACCGTTTGGAACACTTTTGTCCCATATGAAAATTTCAACACAAAGTATATCATTTTCTTTAATTTATTTTTATCAAGAGAATAATCCATTTATCTTTATTTTGACTAGAATGGTAGCAGTCGTAACAGCGGCCTTGTTTGGCAGCTGTCTTTTGCGGATTTCTGATTATCGTTGATGATGGCTCAGGAATTTCATCAGCAACTATATCTTCATTATCTCTTATAATAGATTGAAGAAGCGATAATGAGGAACTATTTCTTGGTACATGGGTTCGCTTGTTCATAAAGGCATGTAATACCTAGCTCATGCAATAAACTTTTGCATTTTGCGTTTGGTGTGCTTTTGCTTCGGCTGCCAGTCTGAACATACGTCATTGAATACTATATATGCATTTAACGCAGAAATATCTAGTATGTTTGGAAAAACAGCCATGAGCAATCTACTCCAACTTTTGTAGAATTTTAAAACGAAATAACCTACGGAAAACTTTTTTTATACCGATAACAGGTTTGTTATGCATAGTATTCATTACAACAGTGCATTTTTTTTTCGGCTTATGTAAGGCACAAGTGTGAATGTGGTAGAGAGGTTGATTTTTACATAGTTGTAGCTTTGGCGGAATACTTCGCTTATTTTTGCGTAAAGTTTCTACCATTGTTACATTTCTTTCTAAAAGCTTTTGCCGCAGACTATGAGAAGAGAAAAAGTTATCCAACGTGATATTATGGTCTTTTAGATGTTCTGTTAAGTCGAGAACCCCTCGTTCTCCTTGATTTTTTCTGGGACTTCACTTACTCCTTTTTCCAAAAACGGCTGAATTCGCAATACATAGCATGTTTCAGCTTAGACAATCAGCTAAAATTTGATGCCATATGGCTTAGAAGGCATATATTACCGAAACTTACATCTTCAATGGAAGCCAAGCAATTGCACGTCTACTGTGACACAAGTGTGTGGATGGTGGTACATTGCAAGAATTTCCGCCCAACGTTCCCATAGGTCCCTTATCGGTGCAAATTAGTAGTCATTGCGTTGTTGGCGACGACTTATTACGTCATCAAAACGAAAATGTTGACGACAACTTCAGAAAAACAAGAGAAGTTTAATTTCTTTTATTCTTACCGGCACGCATTTCAATCACATGGGATGCCCGAAAACCACCACTCGAGAAAGGAATTGAACTCCAAACAGTATTGTCTTTGGACACGTAGAGTGCGTCCTCAGTATCTTCATTTGCAATACTTTCACAGAACTTTGCATAAATGAAATAGCCCAGCTGGGCCAATTAACAACAGTTATTTTGCATACATTTATTATTGCGTTTTGTGTTTTTATGTATTTGATTTGTATTTACTAGCGCAGTGACCTGTTATGAATTCGCGCTGAGGTGACTAAAATAGAAATAAAGTAAATACCATTATAACGATAGTGCAACGGCAAGCTCTCTGTCACAGAGAGCGAGCGTCTTATATGTGATTTCGTATGGAGCATTTTTGTACCATAGGATCTAATTATGAAGTTTTTAAATTACAACAAAACTTTACAATAAATTTGTCTAAATAATACAAAAAACCCAATTATACCTCATGCATTGACAAAGTCGTTGAATATTGATATAAAATCTTCATTGCCAACAAAACAAAGAATAAAACAAAATTCTTATGGAACATTTTTGTTCCAAGGATCGATTAATTTTTTAAATGAATTTTTCTGAAAACAGAAGGATGTAATGCACAAACTGGTTAGCTAGCCCCAAATATAGAAAATTTTAATGCAATTTTTGGTCTATGGAAGATTTGCTTGAAAATCTTGATAACTGATTCTAACTAGTAGACTTTTTGTTCACGTCCTAATATTTTTAAAACATTTTACTTCAAGTCTTTTAAATTGGTTAGCTTTTCATAAAAAATTTACTACTTTTAATGAATATTTCGGTGTCGAGTTTCTCGTCTTTTCGACTAATTTAAGGACACATTTATAATACTTAAAAACAAAGTTTTGGATAATATTATTATGTGCCACAGATGCCAGAAAAAAACTTTTCAAAGCGCACTTAAAAAAGGTAGATCACAGAAAAAATTATTACACCTGTTTAAGTTTTTATTTGATTTCAATTTGAAAATTAACAAAATTTTTAATTGACTCAAATATAAATTTTTTAAATGACCAAAATTTATAATTAAATAATTAATAAAAAACGAATAAAAAACATTTGCTAATTACAAAAATAATTGAATCAATTAAGAATTTGGTTAGTTAATATAAAAACAAATTAAACCGTTAATAGGTGAAGAAAACTTTCTGTGGATTCCTAAAAACCAAACAATATGGTGTCATAAATATGATAAATAATAAATTAGTAAATAAACAAATAAAATCAAAATCAGCACGGCCATATACTTATAATATTTTAAACCTTTCTATTAAATTCATTCGTGTAATTTTTTAAGCTTAAGTGAGGTAGACAAGTTTTATTCACTTAAGAAAAGATTCAAAATATTATTCCTTGTTCCTGAACTATCTGTTCTTCTTCTGATCAATATTATGTTTCAGACCTTACAAAAACTACTGCTCATATGCAGCGTTGAAAAGGTTGCTAATAAATGTCAACGTTTATAATCCACCAATCAGCTGTGGCGCAGTGGAGTAATTAATAAAGAAATATAAATATCCTTTTTCATCTAACACCCGTTGTTATTGGATGCCTTCTTTTATTTATACTTTTGTGTTTCATTAGTATTATATAAAATTAAATTACATCGTTTTTTCTTTATCGATTAGCGAGTGAAGAAAATCGATTCTAGCAAAGGAAACTAGTCTTATTATCTTAAGGATTTTAAGTATCCTCTTACTTTATATACAAATGCTGTAAATATGATCAGACCAATAGTTCATTAGCAAACATAATTGAAATATATGAACCTGAACCTAGCTAAAACTTTCGATGTGTCTGAAAAATTGATATTTCTTTTTGCGGGATTTAAAATTTTTATATTAATTGAACTTGACTTGATAAATAGGAAAATTGAAAAATATCCTTTTTATGTTCACTTTTAAAATAGTATTTAATTAATATTTCTCAATACCATTCAAGTTTAGACTCGAAAGACTTCAAGAGTAGTTTACTTTTAAGTTGACAATCACATTGGAGATTGACAGCATATTCAAAAATATAAATTGAAATGCAGTGAGAAATTAATTTCTTATCTTGTATTTTATAACCAAGAAAATCTTAGCAATTTTTATATAAAAAATATTAATTTAAATATTTCGTTTTATGTTTTTGTTTTTTAAGACACAAGTTATTGTATTTTATTAGTGTGTTTTTCTCAACTATTTTTTGAGTCTTGTGGTTTTTCAAACATTTTTAAAAATCTTTAATATTTCAAAAAATGTAATTCCTTTTCAAAATATTAAGCACAATTTTTTTCTCTTTCTTGTGATAATTTTGTTAAAAAGGAAATTCTTGACAATTCATTCAACTATAAGCCCTTATTCTCTTGACCCATGGTAACTTTAACAACTGCTATACATGTATTCATTATAAAACTTACTTCTGTTCAATGATATATTTTACAATCATCATGGGTTTTTATCACAAACATAATATCACCTGCATTCTCTTTCACATTCAGTGCCATACAATTGTAATGGGTAATGGAATTAAAGATCCTTCACTGATTTTCAAATATGATACAAAAGGTACTTAAATAAATTAAAAGGATATTTTCTACATTAAATAGATATTTAAACATTTATATGCAACATACAAGAAAAAAAATAACTACAAACACGTTTGTATGTGTTAGTAATTTAGTATGTTAGAATGTGCGTAGTTATTGATTAAGTATTAAAGTATGTCTCATTTAACTTATGTATAGTTGATTGGATGATTGTTTCTTACGATTGGTCCACTGAAGCGTAGATGAGTTTTCTTAATTTAACATTTAAAAGCTTATTGTTGTAAATGATTTAAATTTACCAGTGCAAACCTGCAGATGAAATCATTTTGCTTAAGATTTACCTTTTAGAAATTCATTTGCATTTCTGTGCAATATTTTTATGTTGTTGTTTTTATTGTTGTCATAGAATATATTAGTATGCAACACCGATAATATTCTAAAATATCTTTGATTTTGTGGCTTAGCATTTTACTTGAAATTTTGTAATTTACAAATATTTTGAGGTTTCTTCAATTTTAAGAATATCTTATTTAATTGTGTTGTTAGTTGTTATCTGTTTCAAATAAATTTAGCGAAAATAATTTTCGAATGGATTGTTATTGCAACCACAAAATTTTTTTATTCCTTTTCAGATTTGCCATAAATGATAAGGATTTTATTGGTAACTTGAATGCTTAAAATTGAAATTATTTTAAATACTCGCACAAGAAAATATATGAAAATCTTCCGAAAATCAAGAGTAAGTAAATAGTGATAAGGTGCGCTCTACCAATTATGTTGTTGCATTGTTGGATTTATAGTTCCATTACTATCCAGTTCCGTAATCGAAGTTGGTACTAAAATGAATACGAAAATTATAAAAGATTATTCTACCCAGGCAGTGATTTATTTAATTATGATGCACTGACTACTTTTTAAATTTGAGACGTTTTAATAGCAAATTTCAAATTCACTAATAACTACACTAGACAACAAATTTAACCTTTTTTGATGTTAGGGTTGAATAAGTGTTGCTTGGTTACTCTTAAGGCCAGGAGCATGCTAACAGTATTTTTTTAATAGACAAAAAGTTCTAAAATATTCATATTGTAATAAATTCGAATTTTAACACAAATACAATATTTCAAACACAAACAATAACACTAAGAGAAACGTGGCTTCAAAATGATGTTGTCACATCGAAAGCGCTAGCCGAACGTCCCAAACAAGTAGCCAGTGACAAGAATATTCATCGTAAGCTGTGACAACTGTACAAACAATCAACTAAGAATTCACTTAAAATAAATAAAAACTGAGCAGTCATTGCTCTTATAAACGAGCTTTCCCACGCGAACGCTTTAAGGACGTAGAATTTTCGCGAATCCCGCAATTTTGTCATTATATATATTGGCCCCGATATTTTTTCTTAAACTCCCTGATATCTCCCTGATAGAAACATTCCCCATGTAATACCGACTATGCGTCCTGGTTGATGTTGAAGTGATCGATGTAGTCTGTAGATAATATATATTCTAAGAGATCTTGGGCATTCTATTCTTCCAAAATATTCATTGTTCAACAGGATCACTAAGCAAAAAAAATCGTTTTTATGCCCTTATCGCAAATTACTTGTAATAGTTTTCTATACTATTTAAATTAAAAAAAAAAATAATGAAATTTAAAGTTATTTTAATCGTACAACGAACTTCAATTACCAAAGATATTTGTTAGATATTATTTAAGATTTAAATATTTTAATATAAAATATCTGCTCCTTGACCAAAAAAAAAAAACAAAACGCAAATCTTTCCTAATACATTCTAACAGATAAAAACAAATTTAAAAGGAAATTAATACAAAACCATAAAAATAAGTCAACAGGAATGACCAGGATTCGATTACTCAATTGTTACGATTGCTTTCAAGTAAACTTAAGCAAAGTTTTACAAGATGCGCACTTATTTTTCAAACATACATTACTTACACTTATCAAATTTTAGATGTAGATTTGTAATTGTTTATCTCTATGCATGGCGTGATATTTAAATAAAAGTTTACAGTAGACTTTAAAATAGTAAAAAAAAAACAGTACAAAAAATATATTTGTTTTAACAGATGGTGCTGCTAGATTTTGTAATTTACTTTTACTTGAGTGTTTATCGAACAAAAACTTATGCCCTCAAATTGATAATTTTTCACGCAGCTATAAAAAGTATTTGCCCTTATTTTAAAGTAATAGTCTTTCAGGCCCATTTATTATTTTTTATGATTAGAGTTACTTTATTGTTCCAAATGACATGAAATATTGACAAAAAAAAAAAATTTTTTTTGTTCAACACTAACACGGATGGACAGACGGACATCGCTCAATCGAATTCGCTATGCATAAGACGTCAGAATATATACACTTTATGGGGTCGGAAATAAATATTGTAAAAATTACACACGGAATGACAAACTTAGCTATATCCTTTTTCCACTTTTTGTGTGGGAATATTAGGAAGGTATTTGTGTGATAAAAGTTAAATGAAGAAAGGCAGCACTATTATTCGGTAAAATGATTTGTATTACAAAACTAAGCGACAAAGCTTTTTTTGCTTTTGTTTGATTCTACAATCAATGAATTTTGAGCATCTCATGAAGAAAATAAATAATTCAAGTCCCCTGATGAGGTCAGTATTTTCAAATAGAAAAGGAATTTACACGCAAAGCAGTCCCACAGACGCAAAATAGACTGAATATAGAGAATTTACCCTGTTGCCAGAAATCAACATATAATTGCACACTGTTTATATAGTTGCGGCAAAACGTTAGAAGGAATAAAAACACTTATACTCCTCAAATATCTGCAATTACAATCACACAAACTAATAGTTTTGTAAGTAACACATATACATACACACAAATAGAGCAGCCGCTATTGCTGTTGTATTATTTTACACTTGAGTTAAGCTTGGCAAACATTTGCAACAACACGCGCCACACTCTCACTCTGAACACTTATCCTTAACAATTTAACTCATTCGAATGATGATGTTGGCATTGTTTGGGGTATGGGAGCGCCACTTTAGAGTAGTGATAGAACCAACGAATTAAAGTTTGATTTGTCCGATTTTTGTTTTCATAGTTGACTGTTGTTGTACGTGTTGCTACACTTTTTCTCATTACTGCTCTTGTTGCTGCTTTCTGTGCTTATTTTTTATTTAGGAATTAAAGAGTTTCCCATTATCGTCTTTTAGCAGTATTTTTGTAGTGCCGCCACATTTACAATTAAATTTGAATCTTTACAATCAGCTATGAAGTAGTGCCTTGTCTATTTTTTTTTTTCTTTTTAATTTAAAACATAATCTTAGAATAGAATATATTTTTGTATACAAAAAATTTACAACAAACAATGAATTTAGTGATGCAGAGCGAAAGTGATACAGTTTACCGAATAAAAATGAATGACTTCAAATTGATGATTTTTCATGCAGCTTTTTGTCATTATATAAAAATGACTCTATTTCAACCTATTAATTCCTAATTTTCATGCTGCACTCATTTCTTTTCGTTTATGATCAGTAAACTCTCAGAAATTATAATGAATAGATTGACGCTTGAATAACGTGACCAAATTTATCAAATTTACTTTGAAAATCAGTCATCTATTAGTGCAACTATCAGTTACAAAATTGTGATCAGCTATGAAGCTTATTTTTGGAGTAGCGGGCTTATTTTTAATAAAATTGCCATGTGTGGAGTGTAAAAGAAAAAAGTATACGGGCATGTCAGAGAATTTAATTTCGATCCAAATGATTTCAGTTCCACAAATTGGTTCCTCAGAAAACGAAAAAATTCTTCGGAACGAAACCACTATTAAATTCCAAAGTAAAATTATTTTTTTTTATATTTAATTTTTTTGGGGTTTTTAAATTTACTTTTATTTTGAATACTTATTTAGATAATCCTGTTTATAACTTTATGGCGACCGATGTGGTGGCATGTCATAACGTCTAAGGACATAATATCTTTCAATGTGGAGTCATAACGTCCATGGATTTATAGGCATATTTTAAAGTATTCTATGTAAAAAAGTTGCAAAGTTTTTATAAACTGGCTTAAAAAAAATCGTTGGTAAGCGAACCCGGTGTTAGTTATACTATAGAAAATCTTTTGCAGGAAATCTTTCGTAAGCGAAGCAGTTCTTGTTTTAAGTGCAGATATTATTAAACTTTCATAAATGACACTATGTCCGTTTTAAAAACATTATGACGACATTAACGTTTTTCAAATCCATGAACACTATGACATGTCACCACCAATGTTAAAAAGTGGAGACTCAGCACTTTTTATGAATATACAATATTTAATCGGAATGTTTAAAACGTAATAAAAACCATTTCAATCGGATTGTGTGAGATGCCTGATAATATAAGCCGACGGTCAGCAGAAAGCAAGATAAAATATATGCGACGATTAAAGAGAACAATGAAAATATGTAGTTTATGGATTTCTCGTATTATTATTTATCAAACAGGTTTGTTATATGTGTGATGTTAACAATATACAAAATCAAAGGCAGATAGATGCGGGAGAATGTTGATGAGGTCTGGAGCGATCCAGAAAAGGCGTTCTTTCGGTGTTGAATTATTCCTATTTTCTTTATAAATTTACACATTAAAATTTTTTACTTTTTTATTAATTAAAAAATTATACCTAAGTTGTTACGAGTATAATACTAACATATTTCGAATTTTATATAATTTTAAAATTAAAAATACTATATTTTTATGTTTTAAACTTTTTGTTGTATTTACTTTTTCTTAATTTAGTTAAAATTATTATTATTATTATTATTATTATTATTATTATTATTATTAAGAAATCCAGTTAAACTCCTTTTTATACAGGCAAAATCTTAAACAAGCTTAGAACAATTTTTAATAAAGCCCTAAATATACTTATATTAAATTTTATAACAATTTGTTATTTAATTTAACAGTTTTCCTATTGGCAATTTTAATAATAAGAAATCAAATAGCAGTTAAAAAAATAAAATAAAAATCGTCTTCCAATAGCCAGCAAATAAATTAATTTGTCCACAAGAAATAAAAATAAAGTTAACAAAATATACAAAAATAAATACAAATATAGAAATAATTGTGTAAAAATAAGATATGAACTTTTAAAGACCAAGAAACCAAGCCCTGAAGAGAAAGCTGCACACACTCATTGAAACCCAAACAGGCGTCTGTCTATGTTTGATGTATGACGAAGCACAACGAGCAAGTATGTTCATATACTTGGCTGTCAGAAAATGTGTGACTGCTGTTTGTTTGTTTGAGATAGTAAGTGTGTGAGTGTTTTTCTTATATCCTGACAACAGTAACATCAATGAATTGTAAATATTTGTACAAGTTTTTATTTTGTTTATGGGTTCAGCAAAGCATAACAACAAAGACGTGTTGGTATAATTTTTTAATGATTATTATTTTTTTTTTTTTTGTATTTTATCAATAATTAAGTGATAGTGTGTTTGTGTGAAGTGAGTTTCTAAGTGCAAGATAAAGGCATTTCTTAATGATGTTTACTTATGTTGACGCCAATTTTCAATCACAATTTATATAATTTTTTTTTTTTCAATGTTAGATTCGGACTATAAACTATAATATCAAAGGCGTCAATAATCAAATACAAATAATTTGTATCTATGCTGTCAATTAAATAGAAGAGGCAAATCAAATTGTATTATTAATATTGTAATAAAATGAAAATGTAAAATAAACAATTCAAGGAGCCATGAAGTATTTTGAGAATAGACTGCATTAATATCAGATCGTTGGCTAGTTGTTGGCCAAATTAGACGGCAATTATGAAACTTCTTAAACAATTTCTTATCTTCTGTGGAACAGAAGTTACATTTCGAAAATGAATATTTTGTTCCAGTTTAAATAACTTTTGTAGAACAAAAATCACGTTTTAAAAATAAGTAATTTTTAAATTTGAGGCATTTAATCTCTAAATTTTTCTTTTAAAAATTTAACAAACTTAAATAGCTAGAAAAGATTTACATAATCAAACAAAAGAGAAACCATATTTCCCCATATTAATTAATCCTGTCTATACAAACCATTTTGTTTTCAATTCTTATCCTTTTTATGTGTTGAAAAAAGAAAAATAAACAAGCAAAAGGGAGTATTTTTAAATTGATTATTTCTCTAACTAAATTTTATTAGAGTCTACTTTTGGGGACATCGATCATCATTAGTGGTATGCATGAATGTGTATTTGTGTGTGTGTATGTCTAGGGAAAAAGGGCCAATGAACACAAAAAAATTCTCCGTTATTCTTTTTTATTTCCTTTTAATTAAAAATTTGGCAGTCAACAGTTCTTTTACCCTTTGAAGCACAACTGAAACAATAAAAATTTTTTTTAAGGAATTTTTTTTCGAATTGTTTGAGTTAACGCAAATATACGAAAACATATCACACTAAAAACAGGAAAAATAAAAGAAAACAACAATAGACCTTCACAGAAATACAACTAAAAATTAAATTCTACTAAAATCATCAGAATCATCATTGTTGGCACCGTCATGGTACAAAAACCAAAACCGGCCGAACGTTATGCGTTTATTTCTGAAGGTGGCAGGGAACATGTATTGATCATACATTGGTTGAAATAAACGAATAAAAACTAGTAAAAACTAAATGAACATAAACATCAAGACTCACACTTTAATACTTACTATCATACATTTAGACCACATATAAAAATCCCTAAAGTTTTCTGTTTAAATCTAGGAATTGTTATATTTCTAGTTTTTTTTTATTCTTTTCCTACAATAAAGGCGTTTGGGAAAAATGTTTTGTTTGGATGTGTGTATAAGTGTGTGCATGTATTTTGAAGCATGTGGTCACTAACGGAAATTCAAAACATTTTTATTTACTTACAGCTATTGAAACATTTTGGGAAAATCGACAAAAAAACGAAATGAAACTAAAGAAAAACGGCAAAAAACACAATGTATTCATTGAAATGGAATTTGATGGTTTGAGTTTCAAATGAAATGTAATACGATAAAAAATCTGTTCAAGTCGGAGAGAAACGGAACAAATCAAAAAAGCACAAATTGATTTTAAATCGTTGTAAAACAAAGTTGGAATGTTTTTTAAAGCCAATGTAAAACGATACCTATGTAGAAAGAGGAAATATTTTAAATTTTTGGATAATTTTCATTGAAAAAAATTATTTACAACGTTTAAAGTTGCATCTTTTTTTAATTATACAAAAATTTGAGAGGTCCTGTTTCATTTAACTTCATTTATTCCATTTGAGGTTTAATCGAATTAACCTTAATCTAATATTTTTGGTATATTTTATATTTTTAATATCATAATAATTTATATCATAATTATAAACAAATAAATAATTATTAATCTGACTTAAATTTACGTACATTCTAATTTCTAAGTTTATTAAGAAAGTAGAAAATTGTTTACAAATTTTTTTTGCTATTTTTTAAGGAAAACGTAAAAAATAAAAAACTAGCAGAATTAAGTGCTGTATTTTTTCAGCAAAAAATGGATTAATTTTAAAAATACTGATTGACTAACGTCAATCTCGCAATTCCATGAAAAGTTTTAAAAATTTCGAAGGCTGAGATTTTGAGGTCTTTAACTATATATAACACAACGAAATAAGGTCATTTGATTCCATTTAATCCATGAAAAAAAAGCTGGCTTAGATTTAATTTTTAGAAAGTATTATTTCGGAAAGCTATTGATCAAAAATAAATGAAAATTTTTAATTTATTTTTTAACTTAGAATTTTTTATGAAAATAGCTTTCAGAGCAGTAAAACCATTTAATACTTTTGGTTAGAACTTACTGAATAACTAACAAAGAATAGAAGCAACTTTTTCGCTAAGAAATTATAAACAATCGAAATCTTACGACTTTAAAATTAATTTTCGTGTAAGATTTTTTAATACAATTTTTCCTACATTTGTACAAAAAACTTTGTTCCCTAAAAATAGATCTAAGAAGAATTGATTACACTGCAGGCAAAAGCTAGGAAACAATGGGACAAAAATATTTAAAATTAAAAGCCTAATGTCTCCCAAACTATAAAAGATAATGTATATGCTTAGCAATGCCTGAGCTATCCCAGAATTTAAATTCTTAAAATCCAAGAAAAAAAATTGTTTGGCAACGGTTTTAATTTTTCATATACTCGAGGTGTTGTTCTTAAAAGCATCGCGACGCCGGCTTTCTATGCATTATGACATTTACATATAAAGTTTATACTCTTAGCCAATCGGACTAGCCTTTTAAAAACAAGAGAACTGTTTCCATTTTTTTTTTATCAAATACCCCATCATCATAAGTAGTACATTTTAAACCGATGAGCTTTAAGAGCAGCAGCAAAATGCCGTATGGATATGCCTTCCTCACAGTAATTAAGTGTTTTTAGGTTTATTTACTGACAACGTGCCTTAGACGATTATAATACGAGAATATCATGAAAATTTTCGTTATTTAAAGAAATAAAAATATTTTTTACTCGTAGGAATTTTGTACCTCTTTTTTTAATAAAAATTTTTAATTTCTTTTATGAATTTACTTCAACTTAACTACTGGCAATCTGAAGAAAATATAGTTAGTAAAAGTAAAGAATTAAAAGAGAGAACAACGCTATTTTTAGTAATCACTATATAGTGAACATTTAATGGTCAGTCACATTTGACTGAAGACATCATTAGATCCTAGTGCAACTTGCGGTTAGCATAATTATTCCTGCCTAATTTTGAAATAAAATTTTGTTCAAAAAAAAAATAACCAAACTTTAATTGCTTTTGGATATTTTTTTTTAAATCATTACCTCTTTAATCGACTTCGCAAAAAGGAGGAGGTTAACATTTGCAGAATAATGTTATATCTGGACCGATTTTAAAAATTTGTCTTTGTTTGAAAGGTGATGTATACAGATTGCTCCCGGCTTAAAAAAGTCCATTATCTTCAATATTAAAGCGTGTTCCCATACAACATACATGTTTTTTACGCGTATTATGAACCTTAAAAGGCACCACTTTAAAATTAAATAACTACTTATTACAATATCCCCCCATAACAAAAAGTTATCACAAAATCCAAAGATTAAAGGGTGTCCTTATAGTCGACATAAATTGACCCATATGAGTCTATCAATTTAACCGTTATAGACAACTGTTTGCAAATTAGACAGAATATCGATTGCTATGACCGTTAGAGTAACAAGAATTAATATTAAAAATAACAAATTAAAGGGTGCCCCAAAAACTTATTTAATTTGATGTATATGGCCATACTCTTGAACATTCAGTTGTAAACAAACACTTGAAATTGCCAAAGAATCTTTATTGCTAACTCCTGTATACCAAGAAGTATAAAATTTGCAATAGGAAATTAAAGGGTGTCCCAATAGCTGGTGTAATTTAGTGTAAGTGGCCAAACTTTTGAACCGTTACAGACAGACAGCTGAAACTTACAACGGACCCGTATTGCTAAGTCTGCTATACGAACAATTTTATAATTTGAATTTAAAATTAAAGGGTGTTCCCAAAATTAATTTAATATTACCTATATGGCTGTATCTTTTAAACTGTTATACACAAACACTTGGAAACTAGACAGAATGTCCACTGCTTTTGTTGGTTAATAAGAAGTATAAATATTTGCATTATAAATTAAAGGATGTTACAATAGTTGATGTAATTTAATACATATGTCCAAACTGTTGAACCGTAATCAAAAGGCGTTTAAAATTTACAAAGAACCTAATTGCTAAGTGTACTACAATAGCAAATAATTAATTTTAATTTAGAATTTAAGGGGTGCCTCTATAGTTACTGTTATTTGATCTTTATTGCCAATTTGATATATGTGGCCATATTTTTGATGCGTTATAGACAGACAGAGGATATCTGCTTTGAATTCGTATTTTACTAAATCTATATCACTATTTTTCGTAGTAATGAATTATACATACATATATATTGTTACGAAAGAAACATCTGGCAACCCCTGTTGCTGTTAACAGTATGAGAGTGGTGAATAAAATTACTTCCACTAATGGTTTGTGTATAGAATAATACCACAATTATCTAACAACAGTTGAGCAACCCCGATGGTTGCGAGTGTAGAGGTGCATGCTGTAAAACAGAATATCGTGAGTTCGATCCCGCCTTCGGACATACGTACAACGGAAAATAATAATTGGTGTAATGCAATTAAAAATTAAGAAGCAGCAGTACTAACCTACCGAGAGGCAAAAGACAATTATTGTGTGAAGCCATATAATTAGTGGAGACGTCCAATTTAATAAAAAGAGTAACAGATAATTCTCAAGAAAACCTTTATAATAAAAAGTAAGAACAGTAGCGGTTAGCGCAGGGAAGTCTAACAGAATAACAACAGCGTATGACAGACGTGTGTTGTGTCTATTGGATTAAAGGGGATGACTGTGTTGCATAAACGGAGTAGTGTAGATGTGTGTGGATGGTTAAGGTTACTAAACAAGGCAAGGCATCGAGTAGTTCATGTCTCGCCGGAGTAACACAGTAGTGTAGCGTGGATGGCTGCATTTGTAATAATAACGCAGGCCATTGGATTAACTAGACCGGTAGGATCAAGAAGTATAGCCAGATAAAGCCACAAAGTTAATATACAGAATTTATAATAAGCCACAGTGGTATTTGCACTAAAAAGAATCCGTACTTTTGTCTAAAAAAGGGATTTTTATTCAAATCGGTTATGCCCATTTTTGAATAGGTTTTTAGTTGTTTTTATTTAATATGTGGAACACAGCTTTTCACCATTGAATGTCCTTAACTAATTTTTGCATTTAACCATGTAAGAATATGTGTATGTAGTTAGAGTCAAGATTTAAATTAAATAAAGATTAGTATAGAGTCGTTCGGCATATTGTGTTTATGGGATTCTAGCATAGTTTCTAAACTAAATAAATCTACCCTAGTCAATTTAACATAATTTAACATAATTCTATACAATATTGGAAATAATTTTGATTATTTAATAATTTTATTTCACTATATATTTTCCAACTAAAGAGGAAAGCAAGGCAGTTTATCAAGCGGGTAATTTTTTATCACTTGTATCTTAAGGAAATAAACTTAGAAAAAAACGTTTTACATGGCTTAACAAGCTAAGCTTGCAAGTTTTATTGTTATAACAATATTAATATCCTTAAATAAATCTATACAAATTTATCAACATGATTTACCATTTCGTTGTGCAGTTTGGTCTTAATTTTAGTCAAACAATTTATTCTTTTTGCTTAATTTAAATATCCTTACCAAACATTATGTGACCGCAACAAAAGAAATATGCATTGAAATAAAAATAAAAAACACATAAAGTAATCCTTATAAAAAACTCAAATATTAGGACAATAATGTAAATAGATACATTAGAATTAGGTACAAAAATTGCCCTTATTTTTTTAGTAAAAAATAAGCAGATCTTACATGTGCAACTTGTTTACTTTTAAACTCATATAAGATGTTGCAAAGAAGAAAACAAAAATATTACAAAATGATTTACTTTTTCGACAAAGAAACATAAACATATTTGTACGATACGCCGCCATCTTTAAGGATTAAATGTGCCGTTAAAAACCATTTAGGATTATTTTAATGTGATAAGCAGATAACGTTGCCTGAATACACAAACAAAACACAAAATGCTGAAGAACAAGAACAGGAACATCATTATACTCTGTGCGTAACTGTGTGTGTGTGTTTGAGAGTGTATGCGTTCATTTGTTAGAAAAGATAGCAAGATTTAGGTAAAAACTTAGTTTTCTTTATATTTTTTCTTCTGTTCTGCAGGATCAGAAGCATTTTCATTTTTAAATCCAATGCGAGTCATAGGAAGTGTGTACGTGCGTTGTAGTAGTAAATATATTTAAGAAAATATTTTTGTTTATATACTTGAAAAATGACAAATTTGTCTAAATTTAAAAAATGACACAAATACATAAACATTTATAAATACCTTAATAAAACACAACCAAAAAGTTATTCAGTCAAGTTCTTTTTTTTAATAAATAGAAAAAAATTTATAAAGACGATAGAGAAAAAGATTAAATTATAAGCGATTTATAAAGATTGTAAACATTCGACTAGAATGAGTAAAATTTATTGTTTGAAAATAAAATGCCTTAAAATCAAAAAATAAATAAATAAATACAAAAGTTAGAATCTCTAAGCGATAAGCACTTTCTACAAGTTCTTTTTTTATTGTTTATTTTACGCAAAAAAGAATTATAAGCTAAAAACTATAAATAAAAAAATAGTAATTATAATTGTTATTATATAGATAGTCCCATAAACGGGCTCTCAAGTACATTCATATATGGTTTTCATTATAATTTTTCATAAATAAATATAATCTATTTTTGCTTTTATTAAAATATAATATAATTTCATGTAATAAAAAAATGCGAAAAATATTCTTCAATATTTGTATTATTAAAAAAATAATTCAAGGGGTAAAAAATGTTCTACATGTTCTTTGTATTATTTTAATTATCATCACGTAATTTATACCACAGCTTGTCTTAAAATCTTGCACGGTTTTTTATTTAATTATGCACACTGTTACTTGTACGAAATTTTAAGACGATTGCTTTTAAATTAAGAGCTTTACCTGTTATAGTTCTTTAGATGTACGATGTTGTTCATAAGGGTAAACACATTTAAAGATCCTACACTAATTTTTTACCCTATGAGGCAGGAACCACACCTACTGTTCCAATCCCTCCAGTAGTTCACTAGACAACAAATATTGAAAAGAAAATTTAAATTAAAAAAATTCAGGGCTCCACGTTTTATAATTCTCATTCTCTCTCTCGATCATAATTTTATACTTTATATGGGAACTACCAACGGCATTTTTACTAATACAGGGTATTTGACAGGAAGGTACACTACTTTGTTTGGTTATAATTTTTGATTAAATAGATGAGTGTGGATCTTATATATATGTCGGCAATTATGTATGGAATACAATATCAGATATATGTCCACCTTTCTAAGCCTCACAAAAGAGAGAACATTTGAGCATATTTTTCATTACATTCTCAAACCTTTCACGTGATGTCTTGTTAATTTCGTCACGAATATTTTGTTAAATTACCCAAGATTCTCGGGTTTGTTTGTGTAAACCATGCTTTTAAGATATCCGCAGAAAAATAAGTCCGGAGCAGTCAAATCATGCGACCGTGGAGGCCAACCAACATCACCATTTCTTAAAATAACTTTTTGCGTTAATCAAGCCCAAAGCATACAGTTGTGGCGCTAAAAAGTGTGCAATTCTCGTATATGACGATATCCCTTCCTACTCACAGTTACCGTTACGCCATTTTCATTATCAAAGAAATAAGGTTCAATAATTCCTCCTCACCAAATTACATACCAGACTGTCACTTTTAATGGATGAAAAAGCTACTGATGAATAATTTGAGGGTTTTCCATTGCCCAGAACCGACAATTTTGTTTATTTTCATAACCATCCAAATGAAAATGTGCAACATCACTCAATTTGATTTTATCATGAAAATCGGAGTTGCCATGAGCGAGCTTTGACATCGTATTGGAAAATGTACGGCGGCGTAAATAGTCTTGTGGAAGGAGCTCTTGTCTCAACTTAATCTTAATTGGAAGCGAATGCAAATCCTTGTGCAAAATTGTGGCCAAAGTTGTTCTTCGAAGACCAAGCTCCTGAGCACGGCGTCGAATTGAGGTTCATGGACTGTTTTGAACACTTTCTTGAGCAACAGTAATATTTTAAGCCAATCTTGCGGTACGTTGTGGTCCATACTTTCAAATAAACATTATTGAGAAAGGACAGCAAAAGTGTTTTTAATAAAGCAAAGGATATTTTTACCTCACCATTGCGCGCTACATTAGATGAAAAAATGATATTGAAAACAATGCGAATTATTGCAAAACTTATTGCTTTAATTCCACCCGAAAGTTGCATCAAACAAAAAGCAGGTGTCAAACAATGATATCTAGACGCGTTACTCACTCAACATTACAAATTGCCACTGAAAACCGTACTTAAAGAAAGATCCTATGCCATGACACATTTAAATTTGAGGTCGTACTAATTATGGTTTGCGTATTGTGGTCTCCAGTAACGAAAAGTCATTTTATTTTGATGCCCTAGATTGTTATGTTTCTTTTTTACTTTTCAAGAAAAGAGGAATTATTACAACAAAGAGGGTGGAGTTATAGTCTGCCATGCTTTAGTGTAGTTTTGCAATATTGATTTGGAATTACAAAGTGAAAAAATTATTAGGAACTTCCGCTTAAATAAGCAATCTCTAAGGGAAATAAATCATGGAATATACAACAAGATATTGCCAGAGTTGTAATATAATAAAGTTCGTTCTTAATTGGACACTATATTCTCTTTATAGAAATTGTTTAAGTTTCGCTTTGCTGCAAAGTTTAAAAGAAAGGAATACGCCTCGATATTAAGGAATTAATAAATTAAGCAATTAGAGACTACTGAAGTATCTTTATGATTCAATAACGAAAACTGTATGTATATTTAAAGTTAATTTAATTTAAATATGGAAGCTAACATTACTACAATTTCTAGATTAGTTTAAATAAACCTAATTTAAATGGCGCTGTTAATTTTACTTAGGATATTTTTATTACCATCGAAATTTCATTGGTATTGTTTAGAAAATGACAATGTAAAAATATAGTTACCATCTAATGCTAATGATTTTATTTTAACTATAAATATAAAAATAATAAATATTTATCAAGAAACTTTTTTATCTGGAATCTTTTTTATATTAATTTATTTTAATTGTGCTTGATTCCTTCAAATATGAATATTTCTTGATATTCCCATGAAGAATTTATTATTTTTATCTAAACTAAAAATGAAATGTAAAACTGCAAGAAAGGCATATCAAATATATGTTTGATTAAATAAACTAGCAGACTATCAGTTTTAACGAAACAGATTTGCTTCTTAAGATCCCCTACTTATCGTAGCAAACCACAAATATTGCACCTCTTTAATGCTAATATTGAAGAAAACAAAAATTTGGATTCATATGATTTGAAAGCAACTATTCAAAATGCATAAATACGACCACAAATATATATTTATTTGGGAGGTGGTTATTTGCCAATGTAGAGCTATTTGTTAATTTTTAACTAATGTATGTTTTCGTTTTGTTTTCAATTACTTTTATTTATTTAAAACCCTGACTTCTTTGGCATAAATTTAAAAACAAAACACTTGTCCTCATTTAAAATAAACAAATGTAGTAACCCTTATTCTAACAATTTATAATAAAACTGGTGATATTTTATCATAATTATTGTTTTTTTTTTTTTTGTTTTTTTTTTTTTATTGTTTTTGCTTATATAACTTTTAAGACCTAAAAATTATGAATTCATAAACGGAAAAATATGGTTGGATTGCGATAAAACAAAATTATACCAAACTTTTGTTGGCTTAATATAACAAAAAAAAAATTAAATAATACACTGAATGGAAACAAACAAGTTAACAAACAGCTATAATAATACGACATGATAAACAATGAAATAATGAAGAATAACGAAAAATATTGAAATAAAATACGACCATTATATATAAACTTTCTAAAGTACATTTACACACACACACACACGCTCAGATTTACAATGGCTAAAATGTATTAAAAAATGGAACACCAGAGGCACATACAATGACACTATCTTATATATACATACGTGCATAAATATTTCCTACTTGGAACAATGACAAGAAGTAGGTCTGGTATTTTAAAATACTAAAAAAAAGACTATTAGTTACGCCTTAAAGTATGCTTCAAGAAGATTATCTTACATCAATGTTGATATTTACAAAGTTTTTTTCTTTCATTATTTGTATTTTTTTTGTTCTTCTGTTGTTTTTGTTGGTGTATCGTTTATAACTTGGTTTTTATTTCTGTTTTGTTGTGCTGGTATCTTGAAAAACGTTTATTTTACCATTTACTTTATTCATGTCTTTTTTTTTTTTTTTTTTGTTACTATTTGTTAAACAAACAACACCCGACGACTATTTATGTACTTAAGGAAAACAATTGAAAATAAAAATTAAACGCTGCTACGACTGCCTAAAGACCCAGAGGCGCAACTTAATGTAATGTTTTAGGTAAAATAAAATTATTTTTCTAAAATAAATTTTAGTTTCTTAGGTGTTGCAATTATTTAAAAACATAATTGCTTAATCTATAGAGAGTTATACAAGAACCTAAGCCAAAACCATGTCCTTCAAAATACGTCCATGTTCAACCCTAGCGCTTCCACACAGCGGCTGCATTTCTGTATTGAAACTTTTATCTTAGAGCCGTTGGTTTGAATTTCCAACTGTTCTTTTTCAGTATTTCTCAGCATTGTTCTTCGTTTACGACTCTTTAGC
This sequence comes from Gymnosoma rotundatum, assembly GCA_916610165.2. Lineage (NCBI taxonomy): Eukaryota > Metazoa > Arthropoda > Insecta > Diptera > Tachinidae > Gymnosoma > Gymnosoma rotundatum. Next base: position 101,445,827 of record OU744340.1, read on the forward strand.
TCCATATAATGCAACTATTAAAACACAAATAATACAAAGAATAAATTAAACAATTTAATTATTTTTAATTCCTTTTTTAAATGCGGACGTCAAACAAGGCGATTTTTAAAATTTTTTTCTTCTAATATTATGGTATTCGGTATCCTCGCATCTTAAAGCCAAATTAAGCAAAAGAAAACATACAGCCACTTTATGTTTTTGGTGTCCCAGTCACAGTTCTTTCGCAAAACAGTTTTATCTTCAGGAAAACACAATCACAAAATTCGTCGTATTTATAATTCATTATTTGTTTCAATTGAAAATTCCCTAAACTTGTTAATAGAAAGCTTTCAATAAACGCACGAGTTATTTTATGTGAAATCATAAAAGCAGTTAAACTTTTATAATTTACCTATCGATTATACTTTTACCGGCGCTATCGAATTATTATGGCTGTATTTTTTCGTAAGTTTAGTGTGTGTATTTTAATATTTTTTTTTGGATATTTTTAGGTTAGCAGTATGTTCACTTGTTCCTTCTTCGCCATCACAAAGAAAGTTGCGAAAAATATCATTCTCTTTTTATGAAACCACATTTATTTACGTGTGATGATGTTTACGATGATGCACGAGATCTAAGTTTTCCAAAAGAAAAAAATAGGGAGTATTTATTCATTGTGTATATAAGAGACAAAACACAAGTATGTTGCAAGAACATTTTTAAAAAAGACCTTAACAAAAATATTCTAACATTTCGCTCAAAAATAGATCACTTCCCTTTCTCTCTAAATCGTAAGCACCGATCAGTCGGTTATATTTTATTTTTAAATAGCTAATAAAGGCATTTTGGAATCCTATTTAGAGACACCAAATATTTTCCACAAAAAATTCATATTTTAGCCAAATTTTCCAATTTTTTTTAAAAGATAAAATCATTTATTCCAAGACAAATTTTGACAGATGTGTGCCACACAAATTCATTGCTTCTTTTTGAACTGAGCAGACTAAACTACAAATTAAGAAGAAAGTAAAGCAACAGTTCGTAAAGCTACCTATACACCACAAGATTTTTACACCTGGCTTTTTAACTATATGAGTCATATGTAATTCTGCATGTCTCTCAAAATTGGTATCTTAAAGAAGACAAACGTAAATATATAATTACCTCTGACAAAATTATTATTTGCTTATAACAGCTGATTAAATTCTTTTTTTTTTTTACTGTAAAAATGGCTTATTGTCGTCTTAAAATTTTTTGTGTGCGTTACAGAATTACTGAAGACTTGTCAATTTTAATTATTCTCTTTTACTCTAAATATGAACACGATCAGTTTGCATTGAATAATGATATAGAATTTACATAATTGTTATCAAATATTTAAAAGCAATTTTAGATATTGGTCATATAAAATATTACCGTCAGCCGGCTAATGCTACAGCCAATGGTCAACCGTCGTTTTCATGCGGCATAGGCTTTTGGAAATATTTTTTAGAATTTAAAAACAACTGATGTCAGATGGTTTGTCTGATCAAAATAGAACACATTCGAAACGAAATTTTGTCAGATCACTTTCCACAGGTATTTTACAAAAGCAATGTTTCAACGACATGTATGTGTTTAACGGTAAGAAATTTGACATGTTAGATGTAAAATAATGTCGTGTATGGGCAGCTTAAACAAATTTATGAAATTAATTTTTCAAATAAATTTAAAATACGATGTAGCGGTAGCGAAATGACCTTCGAGATATGCTGTTACCCTCAATAATCAATATCGGTGATAATATAATTTAATCGGGATAAAAATAGCACGATATTTCTTAAAAATTAATTTATTTAATTAAATATTCCCGTGGTTTACTTTAAGTTACTTTTTATTTATTCTTTTTTTTATTTAAAAAATTTTCATTAGTTGAACTGTTCTGATATTATACTACTATATTACTTAAGCCAAAATTAATTTAATTTAGTTGTTATAATTTTCATAAAGTTTAAATAAATTATGACATTTTCAGAAAAAAATATATACTGCCGGGCTGTGATAACTTCATCGTCAATTATACACTTGCTTGCAAAAATCGGCGAAAAAGTCTAAAGCAATTTTTTTAATGTTGTAAAATATATTTCAATTAAACATAAGTCCAAAAATATTTTAATTTATTTTTGCATTGCAATCTGTTATCAGACATAATACCTAGTGGCACGTCTTAGTGTCCAAAACCATAATGGCTATGAACTTTTTCTCGCACTCAAAAGTGTGACGTTGTGTCGTTTTTACTATGGACATAGTGACACTCATGAAAGTGTAATAATGTCCGCACTTAAAACAACAACGGCTTCGCTGACTAAAGATTTTCTGCATAGCCGGCACCGGTCGGGCGCAAGGGTTTTCTCCTCTATAATATCCATGGACTTTATGTCTCTATTGCGATAGACATTATATCGCATATTAGTGTGACATAATGTCCATGGACCTAATGTGATTTTCTGGTGCCGTTATGACATTCCACCATAATACCTTTTTTATGTACTTCAAATACTAATTTATATCAAGCCTTTAAGGCAGAAGCCGTTTGAGGCCATTGTTCTTTGATGACGCATGGTTCCAGACTCGATACACTTTTTAACATTAAGCTTCAATTTCAAACTTACTTAAGGAAGTGTTGTTCCATCAAATACTTTTTCGTTGTTCAGTTTACCTCGGACTTACTTTTTCTATTCTAATTGTAAAATGCAAGGCTCTCTAGATATTTTTTAGCCTCAAATTTCTCATTTAAATTCTCATTGTAAAGTTAATTCGCCTGAGCATAAAAATAATAATATAGGTTCGATTTATTATAAAAGAAACGCCTCTGTATCGAATAAGACAAAACAAAAATAACTCGCATTTCACCAAAATTTTAAATATTTTCTAGTTATAATATCTCACATAGTAACGCTTGGTTTTTCTTACAATCGTATATTGTGACTGCTCATAAATTAAAACCTAAAACCAATGTCCTTTAGTTTTTGTTCGGCTCTCTTACTGTTGATTTTTTTGCGTCCTATGTTGCTGTTATTGTTGTGTATTTTTGTTTTGGGGTGCTCCACTTGGCAAATATAACGGAAATACACTAGACAAGCATCGAATGCCAGTGACACATACAAAAGCAACAGTAGATGTACAGTTTTTATGTTAGAATAAGTCAACAATATTAATTTGTATACGAGTACAAATACACACACGCACACACATATACTTATACATATACATTAATTTATGAAATAAATAGTCAATTCTATAGTAACAGTAATGAGTAGGCCGTGTGCTAGGAAATAAGGCTTTTTAAATTACAATACACGCATTATTATACGCTCATTATATCACTTCGTTTTTGTCCTGTTCCTATTCTTTCTATTTTTGTTTTGTAAAGGCTTTTGTTTCTTACTTCTTAGTTTTGTTTTCTGATCAAGGTTCAAAGAATATGGTTGTGAGGGAACCAGCGATGTTGGTTGGGGAGATGTAAGAAAAATCGACGTACACATTTTTTACTTTTTTCTTATATCTGTTGTTATATAAATAAGTATTAAGTACTTTGGCGTAAATATTGTGATGGACTTGTCGAAAATTGGGTGGTTGAAAACGTATGTTCGGTTTCCAAAAATTAAATCGTGTGACACACATTTTTTGTTCTTTCTTAGTCTAAGATTGAAAGATTGAAATAGTGCTGTGTTAAAAAAATTTTATTCTTTTATTTTTCTAATATATATTTTTGTTATACCCTTCTGAGCTTATATACATAGCAAAGTCCATTCAGCGATTTCTAATGAAATTTAAATCAAAATTATTTTATAAAATAACAGAGTTAATGTTTATTCTCTGAATTTACAGTATAAATTAAAAGCTTTTGGAAAATAAATTATTTACAAAAACAATAAATTCAATGCTACATTTTTAAACAACAAAACTAATACTTAAGTAGAAAATGTTAAAGTGGATTTTCAACACGCCTCCTCAACTTTAATCATTTTTTGGTGTTAGCCCCATCTTATTGATACAGAAGTGATGTTTGATTTTCGGAACTGGTTTCGTCAGAACGTCAGCAATCATTGTGCCCGTTGGCAAGTACTCTATTTTGACTGCACCGTTTTCAACAGCTTCTCGTATAAAATGATACCGATAGTGAATGTGCTTAGTTCTAGAATGATGACTTCCAAAATTAGCCATATGCTGAGCACTTTGAGAGTCGCACATTATTGTAGTTGGATCATCGATAGTTCGAGTCTTCCAATAAATCGAGTTCTTCCTATAAATATCTTAGATACATTGCTTCTTTTGCACGCTCTGTTAATGCAATATATTCAGCTTCAGCGCTAGACGTTGCAACAACTCGTTGTTTACGAGATTCCCAGGATATAACTGCTCCTGCGAAAATAAAACAAAAACCAGATTGAGATTTTCGATCATTAGAATCCTGCGCCCAGTTTGCATCTACAAAACTAATTAAAGGCAAACCCGTTTTTCTATACATAAGGACATAACCTTTGGTTGCTTTTAAATATCTAATAACTGACAAGGCTGCATTCCAATGTTGTTTTCTGGGGTCTTGAGAAAATTGTGATAACCTGTTTACACTGCAGGAAATATCTGGTCTACTAAATACTGCCAGATGTAGCAAAGAACCAATACTTTCTTGATATTTTGTCTTATCTAGTTTTTCCCCTTCTCCTGGAATTGTTGGTTCTTTTTCAAGATTTATTTTTGGTTGCATTGGGATTTTATTAGTTTTTGCATTTTAAGACCATATTTTTCGATTAAGTTTTCAATATAGCCTGGCTGACAAATACTTAAAGAACCGGGCTTCTGATTTATTTCAAGTCCTATACAGTTTTTAGGATCCTTCATATCTCGAATTTCAAAATTTTCAGAGAGTAATGCAATTAAACTATTAGTTAGTTTCTCATTGGTACTAGCAATAATTCAACAGCAAGTGCATATATCAAACGCAATGAAGTTTGTCTAACGACTGGTGCAAATGTACTGTTGTAATCAATACCATATTCTTGGGAATACCCTTTTGCTACTAAACGAGCTTTTCGTTTGTAAATTTTTCCATCGGGTGTATATTCTGTTTTAAAAACCCACTTGCAGCCTATAGCTGTTCTACCTTTAGGTAAATCTACTAACTCCCAAGTATTATTTTTAATCAATGATCCATATTCCTGTTCAGTTGCACGTTTCCATTCTTCTTTATTGTCTGACTTCAGCATTTCTTTGTAGGTTTTTGGGTCTTTTTTGCTGTAGCCGATCGTAGCATTAGCGTCTTCTCTCCTTTTAAATATTGACCATGATCTCAGGCGTTCCTTAATTGAAGGTTCCTCAGGTACGTTTTCAATTCTGCTCGAAATAATCTCTTCTTCATCTTCTTCGTCTGTCAAAAGCAGATTCCGGTCATCTTGTTCTAATTGGTTTCCATTGTTTACATCTACCAGATGGATTGGATTTTGGTCTCTCTCTAAAGTTAATTGATTTTGTTTAGTGGAATCGCTACAATTTGTGTTTAAAGATTTTAATTTGCTTAGTTCAGCCTGATCCCAATCGAATTCATAAAACCCTAATTTTTTATTTTCTATCTCATTTATGTCAACATCATAATTATGTTCTATAAATCTTACATCACGGCTTTTTATTATTCCTCGAGAACCACGTTTCCATAAACGATAAGCTTTTGCATTTGTTGAGTAACCTATTAGTACGTATTCTGAGCTTCTTGGTTGCCATTTGGATCGTCCTGGTCTTTTGTTTAAAACGAAAGCTTTGCTTCCTATTTGCCGTAAATGCCTAATAGTGGGCTTTTCTCCTGACCACAACTCTTCAGGGGTTTTATCATTATATAATTTGGTTGGGCACCTGTTTCTCAAATAACTTGCTGTCATTATTAACTCATTCAGGCAATTTGGCTTCTATCATTATTGTTCTGGCCATTTCAACTAGAGTTCGGTTCATTCGTTCTGCTACCCCGTTTTGTTCAGAAGTATATTCTGCACTTAGTTGATGAGTAATACCGCAATCTTTTAAGAATTTCTCAAAGTCATGACTTGTCAATTCCCTTGCATTATCAGACCGTACAGATTTGATCTTCCTACCTGTTTCTAACTTAACTTGTTTCTTAAAATCTTTAAAAACAGCTATATATTCGCCCTTCTTTCTCAAAAATCTAACATATACTTTTCTGGTAAAATCATCAATAAATGTGGCAAAGTAGAGTTTTCCACTGATAGATTCTACTTTCATTGGACCACATAAGTCAGTATGTATTAACTGTAGCACTTCTCTTGATGATTTTTTATTTTTCCTGGGAAAGGCTTGTCTAGTTTGCTTAGCACGAATACAACTAATACAATTGAGTCCTTTGATTTTGAATATAGGTAAACCAAAAACCATTTTTTGAGATTGAAGTTTTTCTAGATCCATGGTATTCAAATGGCCAAAGCGTTTGTGCCATAACTCTAATTCATTTTCGTATTCTTGCGCATTATAAGTTACATCATTGTAGTTTTTAATAGAATTAAAACAATATATACCACCATTTTTCTGGGAAAGTATTAAAATATTGCTATTTTTATATATTAAGATCTTGTTCGAAAATATTTTTATATTACAACCATTATCCGTTGCTTTTCCTATTGAAAAAAGATTGCTTCTTAGCTTGGGTATATACAAGGTTTCTAAGAGATTAACAGTACTAATGCGCCCATTAATACGAACGTTGATTTGAGCTGTTCTTTACTATTGAAAATCGAGACAGCACGCAAAACAAAACACCACGCAAGCCTCTTATTTTTTCACATCATTTGGAACAATGAAGTAACTCAAAAAAAAATATACGTATATATGGGGCGATAGAAAATAAAAATTAAAAAAAACAACATCAGGTGAAAAAATTGGCGCTCACCTATATTTTTTTAATTGACGGGACTCTGAAATTTTCAATTTTTTTTTTTAATATCAATAACTGTATCATTTTAATGCTTTTGATGAAATCTGTAAGGAAACACGGAAATTTTTTAAAACTTCTTAATTCATTAAGAGGAACTTTTAGGTAAAATTCTTTATATTTTGTACTCACTTTTTTTCTTATTTTTTAATTTTCTGTCACCCCAATATTGATTTGATTGGAGTTACTTCACTAAACTAGATTTACATCAGTGATGCGCAAAACATAAAATGTATTTGTATTGGTGAGAAATATAAAGTTGCACTATGGAAAAAGTTGTTTAATAACAAAAAAAAAAAAAAAACGGTGTTAGTTAGTAATATTATAAAATATTGCACTTAAGCAAATATGTAATATACATTAAAAGTATTTTAAAAACAAGTCAAATAATTATAGTTTATAAAATAAAGTTATAAAATAATTTTTATCTCTTAAACGTAAAAAAATTGATTACTGAAAAAATGCTGTTACTTGGTAACATTATAAAATAGCGCGCGTAAGCAATTAAATTGAAATTTAATTTAAATTTAATTCAAGTCAAAATTCTAATTCTTTAATGTAGGAAAAGTTGCTAAGTTAAAAAATATGTTACTTGGTAACAGTCAAAAATTAAAGTATTTTAAATACAAGTAAAAATTCTTATTTAAAAAAAAAAGAAATACAAAACAATGATAAAAAATCTCATAAAAATCATATAAGAAATTTTCTATTGCAACGTTTTTTTTTTTTGCAATTTCGCATGCGCATAATATTTTTTAAGTGAACCGAGTTAATTCTGTTCCTTCGTTTTGAGCAAAGAAATTTTAAATCGGAAAAAAATTGTTTATACAGATAAATAGGAGGAAGAAGGACAAGCATTCATATGATTTTTTTTTATTTTGCGAAAAATCCGAATTATTCAAGTTTTACCAAAACTTAATAATTTTCATATCAGGTGGAGCCTCCACTTCGCTGCGAATATTTAGATACGTCGCACTTAAAAGATATCTAGCAGTGGTTGTATTACTGCAAAATCGTTAAACCAATTCTGCATATTATAAAAAATTTCTTCAATAATTGCCTTATGCTTCTGTTTTTTTACGTAAGACGCTTTCACTTAAATAATTAAGGTTTCGGAAAATTGGTAAAATCTTCTGCCTCAATTTTATCAAAAACTAATATTTAATTTATTTGAAATAGAGGCTGCATCAGCTGAAATTGCAATATCTAAGATAAATTCTTTTTTTTTATTAATATTAAATTTATTAAACGTATTATGAAAAATTCCAAAATGCCTTTTTAAAGAATCCTCTCTATTTTTTTTTTATGTTTTATAACATAAAAGGCATTCGTCTATGTTTCGTTGACGATTAAACAAAAGAGCATAAGAATGTGTGTAAATTATTTTTCCACAATTGTGGTATGGCTTGCACATCATTGATTAACATATAAGGTGAAGGGTAATTAATAAGATTCCTCATGTTGTTTCGTTTTCCTTTAATGTTGTTTCGTTTTTATTCTCCGGAAAAACACAAAGGTGCAAAACAATTTTTGCGTCAGTTTAATGAAAAATTTCATAATGTTTAGTGGCTCTTAAAATCTTAAATTGTCTTAACTTTATTGCCTGGACAAAAATCTTTATTTCATTTAAAATATTTGTGGGAAGTTTGCTGACGAGCTGAGTGAGCGGTAGCGAAATAGCCATCGAAACGTGTTTTCACCTTCAATAATCAATACCGGTAGCGCGATAAATTTAAAGTTAAATTGTTTGACTCGATTGGCTCAGATGCGGTTCTCATAACGAATCATTTTTTTTTTAATTAAAATAGTTGCTTAAAGTCTAAGAACACGATTTAAATTAGCGGACCAGAGTGGTAAAAGTGTCACATCTCCATATTGCAAGTGCCCACCAAAAATTAATCTACAAAAAGAATTGAATACCAATAGATATCGATATATATATCTACTAAATCAATTACTACAGAAGATAATTCAATTAGCTTATTTTTATCATTGATCTGTATTCGCATTATTGATCTGAAAAACTTTTCCAATGAAACTTACAAAAATATATAAAAATGTTTAGGAAATATTCTGAACGAAAAGTGCGTACATAAGTGATGCAAAACTGGTAGAGATGGTTTCTTTATAAAACCGTTTCCGTACAAAATATGTTCGTTAATAAATCTAATTTCTTTTGCAGTCAAACTGTAAAAATTATAATGCATTATATGTAAAAATCATTAAACTTAGAAGTTTATGATGAAGTCAGAAAATATAAATTTAATAACAAGATTATAAACTTTCTAACAAAACAGCAACAAAATAAACCTTATCCCCAGAGACCGTATAGTGAAAGCGTGAACATTTATATTTATACTCACAAATTCATAAACCAGTTTACAAGAGGCGTATATTGTATACATAGTTTAGTTATTGTGTTTTGCTTTTCTGTTGCTTTTGTAGATGCGCTGGTGTTATAATACAATTATGATTTCACAAGGGACACTTTAAAAACGCATTTTGACATTTTATTATTTGATGCGTTTTTTACGTTTATTCGCTAATGTTTTCTACTTCAATTTATATTTAAAATAAAAAAAAATGGTAAAGCAGCATGCGAAAAAAATCATAAAATTGTGCAATAAAATAATATTGAAATAACTTGTATAATAAAGAATAATTTTCCAAGTAAACGGAAGATTAAAACCAAAAAGCGGTAAAAAGCGAATTTATAACATTAGTGTTGCTATTAAAGAAATAAAATCACTGTTATGAAGTAAATGTATAAAAACAATAAAGTTCATGAGTATCAAATTACTTAAAGAACTTTACCCCTCACCACAACTGTAGCAGTAAGTCACAGCCAGGATAGATAACATCATGTACACAAAATGAAACATGAAACTAATAATGATAATAATGTTGTAACTTGAGCCTCACGAAAATCAAAATCCATTTTTTTCATAAAGGTGTCATTTGGAAAAAAATAATGGGATTATATGAATATTTTGATTCTTAACATTTGCACGTGTATGTGTTGCATATCAATGTTGTATCTTATTATTTTGTCTTATTTAAAGAACTTAAATCTTACGGGAGTTGTGAAATTGAATATTGAATCGGCCAGCACTAAGAGGAGAACATTAGTTTGCTGTAAAAATAGAGCAGTGATACAATATTGTAATGTGTGTAAAAGCAAAGTTTACTCTTTAATAACTATTCTAGGGCTAATTCATTTGGTTTCATTTCACACTTTGATGAACGCCAGTAGTTAATTGAATAAAGTTAGTTATGAAATATTCAAAACTTCCGTCACCGTTACAATTATTTTAATTAGAATTTTTACTTTTTTGGTCTTATTACTATTTATTTATTTATATTATACAGGTATGTCACAGAACTCAATTTCGACCGAAAGTGGTTTCAGTTCCGCAAATTGGTTCCTCAGAAAACGGAAAACGAAAATTTCTTCGGAATGAAACTACTTTAAAATTTCAAAGTGGAATTTAGTTTCTTCGAAGTTTTGATATTTGCAGTTTTTAATTTTTTTTTATTATGTGTCCTTATTTAGATTAGCTTTGTTGCTTATTAAGGTGTGCCACATTTAAATTAGATTAATGATTTTTAAGAAATAAGCAAAATCGATTGGAATCTGAAGAAAGTAAAACAAAATTGATCGGAATTGTTATTACGGAATTAAAACCATTCCGATCGGAATTTGTAACCTACCTGATAATTAATTTATTTACTTTTAATTACATACAAATTTAATTCAACATTATTTATATTTATTTAGTTTTAATAATTTAAGTTAAGCAATTACAAACATACATTTACTGACGGCTTTATATTTTCGTTTGGTCTCTGTTATTCTCTTTATGCAAGTCCAATCCTCAAAAGTAATTATATTCTATCTCTGTCTCTCTCACGTTAACCTTAATGATCATGTCATTTCCACCTTCTCAAAAGTTCGCTAAATTCAATTCTAAAAAAAAAACTTTAACTACAGCGTCAGAACTACGGCTGTCAGAATTTCTGAATGGTTTTCGGACACCCAGCAAAACACTTTTGAAAGGGTAATCGAGTATGAATTAAGCATTTTTGGCGGAATGAATTCACAACTAGATTACCAAACTAATGATTTTAAGAAGGCATGAGACTTTATGACGATCATTATTACATATTTTAAGGTATTCTTTTTTAACTTAAAGATCGATTAATACTTCCTTCTTTGCGAACTAATGTGGAATTCAGAAATTATCAAATTTAGTCTATAAGTTTCCAAGTAGCCGAAACGATAATGAAATTTGTAATAAAGTATATATAGGAACAACGAAAAATAAACTAAAAACTAGAATGGCTGGTCATTAATCTGATCAAAGATATAGAAATATTAATTCACAAAAAACTGCATTGTCGTCTCATTGTGCCAGATTAAATCACTATCCCAATTTTGAAAGTGTTTCAGTAATAAACATAGAAAATAATTATAAAAGACGTTATATTTTAGAAATGTTACAAATCTTAAATACACTAACAGTACATAAAATTAATTTTAAGGCAGACATAGATAATGTAGCTCAGATTTATAGACATTCCATTTCAATGGAGTAGCGAAATATCGAAAATATATATAGAAAATAAAAAAGACCTATTGCTTAAAAATTAAATAAAATGTAATGTCTAATTTTTTGCTGGGATTAGAGTACTCAAAAAAGGAAATAATGTATTTTTTATTACTGATACACCTTTAAATTTAAAAAAAAAAAATTACACAAAAAATAAAACTCTGACGAAATTAACGCTTGAAAATGATTTTCTACAAATGGCCACACAATAGTTCTTCAGGTCAAAATTTGCCCACTTTTTTCAGCATTGCGATATATCACGCGTATCACGAATAATCAAGAGGTGTCGGAACGTACGACTTACGAGGTCAGTAAATAGCTTTAATAAGTCGATAGTTACAGTCGTCGCAACGTATGTATTATCATCCTGTTGTAACCACATCCTGCCTTGTAGAATGGCAACTATATTTTCAAACACAAAACCATTGAGCACGGTGACCCGAAGGGGTCATAACAACAAATCTAAAATTTTTATTTACAGCGCTGATTTGCAAAGTATATTCGGATATATTTTTAGAGTTGTCCCAGTGTAAACATAACGATTTGGCAGAGTATACTGACTAAAAATGTCGAAAATTTGTTTTGAAATTTTGTTTGACATCTTACATTTAGTTAGAAAATCCAAAACAGCCGATGGCCACTAAATAAAATTAAGCGAATTATAGATTATTTTAACAAAATCATTATAAGAAAAAAACTTTAAGGAAATCAAGAGTACTAGCATTTGGAAACCTTTCTCAATAAAATATCAGTACTGGAGCCCATGTTTAACAACATTCCTTAATTGTTAAACGTTTTACTTTATTTCTTTGCCGTACCACGCGCATATTTTTAAAGAACACAAGTTATTGAAATAATATGGCTTAAAAGCTTGAGCTGTTTGAGCATATTCTAATACCTAAACGTAGTTTCTAGAACTATTTGCTGTAGTATCTCGGAAGTAAGAAATTCTAATTCCATTGAAATGAGGAAAAAAGTTAATTATTCGAATCTATTTCTTACTACATTCTACGGATTCAAAGTAGTCGATTTAAAAATTAAACCAAGTTATTAAAAAAAACAAAAATATGAATTGAGTTGAGTTGATAATTTTGAAAAACCTTAAAGTGGGCAAAAAAAGTCTTGTTGCTACCCACACGCCCTCCCCAGACAGGCTTAACTTTGCCAAGGATAAATTCCATAACCTATTTTACTAAAAGGAAAAACTATAACATACGAGGGCTGTTCTATATATTTCTGGCCTAATAGTGAAAATGCGAATATTTGTAATCAAAATGGTTTTATTGTTTTCCAAAGTATTCTCCAGCATGATTTATACACTTTTGCATGCGCTCAAACCAGTTGGCGAAGCACTTTTTTCACTCCGATTGAGACACCTCTAAAACATGGTTTTTGAACACTTCAACAGCTTCTTCTGGCAACGAAAATCGTTGACCACGCATTTATTTCTTGATGTGCGGAAACAAGAAGAAGTCATTAGGTGCCAAGTCAGGGCTGTACGGCGGATGATCCATTAATTCGACGTTTTGGCCGGTCAAAAACGCTCTGGTTTGAGCCGATGTGTGAGAGCTCGCATTGTCATGGTGAACAATGATTCGTCTTCTCTTGTTGGTTTTTCGAATTTCTCCGATGACTTTAGGCAAACAAATTGTAGTGTACCACTCAGAAGTGACCGTCCTACGTTGCTCAAGCGGAACAGTCGCCACATGACCAGTTTTGCCGAAGAAACAGGCGACCATTTGCTTCGAAGTGCTTCTTCCACGAACAACTTTCGTTGGATTTTGCTCGACTTTGAAGGCCCACACGGTCGATTGTTGTGTCGTTTCGGGCTCATACGCATAGATCCATGATTCGTCACCTGTGACGATCTTATAAACGTCTTTTGAAGCACCGCAATCGTATTTTTGACACGAGCCTTTTTTTAGAGCGACTTTCAAATTTTGCGGGATCCAACGAGAACAAACCTTTTTTACGGCCAGGTGTTCATGCAGTATCGAATGTATGCTGGTGGAAGAAATGTCCAAGGATGTCTCTATCACTCGGTATGTCGCATGTCGATCTTGCATTATGAGTTCACGCACGGCATCAATGTTCTCTGGCACAACAGCCGTTTTTGGACGACCTTCACGGAATTCGTCTTTGAGCGAGCTTCGGCCACGATTAAATTCATTATATCAATTTTTCACAGTGCTATAGGATGGTGCTTCATCGCCATACAAAGATTTAAGTTCATCAATGCACTCTTGTCGTGATAATCCACGTCGAAAGTTGTGCAAAATGATGGCACGAAAATGTTCACGAGTTAATTCCATTTTTTTCTATATTAACTTTTTCAAGTCACTGTAAACAACACAAATAATGGTCGTACGTCAAAACGTTTTGAGTACGATTATGCTTAAAAATGACAAAATTTCCAATGGAGATGTCAGATTGCACTTGGCAGCACTCAGTGTTGCCAGGCCAGAAATATATATAGCAGCCCTCGTAATGTAGAATTTTGTTTATAGATTTGAGTTTTTATTATATAGTCCTTAAGAACCTATATGTGATTTATGTATATTAACAGAAAAAATTTACAGTGTCAATGGGGTATTACCTAGCAAAAAAATTTTAGATAAGGAAATCGGGTGTGGAATTAAGCATTTTTGGCGGAAGGACTTCCCAACTAAATTACCAACTTAAAGATTTTAACAAGACTTTTATAATCAATTAATGAAAATTGAGAATGTTGAGCATTACGTACGTATCTTAAGGTATTCTCTTTTAACTTAAAGAACTAGTTCAATTACTACTTACTTTTTTGCGAACAAATGTAATGTGTTTTAGAAGCGAGTAAAAATATATAGCAATCACAAAAGTAAGTCATTAAATAGCAAGTGCTTTTTAAGGTAACGTCTAATTTTTTGCTGCGTATTACCACAGACTTTGTTTATGAGCTGCATTGGTAAATGGGCTGTAATCTCCTAATTAAGTGAAACTGCCCAATACTTTCCAAAACATCGTATTTTCCCACCAGCTTTATAAAGACTTACAATGGTAAAGCAATTTCTCTGCTACAAATTTCAAAGTCAATGATTTAAAAGGCAAAGAAGCTCTTTTAAAAGATTCAACGACTTCAACATGTTTTATACGAAATATAAACTCGATAAACATTTTGAAATTGAACTCGTCGACAAATTGGTCGTCTACTCTTTTTAGGTTGGAATACTTTGAAGTCAAATACTTTAGTAGTCAACACCACTGTGCTGTATTATAAAAAAAAACTCACCCTCTATTTTCTAAGGTAGCATTAAACATTTTTATTATTTAAGTTTCTTACAAATTTATTCTTCAAAAAAAAAAAAAAAACTACAAGAAGTAAAAAAATGTTCTGCTCTTTTGTCGCCGGGTAATGCAATAAGAATCAATATAACTAACAATAAAAACAACAATTCAAATTTAAGCAGGAGTATTACAAAAAAAAAAAAAAAAAGAAGAAGGGAAAATCACATATAAGTATTATTGTAAAAGTTAGGAATCAACAGTCTGTAACATTTGTTTTGTCATTCAATTTCTGCCATTTGTTGCGACTTCTGTCTCTTTTAACTTTCTTTTTTTTTCTTTCAATTTACAACAATAGTGTCTTAATAGAGTTGTCGGCTGACTTTGCGTGTATCACTAATGCAGACAAACATCTACAACATCAAAAAGAAAAGAAAAAAAAAAATTACAAGACAATCTAAAATAATAAAAGAACGTGTCGTCGGCTGTTTCTTTTAAAGGTGGCTGGCTGTCAGTACCGGTAGGTAGTGACAGAATCTGCCATCATAATAAAAATAAAAATATTTTATATGACATGATATCATATTTGGCTTAAAGTATATTCTTTTTTTAATGTTCCACGATGTCAGGAGTATTTTCTTCACAAGTGTTGTACTTGAGTGTGTATCGTTTATGTCGGAGTAGCGGTGGTGGTCGTTGCAGATCTCTACTAAAGATAATTTCAACAAATATGTTATAATTTGATATGGTTTGAAATAATACACGCAAAAAATCAAATATTACAATTAGATTTACAGAACAGAAAGAGGAAATCTAAAGTATTGTTACATGTTAAGAAAAAAGCAGTCCAAAAAAAATTAATATTTTTGAGACATAATAAGATGATAAAAGAACACCCGGAAAATATTTACAATTAAGAGCTTTTTCTTTAAGTCAATTTAATTAAATAATTTACAATTACAATAATAAGTTACATTAATTTCTGCTTAAGTGCATTTTTATTTTAATTACTAAAAATTTATAAAAATACATTTCCTACATTTTTTAAGAAAGAACAATTTTTTGAAATTAAAACAAAAATGAACTTAGGCTGATATTAAATTAGTTCATGACAAAAAAAAAAAACAATCAATCATTTCAAACAAATATTTATTTAAAATAGCTTTTACTCGCATTTACCTACAAAAACTTATTTTTTTAGAAACATTTTCAGCGAAATGTCTATTTTTTTTATTTATTTATTTATTTTTTTTTTTAATTATTTAATAAAAAAAAACTATGACTTTTGTAGAGAATTGTTTGGAAAAAGGATTTATAATGCAAGAGCTTTGCTGGCGACGAAATATTGTTGGGGGAATATTTTGAAGTAAAATATCTTGCTTTGTCCTCATCCAGACATGCAAATTTCTTAAATTCACTTTTAAAATTGCACTCGTGTTCACACATTTAAATTATGTTTCTACAATTTCAGTCTTGATTGCTTGGATTTAATTTTCTTAAACTAAGAATGACAAAACAAAAAAGAAATGCAAGCATATGAAACAGTGCACCCGTGTTTATCTGTCTTTCCTCTCTCATCTACAAACCCAAGAGTTGCGCAATAAAAGTTGTAAGGTGTGGACGGGGACTTTAGAAAAAAGCTCTTGAAACTTTTATAGCAACTTTGTTAGTTTCAAAGTTTTTTCTACAAAAAAATTATTCTTTAGGAAATTTTAGGGCAAGTTTTTTATGGCATTATTAACGAATTTTTTTTTTTTTTTTTTTGTAACTTAAACTGCCCCATATTATTTCTGTAGTAAATGTAGCAATGAAAAATCCTCTGAAAGTAATTCTTCGACGAAAAATTTAGAAACGTAAAACTCATGGATAATAGAAATTTTCTATGGTTTCACGTAGAGTTTTTTCCGTAAGAAATTTCTATAAATATTTTTCGATTAAAAATCGGCAGAATTTCATGGACTAAGAATCTGTTGGCGAAGAAAAATTGCAGGAATTTTGGCAGTAGCAATAATTTTCTTTTGAATGGTTAAAAAAACAACTTATTAATCTATACAATTCCCCAAAACATGAATTTTGTCTTACAAATTTGTGTGAAGAAAATTTTTTTAATGAAAATTAGGTGACAATATTTTCAATGAGATATTGAGAACGAGAAACGAGATTCTGTAATTTTATTATCGAAAAGGAGTAAGAATATAGTGAAAATATAAGAAATTAACCAAAAATCATCTCTTATTTGCAATTAAGATCTTAAAAAAACACGAAGATTAAAGATAAAAGAAAACTGGAAATTAAATATTATATTTGAAACCGAAAACTCCATCGAGAAAAATATAACACCGAAATGAACTCTTCAAAAATTCTAAATTTAAATTTTTAAGAAAAATTTCATTAAAAATAAGAATTTAAAAAAATAAGCTTTTGTTTGTCCAATTATCGTCTATTATGGTGGAAATCTTTCTCAGTTATCAGTCAAAAAAACTCTACAATAAAAGCCACACTATCCTGCTTAACTTGGCAAAATAACTGTCGGATGCTGTTGGACATGAATTCAAAAATGTTGTCTATATAATCCATCTCAATACTTTTTTAATAATATTTAAAATATTTCGTATAGAAAAATATATTTAAGTGAAATTAGATAAAACTTAGGGCACGACATGTTCAGGGTTAACATTCCCAAATATAACGATATTTTGTTAATATCGCTGCAATGTGTATCCGCTTACCAACGATCTCTACCACTGAAACCGTAAGAGCTAAAAAGAATAGATTTTTAACTGCTGTAATTAAAAATAATAAAATATAATTAAAAATTAAAAGTGTCTCCACAGAAGATTTTATTTCGTCATAAGTTTTTTTTTTTTCTTTTACACACTTTAAATTTTGAGCCACCATTAAAAAATTAAAGAGTGGCCCATACATGAAACCTTTCGTGTGAAGACCCACTTTACATTTGGCCGACTAAAATCGATACGTAATTAGCTAATTAATTAGATGGCATTGCAAAAAGTAATTTTTACCTTAACATTACAATGTTGACATGATGAAAATCGGTACATTGCAGCGATAGTGAAATCTTACAGTGAGATATTTTCTAATAAAAAAAAAAAAAAAACATCAATTCGAAATGAATTTTTACAAACATAAGTTATCAAAAGTGAAATTTCGGGAAATATATTGTTATATAACACTGAAATGGTTACAAATTAAAAAGGGTTTCTCCTCTGTTTATAATTTTAAATGAGTTACTTTTTTTTATAACTTTACAAATAAAACTTTAAATTTCAGAGCTCTGTTTGCTATCATAAGGCACTTTGTAGAGGGATATTAAAAATACGACGTCAAATAATAGAATGCTGCTCGCTTTTTTTCTATAGCAAGTTTGTAAAGCACATAAATTTTTCCGGGAAAGGCATATCCATATAGTCATTTTACTACTGCTCAAAAAGCTCATCAGAGGATTTACCCAAATTTTTTTTAACGTTGCTTATTAATAAAAATTGTTTTCAATTTTTATTTTTTCATTGAATCTTTCAAATACATGAAAGAAAAAATAAAAATAGTTACTGAATGTTTGCTGTGTTTTTGTATTAAACATTTTTAAGTTGTTATTGTCTTCTGTCTTATTGATTCAATGGAGTTCTCATTTAATTAATTTGACTTTTGATATAAGACTTTATAGTTTTCTATAAAAAATTTGGGTAAAATCCTCTGATGAGCTATTTGAGCAGTAGTGAAATGG
The DNA here is from genome assembly GCA_916610165.2 of Gymnosoma rotundatum. Lineage (NCBI taxonomy): Eukaryota > Metazoa > Arthropoda > Insecta > Diptera > Tachinidae > Gymnosoma > Gymnosoma rotundatum. Next base: position 101,464,398 of record OU744340.1, read on the forward strand.
CCATATGGATATGCTTTCCCCGCAGTAATACATTTCATTTTTTAGTTTAGTTATAAATAATAAATATTTCATGAGAATATCATGAAATATTTATATTTGAAGGAATCAAGCACGAATAAAGTAAATTTTCATAATTTTCCGATGTTGTTATTAAAGAGAAAACGAAAATTTCTGTAAATTATACACAAAAATTTGATTAAAAATTACTGAAGTAAAAATCATAGAACATATACATATAAGCCATCATCTATATATTTCTATACATATAATAAAACTGTAAGGGGGTCATTTCTGTTCATGAAATATTTTTGGAAAATTATGATGTTTGTGTAGATAGTAACCGATTTAAAATACAAAACATCTATTTTTGGAATTTTATTCTGTCGGGCTGTCTAGCTGTCCGTCTGTCTGTTTTCGCATTACGTAAAAGCTACTGGATGGATTGGAACAAAATGTGTTGAGGAGGTCCCTAAAAACCTTGATTCAATAGAGAATACTTTTATATAGAGAAAATAATGATAAAACTGTGACAGCACCTAGTTTTACTAGTATAATATTCACAAACAGTTGTGTGTATATTTTATATTTGTAAATGGAAAATTTATAACACTGCCTACAGAATTCTGGAATAAATATTAAAGAACACACTTTTCTAAATTTGAAAAATTTTAAATGATATGCAGACAATAATTAAGGCGGTGACCAACAATGAACACCAAGAAACAACTTCACTTTAACGAAATTGCTTTAACTTTAATTAATCCAAAAGGTATACATTTTTTTAACATTACATAAGAAAAAGATTTTATTTAAGGAAATAACAAACAATTGAATTTCTATAAGTGTATTACACATACTTACGTGCATATATTTTTACAATGTACAACACCTTATGCTACAATGAATTTTACGTATAAAAATTGCAAATAAAACGAAGAAGATGTAGTTAAAAAAAACTGAATTTCCATAATCTAATATTGTACAAGTTATAAGCCTTCCAAATGACACCCATTGGGAATTCAGTTAAAGTGTTCATAGTCAGATAGAGAGATTCATATGTACTTAATGTATTGAATTGATGCAAAAATATCGAACGAACAAAATTCATACATACATCTCTATACACACTCATGTTTGTCTATGTATGTGATTGCAAATTTATTCAAGGAAAACGTAATACACTTACAAATAGATTTATATGTGAGTGTATGTACAAACGAAAGAATGTTCGTTTTTCAAACACAATCTTACACACAAATAATTAAATGAGGAATAAGAAAAAAAAGGAGTTTTGGTAGCAACCCTATAAACATATGGAAACGAAGAAAGGAAATGATACTTTTGTTATAATTTTTACATACACAAACTTGATGGAAGCAAAAAGCAATAAGTAGGAGGAAGTGAAAAAGAAAGAAATAATAAGACAATATTTTTTCTTTTCGTTTTTGTCACTGAACCTTCACTTAAACCGTAAGTTCTTTTCTTGTACGAGATGTAGTTTTTTACTGCTGATTTTGATTGTTGTTTTCGGTAAATGCTTTAGTTACAATATCACGACCATTGGTACATCCAAAAACGTACATTATATTTTATGGTAAATCTGAATAAAATTGACATGACATTACCCAGACGTATTGCATGGGGAATATTAAAATCACTGTACACAATATGAAAACGCATTCAGGAGACATAAACAATCATCCAAATATACAAGTATTGTGTATGAATATACAACACTCAAACACAGGCTAATATGCGTATTGTTTAACAAACATACAGTTGCAAACTTTACTTAAAATACAATGAAATATGAAAAAAATAAAAACTAAAAAAATTATATTGTGAATTTTATTCAACGCTTCAACCGAGGGGTGTATATTTGTATATATTTAAAAAACATGGTTTATTACATATTCATTTAGACTTTATGAATATGTAAATGTCGTTTTGATGTCGTATGACTGAATATTTCGTCAGGTACAGTGACAGTAAAGGAGCTTTTGGAAGTTGAGGCTGGTTTACGCGGTGTATATATTCCAATTAACATTCTCTTAATCTAGAAGGAATTGAATGTAGTTGAAAATGTATGGGATTAAGATGGCAACTATCAAGTTATATAACTATAACACAAACTAAATTCTTGAACTAAATAAGACAAAGCTATTCTTTTATTAAATTAATTAATTTTCAAAAAATATCATCCTATTTTTTTTATTACATCTGGATGATTATCAGAGAACTGCGAGAGTGTCTGTTTTTAATACTCTAAGTATACTCATCTTAAATGCGGTTGCGGTGTGATCGCCACCGCATTTCTTAAGTGCGAGTATTTACTATACCCATTCCATTTGAGTATAAGTGTCTACCATACTCAAGTAAAATGTTTGCGATGCTGGCTTTACTTTATTCGTACTCATACTCACAACAACCACCAATAGAGAGAGATTTAAACGTGTGTAGTAAGCAGCGTTGCCGCTTTGGTCCAATCGGACCAAACTTGGTAGTTTTTCGTTTTTAAAAAACAGTTTGGTAGTTTGGTTGGTTTGTTGCATTTTTTTAAATTTTTGGTAGGTTTTCCTCCTGTAGCAACAGTAAATTTTTTAACTTAAAAATTCAGAACATAAAATAAAAAAATGTAACTTTGAATTAAATAAACAATAACTGTAAATAGTTTTACCACTGTTTTCAAAAACTGTTTTAGGTGTAATAAAAACATCTCTGCTTTTTTGCATAAAGATGATTAAAGCTATAGCCATCTCTGGTTTAAGAAACGCGAACAATATTATGAAATTGAAGTTAACAATATTTTTGAGTGAAGGCTTATTTACAAGTGTTTGTATTAAAAAAATTAACAGACAAAATGGAAAAGTAAGTAAACTTTTTTAATTGTATATATGTACCTATTAATTACATAAATATTTACTAATATTGCATGTAAAGAAACAGTAAAAAAAAATTTTAGAACCGAATGGTTGAGCGAATTTGATTGGCTCCAGGAAAGGGATGGGTGTTCATTCTGCATAGTATGCTCTAAAACTATTTTAAACCATAACATCCATCTTAAAAATCACCAAAAGACAAATTTCCACTTCAAGAGTTACGGAAAAAAACCAAGTGAGTATAACAGAGTTTATGTGCAAGAAACGCATTTTTAAATTTTTGGTCGGCTGTGAACGATTTTGGTAGGATTTTTGAAAATTATTGGTAGGAAGTCAATTTCTTGTGTGGCAACGCTGGTAGTAAGAGGAAAACAGAGTTATCAGATCAGAATTATTAAATCAAACACAATATCAAAAGTCGCCAATGTCTAAATTAGCTAACATACATACTTCTTTGAAATTATGAAAGTTTATTTAATATATAACACAAAATAAATTTAATAGAACCCGTAAAATTCACCATTTTTCATTTATTAAAAGCACAACAAAAGTTTACTAATAACTCAAGAATAGTTCATTGTTTATTATATTACGTTTTTGTTAGGGTTTTTTTTAAGTCACACAGAAGAGAAATTAAAAATTCTATTCGTTAAGCAAATAGATTTTTAAAATTAATAAATAGGTATAAAAGCAATAATTATATTTAACAAAATAAAATATATAAACTAAAAACTTTATTTTATTTATTATTATTTATGAGGAATTAATATATTACATCAGCGTATGTTAAAACTAAAAATTAAGTAATTTTCCTTTTATTCACGGATTCATTTTATCATTTTGTTTTCCTAAATACCGTTAGTACGAGTAGCACGTTTATGACAACAAGGCGCATAAACTGAAAATAATTATTCATAAAAAACAGCAACAAAATAAGTATACCTGCTTTAAATAGTGTACAAAAGCGTTTTTTATTGCATTTTATTCATTAAATATGTGTTGTGTTTCATACCTATGAAAACGGTTGTTGTCTGTTTTTCTGTTTATAATGTTTAAGCAATAGATTTGATCAAATTTTATTTTTTTTTTATTGTTTATAAATAGATCTGCATACAATGCAGTATTTCACAAAACTGCAGTAAAAAACTTTAGTAGGGTAAAAATGTGGCAACACTGCTTACAAATAAAGAGAATTAAAAAATTCTCGCGTACGAGTATAAAAAATACTTAAAATTCTGATTGCGATATTTTTGATACTCGTTTTTACAAAAATGGGTAAAATAAACACCGCAACTTTTTATTGCGGTGTTTAAAATACTCGAGTATAAAAAGTATAGAGTATGTATAGAGTAAGTATGCGGTGTACTCATGAGTTGCGGTGTACTCGTGCAGTTCTCTGATGATTATTTCGCTACCGCTTACTTAGCTCTTCAAAAACTTCTCCTAAAAGTGTTAAATAAACTAAAGATTTTACTCCAAACAATAAAGTAAAGAGAAACGTCAACGTTTAAGCAAAAAACAACGATAACCAACAATGATTCCAAAATATTTTAATTTTTAATTCTACTTTTAAAGTTTGTTCCAATAGCTGACAGTAGGTCATACCAACTGTAAATTTTAAGCGTCGGTTTATAAGTTAAAGCCATAAACGTCCGCATTGACATCGATTTATTTAACATTTTCGGCTTTTAAAGTGTCTACCAGTAACGGCAAGGAAGATAAGAATAAATATATGAAATTCGTCTCTTTGTGAGGAAACCCTTTCATTTTTAATTTTGCTATTATTTAGTTATTGTTATTTACTAAATATTAATTAATTATTACAAAGTTATTAGACAGCGCACTAGCTACTGAAGCCATCAGCATCCATAATAATTTGCCTTGTCAAGTATCAAAGGGGAATTTAGACTTGGATCCAAAATAATAGGTTTACATTTTAGCCTTTAAAGACAAATTCTTAAAAGCTGCAAATGCTCCATAAACGAATTTTCTATAAATGAAAAGCCGCTGCTGCTATAGAAAAATATATCGAAATGTTTAAATAATTCTGCATTATTTTTAAAATAACAATCATATGACAAATAAAATACTATTTTAATTTTGAAATTTGTTTAACTTAGGCAGTCTTAAAACTGAATTTCTGTCCCCAAACTTTTGTTGAAGTCACCCTGCTTGATAGTAAAAATTTTAAAGTAATAGAATTTCTTTGGACGTTGTGATAAAATCCTAAAGAAGTACATTTAAGGTTTACAAGTTTTAGTAAATAAAAATAAAAATTAACTTAATACAAAATAAACAAATTCATTTGTTATAATATAAAACAGTTTAAGTTTACAACTTTTTTAATTATTAAAATCTGCTATTTCATTATCAAAAAATTCTCATTCATTTTTTGTTTACTATTAATTTATTTTTTTTTTTTTTTTTTTTTTTGTCAAATAAAATTTAAAAAAGGTGCATTTTAATTTATGAGCTATGTGATAGGTTCTGCTTCAATAAAAAAAGTTATTTAGTTTTACGAATTCATTAGTAAAACAAGAATTTTATTTTTTGCCCTGTATGCTTTTATTTATAATGCATATTTAACACATCAATAATTTAGATTTAAGTAGTTACCACAAATACTTAAAATGTTTGTCTTAAGTACATGCAAGAAATTATTTCCAGATCTGTTTTGTAAAAAGTGTTACTAATTATGATTTCAACATATTTAATGAAATCAAATTATTCCCATACATGGATTAATTCTAAAATATAATTTTAGTTATACACAAAAAATCTAATGAAAGGGTTGGTAATTGTCTTTATATGGTTTACAGACATCTTTCAACTCAAGTTTAACTAGCAAAAATATTCAAGCATTTGTTTAAATTCAGTAACTAGATATTTGTAGATATATTAAAGCTTTCACCACAAAAAGTGGAAATTACTTTGTCATTCCATGCGTAATTTTTACAATATCCATTTCCGACCCCATAAAGTGTATATATTCTGACTTCTTATGCATAGCGAAGTCGATTGAGCAATGTCCGCCTGTCCGCCCGTGTTGGTGTTTAAATCAACATAACATAAACATTAACATAAATATGTCAATCGATCAGATAGAGTGTCGAGAGACATGCTATTGGAAATCCGTATGATCGGTAAATGTCCTTCGAGGCAGGAGGCAAAACACCACTCCTACCTCTAATTTTTTCATGTCATTCGGAATAATAAAGTAAGTTTAATAAAAAAAAAAAAATATATGAGGCGATAGAAAATTAAAAAACGAAAAACAAAAAATTAAGTGAAAAAATTGGCGCTCAACCATATATCCAAGTTTCGTGGCTCTGAAATTTTCATATTTTTTGAAATATCAATAAGGATATCATTTCAAAGCTTTTGAAGAGATCTTTAAGGAAATAATAAAATTTCTTAAAAATGCTTAACCCGTTAAGAGTCGATGTAATTTTTATGTAAATTAATATGTATGCAGTACAATTTTTTTATTCTTTAATTCTCTGCCAATATTTGCTTTTTGATTGGAGTTACTTCACTTAACTAGATTTACATAGATGTTGAAGAGTATATAAGATTTGGCATTGCGGAATATAGCACTCTTTTTTTTTTTTGTTATACAAATTCTTCATTTATTAAGATACAGCGACAGCAGACAACTATGTTGATTTAAAGCCCTTAATCAAATTATATTGTGAAGCATATTAATTACTTAACATACTTTTGAATACTCTTAGGCAAACGAAGCAAGCACAAGGAATATTTATTTATTCTATAATACCCGCAACACAATCCTAACAATAGATTAATAGAATTTACTTATATATGTGTACTTACACACCCACACACAAAAATATTGCTCGGTAGCAAACATTAAGCAACAACCACTCCAACTATTAAAAATACAACATACTCTACAATTTTCAAATGTAAAATTCTCAACAACCAACAAACACACATTTAGACGCATACATTTATACGAATTTATATTTACTTTATAATATGGCGGTTGTTAAATTCAAAAGGTGTTGAAAATTACAATACAAATTTACGATAATTTTATTATCCTCATTAAATATATTCGTAGTGTATAACATTATGTTTATGTGCGTTTTCAGACAACATTCCTTTTTTGTTTAACCAACAGCCAAATTAAAGGGGATAAATTTTCAAGAATAAAATCACAGTTATATTATGTTATGACTGTATGCATGCGTTAGCGTATTAATATGTGTGTGTGTGTGTGTTTGTGTAAGGGTTCTGCTATGATTTTAATTTTAATTAATAACTTTAGCCGCGTTTTGGTTTAATGGCGGTTTCCCCTCTTTTTAAGTTTTGGTAATAAATTGTTATAGTTTTGGAAAATATTACTGAGATTTTAAATTTATAGTTAAAGAAATTTATTAATGAGTATATCAATTTGTGGATACAAAACATATGTGGATTTATTGAGAAAGCATATGATGAGTATATGATGTAAAAAAGAGCTGCGTATTATTAAGTTTGAAGTTTAAATTTCTTCGCTTTTATTTGAAGAAAACTCAGATGTGTTTATGTAATTTATGGTTTATAGTTTCAGTATGTATATATGTTTGTATACTAAAAATGGAACTACTTAATTAATAATTTAAATACATATATTTTGTGTATGAAACTAAACATTTCACTAACCAAAATTATGATATTTTTCTTACATATATTGACTACAAAAAAGGTTTAGAATTTATTTTTAATTTCAAACAGATAAATATACCTCAAACTTTCAACTTACGTATATATCAGAAGTTGAACTGTGGATTTATTAACGAATTAAAATTTATTTTCGGCTTTCATTCATTTTTTATTTGAATTTCTAAAAAATTTTAGAAAGAAAAATTTTTTACAAATGTATGCGGACGTTTTCCTAAGAGAACAAGAAAAATTAGACGCCGGAAGAATGTATATTTTTAGAAATTAAATCAAAGAATTAACTGAAGCCAAAAATCAATTTTTCGTATATTTTCTTAAATATTTAATATAAGTAATGAGGAATTTTATAGATTCTAGACCTCAAAGACATCTGCATGATTGGGCTCTTTAAATTCTTCCCAGCTTCTTTAGTTAAAATTTACTAAAATAACACTTTGCAACTTGATTGTGGCTCAGAAAATGTTGTGAAAATAAGAGCTTTTTTTTGGTACTCCTAATTTAGAAGGGTCAAACCTTAATAATTATGTTTTTCCTAATTTAAAAACATATTCAAGATGTTTTTTAAGATTATATAATTTGAGAGCACTAGTTGAAAGGTAGACGAAATTTGGGGCTTGACTTAAGTTAAGAACATTCATACCCTCAATATTGTGAATCTGACACAAAATTTGATTCAATGTAACATGTTTTTTTTTTATTGATTCAATGGAGTTCTCATTTAATCAATTTGGCTTTTGATATAAGACTTTCTGTTTTTCTATACAAAATTTGGGTAAAATCCACTGATGAGCTATTTGAGCAGTAGTGAAATGGCCATATGGATATGCTTTCCCCGCAGTAATACATTTCATTTTGTAGTTTAGTTGAAAATAATAAATATTTCTTGAGAATATCAGGAAATATTTTTTTGAAGAAATCAAGCACGAATAAAGTAAATTAATTAAATTTTAAAAGATTCCGAATAATAAATTTTCATATTATTATCAAAAATATTTTAATATTTTTTTATAATTCTGCCTTTTAAATCCTTATAAGTATACGTTTGAAATTTATGCTTATAAACATACTGTTAAAGATTAAAGGGTGCCCCACACATAATCTGAATTTTTTTCTTATAAGTTCGTATCTTCTCACCTGCAACAGGTAGGCCTTAAATTTATGCAGTGTTTACACAAGTTATGATAATATGTAAACGTCATTTGAATTTCGAGTTTAATTTTTAACCTTTACAGGTGCTCATTGGACATTGATGCAAACATTGAAAATAACATTAATTTTTAAAAGGTCCCCCCATAGAAGACGTACTTTTTATGTATGTTATCTTATCTTTTGGACAGACACTAAAAGTTTCAACAGCACCCTCTATGCGAGTCTAATTCGCACATTGCGGCTGTATTATTTTCTTAAATTTAATAGAATTAAGGGTAATTTTATTTGGTCAATGTTTTTTTAGTTAATAAGATTTTGTTTCCCTTAAGGTCATGTTAAATAATTAAAATGAAAAACAATAAAAAATGTAATCTTTCAATATTTCGGTTAACTTCGTTAACCATTATCGAGGAATCTACATATAAACAGAACGAAGATACATTTTTATAAATGCAATAACATATAAACACTATAAATTTTAACAATATATACATTATAATGTTGAAACAATTTAACATTTAATTGAGAGAACTTATTTATATTGATTTTGTTAGTTGTTTTTGTTTGCGAACATAGAAAATTATCAATATACGGTGCAGAATAAAGTTTTTTCAACACTAAAGACCTTTTTATTGGACTTAATTACACGGGTATATTTTTATATAGGATTTATTTATTATTGCTAAAAATTTAAAGAAAGTGAATTTGTTCTTTTCACAGATTATAAATCTTAAGCCACATGATTGCGAAGGTGAATAGTGAAAGGTCTAAGCGAATAAATAGAAATAGAGCTCATTTTAATTTTTATTGAAAACAGTGAATGCAAGAAAAACATAATTTCTGTAACAATGTGTAGTTGTGGCGGACAGACTGTAGTTGTTTTCAACAATACTTCCCTCACGATAAACATGCACAAAAAGTGTGGCCTTGTTGGTTTTAAATTCAAACAAATATCGAATCAGAACCAAAGTTTCGTAACTTATTAAAAATAACGTAATATATTAAACGAAAATATATTACTTTTAATCAAAGTATGATTACAAGCACAGAGATAACGTTCTCTTTTAAGAATATTTTATTCCTGGAAATGACAGAATGTTTTCTATCAGTTTGGTGATTTGTTTGTTAGCTATCACTTCATACAAAAAAGCTCAAAGTTGAAGTAGTTAATTATTATTGGAGAAAAACAAAATGCAAAATATAAAAACAAATAAAAATGAACCAAATATGATTCAATTACCCTTCATTACATTTCCAACCATATTATGATATATCATTTCAATTATTATATGTTTGTATTTACACGTTTAATTAAAACAAGCTTACATGTAAAACATAATTATGTTTTTACCTTACTATGTTATTGTTACGCTGGACAACAATATCGTTTCAAGACCAACTTATCATTTTTAAAAGAAAAATTACTTCTTTGCTTACAACCATACAATACAACAATATTATTAATGCTCTTAGATTATGGTTACCTCAATCATACTTTTTCTTTGCGTGTGACTGCTTGATACGCAATAAACCGAAGTCGAAAAATATCTGCAGTCTTCTTTGGGTTGCACCCGAGATAGGTAAAATAGGTCTTACAAAGTTCAATTCAAATACGAAATCCATCTATTTCCTGATAATTGTGGTAAAAGCAATTGAAAATTTTATTGCAATAAAGCCATGTTTGCCAAGAAATAGAAACAAATTTTTGGTGCATTAAGAAAATTTTATTCATGTTAAAGTCAGAGGATAAAACAATACGAAATATGTTTTGGAAGAATTTATGTACATTTAAACAATTATGGCAAAACCTACGTATGCACATCAGTTCGGAAATAAATAAATATTTTAACAGAAAATTTGTTTGTTGAAGACAAAAAGTACGCAACAACTTCTTTAAAGAAAAAACTAAAAGACTAAAACTAAAAGATTCCATATTTTGAATAGTTTTAAAATACAACTTAAACGCATAATTGTATATGTGTTTGATTTTGCGAGTACATTCAAACGTATATTTTCTGGATAAAAGAGGTACGAGTTGGTCTACGTCAACATGTTATTTAACTTTAGAACAAACAGAACTTTAAAGAAAACAGAATTTCAAATAAGTGAGTGCGCAAGCAATCCGACTAACGGAGTTGAATGTCTTTTCATTGTTTAATAGCACAAAATGATGCAAACATGGTCTTCATTATTTCGTCAGTAATAATCATCAACATAGGCAACATTTAAAACCTCATCATCGCCATCATCTCATTTATCCGAGTCATCATTATTACCATGAGCAGAATCTTATGATTCAACAAGTTAAAACACAAAGCCGTCAGTTAGAAGGCGACAAATGCATTGAGGGCAATAGAGTTTGTATTCTGTAGACAAAATGTTTATGTGCATATACTAAAGCTTGCCTGTGTGTAAATATGTGTGTGCTTAAGGATTTAAACATAAATTCAAACAATTGTTTGTAGCAGTGACGCCATGTCACCTTCACTAAAACAGTATGCTGTCTAAGTAACAACTATAACAATATTGAACATATTTGGTTTAAGACGGAGTTTGTTATAACTAATACTGGAAACAGATGTCTTTTTTAAATAAACACGGCCATTTTGAATATGTTTATGGCAGTATGAAGTCGATCGAAAATAATTAGAATCGTAACATAATTTCAGTTCAAAACTAATTTTTTGTTATTGTTGTTTTTTGCTTAAACTTTGATTTTTGTCTTTACTGTATTGTTTGGACAAAAATCTTTAGTTTATTTAAAATATTTGTGAGAAGTTTCCTAAAGAGCTAAGTAAGCGGTAAGATGTGCTTTCACCCTTAATAATCAATATAGAGAATTTATTCGGGATAAAAAAACAAAAAAATGGAAAAATTAAATAATTTTTGTTGTGTTTTTAATCCGTATAATAAAAAAATAATTTTAATAAAAATAGCAGCTAAGAAATAAATTGTTTAATTTCGGCTTAAGTGCACGCCATTTTCATTTCTAAATTTATCTAGAAAGAACAATTTACTTTCTTTATAAATTTCCTTCCTTGTTTTAATAGAATTTCACGGAAAGTAAAGTCATGATTTTTTGAAAATGTAAAACTTTTGGCGACTTATTTTGAAGAATTTATTTCACCATAAGATGCCCCATACAAAACTTCTTTTACAAGTAATATAATACAGGTTCTAAGAATAAAAGACTGAACCTAGAACTTTTTGATATTAAATTATAGAATTCCATATATCTAAAAAAAACAATTTGCGCAGCCTGTCGCAATTAATATCCTGTGTCAAGTCAGGTAAGGTTACCAGGTTAACTTTAAAGGAAAAAGTAAACGCGCTAGTTTCACTTGGGTTTACACGTCAACAAAAGCGGTGGTGGAAAGAAAAGAAATAATGGGTTAAAATAAATGAAATATATAACGTGTGGGATTTTACGCAGGTCCTCTCAGTTCACTTAGGCATTTGGGAGTTTGGAAGAGCGGTACTGCTGAATTCCTCGTACGCGCGAGACACGCCATTTTTTATACCACAAAGCGCTCTTTTGTGCTACAAGTTAAACTTATTACTGTCAAAATGTCAAGCTTCTTATTGCAATTTAATTATTAAAGGAGAAAAACTAACATGTTTTCGCCCTTTTTTGTATCATAATTATGAATTTTAGAAAACAACTATTAGAAGTAAGTAAAATGGATTTTATGATATTCACTCCACTTGTGTAAATGATACGATTTCAGAAAAATTTTCTGCTTTTTATAAATAACGGAGATTAAGAAAAATAAAAGTTATTGTTCTATTCAAAAAAGATTAATATTTACTAAGTTATACAGGTGTATTTTGAAATAAATGAAACTAATAATTTCTGACTTTTTTTAGTTTATGGCAGGAGGATGAAGCAAACAAATTTAAAAAGATGTCTTTTCAAAAATTGCATATTAAGTATACTTAGGTTAAATACTAATTTACTTGAAAAAATCAAAGACTGTCTAATAATGGGTGCTTTTTAAGCCCGATAGAACTTTAAATTGTAAAAAATAACGCAAAAAATTAAATCGTAATGAAGATTTTTTTTAATACGAAATATATATTATCTACAATTTATAGATTTTTTTAAAACTTCAAAGGGCAGAAAGCATGAAATTTAGCCTGAAGGTATTTTTACATATAAAAATAATTATAGTATTTTTAAACATAAAAGCGAATAAGGTATAAATCTACTGAAAACAAAAAAGGATTTTGGTGTTTTATATCTGTTTTTAATATAAATTTCTAAACAATTAAAAACATTACTAACATAATAAAAAAATAACACCAAAATCTAAACTACATAAAACAAAAACGAAATTTTTTAATACATACAATTTGTCCACACCCTCCCAATGAGCTCAAAGATAATTTTAAGATTGTTAACCCAAGCATTAACATACAGATGACTAAAATATACAGACATGAGGAACTTATGTGTTATGTTAAAATTTTACTTTTCACCTTTTCATGTTATCTACTTATCTGCTATAAAATTATTATAAGAAATAATTATATCAACACAGCTACAAAAATGAATTCTATAATTGTATACTTTTGTCACAAGCTTTTGTGTTTGGAAATTATACTAACTTTTTATAGTACTGCGATGAATTGTAAATAACATTTGTGGATTTCACCACTTTACAGTAACTGAAAAGTAAGCAACATGTGAAAGTAATAACTGAACTCAGTCTAAACTCAAAATAAAAAGATAAAATAAATATAATTTAATTTTTTTGTCGCCCGTCTTAACTATAGATTAATTCTAAGCATCTGTTTTAAATATCAAGAAGGATAAATAACCTTATCACTTTAGGAAAACTTTGTAACAAATCCAGTCAAAATGTACCTGAGAGCCACACATATTTCATATATATTATTTAATTAACATGAAAGCAAGTACTTTTTATTTTCTCTTTACAAAAAACACGTCATTTTGAATAATTTTTTACTCTTAAACATGAAATTGTAGCTGTGGCGAATTAGTTAATACGTTAACTAAAGTCGCTTAAGCATTTGACATGCTTTTCGTTAGGTTTTTCACGTAAGATTAAGTTAGCTTATGCACGTTAGAGAAAGATCAGATAAATAATTTTTCAAAATCAAAACAAATGCTTCCACATAGTATTACTCGTTGGTTAGGGAACTATCTTAGCTAAGAAAATTATGTTGTTTGAGTAGCGCTGTTCGTTAAGTTGCAGTTAACTTAAATATGTAATTTTATGTTTTGTATTTTACGCTTGAATTTTTTAATTTTTATGATTATTATTTATATGTATTTACATACGTACATAATCTTAAAGTGATTTCAAATTTGCTTTATTTATAACTTATTTCTTTGTGTTTTTAAGTTAAATTTTAACATTGTTATTTTTAATTGCTTTTATTATTCATGGACAAAATAAAATGTATGTTTTAACAGTCAGTAACTTTCTTTTATTTAAATAAAAGAATGTTGTCAATCAATAAATGTTGCGAAAATAAGTGACAAAGATGAAAAACTTTAGCTAACATCTATATACATAAGTATGTTTGCTAACGTATCCACTTTCACTTGAATTGTTGTATTAATGCCAGAAGTAGCAAAACTTAAAAAATCCGATAGTATCGATAGCTTTTTTAAACTATCGAAACTATCGATAGGGACTACTATCAATAGTTCTGCAGCTCTACCTCCCATACAACCTAGATTTAAAAATTGTATTAATTTAAAAATTAACGACTCAATATGATTGAGATTTTGCATGTGAATATATTTTGTAACATTGTAAAACATGTCTAATTTTCAAAGAAATCAGTCAAACGCCACGCCCACCTCCCACACAAGCAAAATTTATAAATTGTCATAACTTTAAAATTTGTGATCAAATAAGAGCGTCAGTTTGTGTATGAATATATTTGTTTATATTGTAAAATATTTTCAATTTACAAAAAAAAATCGAACAAGCGCCACACCCACCTCACATACAACAAGCGAAAAATTTCATTCGCCTCTTTTTTGTCGGCATCTACCACTTTATTTGCTTCCCTATATAGTGTAACTCAATTTAGTTTTATTGCGAAACCAAAACTTTATATGAAAACTGATATTAAAATAAATTCACTAAAAAACTTGCATTTAGCCAGTCATTCAACTCAGTTTCAAATTTATTTCTCATGCGATGATATTTACAAAACCTTTAACATGACGTATAACATCGCACGGTCTGTTTTACTTTATCTCTAGACACAGTTGAAAAATAGTGCGAATCCACAACGAGGTTGACACTAATATACAATAAAAAAAATTCGGACAATATCTGGCAGCTGAACTGTAAATATATTTAAGACATACTTGTAGCTTCAAAATAAAAAAAAAACAGGACAAGCGTTATTTCTACTTTTTTTAAATTCTCTACGAAATTTCACGATTGCTGAATAATCCTGACAATGCCTCATTACAATCTTTGTGCTAACGGTATCTGACATATGACCAATAATTGTACACAAAAACTCTGTTGGAATTATAACTAGAAACATCACTTGCAACCCTGTTACTCAAATATTAAACCACTATAATTTTAACATTTGTAAACATTTTAAGAAGATATTTTAGATATCATCTAGCTCGAGCGTTTAAAAATATAAAAAAAAACATTCAAATTCTAACATTGATTTTAAGCATTATTGGTCACCCTCGAGACACAGTGCGTCGTTTCCAGTGAACGTGAGTTTCAAATCATCGCTCTGTTAAATAATTACCGTGATCACCGTTTGCAATTCCTTTTTTTTTATATAAGCTAACATGTTTATATAGGAAGTATATAGTGCATATATTAAATAATATATTATGAAAACAGTTACCATAATGCAAAACATATTTAGATCTTTATATTTACAGAAATTCAATAACAATGAATATAGGTTCAAATAAAAAAGCATAAAACATGTGAAGCTTGGAAAAAAGAAAAAAAATTTATACAGCAATGAATGAAGCCGCTTTGACTTATGAATGTATTAAAAGGTAGAAGAAACTAAAAATTTCTCTGTACAAAATAAAAGCAAATTAAAGTTTGCTAAACTTAGTCACTTTAGTGACCAGTGATTTTTTAATCCCAGTGATTTTATCACAGGTACTTAAATATCGCCCATATCTAGTTTCAAGTAGATAATGGAAAATTTTATATAACCGCTCAAGGAACTAAGAACCCATAAAAACCCCTTTTATTTATTTAAGTGATCAGAAATGATTCGGTTTGCCAATTGCTTTTACACTAATGAATTCTTTTTGATTAAATTCAAATCCAATAAATATATTTATTTATATTTCATTTTGAGTCAAAGGTGTATAACAACAGCTATTTGCTTAATGTGCTATTCGATGCATGATAAAATCCTGTGTTATTTAGATTTTAAATAGATTAAATATATAAATTTAGTTCATTGATGTTGGTCATAATTTTTTCAATTTATCATGTGGAAAATTTGTTCATATATTTTTCGATTTATATTCTGTCGATAGTTGTAGATGCGTTACTTTAATATATTTTTTTTTAATTTATTTTCACTTTGTATTGACATTTAGTGTAGTAAAATCGTTCAGTGGACTTTAATCTAGCGTGACATTCAATTTATGTAAAGTGCAAAACAAGTAAGAGAATAAACCACGACTTTGCATTTTGCGTTAAAAAAATTTATTTTTTCTTTTTTTTTTTTTTTTTTTTGATAATTTATTTTTTTAAAAGCATGAGAATAATTTTATTATTGTCATTTAATTGAAATGTTACTGAAATATACAATGATTAAATCTATAATTGCTGACAACGTAATAATGGACAGAGTTCTCCAACCAAAAAATAAAATATAAATGATATTTATTTTCATCAAATTAAATTGAAATACTTGTCAACGATAGTAGAGATTTAACATGAAAAGAATTTTGTGATAAGAAACCAAACGTTATTTTTTGCATGTAAGTGACTCAAACTACAAAACACGATGTTGACATAAAATTAAAAATAACATGTTGTGTTAATATGAAAAAAAAGCTTCGGAGTTTAAAAATAAACTTGATCCCTTTTTTCTGGAATTGCATGTACTAAACAGCCTTTGTGTAAAAGTGATTAATTAAAATGTATTTTTATGTTACACAACACCACTAACAATCAATACGCATACTTTGATACCCGCACACACACTATCTTCAACACAATTACTTATTGACAAAAAGCTGTTGTGCCATCATAATTCTTTATTTCTTTGTCGGTTTACACAATCAAAAACACACCACAAGCAAAACAAAAAACTGATAGTGATCTAAACATTTGTAAGTGTCAGTCATTATATATATATTTTTTTTTTTTTGATAGCAGTAGACCCATCCACAAAACGTTACGCAATAGGTTTGTTAAATTACAGACCCTTATTTATAGTTTTTGAATGAATATATGTGTTAGAGTCGCCCCACAATAGTTACTCCTTCAAAATCAGAAAGACAGTTAACAATACTTTCTGGCTGATTTTAATGTGTGAATAGCATCGAACAAACGGGAACCACAGAAGACTTTAAAGACCATGGCCCCCACCAGACTGGTCGTTCTGCCGAGAATATCGCAGCTGTGACTGCATCAGTCGGTAAAAACGAACAAATATCATTCAGACGACTTGCAACGCAATTTATAATCTCTAGACAAAAAATTAAAAAAATTTTTTTTAGAAAATTTTAGTTAAACGCTTTCATATGTTGCCGTACAAAGTGCAAACAGCGCATCAGAAAACATTAGATAGATGCTTACTCTCATGATGCCTATGAATTAATGCAGACTGCTAAACTTAACCTTAACAACGAAAATCACGTTTTTGAGTTGAGGGACAGAAACAGAATATTCTTTTCTGGGGCAGTATTCGCCTATGATTTACTGAAAGCTGTACGATACGACGTTCACGCGGCGATGCGATTACATTAAATGGCGAACAACATACGGGCATGATAAAAATATTTTACTGCCAAAACTGAACGAACGGGTCTTGATTAAGATGTGGTTTCAAAAAGAAGGTTTCAAGCGCACACACAGCAGAATCTACAATGAAAACAATTTAAATAAAAATTTAAAGAAAAGCTTAAGCAACATAACCATAAAACACAAATTCTCACAAAAGAAATATCCATCATGTTTCAAAGTTATGCTTGGATTTTAAACAAATTCGCATCGAATTAAAAGACTGTTCGCCTGTGCAAATAAATAAAGTAAATAAATTTATTAAATTAATAAAACATAAGTTCTGTGAAGAAACGATTTTTTTCTATTTCCAAATTATGTACAATATAGTTTGGTTATAAATTACATACTTGGGATTTTTTCATTACCATTGAAAATTTTTCGTTGGCATTATTTAAAATAATGACAATGAAAGAGATTTAAAAATGCTTTAAGATGTATATTTGATATACAAAGACAAGGAATTCATCCATTAATGATAATGATTTGTAGCTATTTAATCATTAGTCAAGGGTAATCATTTTGTTTTTAATTATATTTTATTTCATTAAAAAGTATTACCATTAATGAAAATAATGATAATGTTAAAATAATCATTAGCATTATTTATCTTTCAATGCTAAGAAAATCGCCAATTAAGTAGAGCATTATTCCCACGTATGATAAATTACTATAAAATATAACATTGATCACAACTTGTGTACCCTAGTTATTTGTCGCATAATGATATTAAGCAGTGAAATTTCAATATGAAGCCGTATTAGAATATCTTTATCTTGTTAAAACAAATTTTAAAATCAATTATTGTATAAATCCACAAAAGGGTGTTGTGATGTCGTTTCGATATAAAGTTTTCCTTATAAAGTTTTCTTTTTAATAGTTTCCATATTCTTTTCTTTAACACATTTGCCTTTCCTTTCATATCCCTGTCTTTCACATACACAATGCAATATTTAGGCATGTCACAGAACTTAATTTCGATCATAAGTGGTCTTCAGAAACGAAAAACAAAAAATTTCATCTGATTGAATCAATTTTTAAAGTTCAATGTGGAATTTAGTTGCTTTAAAATTTTGTTGTTTGCGGTTGTTAAATTTACTGTTATTACGAGTCCTTACTTAGATTAGTACTGTTGTTTACTTTGGTGGGCGCAATATTACCACATTCAAATTTAAGAGTGAAGATTCACCATTTTTTAGGAATCAACAAAATCGATCGGAATCTGAAGAAGGTATAACAAAATCAATCGGAATGATAAATACAGAATTAGAACCATTTCGATCAGAATGTGTGATATGCCTTATTATTCTCTCTATTATATTTTCTTTAAGTATGTAAAATATTGTACACACGACATGTATGTGTATGTGTGTTACTCTTTAGTAGGGAAATGAGGTAGAAATTCTTTTGTAAGCAACAATATCGAAAAACAAACTACAATAATAATAAATGAGACAAATGTATCACTTAAAATGTGAATAAATATTATATTATATATTTATCTGTATCTAATGACAATTATTTTTATTTTGCTCAAGAATAGAAAGAACATTTTGTTGATTTATTTGAATAATAAGTTGTAGAAAGCAAACAAAAATATGGATTTCTTTGTCATAAATGCAGACATACATTCATATATGTATGTACATACCTATATATATATTATATATATATGTATATTTATATTTAATTGTTCGTAGAAAACGTGATTGTAAAATATTTCATGAAATTAAGTACGATAATTAACGAAAGCATATTATGTCATAAGACCTAAATTAAGAGTTAAAGTACTTAATGCATAAGAATTAAGTTAAAATAATAAAACACTTTTATTTAAAAATTGCTAATAAAAGGAAACAAACTTTAATGTCAAATGTCATAAAATTGCATTATCCAAAATTGTGCGAACTTGTAAAATTAAATCCTTTAAAACTAAAACATACCCATAAGAAGCTTTTAGTGGTATCGAGTAAGATGAGTATTTTCTACATCCAAAATGCTGGCGATTAATTCGTTCTGGAGCATTTTAATATTATAAGTATACGCTGACATGAAATTTAAAAATTTAATGACTGAGGTGCTCCATACAAAACTTAGGAACCAAAACCACATGTTAAGCGATATAATTTTCTAACTTTTCTCGAATCTAAAAGAAAAGAATAAAAGCAAGTAAGAGTGCTATATTCGGATATATATAGAAATCTAGTTTAGCAAAGTAATTGCAATTAAAAGAAAAAACAAATATTGAGGTGACGAAAAATTAAACAATAAGGAAAAAAATTAAGTACTATATACATATATAATTTTAAATAAAAATGTCATCGGCTCTTAATGGGTTATGAATTAAAAAAAATTTAATATTTCCTAAAAGATCTCTTTAAAAGCCTTTAAATGATACCCATATTGTGATCTTTAAGAACATAGAGCACAATCCCACTTTTCTATGAAAAGTTCAGAGGCCCATAACTCGGAAAATATGGCAGAGCGCCAATTTCGTTGGATTACATTAATTCTCTTTATCTGTCAATGAAAACCCGTATATTTGAAGTTATTAAAAACAAAGGGGTTGTACCCTTTACTAATAGTTCTTTAAAAAAGCAAATAAATTAACAATAACTTAAAAAACAAGAAAAGCTATTTTTCATCAAAGTTAGTAAAAGTGAACCAAAAAAAAAAATTACCACATTTTTAGATTTTTTTTTATAAATTCCAAAAAAAAGGTTTCTTAGTTAAGAAACCACCATTGTCATGATTTTGTTTATATCTCAAGATGTCTAGCTTCCATTTCTATTTTAAAATTCTGGAATCTGTTAAAAATTGCAAAAGATTCCGGCTCCTGAATTTGGGATTTTTTTGTGCCTTTAAATAAGTGAACCAGAGTGTATTTATATTTTTGAAGAAATCAAGCACGATTAAAATTAATTTACTTCAAAAAAAAGTTTTATTTTTTGAACTCTTGTAGGTAAGGAAATGTATGTATGAATCAATGTATCCTATCTAAAAAGTTGTATTTACGTATTTCCATGAACCAAGAAAGAATAAATAGAAACCTCTTAACCTTCTTTAACATGATAAAAATCTAAATAAAAATTGATTTATTCTTGTTATTGCCTTCTTATAATTCATATTATTATTTATTTTCTTTTTTTCACTTTTTAATATTTTTTTTTTTTTTATTTCAAAAATCATATTCGCTTATTTTTGGTACGATGAGTATTTGATAATTTTTTTGAGTGTATGTAAAAGAAAAATGATAATGGTGACATTTTTAATGTTAATTTTACATGTAAATATTTATAAAATATTTTTTAATGTATTAATTTATAAATAGAAAGAAGGAAGATTTCTTGGAATTAATTAACATAGAAACGTTTTTGTTAATTATATTTGAATTTTTATAAATTTTTTTAATTTTGCTATCGCGCTGCGGGTTTTTTAAGGCAAACGCGTATGTGCCTCTTAAACTTAAGTCCTAAAGTTGTTCTTTTGCAATAATAATGATTTTTCCAGGGAACGAAGCCGATTTCAAATTGGCACCGGCAAAGGATAAGCAAAATTTTTAGGGCGGCGGCTAGGAGTCGACAAATTTTTAGCCACGGCGGCTAAGGTAAAATCAGTTCTGCGGCGGATCAAAGTCGACTAAGCCGGCAACTGTTAATAATAATAATAATAATATTCGAAATATATTTTTTTAATTTAAATGTGTACTTAAAGCCAGGTTTTACTATCATACACAATCGTACGCCTTAATCACACAAAAGTCTGGTAGAATTCTGTCCTCGTAGATCTGTCATCGTAGATACCACAATATTATAAAAAAAGGTGCAAAAACATATGGTGGTATTTCTTCTGTTTGTTTTCTCCTGTCCTTAAAAAATCAACTCTAATCGCATAGAGAAAAAATATTTTATAAAATCGCACAGATCGGTCAAAAAGTCTATCACACACATACACTTTTAATCCTCACTATCATACTTTTTGATCACACATACAATTTTTGACAGATCGTATGACTGAGCATGATAGTGAAATCTGGCCCTTATAAGTATCATCAACAGGGACTTAAAATAAAAGCATTTTTTTTTTTGATTCTTACAAGGAAAAAGTAACCACAAAAATATCTTAGAGCCAAGTCAAGCACACCGTTTTGATCGTAGTCAACTATATATTCATAAGATCGTACGGTTTTAAAATTTTTGATTTTAATTATTTTTAATTATTTTTTTCATGATTGTTATTATTTTTTATTATTTTTTAATTTTTTGTCAGAAAAAACTCTCTTTTTTTACAAAAATGATTATTATCTTATTTGTATTTGGCCAAAATAAGAGTTAATTTTTAAATTTTTATTTTTTATAGAAAAATTGTAAATTTTGGATTTTTATATTCTGCGAAAATTTCCAAAACTAAATCTTTATGTGAGGGGCTAAACCGAAACAGTCGGCTAACCTTTTTAGCCGATGTAAGACGCCTATTTCGGCGGCGGCTCACTGAATTAAGTATATACCGACGGCGGCTATCAGTCGACTATGAGCTGATTGGATTCGTTCCCTGATTTTGACATACACGCAAAATTACATATGAATTGATATTCCCTATGATTTGTAAACGTAGTCTAAATACATGTTTATAAAGCACTATACTTTGTTTGAATACAAAGCCATTGAATGAGGCACCTGGCGTCAAATATTGAACCTTTTACATTAATTGGATTCATTTCAGATGTTGCTTAAATGAAACTTGATTTTCTATTACAAAATTGTATAACAGTTAAAATAAACCAAAACGGGAATTTTTAAAATAGTTTTCTTAGACAACAACCACTAAATATACATTGTGGTGTAAGAGCTCCTGTTATGTTAATGTTTTATCGTAACTCTGCTAAATGTTGTGGTGTTGCCATTTAAAAAATTTTTGAAGTGTTTTCTAATTACTAAATTAATTTTTGGCCAAAGTTAAATTGTCTCAAAAAAATATTTTAAAACAATTTGCATGTTGTGCAATAAATACTCTATCCACATTTATAAGAGAGGAACGAATATGGAAAATAGTTATAAAAGATATTCATGATTTGGGACCTGTATTATAAGCTGGCTAAGCAATTTAACCATTTAAATGCTTACCACAAAAGTGCAACTTTAACTAGACTTCAATAGCTAACTATAGCTCTATTCACGATCTTTGTGTAATGGGCTTGCATCATACCATTTGCAAAATGTGTAGCATATTTTACTTATTACTGTGTGTTTTGTTGGTATAGACTAAAAATATGCTACACAATTATGCAAATGCTATGACGCAAGACCATTTGCGCAAGATTGTGAATTGGGCTAATGTGTTTCTGTACCTTAACTTATAAACATAATAATTAAGAATAAAACCGTTGTCCTATTTGATATAGGAACTTAATAATAACAATAAGCTTTAAAGTCTGTGATTAACTCTAGCTCAGCCTGTGTAAAACCATCTCACTGTTATATTTTCGAAATGAATCAAGCTCTTATTTACTGGTAAAATGGTGTCATGAACTTCACCTATGATTTTTTTGATATTTTTTTCAGGTATTTTAAATTACGCAGTAGTAACCATTGAGGTAACCGATATTTAAAAAAAAATGACATTCATCTTCTGAAAAACAAATATTGCGAATCCATTATACCCAAAAAAATTATATTAAAAAAATTCCCTCCTTAAGGTCAAAATCGATTTAAACAAATTTTGAGCCAACCTTTTGACGTAGAATAACTGCATACAGGGTGTTCTAAAACTGACGCCAGAATTCTACCTTATTTGAAATGATTCTTTTATTTGAATTATTTTCTTTTTTTCGTTTTTTATCTGGAATCAAATGTATACATTGAATTCGGTGGCTTTGCATAGTGGACGGTTAAAGATACTATAACAAAAACAACCAGGCTACACGACCAGCAAAACTCTCTTGCGGATTATTTTTATACTGCGAAATCGGGTATTTCGTTTTAACAATTACATTAACATTTTCAACACTTGAAAATAACTTTTAAAAAGCATGATATCTTGATGATTTTATTGCCAAACTGTATGTTTTCCATAGTCTTTAGTATTTTTGTGTATCACCAAACTTTTCAGTTGTTAAGGCTCAAAATTTTTTTTAATAAATTATAAAATGCAATAACTATTAAAAGATGATGAAAAGCCAAGAAGTTAAACTCAAAAATTACCAACGCGTATGACCGCCAAATGCGTTAAGTGCCCATTAAAATAATTTTTTTAATTAAAGCAAGATGCAGCTTTCTTTTTTTTTTTTTAATATGTAAATACACAATTAGTAAAACTCATGTGTTTCAGTTATGTTTTAAGTAATTTACAATTAACATTATTCCAACAATTACGATGTGACGACTTTAAATGAAATCTGGGAAATATTTAATTTAACATTATCAAATAAAGTGTTTTGTGTTTTTGTTTAAAAATAAAAAAAAACAGATAATAAATCCATTTTAGAAGAAGTAACTGTGCGGTATTTGGTTATATCAAATTGGGCATATATGAAAAATAGTTTCACCATATATGTAAAAGAGTTTAGTAAAGTAAATCCAATACAAAAAAAAATGTTGGGTCACAGAGGATTAAAAAATAAAATAAAAAATTATAAACTATATATAAATTTACATAAAAATTTCATCTGCTCTTCGTGGATTAAGCATTTTTAAAAAAAATATTGGGTATTTCCTGAAAGATCTCTTCAAAAGCTCTTAAATGATACCCATATTTATATCTTAAAAATATTGTGCGCAATCGTACTAGGAAAAGTTCAGGGAATTATTATTCGGAACATATGGACGAGCACCAAATTTTTCACTTGATGTTTTTTTTTCTTATTTTTTAATTCTCTATCACCCTATATATATGTTTCTTATTACGAGTATTGCAGTTACTTCACTAAACTAGATTTGTTCAAAATAATATGGAAAAATTAGAGACAGCGTCATGCTGCTTCCAGTTATTTCGGGTATTTAATTTTTTTCTAAGCCTTAGAAAAAATGATTTTAACCCGAAAACGGACGGATAGACGGACATCGCTTAATCGACTTCGCTATGCATAAGAACTTAAAATATATATATACTTTATGAGATCGGAAATCGATATTGTAGAATTAACAAACGGAACGGAAAACTTAGATGTACCCCTTTTCCATGTGGTGTAGGGTATAATTATAGGTTCTTCAATTGAGCTTTTTTTACATAATTTTTTAAAACTTTTGATGTTTTAAATTAACTGATTTATATTTATTTCAATTTTTCAATATAAAGTTCAATTAATGCAAAAAAACAGGAACCAATAAAAATACTTTCATATAATTATTGTTGCGAATTTGTTTGAAAACACTTCCACTTAAGAGCATTTGCATATTTATAATAAAAATACAAGCGAATGTTGTTCTTGTTATTTTAAAATTTGTTTTACAATTTTATTGTTCCCTTTTCCAGGACATCACATTAATATAATTAAAGGATATTTAAGAGTTTTCAACGTCAGTAACAAAAAACTGATTCGGGCATTAAAAGTTACATTTTATTTAATGTTTTTCTGTTGTTTTATAATTGAAATAGTCTGTTCATGTCATCTGTAAACAAGTGTTTGAATGTGAGTGTGGCGCGATATGTTGTACAATAATAATTTTATTTAATTGTGTTTAATAAAACAAATATATTCGTGCTTGAACACTTAAACGGACATAGCATAAAGAGTGGTGATACATGTATGTACTCTTCTACTTTATTTAAAATAATTTGTATAATTGTGATATTTTTATTGTTAACATACAATACGTTGTGCTACATTGCATAACAAAGACGGATATGGAAGTGCATAAAAAGGGATGTGCATGCACGAGTGCATGTAAAGTGCGGCTTTTAAAAATACCACTATTCAGTGCTACCAGCTATCGATAATTATAGATTTTTTAACAATGTTTTTGGGAAACTATTTGCAGAAATTATTTATATTTCAACAAAAATTGCCTTGTATGAGATTTTCCCTTTAAAAAATATTTTTATATTACATTATTGTACCCGGCGTTGTTTGGGTCGAATTAAAGGCACTGTAAAATATATTATATTCTTGTTTACTGTATTATGTAGCCGAATAAGTATTTGCGAAGATAATATATTAAAAATCTCAGAAGAGGTGTCACCTTTCAGATCCAATCTTTGGATTTGCAGGTTCAAAAATAGTTTAAAGCTTATTTATTTATTTATTTTTTTTTAATTAGAAGTTGATTTCTTTTTATATTTTTGTTCTATTATTACCCAGTAAAAAAAATTAATAAAGGTAATCGAGTGTTAATTAAGCATTTTTGGCGGAAGTACTTCCGAACAAGATTAACAACCTAATGATTTTGACAAGGTATGAGACTTTTATAATCAATTTCTGAGAATCGATTACATTGATTATTGTTGGAAATTATGACAATTGTTAGTACATGTTTTAAGGTATTCTCTTTAAACTTAAAGAACTAGTTCAATTACTACTTCCTTCTTTGTGAACTAATGTACTGTGTTTTGTAAGCGAGAAAAGAAAAGTGGCAATCACAGAAGTAAGTCATTATATGGCAAGTACCTTTTAGGATAATATCTAATTTTTTGCTGGGTAGATTTCTGTTTTTTCTTTATCCTGGTTTTTTATTGCTCAGTTCTTTGATTTCAACTCATTTTTAAAGAAATTTTATTCTGCAAGTCCGCATACTAACAAGACTTTATTATAAACTATTTAGTTGTTCACTTAATATACAATCACCCACTTAAATGATATTTCAAGACATGATTTAACTTCAGTTATCAAGTATTTTATAAACTCGGGAGATAATATTTAATAAATTTTACTGTTGTATTTGTTAACCGCATACAACTAAGTCTGTACTGAATGTTTTATTACGTGATAAAATAATGTCATATTTTGATTGGCGTCTAAAGGCAGAATTAGTCTTAATTAACTTTCCGTTCCTAAATGAATCAGCTGATCAGTTTCTGTTAAATGGAAAATATGTATTTTGTGTTTGTTATTACTTTGACATTCTGTTCTGTTCCCGTCGAAACAGTACAAAATGGAATTCAACTTTAAGTTACTTGAATTGAAATAAAAAAGATCAACAAATGGTTTCCAACAATGATTTCCGATAATGATTTCCAAAAACTAGTGCATAATCAATATTTGAAAGTAACTCAATATTGTTGTTAAAAAAAAAAAATAAATAAACAAACAAACTTATAGGGGGACTTATGGTATATATGAGATTCTTCAAAGAAAATCTTTCACATGAATTATCTTCGGAGGCATAAGTATAATAAAAGTTGTCTTAATGTATGGGAAGATTTTTAAGGATTATTAATGTTTTTTATGTTCCATTTTTGTATTTTTAAGAAATAAGGCTTTACCGCTGTGTGAGGTTAGATCATCGAAAAAATGGAGCTTAAACAATTTCCCAGATGCTGTTAATGCCTCATAGAGAAGGTATGATTAACATTGCTATCGACAATCTCAAGGTACAAAGAATATGTTGTAAAAAAGTTGAAGTAACTCTTAATGTGTTTAGTCTTTTTCTGCAAAGGGCAAGTGCAAAGACTTATATCTTGAATTTCGAACTGAAATAAAAATACAGAATATACCGTTAGAGGAAACCACCATAACTTTCCATTGATTAACCTAAAAGTCACTTTATCTAATAATACAAAAAAAGCAATGTAAGGCGTAGTTGACTAAACGCTTCCTTTCCTTAAATTTAAAAAAAAGTGTGTTTGAGATGGCATAATGTGCAAATGTCAGCTGCTGCTTCCCTAGATGGCGCGCAACAAAAATGTTTTGTTTACCATAACAGCTAAATTTGAGCCATGGCAAGGGCTGTGTTAACTTTTAGGACCACTGTGTTTTGTGAAGTTTGTAATTATTAACCGTTGACGGTGGCATCAAGTCCGAAGTCGTTGTCTAATAAATTTTGTACGAGTGCCTAAGCTCCACACCAAAAAATGATATTTCTCGTTGCAGTAGGCCTCATTGCTGAAGATGATTTTTAACGAACACTAACTATTATCACAATTCTTACTTCGAAATCAAATATAAAGATATTGTCATTTCCCAAAACTTGGGAAAAACTCACACAGATAAGACTAAAAGCAGAAATGTTTGTCATATGGCAAACTTCACAATTCGATTTTCAAACATATATTGTGAACTTAGTTATGGACTTCTGTTGAATTATGTCTTATCTAATTCTTTCTATCTTTTGTTAATGTATGCAGATGATATTCTCATTGCAGCTTCTGGGCCCCTCGCTCGTAGTGTAAACGGAAGAGTTAACAACTACTTGACTCGGCTGGACCCCTTCTTTGGTAAATGACAACTTCACTTAAATATGAATAAGATTGAGGCAGTTAAGATAAAGGGCAAGCGTAAATTTTTATATAGCAGATCTTTCATACCAATTCTTAGTATAGGCACCGAACTGATCAGGGTTTCGGAGAGGATGAAAACCTTGGTGTAATTTTCCATGAAAATTTTAAGTTTTAGCGCCACTTTGTCTTGGAGCGCGCCGCATATTGATCTATTCTTGGATATAGAGGGGACTTGATGGGAAAATTCGATTCCTTGTTTATCGCCAGATAATTCGACATCTCATATCCTATGGCTTCCAAGTCTGGTCCAGAATTTCTTCTGCTCAGATGGAGAGGCTAAGGAAATGGGAGAGGAAAATTATGGTCACTTGCTTTGGCCTACGGTATAAGCAGGGGCCTAATGGCATTTACCGCAAGCCATCTTGCAAATCTATATACAAAACAATAGGCTTCGACAGAATTGACTCTCACATGGTAGGGTCGGCTATAAAATTTCTTGAGAGGGCTCAATCCCTTGAAAATAGTCTTGTTGGACAGTGCTTTGAAAGCGCGAACAATATTGAGGACCATACGATTGTCTAATTACTAATAACCGATAGACCTTATGACATTGAACGGAGCTGGCCTCCTATATGATAGTGCAAACATCTTATATTACCATAGGAGAATAAATATCTTAGATATAGAAAATGTGGTGTATAACACCGCCCAATAGGCTATTCCTTTTCTTTTATATATAACTTTACTTTCTTTTGTATATAATGCTATTTTTTTCTGCTTCCTCGCCTTACTATAAGGTTTAATTTAACATTAGAATTAAGCACAAACGCCTCCCTATTTACCTCTTTT
Organism: Gymnosoma rotundatum; assembly: GCA_916610165.2. Lineage (NCBI taxonomy): Eukaryota > Metazoa > Arthropoda > Insecta > Diptera > Tachinidae > Gymnosoma > Gymnosoma rotundatum. Next base: position 101,493,328 of record OU744340.1, read on the forward strand.
TTTTGCGGAAATTTTAAAACAAATGTTGTACCTACAGTAAACTTTACTTTACAATTATTATAAGCGGCCATGCTGCAAATAGTTTTATTGAATATTTTGGCAAGTCTTTGAAAAATACGCTAGTATGTAAGGAATAAAAAAAATTAAAATTATCTAAGATAAATACTTCTTCTACTAAATTGTGGTGCGTGTGAACACATGTTCAGCAACCGCTATTTTTCCGCTGTTAGAGGTGTCTGCTTCTTGTAGGAAAAAAGATGACAAAAGTTATGAATATAGAAAATAACAGTTTGAAAAACAAATAAAACTTGCATTTAAATATTCAAAAACTTCACATAATATTTATCTAAAACTACAAAAAGTTTGACTCTGCTCCACTTCTAGCTTCATTTATTATTTAATATTTCTCACAAATTTTAAGCATTTCAGAAATCGTTCTATTGTCTTATAAAATTTCCTATCAGTTTCTATTTACTGGCATCCCTTGACTTTCACTGATAATAAACCAACAGTTCTACGAACGCATTCATACCGATTTTTATTTATTTTTTCTGTTTAAAAAGTTCATTCTTAGCACGTTTAAATAAAAATACATGAAAGTTAAATAAAAAATACACAAAAAAAAAAAATAAACAGAAAAATTTTGCCTTAAACGTGTTAAAAGAATTGTTAACTACACATTTTGTTACGATAAAATGTTGGATTACAACACATAAAAATAAAATTATGTAAACTATTTTAACCTATTTTGTCTGGCTGTACAATACATAGTCTTTAATAAATTGTTTAATAAAACAAATAAAATTTATTTTAAAGAAAAAAATGTAGTAAATAACATTATATACAAAATTGGGTTAAAATAAAAATATCAATTTGCTTTATTTTTGGTTTACTTATTACAACTGATGAAAATTGTTTATTAATTTATTTAATTAAGCCCAAAAATGCGTTGATAACTTTCTGTATATCTGCACGTGTGGAAATATTAATTGCTATTAAATAAAGTGTTATTGGTTTGCAATATTTATTTTAATTCTGAAATTTTTTTATTTGGAATCTTTTTATGTTTATCGCGAACAGTTATTTTAATTCTGTTTATAAAGTGATTAAAATACTATACTACGAATCTTTAAAACGTATGTGTTGCAGTAAGCTTTGCAGGAATCATCTCTGATATAGATCGACTACAAAAATCATTAAAAGGCCTGTGGAATTAAATATAATAAGTACGATTTTGATTTGACTATGCCAAATAAGTTTTATGAAAAGTCTTCTAACAAAAAGCTTTTTCTACAGCCCCTAACTCTGAATATCCTTCAAGCATTTTATCTCTTAAAAAAATTTTCCTTTAAATTTGGCATTTACTGTAATAAAAACATATTTAATAAAAAAAACTTGTACTAAGAAAAGTGCATTTAAACTGTTAAATATTTTAAAGCCCTTCGCAGGCCATATACACAGTTTAATCTATAGATCCTTTACGGTTAAAAATATAATAATAGTTTTTAATGAGTTGAGAAGCATATTTCTAAAGTAAGCACCGTTTTTCATGCTTATCTTAGAAATCTTAAGAAAGGACTCTCTTGCACCAAGGACTCACAATCGAAGTTGCTAATACAATTTCCATTTCGTTTCAATCATTCTTAAATTCTCTAAGAAAAATGTTAAGGCCAACTAGAACAACTCTTATCGTGAATGTGGTTTAATTTAAAATTAGTTTTTAATTTCTTAGTTTAAGCTCAGTTACAAACTGGCATTAAACAGCGTAGCCTAACCCACTTTTAAAAGTGTCACTAAATGAAAAAAACGTGATATTTTGTTTATAATAAACACAGAGATGAAATAATTTATTTGTAAGAGATGAAATTTTATTTTGATTGAATTGGATCCGTGACATTATAATAATTGGATAAAGGACTTAGAAGCATCTTAAAAACCCCGACAAATAGTTCGATGTTATATAATTTCTCCTTCTTGTTAACAAGTTAATTTGATTATAAAATTTTAATATTTATTTTTAAACTTTATTTGCACATTTTATTAATTCTCTTTTTAAATTTCTCACTTCAAAAAATGGGTTTGTTTACAATTTGCACACACACTACCACACAACTTTAAGTAACTTTACGCTGAATTTTATTTTCTAATGTTTCAAACTTACTGTCAAAGTTAAAACAAACCACAAATACATATTTTTCATTTGACAGAAACTGATCAGCTGATTCATAAAGCAACGGAACGTTGAGACTTAATCTGCCAATTAAAATATGACATTATTTTATCACAAATACAACGGTATACTTTTGTTTCGAATAATTCTTAATGCTTAAAGAAATTGCAGTATCCAATAAGATAATGGCCGACTTTCCTTTAAATTCTTATATAGTTGGATTTTCAATAAATGAATAACTCAAAAATCGTCAGTCCTAGTTCTCTAGCACATTGACTACAAAGCAGATTAGCCTGGGTAACCCCTGCTGCTACCAAAAACAAAATCAATGCTTTTTTTGTTTAGTGTGCTGCAGTCAAGGTTGTAAGCACGATGACTACAAATCTGGCTGCCCCCTGGGTTGAACCCTTCGGCAATAAAAATTAAAAAAGAAAAAATGTTTTTTTCTGTTTAATGGTATAAATACCCATTTAGAATCAACATTAAAAAACATATTCATCCTCTTTCGTCTCTACTTCTTCATAGCATATTCTTTTTACTGAACAATTCAATAACGGCGAACGCGGTGCGGTGTTGAACAAAAAATTAAGCTTTTCTTTTTCTATCTCTTTACTTTCACCTGACTTATCTGGCTTATCTCTCCTTTATCCCTTTACAAACGAATATAGAACGGTTACATAAGTAACTAAATAGGCATTGTTGCCTGTACTGCCTCCTCTCTTTATTTAAAAAATTTGATTTATCAATATCATTCATATCACTCTTAGTGATGAAGGATAATGCTCGATTCTCTTTTCTAGTTTTATAAATAAAACTATTGTTTGCTATTATTTATTTTTTATTTATTTTTCAATATTTCGCCGCACCAATGGGTGGCATCTTCAGGAAACAGGAAACAAAAAATATCAATAATTAGATTTTTTTTTTCAAAAACAAAATTGAGTTGAAAATATTTTTTCAAACAAACACAGAAAATTAAAAAAAAATCAAACGTTAAAAAAATTCATATACGAGGGCTGCTATATATATTTCTGGCCTGGCAACACTGAGTGCTGATAAGTGCAATCTGACATTTCCATTAGAAAGTTTGTCATTTTTAAGCATAATCGTACTCAAAACGTTTTGACGTACGACCATTATTTGTGTTGTTTACAGTGACTTGAAAAAATTAATATAGAAAAAAATGGAATTAACTCGTGAACATTTTCGTGCCATCATTTTTCACAACTTTCGACGTGGATTATCACGACAAGAGTGCATTGATGAACGTAAATCTTTGTATGGCGATGAAGCACCATCCTATAGCACTGTGAAAAATTGGTATAATGAATTTAATCATGGCCGAAGCTCGCTCAAAGACGAAATCCGTGAAGGTCTTCCAAAAACGGCTGTTGTGCCAGAGAACATTGATGCCGTGCGTGAACTCATAATGCAAGATCGACATGCGACATACCGAGAGATAGAGACATCCTTGGACATTTCTTCCACCAGCATACATTCGATATTCCATGAACACCTGGCCGTAAAAAAGGTTTGTTCTCGTAGGATCCCGCCAATTTGAAAGTCGTTAAAAAAAAGGCTCGTGTTGATTTGTGCAAAGAAATGTTGCAAAAATACGATTGCGGTGCTTCAAGAGACGTTTATAAGATCGTCACAGATGACGAATCATGGATCTATGCGTATGAGCCCGAAACGAAACAACAATCGACCGTGTGGGTCTTCAAAGACGAGCAAAATCCAACGAAAGTTGTTCGTGGAAGAAGCACTTCGAAGCAAATGGTCGCCTGTTTTTTCGGCAAAACTGGTCATGTAGCGATTGTTCCGCTTGAGCAACATAGGACGGTCACTTCTGAGTGGTACACTACAATTTGTTTGCCTAAAGTCATCGGAGAAATTCGAAAAACCAACAAGAGAAGACGAATCATTGTTCACCATGACAATGCGAGCTCTCACACATTGGCTCAATCCAGAGCGTTTTTGACCGGCCAAAACGTCGAATTAATGGGTCATCCGCCGTAAAGCCCTGACTTGGCACCTAATGACTTCTTCTTGTTTCCGCACGTCATCGCACAAAATGCGTGGTCAACGATTTTCGTCGCCAGAAGAAGCTGCTGAAGTGTTCAAAAACCATGTTTTAGAGGTGTCTCAATCGGAGTGGAAAAAGTGCTTGGAAAACTGATTTGAGCGCATGCAAAAGTGTATAAATCATGCTGGAGAATACTTTGAAAAACAACAAAACCATTTTTGATTATAAATATTCGCATTTTCACTATTAGGCCAGAAATATATAGAGCAGCCCTCGTATTTAAACATATATATTCTCATAAATGACTTAAACGCATTATTCTTTACATTAAGTCATACTTAATTAAAATTTTATTGTCTTCAGAATCTTTGCAACAGGCTAAATAAAAACAGCACTTTCCAAATGTATGCACAAAGCCACTTTGATTACACAGCTCGTAACTGTCAAGATTTAATACCTCCAAAAGAAACACCATTTAGTTATTTATTTTTAACCATTTAAAAGAACAAAAAAATTAAAGTGTATCAGTAGTTTCGTTTAAAAACATTTTTAAGATTTTAGGATTTTATTTCATTAAACAATTGAATTATCATTCTTTCACTAACCCATGTCAATCTTATTTTTCTACATTTTATTTTATGTTTTTCTGCCTTTGTCCCAGATTTCAAGAATTGACTTTGATAAAACTAAAAAGTAACATGAAATGTTAAAAACCGACAGATATGTTTGCAAATAGTTGAAAGTTTGTTATTCGGTTGTATGGAATTTTATATACACTTTATTTAAACTATATATAAAGCAAAACTAATGAAACTTTACCTGTTCCTTTTCTAATAAAAAAATACTTTAAGATCATTTTTTTTAAATAAGAGATTTAATGTTTATTGTATTGAAAGCAGTTTTAGATATTTTCTTAAAGAAGGCTAAACCGTCTTAATCTTTGAAAATAAAATTGAGAATTTTGGACATTTGAAGAATGCGCATTCTGGACGTCTAATTTTTGGCCCGTTTTTCGAGCATTGCTGGACGTATGTCACGAATGATACGAAGTATGTTGGCCTCCAAGGCATTCATTGTTGTTTCAGCATAAGCCAGTGACTTCTTCTGGCCCCAATTAAAATATCGAAAGGTGTTAAACCAAACCATAAATCTGGCAATTTGGCAGCGTTGTTCAAGTTGTTCAATGTTTTCATGATAATTTTCTAGAGCAGTTTGACAGTTTCAAAATTTGACAGATATTTCTATAGTCTTAAGTATATCGAGTAAACATTTCTTGCAAAAAGTGATTATTGCAGAATTTTTAAAACAAAATGATAAATTTGAATTCGACAAAATTAAAAGTCTTTAATGAAATATTTGCATACTTTGGTCCCCACTGGTTTTCATCTATTAAATAGAAAATAAAGATTAAAAAATTTCCTTAAAAACTGAAAGATCAATAAACGTATAGTCAAATGACTATTTTTTGTGCATTTTTTTGCATTTACTCTGGCACTTAAAAGCCATCATGCACACACACACATTTAAATACATTTTTTGTTTGTTAAATAAATTTTTCATAGAAATGTATGCAAAACTTGATATTGTTTTTTTTTTTTTCTAAAAAAATGTTTTGCTGGAAAAAACTTTGCCTTCTGTTCAACTCTACTGTTAAGCAACAATGGTACAAAATTGTTTTGTACTTTAATCAAATCTAGTTTTATTGTATTATTTGATAATTAAAAAAAAAACTCTCCCTTGATCACAAAAATTTCCCATTAATGTTTCGTTTAATAATTTAATAGATGTTATCAAAAATATATATTTCTAATGCAAACTTTTATTGATACTAATAGCTAACTTGCCCTATAGTGCAATTCGCATTTAGTAACTTTTTAACTATAAAAGTTTACTGACTGATTTCAATTCGATAAATCAATTTCGTTTTCAATTCTATTTGGATTGCAACTTTTTTATAAATATAATTTTTGTTATTTCTGTCTTTTAACTTCAGTTATTGTTTGCCCTTTGGTTTATTTGCGTTCTTGCAATTTCTGCTGTGGTTCAAATATGCGGATACTAAAGATGCGTTTTTTTTTTTATTCTCAACAAAAAAAATGTTAAAAAAATTCTTTCAAGTTCTTTAGCTTAAATTTGTTTTTTTTATGTGAGTTTAAATGCAGTTCTACTTAAAGTGTGGTTTTAATGCAATTTCAATAGATGACTTTTCGTATTCAATTCAATTTTATAAAATATGAATTCTTAGATTTTTCAACACATTTTACCAAATGGTTTCTTTGACACTGTTTTAAGTTAAATTGAGTTTAAGGAGGAAAACGACATGCCAGACAGAAAGGCAAAGTGCTGTATATATGTATTAAAAATGTAAATAAGGTTACGTAACCGTAATTAATACTTTTGAATATTTTTATTATAATTAAACTGTACTCCACAAAAAACTACTCTTCCAAAAAAACGTAGGATGCATATGGATGACATTGATCCGGCCAAGATGTTGCTTGAGCAGGCTAGCGCAACGTGACAAACGATGTCCGCAAACATCTAAATCTAAATTTGAGCATAAGTTGATTTAAAGAAATGGGGATACTTAAAAAAGGGCGCCTGGCCATGCGATATGATACCTCTCGATTTTTTCCTGTAAGGCTGCATGCACTGTAATTAGTTTGTTAAATAGATGATGTACACAACCTCTGGTAAATAAATGCGAAAAATGCTGATGACGGTTCTAGCAATCGAGAAAATTCCGTATTATATTCTACTGTCTAATTTTTCCTGTGTTCTTTGGAAAACGTCCTCTTACATTTGTAAATAATTTTTCTTTTGAAAAACTTTTTGAAATTAAACTTATAAATGAACAAAATATAATTGTATTCTTGACCTTTATAGTAAATTTTCTTTTCTAGTAATTTTAAGCACCAGGTCAATTTTTAAATAAAAATATTATTTATTATTTTTTTTCTCAATATTTCGCCACACGGGTGTTCTTAAAAAATTAGAAAAAGAACTAATAAATGAACTAAAGCCAAACTAATTTTAATAAATTTATTAAAATTTTTTCTAGCTAAAATACACAAAAAAATATATATTTTTTTTAAAATGACAATCGTCTTTTTAAATAAGTTAAATTTTTCTTGCATTATAAAAATATTCAAAAAATATTCTTAAAATTGCAACAACTTTTTAAAAAAAAAATTTATACCGGGGCATCGAGATTCAAAAAATTTTTTTTTTTTTAAATGCTTAAAACATAATTTCCAAATTAAATCACCACTTTGTAGATATTAACTCGCCCAGTGTATAGTTCTTAAAAATCAGACAAAAATTAAAGAAACAGAAATTAATAAATGTACTCGAAAATTTTGCAGGTGCCAGGTACCCAACTCTGATACCATATAGCAGCATCAAAACTTAAGCTCACATACTCCTCTGCTATGCTGATGTCAAATTTTGGATCAATCGGTCTAGTTCTTTAAAAATGGTTGTTATTTTTAAAATATCTTAATTCTGCCCCACTGTGCGCTGTGCTTCTGTAGTCATTTACCGTATAAACATGCGTAAATAGATTCAGACAAAATATAGATTAAATTCTTATCAAATTCTAAAAAAATAAAATATTTTATTTCATATTGCCAAAAATCAAAAATAATAATATAATAATAAATTTATTGCTGTACATTTATATATGCAATTATGCAAAATTTAAAATAATGCAAAATTTTAAAAAATTATTTTACAATACTGCAGCAATAATTCAAACTTATTGGAAAAATCGTAGAAATAGGGAGCTTTTTCTATTTCAATTCATAAATGTAGTACTAAAACGAATGTGTCATATATTATTCATGTGTACAATTTTGCAATACATTTCTTTACAAGTTCATATATGTGTGTGTGTAGAGCTATAATGAATTATGATAAAAATCTAGATGTGCACATGTATCTAAATTTGAATGTCCTCTATTGTATACATTTATTAATATCATAAATCTACGACGTTTTTTTTTTCATTACTGACACACAAAACTATTGCTGCTCTACAAAACTATTGTTAAATCGTTTCTAACTAAAAATGAATAAATGTGGGAAATAAAAAAAAGAGAAGAGGAAAAACTAAAAGACCTTAAATTATAATACAATTTTCTCCAACACATCTAGTCATAAATGTGTTTATGTGCATTTCTAAAAGTAATTTTGCATGTGTATTTGTATGTTCGCATATAAATAACACAAATTGTAAAAAATTCTTTAACATCTGTGTATATGTGTTTGAGTTAGTGTGTATTTTTATATCTTAAACTATATCCTTCCACACACATATATAAATTGTATTTTACATTCTTTGTGGCTGGTAATAATATACAATTTCAATAAAACATTTGTTTAACAACTATCTTTAGTAGAAGGGAAAAAATTTGAAATATAGATATAACTCGTAGTTTAACTTGCAGCGCCACTGGTAAATATGTTTGTATGTAAGTCTCGTTCTTTGTAATATTTGTTCGACGAATTCACAGATATAAATCATATAAAAATATTCATAACACAAAACGTTCATGATAAATGCCTGTTGAAATGAAGACATTTATAAAAATTCACTAAAGTAAAACATTAGAGTCGGTATGAAGAAAAAAACTAAAAAGGGACAGCTGAAAATAATGTTAGAAAGTAAACAACTGTAAAATAAAGTATTTAAGTGTGTCGTTTTTACCACAAATCCAAATCATATGTTAAAAAAAATTAATAACAATTTAAATTCATTTAACTTTACATTATTTTAATTTATAAGTTTATTAAAAAAAAAAGAATCAAATTAATTTATTTTAATTGTGCTTGATTCCTTCCAATATATTCTCATGAAATATTTATTATTTTAAACTAAAAAATGAAATGTCTTACTGCGGGGAAAGCATTTCCATATGGCCATTTCGCTACTGCTCATGTATGGCTCATCAGTCATGAAATATTCATATTTGAAGAAATCAAACACAAATTAAATTAATATAAAAAAGATTCCAAATAATAAATTTTCATTTGAAAGAATATAGTTTTTTAAAAACCATTAGCTGACCTGTTTGATATTATAACAAGTGAATTTAAATTTATTTCGGCTTAAGTTCAATTTTATTTTTATTTCTAAATATTTTTAAGAAATTTTTTACAAATGACACAGCAGAGTTTACTGCAGCATCTTCTAGGATCGCTACATCCGTCATCAGCATTCTTCGTTAATTGTGTTTATTGTAAACAACCTCTATTTGACCAATTAATTTTGTAAATAAGAATATGCGTAGTCATCAAATTGGTTAAACAAATTCCATTCACAACGTAACGCACTTCTTAGTTGTTTTCGCTGTTATTTTATTTGCATCCACTGTATAATCGTTGTTGAGGGTATATTAACAAACCCATTTACTTTTGCCGATATAAAAAATTTGGATACGAAAATAAAAACACAGATACAAAATTTAAAATAAAAATAAATAAACGAGACAACCAACAGTTATTCAGTAATAATTTAAGCAATATGCAAACATTTTTTTTTTACGGTTTAACTGTCCGAAACATATACACGTATCAGTGAACAAGTTTGGGTACATCATTGTTTGAATATGGAAATAATAACAAAAAAGAATGCAAAAACATGATGAAGGTGCTTTGTATTCGAAAGTAAAAAATATGTTCAGATAAAAAACAAATAAAAAATATTTTTTAAATAAAACTATGCAGATCCACAATATGCTGGAACATAAAATAAAAGTAAAATCATTCAGGCTTAAATATATAAACAGAATCTCGATTACACTTAGACGTACACGAATTTCCAAACAAATAAAAATTGATATTTTATATAAAAAAAAAACAAAAAAATTTGAGAGATCATACTACAGAAAAAAAACATGTACACTTTCATTGTGCATTTACATCGTAACAGAATTGCTACTTTTGAAAAAATACAGGTTACGCACTACAGTCAAGAATTGCCAATGCAGTTAAAGTTAATTTTTTATACAAATAATTCATCAACAACAATCAATCGATTAGCTTGGCGTTATAATTTCGTTCTTAATTTTCGATAGAAAAGTTTGTAATAATTTTTTTTTAAAGTAAAAGGCTGTGCTGTTATAATTTTATAGAAAATTATTCTATTGCTAAGGCTTAAGTTCGTTAATGAGAAGATTAACGTTTAAATAATGCTACCAAATTGTTCAGATTTAGTTCGAAAATCAGTTATAATTTCAATATTTTATCAAAACATTGTGTTCAGCAATGATGGTCATTTTGTACAGTCCCAAGATTCCATAACGTTCACAAAAATTCACCGTTTTTTGCAATTTACACGCTGGTTTCATCATAAAACCTCATTTCTTCAAAAATAAAGTCACAACTGGCATTACGAATGATGGAGATCGTTGCCGATCAATGACTTTTCGTATGACAATATGAATGACACTGATTCCGGTGATATTTATTTATCGTTCAAATGTTGTTTTTGAAAAATGGACCTGTCAGTTAACCTTCAATCAAGCTGATACTGACTAACCAGCAACAATTGTCAGCTTAGAATCCAATATTGTTCGTGTTATTCGTGACATACCGGCAGCAATGATTAAAAGTCCAGCATACGCTTCGTCAGTGACAGTCGCGACCTCTATACACTTAAAATTATTGTCAAGTATTAATAACAATTCGAATAAAAATTTTTTATTCTTTTTTAAGATTTAATCGGGCTTAAGAAATACAATTGTAGTTTAAAATATTTTACTTTGAAGCAGACATTTCGAAACAAAAAAAGGGTTACGTCTTTAATGAATGGGATTTTTTAGAAGGCATGTACATGAGCATCAATTATTTTACTTTTACTTTTTCTTTTTATACCCTTTACCATAAAAGGTGGAAAAAGGGTATATGTAAGTAGTGACAACGTTCGTACAATACAGTATCTATTTCTGACGAATATAGCAGTCGATCAGGCATAATTTCGAAAGGTTTGCCATTGAAAATCATCAAGATCGGCAGCATGCAAAACACCACGCCTACCTCTAATTTTTCATTACAATTCGAAACAAGTATAAATTATCAATATGAGCATCATTAAAAAGCTTTTAAAGAGATATTTCAGAGATACTAACACTTTTTTAAAATGTTTAACCCATTAAAATCCGACCACATTTTTATGTAAGGTTATATATAGTGCTGATTTTTGTTCTTATTATTTTATGTATGTATGTTTATTGATTGGAGTTACTTTAATAAATTAGACTTACATATTGTAACTAATAATCAAATCTGGCAACCCCTGTTGTTTCCGTATGAGCGTGGTGAATAAGTTAATTCAACTAACGGTGCGTGTATAGAATAATACCACAATTAGCCAGCAAAAGCCGAGCAGCCCAATGGCTGCGTTGGTAGAGGTGCGTGCTGTAAAACAGAATACTGTTGGTTCGATCACCGATGTCGGACATGCGTGCAACGAAAAATAATAATTGTTATAAGCAATTAAAAATTAAGAAGCAGCAGCACAAACCTCTCGAGAGGCCAAAGACAATTATTGTGTGAAGCCATGGCAGATAATTTAGTGGAGATGTCCAATTTGATATAAGAGCAACAGATAATTGTCAAGAAGCCCTTTATAATAAAAAGTAAGAACGGTAGCGGTTGCGCAGGGAAGTGTAACAGTATAACAACAAAGTGTATGGCAGACGTGTGTTGTGTTTATGGGATGATGACTGGCTTAGGTAAAAGGAGTAGTGGAGATATCTGTGGATGGTTAAGGTTACTAAGCCAGGCATCGAGTAGTTCAGGTCTCGCTGGAGTAACAGAGTAGTGTAGCGCGGTTAGCGCTTAGCTGCGTTTGTAGTAATAACGCACGTTTAGTAAATACGAGACCAAGGGTTAACAAGACCGGTAGAATCAAGGAGTATAGCCAAAGAAAGCCATAAAGTTTGAATACACAATAATGAGCCCAGTGGTATTTGCAATATAAAGCATCCGTACGTTTGCTTTAAAAGGGAAAAAAGTAACCATATGTATGTACTGAAGGGTATATAAAATTTGGCATAGCAGAATATAGCACTCCTACTTGTTTTATACTATATATTTTTGAAGAAATCAAGCACAATTAACGAAAAGAAACTCTAACAATAATTAAAAGTAATTAAATTAAAATTGAGATAAATATAAAATAGAAATAAATTATAGCTTAAACTAAAGAACTAGAAATAATTAATATGCAATACTATAAATCGAAAAAAAAAACAAAGCTAGATAATCAATAAAAATTTTAACCCCACACTCACTAAAGATTTTGCAGGACAATAAAATATTGTTGTATGTGTTCAAGCGTCTTTATCGAAAGTGTGCCGAACATTAGCAAAGTTTTGTGGAATAGATGGACGTTTTGATCTATGGTGGACTTATGGACTTTAGTTCCCTTAAAATATACTATACTTTCGGCTATGATTTAGAACCACGAAGTATACACACGGTTTTTGAAAAAGACATTTGTTATTTTCATACCCTTCGCCACAGGTGGAATAAGTATATCTCAGTTTGTCATTCCGTTTGAAATTTCTACAACATCCATTTCCGACTCCATAAAGTATTTATATTCTGAATTCCTTTACACAGCTAAGTTGATTGAGCGATGCCCGTCTGCCCATCCATGTTCGGGTTGAAATCAACTTTGACAAGGCACTAGATGAGCTAGAGAAAATTTAAATACCAAAATCGATTTGACATAGTTTCGAAATTATTGCTATTATAAATAAGCAACAGGGCATATCCCTTTGAGGCAGCGGACAGGTAGTTGTCTTTACTACTTAAAATTGTAAAATTTGCTTAGGATGTTGCCAGCTAGTATAATTCATCACAATTATACTAGCTGGCCACAATTCTAAGCAAAGCTTATAACTTTTGACGATTTTTTGGAACAGAAAAACTTAATGGTAGGAAAAATTTCTTATGCCGATTTCCTTGTACCTGTTTTTATACTTATGAAGAGTATATCAGATTCGGCATAGCCGAATATAGCATTCAAACTTGTTTTAGCTAATTTTATAAAGTTTATTCCAACTTCTTCGTTAAGTTAAATTTATCTCAAAGAAATATTTACACTAATAAAATAAGATACAAATTTGTAACATGTATTAATAAATTTACATATATATAAATTAAAATGCTTTTAGTGCCATATACATAAAAAACAAAAACAACAATAAACTGCCAAGAAAAAAATGAGAAACTGACAAGGGTCAACATGCAGTATTTGTAAGATGATTTTAAGATGTGATGTAATACTGCGAAACATATGTTAACCAAACGATGTTATAATTGACTGGCATCTCCTAAAAAAGTGTATCATAAAAAATAGAAAAAGAAACATAACTGAACAATAAAAAACACATCACAGTATTACGTTTTTGGATGTAATAAAAGAAACAAAATAACACATAAAAATAAATCAGTGATATATGTATATTCTATCAATTTGAACTGTCTTGCAACTTAGAACTCTATCTTATTTACTGCGTATTTGAGGGATATGCTTAATATGTGCTGTTTGAACTAAATCATATATATACTTTTTTTGTAGCAGCTATTTTCTGTCAACCTGTTCTCTTGATTATTTGTTTTTTCCCTTTTTTGCAATCTATCTCTTTTCTCATCTACTGATGGGAGATTTTCTTTTCAGCTGTATTTTTTCTTACCAAAATTTTGTTATAAATCCTTCCAGAGAAAAGAAAATGCCATTAGTGGAGCGTTGAAGGATATGGGTTACTAACACATATTTTCTTTTTTACTTTCTCTATTAAGTTTTTTTTTTCCTCTAATAATTCCCTTTTAAAGCTTTCTTAATATTCTGTTTTTGTTTGTTTTGTTTTTTATTTGATTGTTGGTTCTTAATTTCGTTCTTCATATTTTGTGCTGCCTAAATTGGATTAAGCTGTTGAGAATTTGACTTTAATAAAATTTAAGTTTTATTTAATCCATTTTTCTTTTTATTTTTTTAATTTGCTAGTAATTGAGTTGTTAAAAAAATTCCACTTAAGGATATCCAGTAGTTATAAAAGGAGTAGGAATAAGAAGGATTTTTATACCCTTCATAATAAAAAGTGGAAAAAGGAAAAAGTTTGTCATTCCGTTTGTAATTTCTAAAATATCCATTTCCGACTCCATAAAGTATACACATATATTCTGAGTTCTTATGCATAGCGGTGTCGATTGAGCGATGTACGTTTGTCTGTCTGTCCGTCCGTTTCAGTGCTAAAATCAAGTTTTCCAAAAGCACTACATCAGCATCGATCAGACATTGTGTCGAAAGTGGTGCCATTAGAAATCAGCAAGATCGCTCCATGTCTGCTTCGAGGCAGCGGGAAAACACCCACTCCTACCTCCTAATTTTCCATATCATTTGGAACAATGACGTAGCACCAATCAAAAAAAAAACAAATATATTTGGGTAGAGAGAATTAAAAAATTGACTCTCGCCAATATTTTCCGAGTTATGGGACTCTGAAATTTTAAAATTTTTAATATATCAATATGGGTATCATTTAAAAGCTTTTAAAGAGATCTTTAAGGAAATGCTATAATTGTTTAAAAATGACTAACGCATTAAGAGCCGATAACATTTTCATGTAAAATTATAGTTATAGTTTTGAATTTTTTTTTAATCTTATTTTTTAATTCCCTGTCACCCCAATATTTGCTTTTTTGATTGGAGTTACTTCACTAAACTAGATTTACATGTCTGGTAAAGGGTATATAAGATTCGGCATAGCCGAATACAGCATTGTTATTTGTACCAAGTGAATATTGTACGTCGTAAAACTATACTTGTTAGGTATCTTACTTTCCTACTTTAAAAGCTTTTAATAAGAAAAACTAAATTAGAGAATGTGTATTTATAACCCAAGTAATAGGCAGACTTACGTTATAAATAGACATTCAACAAAAATTTCATTCTTTTAGCAAAATCTTTAATTAACTGCCAGTGTAATGCTGCAAAATAAATGCTTAAGAAGACAAATCATTGCTTGTTAATTTCTAAAAATTCTTTTTAACATTAAATTAAATTAACCACTTAAAAGAAATAAGTGTTAAAACTAAAATTATATTTGGAATCACATCACAGGAGCGAACGTTCGATCTGTATGCATTCGACCGCGGTCAGAATAATTTTTTTTTGTTTGACTAAAAACGCCAGCAATATTGCTTCTTAAAATGAATAAAACGTATAATAAAATGTTGCAACAAATGAAATATAAAAAGTAAAACTTTGGGCTTAATTAAAATAAAATGAACACAATATGTATAAAATTTTAAAGGTTTACATATAAATAAATTAAAGACTTAACAGAGAAATAAATACAAAATCTTAAGTTTAGCTCAGTTAAATACCAAACTTAGCTAAATACTTCGCATTTAAAGGTAATTGATACTTGGGTTATTATTAACGAAGCTAAACTTAATAATTATTTTTTATGAGACTGCAGCTCAAATCCAGCAAAATTAAATTAAGAGCAAATTTTTATGTCATTTAAAAATTTCTATTCATTTTGTTACAAAGTTTTTATTACGAAATTTTAAAATATTAAGATATTGACATGTATTAAAAACAAAAATGTTTTTTTAAAAATCAAAGAAAAAGTTAAACATTTTTATCCCCCTTGAAAACAATCTACTGCGTATGGCAAACAAGTAGCAAACATTTTATTCAATTAAAATCTTTAAAACTCATCTCAACTTAGAAACAATCAAATTCTATTCATTCCGTTAGGGTGTAATGAAAAATTTCTTAAATATGTTAACACTGTGCACTAGAGTATCCAACGTATGCGCAAGAAAATTGTTTGGCTTGCTTGTAAATAAACAACAAATTTCAATGCAAAAGCTCTCAGGGCATTAACTAACCAGAAAGTAAAATGTGGCAAAACCTTAAATAATAGCAGCAACAATTAAACCAAGCATGAAGCGACAGTAAAATTGTTCAAAAGTAAAACAAAAATATTTACTTCTTACACACAGTTTTCTATACCGCAATAATAATACTTAATGTCATTTTTGTTATGGGTCAATTTTTCAATTTCTGCTGATGCAACACTATTCCAGAAACACTCTTCCATATAAACAGCATTGCAAAGTACTAGAAAAATATTTAAAACTTTTGTTGAGTTCATTTAAAAGTTTTCATTTTTATATAATTTTTGTCTGTTTTTATTTTTTCTTCTAATTGTCACTAACATAGTTTTGAATTTTAAGTAATTTTGAGAAGTTCCTAGCTAAAATATACACATACATTAACACTTTTTCACTTATCCATAAGCTCATACTTTGTACATGTATTGCGGCAATGTCTGCAAGGAGCCGGTAGTATTTACAACAACAACCACAAAATATACAAGTAACTGAAAATCATACAAATGCTTCATGGTTACATACGCTGTACATTACACTTGTATCACTAACAACTGTTTCTACATTCAGTTGCACGTATGTGGTAGCAAATGTGTGTGTATATACGGCATCATCATGAATGCTGAAAGAATTCGTTTTCAACCTAAGGGCAAATTAGCCAAGTGGAAGATAGCTTAAATGTTCATTAGGGTTTTTATTTTCGTTTTTTTTTTTTTGGATTTTGAAGTATTAAATGACTAAAATGGGCTAAAGATTGCCAAGTGTTTTCTAATACTGTTGAAATTTATATATGACAAGTTGAAAGGATGGATTTATATTTATGTTGATAAAAAATAAAATTATATAATAAATTAGATTTCAAGCAATAAATGTCACAAATGTCCTTGTGTTGAAATTTAGTAAAAAAAACATAATAAAAAGTATGTCTAGGCCCAGACAGACTATTTTTTGGAATCAAAAATAGCGTAGAGAGATCTAAATCAGAGATAACAAGTAAGAGAGCATAACCGAGGATCTTATATACTCTTCACCATCTATGTTAATGAAGTTAAGAGAAGTAACTCCAACCAACAGCGAATATTGAAGTGACAGAGATTAAAAAAAAATTGTAACTTCATATATATAATTTTACAAAAAAATGCCATCGGCTTTTAATGGGTTAAGATTTAAAAAAAAAAAAATTCTTAAAGATAACTTCAAAAGCTTTAAAATGATGCCCATATTAATATTTTTATAATATGAAAAGTTCAGAGGCCCATCACTCGGAAAATATATGCGAGCGTCAACAATTTTCTCACTTGATGTTTTACTTTTTTTTTTAATTCTCCATCCCTCCATATATTTGTTTCTTTTTTAATTATTATTGGAGTTATTTCACATTTCCAAATAATATGGAAAATTTAGAGGCAGGCAGGGTGTTTTGCTTGCTGCCTCGAAGGACATGGAGCGATCATGCTGGTTTCCAACAGCACCTCTTTCGACACTATATCTGATCGATCGACATACTTATATTTTATGTGAAATCAAGTTTGCCGAGGCAAACAAACGGACAGACTGTCACCGCTCAATAGACTCTTCTATGCATAAGAAGTCGGATATATATATATTCTATGGAGTTGGAAATGGATACTGTAAATGAAATGTCAAACTTAGATTTCCATTTTTGTTGTGAAGGGAAAAATAAGTGAATAAGAGAAATTTTATGGAAAATAAGAAATGAAAATAAATAGTAAGAAACATAATTTAAACAAATTACTAAAGAATCTATCAAAATAGGATTAATTAGAATTTTTGTAGCTTATAGGACTGGATAAGAGTTGGCTAATAAATTTTTAATTGTTACCTCTATTGCTTCCCAACACCTCATACCTATAAAAAGAAACAACATGCAAGTAGTTTCATAATAAAAAATCATCATGTAAGTTGGCTCTTAGAAAAAAATAATTAAAATCCAAAAAAAAGTTAATTAAACTTTAATATAAAATTAGTTCAAATAAATTTTCCTATCTTCAATTGAGCAAATACACGTTGATTTTTTTAATTTTTTATTATTCTTATATTTGTTTTAGTTTATTCAATAATTCTCTCGGCGAGTTTTGTGGGCCCTCCAGTAGCTCTTTCGGCAGTCGGTTTCGAAATAATATACTCGTTTATGGTCGCGAAGAAAATGTTTTGCTAAGGTTGTGTTTCTCTAGCGTTTTAAGTTTGAAGACCGTACAGATAGCGGGTACATATTTTATATTTTATCATAGAAGACCTAATCCCTTATAACACTGCTCAATAAGGTTGTTTTTCATTTATTTGTTTTGTTTACATTTGTTCCATTTTGTTTCGTTGTAAATTCGAATTTGTGACGTGACACTGACATATTCTGCGTAAAAGTAAAAAAAAAACTATTGTATTTATTGTAAAAAATCTTTGTTATCGTTAATTTAATTTTTGTTTTTACATATTTTTCATTTTATATTTTTTTATTTTTTTTATTTTTTTTTTTTTTTTTTTGAACAAAAAATATTATTGCCTTGAAAAATTCAAAAGCAATTGTCACTTTTTCGATAAAAACATCCAATATGAATAGATAGCACGGAGTTGAACTTGAATATCCAAGACACAACACAGCGTTGCAAAGGCAAAATTAGTTCGATAAAGTACATTTTCGACATGGTTTGAAATAAATCAAGTATTTTAATTGGTTTTGGTAGCATAAAAAATATATGGAAAATCAAGTAGCAAAGCACTTTATTTGAGCAAATCAAGTGTTTTAGACACAATCACGTCAATGGAAACTCACTATTAGTGTAAAACTAGTTTTACGTTTTTTTTATTATATCCGCAATAGTTTTTCCTTCCAAAGGTCATTAATTAATTAAAAAAAAGTTTATAAAAAAATTTTTAAGCTTACCACCGGATAGTAATTACAGCTTTTGATAGAGCATTCATTATTGATTTTTATAATTTTTTCCAAAAAAAAAAATTTATACACAATTAGTAGGCATCAATTATTTAGGGAGCTTAAAAACCGTAATAAAATAATTAATTTAATACATAAATATAGAAATTAAAATTACGCATGGCAATGAAATAAATATAGTGTGTGTGTACCTATACATGCAAATAAATAACCAGGTTTAAAATTAAAATAGATGATATGTTTAAAATGTTCATTAAGATTTTGTAAAACATACGAAGTGTGGAATTGAAATGAGAACTATTTTAATTGGATTATTGGCCTTAAGCAGGTATAATTTAAAATTTGTCTTTTTCATAATAAATATTTCAAGTCGGCTTTTACATTCATATACCCAAGTATTATCTCTAACTTTTGAGTTCAATTAATTATTAACTACGATATTTATTTAAATTTATTATCTATTATAAGTATTTTGTACACTTCTCAGCTTCAGGACTCTTAAGGAAATCTCCATAGGAACTAGCTTTGCTACCAACTTCAGTGATTTTATTTCAAAATGATAAATAAGTGAATTAATATAAATTATATATTTCAAGCTCCTCTTTTCCTGCTTAATATCTACTAAAATATACTTTCCATGAGTGTGGTTGGGAATAATTAATTTTATTTTTACTAGTTGTTAAAGAATAATGTTTAAATTATCGAATGGAAACTCTTAACTAACAACTTTATTATATAATTCTTATAAAACATATAATTTTATTTAAGATTTGCTAAAGTCTTAGTGGCATAATTTAAAGGAAATTTTACATAAATCATCAAACAATAAATGGTATTATTTTGTTACTAACACCACATTCAAGTGTTTTTACTTTAAGTTTTAAGTTGATTAGGTACCAGGTATAGTTTCGCTTTTATATTTCCAAACATATAAAATTGTATATTGAAAACAAATTTTTAATAACAAACTACCACAATGTAAAATTGACGAGTGGTGGACACCCATTTCTTATTAAAAATCTTGTTAATAAGAAAAGAGATGTATTGTGACCAGAATACCTAGAAGCAAATTTAAATATTTTATATAATGCTCGTGAGTGGCTTTTATATAAAAATATTATATTTCATTCATTATGTCTTTTAAATAAAATTTATTTATATTTACCAAATTGTAAGACTATAGAAGGTAAGTGCCAAGCAAGTAATCGTTGCTTGTAGTTGCTTACACTAATGCTGTTAGAACAGGTAAGAGTGGTATATTCGAATTTAATATACCCTTTATCATTAATGTAAATTAAGTTTAGAGAAGTACCTCCAATTAAAAAAACAAATATTGGGGTGACAGAGAAATTAAAAATTTAAAAACTAATTCAGTACTTTATATAATTTTACTTTAAAATATCATCGGCTTTTAATGGGTTAAGAATTTAAAAAAGAAATTTATTATTCCTCTTCAAAAGCATTTAAATGATACCCATATTGTTACCTTAAAAATAAGGTGCGCAATCGTATTTTTCTATGAAAAGTTCATAGGCCCATAACTCGGATAATATGGGCGAGCGCCAATTTTTTCACTTGGTGTTTTTTCTTATTTTTTAATTCCCTATCGCTCCATATGGTTGTTATTTTGATAGCCCCCCGGGGTCACCAAGAGTCTGTTCTGATCTAACCTCTGTGCGGACGAGGGTCCTCGGGGGTATAGGGGCAAGCAGTCCCCCGGTGTACAGGCACTGAAGTTGGATAGATAGTTGGGTACTGTCGGAGGATTTTACCAGTTTCCTTTTTTAATAATAAAACGTGTGAATAATAATAGCCTAAATAAACTGGCACCACGGGAGCCGGTAGCCCATACAGAGAGCCGCCCATCTCTGTAGTCGGTTATTGGTGAGGTCCCTTCGGGGTATATGTGGTCGTTGTGGTTGATTTGTCTATCTCTGCAGGTATGGCGTGGAATAGACTGAAGTGTGCTGTTGCACTCTCATCAGAGGAGTTTATGATAGGCTCCGACCCTATAGCAAGGGTAAACTCATGGTCCTGAAAGTCTTAAAATTGCACAGAATAGTGGTTTGACCACCGTCTGATAAGGGCTTACTGCAAGGTACAGACGTTAATCTAATCACTTATCCTGTTCTTTTGATTGGAGTTATTTTATTGTTCCAAATGCTATGCAAAACAGCAAAAATTTTTAAAACTATTTCTGATCGATTGGCGTATTTAAATTTTCTCTACCTTATCTCCTGCCATAGCATATTTGATTTCGACAATATCACGGACGGACAGACTGACATCGCTCAATCGACTTCGCTACGCATAAGAACTCAGAATATATGTATACTTAATGGCGTCGGAAATGGATATTGTAGAAATTACAAACGGAATGACAAACATAGACGTACCCTTTTTCCACTTTTTGTGGTTAAGGGAGGAAACCAAAGTCTTGCATCACAGTGTTTGACTGATTGGAAATTAAGTTTCAGTGGACGTACCTTTATAATAAATTTACGGTATTTGTAAAGAAAAAGATTTTCATATACAATTTTCGAAAAGGTAATTAATTTTTGCATTAAGTAAAATAAAGTAAATTTTACTTAGTGGTCAATTTAATTAATAGTTGAATGTAAAAAAACAGAGGAATAAATGGTAAGCATACCTTAGTGTATACACTATTGTAAAATAATTAGATGATAAAAACTTTCATATGATAACAAGAACAAATGATTTTAATACTCGTAACTAAGTACATCATTGCCTGCAACAGCAACTATTTTCTTTGTGAAGTATTAATGATTGCTTGTGTTACCCGACGGTATATTTTCAACAACAAAACACCCATTAAAAGCTTAACAACTTATCAGAAACCTTTTCAAAAATCCATATTTTGTAAACTGTGACAATTTTACTTCTGTATCTTTCATATTCTATAAAGTTAGTCCCACGTGTGTGGGAAAAATAAAACTTTCTTAAAACATAAAATTAAGTCTATAATTTTAGTACATTTTTCAATAAAAATTTCACTATTGTATAATATAATACAACCGATACAACAATACAATTGGAGTGTGAATTGAACAATTATTTAATTCTAAGGCTGTGTGTAGAGAAAAGTCAAAATTATTGACATACAACAAAACAACGTTCTTGAAAATTTCCTTTTATTGTATTACATTGAACAATTTTCAGATCTTGGCAACTCTTTTTAATAATACAATTTTGCAACAACACATTTCTATTTGTGCTTTCAAGTTTTCTGTTGAAAGTTTACATTTTGATATGCTAAATTATGAAGTTTACTTTAACGCTTAAAAGGTGAGTTATGAACACTATACATTTGATATTATGATAAAATCATTTTTACAAGAAAATGCTGGAAACAATGTCAATATTAACTTTTATTGTTAAAGTAAGCTGGAAACACTAAAAGTTTTTTAAAAACTGATTAGGTTAAAAACTTATCAAGAAATTAAACATGAACACAGATTAAAAGATTAAACAATTATAAATTCTTAAATGTCATGCAGTTCCAATATCCATTTTAAATTTCTAAAATTATTGTAATATTTATTCTAGTAATTACTTAACTTTAATTATTATAATTTAATTTTCTTTATAAATTGATTACACAAGAAGACTTTTCAAACTTCCCACGTATTAATAATTCTCCTAGCAAATTTTTGATTTTAATCTTAACGTTAATGTGTTGCTTTTACTTTCGGTAACGTATACCATGATAGCAGTTGGCTAAAAGTTCAAACATAAAATTTTGTGACTGTGTGTAAGATTCTATGAGAGAATGCAAACAATGTTTTAAATAGAAGAAAATCCCTGTAGTCGATTTGGTTCATATGTTTAAACTTTACATTAAGTTAACTTAACTAGAAACAGATTAGAAATTCAAGGCATTACACAAAGTTAAACATGCTGTACAAAAGATAGGTACTGTATCTGTGTAAAGTTTTCATAGGTGCTCTAATGCGAGTCTGGTTGAGAGCATAATTATTTAATAATTAAAGTCCACAGAGACTTATTAAATGTTTAAATGGTATTGTATATTATACAACTTTTAAGTTAAAAAGCGTTAAACATTTCATTTATTACAGTTTGGCAAGTTTTTAAAAATAGATATAATTTTATTAATTACAAATATCAATAATTAAAAATAAAAAGTTGATTTGTGACTATGAAATTGCTAGCACAAAAAAGCAACAACAAATGTGCAAGATGAGTTACAAAGAGAACGACAAAGAAAAAAGCTTTAAGTTGTGTGTGAACTTCGTTTCACCAAATTAACATTACGATTAGTTGGTTAAATAGATGATGTTTACGACGTACATAACATAAGGTAAATAGATGCAAAGAATGCTGATGAAGGATGTGGCGGTCCAGAAAATGCTGCATTTCATTCTGCTAGCGTCTAATTTTTCATGTTTTCTTTGGGAAACGTCCGCATTCATTTGTAAATAATTTTTATTTCTAAAAAATGTTTAGAAATTAATTAAAAAGAACCAAAAAGCCGAAAATAAAGTAAAATTTCATTAACAAATATCTGTAGAATTTTTTCTTCCAATGCAGTGTACATATGTAAATAAATAATTAAGTTTCATTTAGATTTAAATGCTTTAGAAAAAAGTCTCGTAATCGATTTCTCTAAAATAGTTGGCTACTTGACAGTTAAACAAGAAAGGGCATCTAAAATAATTATAAAAGAAGAAAAAAGGGCATCTAAAATAAGTATAAAAACGAACTTAAGCTTAACTTAATCGAAATTGTACTTTTGAGACTACAAGCTTTGGGTTATCTTGATATATCGCACCTGTTCAACTAAAGCCCTTCAACTCAAAATTTTAAATTTTTCAGTAGAGACAATAAACTGTTTATGATAATATTAAAGGAATATCATAAAAAAATTATGGCCTCGTAAAAATAATTTGTTAACTTTAATATAACACTCGATTTCTTATTGTTTTGTTAAAACATGTAAGTACAACTAAAAATATATCTGTTTTGTTGATACAAAAGTTAGAACTCGGAAGACATGGTGAGCAACATAACGGGTTTTTTTTTTTTTAAGAAAGAGTATTCAAAACAATTGGAAAACTTTACAGTGGTTAGAGTTGATCAATATATATCGTTTTTTTAAAAAAATTTAAAAATTGAAAATTTTGAGTTGACGCCCTTTAGTTGAACAGGTGCGATATATTTGTTATGAATGTAAAATAAGAAAAGGTGCAACTATAATGTGCTATATAAGCTAGCTTAAGACTTCTTTAGCAACTGTGAAACTACATGAGAATCATGTGTGGTAAATTATAAAGCTCTTAAGAGAACCTTTCTCCAAATGTCATTTGCTTAAGCAAAGTACAAGACTTATCGCTCATTTCGTATGGAAACAGCTGATTTGTGTTATACATTCCCACATTCATGACTTTATCACTTCGATAATCGTTGCACAGTGGGGTATTTGGCAACCCTTTTCACTAAATTTTCGTCTTTATACCTGTCAAAGTTAATAGAGCCGAAAAAAAGTCAGCCGTATACAATAGATAAAGAAAAATAAAATCAGTGTTGGTTATTGCTGTTTTTGCTTAAAGTTTGATTTTTGTATTTACTTTAGTGTTTGGACAAAAATTTTAGTTTATTTAAAATATTTGTGAGAAGTTTTCTGATTTTGCGCAACTCTATCGAATTAAAGTATTATAGTACTTGACATGTATAGTTGTCATTAGTTAATTGTATGAAATCGTTGCTGTAGTATGGAAGGCAAAAATCACTGTTACTATTATTGCTAAATTTTAATTTTCTCTAAAGGGACTGTAGCAACTGTGGTCAACGTTTTAACGTCATAATTTAATTTTTATTATAAATAAAATATTTTCTTTTCTAACTTTTTCGCCCGCAATATTGAAATAATAAATAAAAAATAGTAAACAATAAACAATATCTTTATTTATAAACTGACCTAGTGCTAAAAAATTAGAACAGAAAATTAATTATAAAGGTAAAAAAAAAACTATTATATATAAATAAAATATAATATTTTTTGTATTGTGAATTAACAAATTATATTCGATCTTAAACGTTAGTCGCAACAATTCTTAACAAAGACTTAATTTATCGACTATAGAAACAATTTTTTAAAATAGTTAAAGGCACGGTATTTATTTTTTCAGGCCTTTTAACCGAACTTCATTTAATAGCGACAACCGACCAAATTCGATTGGCAGTAAATTCGGTTGTCATGACGAATCTCTTTTCTATGCGTATGAAGGCAATTAAAAAAAAGACATAATGGTAATGATAATGAGTTCTTGTTCTTAAATTTTAAAAGTGTATGCGTGCATAATAAATATGTCAGCACGTATATCAGTATATGCTGCAAAAGCATTAAACAGTTGTATTATGTGCTTTCATAAATCCATTAGTGTTATTTAATTACTTTTTGGTAAAATTGTCAACACAGATCAAGGAGTAAAATAGAAACAAGGGCTTTAATAACAAAGGCAATTCGTAAAAAGGCACTCACACTTAAACAGTAAACAAGGCTCACTTCTGCACACATATTAATTGCTTAACAAAATAAAAAAATAAAGCAATTTACCTATATTTCTCAGGCAAATATAAAAAAGAAAAAAATAAAGCTTTGTGTATTTCTACTCATCGATAAAGGAGCAAATAGTCTGAGATAATATCTGTATTGGAAAGCTAGAAAATCTCTTATACAATAAAAATAAAACTTGCACTCTTTTCTTAAAATCTCTCTACAGTTTTTTAAATATTCTCTTTTACTTTACAAATCTGTTTTACTCAAGAAGATGAAAATACCGCCAAATTACCATTTTTTACTTTGTTTACATTTTGTTGCTGGCTTTTATAACATATATTTGAAATAAAAAAACTTTTGCATTGTTTTTATTAAAGCTCTTTCAACTATCAATTGCTTTCTATCTAAAAAAGAAAATAACAACAACACTATCCAAAAAAAAAACCCCTGTGTCAGTGTTAAATAAACAAATTAAAGGAATTTTACACAGTATTGCACACACTTGCTTTAACACTCTTGTGGTTACATACACATTTACGTATGAATGTAGCAAAAACAGTTGCACGTAAGATGTGGAGATTTCATGGCATGTTACCTTTCTCAGCAAGTGTATATTTTTTAACAAGGATATTATTGTTCTTGTTGAATATTTTTTGCTTTTTCTTATGTTTTTATTTAAAGACCAAAAAAGTTTTCTCTTTGTGCTACTTGTTTTTGTGGCATATAATTTTACACTTTATATATTTTCAATTTTATATTTATAGTTGCTTTTTTTAGTTCCATACATATATTTCAAATGTAAATATAAAAATAAAAATAAATTTAATGATTGTTAGGAAGGCAATACCATAACAACTCCGCATAAAAAAAGAGTTGCGTTAAATTGAATTAAATGCAAAAAATATGGAGAGATGAACTGAATCCATAAGTTTACAGACTCTATGAACACAAATTTTTTGAATGATAATTATTTATTAAATGAATACCATATTACAATTATGTAGAACAAGCGAAATTTATAAAATTTTGTTTCATCGTTTATACGATATTTTACCTTGAGATAATGAATACTGAACCCAAACCTTTTTCTAAAGTCCTTTATACTCCAAATTGCAAACCGCTTCAGAAAGACATTTAAAATTAACATTAACATAATGAAATAAATAAAAAAACAAAATTAATAAATTTTTTATTTTTTAAAAATAGTGTGATACTACGAGTATTTTATCCTGATCAAATTTTTAAATAACCGATATTGATTATTGAGGGAGAAATCACGTCTTGATGGCAATTTCGCTACCGCTCAATTAGCTCTCAGCAAACTTCTCACATAAATTTTAAATAAACTAAACATGTTTATCCAAACAATAAAGTAAAGACAAAAATCAAAGTTTAAGCTAAAAACAATAGTAATTTTTTTTTTCATTATCCACTGTATATGGCTGACTTTTTTATACAGTTAAAAGATGATGAAAAATAGAATTAAAACAAGAAACAAAATATCGCAAAACTCCACAATAATTTATTTTTTGTTTTATCCACGGGCACTTTATTATAACTAACCACGGGAATATCATATTAAATTAATTAATTTTTATTTTTTAAAAGTATTGTGCTATTTGTTTATCGCGATGAAATTAGTAATTCACCGGTAACGATTGCTTTTTACTAAAGCTTTGATTTTTGTCTTGACTTTATTGCATGGAGAAAATCTTTAGCTTGTTTAAAATGTTTGTGAGAAGTTTCCTGAAGATCTAAATGATCGGTAGCGAAATGGTTATAGAGACGTGCGTTCACCCTCAATAATTTTTCACAAAAAATTATTTATATGAAATCACACTGATAGCGCGATAGAACTTAAGAAATAATTGGCTGTGCCCTCTTTTTGACATTTATGATCAGTACACTCTGACCAATCATGATGAATAGCAAAACAACGCTACCAAATTATTCCGATTTACTTTTCAATTTATTGCAAAATTTTGTTCAGTGATGGCGCTCATTTTTGCGCTAACGAGTTGTTTAATAAACAAAATTGGCGTATTATATACGTTATAGCACAATGAATAATATTTTTTGTTCAAAAATGTACACGACATTGATACGAGAGCAATGTGGCTCATGTGCCATACGGTGACCGCAATCATCGCACTATGGTCTCAAAGACAAATTAAGCTTGAAAAAAAGCGTTTCTTTGATTGGCACAAAAATAAATAAATTCTTTCGCATTTTATTGGCAACACTCCACTAGGCATAACGGTATATTTTTTGTAGCACACTTCCAATATGTTCGCTGCAGCCTTGATCTAAACACAAATAATATTTGATTTTTTTTTTATATTTAAAAGAATCAAGAACGAATAAAGTAAAATAAAATAAAAAAGATTAATAATAAATTTTCATATTGATAAATTTGCATGTGCACATTGCTTTTTAATAAAAATTGTTTATCAACTTTTATTTTTTAATTTTCACCCTGACCAGGATTCGAACCATCGATTTTATAAATTAATGAAATTTTACTTTATTTTCGGCTTTTTGGTTCTTTTTAATTAATTTTCTAAACATTTTTAGAAAGAAAAATTATTTACAAATGTATGCGGACGTTCCCCAAAGAAAACAAGAAAAATTAGACGCTAGCAGAATGAAATGCAGCATTTTCTGGACCAGCACATCCTTCATCAGCATTCTTTGCATCTATCTACGTTATGTTATGTACGTCGTAAACATCATCTATTTAACCAACTAATCTTAATGTTAATTTGGTGAGACGAAGTTCACACACAACTGCTGCATTTCATTCTGCTAGCGTCTAATTTTTCTTGTTTTCTTTGGGGAACGTCCGCATACATTTGTAAATAATTTTTCTTTCTAAAAATGTTTAGAAAATTAATTAAAAAGAACCAAAAAGCCGAAAATAAAGTAAAATTTCATTAACTTTTATTTTTTCATTAAATCTTTCAAATACTTATGAATGGTTCCCTTGTGTAGAAAAATTAAAGAAAAATAAAAATAGTTACTGAATGTTTGCTGTGTTTTTGTATAAAACATTTTTGAGTTGTTATTGTATTTTTTTCTTATTGATTCAATGAAGTTCTCATTAATTCAATTTGGCTTTTGATGTACGACTTTTTAGTTTTCTATACAAAATTTGGGTCGTAAAATGGCCATATGGATGTGCTTTCCCAGCAGTAATACATTCAATTTGTAGTTTTAAATAAAAAATATTTAATGAGAATATCATGAAATATTTATATTTGAAGGAATCAAGCACGAATAAAGTAAATTAAAGATTTTTTTTATGAAGAAATAATTTTTTTTTTTGTTAGTTGGAGAGCTTTTAAAATAATAATAAAATAATTTCAAAAGCAAAACGTTCAAATCAAAATTTTTTTAGACTTTAAAATGTGCCTTTACCTAGATGTGATCCCAATTTTTGTGAATGTGTGAACTGTATAACTTTAATAATATATAACTTATCATAAGCCTCAATAAAATGTTCTTTCTGCATAAATTGCTTAATTTCTAATAAACTATTTTCAATTAAAAGCTTAATAAGTTTTAATTTAATATATTCATTCTATGGCGAGTGTATAAATAACTTAACAACTCCTTATACACAGCGCTAGAGAATATAAAAATCATCGCTTATGGCTTCTGCTCTATAACAGTTCGCTACCATAAATCTTAAGAACACAAACAGAAGTTCAATCATGATTTATGCTGATGATTTAGAATTTATTTTAACGTGTTGCACAATCCATAAAGTATTTAACACTACAAAATTCATACTTTTACTAAATTTATATATTTTCACACAATCACTAAAATCGAATTTCCTCCTGTTGCGTTTAAAAGTGAAATATAAGAAAACGTAAAAAGTAAAGAGGAAAAAGCAATCATTAACAGAAAAAATGAAATGTGAAGAACAAAGCTGTTAAAGTGGAAGCAGCATAAAATGAAATATTCAAAATCACAGATTAACTCACAGCTCAAATTGTTGAAAGGAAAAACTAATTTCCGTCATCGATTAACTTATTTCAAATAACGCTAAAGGTGGTTTAAGAAAAACCTGTGAAATAAAATAAATGCTAAAAGAAAAAGTAGGAAAGATTCGAAGAAAACAAATGTTGAAGAAAATTAAAATGTGCAAGAAAAAACAATAAAATGGAACATTGCAAATGCCCTGGAAAATGTTTATAGCAACGTAAAACTATTGCAATTTTACTTCTGATTGACTGCTAGAAAGACGGTAATGGGCGGAGGGGTAAAAGCATTTTTATTTTTTTTTTAGCAATATTCCTATTTGTGTTATTAACAGAAAGGTAAAAATAAATTGAACAAAGTTCAGAGAGTATTTATCACACATTTAAAATTAATATCCGTTTTTTCTGCTCCTTTTAAAGCGAAAAAGGCAAAATAAACGAAAAAAAAAATAATAAAAAAAAAATAGCAGGTTAACAAAAATAGTAAAATTTCATATACCAAATGTTGCACTGTCGTATAGAACTGTGAAATAATGCATGATTTTTTAAATGTCCTGTTCAACTTATATATATTTTCTTAAATACAATTTGTGTGTATGTGTGTCTTTTCTGTATTTTCACATTACATACATACATATGTGCTGAAGGTATTAAAAAGTCACATACATTGCAAAAACATTCCTGAGAAAGATCACTATGGGCTATATATTTGAAATTTTACTTAACGGAATACAATTTTAATATAATGAAGATTATATTGGTGTTGTTTTGGTACTTGGATTGTTTATTTATTGCCTTGGAATCTGCTCTTCGCCCACTAAAAGCAGCCTGGGTTCCCGTGCCTCTTGTATTCTTTCTTTATACACATTCAAGCAACAAACGTAAAACAAAACTCCCCTTAGCATTCTATATTCATTTGTGATTATTTAGTCATTCCCAGTATTCCCCAACTGTATTCTATTAAAGGCCCATGGAAAAAAGGTCATAACCTCCACTTAAGTCCTTTTATGCATTTCGAATTAAATATTAGTGCACCAATCGTCCATTTGTGTATGTAAGGCACCGCTACTGGTCTTTGTAGATCGCAGTATAAGAAAGAAAATTTAACTAATCTGCAGCAACACCCGTTTTACTTTTACGGTTATCAGCTTCACTTGTACAATTTTAATATCTGTATATATTGTTAGGTTTTTTTTTTCTTTTTACAAAAACGTAAGGATTTTTTTTGATTGCAAATTCCACTAAGGCATATTATAACGTCTCTATTACTTACTCTGTGCCTCTATCTGGCTATACTTCTTGATCCTACTGTCTTGTATTTACTTAACATGCGTTATTACAAACGCAGCTACTGTGTCAGTCCGGCGAGACATTAACTGCTCGATGTCTTGTTTATTAACCTAAGCCGTCCACAGACCAATCCACTATGCCTTACATACAAGCCACCCAACTGCTCTTTAATTCAATAGCCAAAACACACATTCAACACATACTTTTGTATGCTGACGGCATACACACAGGGCACATTGACAATTATCGTATCTGCTGCTAGTCAATATTAAATTTATTATCATGATATGGCTTCACACAATAATAGTCTTTTTCTTTTCGAGGAGGTTTGTACTTCTGTTTCTTATCTAATTTTGTTTTTATATAAAATTATTAATTTTCCTGTACGCATGTCCGATGGTAAGCTTGAACTCATGATCATCTGTTTTACATCACGCACCTTTACCAGCGCAAACGTCGAGGTTGGTCAACATTTGTTAACTAATTGTCAAATCATTCTATACGCACACACATGCGCACATACGTTCAACAACAGGTGTTGCCAGATCTTATTTTCATAACAACAAAATAAAATTTCTGTACATGAAATATTTTTCGGATATTTGGATGGTTTAGATTTTAATCGATATGGAATACAAAATACCTATTTTTGGATTTTTTGTATATATGCCTGTCCGTCTGACTGTGTTCGCATCACGTAAAAACTACTGAACGGATTTGAACATAATTTTGTGGGCACTTGGTTCCAATATAAAAATCTGTTTTGGTGTACAAATAAGTCATTTCGTAGAGAATATATAGACAAAAATGTGAAAGCACCCAATTTTACCGGTATAATGGTATTGAAACAGTGGTCAACACATTTTATTTTTGTTAATGGAAAATTTTTAACACCCTGAATAATTATTTAAAAACACATTTTTTAAATAAAATTTTAAGAAAATTAGAAATGACACATAAACTGGGCTCTGGTAGTACAAAATAAACCAACAACCGATTAATTTTTTCTTTTTGTGAATTCAAGGGTTTTTGTGCAAGTTTTAAGTAATTGGTAATCCTTACTTAATTTTCTGTGCATTTTCGGTGT
Organism: Gymnosoma rotundatum; assembly: GCA_916610165.2. Lineage (NCBI taxonomy): Eukaryota > Metazoa > Arthropoda > Insecta > Diptera > Tachinidae > Gymnosoma > Gymnosoma rotundatum. The sequence continues at coordinate 101,525,252 of OU744340.1, forward strand.
TTAATAAAATTTTTGATTGCAAGACAATTTTGTTGAAAAACGTAAATATTTAATTTAATTTTTAAAATTGGAGGCAAATAATTATTTATAAGAAATTTTAATCGTTTATGATTTTTTCAAAATTTGAAGCTGTTTTTTTTCTGAATTGTCGGTTTTTTATAAAATTTTAGTCTTATAGCAAATTTAAGTTAGTTTAATGAAATTAAAAGAAATACGAGGGCTGCTATATATATTTCTGGCCTGGCAACACTGAGTGCGGCCAAGTGCAATCTGACATTTCCATTGGAAAGTTTGTCATTTTTAAGCATAATCGTACTCAAAATGTTTTGACGTACGACCATTATTTGTGTTGTTTACAGTGACTTGAAAAAATTAATATAGAAAAAAATGGAATTAACTCGTGAACATTTTCGTGCCATCATTTTTCACAACTTTCGACGTGGATTATCACGACAAGAGTGCATTGATGAACTTAAATCTTTATATGGCGATGAAGCACCATCCTATAGCACTGTGAAAAATTGGTATAATGAATTTAATCGTGGCCGAAGCTCGCTCAAAGACGAATTCCGTGAAGGTCGTCCAAAAACGGCTGTTGTGCCAGAAAACATTGTTGCCGTGCGTGAACTCATAATGCAAGATCGACATACGACATACCGAGAGATAGAGACATCCTTGGACATTTCTTCCACCAGCATAAATTCAATACTGCGTGAACACCTGGCCGTAAAAAAGGTTTGTTCTCGTTGGATCCCGCACAATTTGAAAGTCGCTCAAAAAAAGGCTCGTGTCGATTGGTGCAAAGAAATGTTGCAAAAATACGATTGCGGTGCTTCAAAAGACGTTTGTAAGATGGTCATAGGTGACGAATCATGGATCTATGCGTATGAGCCCGAAACGAAACAACAATCGACCGTGTGGGTCTTCAAAGACGAGCAAAATCCAACGAAAGTCGTTCGTGGAAGAAGCACTTCGAAGCAAATGGTGGCCTGTTTCTTCGGCAAAAGTGGTCTTGTGGCGACTGTTCCGCTTGAGCAACGTAGGACGGTCACTTCTGAGTGGTACACTATAATTTGTTTGCCTGAAGTCATCGGAGAAATTCGAAAAACCAACAAGAGAAGAGGAATCATTGTTCACCATGACAATGCGAGCTCCCACACATCGGCTCAACCCAGAGCGTTTTTGACCGGCCTAAACTTCGAATTAGTAGGTCATCCGCCGTACAGCCCTGACTTGGCACCTATTGACTTCTTCTTGTTTCCGCACATCAAGAAAAAAATGCGTGGTCAACGATTTTCGTCGCCAGAAGAAGCTGTTTAAGTGTTCAAAAACCATGTTTTAGAGCTGTCTCAATCGCAGTGGAAAAAGTGCTTCGACAACTGGTTTGAGCGCATGCAAAAGTGTATAAATCATGCTGCAGAATACTTTGAAAAACAATAAAACCATTTTTGATTAAAAATATTCGCATTTTCACTATTAGGCCAGAAATATATAGAGCAGCCCTCGTATACATATATATAAAGAATAAAATAAAAAATTTTATAAAAGAAAAAAAAAATAAAGCTATTTTTCTATTGCGATGTATCAAACCAGTATCTCAAAAAGTCCATGTTTGATTGACATGTATTGTTGTTATTGGATCTTAAGTAACATTTAAAATTATCAATAATTTTCACCTTTTTTTTACCCTTCACCACAAATGAAAAAGGGTATAACTAAATTTTTCATTCCCTTTGTAATTTATAAAATATCCATTTACGACCCCATTAAGTTTATATATTCTGAGTTCTTATGCATAGTAAAATCGATTGAGCTATGGCGGTTTCCCTGTCCGTTTTCGTATTGAAATCAACCTTGCCAAGGCACTGGATGAGCTAGAGAAAATTTAAATACTCCAACTGATCAGACATAGTTTCGAAAATTGTGCAAAATACCACGTCTGCATCTAATTTCTTCATAACGTTTTTCAACTTTCGTTTGTGTTTATGCAGGTGGTTGTGTCATCTACTTATTCAGCACAATTATACTAGATGGGACAATAACCCCAAGCAAAACTTATAATTCTCGACTCTTATTTTCTACAGAAAAAGTATTTCTTATGCCGATTTATATACATACATGTGATAGTGAAAGGCCAATATAAGCTATTCTTTTTGCAGCTTGAATTTATTTTACATAGCCAAATGAATGCGGCTTACTGAAGTAGAATTTTATGTAAAAGATATGTAAAAGATTTTTAGTTTCTTGGCGCAGAAATAAATAATATTGCCAATGACGGCATTGCCAAGTTAAATTAAATGCAACGTGTTAAAAATTTTGTATGACTATTTTTGTTAACAAACAAATTATTTTCAAATAGGTAATACTGTTGCCGCATGCCGCATGCATTAGCCTTTCACCATTATACATATATGGTGAAGGTTACAAAAGATTCTGCATAGCCGAATATAGCACTATTATTTATTTGCTGTTGCTTATTTTTCGTTGTTAATACCTAAAAATTTTTTGATTAAAATAAATTTTTCCGAAAATTTTATGTTCAGTCTCTGTAGTACAAGCGAGCGACTCGCCTGGAAAATTTGTATGAAAATCACTAAATTTTTTGAGTGATTCCTATACAAATTTTCAAGTCGATTTACTTGCTTGCAACACAAAAACCGCAAATACATTTTTTAGAGAATTTTTTTTTAAATAATATATTATAGTGAATTTTTGTTTGTCAAGTGATATACCGATTTCTTGGTGGTCCAAAATATTTATTCTTAATTTTCGGCTTTCAATAGAATTACAAACAAAAAAAAAAAGCAAAAACAATAATAATTAAAAAAAAAGCAACAATCCTAAATTGTTAAGATATTTTCAGCTTTCAAATAAAATCTGCAACTATAATTAAAACTCGCTTGTTTTATAACAAAATTTTAAATTTGTGATGGCTTCTTTCCCATAGTGCATCTATAGCAGACCACATGTGCTGAGTCAATCAGCTTGCAATTGAAAAACTTTGTTAAATTTGCCGCTAGCAAAAAGCGGATATTTCGCTGATTTTGTTCACTCGTTCGTTCTAACGTAAACGATGTGTTTTTTTTTCTGCAACAAGTGTGAGAGTGTCCTGTGTGCATTTCAACGTATGGGAGGGAGTGTGAGTGTTTGAACGAAATTATTTGAGAACTTGGTTATTCAAAAATGATTCGATATAGAAGACCTGCTTTCTATACACATACACATATTTGTATAAGTGTATTTATATGACTCTGCAACAGAAATTATTGAGTTTAAATATAATTCTCCTACTAACCTGCTAAAGGCCTACAAAACTATAAATTTTCAGATCCGTAAAAACACTGGATAGTAATTTATAACCACAATCTGATGTGACTTAAAATGAAACTAACATTTATGATACATAATTTAAAAAAAAATATATATATGTATATGCAAAAGCAGCTGTAAAAATTTAAAGCCAAAATGAAATGAAAATGCGATTTGCGGATGTTTCAGAAGAGGAAATGATATTTGCGCTAATAGCATTGCGTTTTTCTTTTACGTTGACATTTCATTTGCTTCACGTATGGCTTTTAGTTTTTTTTTTTGTATTGCCTTAGAAATAAGAAACTGATTTAAACATTTATTTCCGTTGCTAATTGTATTTTACCTTAAAAATGAAATTATTTCTTCTTTACAAATTTTTCTTATGTTTCGAATGAATTTATGTGGTTCATTTTAAGCTAAAAAAAGAAAAAATAAACAGTTATGTACGTCATGTTTGGGCTGTAAACTATGAGAAGAACCTCATATCTCTATGATAATGTTCAGAAATGGAAGCATAATAAATAAGAGGGTCAAAGAGAAGCGGACTCTCCCAGTAAAATTAATAATCGAAACTGAAAGTGGAACATTTAAAGTTTTACACTAAGCCACATGCAATAATTGTATATTTAACACCGTTGCTATTGCTCCTATATTGAAATGATTTTCTTTTAGTAGAATAAATCTTATTTTTGGCTTGTATTAGAAGATGTTTGTTTTGTAAAGTTTGAAACACCGCTTTTAAATTTATTTGTATATAAATCTGCTTCAAAGATCAGACTAAATTTATATTAAACTTTCAGTAAAAAAAATTATTTTCCCGAATTTTGGTAGTTTTTCAAGAAGATAAATTATTGGTTACGTTGCTTGCTACAGACATCATACACACACAAATATTTCGGTAGAATTATTTAATTTTAACTTTAAGAATATGATGAAAGCTTTGTTTTACGCAATGACTCATATTTCAGTCATCAGTGATGGTCACATAAATGGGTTTAAATAGTGCACACACCAGGTACATGTGGTCTGGAGTCAACCTGATCTCTAGAGGCAGACTCCATTTAAATATATTCTCAATTACGTAATGGACCTCTGCACAGGAAGATCCTTCTTCTCAAAAACGCGCTAGCCAAACAAATAAACGCATTGTGTGAGAACTAGGAAATTATGTTATAGGAAGCAGGATAGCGGAAGTGGTGCTTGTGGACATTTGATTTGAATCTTTGTGGAGTTTATTCCACATATGAACTGTTCGGCTAAAAAACGGTAAGCAGTGCGAATCACTGACCAATCGAATACAAAAGGATGCGTTTTTTATAAAGAACATATTGTGCCTGCGAAATTTCGGTTTTCGGGAAAAGTTCCCTGATTTCATAAGAGCACATTCCATTGTAGTAAAGATAACACAGTGAAACAAACCTTAAATTGCATTGACGCTCCAAAGATTCGCCGATGAGCCTTTTCGCTGTCTACTGGCCTCCGTCGTTTAACGCCAAAATAGTCTTTGAAGCACCGGCCAATGTATGAGAGTTGTATTCCATTTTTGGTCTGAAAAAAGTGGCATAGATAGAGAGAATGTCAGATGAAGTAAAGTTTTAGAATGATTCTTTTGCTACTTGAAAAATATGCTTGTTCCACTGAATATCGCATTGAAATTTCATGTCAAAAACATCGAGCGCTTCTGATTCCTTAATATCTATATCACCCATGATTAAAGATCAGGTAGCACATTCAGGTTTTTCCGAGCGTTAAATTGTATCCTGTTCGACAGACCCAATTTAGAGATTACTTAAATATTACTATTATAAGAATCAGCCATGTGCTTTTGCATAGCTCCAATTTCCATAAGTCTTGGCCGATTGCGAAATTAATATAAATGGAATAATATTTCTTCCATCTGTCAAAGAATAGATAGGGTTGAAAGTTTGACACAGAAGATCGTTAAGAATAATAAAAAAATAGAGGATGAAAAGGACAAAACATTGCGGTATCCCTGAATTTATCATGAAGATCCCTAAAGGTTGGGTTAGAAGTAATGCCAACTTTAAAATAAATGATTGGAGGATGCTGAAACAGAAGCGTATTAGGATACAAAGCACGGGCAGAAGTGTTTTGGATATGGATATGAATGACATTAGTTTATGGCAAATAATCACCCTTATTCGGTTTGACGTCGTCAACATCGTCGTCAATTTTGAGACAACATCAACTGAACACAACATCAATACTAATTTTATATTCCCTAAAAAACTTATGACGACGTTGACTGTTTATCGATAATAAAAAAAATAAAACACACATATCTTATATTTGAGTCAGTTAATTCAATTTGTTTTCTATTGTGTTAAGTAATAGTGCAATTACATTACACAGAAATCAACTAGATTTGATTTGAAATCTATTTCAAAATCTAGTTCGTTTACACTGTATTTTTTGACACTAGCAATATTTCACATTAATAAAAAATCGAAAAAAAAAATTTGAATGTAAAAAATTGTTTTAAATTACATTTAAAAATTACACATCATAAATTTTTTTCTTTTGTTTATATCTTCATTTTATTAACTATTTTTATAATTTTCCATTTAGTGTTTTAAAAAACTGTCATTTTTTTCTTGTCCAGCGTGGTATTTTTTGATACAATATGAAAAAATCCATAGCTGCATTACTAAGTACTACCAGATTTTAAGTAGATTTTGTCAAAATCTAGTGTCGAAGTAGAAATCTATTTAAAATCAACTAGATTTTGCTCGAAATCTCAATAGTAATAGATTTCGGTATAATGTAAATGGACTATAAGTGTTGTGGAAAATGTAATTAAAACAAAAAATACCTATAAACAATAAAATAAGGGCCATTATTACAACTTTCCGTTAGTTAAAGGTAGGATTTTGTCTGCTGATAAAGAGCTTTGAATTATTAAAACTTCTAATTTTTATTGCAATTATTATCAATAATAATAATAATAATAATATTTAATGGATAAAAAATTAATAAAAAAAAAGAATTTTTTATAATGCAAATCCATTCATCGGTCCGACAAAATCCTGCCTTTAACTAACTGCCTTTTTTTTTATTGGCATGGATTCTTTCTAACTCTTCCACTAATTTTCCAAATTGGCAGAAGTTGGTAATTTAAGTTTTTTTTCATTTCATTTTTTTTTTTGTATATTTCTTATTTTGTTATTTTTTAATATTGCTTTATTTTTTTCCGTTTTTAAAATTTTCTTTTGCGCACAACACAACTCAACATCAAAAATGGCGACGACAAACTAAACAGCAAAATCAACATCAATCGTTCTTAGAAAATACCAAACATATGTAGACAGTCATCGATTAATGACAATATTGACAACGGGAATACTGATTTAAAACAAACGAAAAAAAACGACGTCGTCTTGTGTTGACGACGCAAAACGAAATATGGGTGAATGTTTTAGCACATTATATTGACAATAATCGTCACTAGTCGATATTAAATAGAGCGGGTCTTGATTTTCATACAAAGTGCATTCAAAAGCAAATACGCTTAGAATTTAGCAATTACAAGTTGCTTTATAAATTCATTCTCTCTAACCAATCAAGTGAAACAAATTCATTGCTTTTAAATTTATTTTATAACTATTGTTGTACAAACATAAAGATACTTTATGTATAAACAAAATTGCTTTTATATTTTAATTCAGATCTTTTTGTTATAAAAGAATTTTTCATAAAAGCCTGCCTCTAAAAATTCTAATTGCCACAACAACAAACTAAAAGAGTTTAAAAATGAAGCTGTTTGAATTGTTTTCTTAGAATTATTTATGCATGCTCATGCATTGTTTTACGGATAAATTGTTTGCTTACTTTCGTCTTGTCTTCAATTAAATATTTAATGCAAATTCAGGTGATTCAAATGTGAACTCGAAGAAAGCTTTTAAAAGATAAATATTTAAAGGAAAATCGTTATAAAAGAAAGAATTTATTTGATATAATTTATGGAGGAAATAAATTAAACTTTCAAAGAATTTTAACAGTTTGACAGGAATTATATTTTATTTTTACACATCCGTTTGCACAGATGTGAGAAAGAATTTCTTACATTTAATACTTTGTGAAAAAAATAAATGCTATCACGGAGGTATTTAAGTAAAATTTCATAAATTGGCTTTAATAATTTAATTTTTTTTTTCTAAAATTTTAAATTTCAGGCTCAAGAACTTCTTTTAACTATTGAAAAGTGAAATAGTTATTCGGCCATATGTTTATACCTTTAAAAGATGTTTTAAGTTCAGCTTACTCAATTAAATCCGAAGTTCTTTAGGGCAGTATTTTAAAGTCCATTTTATATTTCCAGTTCCCTTAAGGCAACTAGCAATTGTTTCTGCACATCAACACTTACTGACACAGCACAGCTACATATGTGAAGAATTTGAACATAAGCACCAAATTTAAGAAGTTTTAGGAAATGAAGATAAAAATATAAACAAAAATAAAAAGATTAACAAATATAACATTTGGATTGCGTACTTAATACTTGGCCAAAACTCATAACCAAAAAAGAAAGCCCCTGTCCTTACTTTGCACCTTTTGTTGAGCAATTCTTGAGTCCTAAGGTGGGAGGATAATGGCAAAAGAAAAAAACTTTTGTAGCTATTGGAGATTTTTTCGTTTGCAGATTTAGATTAATATTCTAATTGAATTAACCATATATTTAGCCTTTTTACTTCATTATTAAATACATAATTGATCCAATTAATAATTTAGTTAGAAAATTGAATATTTCGTTTTTATTTAATAGAGTCAATTAAAAATTTAATTCCATTACAATTCAAATATAATAACAATTACTAATAAATGTAGGAACTTTATCAATGGAGTTTAATATACTTTCCATTTTCTTTGGTTGTGCCAAAAAATCTAAGAAATTAAAATCTAAGAAATTAAAGCAGGAATTTCAGAAACAAAGTTTTAGTGTGTTGACATGATTTATCGATTTTGATACTCTATAACCACTTAATTTGAGGAAAGTAACAACTAAAAATGATTGTGACAAATGGCTTCTCATTGGAGTCAAAATCAAAAAAGGCCTGAAAAATCGTCCGGAGCCGTTCCTAACATAACATCATTTAATATTTGCCCTAACTTTTTTCCGAAATCATATCTTCGTCATAGGGAGGCTCCATGAAAAGATGCAAATTTTATTAGCTTTCCTCTAACTCTAATATTTTTAGTTAAATTTCTAATTTTGCAGTAATATGTACATTCTCAGTTAAAAAATTTTAAACATAAACAAAAATATGATGATTCCAAATTTAAATAAATTATCTCTTCTATTTTCGCAATCGTACCAAAAATCTAAATGCCAATAAAATTTTAGCACCATTGAAAAATTATCCTGTACAATACAAACACACAAATCAGTAAGTGTTTTAAAGAAAATTTATTTTCATAAATTCTTATAAAAATTGTTTTTGCATGCAATTCAACTTGTATTCATTTTTTAATCCTTTTGTTGAACTTAAATCTTTATTACTTTGTGTTTTACATCCATAATACACATGTTTATGTTTTTATTGTATTGTGTCTTAGCACTTTGGCACGAAAAGTTAAAAATGCAACATAATTTTAAATATTAAAGATGTTTTTAGCAGAGATTAAGTTTTGCTATTTTTAATATTTCTTTTCGTTTAGAAATTAATCATAAGTCGAACGATTTTAGTATCACAACTAAATAATCCGGCTTAAATTTATTTTCTTAAATTATAAAGGAGGAAATGTTTAAAGAAAACAAGCATTTTTAATTAATAAACAAATTCGTAAATAAATTTTTTTCTTAGTAAAATTGAATTTTTTTAATAACAGAAATTTTTAGTAGAGAAGGTGTGTTATGTTCTTTAATTTTTAATTAAATTGTATTTTTAAGGCATTTAAATATTGAGTTTTTACGTCTATAATTGAAAGAAAACTATATAGCTTCCCACTGTAAAATATCTTTCTTTTTACTTTTTTTAGAATACAGATTTATTCAACCTGAAATATTTATTATCATTTTTAGTACACAATATAATTTCTGGTTCAATTTTTAATTTCACACAATAGAATTTTTATGGAATTTATGTTTTTGAAATTTTATATTTTTCAAATGCAGCTATAAAAGAGCTTTTTATTTTTGATTTAACAGCAACTTTAAATATAATAGAATAATCGCATGAATGTATATAGTATCAAACACACAAACATGTACATAATAAAAATTAAAAACAATTGTTTTAAGAAGTCAGATCGCAAAAGTTACGTAATTAAATTATTATCTACTTTAAATATGTTAATAAATGTTGATTCTAACACATAATAAACCTCTAACAAACATTAAATTTAATACATCTCTTATCAAAAAACCCAAATAATAATCGTGATAATAAAAGCTCATAAGATATTAGAAACTAATTAACTAATAACTAACTAATACGGCTAGACCCTTCACCGTTTACATACATCTAGTTTTGTGAAGTAACGACTATAAAAAAGCACAAATATTGTGGTGATAGAGAATTTAAAAATAAGAAGAAAAAAAATCAAGTACTATATATATTTTTACATAAAAATGTCATCGAATTCTAATGGGTTAATCATTTTTAAAAATTAAATTTTTTTTCTGAAAGATTTCTTTAAAAGCTTTTAACTTATACCGATATAGATATCTTGAAAAATATGAAGCAAAATCGTTCCTTTCTATGACAACTTCATAGGCCTATACCTCGAAAAAAAATGGTCGAGCTCCAATGTTTTCACTTTATGTTTTTTCTTATTTTTGAATTCTCTATCGCCACAATTTTTTTTTTTAATTGGAGTTACTTCACTTAACTAGATTTGTTTAGTCTAATGAGAAAAAATTAGCAGCAGACGTGTTGTCTTCAAAAAGTTCATCAAAAGCCTTGGCAAAGTTCATATCAACCCGAACACGGACGGAGAGACAGACATCGCTTAATCGACTTCGTTATGCATAAGAACTCAAAATATATACACTTCAGGTTTGATATGGATATTGTAGAAATTACACGGTGAATGACAAATTTAGATATACCCTTTTTTTCTACATTTTGTAGTAAAGGGTATAATAATAATGGTTTTGAATTTTTAGTAATTAAAGATTGTAAAAAAATAATAATAATAAAAAACACTAAAAAAAACAATAATTAAATTTTTATAACTAAATACGTAAAAAAATCAAATAAATTTTGTTTTATGACCAATATATACTTATGACTGTTATCTTTAAAAGGGTATTTAAACATTCTATTACTTTTATGTCGACAGCTGTGCTACCGATGTAATGTCTAGTGGTACAGAAAACGTATTTTGATAAATATGCATTTAATAAAATTACTTCTTATGTCCATATAGATTAATAATAATTTCCACGATCAATTCCTTTAAATTCTTTAAAATAAATTATATGAATTTTGATAAGCCACCAGCACCCCACCCTGTTTCACAAGTTTAATAAAGTGTGGTAAATTTTATTTAAAAATAATAACTTAAAACCGCAATAACTTATAAACATGCTTTTGTACATAAAAAGCTTTGTACTCGTTTTGAAGGAAGCTTTTACTCCGAATTACCAAAAAATTTCCCCTTAATATTTATGAAATGTAAAAGTATTTTCACTGTTTGTTACCTTGCAAAAGCATTGCAAAGTAACAAACCAAAAACAAAGTAATACTAAATAAAAAAGCTTTTTAAAACTAACTAAAGCTATGGTCTCCAATGCTTTATAGTTACAATCTCAAAGCATTTCGAATGTAATGTTAATCAAACTAAACTATCAAAAGTAAAAATAAATTTATCAAATAAAAGCTTTTATTTCAAGCAATGCTCTTCAAAATGTAATCAAAAGGAGCATAAACCTATCACAAAAAAAAGTAATACAATAAAATACAATGCTTTTTAAACAGTATTAAATTGAAGTACTTTTTATTCTTGAACTAAAGATTGGATAAAAATTAAATGTACTCCTCTACAGCGTTCAATATATTTACTTTTAATATATAATAACTTAAATTTCAATAATAACCATTAAAAATCTTGCATACAATTTTTAAACACTTTAAGTTCTTTTTAATAAAAACTAATTAATTTTTTGTTTTCACTAGCTACTCGTATTCCTAGTGCGCTTCTCCGCCCCAATCCAGCCAGATTTTTATTTGATTATGCATGAAATTTTAAAACCCTTTCACCTCATAGTTCCCTAGGTAAACAACAAAAACTTTTCACTTTTTAAGGGAGGTACCACTCCCACTCTCCCAATCTATAGAGTATTTCTCTAAACAATGCATATTAATAAAGTAGTTTCTAGTACAAAAATTCAGTGGTTTTTGTTTTTTATAGCGACAAAATCACATATTGTTATGAAAGCGTCGACCGATTGCGTTTAAGCTTCACGGCCATATGAATAATCGAATTTAATCAAATTCGGTTTGATTATTCTTGAGTTATAAATGCACAACAAACTTGCAACAATACATATATATATATATATATATATATATATATATATATATATATATATTACTAATTTTTATGAAATATAAGTGTGTTTCATATAACTATAGAGCAGCAAAAAAATGTTAAAACAAATAGTCATTATAATTATAACATATTTCTGCATATCTTACTGTTGTGATAAACACATCTTCTGTCGATATCATTACTATTGTAATAAATTCGACTTGACACATATGCATGCAATAGATACAATTTAGTAAAAACTTAAAAATTTTCCCAAATTTTCCGAAATTGTTAATCCACGAATTTTTAGTTTCTAGTGCAAAAGTATTATTTCAGTCGAAGATATTTTATTTTTATTTAGATGAACGTAGATGATTTCGAAGGTGTATGATAGTTTGCCACTATGAGTTCTATATTTTTATTCGAGTTTAAAATTTTAATTATATATTATTTCATATATTATTGTCAGTTTTTAGAATAAACATAAAAACGGGAATAAACAGGAAATATTAACATGTGCATATCTAATTGTTTGCAGTAATACATTTCATTTGTAGTTTAGTTTAAAATAATAAATATTTCATGAGAATATCATGAAATATTTATATTTGAAGGAATCGACCACGAATAAAGTAAATTAATTTAATTTTAAAAGATTCCGAACAATAAATTTTCATTTTGATATATTTGCACATGCATATTGCTTATTAATAAAAATTGTTTTTCAATTGTTCCACAATTTCAAAAATTTTTAGTAAACATATATTCAATAATTTTTTCAGTCTTTTATTAAATAAAAATAACAAATTTTGTATAATATAAAAGAAATCAAAAGGAACAACTTTTCATTTTTTAAAAATAAGTATTTATACATGTACATTTAAAAAAATGATACGAGGGCTGCTATATATATTTCTGGCCTGGCAACACTGAGTGCTGCCAAGTGCAATCTGACATTTCCATTGGAAAGTTTGTCATTTTTGAGAATAATCGTACTTAAACCGTTTTGACGTACGACCATTATTTGTGTTGTTTACAGTGACTTGAAAAAATTAATATAGAAAAAAATGAAATTAACTCGTGAACATTTTCGTGCCATCATTTTTCACAACTTTCGACGTGGATTATCACGACAAGAGTGCATTGATGAACTTAAATCTTTGTATGGCGATGAAGCACCATCCTATAGCACTGTCAAAAATTTGTATAATGAATTTAATCGTGGTCGAAGCTCGCTCAAAGACGATTTCCGTGAAGGTCGTCCAAAAACGGCTGTTGTGCCAGAGAACATTGATGCCGTGCGTGAACTCATAATGCAAGATCGACATGCGACATATCGAGAGATATAGACATCTTTGGACATTTCTTCCACCAGCATACATTCGATACTGCATGAACACCTGGCCGTAAAAAAGGTTTGTTCTCGTTGGATCCCGCACAATTTGAAAGTCGCTCAAAAAAAGCTCGTGTCGATTGGTGCAAAGAAAAATTGCTAAAATGCGATTGCGGTGCTTCAAAAGACGTTTATAAGATCGTCACAGGTGACGAATCATGGATCTATGCGTATGAGCCCGAAACGAAACAACAATCGACCGTGTGGGTCTTCAACGACGAGCAAAATCGAACGTAAGTTGTTCGTGGAAGAAGCACTTTGAAGCAAATGGTCGCTTGTTTCTTCGGCAAAACTGGTCATGTGGCGACTGTTCCGCTTGACCAACGTAGGACGGTCACTTCTGAGTGGTACACTAAAATTTGTTTGCCTGAAGTCATCGGAGAAATTCGAAAAACCAACAAGAGAAGACGAATCATTGTTCACCATGACAATGCGAGCTCTCACACATCGGCTCAAACCATAGCGTTTTTGACCGGTCAAAACGTCGAATCAATGGTTCATCAGCCGTACAGCCCTGACTTGGCACCTAATGACTTCTTCTTGTTTCCGCACATCAAGAAAAAAATGCGTGTTCAACGATTTTCATCGCCAGAAGAAGCTGCTAAAGTGTTCAAAAACCATGTTTTAGAGGTGTCTCAATCGGAGTGGAAAAAGTGCTTCGACAACTGGTTTGAGCGCATGCAAAAGTGTATAAATCATGTTGGAGAATAACTTGAAAAACAATAAAACCATTTTTGATTATAAATATTTGCATTTTCACTATTAGACCAGAAATATATAGAGAAGCCCTCGTATGTTAGAGAAAGTAAGAAAGGCTGATGGTTTTTTGAGTAGATATAGGGACATACTTATCTAAAAGCAGATAAAGGTAATACTAGAATAGCCCTAACGAAAAATTATTATTTAATAATTATAATATTTTATAAGTTAGCAAATAAAGATCCAACAACAGAAAAAAATAATGTTTTTGTAGAAGAAGTTTTTAAACAAAAATTATTACAATTTTAGAACAAAAACAAAGTTTAATGGGTATCTAAAATTCGCAAAGAGAATTTTCTTTCATGACCCATTCTTTTATAAATTCTATATCTTATTAATTATGTAAAGATATTATAATGATATTGAAAAAGAATACGGATAATTCTGAATATAATTTTTAGGATTCATTAGAATTTAAAGAAAGAAGAAAAAAGAAACGTAAATATTCAGAATAATGACAAATTTCTTTTGATGTTGTATCACTATTTCCAAGCATACCTCTTGATTTACAAGTAAATATAATAGAAATGTGACGTGATACAGGGATATGCTTAAATGGAAAAATGTTTATTTTTATAGATTTTAAAATTTTGTATAGAAGATAAGAAAGACTTTCAATATAATGATAGCATATATTTGCAACAAAAACGATCTTCAATGGGATCCTAAGCTTGTGGCAGATGTTGTTATGGAGAAGTTATTAGACACGTGCATTGAAGAACTAAGCCAAGATTAATGACTAAGTATATAGATGATTTTTGTATTATTTCTGAATCTGGAATTGGAAATATGTTGGAAACATTTAATAAATTTAAAAGTAGCATTAAGTTTACATTAGAGATAGAATGTGATTTTGTTCTTCCCCATTCATATACGTTAGTAATACGGAGAGGTAATAAACTAAAAATGGATTGGTATAAAAAGCCGACTGCTTCCGGTAACTTTATTAATTATTATTCTAAAAATAATAAAAGAATAATTATTAATACGGGTAATAATTTTATAGCAAAACTAATTATTTTTTATGAGAACCTTTATAATAGAAATTAAGATAAAGTTATAAAGATGGTAACTGATAATAAGTTTCTAATGTGCCCATAAGGAAAAACTGCTTAAGTCGATTTAAGCATGAAAATTTTGTTTAAAAAATAACCAAAACCAATATTTTCTTCACTTAAATAGATAAAGGAAAAAATATAAAAGCTTAGCTTTAATTTAAAGAATTTTACAGGAAATCATTTTTAGAAGCGTTAAAATGTTCGGGATTAAAAAAATTTTTTTCTTTATTGCCACATTTTGTTTTGTTTCTTTTTTTTAGTGTTTAAACATAAATTGAATGTTATTTGAGAATGTATAACATGTTAAAGTATTTAAATCTTTTGTCTTTTTTTAATTTTGTTTAACATTTTTTTTAATTAATGGTGGTGTTTGAGAAAATATAATATTAATATTTTTATTTCCTGTTTCCTTAAGATACCATCCAATGGTGTTTCGATGTATTAAAAAAAAATAATAAAAACAATATTTTTACTTTAAAAACTGACTTAGTGTGTAATAAAATAGAAAAAATGAAATAATTGTAAAAAATAAACAACTACTAATGTATTCTGTACAATATTTTAAAACAGAACTAAAATCACTTGTTGAATATGTTTTCATATGGGCAACATACATACATATTGCTTCTTCTGTTTTGTTTTTGAAATTATTACTTCTGTAAAGTTACCACCAGCTATAATTATATATTTTGTGGAAGTAAAAATTACATGTTACAAAATTCTATAATATACGAACATTTTCTTTTGTCCTAAATCCTTTACATTCTAGTCTAATGAGTCGCATTATAGCAGGAAATAATATTTTAAAATTTTGTTTCAAATACATTTGGTTTAAGTATTTGATATTGTTGTCCACAAATAAATTTAACATTTAATACAGGACAGCAATCACCATTAAGAGAATATCAATTCTCATTAAGCTTAAAAAGTCATGCGCATTTTAATTTGAATACACTTCTGTTAGAGGGAATCCTTTAAAGGTTTCTGTTAATAGAACATGTGTGGGTTTTATTTTATGAAATCTTTTTTAAACAGTGTATCAAAAATCTAAATTATCTATGAGATATTAATTTGAGGTTTGTAAGTGATGTTAAAAATAACATTTCACAAAGTTTCCCTCATACTTTATTTATATCAGCAACAAGTATTTCAAGTAGAAAATTATTTTACTAATATATACAAGCAGCTTATATAATAATTTTATTCCTTGAGAGTTGAGTTTTTTACAATGAAGATAATAATAAAAAATAAATACAAAAAACAGAAATTTCCAAAAAAAAACACCTTAAATTTAAAAAAAATATCGGACATTAAGAAAAAATTTAAATTCACTATAAAAATTAAGCAAAGAAAAATTTGTCAAATACCAAAAGTGCAAACAATCTCCAAAAAGAAAAGATTTCACCACAAAAGTAACACTAATAATAAAAAGAAAACTTGCAAAGTATTTTGTTAAAATTAGATATTATCAATAATTCGTTTGTTTAAAATAGGCAAATGTTAAAGCGTAGAAAATCTTAAAATTTCGAAGTTGAACTTTTGTTACATTTGTCTCGATTTATGCACAGCCGTGTGCTTAAAAAACTTATTATGAGATTGGCATTGTAACGAAACGGATCAGGGTGTCAGCGAACTTATCCAGCAATTAGATACCGAAATTGTCAATAGAATATAGTTATCGATCACATATTCTCTCTACACTTTTAGTTTCAATCTATAAGCGAATATAATTTAAATTGTATTAACACAGTGTTACTTTTTTACTTCTGTCTATACAAAATTTAAATGACACAGCGAATATAAAACTTTATCTGAAAACTTATTTCAAAGATTTAAAGCATGTATTTCCAAAAAAAATTTTATTTCTTTAATCATAATTTCTTAGAAAGGGAATCCTTAGGATAACATTAAAGTTATTTACACCTTAATATTCCTTTAATGACCTCTTTTATTCCTTTTTCTTTTTTTACAGCAAAAAAAAATTTAAAAAAAAATGAAGTCAGGTTGCACTTCTTGCAATAATTTAAGTTAATTTCTTCACAAAAAAGTATAAACCAAGGAAAATTTCAAAAAAAAAAAAAAAAAAATCACCAAAAACTGTACAAGACTTGTAAAATTTTTGCCCAAATTTATAAAAAGTTCGCTTTCGTTTAATTTATTTTTTTGTTCTTTTTCTTTTCTTGGAAATTCATATAATTTTTCTTTGTTAAAGTTAATATTTTTTTAGCACAGAAAGAGTAAAGGTGCAAGAAATATTTTTGCTTAAATATTGGTAGAATATTGATGTACGCTTCGAAACAAACTTGTCATGTTTTTTAAGATAAAAAACTTGATTCAATAGAGAAAAAGCAAAACTAATTGGAAAGAAAAGGTGGAATATCATTACATCCAAGACATAATGTCCAATGACATTATGTCGCACCAGAAATAAAAATAATGTCCCATTATGTCGCACTATGAAAAATTGATACAGGATACAAAAATTCAGGTAAATTAAATTAAATTTTATTAATTTAACTACTGAGTTTAGTTAGTTTTTAGCTAAATCATATAACATATTAAAATGAAACATATAGTAAACGAAATCTGAAAAAACAAAAATTTTTATATTTCAATATCTCTTGTAGTCATTTTTTGAGTAAATGACCTTTAACCATTAATTTGGATTTTCATAGAAAATTACAAAAATAAAAATTTTCTAAAATATTTTAATAGGTATTTTCTTTTTAATAAAAATTTAAGAGTAATAATTGTATTTTTTAATTTTCATATATAAAAAGTACATCTGAAAATATATAAAAAATAATACATAATACGAGGGCTGCTCTATATATTTCTGGCATAATAGTGAAATTGCAAATATTTATAATCAAAAGTGGTTTTATTGTTTTTCAAAGTATTCTCCAGCATGATTTATACACTTTTGCATGCGCTCAAACCAGTTTTTCCACTCCGATTGAGACACCTCTAAAACATGGTTTTTGAACACTTCAACAGCTTCTTATGGCGACGAAAATCGTTGACTACGCATTTTTTTCTTGATGTGCGGAAACAAGAAGAAGTCATTAGGTGCCAAGTCAGGGCTGTACGGCGGATGACCCATTAATTCGACGTTTTGGCCGGTCAAAAACGCTCTGGTTTGAGCCGATGTGTGAGAGCTCGCATTGTCATGGTGAACAATGATTCGTCTTCTCTTCTTGGTTTTTCGAATTTCTCCGATGACTTCAGGCAAACCAATTGTAGTGGACCACTCAGAAGTGACCGTCCTACGTTGCTCAAGCGGAACAGTCGCCACATGACCAGTTTTGCCGAAGAAACAGGCGACCATTTGCTTCGAAGTGCTTCTTCCACGAACAACTTTCGTTAGATTTTGCTCGTCTTTGAAGAGCCACACGGTCGATTGTTGTTTCGGGCTCATACGCATAGATCCATGATTCGTCATCTGTGACGATCTTATAAACGTCTCTTGAAGCACCGCAATCGTATATTTGCAACATTTCTTTGCACAAATCGACACGAGCCTTTTTTTGAGCGACTTTCAAATTGTGCGGGATCCAACGAGAACAAACCTTTTTTACGGCCAGGTGTTCATGCACTATCGAATATATGCTGGTGGAAGAAATGTCCAAGGATGTCTCTATCTCTCGGTATGTCGCATGTCGATCTTGCATTATGAGTTCACGCACGGCATCAATGTTCTCTGGCACAACAGCCGTTTTTGGACGACCTTCACGGAATTCGTCTTTGAGCGAGCTTCGGCCACGACTAAATTCATTATACCAATTTTTCACAGTGCTATAGGATGGTGCTTCATCGCCATACAAAGATTTAAGTTCATCAATGCACTCTTGTCGTGATAATCCACGTCGAAAGTTGTGAAAAATGATGGCACGAAAATGTTCACGAGTGATTTCCATTTTTTTCTATATTAATTTTTCAAGTCACTGTAAACAACACAAATAATGGTCGGACGTCAAAACGTTTTGAGTACGGTTATGCTTAAAAATGACAAACTTTCCAATGGAAATGTCAGATTGCACTTGGCAGCACTCAGTGTTGCCAGGCCAGAAATATATATAGCAGCCCTCGTAAAAATTATTAAAATTTTTAAACTCAAACAAAAATATACAACTTATACCGGCAATCTATCGTGCACCTTAGAAATATTCACTTTCGACTGAGAGAATGTTTTTGCAATAGAATAAAATAAAATAAAATAAAAAAAGGAAATTTTATTTAAAAGTATTCAATAGTTTTAAAGAAAAAAATATTATATTTAGCATGATGCAGTTTCATCGTATGAACATGATGAAAATCAGTTTATTGCTTAGTGTTGAATAGTATCATATTAAAATTCGATTAATCATATCAGTTAAAACCAATTAATAATTTCTATTACTACTGAAAAACTCCTGTGTAGAAAAAATCAAGTTTTCATAACTCAACCTGATCGACGAAACTGATCATAATGTAAAACCGAATAATAAACCGTCTGAAGGTGCGAGAAATTATAATTCAAAAATTTGATATTTTTAACCACAATAAATTGCAATGATGCGTACCCATAAATAAGATGCAATATCAGCAACAGTAGGAGCAGCAAAAGGTACATGAATTTTCCAAGCATTAAATGAACAAAAATATGGGACATCATAATTCACTTTGTTAATAAATAAACAAGAATATTAAAGGTTTTTGAACGTTCGAATTAACTAACCTAACAAAAGATCAGCGCACATGGAAAGACGTAACTTATCGAATTTGATGCGTATTAAGATCTTTTTCTATTGCCAAGTAGCGTGTGATACTACGGTTACGCTCATATCTATAATTTGTCAAAAGAAACCACACATCCTACTTTTATTTGTACAATAAATGAACTATGATGACTTTAGCTATCAAGGCATACAAAATTACAGGGCAGGATAGTATGTAGTAATTTACATAATGAAAACTATATTCCTTCGGTAGTGATGTCACACCATTCTGATAATAAAAACCCTCCAAATCTGACATAAAAGTGTGCGTGACATTTTTGATCTTACCGAATGAAAAAACAAATGTTTATAGAAATCATGGCAGATTGTAACCTTATAATAGCACCTTTATAAAATATCACTAGAAAAAAATAATGGTAAAGGTAATGACAAATTCAGCGCAACATATTATTATAGAATTTATGGATTTTCAAATTATATTATTATTAGACATAAAAATAAAATGGTTAAATATTATGTGACCAATAATTACAAACCTGTTTGTGATGCTTGTTCTTATTTTTTTTTATATTTTTTTATTTATTAATTTTTATTTCCATGTTTTAATTTGTTTATTTCATTTTTTTGAAGAGTAATAACTTTTTAATATTTTTTCTTGGCTTAACGTATTTAGTTCTTCACTATAGTATCTTCGAATAGTTATTAAGCTTTTGTTGTGGTAAGCAATTAACTAATTACATATAAATTGATGACTGCAACCATACATTGCTACAAACAATATATTTCAAAATCTAAGAACAACATTATATGGTTATAAGCAAAATATTATATTTTTACATGTAAGAATACAGATGGTCTTCAAACCATATTGTTGTCCAGTACAACACTAACGTGGAAATGTATAAACGTATTTTTTTTAATTTGAAATTAATCCTCTATTCTTCTAGAATATTGACGGATAGGAGAATTATTTGGCTGGAATATAAACGTAATAAATGTAATCGTGTTACAATTAAATGCTATAATTTTATTTTTCAATTTAAATATTAAAGCCCCTTTACACTATAATACTTAGTATTTAGATTTTGATTGGATTTTGTAAGAAGAAAATTAAATGAGAATCTTTGTGGTTGTCAAGAAATCTAACGTATATAATGTATATATTTTTTTTACACTATCACACTTCAAATAAAATAGAAATTACCAAGCTGGTATACAATTTAAGCAACGGCGACTTAAGAATATTATGTATCGTTCGGAAGTGCCGCCTCATGACAATTTTTGGCCGTTCAGCTTCTTGGTGAATACAAATAAAAAAACAAAAAGTTATAAAAAATTGAAGCTATTTGTAGTTTGTTGTAAACAAAATCCAGATGTAAGCGACAATTATAGGAGCAATTTTAAGATAGCGTAGACGACGGCGCGGTATCGTGTGCAACGCAGTCGGCATGCTTCCTTGCTCAACAGCTGCTTTTACTATTTTCTTCATTTGCTTTTGAAAAAAAAACAACCCTGATGAAATGAAAAGCGTTTAGAAAAATTTCTAAAAATGGTTCGATATATTGGGATGTCAAATTTTTTTTCGTATTGTTTCATACTTTCATAACATATTGCTTTCACACCATCACACTTTCTCATAGGACTTAAGTTTTTGACAAGTATTAATACTCAGTATTATAGTGTGAAAGGGCTTTAATAAGTATTTGAGAATGACACAATTTTTTCAATAATTTAATGGTTACGTCTGTTTGGTCAAATATTTTACTAATCTGGCCGTACCTTTCGCTATTTAATGTTTTATTTGTTAATGATTTGTTTCAATAAAACATACAAATATGAATTTAAAAAAAAACAGCTTTTTTTCATTGTACATATGTATGTATGTATGTATGTGAGTAATAAAAAAAATTGTACCTAAATTTATAAAAGTAAGTTTACATATATTTTATTATTTTTAATAACGCATATGTGAATTATAAGATCAGATTGTAAGGTTTTACTGCAATAGAAAGAAATTGAAATTTCCTTCAATTCAATTTGAAAGGCGTGGTGAGGTAAATCAAATCCATTATTCAAAAGTCTTTGAATACACAGGCCATAAGAATCATTTATATACAAAATAAAGTCTAAAAGCTCACATAACGGTATATTATCCTCATGCATTTCGGAACTAATTCCTTACTTTTACAACTTGTAACACATTAATCTGGCATCTGGGATGATATGTTTTGTTACATTATAATTATTTAATTAAAAAAAGCTAAGTAAACGGTACTGAAATGGCCATCGAAAGGTGCTTTCACCCTCAAATAATCAATACCGGTAATTTAATAATTTAATCGGAATAGCATGATATTTAAAAAAATACTTATTGTTAACTAATAATATGACCGGTTTAATTTAAAAGCATGTAAATCGTTAAACAATTGTACTTTGAACACACAAAAAAAAATTATATATTTACATAATTATTGCAACTATTTTTGAAATATTTCTCTTAACTTTTTTCTTGTTTTGACATTTTGTTTATAATTTTTTTTTTTTCTTTACTTTGTATTTCATTTTTTGCTCTAACGATAAATAACTTCCTAAAGTTTAAGCGTTTTCACACGAACCGATAGGTAACAAAGAAATTATTAAACTAATAGGAAAGCATTCTGTCAAGTCCTAAAACAAAATATTATAAAAAACAAACATTATTTGTTTGCGTTTAGTCATAATTTCATTTATAATAATATATTATATTGAAATATATTATGTCATCAATATGAAAATTTATTATTCGGAATCTTTTTTATTTTAATCTACTTTATTCGTGCTTGATTTCTTCAAATATAAATATTTCATGATATGCTCATGAAATAATTTTTATTTAAAACTACATAAGATATTTTAATTTTATAGTAATTATACCCTCTATTCAACTGTAGCGAACATTTAAACTTAACTTTATCATATTTTCTTTTAATTTACCTACAAACCAGAAGAAGAATTTAAAAAGCAGTAGGAATTTTTCAGACAAAATAGAATAAAAAAAATAAAATTTGCACAGGTAAGTGTATTTGTGAGTGTGTGTATGTGTGTGGGAAAGGAATAAAAAACTGAATATTATAGTTCATAAGTAGTCATAATTTGTAGCAATATTCTTCTACATTATTATTGCACCCCTCTTTCTTTGACTGTGTGTAATTGTGTGTCTGTGTTTCTGTTTGTGTGTGTGTGAGTGTGTGTTTCCAAAAGAAACTTGCAAAATTAAACTACTTTTGTGCAATTTTTCAGCCTGAACACGAAATTATAAAAAGTCGTCCAAGTTGATTTCATTTTTTTTCTTTTCTTTAGTCCTAAATGTAAAAAAGCGTTGTTTTGTTTTAATTAAAAAGTTTCATTCTTTTTGCTGGCTGTGTAGTTATTTATTTTTATATTTTTTGTCGGGCTTTTTGTTATTTTTTTAGTTACTGTGAACTTTGTTTTGAAGATTCGTTTATTTGTGTAAAAAAAGTAGACTTTTTCTGCTGTGCATTAAATATAACAATAACGTTATTAAGTATTCTGTTTTTTCTCTCAAATGTTTATGCAAAGAGGGCATAACAAAAAAATAATAATAATAAAAATGAAAGATACAAACTCAAATGCTAGACAAAAGGGAAAACAACACAATATTTAGATCAGTATGAAAGTCTTGTAGACCCTTGTACATTTGGTCAGTGGATTTCTAAACGTTTTTAAAGGCATGTTTTTAGATACATTTCTCTTCCTTTTACTTTGCTGTACCACTACTAGCAGTAGCCACATCAAAAGAATTTTCTAGGTATTTACCCTTTTAAACGATTGTTTTTTTTTTATTATTTTTTTTTTTTTTTTTGGTTTTTTTATGATATTTTTGTCCAAGCAAAATTTTAATATTTTGGTCAAATATAAGCAGGACAAGGAATAATTTAAGTCTGGTTAAAACGTAATTATTTAATATGGCCTTATATAATTTACAAAATGTCATTAAAAAAAACTATTTGCTATTCAACAGATCCTTAATAAAAAGTATTATGTTCGTTTCATTTAAAAATTTGTGAAGTACGAGTATGTTTGTAAGAAAGTTTTAATTTCCTTCTGTCATTTTTAAAAGTTCTACAACGGTTTTAATAATTTTTTGGAAAATTTAAATGCCTGCCTTTGCTAAAAATATTAGATAATGGAATTATACTATGCCTTAAATTTACATACGAAATTGAATAATACGTCTTGTTCGGAAATGCATCACAACGCTGCATCTGATGCGCAGCGCGTTCTAAAACAATCATTTAGCATAACTGCAAATATCGCATGTTCTATAATGCGTCGTAGAAATTTATGATGCACAAACGCGCTGCAATTCCGAACAAATAAATTATGGAGATATTTATTGATAATTAAAAATAATCCTGCTTGAAGGAGAAAATGCTTGCAAACAATGAATTTTTTAATTATTTAATTTGATGCAAATAACGATTGGCAAATGATATATGTAAACAAACAACTGTTGTTTTTTCAAGAGACTGTTAGAAAGAGTGCAAGTATTAAAACATTTTTTACAATGTCGAAGTAATATAATCCATTGCTGTAGATAAGCCTGTGTTCTACATTTAAAAGATTTTTTTCCTTTTTTGTTTGTTGAAGGGTTAAAGCTACCTCCAGAAAAATCATCATGTTGCAGTAAGCGTTTGCTTAGCAGTGCAATCTTACTAACTACCGCAATTTCAAAAGAAGGTAAAATAAAATGCCGTGCATCCGAGTATGGCTAAACATTTTTTATTAATACTAATGGCATTGCTACGCAATTAAAAGCAAAAACCTTTTTTCGTTTGTTACTACATTTCTTTTTTTTAAGAGAAGTAGCACTTCAGGCATTAATACCTTCTTAGTTTGTAGCCCTGCAACATTTTTTACAAAGTTCAATCAATTCCAAAATAAAATTTGTTCATCCATATTTTTAAGTATTAGTATTTTGATTTCAATTAAATTCACATTAACCAATAGGTGTTAGTTGTTTTAACTAACACAATTAAAAGTTTATAGCGTAATGCAAAAAATTTGATATGTTGGGCTTAAAATTCACAAAAATGTGATAATTTATAATTAGGTAAGTCTTGTATGATGGCTTATTATTATAATTATTATTTTTTTTTTTTTTTGTGAGTGATGTAACCACTTTAGTTGGACTCGGCCTTAAAGCTTGATACTTGGAAAAACAGAAAGAAGAAGGAGAAACCATGTAAAACTTATTTAAGAATAATTAAACAAAATAATGTAAAAACCACACATGGAATTTTTTTGATTACCATTGAAATGTCATTGGCATTGTTTGTAATAATGAAAAAATTTAACAAATATTTAATGCTTATGATTTTATTTTAATTATAATTCTTTTTAGTAATAGTAAAGAAATTTAAGTGAATTTCTTTAATTACTAATTGCAATTGAATCAAAAATATTTATGTTTAAGAAATATAAATTTTCAATCGCAATAACGTTAACAAAAAATAAATAAATCTAACTATTCATAACACTCTGATGTATAGATCTTAGAAAATTTTAATAATTTATTAATTTTCCAAATAAAATCTTTTTTTCGTGCTATTTGCTATTATCCCGAATAGTTATTTAAATTACTGATATTGATTATTGAGGGTCAAAGCACGTCTCCATGGCCATTTCGTTACCGCTTACTTAACTCTTCAGGAAACTTCTGACACATATTATTATAAATAAACTAAAATTTCTTGTCCAAACAATAACGCAAAGATAAAAATCAACAATCAATATCGGTAATTTAAATATTTATTCGGGATAAGATAGAAAAAAGCACAAAAAAATTTATTTTGAAAATTAATTAATATAATAAAAAATTAATTTTAATCAATATCTGCAAAGTGCCCGTGCATATAAATAAATTATCGTAGTGTTTTGTGATATTTTATTTTTCATCCTCCTTCAACTGTATAAAAGAGCCGAAAGAAGGCAGCCGCATACAGTGGAGAAAGAATAATAGAATTACTGTTGGTTATTGTTGGTTTTGCTTAAAATTTTATTTTTACCTTTGCTGAAGTTTCCTGAAGAGTTAAATGAGCGGTAACGAAATGGCCATCGAGACTTACTTTGACCCTCAATAATCAATATCGGTTATTTAAATATTTATTCCGGATCATAGAAAATAGCACGAAAAAAATTTTTTATGATGCGTTTTTAGTGTAAAAAGAGAAGTCTAACATTCATTAATGGTGATGTTCTTAAAGCATCATTAGTCAATGGTAATGATTTTGCTTTTTACTAATTATCAATGAAATCTTTTTATTACAAAGTATTACCATAAGTTAAAATAATGATAATGCTAAAAAATCATTATCATTATTTATCACTCAATGCTAATGATATCGTCAAATAATTTTTTCATCTAATTAATTTCTTCCAGGTATGGTAAAACCAACAGCAGAATTTGGGAAATTATAATTAAACCAAAACATAATGCAGAAATGCTAAATTAACAGTACAAGGAAAAAAACTAATTTTTGTGACTATTTATACGTTTTTTTCTATTTCCCGCTAACTTACTTAATTATTTACTAAGAAATGCGAAAATATATACATTTCTATTTATCCTTACGTTTAAGCAATAACATTTGTACAGCGACAAATATTAAAACGAAACCATGAACTTTAGGAGAATTCACGGAGAATAAAAAAAAAATAAACAATAAATGTAAGGGCAAATGAAATTCATGGTAGTAACACTATGCTCGTACTTACTTATTAACGCCTACCAATGTCAGGACATGAAATAATAAAAATCTCATAAAATGAACCCCTTAAGTAGAACTAACATACACTTACAAACAAATGAGCAAGTTAACTTATTTATTTTTTTAAGGATACGAGTATGAATTTGATATGTCAGTGTGTATGTTGATGCCTGTTTTTGTAGTTACGAACTTAAGTTTTGTAAGTCGAGTGGTAAGTAACACCATTTGCTAAAGGTTGATATTAAATGAATTTTATTTATATGAACTGTGGCAACCATGTGCTACTTCCGTTTCCTTTCCTGTTTCCACATAAACTCCTATAAGTTTACAACAAGTAATGTATGTATGTATCGTCTATTGTGAGATTTTATATGTAAGTATATATAATTGTATATTTGCAGAATAGCCGAAAGTAAGATACATATAAATGTTATATTTACACTACTCCTCCAGTCACGTTAATATTTTAGATTTTTTGAAGTATTTTTATATCTATTACTTTGTTAATGCTGCTCTATTTCATACAAATAGTTGATTTGGTTTTAGCATTAGTTCGAAACTTTGACAAAAAACAGTTTCTAATCATTATTTCTAATAAAGGGTCCGCCAAACAACCTTTTTTTTAAATGCCATAAAAAACAGTTTAACTTCGGCTGTGTGGCACGTAGCGCCATCCTGTTGAAACCAAATGTTGCCAATATCCTCCCCTTAAATTTTTGTGAACAAAAATTCGTTCAACATGGCTCAATAACGATCGCCATTGACTGTAACGGCCACTCCTTTCATGCCTCTGGACCAAAATCTGCACCAAACAGTGACTCGTTTTTGGTATGCGTGCGGGTTTTCTGAGCACCAAATGCGAGAATTTTGCTTGTTTACATACCCGCCACGATCAAAATGAGCATCATCTGAAAAGATGATTTTTTTCTTGGCATAATCGGCATCTTAATGTCGCAATATTTCCCAGCGTTGTTCCAGCGTATACACAATCACATTAGTTCAGCGGAAGAATAAAACTAATTATCTGTAAAATCAGAGATGAGCTAAGTTTTCCCATTCACGAAATAAGCACTAGTTGAAAAAAAAAACGTTAGATGGCGGACCCTGTATTAGGTTTTCATAAATTTTAACACGAAAAAATGGTTCTTGAAAATGTTTGAAAATTATCCCAGTTTTTTGCGAATGATATTGAAAAACTATGACTCAGATCGCGGCTAAGTTCATAGTTTTCTTTTTGTTGACCTTTCGGAAATTTTTTTGACTGAATTTTAATGAGTTATCCAAATAAGCAAACAAGTAACAGGATATGCTGTTTTTGTATAACAAGCTATCAAATCGTCTAAAAAAATGTATAAAAATCACTCAGATTTTCGAGTTGTTTTCATACAAATTTTTTAGCGAGCGATCAACGCTTGTATATAGAAACAACATATAAATTCAATATCTGTCTTCGATTTTGCTTTTTTCTAAAAGCCTCTTAAGGTTTTTTAAATCTGAAGACAAAGACATTAAAAAGTTAATAACCAAACGACAAGTGAAAATGTTAAGCCTGCCTGCAAAGCCAAGACATGCAGAATCCGTCGTGTATATTACATCACTGTCTTCAACTATCATTTACGTAAGGTTGAAGGAGGTTAACACAAAGAGTACTTTATTGATGAATTTTAAATCAGCCTTTTTTATGACGTGTTTTTGCAACAAAATTTTGCACTTTTTCAGTCAATTTAGAGGATATTTCCGAATTTCTTTTTGCTTTATCCAGCTCGAACGTGTATTTATGTAATGGAAGGAGATCAAAGATCGTGAGTCTAACCGCTAAATCAAGATCGAGATATAAATGGATTTTGCGATAGACTTTGAAAAAACGTTTAGTACTCTTGAACCTGTTTTTATGCGGTGTTTTTTTGTGCGGTCTAGATTTGTGCGCTTTTTTTTATGCGCCTTATTTTGTGCGACTTGTGGATTTTTTTTCTTGTTTTTTGTTTTTTGTTGTTGTTTTTTCCTGTTTATTAACAAATAACAGTTTAATAACTTTAAGGAAAAATACCAATAACAATTTTACATACAGTCAGGGATGAAATTGTTCACATAAACTAGTTATTTTAGTAGATATGGTGCATGTTTTATTATTTGTTGACTCGACGGAAATATTTTTATTAATCTTCAAAACTTATTTAATATTCGACATAAAGATATATCATTAATGATCAAGACAAGCTTTAGCTTTGACTTGTTTAAACTGACTTTCGTATTTCCTAAAATAACCAGTTTATGTGAACAATTTTATCCCTGACTGTATCTAAAATTGTTACCGTTACGTTTACTTATCCAAACATTGTAACAATTGTTGGAAATACTTTGCTATTTTCCTACTTGTTCAATATAAATCTAATGCAAAACAACCTGTTTCGATGACCGAAAAGCAGTAGTATAAAGGTCTCAATATCCCCAATAAATTAGAAAAATATTTTGTTTCTACAGATCCTAATTTTGAAAGAGCTCTAAGATTTCAAAATGATTTGAGATCTTGTATAACTGTCTATCAAAGCCTGTACATGCAAAAGTTGCATTTTTTGCCACCCTCCCAAAGTCTTATCACTGATTATATGGTTCCATCAACGAATGTGATTCAAAGTGAAGATGCGTTAAGCAGCGACAGTGAAATTGAAAAACCAAAACGACGCAAAATCGAAATTCCAAGTGATGATGAACTTTATATAGTAAAACGTAGTATAGATACATATGTCTATTAAATTATAAGTATTACATGTACCATTAAAATATTTTTGAAATAAAGTATATTGTTTTGCTTTTTTTCATATGGAATTTATGTATATGTATAATTAACCGTCTTTTTAATGAATTATGTATAACATTTTTTAAAAATAAAAATAAAACTTTTTTTGTGCGGGCCATACCGCATAAAAAAATTTATTTTAAAACGAGTTTTTTTTGTGCGATTTTTTTATTTGTGCGGTCCCAAGTAACCGCACAAAAACAGGTTCAAGTGTATTTATCTTAAACAATTTAAGAAAACTATAGGGATGGAAAAATATGTATTCGAATTACTTTTTAATTTAGTAAAGAAAGAGAGACCATAAATACCTGCAAATTGAGGACGTTTCTTTATGTGGTTATAAGGAATATTCTTATTTAGTAAACCAACTTTTACATTTCTCTAATGACTTTGACAGTGTTCAACTAAAGGGCGGTTTACATGGTCACAGAAGTCTTACGACATGTCATATTTTTGTGCAGAATAGTACCAGTGGGATCGTCTAAACAAAATACGTAATGAATCTGCACAAATTGAGAGAAAATACGGATGAAAATTTGACAGTCGTATGGCTCTCTTTGTATTTGGAAATTTTCAAAAGACAAGTACGAATCATTAGATCAGGGATGTATTTTTCTGCAAACAGCTATTTTAGTTTTTTTGTGTTTTACTCATACCAATTGTGTAAACGCAAAAATTATCTGTCGTAAGATTTTTACTCTCAGTTTTAAAATACGGATGGAATTTTATATTATTTTCTCTTGGATTTTACGTACGTAAAGTCGTACCGTCTAAACCCCCCTTAAAAAATTTGTGAGACTTAAAAGCAGCAATTTAATGTTGTTGCAACAGTGACAGAAGCCCACGTTATTTTTAGCTTGTTTCGGTTCTTTTGTTACTCTTGTCACCCAGAAAAAAAACAGCTTATTAACTTTTTTCTCTATTATATTTTTTACATTTGTATTATTTGTAAAAATGTATATTAAAAAATTCCCAACTTTGTGTTGGTAAAGAACTACGGAATCGGATAAAACTCTTTCGACAACCTGTGTTTCCACTTTGTCAGCTGAAAAAGACGCATTATGATGTATCAAGGACTCTGTGACCCGCTCGGTTATATTTATTTCTAACTTTATTATAAAAATGTTAAAAATTATGATTGTTTTTTTAAAAAAAATAAATATATTATTAATATCAATATGAAAATTATATACTTATATTATTACTGCCGTATTCATGAAAATTTTAAATAGATTTGAAATATATTTTAGAACAAATTTGTATCAAGGTTTTGTCATAAAATGCATATCAAATTTATTTTATCTTTTATGAATATGGCTGTTAATATTTATAAATTTTTTGTATATTAACAAGAAAAATGCATGTAATTTTTATCTCTATTAAACCGACTTAAAAAAAGAAAGATTTTATCAATTCCCCTGAATATTGCTTTTTTATATTTATTCCTGCAGAGATTAAAATTGTTTTCTTTATTGAAACGGTTATGCTTACAGATTGGTCTCCTTTCAAAAAAGAGTTCATATTTTTAAAAATTAAAGGGTGTCTCCACATATTGTTTACGTGTATTATGAACCGCAAAAGGTGCCACTTTAAAATTAAAAAAAAAACAACGTTTTACTAACTATAGCTCCGAATAACAAAAAGTAATACAAAAACAATCCAAAAAATTAAAAGATGTCACATAGGTGACGTTAACTGAACTATATGAGCGTATCTTGTGAACTGTTATAGACAAACGCTTGAAAATAGGACAGAATCTCGAATGTACTATGATTGTTATAATAACAACTATAATATACGGTCATACTTTTGAACAGTTGAAGTATTCAATTAAAATTTGGAAATTAAAGGGTGTCCCAATAGTTAATGTAACTTGATATATCTTGCCACAATTTTGACCCGTTATAAAGAGACAACTGAAAATTACAAGGAACCTGTATTGCTACTTCCGCTATAACAACAAGTATACAATTTAAATTTAGAAAATAAAGGGTGTTGCCATCTTTTTAATCATTAATACAACCTTTTGAAAATTAGACAGAATGTTCAATACATTGTGTTTTATATTTAAAAGTAAGAATATTTAAAATTACAAATTTAAGGGTGTTATAATAGTTGATGTAATTTGATGTATATAGCTTAACTGTTAAACAGTTGTAGACAGATGGTTCTAATTTACAAAGAAACTATATTTTTAAATCAGCTATTAAATTCTGTATTTAGAAATTAAAGGGTGTATCAATAGTTAATGTTATTTAGTGTATATGGCCAGACTTTTGAACTGTCATAGAAAGACAGAGGAAATCTTTTTCGAAGCAGTTTTTTTTTCAAGAATTATTTGTTATTTATTAATATTTCTTCTAAAAAGATTTTTAAATAAGTGGTAATTATGTTTTCAAATAATTTTTTATAACGGGACCAATACTTTTCACCGTAGGGCATTTAAAAGCCTGACAAAACAAAACGAGTCAATTTGGACTTGAACCTTTCTTATAGATACTTTTATTTTTATAAAGAAATCTAACGTTTGTTACAAACTTATACACATACATAACTTTATAGATATTCACATACTCAAACGATAACACTTCACTAGTATTAGTTTTATTTTCATTTTCAGCTTTAGCAATAAATGAAAATATAAGTGCTTCAAAATCCTGATTTTGTTTAGTATAAAAATATTACAAGGAGTATTACAGACTACACTTCTGTAATAATGTTTTGTAATACTGTCTGTTTAGTATGATTTCTATGTTAAGTTTTACTTGTCGTTCTTGTTTTTTTAATGTAGCAAATTTTTGTTAAGTTTCATAGGAATTGTATATAATTTAGTTATTTTTTTTCTTCTTACTTTAACCTACCAAGAGTATCATTTATTAGGATACAAAGTTCCATTTTGTATTTTCTTTTTTTTGTATTAAGGGTTTGCAAGAGCTCAACTCTGCAAACAATGAAGTAAGAATTCTTTCGTTTTTTTATATTTTTTCTTATTTCATTCATAAATATTTAATGAATTACAAAGGACCGAAGAAAAATAAATAATAACATATAAACACAAAAAAGTTATGAAAATAAACAAATAAAACAATAAAAAAAATGTAATCGTGAAATAATATGAACAAATGTAATTTTGTATTCTTATTTGTAGAAAATTTCTATTTTATAACAAGTGGTTATTAAATTGTTGACATGACCCAAGAGTTTACAAAGATTTTCGTTTTGCATCAGAGGGAGTAAATTGTAAAAAATTAAAAAAATAAAAAATACAGTTAACAGATAGCACAAAAGTATAGATAGAAAAATAGATTAATTTCTTAGACAGTTAACATGAACACGTCTAGAAATCTGTGGGTGTAATCTATCAGAAATTATTAAGATTTCACATGGTCAAAAACTGGCTTATGAGTACATTTTTCTCTTTTTGTGTATTTAGGATTAGTATCTAGAATTATTAGGAAAAACAAATATTTTAATAAATCTGCCAAGTGTAAGTTTGACTCACACACAAAGGGTTCTGTACCATGTATGGAACACCCCTTAATTTTTATTTTATTCTTAAAACTTGTTACATCGGACATAGTAAACTATGCTTTGGGTTACTATTGGAAGACCACTTAGTTTTAATTATTTGTACTGGCTTTATAGTCTCAGTCTGCTTCTGTTGAAAAAATAAGGTCATATATGTGAAAATAACGTAACTATTGGACTATCTTTCATTTTATTTAAATTTTTTGTAACTGTCCTTTTAGCAGATATATCATTCTCTGTACAGAGTCTGCCTATAACCGCTTAAAAGATATGGCCTTAAGTTCACGGCTTTTAAGAAACACCCTTTAACTTCCAAATTTATCGTTTACATTGTTTTTCTAGCAGACATATTTGTACGTACTTTGTTTAAATTCTAAATGTCAATATTAGGAAACCTTTTTAAATATAATTGTTTTTTAGACCTTTTGAAATAGTTTTTCTTTTCTAATTTTTTAAGCATTAGGTTAGTTTACAAATAATGTAATTTTTATTTATATTTTCTATATTTCGCCACACCGTTGGATCGCATCATCAGGAAACAGGAAACAATAAATATTAAAAATTAGATTTTTTGAAAAACAAAATTAAAACCTTTTAAACCTTTTTAATTTAAAGTTTTAGCTTTTTTACTTGTTGTCATAGCGCACATAATTATTCTGACACTATCCCAATTTTACGTTTATGCTAATCACAGTCTAGGTTAGGTTAGGTTAGGTTGCACAGGCCGTCGGCATAAGACCGACCCACTTGGGTCCCAAAGGTCCCGTTGTGTTGCCTGGAAACAGGATTTGCAGGGGATCAGATTCAGGCCATTACGGCACCGTCACAGATCCCAATCCAAACCACCCCGAGGACCGGATAAACAAGTTTATCCTACCAACGTCGCAGACAGATAAGTCTGCAAGACCATGCAGTCTCGGACTGCCGAAGATGGCCGCTCTATTTTCAGAAAGAGCTGGGCAGTGGCAGAGCAGATGCTCAACCGTTTCTTCCTCTTCCTCATCTTGACAACTTCTACAGTAGTCATGATGCGGAAGATTCAATCTCCTAGCATGGGTACCAATGACACAGTGCCCCGTCAGCACCGCCACCAGTGTGCCCAGCTGCCCCCGAGGAAACCTAAGTAGATTTGCGGTTCTCTTATTATCATACTGAGGCCACAATGTCCTCGAGACCCTGCAGGTAACCTCCTCAGACCATCTAGACTGTGCGGCTCTGAGGAGTTCCTGCTGAAGTAAAGCTCTACAGCAGCTTAATGGGACTCCCACCAGTGGATCTGTCTCCCGGTCTTCCAACCGGGTTCCCGATCTGGCGAGTTCGTCCGCAGTTATATTCCCGGGTACGCCCGAGTGAGCCGGTACCCAAAACAGTTCCAGGTTGGAATGTCTCGCCATCTCGTTAAGAGATGTCCGGCATTCACGAACCAATCTGGATGTCGTATAGACACCCGATAAGGAGTTAATCGCGGCCTAGCTGTCAGTACAGATCCGGATATCCTCTCCGTATATCCTGTGGTACCTCATCCAGCAAGCCGCCCTTCTGATGGCTGAAATCTCAGCCTGTACCACGCTACACTGATCCCGTAGCCTAAACTTCATTCTGACTCGAAATCTAGGAATGAAGACGCCCCCCCCGACCCCCGTGTCCGACTTTGACCCGTCAGTATAAACATCAAGCACATCCCCACGCATATTCGATGTGCCCGACGTTGATACCCCGAAACCAATATCAGACATGGGGGTGGGCGTGCAATAATCGATGTTGTCAGGGATGGCCGAGGAGCAGCCTAAAATGGTCGCATGTCCAAAGTCCCCTGACTTCCACGTCGCCGCTGCATTTAGTCTAACCGCCGAGTTCATAGCCAGCCGCTTGGCCATGAGATCGACCGGTAGCCAGTGCAGCATCGTAAAAAGGGCCTTCGATGGAGTGGTGCGCATTGCCCCGGTGACCATCAAGGCCGAAGTTCGCAATATTCTATTCAGCATACTGCAGTTCACAAGTTTGCCCAATGCGGGCCACCATACAAGAACCCCATACATGAGTATGGGTTTTATGACCGTGTTAAAGAGCCAGTGCGACGTGTTGGGATTTATGCCCCAGTGTCTGCCCATGGCCTTTCTACACACATACAAAGCCACTGAGGCCCTATCCGCCCGAAACCGGACATTGGGGGTCCACGACAGTTTTGAGTCCAAGATGACACCCAAATACTTTGCCCTGTCGGATAACCCAAGCTCCACTCCATTTAGGAGTGGTAGCGGAAAATTTGGAATCTTGTTTCTTCTCGTGAAGAGCACAAGCTCCGTTTTCCGAGCGTTCGCGCTAAGCCCGCTCTCGGTACACCACCTACTGACGCAACCAAGCGCCGATTGCAGACATTGCGATAGCGTGTCAGGATACTTTCCTGATACTGCGACCGCGACGTCATCTGCATATGCCACAGTCCTGAACCCCTTGCAGTCCATTTCTGTCAGCAATGCGTTCATGGCGAGGTTCCAGAGAAGGGGAGATAATACCCCCCCCTGTGGTGTACCCCGCTTAGCTACCCTGTATATGGTAGCTAGCCCCATACTGGAAGTAATGACCCTATTAGTCAATAGATTCCGTATAAAGTTTATTATCGACTGATTTACATTCAGTCCCTCCAGGGCCATCGTAATGGCCTCCGGTTTCACATTGTTGAAAGCCCCTTCTATATCTAGAAAGGCCACCAATGCATATTCCTTATGCTCTAGGGATTTTTCTATAAACCCCACAAGCGTGTGTAGTGCCGTCTCAACAGATCTGCCCCTGATATACGCATGTTGAGAGGCGGAGAGTCGGTCCGGATTAATCGTCCTCCTCAAGTGGAGGTCAATTATCCGTTCCAGAGTCTTCAAGAGGAAGGAGGATAGACTTATAGGTCTAAAGTCCTTCGGTTCAGTGTATGAGGTCTTTCCCCCCTTGGGAATGAAGACCACAGAGCAAAAAGTCCATGGTTCCGGTATATACGACCATGCAATGCATGCCGTGTATATCGGAATTAACCATGGTATGACAATATCCGCATTATGCTGCAAATCAGCCGGTATGATACCATCAGGACCCGCTGATTTAAACGGGTCAAAACTACCGAGAGCCCACATAAGTCCTTCCCTGTTTATAGGAAAGGGAACTGATGCGCGGCTGTCAAGGATGGCTGTTCCTTCTCCCCTAGAAGGAGCACAGCCCGGAAAGTGAGTTTCCATGAGAACCTCTAGGGTCTCCTGTGCACTCAAGGTCCAATTGCCACATGGTTTCTTAATGAAACTAGGGACAATGGGCGTTGCCGATAGAATCTTACGAAGCCTGCTCGTCTCGGAAGCACCCACTCCACTGCAGAAGGATCTCCAAGACCTTAGCTTCGCATTTCTTATCATATTCTTAAATCTGTTCACTGAGGACTTATAAGCTGACCAGTTTCCTGATCTCTTGGCCTCATTAAAAAGTCTACGGGAGGCTTTTCGTGCCTCCGCAATATCCGAGCTCCACCAGGGTGGTTTGCTCTTACCTCGGCAGATATTCATTCTGCAGGATTCCGAAGTCGCGCGTTCAAACGCATTGGTTAATGCATCCACCGCGACTTCAATGTCCCGCCGATTTCCTATTATCGGTGGACTCGAAAGAAAATCGGAAAGGAGAGAATGTTGCCGCTCCCAATCCGTTTTCCTTCTATTACGTCGGGGGGTGACCCCATGTACCCGAATCACTACGTCGAATTCAATATACCTATGATCAGAGAACGAGCAGTCACTAGAGACCTTCCATGCCCTAATCAAATCTGAATGCTTAGTACTAACTAGCGTAACGTCAAGAACTTCCCTTCTATTTACTACGACAAAGGTGGGTTCTGACCCAACGTTTACAACGTCTACATTATTACAAAGAATGAAATCAAAAAGAGACTCACCCCTTGCATTAGAGTCCGAGCTTCCCCAAACAACATGGTGTGCGTTGGCGTCTGCTCCAACAATAACCGGCAGGTTTCGAGTGGCTGCCATCTTAATTATTCTGCAAAGCATTGGCGGCGGTGCTTCGCATTCATGCGCCATGTAACTGGAGACTATTATAATCGTACCGCCGTCTGTCACCCAGGCAGCTGCTACCGTATCTTCATCACTGTAATCAGAGAGAATGAAGATATTCAGATTGCTCTTCGCCACTATGCATGATCTGATCTTACCCGGACCATTCATATACAGTAGCTTGAAGCCTTTAACACCAAGCCCGCAAACCTTGCCCCGATGAAGCCATGGTTCTTGGGCTAATACGATGTCCTCCCCTCTCTCCGAGATGCGAAGGAGTAGTGCAGCGGAAGCTGCATTAGAGTGGTGAAGGTTTATTTGAGTCACCTTCACCATCCCTGTTTGCGGATATGATTGTGACGTTGACGTCATCTTGGTCGGAGTCCAAGAGGGCGTCCTCGTCAACTGCCTCGTCCATTCTCTCGAAGAATTCACCCACAAACTCAGAGTTTGATAAGGCGCCTTCCTCAGAGATCAGACTGGCAGTCTCCTCATTCACCACATCTCCTGGAATAGGCTCATCACCCTCCGGAGTCAGGTTACCCCTGTCGTCGCCTCGGTAGACACGAAGAAGAATCGTTTCGAAACCGTAGTAGATCCTTCCTCGTCTCTCCCGAAGCGGCGCCAGCGATTCCTGACTCAGCAGGACAACGATCCGTCTGGATGCCCCTTCAGGTTCGGAAACCTTTGCTACTTTCCAATCATTAGTTGGTAGTTCAGGATTTCCTCCCCGAATGAGTTCCATTATATCCTTAGGTTCGGCAGGTTCGTCTGGTATTCGTGCCATGGCTCTAGGCCATGAGTTTGACACGTCCACGAAACCAACCTGCATCGTCGCATTGAGGGAAGGGGCCTGGGTTGTCTTTAATGACCCTCCAGAACACTCCCATCAACTTCTTACGTACCACCTCCCAGTTAGCGTGGGAGATGGAGCTATCCGCGTCATTCCGATCAATGACGGCGCGTACCAGGTTGCCTTTTGCAACCTCACTGAAGCTTCTGTCCATAGATTTGTATTTTGGACGCTTTGTGGCGGGCTGCTGACTCTGCGCTTGAGCCTCCTCCTCAGATCTTTGCCGTTTAGGCCCATCCGTGGATGTAGAAGGGGGCTTTTGCAGGCCAGCCAGATAAAATCTTGCCCATTTTAATGAGGTAGATTCCTCCTTCGTAAGGGTTTCAGCTGGCTTTTTGCCTAACTGATCCACACATTTCTCGGCAGCACGCCGTTTCAAAAAGGCCCTTCTGGCAGGTGGGGCGTGCCGTGGGGGTATAGTTTTGCCTTTTGCGGCTGGAGGCACAGCTTGGGAACCCGAAATCTTGTTCGCAGTTACCTTGCTGGCGGGGGGAGGTGAGACATTGGAACCCGAAATCTGGTTCGCAGTTCCGCTGCTCACAGCCGGCACTGGGTTGGCTGTGGAACCTTGCTGTGTTCCTACAGCGCCCGAAACAGGGGTTTTAGCCTTAGCGGCACGGACCTTGGCTGCTTTGGAAGTGCTTGGAGTCACAGTCTAAGTAATAACAATATTTTTATATATATCGCGGCACCTTCGGAACGCCCTTTAATTTTATTATTTTCTGTTTAAGCGGCTACAGTAATACATCTTCTGTGAAATTTCTACTTCTTCTGTGAAAGAGTCTACCTATTACGATTCAAGGAATAGAGTGTTGTAACAGACTAACAGATGAACGGAGGGACAGACGAACAGAAAATTCTACGAAACCCTAAAAAGAAGAAAATTGCAACAAAAATATTTAAAAAATTTCTGATTATGCTGCACATAGTAGTAGCGTAAAATCGATAGTAAAACTAAAAGTAGCCCAAGATCTTGGCAAATTAAATAAAAATACTAATAATATTAAAATATTATTGCGGAAATAAGATCTTGTAACACCTAATATTTGCCGTATGTGCTTAATGAAAAACCGTGGCGAATATGTTACTTTCACTAATGGTGTGTTAATAGAATAAGACAAAAACTAGCTGAAAAGTGTTGAGCAACTTCGATGGTTGCCTTGGTAGAGGTGCCTGCTGTTATACATAAGATTATGAGTTCGAGTCCATCATCGGACAAGAGAAATAATAATTCTATCTAGTAGTAGAATGCAATTAAAAAATTAAAAAGCAAGCAGAAAGAAATTATTGTGTATGAAGCTATGAAATGATAATAAAATGAAGACGTCTATTTAGTGTTAAAGTAGCATTGTCAAAGCACCCTTTATAATAAAGAGTAAATAAAACAGTGTACGGCAGATGAGTATTGTGGCTACGGGATTAAAGGGATGACCTGCTTGGATAAATGGCGTAGTGGAGTTGTGTATGGATGGGTATGGTTACTAAACAAGGCATTGAATAGTTCATTTCTCGCCGGAGTAACACAACTGTGTAACGTGAATGGCTGCGTTTGTAAATACGAGACAAGGCACAGAGTTGGAAAATGGAAAATTTATAATGTGTCACAGTGCTACTAGCAATCAAAGTTATCCTCTGTACCTTTGTCTTAAAAGTGAAAAACGTAGTAATATATTATAATTGTTACATTTAACAATGTTATTGTTTCCTAGAAAAATGTAACAATATAATTCAATCATAGAATATTGTTACCCTCTACCACGTTTTTTTTTTTGGTTCAGGTTCAAAATTATAAAACGATTTCTAAAAATAATTTTATCTTTTTATTTAATTCACGATCTATTGTAAATAATATATTGTATCATATAAAAACATTAAAAACAATAAAATTTAAATTAAAATAAAATTGAAATAAAATTACTTAAATATGCTTAGAAAGGTAAAATATAATTTTACCTAAAAAACCTCTTTTTCCTCCAAAAACATTGGATCTGATATTTATATAGCAATTAATAA
Organism: Gymnosoma rotundatum; assembly: GCA_916610165.2. Lineage (NCBI taxonomy): Eukaryota > Metazoa > Arthropoda > Insecta > Diptera > Tachinidae > Gymnosoma > Gymnosoma rotundatum. Next base: position 101,564,986 of record OU744340.1, read on the forward strand.
TATCATTTGTACAACTATTGTGAAATTCTTTGACTTAGAATACTTCCCACAGTTTGTGAATTTATCAATTGTTTTTCACAAATTTATAAATAACTGCCCTTAACTAACTAATAACTGAAACTTACTGTAAATATTTTATCTTTAAAATATCTTCTGTGGTTCAAAAGTTTAGAATTGTCCAAAAAATATATATATACTTAAAAACTTCTGGTGTTCAGCTAAAACACTATTTATTAAATTTCTTTAAATTTGAGATGAATTTGAAGTAAAAATCTACAGTGAATTTTATTCGCCCATCTGCGAATTAAAAAAAAACATTTCCAGGAAATAGATGGTCCCCTCAAAAAGACTAAATAAACACTTTTACAGTCATGTTTATAAAAAATTAAATATTTTTGAAATGTGTTTTATGACAAATTTTCCATACAAATTTGTCCCAAAATATATTTTAAATTTATTTAAAATTTTTGTGAATACGGCAGTAAGTGTCTACATTTTATCTTTTCTTTAAAAATTAACACCAGAAATAAAAGTCTTAATATATTTAAATAAACTTAAATATAATGACACTTAATCATGATAATGATTATAGTTTTAATTTCTTTTTTATTAATATATTGAAGTTGAAGTTATATTCAATTTTTAACAGCGAAAGTAAAGCATATATTATAATATCTATGCAACAGGAGCTAATCAGTTTACCATGGTGACTTAATATCAGACAATTGCTCTGTGATAAGAGGTGTTACCTGAAGGCTCGATTCTTGGCCCGTTATTGTATACGACATATTCTGCTGATGACGTGCAGCTTTATTTAAGCTGTATGGTACCAGACATAGACATTTGTATAAATAAACTTAATAAAGACCTTGGTAACGTTCATAAGTGTGCCTCTGCTAATGATCTCAGCAAGGAAGTCGAAAACAATTATAACCGGGAACATCCCGACTATGTTATACGTTTTGCCACCTTTTCAACAATTGAAATTTTTTCACATGCCAAAAACCTTGGTTTTACTTTTAATGAGTAACTAAGCTGGACTAACCATATCAACATTATTTGTGGAAAAACTTATACGATGCTGCTAAATTTATACGTATAACTCTAGCAAAAAATATATTTACTTCCAAGACTTTTATATGGATGAGAGCTTTACGTAGGTCTTGACTCAACTAGGAAACAAACAGTACAGTGCACAGAAAATCTTCTTCTAAGATTACAAATTTCAAGATCCAAGAAAAATCAACACTGTACAATATAGTAAACAAGTACCTGAGAAAGATTTTTTTGTATTTTTAATTCGTCTATGGAACAAACTTCCCCCAAATATTCAATTGGTAGGCAAATGACCAAAAACTTATTATACTGATATACATATTGATATTTCAATTTATTTATAAATTATTTTATTTCCTCCACATATACTTTTTTATAACTAACTAACTAACTAACTTACCTATTATAATATTTTGATAATGTTAATATTATAGTAATTTTTTCCTTTGTTTTATTTAATAATTTGTCCGTTTGAATTGTTATTAATTTTATGTACTCAAATTCTCATGCCAATATCTGCCCAGCACTCTTATATAAGATTATTAATCTTGTTGTGCTGTATTTCGTTAAATAAATAAACAAATAAAAAGGAGAGCATGTGTGAAACTCGCTTGGCGTTTTATCATCACTAAAGCCAACGATATTTCTCCTTAGGACCTTTCTAGACAAGTTAGGTGTTTCAACAAGCAGAACAAAAGTCTCTCTTTTCAGCAGAATAAAGTGAAATTCTTTCGTCCTTATACAAACTGTTCTTTAAAATATCATATTTTTTAAATTCCTAAATTGTGCGATTATTCTGGCAACTGCGAAAATACGATTTGCATTATTTAAGTGGCTATAATAAATTATTGTTCTTGTTGTTGCTACAAAAGTTGTTTTTTATTAAAATTGTGTTCCCCAGTTTATTTATTTTTGCAAACAAAATTTTTGAATTAACATTTTAATTCAAAGTATATTTACATAACTAAACCTAATTTTTATTTAAAACTCCTACTATGATTTTAATCTAAAGTGATAAGTTGCATTGTGAAGCAATTTTGTAGAACCACGCTCTCAAGCAATCAAAACAACCGCAATGCGCCAAAAGGCTACAAAGAGTAAAAAAAAATAAAATAAATAAGTAAATGAAATTCGAAAATAATCATACATACAAAATTTTTCTATGCACAAATGAGCACTGAATAAAATATTAAATACAATTGTATGAATAAAGAAAACATAAAAAAAGATTGAAAAACTATAGTGCTAGACACCAGTCAAAAAGCAAAATCAAATAATCAAAACTAAAATATTTTTACCCCCACACTTTTAGAAATAGCAGCATTAATACAGCAACGTTCTGCTGGTAACTACCGACAGTTTTATTCACAAAAGTTTTTCACCATCGTTAATTCGGAGCAATAGACGCAAGTTTACTCTTATCATACTTTTGCTCTTTTAAATGTACAACAAATACATGTGTGCAGTAATCTGACTGCAAGGCTTTTTGTGTTACGTTTATTGGCTTAGAGTCATAGTTTTACAATTTATCCATTTATTTACTTCATACGTGGTACTAAATTAAATAACGCATTTTATTCTTGTATAAAAAGTTGTTATAACTTTATTAACGATTTTGAGTATATGCGGAATTTTTAAGTGAGGTAAATAATTCTTTGTAAATGATAACAGCTTACAAGCTTATGTTTTAAGTCTTATAAAACTTGTTGTTTAAAATCAAATTAATTGTAGATAGAATACAATAATATTCACTGTGTTGCATTTCAATAATTCGAATAGAATTTAAGCAAAGCGCAGCACAAAATTCTTAAGATCTCACAAATGCAATGTTTATCGGTAAAAAAATAATCATTAGTTAAATCTTTTAAATTTATTCCACCATTAAGCGTAGTACGTTACTGTTTTCAAAATTCCATTTAAAAAAATTACTGCGAAATTAACAAGAAATGTTACTGAACTAGTACTCTCCTAATTTTGTATAAAAGGCGCGAAATGTTTCTCGCAGAGCATGTTTTTCAAACCAACTACGATATAACATATGCAGCACTTTTTTCGTTCAGAATTTTTGACAGCCATTTTTTTATATCGTTTCTTTTAATTTACATAATTTTGCTGTGTAAATTATAAAAAAAAGACAAAAATAAATTTATTGATGCAGAAAAGCTTCTGCTCATTTCTTCAATTAGAAAACAAAAAATTTATGGGATAAATCCCATGAGCATACTTAAAGGCAATAAACACGACAATTATCTTCTAGACCGCTGTTTTATCACCACTAGTTTTCAATCGAAATACTGCGTATTGCTCAACATTTTTTCGCAAAATCTAACAAAGTACTTGGCTTTATTGCGGAAACATTTTGAATCATACAACAGGGCTCTCAGATTTTTTTTGAATCGTATCCCAATTAGATAAATTTTATCCCCACAGTTCCCCAAAAAACAATCTTAACTATCCCCAAAAATCTCCACTACAAATAATATTATTTATTTTAATTTCAATTTAAGTAATATTAATTTTTCAATATTTTATTTATTATATTTTAATATATGTATATAAAAATATTACTTAAGTTGATAATCAAAATCAAAAAGTTCTGAATCAAAATGTTCCACCTCGTTGCCTAAAGCAATTTGTTGATACATATTTTTGGAGTTAAATATTTGCAGCATTTCTGAAGATAGAACAAAAGTGTTACAACAAATTGAATTATATTCGATTTCGAGCAGCTCGTATAGCATTCTATTTCTTATTTTGGCTTTCACTGAGTTCATTGCTTAAAGAAGGCGAAATAATTTTTATATTTATGGAGAGACTTACCTCTCACAATTTTTAACAATGTTAATTGTTACCATACAAATTAACTTGCATGTAGTAAAAATGTTAAATTTATTAAATAATAGTAAAAATACCATAATCAAAAACAGAACTTAAAATCCAAAAAACAAACTTTTAAATACGCAAAACACACAAAATTTATCCTCAGAGAATTCCTCAATCCCCAAAGCTGAAAATTTCCTCCGAATTTTAAAAATAAAATCCACGGTTTGGAGATAAATCCCCTAATCAGACAACACTATTATTTAGAACGCTAAGAACATGTAGCAAATTAAGGTTATTTAAGAACTGTCGATTTAAAAGTTTTTGCTCTCTTTGCTTTAACCCGCTTGATACACTGACACTTAGAAAGCTTTGGCCACATATTGTTGGAAAAATTTATGTGGTGGTTAAGACACCAGCCACAACAAAAATTTTTTACTTGATTTTCAACATACATATATTATTCTACTAATAATTAGTTTTAAGTTAAATATTTACAATAATAATAAAGTAGTGTAAAAAAGATTGTTTTAAATGAAAATGTCAAGGAGCATTAACTAATGCTTAAATCCGAGAAATATTTAAACCAAGAACTGGAGCAGTAATCAGAAACTTAGATTAATTTTTTATTTAATTATATTCTTGGCAGTCTATGGCTATCCGTGTAAAGAATATTACTAAAATGTGAATACCGATTTGATTTTGAATTGACTTTCACATTCTCAACTAACACAATGGCAGTTTAGTCGATAAAACGGGTTGATTAGTTTTTTAAAGCATCTATTTTTGCCGTCTTTGTACATTTTCGAATCAAAAGTACTTTTTGCTGCAATTGAAATTTGAATAAACAAGTTTATAAAAAGACAAAAAATATTAGATTTTACACAAAGGCCCAGGAAAATCTCCGACCAAGTAAAATTTTGGAACTAAGATTAACAGCCAAAAAAATAAACTTTATCATTTATAAACAATGTGTATATAAAGTGCTTGAAAAAATGTTGCATAAAAAAATGTTGCAAAACTGTATGAATAAGAATATGCATCATTTTTTTAGGCAGCAAGTGATCACCTTTTGTATTGTTCGTTGTTGGAATTTGAAACATTTGGGATTTGGCAATAAATTTAAAATCTTTATTAAAATATTAAAAAAAAATGAGGCAACTAACGCAAAAATTAAATTTAACTTACGTAGCTTTTGTACCACACGCACCATATGGAACAGTTTAAATAATAATCGGCATAAGAAATTCATCTACATATTTGATTTCAATAGACGGACATCGCTATGCATAAGAACTCAGAATGTACATTTATACTTTATATCCATTTTTTCTCGGTGCTGTGCTCTCTTCATTTTGTGAAAAGGCACGAAGAGTTTTTGGCTTCATGTTTATTTGCAACAAAAAAATTTTGGGCGCCATTTTATTCCAGCTGCGAAATAATATGAGCTGCGATTATTTGGTGATAAATTGTAAAAAGAGTAAACATTGTTACATACATAAAAATTACAATTTCCTTCTTAATTGTGGTGTTTTTAATTTTTTTTAAGGGAGCGATTCCGCACATTTTGTATTTTGCTATAGACACCACATATTAAATAAAAAATTTTACAAGTGTAATAGTAAATTTTCTACCACATTTCCCACACACTCGAATAGAGTTCCGAGCTTTTGTTTCTAAAATTTATAATATATTGCGTTTTATTTATCACTGTATTTATCAAAATTAAAAGCTCTAGCAAAGAACTGACAGCTATGCCTAAATAACATAATACTGAATATAAATTTATTCAATCAATTATTTACTGTAACAAGTTAAAACGTAAACTTAATAATTTATTAAAATCACTTTCGTTGCTTAGAGAATTGGGCAGACTAAAAGTGAACCAAAGCAATTGAAATGGATTTTGTTTTTTTTTTGGGCTTTTCAAATTTAATGCATATTTGGGTATAATAAATGAGAATTTATTTGTGATTTACTTATGAAAAAAAAAACAAGCCACAATATAATAAAAAATAAATAAAAATAATTCTAAAATAATTCTGCAAAATAAAATCAGTACTCATGTGCTCAGTAGACCCTGTTTTCTTATATTCCTAAAGGAAAAACAAAACTTCAAATTTCTATGTCTACTCTGTTCACGTTTTTTGTTCGTATTTGAAGAAACTAGCTAAAGGAGGAAATCATAGCTAAGGAAAACGGAAACATATTGCAGTTTTAGAATTTTTATTGAGTTATCAACGTAATTTTAGTTGCCTTATTTTTTTTTTTTTTTTTTTTTTTAGAATACGTCTGTCATTTGGGGACATTGGCAGCAAAATCAAATGCATATGAATGTTTTCAAAATAGCAAATATTTATTCTCAATGTAGGTAAATAACCCACAACCATGAGCAAATGCCAAACAGCTTTCTTTTTCATATCAAGAAGTGGTTCACATTTGTTTGATTGTAAAGAGTGCAACAAAAGTATTTGCAGGTCATAGTTTTTGTAAAAAGGGAAACTTTTTAACAAAAGAACCTCAGTTGTGTAAAGAAACAGCCATCCTTCTGATTTGTAATTTTTAGATTTAATGCAAATTTTTCAAAGGTTTACATTAACACATTACTTTTGCATCACCTCTTATGTGCACATTTAAATTGAGAAACATACATATTTTAGTTTAATCAAAACGTGTTTACGTCTTTGGTCAAAATTGTTATGTCTGATTGCATTATTGAGTAGTGTGTCGATTTAAGTTGAAAGTGTGGGTTTATTTTAAAGAAACGTAAAATCACTTGTAAAGCATACTTTAAGGAATAGTTATTGCAATGCAGGGACTAAAAACTTTTAAAAATTTTATTTTCTTTTGGTACAGCTCATTTCTTAAAAGTACAACAGCACATTATTTTTACCTTAATCAATATTTTGAGCATAAATGTTTTATTATCCAAAATATGTTGATGAGTCTGCAAGTCCCAATGACGATCACTACCACGAAAGGAAATATTTGTCATTAAGAGTAGATATATTTATTCCCTTTACCACAAATGTGGGAAAAGGTATATCTAAGTTAGTCATTACTTTTGATATTTCTGCAATATCCATCCCTATAAATATATATATTCTGTGTTCTTATGTGAGCGATGTCCGTCTCTCCGCCCGTGTTAGTGTTGAAATCAAGTTTGCAAAGGCACTAGATCAGCTGGAAAAAATTTAAAAATGCCAATCGATCAAACATAGTTTCGAAAGAGAAAGAAGAGGTGCAAATATCAGAACTTATTACCAAACCGATATTGCTGATCTACAACTTTCATTTTTAAAAGTGAAAATAGTACTTGAATAAGCCTTTATCTCATTAAATAACGGTTTAGCATACAGGACTATATTAAGTCAGATGCGGACATAAGTATGCCGCTATTATATACAGAATGAGATTGTCAGTCATTTTAGTAATATTGTCTATGTGGACTGCACCTGACGATGAACTAAATGGATAGCAATTCAATTACATCTGTTGCTTTCTTTTCAAACCATCTTTTTCCGAAAAAAAAGTTATTAAAGCCATTCTACTGACAGCCCGAATGAACTCATTTGTTAACTTTTACCCATAATTTAGGACATCGATGGCTGCCTTTATGTTTGAAAATTTAACTGACACAATAACATATACTTAGATTATAAACCAATAATTTACGGGATTTAATTTTACTTATACTTCTTCTCTTGGTTAGTCTTTTCACGTCCAGTTTATAATGAATTGATCAAAATTAAAAATAACTAAAATAAATTATTTTTATTTAATTTTCCTAAAAAACTTTAAGCTATTTTTTAAATTATTCTGATTAAATTAATTACCTATGTATATTGATTACTGAGGGTCAAAGCACGTCTCGATGGCCATTTCGTTTCTGCTTACTTAACTCTTCAGGAAACTTCTGACAAACATAAAAAAAAAACTAAAAATTTTTGTCCAAACAATAAAGCAAAGGCAAAAATCAAAGTTTAACCAAAAACAACAATAACCAACAGTAATTCTATTTTTGTTTCTCTACTGTACACGGCTGACTTTTTTGTGGCTCTTATAAAGTTAAAAAAGGATGAAAAATAAACTATCAAAAAACCTGCGATAATTTATTTCCATGCTTAGGCACTTTGCAAATTGTTAAATTAAAGACACTGGAATATTTTTCAATTATTTAATTTTCAAAGTTTTTTATGTAAATTAATTAATTTCAAAAATATTCCCGTGTCTTTAATTTATTTTTTTTTCTTTTTGGCACGAAATCAATCCACTATGTACATAAGATTAAGAATAGATATTTCTTTAACCTTTGCGTAGAACTTTTAAGAAGACGAATATATATGATGCTAAGACCCATTATGTAGAATATTGTTACGTTTTTCTCTTTTTAGAACAAACGTACGGATTCTTTTAATTGCAAATACCACTGTGGCTCAATTTAAATTCCGTATTCTTTACTTTATGGCCTTCTTCTGGCTATACTTCTTGATTCTACCGGTCTTGTGAATCCCAAACAAATGCAGCTATCCACGCTACACTACTGTGCTACTCCGGCGAGACATAAACTACTACTCGATGCCTTGTTTAGTAACCTTAACCATCCACAGTCATCTCCACTACTCCTTTTCATCCAAGCCAGTCATCCTCTTTAATCTAATAGCCATAACAAACGTCTTCTATACATTGTTGTGGTGCTGTTACACTTCCCTGCGCTAACCGCTACCGTTCTTACTTTTTATTATAAAGGGCTTCTTGACAATTATCTGTTTCTCTTATATTAAATTTGACGTCTTCACTAAATTATCTGCCATGGCTTCACACAATAATTGTCTTTTGCCTCTCGAGAGGTTTGTACTGCTGTTTTACTAATTTTAAATTGCTTTACAACAATTATTATTTTCGGATGTCTTTACGCATGTCTGAACACGGAATCGAACTCAGAACCTCCTGTTATGTAGCACACTACGCTACCAACGTAGCCATTGAGCTGCTCAGCTTTTGTTAGCTAATTGTGGTTTTTATTCTATACACACACCATTACCTTAATTAACTTATTCAGCACGCTCATACGGATAACAACAACAGGGGTTGCCAGATCTTATATTCGTAACAATATGTACGACATAGTGGGAGATTATGAACTTCACAAAATCTCGAGTTTCTTAAACGGGAAGAACTCAGTATTACCAGGGCTATAACAAATAGGTTAAAGTTATTCCTTAAAACCACGCCTAGGATATTAAGCTAAGATTTCATAGTAAAATCGAAGCACAGACTCTGGCTCCAGTATTGAGAAAAAATAAAAAATTGAAAATTCTATCTTGAAAGAAAAAAGTCGACTAACTTTTCGACGGGGAGCCTAATAGATATCTGAAATGTTTAAATTTGTTTTAGGAAATGCGCATGGACTTATAATTTTCTTAGTTCTTGAAAATGTACCATTAAAACAATTTACCTTTCTTCCCCGAAGACTTATATTCTGTTATACGTGATCTTTAAAAACTACAACACGAACCACGAGATAATTCTTGGACTTCTTCCTTTGTTGCTTATAATGTAGTTATATATATGTCTGCTACAAGGACTAGTTTAGTGATTCACTACTTACTGATAAAATAGCTTGCATTTGTTTTCCTAAACGCTGCATCCATATATTCTTTAGTAAATAGTTTGATATTTTACCAAACAATTGTGATGATTTGGCGGTGGATTTTTGTCTCCCAACTATTTTCCGGGGGTTGCGTAAGAATGTTGCTCACCACACATATTTTAACATTAGCATCAACGGAAACGTCAATTGTATGGTTCTATTTGACGTCGTAGTATTCTAGCCGCAACGAATTGACTCTGATCCTATTTACACCATGACGCTTTACCCGTCTACCAAGTTGGTGGAATCTTGACAGATATTCGTGCTATTTATAAAATCGATACAAAAGCATCGTTTGAGCTATTAAGAAAAATGTAAATGGTTGGTTGCATCAAACAATACGTCAAATGAACAGTTTAGTTTTAAAACATGTCATTTAGTGTAAAAAATTAGACTCTAGTTAAAAAAGCTGTTAGAGTTAACTTTACCCGCTTGTCTCTTTTTTAAACTGGTACAGTATAATCAATTAGAAAATCAATTTTGAATTTTTATTATTACCCCCTTTTCCATTTTAAGTGACGATATATCTTTTACAATAATATCATACTAGTTATAAATTTATTTTTCATATTACATTTAAGGTTCCTAATAAAAATATTAGATTTTACATGAAATTTACAATGGTTGTTTAGTTTTAAAACGTGCCAAATGGAAATTGGTATTATTTTTAAAAAGTTTGTTACTATAAGAAAAGAAATATTTTATGTATACCAGAAGATTACAAATATTAATAACTTTCACAAAAATAAAATATTATATTATACAAAATTAATAATTAATGAAGTGTTTTCTATTTATTTATTTTTCATTCGTGGTAAATATTTTGGATTTATGTATTTTAAAAATTAAAAAAAAAAAATCATTAGTTCGAGTTTAGACTGCCGAAAATTTGCAAGAAAAACACATGGAATTCTCATCCATTTTTTCATTCGCGCTCACACAGACGAATATTTGTCGGCAACATTCCATTTGTATTGTTTGTTCGCTTTAAAATGTAAGCAAATAAAATATAAACGAAGCGTATCATCGAATTGTTAGATATTCCTGACATCGAATTGTTAGATATTCCTATTCCAATTTTAACAAAATCTATAATTATATATATTTTACTTCACGTTTAATGTGATTCAAAGTATTAAATAACAAGAACATTTTGCAGTTTTTAATGCTTAACAAAATAATAAGAATCCTCAATCAGCAAGGAAAATTAAAGAACAACATTCTAAATGGATTTAAATAAAGTTGTTAGCAAACAATAATCTAATTTTCACCACTTTTACTACCAAATACACATACATACATACCTAATTGTAACATAATACTACCACTTACTTACACTTAAAAGTGAATATACAAAATTATATATCAAAAGAAATTAAGTGTTAAGAGATGAAAAAACAAGAATGCAATGAGCGCTTTACAAAATGTGACATAAAATAGAAATGTTGTTCGAAGAATAACATTCATTTTGTAAAATGAAATAAAAATTGTATGAATAAATAGAAAGTAAAATAAAAATCAGCCATTAAAGTGAGAAAATGAAGTGTTACAAAAGGCAACAAATGAAAAAAAAAAAACAAAATAAATAAATAAAAAATGGAGAAAAAATCTAGTGTTAAAAAATAAATAACTAAAAACAAGAACAGAATATGAATAAAATTCAAATTTAATAATGAAAACATCAGCTTAGAAATGGTGAAAAAGAGCACTCTCGAAGTAAATTAAATTAAGATAGTGAAGTTGAAACTCTTAGCACAAATGTTAATATAAATAAAAGAAGCAAAAAAGGTCGCGAAATAAAGTTGCGTTGCAAAACTCGCAATCGAATTTTGCTATCAGGACATATATTTTATTCTTAGTTAGTTCTTAGTACGTTGAAGTCGTTGCTCTTGTTTTTGATTTAATAGTAAAAACAGCTGAATTAAATGAAACTATTGGAACAGAAATTGTAATCAAATACAGCTTGAGTATTTTTTTGTAAATATTGCAAAAGAATATAATTTGCCGCGGCAAACCATTTATCTTCAAATAAAAAAAAAAAAAATTGGATGAACTTGAGGTAGAAAGCGTATTTCTACGATCTATAAGGACCGGCTGGTCGTTCGGCAATTCAATAGCAATCCACTGCACAATGAATCTCATAAGTGAAAGAGCAATTTGACGGCGTTTAACTGAATAAAATGAAGCAGTTTCAATTCGCCAAAAACAGAAGCCTCTTTTTCTCTGGTGTAATGTTGTGTGGACTGATAAGAGTAGTTTCGAGTACCACTCACACAAAAAAGTTTTTGTCTTTAATCTCTCAAAAGAAAACTGAGAAACTTTGCAAGAAATATATTAAGGTCTTATAAGACATCTTATAACGGATGACACAAAAGCAATGAGAAATTGTGAACGTGCATGTGACCGCAAATATCACTTTGCCTTTATGTTTATGTTGAAGACGGAGAGAGATAAATAAATGTGACTAAACACACTAAAATAACGTAAAAGGAAAATTGTTAAATAAGGAGTCGCCTGCTTCGCGAATAATAATTTAAAATGCAGTAAAATGGGCGAAAACTCGCAATAACTTATTTGCCGAAAAGTTTTTTTTAACTTTATTTCATAAATTCTACATTTCGGTTTGAGCTAAAATTTTCTCCGTTTGGAAAACTTGATATTGGGTTTATTTAAACTTTTTAAGATTTTAGTAAATTGGTAATTTACTGACGGAGAATCTTTCGAATTTTTTTTAGTTTAGATTTGAAACTTTAGGAGAAAATGTTTAAACGTGAAACACCTTGTTTTCAGAATACTCTGAGTCTTCTTCTCTCTCTCTCTCTCTCTCTTTCTCTCTCTCTCTCTCTTAGGGCATCATTATTTTGGTTTACAAAAATTTTGTTCTTTATCGACATGCAGAATATCTATCTGAGCACGCCTACGCAAGGGGTAAATCGGTGAGGGGACACTGGAACATTTGGGCAACCTCGGTGCCGATAAACTGGCGAAGAAGGGGACAATGCTTGACGAGGGTGCCTTGATATCTTCTGTGGCATACCCCTCTCTGCATGCGGAATGCACATCGATGCTGCTCTCTAATAACTAGCCCAGACCAGATGGTCTAACGAGTCGACATGTTCGACCGCTAGAACAATCTGGCTCTCTTTGGATCGGGGCAGCGCGGCTACACTATTGCAGCTACCGAAGGTTCTACTACGTGACTGCTGCGGTCACTGGGCCCTGTATATTTGGGACTTTTGCTAGGAGAATGGGTATCCCTTTTAACGAATTCTGCAGAAGTTGCTAGGAAGAGGAGAAGGTGAAACATCTTCTTTGTCAATGCGCCGCACTAGGGTGTTTACGATTTAGATATCTCGGCCAGCGGTACTATGATCGTCTATCTTATATATCGTCAGTGGGTCCAGGTGGCATTATTTCCTTCTTTAGGTACAGTGGGTGGTTAACCGGCCCACAACCGGACATCGTGATTCATTCAGGGGGATGAGCGCACACTTTGGTCGACCGACCTCACTTCGCGGATTCTTTTCTGCATTTTTCTCGCAACTTCTCCGTATTCTCATACCCGCGGTTCTTTTTGTTTTTTCTTCTCTGTCTTTCTCATATCTTTATCACCATTACTTTTTTTTAATTCCTACCTTAATCTTCCCTCTCTGTTTCTTCTTCTCTCTTCCTTCTAACAGCATCTAACACAAAGGGACCAATCAATGGACCCAAGTGGGCTGTGATAACACGGCTGCCTGCCTAACCTAACCTAACCATGCACAATAGAGATGATAGCTATTCTTAAGTTTGAATGGAACTTTTAAGAAAAATTATTATTTTTTTTGCCCATAACTGTACTTATCCATTTATATTTTAATAAACGAACACTCATATAAAAAGCAATGAAACGTTATGTAACTACAGCTGTGGATATAGAACCATTTCTGGTTTTTCGAACCAAAGTGATGATGTATGTGTATAACAGAATCACTAATAGAATGATAAAATGTATAGCAGAATAAATTGCTTAAAATCAAACTCTTATTTTTCAATACAAAATACAACAAAAATAAAAGCAAAAGGCAACAGGCCAAAACAATATACAAAAAAGCTATAGTGTCCTGCTTTTAGTAACACATACACAATAAAACACACGTACATAAATGAGTACTTTAAATACACATACACGAATAAACATAAGATTCACAAAATAGTATGTAAATGATGAAAATTTAAGTAAAAAAGAGGTTATTGTGATCACTTTTAAAATAGAAATAAATAGAAACAAAAGTCACAAGTTTTGAAAAGAAAAACTGCAAGGACACATAGATATGCCCAATTTAACATTAAGGTAACAACAACAACAACAAAAACATTTATACAAATTCACTTACTTTGTACTGTTAGTAACTGTTAGCAAAATAATAATAGAATAATAGAGGCGGTTGAAGTAAAAGCAAAGAGTCAATTGCGAATCACGTTAAAATACACTGAGTTCGTACGTTAACATTTTGATATTTTTGTTTAATTTTGTGAAAAAATTAATTCTTTTCTTTTGTAACAAAGGCACAAGACGAATTGTTTTTACTGTATGTAACACTTGTTGAATATTTTACTATTATTCCTTGTTATTTTTATAGGATATAAAAAAGAAAAAAAAAAGAGTTAACATTGGAAGGCGTTAGTATATTTTCTTATCTAACGTTTGTATCTGATACCCATTCTATTGAATTCTTCATAGCCTTTTGGAATACAGATGTATTTGTGTTTTATTGCATGATAGAGGGAACACCTCAAACGAAATACAGGGTGTCCGCCGGGAAGGTATACTGCTTTACTGGTTTATAATTTTAAATGCAATATAATATCAGATAAATATCCGCCTTGTTAGCTTCACAAATTCCAGCCCTTTTAAGTACATTTATCATTTCATTTTCACAATTTTTACTTGGTATTTTATTAATTACATCACGAATATTTTGTTTGAGTTGCCCAAGTTCTGAGCAGTCAAATCAGGCAACATCACCATTTCTAGAAATAACTTGTTGTGGAAAGGGGTCTTGCAGCAATTCCATTTTAATCCTGGCTGTATGGGATATGGCACTGAATATTTTCCCATAATAAATTTGCCACGTGTCTACTTCAGGACTTCTAAATATGAACTGTCAAGATTAATGTTCACCAAAATGGCGGCAAGGTATACTAATTCCTGGCTCGTAAATTTTAACAAAAACTCTATTGAGGCTGCATTTAAAGACTGCACATAAAGTAATGTCGTGCAAATTCTGTGTACGTATTACGACTAAAAATGTTTGCGTTATTTGCTTTGGAAAGTAAAAATTTTCGCAATTCCTTCGAAGTGGGTTCATATCTAATAAAATTGGTTGTACACGATATAAATTAATTAACTTTATTTAATTGATCTTTATTAATATCATTCTTATCGCATATAAAAATTCATAGGGCAACAATTTCAAAAATTATTTTGTTCCAAGAAGACAATACATAAGTTGCATTCCTTATGCAAATTTTAGGGAAAATTGTTTAAAGAAATATTAATTTACCGCAGTACCATAAGCTTTTAAATTATGTTTCTAAGGCCTGACAACACATACGTAAGTGTAAGCTACGGTATTAACTGTCACAATATAGTGAATTTTTAAAAGCAAATTATTCAAATTACTTTGAAATTCAGATGTTAATTTAATTTACAAAAATAGTGTTAACCTTCATAAGGTCCTCAAATTTTACTTACGTTAACGTTCTTTGGGTCAAATTTGACCCAGTTAAAAAATTCGATATGAAAAAACTTGTTTTCTTTAATTAAGTTTGTTTTTAAAGTTAGTACTTTTTTTTAGCTTTGTTTTGAATATTAAAGCTGCACGTTTTGTTTATTTATTACGAATTCATATATGTATATGTTTATTTTAAATAAAGAAAGTTCTGTTCTTGGCAAGGAATTTTGCTGTTTTATATAGGGCGTGGCAAACTACAATCCTAAATATTCCAAAAAATGACGACGTTTGGCAAAACAGTACCTCGTTTCTGTATTTCTCGCATCGTAAAAGTTTTCACATCAAGTGTGAAACAAAAAATTTCATCGTTTCTCGATTTGCGAGTAAAAAGTGTTTCTGGTTCTTAATGCGAAAACAGACAACATTGATTCTGTTTTTACTGGAATAATTCCAGTACTAGTGTCAAATAAAAACAAAGCGTCAAAATAAAGAAATAAATTATCAAACAATATAAAAGTTAATAAATAAAATAAGTTTTAAATAATATAGCGAAAAAAATGTATAGTGTGGTCTTAATAATAGCTGAAGAGAATGATCGGCGAAATATTCTTAAATTTTCTATTTTGTAAATAAAAAGGTACAAAACATAAATAAATGCATGAATACTTATTGATAATACTTTTTTATTATTAAGTTAAATTGCTTTTTACCTTTTCGTCTGAATTAGACTCCATGTTTACACAAATTTAAAAATATATTTTTAATCTTACTCGTTTTCGCACTGTTTTTAAAGGTGAGTTGTTTTGACAGTTCTTGCGTTAAACTTTTCACAAAATATTGGTACAGAAACACTTTTTCTCGCATACTTCCAATAACTGTTGGAAAATAACTTAAATGACATATAGTTCTCGCATTTTAAAGATACAGAAACACTTGTGCGAGAAAACCCATTTTTTGTTTCAATTTACATCGTTTTTCTAAAAATTCAGTTGTTTCATGCGAAAACTTTTACGATTCGAGAAATACAGAAACGAGGTACAGGTCTCTTTCCAACCATTACTAGCCGATGTAAACAATATAAAAGCATTGAAAGCTGATATATCTAAAATGTTGCAAAATACAACTTGAGGCCATCCATTGGTTTTCCTTTTGCAAGTGCAACATGAACAACTTTATCCAGAGTATCAACTCCTCCTTTACATTTATTGCAGTCTAGTATCATTTGCGGTTTTTTGTCCTCACGATTGCTTATTTCTGGACTATGATGCAAAGTGCTAAGAAGATTCATAGACTTATTTTTCTTTGGAATATATGAAACGAGAGTAGTGTCCTTAGTGAAGCAAAAAATGATGAAAATAACGGTCTTCCTTTAGTTGACAAAAGCTTAGGTGTCAATTCAATCCTTATTGTCAAATCTTATTACTCTAGAATGACTTTTGAATCTTCTCAATGGCATAATTGCTCTAAAAATTGGTATTCCTTTTTCAGAGTTCCATACACATTCTGTACTTTCATTATTTGATCTTTACACTCCAGCTAACAAAAGTGTACCCATAAAGGTGTCGTCAACTTCAGTCCAATCCATATCAAAAACACGTTTACCTTTATTATTGATATATTTCAAAATAATGTTTATTACAGGTGGCGGGAAAAACAATTGAAAAGTGGAAATTTCTTCCCTTGTGATTATCGAACAAGAGTAGCGGGTGAAGTGTGGTTTCACGCTAATAATTTTCTTGCTCCGGAATCTTCCTTGACTATTTGTAAGAGGTTGTCTGAAATATATTATTCCACCTACTTTTGTTGTCATTGCTGCAGTTGTTGCTACATCAATTTCATTTCCACTAAAACTGTCAGTTTTCTCCGCGATTCTAAGTTATCTTCATATTCTGAACAAATCTCCTCTTCGTCCGATAGTGCATTTAGCAAATTTTCTATTTCACTAGTATTAATTTTCCGACAAGAAATACAGACTCGACACTTTATAACGTTGATACGTAAGATTAGTTCCGTGTTTATTATATGACTGAAAACAGTTTTGCATAACAAAATAAGCTTTGTTTTTACATGGGGACCCGTTTTTCATACCAGTAATGTTCACCAAAAATGGAGAAAATAAAGGAGACAGATATATTGACTTTTAATTTTGGTGAAAAAAACATTTGCCATTTTTCTTTACAAATAAATTATTTTAACAAAACTGTGTAAAAACATAAAGATTATGTTACGGGTCAAATTTGACCCGAAGGTCTTAAGTGCTAAAAACTGCATAATTTTTTTTTTTTGTACAATATTTTCTTATAAAAACCAAAAATAGTTATTAGTATTCAAAAATAAATAAAATTCATAAAATATCTAAAATCTAAACCCCCTACTTTCGGAAAAAAATACAATTTTCTTTCAAAATGGGTCAAATTTGACCCGAAGACCTAATGAAGGTTAAAAAAAGCTCATGATAAGCTTAACTGATATTTTATACCTTTCATTATATATGTAAATTTAATTTCGAGAAGTTACTACAATCAAAGAAATACTGGCCCAGCAAAAAATTAGACATTACCTTAAAAAGTACTTGCCATATAATGACTTACTTTTGTGGTTGCCATATTTTGTTACTCGCTTACAAAACACATTACATTAGTTTCCAAAAAATGAAGTAGTAATGGAACTAGTTCTTTATGTTAAAAGAAACTACCGTACTAATGGTACTCATTATTTCCTACAATAATTAATGTAATCTATTCTCAGTAATTGATTATAAAAGTCTCATGCCTTGTTAAAATAATTAAGTTGGCATTCTAGTTGGGAAGTACTTCTGTCAAAAATGCTTAATTCCACACTCGATTACCTTTTCAAAAATCAGAGAAACAAACAAAAAAGTATGTACCATATTTAATTTTACATAAAAATATCATCGGCTCTTAATGGGTTAAGCATTTTAAAAATTTTAGTATTTCCTTAAAGATCTACGAAAAGTTTAGAGGCCCATAACTCGGAAAATATGGTCGAGCGCCAATTTTTTACTTGATAGTTTTTCTTCTTTTTTAATTCTCTATCTCCCCATATATTTGTTTTTTTGATTGATGGATAAATTAGAGGCAGGCGTAGTGTTCTGCCCGATGCCTCGAAGTACACAGACCGATGTTGCTAATATTCAACAGCGAAATTTTCGAACTATGTCTGATCAATTGGCGTACTTGAATATTCTGTAGATGATCTAGTGCCTTGACAAAGTTGATTTCAACCCGAACACGGAAGTTCAGATGGACAGAAAGACATACGGACATGGCCCAGTCAACTTTGAGATGAATAAAAACTCAGAATATATATACTTTTTGGGTTCAGAAACGGATATTGTAATTATTACACACGGAAAGGCAAACTTAGATATACACTTAGATATACACAGAACTTAAGAATTCCATTTAATCAAGAAAAAGTCAGCTTTGTGGGTTACTCGCTGTTAGCATTTTTTCAATGTACATCTACAAAGCTAAAACCTAAGCATGGGCTACATTCGACAGAGATCGTTACCGCACCGACAACCGAAATCAATGACATATTGTAATCTAAATTTTTCAATAACTTGATTTCGAGAAAAAGGCCTGCCAATTAGCTTTCAAGGTCGTGCAATTTCACACCTTTGGATCAGCTTCTGTAAGGTCACGTAAAGAATGTTATTTTTAGTGATAAATCAGCAAAAAGTTATGCCTCGGAGGCCAGCATAAGCTATATACCCGAAATCATTTTCAAAGGTGAATGGCCATGTATTGATTTTTCTAATAAAATTTTTTTTCGCTTAAAACTTATTTCGCTTTGTATTATTTTGTAAAATTTTGAAATCTACTGTACTTTTTTTAATTTTGTATTATTATGAACTATTTTCGAAATAACACTAATCTGTAGGCATAACCTTTTATTACAAAAAAAAGTTTTTAAAATCGGTTTAGAAATGGCGAACAAAAATATAAAAAACTGACGAATTGTTGAATTGGTTTAAAAAGCGCACAATTTTTTTTTTTTTGATGGAGGAGTTAGGCAACAAAATATTGATTAATTGTATCAAATTTCAAAATTTGAATATTAAAAAAGTTTATCTAACAAAAATTATAACAAATCACCCTTGTACTTGAAGCTCTTACTAACTAGATTTTTCATAGCTATTGACGAAATTTTTTCTCAAAGATTACTTAAAATTAATCTGATCTGAAAATCTACCACAAATGATTCGAACAACACATATAACCAATAGAAATAGTACCACCTAGAGGATTTTAACAAAGACTATTCCACTTGTTGGTGTGCTTAATGAAATTAGAAGACATTGATGATGGCGACAACATCAAGTATAACAACATGGTTGACAATAATAATGACAACGTTCAGCATGTTTTGCTTTTATATTTTAAACTTGTTTTATATTTTCTGTTTAATAAAATTAACTTTACAGAGCACAAGAAATGTCATCCGTTGGTTATACGTTTAACAGAAACCATTAAACGGGTATGAACACTTGTGTATATAATGGCGTTTGTATTGTAGTAAATGATGCTGACACTGTATTATTTTATCTAGTGAAAACTACACAATCTACTTGAATGCTCTATAGTATATTTACCTTGTTTGTATTTTAATAATTTTTAAATGTATAAAAATAACCATATTAAAGCTTTGTTCACTGTGGGCTTAAAGTTAAAAAAACACAAATTTAATGAAATAGGGAAAACTAAAATTAAGTAATGAAACAAAATAAGTAATTGATTAGTGAGCAGATTTCAAACCATATGCTAGCTAGTTTTTATATTTTAAGGGAATTACGAACCTGAGCCTAACTTAAATATAACCAATATTAATATTACTACAACAAAATAAACAGTTTAAATTTTTATTTATTTATAAATTCTTTTAATTTTTGCTTATTTGAATCCACTGTAAATGACTTTACTTCGTTAAAATTTAAAATTTAAAGTTTATGCTACTTTTGTGTCTGTCCCATTTGCTTGGATTTCTTTTGCATCTAAAGTTAGTTTTAGAAGCGTGCAAAAATACTAAACAAAACATTTAAACGAATAATGTAATGAACTCTTTCATTCTTCTCTTTGCACTTGTCTTTTTTGCTCTTCCATCACATTCAATTTCTTTTTTCGGTTTTTTTTCTTTTTTTGCATACCATAGAGATGTGTTGATAGAGTTGCGTTTTACTTTTTGTTGTCTTCGACAAGGCAGTAATGAAAATGATAGTGTTTTAACTAAATGTTTTCTTAATAATATAAAGTTAAAGATTTGCTTGTTTTTATGATAAAAGAAGTGAGAAGTGAGTTTGTATGCATTTGTGTGAATTGAGTTTATTTTATAGTCACAACATACATACACATATTTATAATTGTTAGTAACTGCTTGTAAAGCAAACACTAGTCAGGAGCATACATACACACACAAACACTAAATATCAAATACCAAATAAAAGTAAAAGAGCAATAACACATGAATTGATCCCTTTTGGTGTTTAATTCAATTTATGAACAGCAATATCAAAGCATTCACATGAACATTAAACTATTGTTAATGTTCTCTATTAAAAGAAGCAAAAACATCTACACTCTAAAGAACGTGTGCATCAAATTGTTGCATCAGACAAAATGTAATTAATTTCTTTATTTACAATATTATTTACATTTCATTTTAAGTATAATTTAAATTGTAAAGAATTCAAGGTTTTTCCTTTTTCTGCTTAATACGAGTAGTTATAAATTGTTATAATTTTCAATTACATATATACATACATGATTAAAGAAGTTTTGGAGGCAAAACTTACAAAAACCTATTTTATTTTTTTTTAACCCTAGAATATCATGCTTCGTGCGCAATAGGTAAGATTATTTTTTTGAACATGCGTCGTCGAAATGACGATGTATGATATTTGTGTAATTTTTAGAACTTAAGGCCCAACTATAATGTGCATAACAAAACTTATACAAGCTTATACAACTGTGTAAATACATTAAATTGTATGACGTAAACTATAATGTACATAAGATAACTTTTCGTCACGTTTCGTTAAATGTCATTTCTTTATGCAAGGTACGAAACTGATCGCACTTTCCGTACGGAAACAGCTGATTGTGCTTTGTGTTATACATTGATAAGAAAAAACTTTAACTAAGACCTAAATTGTTAAATTTTTAATTCAATAGAAAATATAGAAAAAACAACATTTTTCTTTATAGCTATTTTTTTTACAAATTTAAATTAAATTTGTATTTATACACACATAATTTTATTTCTTTTATTTCAATAAAATACATAAGAAACTATTGAAAAAACTTAGCATTGGAAGTTTTCTATATACAGATAATCCTTTGCATCCTTTTGAATACAGCCGTAGTCGATTCGACGAAGTATGATGTTTTCGATATAAAAATAAGTATGATATTCTAGGGTTAATAAAACAACTTAACTTCATAACTTGCTAACTACTATGATGATGCAAGCTCATTAATATGGGTATACTCAGAAGTTAAACATGTGGACATGAATTTTAGAGTTAGTCTTTCTATTTTGACGTTTACTAATTCTACACCCGCAAGTGCATGGAGACGCTTTGTAGAGAAAAACCATGGAAAATTTTATAACATTTTTGATAATTTATTATGAGAGACTTGTAATTTTTGTATGTGACATTTTGCACATGTGGACCATACAGAAGCTGCATAAAATATCACAGCATGAAAATATGATTTTAATATTAATATCTTGTTCTCAATGCTAAGCATTGAATTTCTATTTATAAATGGATATAATATTGCAATTAGTTTTTTAATTTCCTTTTAGGATCGAAGACTTCTCCTAGGTATTTGAGAGACAAAATGTTATTTTATGTTCTTGCTAATTTATTTTAAAATCATAAATTATGCTAACGAACGTTTTGCAATTATGCATACAACTAAGTTTATTTTATAAAAAAATTATAAAATCTTAACAATACCTTACTACTATAGTTTTTTTTAACGGTAACTGATACATACTCAATATTTGTAAACAAAAAGAGTGTTGTAATTTTAACTAGAAGCATCACTCACAATCCTGTTACAAATTTTGGTAGCCGTTCGACTCAAATACTTAAATTCTTAGTATTATAAATGAACATAAATTTTGGGATTTTCCCATAAATTTCGTATGCTGTACACAAACCTTAAATTTGAACCACTATAACATTAACAAATCGTTCAAATTCTAACATTGACTTTAACTATGTTTGGCCACCCTCGGACACAGTGCGGCGTAAGGACTTAAAAATCTGATGACTTAAAAAATTTAATAAAATTAGATTTTTAAACCAGTAAATAAATTGTTTTTAATGAAAATCTTTAAATTATTTACAAGTATTTGTTTACTGAGGTTTCTACAGGCCAAAGAATGTGATCAATTGCGATGAGCATTACTACCACAAAAGCTCGTTGGATTTTAATAAAAATTTTATTAATTTTTCGTATTGCCCGACTACACTGGTTGACACATTAACGGGCCTTTTTTGTCTGAGGGCAAAATGTATCAGTTTTTATCTTTTATACACGATTGAGAATACATAACAAACTTTTCGAAAATATTTCTACAAATATTTCATCTAACAATATTTAAAATATTCCAAAAGTGATTTTTCGGACGTAAAAGCTTTGATTAAATTAGGCATATTTGTGGTTGATATTAATACAGCAATTTTGAAAAGAACCTTTAAACCCAACGTAGTTCAGCGCACTACTCTGAGTATAAATTATACAATTCCTAATAATTTTGAATGTCACGAGGAATTAATATTTAAAGGTATTAAATAAAACTGAAGTAGATAAACTGAAAAGTAAAATTAATAACCAAATCGGTAATTTTAATAACTTCTTCTGGCTAATTAGCATAATATTTTTTAAAGATTAGCAAATTTAATATAATATTCCCGTAATTTTATTTTAATTATTAATTTGCAAGTGCAAGTAAATGATTTAAATTAATTCCTTAGAAAAATGAACAAAATATGATATTACTTTATTAATCAAATTTTTTTGAGTGTATAATATGTAAAACATCTATTTACTTTCTATAAAATGTAAAAGATTTCATATCACATAACTTTTTAATACCCTTTTCAATATGTCTTTTTATTAAACAAAAATGATACCATAGACAACTTCACATGTAAAGTTTTTTTTTTTCCAACAACGTTTGCATGCAAGCAATTATTGCAAGATTATTTACTGTTGCAAGTCAAAAATGTGTATGTGTATAGTTTTGTATGTAGATATAATTTAAATCGGTTCTTATGTTTGAACTTAAGCTCAATAGCTACTCCCATACAAGAATCACAACACTTATTTAGAAAACTTTAGATTACTAATTTATATAGATTATTAAAACACACTCATTCATATGAAAATATAATAATTTTTTTTATAAACGAAGGGCGTTAAAATAATTTTTAAGTAAAATATTTAAATACTGGAAAAAAAAACAGTTTATTTTGTAGTATAATATTCAAGGCGAATTAATTATAAGGTGATAGCGATAGCGAATTCATTGTTTTTCGAAGGTAGTCTAACTGTCAAGCTTAATATATAACAAATCTATATAACAGTTAGATACATTTTTTATATATGGAGTTTGACAGTTAGAGTACCGGCGAAAATTAAGGAATTCGCCATCGGTATCACCTTAGCCTTGCTAATTTTAAAGTATTCACTTCAAAAAATTAGCTGTTGGGCTTATAAAATATCTGTGAACGGCAAAAATAATTTTTAAACCCGATAGCATTTACTGCCCTCATTTTTTGTCATTCATGTTAAGTATATATTAACATATTATCATCAATAGATTAACGCTTGAACAACGCAACCAAATTATCCAGATTTACTTTAACAATCCGTCATAAATTTGAGAGTAAAATTGTGCTCAGCGTTAAAGCTTATTTTTGGCTTAAAAATTACTGTAGCGTATTTCTTGAAATATGTGCTTGAAAAATGTTCAATGCCGTAGTACGATTAATAATTTTTTGTTTCAAACTATAGAACACATCGATCGGGGAAAGATGTGCTTTCAAATGAATGACGCCATGTACCATATGGCGACTGCAATCATCGATTTATTGAAAAAATTGTTGTCCATTTCTCGTCAAAGTTATAAGATTTGATTATTTCCTGTGGGACCACGGAATTACTTGAGGCGGCCAATATTATTCGTGGCAGTCATTAGATACGTCCTGAAATGCTCTAAAAATGGCTTAAAATAAGACTTCCTAAATGCGTTTCGTTCTGAGCAACCACAGTAGTCTAACGAATATTAATGTTATGTACTGATTTAACGAATAAAAAGATTTAGGATTAATTTAATGTTTCTTATCAATATTTAAAATTTAACACTCTGTTGGTCATAAAAAATACCCTTTAGTTAATAGTGTCACTTTCTTAGAGAGTATACTCGTAGTATATTGGAGCAAAGCAAGGCATGCGACCAAAAATGTTTATCACCAGTATGCATCAGCGAATAGATGCGTGCTTTATTTTGACAGTTATTACTAAAGCAGTAAGATGAGAACACGTTTCATCGTTTTAGTACCTTGTTACTACTATAACCCCTGACAGATAATCATAGTCTTCCATAAGTCTTAAAAACGTTTTACGTTTTCAGCAATTTACATCACGTAACTAAAAAGGCGTTACATAGGCCACCAGAAGAATTGAAGAGTTTCGACTTCTACCCCGTACTTTTCTACAGTTGCTATTTCTAAATTTAAAGCGGTAAATTTTCAAATAAGATCTTGAGGGACTATTACCAATTTTCTGTCCGCTTTATAGGAAAGAGTTTTGCCTACGGGATACTACATACTTAACGATTATTCTTTCCATCGAATATTTTCCTATAATTTTGCAATGTCGTTGAGAATTCAACAAACAAACAATTACTCATTTTAGGCATTATCTTACGGTGGAAGAAGTCAGGTGGTAGGAAGTCAGTATATGTTGACTATAGTCATCACAATTATTCCAATATTTTCGTAATAGTTGTTGCAACATGTAAGATGCTAAGTGATGGAAATTCCGTTTACAGAACAAGTTTTGGGATACTTCTATAAACTGTTGAACAGTCTGTGCCACCACATCCCATAAGGCGATAGCAATTAAACTTATTTTGTGATATTTCTTATTTTAAAATCTTAAGGCCTTATTCATAATCAGTTTTTAAATTTATTACAGGTTTATAAAACCAATTTTGTATGGAAATTTTTAATTAAAAAATATGTAAAAGTAAGCCATAACATTTCTATCGTTTGTAACAGACTTCACTACAAAAACGTTGACAAACATCTAAGACTACCATCGTATGTTTAAAATCATATGAAAGATTATTTTCTAATAATGGCAGCAACAAAAGTAACAATAAAATAAAGAATAAAAGCAAAACTGAGTATAAAAAGGTTCAATTAAGTGTTAAAGACACATTCATATAAAGACTTAGAATATTCGAAATGAAAACATGTTAATACATGCATCACCATCATGTACTTGAATGTTCAATTGTAATCAAAATGAATACAAAACGAAAGAGCAGAAATTAAAACAAAGTTCAAACTGTATATCGTTATTGACAACAAATTGAATAAATACAAATGGGAGACATACGTGTATACAATTCATTCAAAAGTGAATATGTTTGTGTAAAGTTTAACTACATTCTCTTATTACAAGTAGTTGTAGCAGTTCAAGAAAAAAAAAATAAAAAGAAGAGGTCTTATTTTGTTGTTTGCACTTAAAACTAATGATGCAGAAAGGTAGTTAAGAATGCTTAACTACAATAAAAAAAAAGATTATTTTTAAACACGCACTTTTAAAAGGAAGATGAAAAACTAAAAAAGTAAATATGCAATGATGAGTGGAATTATTGATCCAAGTGACAGGTTTCTTGTACAAACGCTGCAAAATAACATGATTGTTAGAGATATTCCAATTTAAATAAAGAATTATGTCCTGACTTGCTTCTTATTTGCCATGTGAATAATTCAATTAGTAATCTAAAGATTTCTAAAAATGATTTTTATCAAGTGGCAGTCGATTTTTAGATCAACTGTCATAGCTTTTAGCTTTGTATGGTAGATCTTTTTTCTTCTCCAAAGTAGACAAAATGGAATCTAACGACACTCTGAGAAATAGATGACTGCCTAAGAGTGCTGAAAAATCCTAGTACTTGTCGCATATATAAATTAATTAAATAAGTGTAAAACTGTTGGATAGAAATAATAAATTAATCTACTAAAAATATAATTTCAGGAAGATTATTAAATCGAGAGTGATATTTGAAAATAGACCATGGTTAAATAAAGCTAACAGAGTAGCACATGCTTTTATAAAATACAAGGCAAAGAAATGGGGCTATATTTAGGCAAAACCAGTGAGTGCTATTCTTTTTTGAAAAAGTGTAAAAATTTTTGACGTTTACCTGAAAAAAAAAATCAATAAGTTAAAACTAAATCACATAAATATTACATTAACCTTAATAAATATTAAGATTACAAACTATCCTTATTAATAATAAAAATTTTTAGATAGATTCCGAGAAGTGCTTTCACATACAAAAATATTTTTTGTACCTTTTAAAGGTTTAATTTGTTTTTGGACTAAAATTTCATTAAATTTTTTCTTGATTCAATTATTTATTTAATCAGCAAATTGTGTTCTTCTAATATAATTTTTGTAATTAGAGAACGTAATAATTTTTCAATTAATTATATAATTGATGCAATTAAGAATTTAATTAATTGCTTATCTGAAGACAAATAGAAACCTTAATGTGCCCGAGAAACATTTTTTTGCTTAAGTCTTTAGCAACTGTTTACCAAGTTTAAGACACAAAGATTTTTTCTTTTCAAACAGTATTGGCTAAATCGAAATTTTAAAGCCATAAGTAAAACAGAAATGAAACTTTGTACAAACGAAATTGAATCAATTAATGACTTAAATATCTTGTTTTTGTCTGTTATATAAGCTGCCATTTTTGCGGCTCTTGACGCAGTCAAAATAAAATGTTGATTGCCATGGATTAAGTAAAGAGTAATAAGTTGCGAAAATAATGGTCTACAAGTCAGATAATGTTTTCTTTGGTGGCAACATCCAGAAAATAATTCGGTACAAAATTATTTGACTTTTGAGATAAAAATAATATTTGAAATTTTTACATCATTTGGATATCCCTACAGATTAAATTTTAAAAAAATCGTTCATTACAAATTTATTTACTTTCTATCTTTCTTTTTTTTTTTCTTGGAAAAATTATTGTTCTAAGAGATATTCACCCCTACCGTGAACAAAATGTAAAATTTTTGTTCCCATGGAATTTGTATTCCCCAGAAGGAAAAATTGCTATCCTGAGTTTCATAGGAACGTTTGTTCCTGCTATCAATTCGTACTGAATACAAATTAGAAAGAAGAAAATATAAATAGGGAAAAAAATATTCCAAATTTTGTAAAGTAAAAAAAATTAATAAATGTTAATGCTTGGTGCTATTATTATTATATTTTATTTCAAGAACATTACGTGCAAGACGCTTAAAAGCCCTTGAAGTTACCCTAGATACAAAAGGTCCAAGCAATGGCAACACGGCTGCCTGCCTAACCTACCCTAGACATTGCTACTGACCCATTTCAGTAAAATAAATTTTTGTATCTGATCAATTAAAAAATATTTTTAATAAAAAATCTTCACAAATCTATAATCAATAGATAGATCTTTTTTTTTTTTTGCATCTTGACGAGCATAATGTCAGTCTGCGCTGCAGTTAAAAAAATGTGTTATTGATGTAAATATTCTAATTAAAGTAAATATTCTAGTTAAAGCAGTTCCGCAGCCAGATTTATAAGAACAAATCTAAGGAAAAAGTGAAAAAATTTCTAGGGAAAAAATCAATCCCGATAAGGGGAATTTTTGTTTAAGTGAAAAATTGTTCATGTGAATTCTTCACGATTGCAATTTGGGGAAAAGGGAACAAGTTTTGAGTGAAAATATATTCATGATAGGGATGATTAATTTAATGAAAATATTTAACGACGAACGGCGTCTTTGCTTCCAGAAATATATCTATAAATATTTAAACTTATTAAAGTTACAAGTTGATAGTAAGGGTCACATATAATTTATGCATATTCAAGAAAACAGAAAAAAAGAAAACATTACTACTTGTAGTGTTAGCTACATTTAACTTTTCGTTGATTTCTTTAAATTATTTAACTTGGGAAATTTTTCAGCGTTTGCATAGAACAATTCCTTAATTCACAAAGTCCCTTTGTACGGTGTAACATCTATTAAAATAATCTTTTTAGTTTAATGGCTGTGAACAGTTTAAAATTAAAATAATAATAATAATAAGAAAGATAACTTGGCATACAACATCTATTAAAACTATGTTGTAAAAATTTTACACAACATAATTACTAGAATAATTGCTCAAAAATTATACATACAGATTCACAATCAAATGGTTTTATACGAGTATATTACGCTCTAAACTTGGTCAGATAAATTAGTATTTTTCAGGTATAGTCTAGATATAATGCTTCCAAAACACAACATGAAATTGTATAGTTATGTAGAATTATTTAATGCAGATTACTAGCAAAAACGTAACTATTGTTAAATTACATGTAAATGTAAATAAAATTAAATAAAATCCAAAACTAACAAAAAGTTACTCAGAATACACTATCCTTTTGTAGCAGCCACTAGAGTGACTTAATAACTTAAAAGCGAAATTTTACACAAAAAAACTAAAAAATATTAATAATAATAAAATAAAACTCTTTGTTATGGAAAGTTTTACACAATTTTAATTAAATTAGACTCTAAATTTAATTTGTATTTAGTTTTCATATAAAAAGTTATTTAAAAACATTTGGAAACAATAGCCTTTATGAACACGACTAAATGGCTTGTGTAAAAGGTGGCTCAAAAATATTCACTTGATTGAAAAACTATTTAAATGAAAATGTACACATGTAAGAAATACAAGTAAAGTTAAAAAATGTATAAATGAATTGAAATTATTCCGGCATAAGTTTATTTTATTTTTTATTTCTAAAAATCTTTTTTAGAAAGAAAAGTAATTTTAAAAATGCATGCGGACATTTTCCATAGAAAACAAGAAAAATTTGACGCTAGCAGAATGAAATGCTGCACTTCCTGAAACGCTACGACCTTCATCAGCATTATTCGCATCTATCTACCCTAGTTGTGTATTTTATAAACATCATCTATTTAACCAACTAACTTTGTGAATAAGAATACGAGGATATTCATATCAACATTAATTTGGTTAGATGAAATTTTCACATAAACCAACGTATTTCTTTTACTGTTGTCTCTGTATTTCGACTTGTACATTTGTGCGGTGCGAAGCCCTTACCAGACGGTGGTCAAACCACTATTCTTTGCAATTTTAAGGCCATGGCTTTTAAGATCATGAATCTACCTTTTGCTAAAGGGTCGGAGCCTATCCCTAAACTCCTAGCCTTCCGTCTATTCCACGCTAGACCCGCAGAAATAGACTTTTATGAAACCACAGCCACCACGTGTACCCCGAAGGAACCGCACCAATAACCGGCTACAGAGAGGGGCGGCAGTCTGTATGGGCTACCGGTTCTTGTGGCACCAGTTTATTTCTTTGCTATTATTATTCATACCAGGACACTGGTACATTCTTCGACAGTTACCCCACTGTCTATCCAGATTCAGCGCCTGCACACCGGGGGACTGATTCCCCCGCTGTCAAAGATTCGAAGTACCCCCGGGGGATACTCAACGGACAACCATTTGCTGTCTTTTTGTTTGCTGGTTATAATGACTTTGTTTACTTTTTATTCTAGAAGAATAAAACAGTGCCTCTATATGCAGCAAAACCTTCATCACAATTTATTGCGAAATGGTCCTCTGTGATCATTTAACGAATTCAATTTTTATCTGTTAAAATAAAAATGACGTGGACAGCTCCGCATATAAGTCGTCATTGGCATTATCCAGGAGCTCTCACTATATTTTCCAATTACAGAGACTTGGTCGAAAGCATTCGACCAAATTGTTGAACAAATTTCCATTTCTGCTTTTTGCTGCACTTTATTTACACATATTTTACAAACCGTTTTATTACACTAAACAATAAAAAGAAATTTAAGATTCTTTTGCAGTAACAGGTTTTATATGATTAAAGCAATGTTCGCTTTGGTGTGAATTTAACTAATGCCTGTGTTAGCATAGTACAATTGAGAAATCAATAAAGAACGCCTTTGCTGCAAGAAAGTTATATCTAGAAAAAATGTATAATTTAGAAAAATCCACTTAATATTTAATAATTTCCTGGAACTCTTTTTGAGGATCTCTCCCCCTTTTTTTATCCGTAAAGTTTACAGAGTTGGTAACAAAAAACATAAACATATTTTTAAACAAATACAGCAATGATTTGCTGGCTTAACTCTGAAATAAAAAATTTTTACTTACAACTCTTTTGCAACAAAGGTACGACATGTCGAAGCTTAAATACTGCGTGAGACAGAGGCAACTACTTCCAGTGATTATTCCAACGTATCTATTTAAGGAAATTTATTATTAAATAAAACTTAAAGTGTATTTAAATCTTTTTAAAGTGCCTAATAATGTAATATGCGATGCATTTATTTTAAATTGTTTTTAAGATGTCTCTAAGAAAACTAATTGGTTATAATTGACAGAAAAATATAATAAAAAGTTTATATATCTTCTTCTGTTATTATTTCGGAATAAACAAGAGCGCTCTTTCCACATGTATTAAAGGAATTAATAGAAATTTTTTAGCAATATTGAGACGTTTAGAATATTTAACCTAATTTTTTCATAAATACGAATCAATAAAAAAACCTATTGAATCATATATCTCACGATAATAGAAGATAAATTTTAAATACAATTTTTTCAACTGTATAAGAACTACTACTGAGTCACCTTGTATATCAACTTAATATACAAAGTGCACACAAACATGGTTTTAAAAGCACTTTTCCAGTCTTTTAGCCACTTAAAATGGCAACAATACAATATGACTTTAATTTAATTATTTTCTTTTTATATTACAGCACAAAGAAGTTAAGGAAAATATAATAAAAATAAACGAATACAAGTGCTCTTGTTAGCCACTTCGAAAAAAAAGTCCATAATATAAATTGCTTACAATTCTCACCTCTTTTGTTCACTTGCACTTTGGATGCTTTTTATTATTTGCTTTTATAAAACATGAAACGAAAAAAAAAAATACAAAGCAACAGCATGGTAATCTTTTGTAATGGATGTTTTTTCCCTCGACCAGATAAATATGGTTTTATCGTACCCAAAAGAAGAACAGACTTAAATTATTTTTTGAGGGAGTTGATCTTTTGACAGAGAAGGCCGAGACTCTGACTGATAAAGCAAGAAGAAAAAGATGAAGCTGAATTTTTTTAATATTTATTAGACGGAATTTATTATACAAAGGAAAATGACAGCTTCGAAGAAAGCAAATGTCTGGTCTTCTTTATTTTTGCGTAGTTCAAATGTTATAATTTTGGTACCTTTCGAATTCCATTGTCTGCTTTGCAAATGACTGAACCTGATGAAAATCAAGAAAGGTTAAAGATTTAGATGGTAGGTAAACCTATCTGTGAATTTCAAACTGGCTGTAATAAGACTGAGAAAGGCTTAATGTCAATGAAGCGGAAAGGAAATTTTAATGACTGCATGGGACTGTTAAAATTTAAGCACATTTAAGGAAGACGGTTTTACTAGAGGTAACAACACCTATTTACCGTGCTACACTCTTTAGGAAAAGGATAGATGAGAGGTGGCGAAAGAAGCTAAAAAGAGTAGCGAATGCTTCATTTTCAGTTCAGCACTGATGTTTTTGATTGTGCAGTTGATTATGAAGTAAATAGCCATTTTATTAGTTATTTTACTTCGCTGGCGAATGTGTTACGAAGAACTACCGACGAAGGAGGTTGCGTGCTGTAGTGTTAATTATGAATATGTATTTATACCATTAAGCAGAAAACATATTTCTATTTTTTTTTAATTGCCGCAGGGGCTTAACCCAAGCCAACCCGATCTATAGTCAACGTGCTTACTACCATAAATACAGCAGCCTACCACAGCAATGTAACTTAGGGTAATACTCAACAGATTTTCTTTAAGCTGATTGTTGATTCACAATTATAATAAAATTTTATTTTAAGGACGTAATGCAATTATTTTTCGTAAGACAATTCAAAAATTTTAAAAGTAATTCAGTAGAGGTTGTAAAGTTTTCAACGTATAAAATTGTTCAACGTATAAAACTCAAAGACTTTATAAGTCTGACATAAAATTTCTCTAATAGAGTTTTTTTTATTTATTTATTTATTGAATTAGAATTTATTAATTAGCTACAGAAGTACGAGCACCAGCTGCTAGGGTGTATAAGTGGGGAATTACTTTTTAAATTCCATTTCAAGCCTCCCAACCGAAATATTAAAAATTGCTTTTATAACAATCCACTTATTTTTTATAAAGAAAAGCAAGAATGGCATGTAGTTAATCAATTTCCCAGAATTGCATAAATATATTAGAAAATTATTCAAAACTAAAGGCCCAACTATAATGTGCACAAAACAACTTTAGCAAGCTTATACAACTGTGCAAATACATTAAATTATATTGGTAAACTATAATGGACATACGATAACTTTTCGTCAAGTTTCATTAAATTTAATTTCTTTATGCAAGGTACGAAACTGATCCCACTTTCCGTAAGGAAACAGCTGATTGTGCTTTGTGTTATACATTGCTAAAGAAAAATTTTAATTGAAACCTAAATTGTTAAATTTTTAGTTTTTAATTCAATAGAAAATATAGTAAAATCAACATTTTTCTTTTTGACCAATTTTTTACAAATATAATATATTTAAATTAAATTTGTATTTATACACACATATGTATGTATACGATATAAGCGACGAACATCGTTGCATTTTTTAGTACGTTTGGCCACAAACACAAAACAGAAAATTTTTTTTTAATTTTTCTTAGAGCATGAACCAAAATATGTAATGTATGTGTATGTGAATGTTGTTAAATATATAAAATATCTTCCTTAAAGCCTTTTCGTTTTCGTTTTAATTTTTTTTTTTTTTATTTATATAGAAATTATTTTTGGCAAAAGTACGAATTAAACATATATGTGCAACTCTGGAAAATAAGTTACTAAATTTATGTAAGTACACTGTAGCCACATAAATTTCTTTAATAAGTTACCTAAGCATTTGACATGCTTTTCGTTGGATTTTCGACATAAGCTTAAGTTAGCTTATGCACATTATAGTTGGGCCTTAAGCCTGTGATCAATTATGTTGTGAACTCAAGCCCTAAATTTTAAAATTAGTAGATCATGAGGTAAAAAGTTTCCTAAAAGCTTAGCTTTAGCATGCAGCTTGTTTATACAGCAAAACTAAACCGAAAAAGAGATTTTATTTTGAAGAAGCAACAGTTGTTCACAAAAATCTTTCATGTTCTATTTCTGCTAAATAGTTGTGTAGGCAGAAAAATTTACTTTTGATAACAACTTTAAAGATAGATACGATAAAACTTTGTTCTTTTACAATTAATCACAATAAAAAATGAACTTCGCCCAAAATTGAATAAAAAAAATAAATAAATAAATAAATTAGTTGATTTTAAAACTTAAGACTGAAAGTAAGAACAAAAATGGTTTAAAATTAAATATATTATTGAAAATACTATATTTTTTATATCGCACTTGATGAACAAAAGGGTCTTTGCTCAAACTTTTAAAATTTTCAGTAAAGGTGAAAAACTGTTTGTGGATGCATTTTAAGAGAATTTGAAAATCCGAATACATCACAGTGAGCAAGTTCCATTAGAAAATAATTCTACCTTGTTTTTTCTTTTAACCTGTGCAGTTATTGCAAAAAAAACACCTATTTTTTGAGTTGAAGCCATTTTTCTAAAATTATTCGATAATAAATGAAACCAATAGTATTAACTCATAATAATCAATTTGATTTGAACTTGTGTATTAAATAAAAATCATACCTTTTTGTTGATATGAAGGTAGTCACTACATAATTACGAAAATGATCTCAAATGTTGTTTTAGAGATGCAAGAGTTATCGGAATGCGTTAAAATTTTTACAGTAGATGGATACTGATGCCATTAAGGGATTTACATACATAACATAAGAAGATTGGTGATGAAGGATGTGGCGGTCTAAAAAATGCTGCATGTCATTCTGCTAGCATCTAATTTTTCTTGTTTTCTTTGAAAACGTCCGCATACATTTGTAAATAATTTTTCTTTCTAAAAATGTTTAGAAATAAAAATTAAAAGGGAACCAAAAAGCCGAAAATAACTAAATTTTCATTCACTTATAGGATCGATGGTTCAAATCCTGATTGGGAAAAAGCTAAAAATTTAAAAATGAAATTTTCAAAATTTCGAGTTAATATTCTCTTGTTGAGCAAGTGCGTGCGATATTTGTAACAATAACAGAAAGAAAATAAATAGTTAATTAAAAAGAAAAGAAAGAACTTAAGCAAAATAAATAGGTCAGCCTAGACAAAAATATTCGTAGTTCGTAAAAAAATAGAAAAAAATATATCACATAGCTCGTAACGCATGACGGATTTTGTTCGACGTATCAATTGTGTATGTGTTTTATTTCTTATGAGGAATATTCGCAATGAAAAATTAGTTGTTAGTCATAATATGTTTACTACATTATTCGTATCATATGGACAGGATTGCTCGAAAAAGTGATTTAAGATTCAACGTTTAGAATGAGCCTCACCAATATTGGCAACGGTATTTAAATGCCTGAAACTATACTCAAATGTTAATGCCATGTATTGATCTTTCGAACAAAAGATGATTTTTATCAAAATGAAAATTTTTGTGTTAAAATGTCCATCTTAATTTAATTTTTAATCTAATTTCTATTTTATTAATTTAGTTTACTATAGAATATAATTTATTTTAAGTAAATATACAGATACCCTCTGTTCATAGATAAGACATAGATAAAAAAATATTTGAGAGACCTTAATTTTTTCTTTATTTTTATTTTTGCAAAGTTTTATTAAATCAATTACTCACACCAGATATTTTAAATTCCTTGGCTTGTCATCAGTTTTTCATTCAACTTTTTTAAGCAACGTATAGTAGTTATTGTAAAGATATATTGTAAAAAAATACACTTTTTTCTCTATACGAACTAAAATATGAATTGATATTATTTGGAATGACATTACTTTTGAGCAAATCTTCATAGGGAAATCCCTCAAACCATGATAAAATAAATTATTTTTCAATTATCAAATTTCGAAAAATTCTTTTTTCTCATGCTATTCTCCCGATTTATTATTTAAATCACCGATATTGATTATTGAGGGTCAAAGCACGTCTCGATGGCCATTTCGTTATCACTTATTTAACTCGTCAGGAGACTTCTGACAAATATTTTAAATAAACTAAAGATTTTTGTCCAAACAATAAAGCAAAGACTTGAAGAATTTTTGTCTTTGCTTTATTGTTTGGACAAAAATCTTTAGTTTATTTAAAATATTTGTCAGAAGTCTCCTGACGAGTTAAATAAGTGATAACGAAATGGCCATCGAGACGTGCTTTGACCCTCAATAATCAATATCGGTGATTTAAATAATAAATCGGGAGAATAGCATGAGAAAAAAGAATTTTTCGAAATTTGATAATTAATTAATATAATTGTTTATAAAAAAAATCCCGTTGTTTAAAATATTGAATATTTGCAAAGTGCCTGTGCATAAAATAAATTATCGTAGTGTTTTGTGATATTTTATTTTTCATCCTCTTTCAACTGTATAAAAGAGCAGAAAAAACTCTGCCTTATACAGCAGAGAAAGAAAAATGGAATTACAATTGGTTATTGTTGTTTTTGCTTAAACTTTGATTTTTGTCTTTGCTTTATTGTTTGGACAAAAATCTTTAGTTTATTTAAAATATTTGTCAGAAGTCTCCTGACGAGTTAAATAAGTGATAACGAAATGGCCATCGAGACGTGCTTTGACCCTCAATAATCAGTATCGGTGATTTAAATAATAAATCGGGAGAATAGCATGAGAAAAAAGAATTTTTCGAAATTTGATAATTAATTAATATAATTGTTTATAAAAAAATCCCGTTGTTTAAAATATTGAATATTTGCAAAGTGCCTGTGCATAAAATAAATTATCGTAGTGTTTTGTGATATTTTATTTTTCATCCTCTTTCAACTGTATAAAAGAGCAGAAAAAACTCTGCCTTATACAGCAGAGAAAGAAAAATGGAATTACAATTGGTTATTGTTGTTTTTGCTTAAACTTTGATTTTTGTCTTTGCTTTATTGTTTGGACAAAAATCTTTAGTTTATTTAAAATATTTGTCAGAAGTCTCCTGACGAGTTAAATAAGTGATAACGAAATGGCCATCGAGACGTGCTTTGACCCTCAATAATCAATATCGGTGATTTAAATAATAAATCGGGAGAATAGCATGAGAAAAAAGAATTTTTCGAAATTTGATAATTAATTAATATAATTGTTTATAAAAAAATCCCGTTGTTTAAAATATTGAATATTTGCAAAGTGCCTGTGCATAAAATAAATTATCGTAGTGTTTTGTGATATTTTATTTTTCATCCTCTTTCAACTGTATAAAAGAGCAGAAAAAACTCTGCCTTATACAGCAGAGAAAGAAAAATGGAATTACAATTGGTTATTGTTGTTTTTGCTTAAACTTTGATTTTTGTCTTTGCTTTATTGTTTGGACAAAAATCTTTAGTTTATTTAAAATATTTGTCAGAAGTCTCCTGACGAGTTAAATAAGTGATAACGAAATGGCCATCGAGACGTGCTTTGACCCTCAATAATCAATATCGGTGATTTAAATAATAAATCGGGAGAATAGCATGAGAAAAAAGAATTTTTCGAAATTTGATAATTAATTAATATAATTGTTTATAAAAAAATCCCGTTGTTTAAATTATTTTTCATTTTTTTGCGAAAAACTTTATTTATACTTTGTAAAAAATATTTAATTTTTAATCTTCCTCACATTTAAGTATAATAATTATTTCAAAAGATGTTTTTAATTTTATAGAATGTTTCGCTTTATTTTTTGTTTCCGGTTTTACAAGTCAACTTCTTTACCTTAATGTCGTTTTTCTTAGACATGGCATCATCTTGTCTATGCCATGAAAGTTAACAAAAAAAAAATTCCAGAACATAATTTTATGTTTTAGACTTTTTTTGAACAACCACCACTTGGATTACATTAAAAATGTAGTTGCTTACTTTAACCAAAGACTAAACTGAAAGAAAGTTTAAAAACTTAGAGTTGTCAGAGAGTATACAAAGAAAAGCAGAATGAATCCCACAACTAACAAATGACTTTGTTTCCTGAGGCAAATATATGTTGCATATGGTTGTTTAGTATTTCAGTTATTAAGATAACTGCAGCATAGCTAACACTTCAATAGGTTTGTGTTTAACATCAATAATTATTTATATTTTATTTAGTTTTTAAGCAATAGATCTTTTTTATTTTTTATATATATGTTTTCGATATTTCGCTACTCTATTGTGTAGCATCATCAGGAAAATAAATATTTATTTAATTAACAAAAAACAACAACAAAATGTAATAAAAATTTTTTCAAACTAACATATTTCAAAAAAACAAAAATTATTTTGTCATATAAAATTGTTTATACTCGTAACAAATACACAGTACAAAATTATTTCTTATTTACTAAATGTCTATAAACCTGAGCTACATTATCTGTATCTGCCTTAAATTTAATTCTGTGTACTATTGGTGTATTAATTATATGTAACATTTCTAACATATACCGCCGTTTATAATTATTTTCTTTGTTTATTAATGAAACATTTTCAAAATTGGGATAGTGATTTAATCTGGCACAATGCAGTATTTTTGTGAATTATTATTTCTATATCTTTGATCAGATTTATGGCCAGCAATTCTAGCTTTTAGTTTATTTTTCGTTGTTCCTCATTATCGTTTCCGCTACATGGAATCTTATAGACTAAATTTGATAAGTCTTGAATTGGTATATTTTCTTCAGTTTTGCTAAATAACCTGGTTGTATACTGTTTTAATAATCTATTAGTAAGATGAATAGGAAAATTATTATCATTTAATACATCTCTAATTTTCCTATTCTTTTTATGAAATTCAATATCACTCAACGTAAGTATCCTTTCTGTAAAATTTTTAGCTGCATTTATTATATTTCGTTTACTGTGTTTAGAATAAAAGTTAATGATTCTTCCAGAAGCTGTTGGTTTTTGGTACCAATCTATTAATAAATTATTTCCACCCTTAATGAGTAAAAGTGTCTAAATATAGAAGCTTTGAATCATATCCTATTTCTATTGTAAAAGTTTTAAGTAAATTATTAATGATATTTTCTGATATTATACAAAATAAATCATCAACATATTTGGTCACTATTATTCGTTTGATACTAAGCTTTCCAATACATGTGTCTAGTAGTTTCTTCATAACAATATCAGCCACAATTGGAGAGGCAGGAGATCCCATCGGTAAACCTTTCTGTTATTTATAAAATGTACTATTATGTTGGAAATATCTATTATCTTCTATACAAAATTTTACAATACGTAGAAACAGACATTTTTCTATATTAGTATGTCTTTCAATAATATTCAATTTTTCCTCAATTGTGCTTATTGCTAGATCAACAGGTATGCTTGGAAATAATGACACTACATCTAATGAAATTAACTTTTCATCATCACATAGAATTAATTTTAAGCCAGACACAGATGTAGTTTAGATTTATAGACTTTTAGTAAAAAAGGAATAGTTTTTGTACTTTGTATTTGTAATAAAAAATTTTTATATGACAAAATAATTTTTTGCTTTTTGAAATATGTTAACTTAAAAAATTTTTCTTACATTTTGTTGTTGTTTTTTGTTAATTAAATAAATATTTATTTTCCTGATGATGCTACACAATGGAGTAACGAAATATCGAAAATATAAATAAATAATAAAAAAAGACCTTCTGCTTAAAAATTAAACAAAATATAATACATTAAAAAGGTCAAGTAAAAAACTTTAATAAAATATCAGAGAATGGCTTCAATAGCATTTAACTCTCTAATAAATTGAAATTTTCCTGGATATTTTTGTTCATATTTAGAGAAAGTTCGTTTTACGTAATTTCTGAAATTAATTCATTTACATTTTTTCCATATTTATTAACAAATAAAAATTTTCTAAATTAAAGAAATTTTACTTTATTTTCGGCTTTTTGGTTCTTTTTAATTAATTTTCTAAACATTTTTAGAAAGAAAAATTATTTACAAATGTATGCGGACATTTTCCAAAGAAAACAAGAAAAATTAGACGCTAGCAGAATGAAATGCAGCATTTTCTGTACCGCCACATCCTTCATCAGCATTCTTTGCATCTATCTACCTTATGTTATGTACATCGTAAACATCATCTATTTAACCAACTAATCTTAATGTTAATGATACTGAAACAGTGTCTATAATGTTGTGAGCAAACAAGTATGAATAATTAAAAATAAAAAAAAAGTTGCATTTGTGACTATCAAATTGCTAGTACAAAAAAGCAACAACAAATGTACAAGACGAGTTACAAAGAGAATGACAAAGAAAAGCTTTAAGTTGTGTGTGAACTTCGTCTCACCAAATTAACATTAAGATTAGTTGGTTAAATAGATGATGTTTACGACGTATATAGATGCAAAGAATGCTGATGAAGGATGTGACGGTCCAGAAAATGCTGCATTTCATTCTGCTAGCGTCTAATTTTTCTTGTTTTCTTTGGAAAACGTCCGCATACATTTGTAAATAATTTTTCTTTCTAAAAATGTTTAGAAAATTAATTAAAAAGAACCAAAAAGCCGAAAATAAAGTAAAATTTCATTAATTTATAAAATCGATGGTTCGAATCCTGGTCAGGGTGAAAATTAAAAAATTAAATAAAAATTTTCTCTAAGACTTTGCATTCAATTATCAAATAACTTTTTTTTAAATTGTATATACAGTCAAAAATATTGTATGAATGGTCAAATTTTGGATAATTTTACGGAGTCAAAACTTTCACGATAATTTCTTTTTTAAATCCACTAATTAAAACAAGAACAAATGGATCGGATCAAATATAGTTGAATCTTCAATTCATATGGAAAGGGCTGTTACAAATTTTACATTTCCGGTGTCGAACCGCACGACTTAAAAGGCCAATTAATAGGTCTATTTGTCGAAATCAATTTATCGCGAAATTTTGATTTTAACTAGTCGATAGTTGCGGTCGTCGTATAGCAGGCACATCCTGCGAAAACTACATCTTATTAATATTTTCAAAACTTAATGCTCACGTTGTGGTAACGAACGTAACGCGAGCTACAACTCAATTTTTGAAGAACTAAGGGCTGAATTTGTTTAGATGTCTGTTAGGTCTGTCGAGGATTAGTTTCTCTCCATATCCGGAAATTTGGTCTACTAACAAACCCATTTAATCGATTAATTTAATTGATGATTAATTTTCAAGGTAAACGTGGACAATTTAGTAAGGTTTTTCAGTCAATATGTTCATAATAATTTGTCGGAGTATGCTAATATTAAGTGTAAGAGAGTAAGACCAGTATGACATTTCGCTTGGCAGTTATTTCTATCGTTCCTTTTGTTGGGCTTAGTAAAACTTCTGATATACACGTCTCGCAAATACACCTAATGCTGGGAACACAACTGGGACGAACGAAGAATTTCCTTCACGACGAATAAGTCGCAAAAAATTCGTTGTGTAAATTCGTCGTACGAAGCACAATAACGACGTAAAACACAGCTGTTGTAATTTTTGAAGTTGTTTATTTTTTGTAAGCTGCTAAGGTGACCATCAACAAAATAATGTTAAAAAAGTTTAGCATTAGAAAAAACACAGCTAAAAACTGTTTTTATATTTAACTTATAATCTGTACTCTTATTATAAATACTGCAAACAAAAATACATACATTTTTTAAGTAAAATAACTTTATTTACTAAAATACTTCGAATCTAAAGTCAAATATGGTCACATTGTACTGATTTGTTCGTCGTTCGCCGGCGCAAGAAATACAAATAATTCTA
The DNA here is from genome assembly GCA_916610165.2 of Gymnosoma rotundatum. Taxonomy (NCBI): domain Eukaryota; kingdom Metazoa; phylum Arthropoda; class Insecta; order Diptera; family Tachinidae; genus Gymnosoma; species Gymnosoma rotundatum. The sequence goes on from OU744340.1 coordinate 101,606,477, forward strand.
TTGCAAAATTCCCCTCGAATGACGAATTTCGTCCGACGTTATGATTGTGTGCATTTTCATATACACAAATGTGTTTGATGATGAATATTCGCGACTAAAAATTCGTTGTTCGTTCCAGTTGTATTCCTAGCATTAAACTCTAAGTACTGAATATCATAAATTAATGTGAATCAACGTTTTTCAAAAACATTACAGTTTATGCAAAACGCTAATTTTATCTTAAATTGATATTAAAAAAAGACAAAACTTATAAAAAATTGTATTAGAATTTTATTAACCAACAAACTGGTATCTAAAACTCATCGGTTAAAATTGGACTTCCCATAAAAGTATACGTTTGAAAGTCTAGAGCACCTCTTTCATTCGTTGTATTCCTATATAAAATTTTATTTAATGTCACCTTATTAAGCTCCATGTAACTTTTTTTATGTTCCTATTTTTTTATAAAGAAAAAACAAGTATAAAGTTTTGTGTAACTGCTGTACAGTTGTTTAAAATTTTTTACAAACGTACAGTTTCTAGCGTTTTTTCAAACAAAATGTTGTTAAAAAAAAATAGTCTACAACATATTTACGAAAAATTATAGACATGACAAAAATGTCAAAAAATATTCCTATGATTTTTAACTTTAAATTTTAAGAAGGAAATTTAAGCAATAAAAATTAAGTAGAATTTATTGAATCAAGGTATATGTACGTTGTTATATCCTTCATCATAGGTGGGGAAGGTATAACTAAGTTTGTCATTCCGTTTGTACTTTCTACAATATCCATTTCCGACCCCATAAAGTTTATACATATATTCTAAGCTCTTGTGCATAGCGAAATCGATTGACCGATGTCCGTCCGAATTTGATTTGAAATCAACTTTGCAAGAAAACTAGATAAGCTAGAAAAAATTTAAATACGCCAATCGATCAGACATAGTTTCAAAAATTTTGCTGTTGAAAATCAGTCGGTCTATGTTCTTCAAAGCAGCTAGCACGACACCGCACCTGCCTCTAAATTTTCCACGGGTCGTTCTCTTTAATACTTATTCACCTCTTACTACTTATTCACCACAATAGTACTCAGATTTTTTATTAATTTAGCTGGGATAACAACCCCTAATTGACAATAGTATAGAAATTAATTATTCGGAATATTTTTTATGTTAATTTACATTAATCGTGTTTGATTACTTCAAATATAAATATTTCATGATATTCTTTATTGATTGAATGGAGTTCTAATTTAGTCAGTTTGACTTTTGATATAAGACTCTTAGGTTTTCTATACGAAATTTGGGTAGAATCCACTGATGAGCTATATGAGTAGTAGCGAAATCCCCATCTGGATATAATTTCCCCGCAGTAATACATTTTATTTTGTAGTTTTAAATAAAAATAGTATATCATGGAATATTTATATTTGAAGAAATCAATCACCACTAAACTTACAATTTTCAGAAGTTTTCTGAAGAGTTAAGTTAGCGATAACGAAATTGCCATCGAGACGTGCTTTGACCCTCAGTAATCAATATCTTTGATTTAAATAATTAATCGGGAAAATAGCACGTAAAAAAGATTTTTTGAAAAATAATATAATTTAAAAAAAATTCTCACTGTTTAATATAATATATAATATAAATAAATTATCCTGGTGTTTTGTGATATTTTATTTTTTTATTCTCTTTCAACTGTATAAAAGAGCCGAAAAAAAATTCAGCCGTATACAGCGGAGAAAGAAAAATAGAATTACTGTTGGTTATTGTTGTTTTTGCTTATACTTTGATTTTTGTCTTTGCTTTATTGTTTGGATAAAAATCTTTAGTTTATTTAAAAGTTTGTCAGAATTTTCCTGAAGAGTTAAGTAAGCGATAACGAAATTGCCATCGAGACGTGCTTTGACCCTCAATAAAGGCCAGTTTAGACGATAAGACTTTACGTACGTAAAATCTAAGAGAAAATAAAATGAAAGTCTATCCGTATAAAAATATAGAGATTAAAAATCGTATGATTTTTTTTTTCTTATGTTTACACAATTAGTGTTGAATAAAATGAAGTAAAATTGAAACAGCTATTCTTAAAACAATAATTGTTTACAAAAATATTTTTGATGCCAACTGAGTCTATTTTGCACTATATTCAGCGGTTTTTGTGCTATTTTGACGAGTTTTACCTTTAAAAAGATACCAATAATAAGAAAATGCAACCCTGATCTAATGAAAATTTTCAAAAAATAAAGAGAACCGTACGACTATCAAATTTCCATCCGTATTTTCTCTCAATGTCGGAGAGTTTCATTACATATTTGCCGTATTCACAAGCTCTGCTAAGGTGTAGGTAGTATTGCATACTACCTTTTGTTTACTTCTTTGTGAACAACCATTGTATCAGTGTGCCATTGTACATTGTACTTCATACGTCAAAAAGTAAATAAGAAGAAGAAAAGTGCTATTCATCATTTGTTATTTATAAGCCAAATGGGTGAGAAAACAGAAAAAAGTAAATTAATAAATTTTTTGTGTGAGGATGAAATTGAAGACATTTTTAGGATGAACCTAATGTACTTGCTCTCCAGTCGCAGAATTATACATTTAGGGCTACCAAAATCATCATTATGGCATAATCGGGTTTTAAGATATTTTGATGAAAACAGATTTCTTCATATGATACTCGTACGACTACGGCCAGAGAAATTTGCCTATATATTCAACCTTATAAAAATGACGATGTTTTTCACACAATTGGCGAAAGGCTCCAACTACGCTTTGACTTGCAGCTTAAAATTGTACTTTACTGCTTGGGATCTTCAGGAAATGGTGCTTGTGTTCGTAAGGTTGCATCTCTTTTTGGTGTAGGTGATGGCGGTACCATACAAAATATTAGAAATCGAGTCATTAAAGCAATATTAAATCTTAAAGAACAGTTTTTATATTGGCAACTTTGAACTTTCTAATAAATCAGTCAAATCAATAAATAAAACTAATAAAAATATCTTTTAATTCAATTTAATATAATTCACACATGAACACAAAAATAGTAATTCATTTAAACATAAAACATTTAAACAAATACAACGTTTGAAAAACATATGAAAAAAAGTACTAAGTGTTGTATCGCATGTTTGAATGAAAATTACCAACAACACAGCTAGCACCGTTGTAAGTTGTTAGCACTTAGCACTTACTAGGGGACTTGTGAATAGGGCAATTATGTTTAGACGATACTACTTGTACTCTTCTACACAAAAGTTTGACATGTCGTATTACTTGTAGTATAATGTAAACCGCCCTTAATCAATATCTTTGATTTAAATAATTAATCGGGAAAATAGCACAAAAAAAAGATTTTTTGAACATTTTCAGCCTTTTTTTAAACGGAAAAACTCAATGGTAGGAAAGAATTTCTCATGCCGAATTATGTGGTTATACATATCGCTCCTTTATTGCAACATAGTCATATCTCAAAAAAACTTGAACTTGGCAAAATGCGATTTAAGTTTTCAAGACATATGTGCTATGATCTAATTGCCGCAATTGCAATTGCTATAACTTCGGTTAAGCTTGGGATATAAAACTGATTTTTTTTTCAACATGTACAGAAGGTCTCAAAGAGCAGTTTTGCTTAAGTAACTACAAATTTTTATTTTTTTGAGATATGACTATGTTGCAATAAAGGAGCGATACGTTATAAGGGGTATATAATATTCGGCATATCCGAGTATAGCTCTCTTACTTGTTTTTATATAATAATAAATTATTGGATTATCTTTAAATTTATTTAAAAAAATCTAATAATATTGGTTTTCACATTTCTTTTTTTAAAAAAGTATAACAACATAAATTAAACTTTCTTTCTCTTTTTTTAAATACAAGCCTCACATCTTGATTGGCTGGGTTCGCATAAAAAAAGTGGGTAACAGGCCTTAGTGTATTATAGACACCTTTAAAAACGTTTTTTAATATTTTACTTGTAACAAATAAATAACCATTTTTTTTATCTTTGAAAATTATGTTGTTTGTCCCTTAAACATGACATAAATATGAAAATGTTACTCCCTATGAGTAAAATAATATGCAATATATTTACTTATGAATGCGCCAAAATTATGGTCCATTATACATATACTGAAAGTAAATTTTAAACACAAATAGAAGAGCCAATAACTTTTAGTCTGTTATATACTGGTTCGCCTTGTATTTGGGGTACAGCACTGAAGATCTACATTTTAAATTAAAACGTGTGATTTTGTTCATTTAATTGTTTAATATATGAATTTATTCAGAAAAATGCTTGCGTACTCTAATGTACTTAAAAGTTTTCCCTAATAATTATCTTTGAATTATACAAACTAATACACAAAGTATATGTAAAAGATTTAAAACTATTCTAAAATAAAATTAGAATACAACTTCCACAAACTAATTAAAATGTGAAACTAAACCTTGAATTTATTATTATTATTATTAAAAATATAAAAATAAAAAAGATTAAAAAGTGAACAAAAAATTTGAGCTGTCACGTAAAATTTGCAACATTTTACAAAAGAATATTTAACGATTTTTTTTCTATTTTGCTAAATATTTAACGACATTCCTATTTAGCGTTATAACTGCATACATTCATATATTTGGAATGAACATAAAAACTGCTCATGCTAAACAAAGAATTATAAACGAAGTGGAATTTAAGTCGCCATACGCACTAATATAAAAATAACTGTTCGCCTGAAATCTGGACTCGTTTGGAGATCTTAATATAAATTTGTATATATGTATATATATATATATATATATATATATATATATAATAAATTATTGGATTATATATATATATATATATATATATATATATATATATATATATATATATATATATATATATATATATATATAATAAAATAAAATATCGAAAATTTTTTTGTATTACAGAAAATTATACCAAAAGTTTAATATGTAGTACGAAAATTTCCAGGAGTTAGTATTGAGAAATTAAAAGGAGGAACTTTTGCCAAACTTCAAATACGTCAATTAATTAAAAACTCTACTAATTATGAGGCCTCCATGACTGACTTAAAACGACTTGCTTGGACATCTTTGTAGCAGTCGTATAACAATTTTTCGGCTGAAAAATATGTAGACTTAACTGACCAAATGTTTAGCATTTTAACTTAGGCTGTAATATGAGCATAATGAGTACACTATTTTCATGGTCATATAGATTACTTTACACATAATATAGGAGATCATTGGGAAGAACAACCAGAACGCTTCCACTAAGATATATGATCTATGGAGAATAGGTATCAAGGCAGATGGCATACTCATATAACTAATTACTGCTGTGGAATCATACGCGACTTTCTAAATCAATTTCTCTCTAGAAAATCACTTAAAAGACAATTTCTTTGTGCACAAAGTGTAAATAAGAACTGATACAAAAAAATCAACAACACATTTGATATCACGTGGTAAGATGTACCCAAAATCAGATCTTAAATCATAGTCACCAAATTTTGTGTTGGCCTCTGTTATGGGTGAATTAATAACTAAAAATTAAAAAAAATATTCTTAGGATATGTACTATTATGGCAATTAATACAACAAATAATAAAATTAAGTAAAGGATATTTCCACAAGGACGTGAATTTCAAGCATACCGTTATGGGCAGACACTTGAAATATATGAGGGGTGTGAAAAGTAAAAAAAAAAGCACAGAAGGCAAACCTATGAACTTCACAAAAAATGTGTGCCCGCATAAATAACAAGCATAAAAAATAAAATTTAATCCTATAGGGTGTCTCCATTAAAGACTCAATTTTAAGATTATGTTCTTATTTTTATACATTAAATCAAAAAGTTGAAAAATGACATTTCTTTATATTATGCTTTAGAAGCGCTACGCTCTAAAGTACAGTGAATCCAAATATTCAAGGAACACTTGTTTATTTATTTATGTATGGACATACACACACAAACATTTATGTAAATAAATAAATAACACAGAACTAAAGTAAGAATCTTAAAATACTTCTAGTGTGAGTAGTTAGTTTATAAATATTTTAAATATTTATTTATACACTGCCAGGGTTTAATATTCAGCATCAACAAAATTTTTTTTGACTGGCGACTGAACTAAAAATAGTTTGAGTATTCATTTTCAACTATTTGACTGCTTAAAATAGTTGAACTGAGCACACACAAAACTAAAAACCAACTGAATTCAGTCTACTGTTTTCAGAAGCAAAACTAACACACAGCGACTGAGTTTTGAGTTTGTAAGTTATCAGTACGCAACTGAGAAGCCAGTTCGTGTGCGTTAAGCGGACGTAGTTATGTTTTTCTAGTAACGCAACACAACTGAAAATGTGTGTGGATAGTCTGACTGAATAGTTTGATTGTGTGTTTGTACAGAGTTTATAAATAGAAAATAATTTTATTTCATACTGTTTGTATGAAAGTTTGATTGCAAATGTCTTGTTACATGCACGTGTAAATAATTTTGAAGAAATAGATTTTCTGCTTATTTCTTTTTTAATTGTTTAAATATTAAAATGGTTCTACACGATTAGAATAATTTTACTTAAAATTAATTTTCGGTTTACATGATTTTGTTTTCAACTTGGAACTTTTTTAATAAATTAACCATAAACTTAGTAAATTACAATATAACTTAAAATGTATTAATAACACATAGCTATTCATATTAAATCGTCAATAATTTCATCGAGAAGTATAGAATTAAGTTAAGCCAATAAAATATTTTCAAGATTTTCTACGCCTAACCGATTTTTGCAGTCTTTCAAAATTAGCTTTAGCACGCCTGTTAAGCGTAGTCTACTAACCTATTATATACAAAAGTCTCAGTTGGGTGGAATTTGTTTGGGATTTTTACACCCATAAAATTTAAATATATCTATGTTTTCTCTTTCGCGATTTTGTTTACAACTATAATCGAAATTAAGTCGAAATTCCCATAAATTAAAATTTAAAGGATTTGTGCCTGCACAAAGTAACCGCCGTTCATCCTCAATTTTACTACCTAGCTTAATGGTCAAGCAAATAAATATTCTTTGCCGTTTTTTTCATAATTCACTTTTTAGTTTACTTACATACATACAGATAAAAGCAGAAAAGAATAACTGCCATATTCATTAAAAATAAAATAACTTTGAAATGTTTTTTATGACAAATTTTCCATATAAATTTGTCCTAAAATGTGTTTCAAATCTATTTTAATATTTCATGAACACAGCAGTTTGAATTTAAAATGACTTTTTACTGAGAAAACTTTTATGCAGATTTAAAATGAATTAATTAAGATAATTATAAAATAAAAATTTAATGTCTTCTAATAAATAAATGAGATTATTACCAACAGGCGTTTTCGAGGAAACTTACACGAAATGTAATGCAAAAGCAGTAAAATGTTTTCGCTTTTAGTAAAATTAATAACATACAATGTGAGCTCTTGGTCTCTTTAAGTAAATCAATTTTATGAAAGAAAAAGAAAGAACACTCCAAAAGAAGAAGGACGTACATTACCTAATGTAAAAAACCCATTTGTAATAAATGTACAAAACACTAACGGGAACCTTTTATCTGTGGGATTTTGTTAACACCAGGTAGATTGATTTTGTATTGTTGTTGTTGTAATATATTAATAATTTTTAAAACGCTGCAGTTTCTTTAAAAAGGGCACAGGACAATTTATACATACAACAGCAAGAACGGTTTTTTTCACATAGCAAAAGGCCTCTGAAAATAATGAAACATTCACATTTTAATTCCACTCATAATTTCTACAAATTAATTAATAGTTAATTAAAACCCAAATATGAATATTTCTTCTAAAGCACTGCTCTACAATACTATTCAAAAACTATCAATATTTTTAGTTAAAAAATTTATAATATTCCTACAATTCTTTTTAATCAAAATAAATTTACATATTGTAACAAATATTCAAAAAATATAAATTAAAGCATTTTCGAGTAACAGCACAAAGTAGTAATACATGTATATATTTTTCTTTAATTTGTTGAACAAAAAAATGTATAGGAACGCTCACTTTTCTACTTTGTTTAACCACCCCATTTACATTATCCAGTCATATTTCTAGTTTTGTTACGATACTTAAAAAACATAACTACGTCTGCTAAACGCACACGAACTGGCTTCTCAGTTGCGAACTGTTATCTTACAAACTCAAAACACAGTCGCTGTGTGTTCGTTTTGTTTCTGAAAATAGTAGACTGAATTCAGTTGGTTATTAGTTGTGTGTGTGCTCAGTTCAACTATTTTCAGTTGGCGTAAAATAGAAAACTGATTTCAGTTGTATATTTTCAGTATGTAACTGAAAAAAGATGAACTGGTTAGTAAAATGTGACTGCTAATAGCAGTTTTTCGAAACCCTGCACACTGCACTATTTTATTTTACAAAGAAATACGCGTAATGATACATACTGCTAAATTCTTGTCTACATATTTTACTTGTGTTTGTATATTTCTTTTAAAACTGGGTTCCTTAAAGTATGTATAATGTAAGATATGTAAAATAGCTTTTACGTACAATATATATATGAATATGTGTGCTAATATATTCAACGTTGGAACTCATACTCACTTTGACAGCGAGGATATAGATATGGATATGGGTATATATTGAGATTCTTTTATTTATTTGGTGTGTGCTATTTTTATTTCTATTTTATTTTTTTTTTTTTAAGTTTTTGCTAAACGTATAACATAAAAATATGTTTTTTCCCATGAAACATTCAACAGAGCAACACCAAGACCTTTATAGAAAATAATCTATATTGTTTTTTAATACACTTATACTTTTAAATATCTGTTGTTAATATCATTGAATTTTATTATTTTTTGCCTGCTCACACTGCAGTTTATACGACGTTAAAATTTTTTAAACGCAATATGGCGGCCTTATGTACGAAAAGAGCAAATCTTTCTTGTTAAAATATATTTTAAAATTTTGTAGTGATTGAGCTAAGTGGAGATAAACAATATAACATGATTTACTAAAAATTAAAATGCTTTTAAACCAAAATATTTAAAAAAAAAAACACAATACAGTCGCGACGGGGTAATGGTAAAATAAGTACTTTTTTACATAAGGAGACTGTTGTTTTAGGAAAGTCCATATAATAAAATGAAAGTTTGTATATGATGTGTGGAAATTTCACTAATGTTTAAATTAGGGACCATCACTTAATATAAAATAAAAATATACAAATGAGTTTTAATTAATTTTTTTTTAATATATAAATAATTATTCATCACTAAAATATATAACGGCAGAGCATGTATATATGGCCGTAATATTTCTGTAATTGATTACTACCGTATGCATAACAAAAAACTTAGAATGAGTTTGGCATTAATGAAGTTGTTAATAAGGCCCCAGTGTATTTTGCGGTACGGCCTGACACTTAAAATCATTGTAGATTGTTGCCATGATTCATAGCTCTATTTTGTGACTATCATAGGTATTAAATTGTATGGAGAGGAGAGCCTTACAGAGACGCTGCTTAGTTTCCTCACTTATGCTAACCGCATGATAAATTTTTGTTATGCATACAGCCGTTAATAATTAAGAACTATATATAAAAAAAATTAATAAAAAACAAAACTTTAAAACAATAAATAAGTCAATTAGGGAATCTAATATATTTTCAATTTATACGATAATAATTAAGAACTATATATAAAAAAAATTAATAAAAAACAAAACTTTAAAACAATAAATAAGTCAATTAGGGAATCTAATATATTTTCAATTTATACGATCTTCTTTATTTTTGCAAACTTTTCACAGTTTCATATTATTAAAGGCAACTTTCTTAGCGAGAAAATTGTTAAATTAAACCAAATATAAATCTTTGTGTTGTATTCTTATTTCAGGGAAAGTCCAAACTCGTTTTTGAAATTAACTTCAATTATTAAAATTATGGTGCGTAAAAAAACAGCTTAAGTCTAACGCTTACTTGAGTGTGATAGGAGAAAGACAGAGAAAGTAAAATAGAGAGATACAAAACTTTAACACAAAATAAAAAGGAGGTAACGAACGTGTCTCTCTTAATTCATAGTGAATTCGAATTAGCCATAAACTTCATGAATAGTTGTTGTAAACCCGAGAGAGCTTTTAATAAGAAATTTACGCCCTAAGTCCGGGGCACATAGAATCCGTCATACGTTATACCTTAACATATTCAACTTAAAACAAAGTAACGACGGATGAGGCTGACACAATGAGTTCTTTCTTGACTGATAAAAATTCTTTTAAACACAGCAATATAGAAAACAAAACAAGAAGAAGCAGCAAATGATACTTGTCAAAGTATTCAATGTAGGTCAAAAGTAAAAAATTGCTTAACTTTCTTACCTTACGTTGACGGAGACGTATTCATTGTGACAACACTCATAAGAAAACATGTGTTTTAACTTACTTGCCGGTTGAAAGAGACAAAGTATAACGTATGACGGATTTTATGTGCTGCGACCTTTATTAATTACAGTGTTCATACATCCGAAACGCTACTTTCCGCTCCTTCAAAAATTTGAGATGGGTGCGTGGAGAAGAAATGTAACCGTTTGATGGCTTGTACAAAATTTATTGGAAGTCTTTGCTGGTGGAAAAAAAATCCTCATTTGCAGTACTAAAATTTCAACTATTCACAACTAAAATATTTCTTAACGAATTCCTTCAATTTCATGTCATTAACTACGCTTCCGCTCTATAATACCTTTTATTTAAATTAAGTACAACACAATATGTTAACATTGAAATAAAAATTTATGTGTGTGTGTTCGTATTGCAAATATTTGTATACTTACACTGGTATATTGAATACGAGCGACATGTTTAACTTTAACATCTTTAATCAACTCAAAGAAATTAATTAAAACGTTTTGTTTTCATTTCACACCATAAATGACAATAAAAACTGAAGGCTGGCGACACCAAATACCATTTACAAACATACAACAAAGGACGGCTACGACTACTACCTTATGAAAACAGAAACAATAACGAGCAAAAAAACCGATGATGTAAACAATTAACGCCCACCTTGAATATGAGAAAACAAACACAGAGACAAATGAATTTTCACATAGACAAATGCTTATCTACGAAAAACAACAAATATTTATCCACTTCCACTCCCACTAGTGGTACCTCCGCCTACTTTTAACAGATGTAAACAATTGTCCACTTTATTCGCTTACGCACACACACATACAAATTCATGTGAAACACAAAATTCAGCGAATGTGCAATAAAAATATAAAACATCTGAAAAACGACAAAACTAAAATAAAACAACAGTACAACAGGAAAAAAAATATATTAAACTGAGACATAAAATTACAAAATGACATCAACAATACAACGCATTACAAAGTTAAGAGATAGACAGACAGACAGATAGCTTAAACGGCTAACTTTTGTGGTAGCAGCTGGAACTATAAACACATACAACTAAGGCTATGCTCCTACCCAGAAAAATCAATTATCCAAATACAACACAAATCTCTAAACCATGATAGACGGATACTAACGCCCCCTAAATTCTTTTATTGTCTTCAGTATATGTGGCAGGCACCACCACATATAACGAACATTGGGAAGCGAAAAAAAAAACGGTTTTTCACTCAATTTCATTGAATCGACTGAACAAATTAGTTTTGTTGCCATTGATGGGTGTCAATAACGCGGTGAAAAAACTTTCATACACTCGTATGCTATTTAGTCAACAAATTCTGTGGCAATATGAGCTTTGATAGCTTTATGATGCAAGCAACAAACAGAGTAACGTAATGGAATATTAAAGAACATTAAGGCAAATTGTTCATTTTCGGTAGCCTTAGACCAGTGAAAAAATAATTGGCGAAATGAAAGTAACGTACCTACGTTTTCTTTATTATTATGACAGACATGTGTGGTAAATGGAAAATTCAAGTTTAACTAATGTGACCAAATAAAACCTAGAAAAACTAGTCGAATAATATTTTCTACAACCTTACTGGTATGTAAGGTTGGTAAAAATATTTCTATGAAAAAAATAAACGGAAAAAGGGGTTTTGTAAAAACTAGTTAGCAAAAGGGTGTTTACAAAAAACTGGTCGAACAAATATTTTATAGGAGAACTGATTACGAGAACTTTCTATAGAAAGCTAGTCGAAGACAACTCGTGGAAGAAAACTAGTTGAAATAACTTTCTATAGAAACTGGTCGAAAAAAGCTTTTCTATAAAAAAATATGTAGCAAACTAATCAAACAAACTTTTCTATAAAAAATCTGTTCTATAGGGAAGTGGTCGAAAATACTTTTTTATATGAAAATAACCAGAGACGCCTTTCTATGGCAAACTGGTCAAAGAAACTGATCTATAGAAAACTAGTTAACGAATCTGTTCTATAGAGAACTGGTCGAAAAAAGTTTCCTACATAAGGTTGGTGGAAAAATTTTTTATTTAAAAAAGTATTTGATAAAGCTTTTCTGTAGAGAACTGATTCAAAAATCTTTTATATACGAAACTGGTCTAGAAAGCTTTATTATAGCAAACTAGTCGAAAAATGCTTTCCGTGTAAAACTGACCTTAAAAACGTTTCTTTAAAAAATACAGAAGCTTTTCTCTAGCAAACTGGCTGAAGAAGCTTTTATATAGAGTACTGCTCTATAAATAGCTAAAAACTGATCGACGTACCTTTTCAATGCTCGTGTTAACCTTTTTTAAGAGTTACTTTCACAGATTACCGCGAAAAATATCTTAAAAAACTAAAAGGAGGAGCTTTTTTAGCAAACTGGCCCAAGAAGATTTTTTAAAGATATTGGTCGAAGAAGCTTTTTTATAGAAAACAGTTCGAAAAAAAATTTCTATAGATAACTTGTCGAAACAGCTTTTCCGTAGGAAAAAGTAGTCGAAGAAAATAAAAAATACAGCCATGTTCTAAATTCCACACGTTATTTTCACTTTGCATTGTCCAAAGCATTGTTGCTATAAAATAATAATTTTACAAAAACAATGCCTCGAAAAATATAAACTGAAAATTTCGTGTGGAATACAGAACATGTTTGATATTTAAAATCGTAAATACTATCCCAAGAATTTTTATTAAAATCCAACCAACAGTTTATTCCTTTAAAACAAGTCGAATGGTTTTCTGTAACTGACAATTAAAAACTGTTGCTTTTCTTAATGATAAAATTGTTTAAGTATGTTTTTGTTTATTATATAAAACTAAAATTTTCGTAGTGGTCAAAATTTGACTATGTTTATGATTAACGCTTTATCTTTCTTCTCTTTGTTTATTTTATATACACACTCATGTTTTAAATATGTGTATTTTTTCATGTGTAGTGGGGTCATTTATTTCTTAAATACTGAACCGACAAAATTCGACACGTAAAAGAATAAACATAATCGGTTGACAAACAGGGGAGAAACAGGACCTAGAAGTTTTGAGTTTGCCTATTTATATAAAAACTTGCTTTTTACCGCGGAGAATAAACAATTCAAATTGACTGCTAGCCTTAAAATAAATACGCTTCAAATATATAAAATTTAACGAAAGTAATTTTGTTATTAAATTGCAACCTCGTTTCCTACCTTCATATAAAAAAAATGTATGCCCTATAAAAATACCCCCTTTTTCCCCTTTATAGAGCAAATTCTAAAATAAGAACTATCCTATGTCCGTTTTCGGATCTCAAGGTATCCACATACCACATTTCATCAAAGTCGGTGCAGCGGCTTAGGCGTGAAAAGGTAACCGACAGACAGACAGAAAGAGTTACTTTCACATTTATAATATTAGTATGGATATGGATTCTTTCCGCTGCATTTTAGAAACACCTGCTAACAATAATTTTTTTTTAATTAATTTTTTCAATGGATATTTTTCAATGACATAAAATATATTTTTTTTGTAATATGTTTTTACAGCTTAATTACTCTTTCAAAATATTTCATTTAATAATTCATAAAGACATCAACCAGTTGGTTTCGTTTTACACTTTATATTTTTTTCTGCAATATAATACTGTATACCAAACATTGTTATTGATCACCAGATTTTAATTGACTCTTAAAGTATTTTATTCGGTTTTTTTATGTCTACTCCAACTATAAATTGCATAAGGTTGTATGAGTTCAAAGGATATCTTTTCATGCATGTTAATAAAACTTTACTCTGTGCATTTGTTGTTTTTGTAACATATATTGTTATTTTGGTTGTTGCTTTAGTTACTTCATGTAGGTGTGACACCTGTTGTTGCAATTGCTATAATCTGTAAATCATCGACCAAGTAGAAGGCATAACGCTGTTAATAAAATGTGAGAACAACTAATAACATCATTTTCGCATACATTCATATAAACGAATATTCTCCTAATACAAGTATATATAAACATACGTAAGTATGTAAAATATGAAAATATATTAATCGTAACTTGTCAGCAATAATAAATTGCCGACCTTATGTTGGTGTAGTAAAACAATTCCTTTATTGGATAAAATTAATGTTGTACATTTATTGGATATCATGTTTTATCTGAAATATATTATTAATGTTTGTTAGTAATACAGAGTGTATTTTAATTATTAACTAACAAATTATTGAGTCTCATTTTGGTTTGAAAGTTCCATATTTCAGGTATTATCCAAGAACACTGTGGTGCCAATCACTATAGCGTCATGGCTTAACATCTAAAAAATAAATAAAGTACGAGTTAGAATGATATATTTTGGCATATGTAAACTTAAGATTGATCTAATATCGGCGCTTTTTGAATACTGACAAGCGAGGCGAGAACGCTCACTCAAGCAAGTATAAAATTCTTTCAGTGAAAATATTCTTATCTTTAAATCCTAAAAATGTTTTTCAAATATAAGAAAATTTAAAACCATAATAAATACTCATTTGTTTTATCAAACTAAAACTTAATACTGATGTTTCAACTTAAAATACACCAAAAAATCACAATATAAAGTCGACTAAAATCGAGTGCCAAAAGCTTAAATACCAAAACTGAAGATTAAAATCTAAATAAGCAAAATTAAAAATTATTGAAAATAAATATAATTTTTATATTGTCTGAACTATCCTTTGTAGATGAATTATTGTGTTTTTCGATTTTTGGCCAATTTGGCAGATATTATTCTGCTACAAATAATGACACCCTCACGGCTGGGTGACCGCCAACAGCTCTCTGACTACCGGCCTTATTAAAAAAGATGATCCACCCAATCAAAATATATACTATATTTTAAGTCTCTATTATTATTTATTTTTGTGAAAATATTTGTCAGTTAAAAGCTCACTTTTCCTCTTTAACATAAAAGCGAAAGCGGAATTGAAAATTTATTTATGGGAATGTAAGTTTGCCTAAGATTTTATGTCTCTTTTAATAAGCGGTTTTGAAGTACTTTGATGTAGAACACTTCCTTCTTGCTTTGTATTAAGATGGGGTAGTTACTGAATTCCCCAGGTTTGTAAAATCCCATTTTCTAAAATAACGAGATGCGCCATTTAGGCTTAAGGTGTACTTTGTAAGTTGTTTAAGTTGTACTTTCCACATTTTATGAGAATAAGTCGTTATTTCAATTCATGTTTGGAAACTTTGTCAATAAGAAAGACACGTTGTGAGTTGTGGAGTAAACTTCATAGCGTACAGATCACATCGCTTTCTAAAACATCGTCATATTTGGTTTTGTAACTGTATATGAAAAAGTGATATTTTTTAAATATATCGAATTTAGACAAATAATGTTTTTTTTTTGAGTTATGGCTGTTTTGATGCAAAATATTTTTGAGTAAAACTCCGTTTTTCTTTTCACAAATAACGACACATTTGAGTTTACGCAACAGTATAGGGTATATTTTTACAGAAATAAGACCAAGACTTCCCCTTTAATATATAATTGATAAAAATCTTCTTAAATGGATTTTTTTGTTTATGAATCATTTTAGTAATTGTAGTAGGAACTTAAGCAGTCTGATATTTTGCTCGATGGTGAGAACGAGTCTAAATCTTAAACTGCGATTATCTCGAAATGAATTTTTTGGTGTTATGACGTTCTAGAAGTAAATGAGCGATTTGTATTTAAATTAAAGTCATTTTTATATTCTCATTGCATTTCTTACAAACCCAAAAAAAAAATTATAAAATGTACCCCACACTAACAGATACATTTTCTGCTTGTTCATCTAAAATTGCTTCCGCTGCTTCATCATTGCTTTCCATCGATATAATCTCTTCAGCAGCTTTGATTATTAGTGAATCGATAACTGTTATTGAAAGCTTTTTTTAGACGCATTTTTTTATCTAGAAATTTCATTGGAAAATAATTCATCTATTTAGCAAGCAGCCTTGAATTTCGTGTTTTGCAAGATGAATTGAAAACTAAACTAAAAAGATTATTTAGAATTGATAAATAATTCTAGCAATAGACATCGTCTTCGTAACAGATTTTATCTGTCTGTATATAATCATTTAAAAGTTTGGCCTCATACATCAAATTATTGGGACACCCTTTAGTTTCCATATCAAAATATTATACTTCTAGTCGCGGATTTAGCTACAGGTCCTTGTTAGTTTTACCAATCTTCCCACGACTCAACGATCAACAGTTTGGCCATATACATCAAATTACAAAATACGTTAAAGGAGCACCCTTTAGTTTGAAAATCCAAATGTTTTACTTGCTGTTGTAGTAGATTTAGCAATTAAATTCTTTGTTCACAAATATGGCTATATAAATCAAGTTATATGAACTATTGGAACACCCTTTAATTTATAATTTTGTATATTTATACTTATTACTAAGACGGTCATAGTAATCGATATTCTGGACGAATTAAAAGCGTTTCTCTATAGCGGTTCGACAGATAGGCCTACATAGGTCAACTTATGTCAACTTTGAGGGCACCCTTTAATTTTTAGATTTATTTTTGTATTATTATTTGCCACTGGAACCGACAATGATTCACATGTTTTTTAACTTTAAAGTAGTGGTATGTAGTATGGGGACACCCTTTAAGTTTTACAATTAGGATTTTTTTTTAAATGGGACCAATTTGTAAGCATCACGTTTTAAATTAACAAAAAAAAAACAAATAAATAAATAAAAATTGTTTCAAATATGACTGAGTTCTGCGTGCACAAGCATGGAAAGTAATTTTGAGGCAAGCAACATTCAGACAACATTGAAACTTTCACTTCAAATTAAGCGAATAAAAGAAAGAATTTTATTTTATTTTCGCAAAAACTACTTACACTAGGTATCCGAAATGTAGTTTTAATGAAATAAATAAAGGTAATTTAATATTTATCATACTTTATTTTTACAGACGCTAGACAATTACTCTGTTCAATGTTTATAAAGATTTACGTTGTCTTTAAGCGCGTATGTGTATGTGCTAAAATTCTTACATTCATTTCTTTTAACATTGCATAGCTAAAGCAGAATTTTATATACAGGAATACCTCGCATAGAACGGTTAATCCCCCATTTTTCCGTACTATTTAAAGCTGAATTAATCAAGGCAGTCGGGCTTTGTGCGCCCATTAGCAAGCCCTATACCCCTGAATCAGGTTAAAAGAAATAGTGATGATCGAGTAAAAAACCGATAATTTGTTTGATATAATTTATAATTTTGTTACGTATAAAATATTTAACCAAAAAAAATTATTTTGCAAATTTAAGTTTATTATTTTTTAACAAATTGAATTTTTTTTTAATTTGAAAACTGTACTATAGAGACCAACCGTACCGTACGCAGCAGTACTATGCGAGGTATTCCTGTATATTCTTTATGGAGAAAATATACAGTTTATCTTACTTGTTTTCATTGAATTGGTATTTTTTTCTTATTTAACACTTTAATAGCTATCGACACAAAAGTATGGCTGTTGAAAAAGTATCTGCGTTTTGTCCATTATATTGACAAATGGTTTTTGCTACGACACAAACACCAGAGCACCACATAATGAAAACCGATCTGTCATTAAAACTTAAACAACAATTTAACGCCACATTGTGCAATATTTTACGTAGAAACTTACTACTTACATCAGTGCAGAATGGAAATGAATGAACTCTTTTACATGTTGTAAATATTTTAAAATTACATATAACGTGTACTTTGAGCTAATAAATGTTTTTCAACTGCACGCAGCTGTACAGTACAATACTCTTACGGGCTTTACAATATAATGAAATGTTGCTCTAATAAACTCCGCTATCTTTTAATGTAATTTTATTTTTTTTTTTTTTTAGTTCGTGAATTACTTCTTTTAAACCGATTTTCTTCTATAGCAATGAAACAATTTAATATAGACGTAGGCCAACTTTTGCATTTTATCACAAGCAACAAATATATAAAAATTAACAATAGTATGGGGGATCTGATGAAAAGTTGTAGCTCACACACCCCCGCTTGCTGCTAACACAACCGACCAACCAACCAACCAACAGTGTTCAAACAGAAATGAGTCAAGCTTCCGTCTCGATTAATAAATATAGTTGTTACATATTTTGTGTCATTGTAAGCTAAAACTTCACAATGTTGGCTACTTGTGTTAAGTAACCGACAGCCGTGGGGAAGGTGACGATGATGGTGCCGATGTAGTTGTCGATGGTGGTGACTATGAAGCACATTGAACGACAGTCATTTATGCAACATGTGAAGTCATTAAAAAAATCAATTAACTACTGACAGGAAAATTGAAAAATATTTGTGCAGAATAAAACAGTGACGAAAAATAAAGTGAAAAAGAACTTTAAATGCTCTTGTATTCGTTAAGTACTTGCTATTTATTTTTTATGAGCTCTCTTTTTTTTCATTTAACACATAAGACGCGAGTTTTGGTATTAATTTAAGTAGATTCAACAGACTTAATTGATATTTTGTTTAATTAATGACATGTCTTTATATGTGAATATAAAGGAATTTTATTACATATTTGAGTTAAAGATTGAGCTAAAGTGTATCAGGAGAGAAATAATTTAATTTTTATAAATATATTTACAGAGAATTGTTAAAAGTTGTTGATTACAAATGAATTTATAAAATTTCTTAAATTGACAGGTTAAATTGTAATATTTTGAAAAGGAATATATTAAAATAATAAAGCATTTTTCTGGGAACTGAAACAACGATTTAAATGCTGCATTAAAACTATAAACATCTTTAGATATTCTTTCCCGTAAAAAAAGTTGTCACTGATGATAAACACAAAAATTGTGAGCCATTTTCGCATAAACAGAAGCTTTTAAAGCTTGTTACATGTTAAATTGGGAACGAACTGCTTAAGACAATATGGTCTTAAAGAATTTCAGTAGATCAAGGAGCTTTCTAATAGTCAAAAGAATAAGTGCCATTTAACAAGTGGCTGTAAGATAGCAAAGTCAATTAAAATTTTCAAATTACTGTGACATTTAAAAAAAATATTGTTGAATTCATACTCTGTGAATACAAAATTTCAAAAAAAAAAAAAAAAAAAATTATAAATTCAGTTAAAAAAAATTATTTTAAATTTTGGCTATTTAAAAATGATCATGCGTAGCAATTTTGTTCAAAAGTAAAGAAATATTACTGTTAACGCGGTTTTTTCACTTAAACCAGCCACCTCACATACTGCTATCGCGAACTGGATACACCCTGTTATCAGAAACGGAGATCCTTAAAATCGTGACTAAGTTTGCAGTCTAATCTGCAGTCTAATTAGTTCCTAAATTTAAGAATTTAATTATTAAAACCAATAATAATTTCAACGGAATAAGGTCGCAGAATAGTGGGCTACAATAAAGCGGTGGAAATTATTTGAAGTTAGAGCCCTCAAGATTGTTTCCTTCCGAGTTAGGAAAAATAAATAACACAACATAAAAAATATAGGTTTGTAACTATTAATCGTTTTGGTTGGTTAAACTAATACAAGTAGTTAAAAACTAAAACTATTTAATATATAAGATCTCCGCCGGGAAGGTATGGTATGTCTCGCCGCCATCTTGGTACACATTAGTATTGATAGTTCATATTTGGTAGTCGTGAAGTAGACATGTGGCAAAATTTATTATGTAAAAATATTCGATAAACCAAAGAGTTTTCGTCCTTAACACATTTTGTCGAAATCATCTATCGATTACTGTGTTAGAAAGAACGTGGTAAAAAAATACACTATTTATGGTGTGGTGAATGATTTCCAAGAAATAGGGTGATAGGTGCAACCATAATCCACATCGTACTATAAAATCAGCTGAAAACATAACTGCTGCTCAAGAAAGTGCTTACAATTATTCAATGCTCGCTAATGATAACCCAGAAGGTCATAAAAGGATCAATGAGTGAAGAGGCACATTTTCATTTGGATGGATATGTGAATAAACAGAATAAGCAGTTCTGGGTAATGGAAAAGCCTCAAATTATTTATCTGTCAGCTTTGCATCTATTAAAAGTGACAGTCTTGTCTGCAATTCAGTCAATACGAATCACTGGACGTTACTTTTTGAAAATTAAAACGGCGTAATGGTAACTGCAGGAGCAATATCGTGATATGATTGAAACTTTTTAATGCCATATTTGCATACCTTGAACTTGATTAACTACCTGCTACATTTTTAATTTTTTCAGATTGTTATTTAATTAAATTTTTAATTAACTCAATTATATGTAAAAAAAATAAATACAAATTTTCTACATTAAATTAATCAATAGGAATTTTCTATTAAATTAATTAACTTTCACAAAAAATCTATCTTTTGTGATATTGATGATTGAGGGTGAAAGCACATCTGGATGACCATTTCGCTACCGCTTACTTAGCTCTACTTTTCTAATTTTTCTAATTAATTAAATATATTATAAATTTATTAAAAAAGAAGAAATCAATTTCCTGATAATAATAACTAGAATTATTCTATAAAAATTCAATCTAAAAAAAATAAAAATTGTAAATGGTAAAAACAAATGTTTTTGTGTAATTTACTTAATTAAAATTTAAATCAATTTCAATCTGAACAAAGAAATAATTTTGTATATTGTTTAACCAATTAACAAAGCGATGAATTTACAGTCGTTAACGTAAAAACAAGTAAAAGAATTTGTCAGTCCTGCTGGTTATTTGTTAATCACTATCAACAACGTCATCCTCCTCATGTACAATGACTTCCACTTTCCATGGATATGCCGTTTTATCATTTAATAATCACCTCAACTATAAGTGGTTCTGAAAATAACTGGGCCCCGTAGGCAAATATATTTATAAGTATACTTCTCTACTTTAGTATACAATGGTATAAATAAAAATAAATTCTAGTCATATTTAAAAAAAATCGTTTTCCTTCATTTATTTTAAATATCGGAACATCTTTTTTTTCGATATTTTCAGCATAAATTCCAGGGACTCTTACTTTTGCACTGTCAATATTATTTTAACGCAAGAAAAATGCTTTTGTATTTATAAAATAATTTTTTGTATATTTAAAATATTAAAATTTTAATAAAATCATCATAAATCTACATGGTTTTACGCACTCTAAAATATCAAAAAAAAGTATGTGTAAAAATGCTGTCAAAATATTATTAATAGTAATTGAAATCTAAAAGCACCCTGGCTTGGTCATCTACTGTGTTTTGTTTTTGTTTTTGTTTTTGTTTTTGTTTTTTTATCTTTTATCACAAACAACATCCTGTTAGTGAAGTATGTCTATCTATGTATGTGTTTGTACTGGCAATACACAAGCTCTAATATAAGTCAATACTTAACGTTCAGCTTTTTCAAATGGACCCTTATAATATTTGTTATTGTATTCAAGGGTAGAATTTCTCTTTCAAAAACATTTTTTTTTTTGTGATTGTTTTTGTGTGCATGTCCTTTAGAATTATGCAAATGAATAATGTGTATAAATCAAATTTTTGACTGATTTGCAAATACCGGCATTTTTTGCTTTTCATATTCTTCTCCCTTTTTCAATGAAAGCCAATTGCAAAGACATGAGGATTCATATGAGTAAGTAATTGTATGAGTTTGTGCGTCTGGTTTTATTTACATTCATAAATATTCACAATCTAACTCACCGGACATTATTTAATTGCCAATATGAGTTGTCCATACAGCAGACAAATGCAAACAACAACAAAAACAATATAATTATCAGTAAAGGGAAAAAATAAATGTCGACAGTGATTTGTTGATTTGATAAGGGTCATTTGTTAGACAGGAGTTTTTTTTAACTTAGTACTTGCTATGCTATAAAATTTAAAATGTTGAATATATTAATTAAAAAATTAAAGCCAAATCAAAATACTTTCAGTGGAAAATTAATATACAATCTTATATTAAAATATATTAAATAAATTTTTTAGTAAAATGTTAAGTAGCAATTTAAAAATTAGTTTTACTTTTCAAAAATAACAAATAAAACAATATATTTTGTAGTGGGCTGTAATCACAATTCTCATTTGGCCAATGAAGTTTTTTATTTATAAAAATATTTTTTTAATCATCTAATCTGACTTAAGCGACTAGTGAAATATTAATTTTTTTTGTTTTAAGAGATATAACACTCAGGCAATAATGAATACTTATTTACTGTGTTATCTGCTTAAGAAAGGGAAAGTGTAGAGAATATAGGTGGTGAAGAAGAGTGATAGCTAGAATGCTTCATTTTCTTTTCACAACATTGTAATTACACTTTATGTTTATTTTTAGAACAATATTGCAGCGCCTCTAGTATTAACAGGCGAATTTCTTTTTGAAATTAGTACAGCCATTTCATAAATTTTTTTACTTTGCCAACGATTTGCTGTAGAGTAGTACCGGCGAAGAAGGAAGCTGTGTTTTTTATGTGTTAGTATGCAGACCTTAATATATATTTAAGAAAATTAAAGTTGTTAAATTTACTGTGGCTAGGTTACTAACCCAAGCCATCGAATCAATAAGAGCTTAATAGTCAACGTGTGAACCATCTAAGCTACAGCAACCTCATATTCATAGATAAAAATACAATTGCATTTTTATTAAAAAATTGTTTTAGGTATTCTAGCATATTTAAAAGTATATTAATTTTTATGAAGTGAACCTTATTTAGAACAATATAAATGAACAAATATTTTTCAAATGGGCTCAATTTCATGATGAGTTGTGAACTAAAATTTAGATACCAACTGAATGAAATACGCTTTCTGGTTCGTTACAACCTTCATCAGGATTCTGATAATCTGGTCATGAATTGAAAATTTTTCTTTTTTACATTTTCAACTAGCAAAAGTATTGTCTACAAAATAAGAATTTAATTTCACTAAGTTTTATGTTATTATTATTTCTAATTAATTTACTTTATTCGTGCTTGATTTCTTCAAAAATGGCCATATGGATATGCTTTCCCCGCAGTAATACATTTTATTTTTAGTTTAGTTTAAAATAATATATATTTCATGAGAATATCATGAAATATTTATATTTGAAGGAATCAAGCACGAATAAAGTAAATTAATTAAATTTTGAAAGATTTCGAATAATAAATTTTTCATTTTTAAATTATTATTTCTGTTGAAACATTATTATGACTAAAAATTAACAATTATGTTTTCTGTGATAATAATCTTTGAGTTTTCAATTTAGCAAGAAATTAAGTGCCATAAAGAGACTTAATTGGGATTTATTACCAGCTATGAAATATTTATCGAACAGCCTGGAGCCAAAACTTGACTACATGTCAGCTTCGTCATCACATTTGCACAAATGTTACAATGAAACTTGATGAATTTGTAAATAATATCGTTAAATTTAAAGTATTTATTACGTTAAAATGAATATTCTTATTCAAAATTCTTCCACATGGCGCCTGAACATTCTAAGATTTCAAGGGTTCTTATCACTCACAAGACGAGAGACAATTATTTATTTTAATACAGTTTTTATTTGATGATGCTACACAACGGAGTAGCGGAATATTGAGAAAATATATAAAAATAAAAAAGACCTAGTGCTTAAAAATTAAAGAAATATATTGACAATTATTTATTTTATTCAATAATATACTTAACAAATTTTCTGTAATATCGAGCAATAACAAGTTGGAACAGTATATTAAAATAAAAGTGAAATTAATGTTCTTTAGTTACGGCATATGTATTTTTAATATCCTAGAAAGTTTTTTACTATATTTACTTCCTTTATGCTTTGACATCAAGGCAAAAAAAAAACATAAATTCTTAATTTTTTTTTTAATTTTTTACCTATATGCAAGTTAATTATTTTTTAAAAATATTTTCTAACGTTAGACAATTTTAGACCGCTCTTGTTTTATTTGATTTTACATAATGTTATTATTATAAAACACATGTATGAATTGAACTTTTGTAACTTTCATCCTTTTATATTCCAGACTATCATTTTTGCTTTGAATAACTCCAAAGGAAAAGAATCTCAACTTTCTGACCTTTTTTTTCTCTCTAAGGATAAACAAGCGTTATTCATTTATTATAATTCGTTATTTGTTTTTCTATGTGCGCTGCTTGCAGGGGTGAATAATATTTGCAATTGTAATTATTATTTGGATTTTTCTAAAGCAAACCACGTTTACAATTTTATGTACATCCGTTTGCATAAACTTGAATTTGGTAACTGTTCACCGGATTTCCTATCAGCAGGTGAATAGTTATTAGTACTTTGCTTGTTAAGTTGTCCACATGTACATGTACTACGTACCTAGGCATACATACTTAATAATTTTCGAAAATGAATGGTTAGGCCACTAAAGATGCTTATTTTATTTAGTTGCACACGCGAGCATATGGTTCAATTTGTTTATGATACATTTGTCTGAGATGAAAGATGCTACAAATAACTGTGAGTTAATTTAGCTCTTGAGTTCACTTATGACATTTACTTAATAGAAATCAACTGTGTTCTGAAGGCTATAGCGTTAGAGACAAAAATAATCTAGATATCTGTAAAAGGCGTGAAAGATGTAAATATCCAAAACACCCAACAAAGAAGAAACTAGAAAATAACGGATTCATACACAATATTTCCCATTCATACACTAGTTGCACAAATATCTTTATGATTTGACTTAACCGATATTATACTGAGAATACTTGCTTAGTTTCGAGATGCATTTGACTCTAGTGTAGTTAAAAATATTTTTTTTAAATCAAACACTTACAAAATCTATTATAAGAGCTCAGAAGGAGGAAGCGCTTGAGATAGTTAAATATCTACTATTTTCTTTATAAACGTTTAATAAGAAGAATAGAAAATAAAAATATATTTTCAAGATCTAAACTATTTATTTTTTATGCCTTCGGTGCTTTCAATGTCTAATATGTATCTTATACTTAGAAGTTTATTCTACGTAAAGCTCGAGTTTTGGGCTTCCCGAAGGGTCTAAATCTTTATTTGACACTTAAACTTATAGAGTTTCTAGCTTCTACAATGCGAAATCTATTTGAAATCTATTCTGTACACAACTAAATAATAAAACATGCGTAAGATGGTAATGCAATTTTAAACTTATTCAAATATTTTATATTTATTACGGTAAAAGGGTGGCATGTGATAACGTCCAAGGACATAATATTCATTATGTCTCAGCAGAAAGTGACATATTGTCAATAAAGGTAGAGTTACAGCGTCCATGGATATTATAGGTATATTTTATGGTATTCTTTATAATATACATTCCACGTTTTTGTAAACCGGCTAGCAGGAAATATTTGATAAGAGAAGCTGAAGGCCGGCTATGCGGAAAATCTTTGGTCAGCAAAATCCGGATTGGTTAAACCAGAAATGAGAAAATATTTGCGCCCGGCTGAAGGCCGGTATTTAGTTAGAGAAACTGTTGTTTATTAAGTGCGGACATAATGACACTTTCATAATTGACACTCTGTTGATGCTGAAAACGATACAATGTCAATGAATGTTATGACGTCTTTTTTTTTAAGTACTACATAAAACAAATGCATTGACAATATGGTCCTGCACACTACGACATGCGACTCGGTTATTAAAATTATAAAATATTAAATATTATTAAATTATATTACGTTATTAATAATTGAAAAAATTTTGAAGTACTCTAACCCAATAAGCATTTTGGCTGGAATTCAAGTGGAATTACATTTGAAATCCAGTCACAATTTCCAATTTCCAGTGTTGAATTACAGTTGAAACACAGTTGATTTCAATAGCGAATCCAGCAAAATTAACCATTGAATTACAGTCGAACAAAACAGTAACTTTACAGTGTAATTCCAGCCTTGAATAACAGTGTGATTCAAGTTGAACCGAACCTGTTTTACACTTGAAGTCAAACATGGAATTGCAGTGGATCGCCCATGCAGCCAGTTGTATTTTTAAGTCTCTGTCTCCCACAGAATTAATTTTAGTATCAGATATACCATCTTCTTTTATAATTGTGTCCTCACAGACAGACGGTTTATCGTTCAAAGCGACGTGGAACGTGGACGCGTTGTAAAATTTTTCACCATTAATATTTTATAATTGACATTTATAGCACATAACTGACTCGATTTGATGCCGACGTTGTTTTTCAGCAACGTTCTTTAGGTGGCAGAATTTCGTATCCAATCGCCGGAATAATGTATGTAATGTAAATATAATTCAATATAAATAAAAACAATTTTTTCACAGCAGAAAAAAATATGCTTCAAACAAATTTGTTGCTTTTTAACAAACTTCAAACAGACTGGAAAGAGAATGGATTTCAAATGTTATTCAAGCTTGAATTCACACTGGAATTCCAACATTGGAATTCTCAAAAAATTTGTGCTTATTGGGGTAATCTTAAAAACACAAAATGTAGTCGCACGAGCTCCTATTTCAAATGACGAATCTGAGTTTATCAGGCGTGGATACAGTGGTAAACAATGAGTTTGAGGAAAGCCCAACACAGCCATGGCAACGCTAAATTTGTTGCCCACAAAGTACACATCACGCTTAGTGTATCCAGGAATCCATTTTTTTTTAAGAGAAGTAGCACTACAGGCATTAATACCTACTTAGTTTGTAACCGTGCTACACTCTTTAGGAAAGGGATTGATGAGAGAGAAGACAGGTGGTGAAAGGAGATAAATATAGCTATTTTATGAATTATTTGACTTCGCCGGCGGATATGCTATGAAGAAGTACCGACGCAGGAGGCTGTATGTTTTAAAGTTAGAACTGATTATGTATGTATTATATCATTAAACAGAAAAAAAAAACATTTTTATTTTTTGAGTGCCGCAATGGTTGTACCCTAGGCAGCCAGATTTGTAATCAACGTGCTTACCATCTTGACTACAGCAGCCTCAGAATTCAATAGGACTGCCATGTCTGGAAAAAAATGATCTAAGGGGGTTTTACTAGAAAAGTGGAATAAATTAAGTGTAGATGTGTACCAATATTTTTTTTTCAGTTCCAAAACATATAAAGGCTTTAATCGATTTTATATTAGTTTTTATTTTTTGTTAAACAGTAAATTGCAAAATAAAATGTAAAGTTTTCTGGTAGAATTATATTTTTTGTTTATTTGTTTTTAAAATAAAAAAAATCGAGAATTTTATGTTAATCAAAGGCTTTCGCAGATAAATATAACTTTATGAATAAATAGTTCAAATTGAAATTATAGTAAAAGAACTTACAATTTTTTAACTTTATTTAGAATTTATTCGAATGCTGTATAGAAATATTCAGATGTCATATAAAAATTTTGGGAATGCTAGAGAAAAATTAATGGATTGGTTGAAAATATAAAACACTAAATATTCAAACAGTAGAAGAAATTTACTTGTTTTGTTATTTGTTTTATTAAACTCAAATTTGTTTTAACGATGTGTGCATAAGGTTCGGCACAAACTCACCATATAGTTTATCTAGATGTTTCCTGTTTGGCGACTATAACATTGAGATTCTCAACTTTTCATAACCTTTGTATAGTATCCAAAACACTTTTACATTAATACCATATGAAAATATTTGGTTGTTAGAAAAGAGGTGTTTTAAAATACTCAAAAAGTAATTCAAGTTGCTGTTTATAACATGAATGAATAATAATAAAAGAAGATACTAAAGCTAAATCGGAAAAAATCTTGTAGAATTTTACTAAAGGCAAATAAACTCATTTCTTTAACACTATTGAAAAAAGTACCCTTTTGACTCACATATTTAAAAAACTTCTTCTCAGTTAAAAAAAAAACTAAAGCTAATGAAAATAACATAATTACATTGTATAAATTTATGCAATGTTTACCTTTATTAGCTTTTATAAAATTCACTTAGAGTTGGTGTTCGCTCGTCAAGGGTGGTGGTCCGCCATCACTTTCTGAGTCTGTTTGAGTTTCCTTTTTTTTATTTCAAAATTCCACTCTCGTGCATATGATTGATGTAAATTAGATGTGTTTTTGTTGTTGTTGGTTTCTTTGTTTGCTTTCACATATTGCAAGTGCTCAAAAGGACACAAAATACAGAGGAAAAAAAAAGAAAATCATAAAAACTCACAACAAAACATAACATAACGTCAACAGCAGAAAAAAACGTTCACCTTTGATGAGGTTTATTGAACGGACTTGAGAGTAAAAAAGTGGTCAAAGTCCATTAGCAAAGGTTTGGTAAGATAGCTAACAACAAAGTGTTTTTTTTTTCTCAGATAGTTTTTAATCCTTTTTACTTATTAATTTTAAGTCAAGAACACCTATCTCTTTGTAAAAAAAACCTTATGATTTATTAAAAGCCTTTTTTGTAAAAAATTAAAAAAAAACTGTGCTGTTAGTTTGAGTTAAGTGCAAAAAACCAAGTAAGAAATTAATTAGATTTTACATACTTCTTCTTTCAAGTGCACTTTCAAACGTTTCTTACTCAAACCTGACTAAACGCTGGTTTACCAAATACCGTTACATTAATGTAATGTAAGATGGCCAAGTGTGGATTTAAAGGAATTATGTTTAAAAAGAATGAAAAAAACCAACTTGAATAATCACCAGCAGAATCTTAATAAAATTGAAGGAAAAATTTGATTTTTAATTTATAAAAAATATTTTCATTTTAATTTTCATATCGCAATCAACAAATTATGCCAAAAGAATAATTGTTGATTTAGTAAACCCGCACACTCATAAGTATTCATAACGTAAATATACTGGTTTGTAATTGTCTAACAAAACCAAACTAGAATATAATGTCCTTTCGTGTTCATGAATATTCATGACAATAAACTCAAAAAGTTGCAGACACCCAAAAACAAGGAAGAAATTAATACAAACATTCATAAGCCTAAGTATCGCATGTTGAATGGAAAAAGGCTGAAGTCAAAAAACTTCTACAATTTAACTAAAAAAAATAGTTAGAATATAAGAAAAAATTCACTAAAAAGGCAATTTTGCTTTTTGTTTTAGAATAAAGTTTTTAGTTGTAGCATTAGTGCATTTACCACTATGTTGTAAATATGTTACAATTAAATAAACATCTATTTTAAAAAATTGTTTAGTTATTTTTTTTCTGATTTTTCTTCTTCCCGCGCAAAACGTATTCTATATATTAAAGTGGATTTTAAGATAACTATGCAAAAAATTTACTAAAGCTCGTCTAGTAGTTTTACGTGATGCGCACACAAGTAGAGAGATATGCAGAAAGTTGGGCACTCAGGCAGACACATAAAAATTCCTTGAGTTTTGGTGTTGTTTATTCCAAATAATTGACTATCTGCCCCAAAAACAAAATTTTAAAAAATATTTCATATTCAGGCACGGCTTTATTACAATTTTGTTATACGTACAGATCGGTATGGATATAGACATAGATACAGGTATTGATATAGATACAGATATAAATATAGAAATAAATATAGCTATAGAAAAAGATGTAAACAATAGTTGTTGCCCAGAGAACGTATGTGTTCAAATGTTTGTCGACAGATTCGAAACATGTTAAAAAAAATTTAACTCAATATATCATATATGTAAGGATGTTATTTTTCCTTATCTTGCGAGAATTTTTAACCAAGTGGTGGACCCTTCAATATATCGATATGATTTAAAAATAACAATAATTAAACCACGACCAAATGTAATGTAAAGCTGCACTTAAAGAAAAATGCCGACTTTGATAAGATTAAAAAATATACTTTTTAAACAGCTATCTTCATATTTTGAAGTCAATAATTTATTTATAATTATCTGTATTGGTTTAAAAAAAAAAAAGGATTTGGCACAAAAGAAACCGTTATAAGCGTAATCAACAATATATGTAAAGCTTTAGATGATAGTTTCAATGGTCTTGGTGGTATATTTTACCATTTCTCTAAAGCGTTTGATATTGTCAATCTCGATATAATAACAGAATTCTGAAGTTACACTCATCGTACACACAATGTTCTGTTCAAAACCAACCCGTACATATTTTTCTTTTCATAACAATTATATGTGTCTCTAAATTAACAAATATTCCATACACATCCACGAATGTATTTTATTAAAATTTTTATTTGCGTACACGTACGCTATTATTTGTGTACTTGTACTCTATTTTCAGTACGTGTACGGAAAAAAAGTACATGGAAAAATTTAAATAACTTCGTAAACGGAAAAAAGGACGTGTACAAAAAAAGTGCATGGAAAAATAAAAATAACTGCGTGTACGAAGAAAACGTACATGGAAAAATAAAAATTACTACGTGTACGGACAGCAAAAAGTACATGTACGATAGGCAAAATATAATAACATTTTTTATTTATGTATAATCTTATATTTTAAGCTAATCAGGCCTGAATTAATCCGTGTAAATAAAAAACAATTTTTATTACATTTTTCCCCAACTCGCAGTAGTTTAAGGAACAGTTTAAATTAAATTTTGTGTTTGTTAATTCATGTTTAATATTGTCTTTTATTGTTAATTTTATCAAAATTCCTTAATTTATTAATGTAAACTCTACTGTCATAGTATGACCCGTTGAGAAAGTGAACAAAAAATTCAGGAAACGTTGGGGAAAAATGTAATAAAAATTTTTTTTATTTACATGGACATTTTTTATTGTTATCATTATTGGTTTTTTATTTACTTTGTTTTTTTTTTTTTTGTTTTTTTTTGTTTTTTTTTGTTTTTGAGTTAAAATTTAAGTCTACCATTACAGTTTGTTTTTGATTATTGTTAAGTAGTGGAGTTCCTTGTTAATTCAAGCGAGGGTCATATAAATGGCTCATTAGTAAAAATGTGCAATAAGTGGTGTTATAAAAAATAAGAATTAAAGGTAATGATTTGCTTATTTTTGATGTTTACTGATATCATAAAATAATTATTTACATTTGGATTTTTGTGTGTCCACTTGTTTTCCTGCTTTAAATTTGCATGTGTTATTTGTTGTATTGGTTTTTCAAAACAGTAAAAATACTTTGTTCATTTTTTAGCTATGGGATGTCTACTTGTGCATTTGTTATTGTTTTATTACTTTTTAATTGATCGTAAAACACCAAATTATTGGTACTCAAAACAAAACTTTAGAATTCGTCGTATTGTTGGTAAAAATAAAACAATGAAAATAAAAGAATAAAATAAACATACGCAGTATCTTGGTATGCACTTGCAAAGCAATCTCTCAGTAAAACACGTAGTCAGAAACTGAAATCCAAAGAATTACCTGCAGTTGGTCTACTTTATAAGTTTAAAAATAAATGCAACACGAAAACACAACTGGTTATATGTATATACATATATCCCGCTTTTATACACAGCCATCTAAACTATTTGCCTATAATTGATGATTATAAAAAATTCAATGAATTGAAGTTTCTACAAAGAGTTCAAAATAGAGCATTGAAAACTGTTTTTAGTTTGCCTCTAATATTTTCAACAATTAATTTTTTTAACCTTTCTTCCTATACACGGTTTACACAAAATGCAACTTTTACTTTATGACTTCAAATCTTTGAACAACATTGGACATCATACAATTACTTTTTCAAGAAATCAAACAGCTTTAAACACAATAAATAATACTGATTTGAGAGTAGCTCTATGTCGATTGGAAGCAACAAAATAACGAGTAAAACACATTGGCAGTTTAGAGTTTAATAAAATTCCTCAAAACCTTAGAAATATTCAGGCATGTTATGAATTCCACACGAAATTTTCAATTTCGTATTTTTCAAGGCATAGTTTTTATAACACATACTTAGCAAAAAATTTTTGAAAAGATAATCGAGTGAGGAATTAAGCATTTTTTGGCGGAAGTTCTTCCCAACTAGATTGCCAACTTAATGATTTTTACAAGGCATGAGACTTTTATAATCAATTACTGAGAATCGATTACATTAATTATTGTAGGAAATAATGAGTACCATTAGTGCGGTAGTCTCTTTTAACATAAAGAACTAGTTCCATTAATACTTCCTTTTTTTGCGAACAAATGTAAGGTGTTTTGTAAGCGAGTAACAAAATATGGCAACCACAAAAGTAAGTCATTATATGGCAAGTACTTTTTAAGGTAATGTCTAATTTTTTGCTGGGTAATTTTATAGAAACAATACTTTCAAAAAATTGAAGTGAGAATTTTGTGTAGAATTCAGAACATTCCTAATTAATTTACTTTAATCGTGCTTGATTCCTTTAATTATAAATATCTCATGATTTACAGGCGTGTTTTGAGTTCCAAACGAGTAAGTAAATTAACTTAAAAAGATTTCGAATAATAAATTTTCACATAAGAAATATTGTTAGAATTTCTATTAAAAAATTTTAAAAAGCTTCCTTTAAACAACTTTGAAATGCTTCTATTATGATTACTTCTTGATCTATATTTTTGATCCTAAAGATTTTATTTTAAAATTTGTTATTTAAAAACATAATGCTAAATAATTTTTTGCCAGCTTGCGTCAACAATGTGTGCAAGACACAGAGGCACTCCATATTGTAAAGCAATTATCATGCATAAGGAACTAAATTTAAAAAATGTAAAAATAAGATGAGCGTTACACCTTCATTTTTATTTTAAAAAACAGTGGCCTTTTTATATTAAGTGTGCGATATGCATATAGAAAATAGCACGCCAAAACAAATATAAACAAGAGTAATCATAAGTTTTGTAAACATTTTCAAGCATTTGTTTCACGCATTAATTAAGTACCCCTAGGAAAACCAGCAGTCGATAGTTAAACCAATGATTGGTAACAATCAAATTTTAATTAATTGTAAATTTATTTTAAATTCCACAATATTAACAAACTTCCAAAAGGGAAGATAAACATAAAAATCTTTTGTGAATCATTATTGTTAAAACAAAATAAATTAATATTAATATTGAATAAAAATTAAAACATTTAGAACAAGTGTTTATATTTAATAAATAGAAAAATAACTTACACAAGTTCTTTTTTTTAAGGTAGGGTATGAATATATTTCGCTTAATATCGCAACTTGAACAAAAACAACCCCCTTTTTTATTTGCATTTTAAATTTGCGAATGATAGTATTTTTTTAACAGTTTCTGCACAAAAGGATGTTTAACTCCTTGTTTTGTTGAAAAGTCTGTTAAGTTTGGAAATTAATTCTGCTATTAAAGTTAATAAGATTACTTACACATTAGCACAAGTACTATTTACACTTATGTTTTTAACACAGTTACATAGATAATTATGAGTTCAAAAGAAAGCATAACGTTTTACATATTCTTCTTGAACCAATAGCAGAAGCCATTCAGAGAAGTGTATCTTAAATAGTTATAACTAAGTCTGTATTGCGATATGAAATTTTATTTGTTACAGAGGAATATAGCGAAGCTACTAACATCTGGATTAAGTAGAACTCCTAAATGGTATCTCTCTTATGTTAAGATAGTGAATACTAATTTAAAATAATTATGCTAATAATTGGGTAAAAGGCTCGTAACTAAAGTTTTTATTTGGATGTATTGCCTCCATGGTAGGAATAAGTGTAAGAAAAGGTCAACAGTTTTCTCGCTATATTCAAATGTTTCCATGGTAAAGTAAATTGTGTAACTGATTGTACTGTATTGTATCATGGTTCATTTATTTTGTAACGAGTTTCAATTAAACTTAGGATGCAGTCAATTTAGTTAAAAAAGCATAACCACTATATTCAAATGGTTACTCAATCTTTCCAGATACGTCATTATAATATGACAAATGTAATCTTACTTATTACATTAAGTAAGATCTTATATTTTTAAAAAGGATTTAAGAAAAAGAAAAATTTTGTTTCCATAATTTGGTGGTTACGGCAAATATTTGATTAATCTGACTAAGACAATTTTACAAGACATCAAAAAATATACTAGAAATTTCTTCAAATTTAATACAAATTTTCTACAAGTTAAATAGGGAACACGTAACAATCCTACAAATATTACGTAAGAACAGGTATATTTAAAGCAATATAGACATACCCAATCGTAAATGATGCCTTGACTCAGGCACACAGAGAAAAGAAATTCGTTATGAGAACCGAATTTGTTGCCAATCGAATCTTGTCGGCTGTGTGTATTATCTTGAATTCGGTTGTAATAACTGAACGAATATGGCACTCACAACTATTAAGAAATATGAATCTAATGTGACCATAAAATATTATTGTGAATTAAAAAAACAATATGATATTTTCTTTTATTTAAAAAATAAATTATAGGAATAAAATTATACTTCATTAATTTCATGATTCGAACCATTGAATTCAGTCCTTGCTTTACATCATGATTCCTCCTTTTCCTGATTTTCCTTTTCCTCCATTTCTTCAACTTTTCATCCCATACCCTACGTTTTGCCGCAGCGAAGTGTATTAAACACCTTAAAATTATATTTGTTTACAAGTGTCATTGTGAGATAACTTTGAACCTACCATTCAACAATATTGGAGAACTTTTTACCTATTTTCATCTCTGTAATTTTAAACTAAAATATTGTTGATTTTTTGAATAATATATACTAATTTTGTATTTATTATGTCAAAGAATTTTCCATTTCAGAAGACATAATTTATTTTTATGATTCTAACTAACACAATTTGATTTTCAGTAATAATATGTTGAAAAAGTTTGGTTGCATTGTCCATTTAACAGAATAGATTTGAGTAAAGACACAAATTGGTCAGGTTTAATTTTTTAAGAGGTGCTACAACCAACGTTTAGTGGGAAATAGCATTTGTTAGCTTTTAATAATATAAAATAAATCAATATTATAATTTATTAGTAATAAAACCAATTATTATACTTGTAATTAAATTTTGAACAAATCAATCGAATTTTTACCAATCTTTTTTCTGTGTGCACATACATGGATGAATTATATGAAAAAATAAACAAACTAACAAAATTTAATTGGAAACAGCTTAAAAATTTTCTTTGAAACTTACTTTTTCCGCGTTTAAGACAACTATTGAAATATCAACTATTTAATAGAACGCAACGTATTTTAACAGCCTACTTCTTTAAAATCAAAACATTTATGTACGAAAAAAAATCGAAAGAAAACAGTTTTCGTTTTTGTAGCATAAATTTTTATTCTTATAAGTTACTCGTATCAAGAAAAACCATAAAAACCGTTCTTTAAATAAATTCATAAAGAAGTGATCTGTCTGCCTAAAACGGTTCAAGAGTATGGCCACATAAATTAGATTAAATTAACTATTGGGACACTCTTATATCTCCAAACTTCATAGTTGTTTGGCAATATAAATAGTTAATAGTTATTTCAAATTATATAAATGCTCTAATAGTAGACTCAGCGATCAGGTAATTGTAAATTTTAACCTTTTTTGATGGCTTAACAGTTTGGCCATACACATCAGATTACATCAACTATTGATCAACCCTTTAATTTATAATTTGAAATTTTTATACTTCTTATTATTCCAAAAAAAAGTAATAGACATTCTGTCCAAAATTCAGGTGTTTTTATTTAACGGTTCAAAAAATACGGCCGTATAGAACAAATTACATTAATTTTGGGAACACCCTTTGATTTCTTAATTGAAACTAAAAGCTTGTAATTTTCAGCTGTTTGTCTAAAACGGTTCAAAAGTTGGGCCACATACACCAAATTACATCAACTATTTGAACACCCGATTATTTCCAAAGTCAAATTTTATACTTATTTTTATAGCAGACTTAGCAATACAGGTTCATTTTAAATTTTGGAGAAGTGCGCTTTACAGTTCTTAATACACATAAAAAATGTGTATTTTGTATGGGAACACCCTTTAAATTTTAAGATTATGAACTGTTTTAAAAACGGGATAATCTTTCATGTTACCACGAATTTTCAAAATCGGTTAAGAAATGACTGAGTTCTACTGGCACAAACATAAAAAAGAAACATTCAGTCGAATTTATAACCTCCTTGTTTTTTCGAATTTGAAAGAAAATCAGTTTAACTTTCGAATTTAACAGCGGTTTCATTCCGAAGAAATTTTTTCGTTTACTGAAGAAACAATTGAAGACAGCAATTGAATTCTGTGGCATGTCTTTTTACATACATGGGAGTAATTAATTAAATGGACTAGTTCATTGTCAATATCATTAGCATTTAATTATAAACAATGCTAATGCTTTTTCCCAACAAAAAATTTTTGGAAAATGTAATCGACTGTGGAATTAAGCATTTTTGGCAGAAATACTTCCCAATTAGATTGCCAACTTAATGATTTTAACAAGGCATGAGACTTTTAAAATCAATTACTGAAAATCGATTACATTTATTATTGTAGGAAATAATGAGTACCATTAGTGCGGTAGTCTCTTTTAACTAATACAATGTGTTTTGTAAGCGAGTAACAAAATATGGCAATCACAAAAATAAGTCATTATATGGCAAGTACTTTTTAAGGTAACGTCTAATTTTTTCCTGGGTTTTTGCAATTATATTACAACAAATATAATAACCACAACATTTTTTGTTTAGAGCCTTTGCGTAAAGATTGAAAATAAGTGAAGTTACTCTCACAAAATATTGGCGCTACAAGGATTATAAACAAAATATATCCTCGAAGTCTGAGTTCGACTTACACACGAAGCGTTCCTTATCATGTAGGGATCAAACTTTAATTTTAATTTTATTTTTAAAACTTGTCACTGCAAGCATAGTAAAACGTACTTTGGGTAAATTGCAATAATCCTATTAAATTTTTAAACTTGCTTTTTAGTGAACAAAGCAAAACATACTCTGCCTATGTTTGTAGTCCTAGTCAATTGCGGTTAAAAACAAAGTCCATACATATAAAGTTACGTAACTATTGGGATACTTTTCGTTTTAATTAAATTTTTGTATTTATCCCTATAGCAAAAATAGCAGTTCATCCTCACAGCCTTTGGAAAATACCTTGAAATTTGTGAATTTTACATACTCTGCGTGAATTCTAAAAATCTGCCTACTACAAGGGTAAAAAAATTAAGCCATATAATTGAAAATGACGCCCTTACGTTTCAAATCTAATTTTTTCTACTTGCTGCCAAAGCATACATATTCGCATTGTACAAATTTAACGTATCTCCCAATCACAGTTCAAAGATAACAATATTTCTATGAATATTGCGTCACTTTCGGATTACCGTTTTACTTTAAGTATTTGTTATTATAGCGGCTGCGTAAGTTAATATATCTCCTGTGAAAAGTCCAAAAGTTAAAAGTTTATTCTAAATGCCATACATTTGCATATAAAAAGAAAAACCCAAAATAAATATTAAGTAGATTGACAACAAATTTGCGCTTAAAATTTACAAAACCATCCCAAACTCAAAATTAAATAAACAAGCAAAAACTTGAAAATATAAAAAAAACTAATTTAAAACGTTATCATTAGAAGACTCATGTGAGAACTTTTTAAAATGCAGACTGTAAATTTTATAAGAAGCTCTCAATTGTCTTTCTTTTTAAACTATTTTAGATCAAAAAAAGAAAGCAAATGCCTCATATGGAGCGATGCCTCAAAGTCGAAGAGGGAGAAGAAGAAGCTTATCAGTGACTCTGTACTGACTTTCTAAAGCATCGACGAAAGGTAAAATATGAGCTTTAATGCAATGTATTTTATTGCTTATTATTCTATTATGTTATTGCTGTCAAAAGAAAAAAAATTGAAAATAGTCCTCTTTATTTAATTTAAAAAAAATATATTTTGCTTAAAAAATCGTTGGTCTTGTGCAAAAACGAACTAACTCCAGTTTTAAGGCAAATAGACTTTTTCAAGATTGAAATACATTTCACACTTAAACATCTTACACAGCAGTTTAAAACAATACACAGTAAAATATTAGTCATAACCTTAAAAATTACTTCCAATATAAGGACTTACTTTTGTGATTACCATTTTTTGTTACTCGCTTACTTCGTAAAAGAAGCAAGTAGTAATTGAACTAGTTCTTTAAGTTAAAAGAAATTACCTTAAAATATTTCCTATGGTCGCCATAATTTCCAGCAATAATCAATGAAATCGATTCTCGGGAATTGATTTTAAAAGTCTCATGCCAAGTTGAAATCATTAAGTTGGTAATCTAGTTGGGAAGTCCTTCCGACAAAAATGCTTAATTCCACACTTGATTACATTTTCTAAAATTTTTTGCTGGGTAGTGTCAAAAATAACAATTTTATAAGGGTTGTATTATACATATTGCATTGTAATAAATACATTTGCTATTATGTTCTTTATCTTCACCTGAAAATTTACAATTTAGTGAATAAAGAGAATAATCGAGTTAAAAGATGATTACTAAAATTTATTTTTTCTTGGTTTAACTCAACATAACAACAAATTTAAATCAGATGACTTTTGTTGTATAAAAGCGGTCTGAGAACTATTTTAAACGCCTAAGTAACGTTTTATAATTTTTTAATGTGTGATTGTTGAAAAAAAAAAAAAACAATAAGGCAATTAATACAGTA
This sequence comes from Gymnosoma rotundatum, assembly GCA_916610165.2. Lineage (NCBI taxonomy): Eukaryota > Metazoa > Arthropoda > Insecta > Diptera > Tachinidae > Gymnosoma > Gymnosoma rotundatum. Next base: position 101,645,369 of record OU744340.1, read on the forward strand.
TTTGTTTTATGCTTCTATATTAAAAAAAAAGTGATTTTTATTATGAAAAATAATTAAGGGACAGTTTATCTCACACTATAAAGTCATTATAACGTATTAATGTGCAAGTTTTAATAACGGAACCTTATATTTAATGTAGAAATGAACAACAGCTGACTAAGGCCTCTATATTGCCTGTTAACATAGTCACTGTCTTAAATAATTGTTTTAGTACTTTGCAAAACTTAAATTTTTTCTTAACTGCAAAAAACTTTTTGAAAAATGTTAAACTTCATTACACCGCTGGATAAATATTATTCCAAATCTGATTTGAAGAAAATCCTTTACTTTTTATACTTAAGATCTTTAATATTTTTTGAAAAATGAAGGTTTGAAAAAGAAATGTATCCTTCCCTAAAAACAAAAGAACAATAACAGAACATGCCTGCTTCTTTGCTACCTGTGTACCGAGCGTATGATTTAAATGTGAACAATATAAAGCATACGTTCAGTATCAATATTTAAATATTCATGGCGGTAACAAAATCAGTTTTTTTCTGCCATTTATAATTTTCATACACTCTTAAGTTCATATGTCTTTTTTAATTTCAGGCTCGATCCTTAAACTTTATGAAATTATCCCACAAATAAAAAGTTTTTGTAAATTATTAAATTTTTAAACAAAATTGCATTAACCACGTTTTATACAATTTTTTTCTTGTGTACGAGTGTTTGTGTTGTTCTTTGCAACCACTTTAGGTAAAACTAATCAAAATTATTTCCTTATTTTCTTCGAATATTCAAAACTTTAAACAAGGGGAAATAACATGGCAACATCGCAGTAAGACATCAACCAAATTTGATAAACCTGTGCAGCCGCTAATAATTTTCCTATAACTGCCAACTACTAATACCAACAAGAATATAACTGTTTCTCTACAGTACTCGTAATATAAAATTTAAAACATCATAATCGTTCCTTATGAAAAAAATGTTCCTTTTAAAAACAAATCAAAATCGAAGGAAGACGTTGCTAGCAATCCGTACGAAAACTATTAAAGTAATTTTTTCCTTTTTGTAAGTTTTCTTTAAACTATTTGCAAGATGTTTTTTTTTTTGTTTTTGTAGCATGAAAGCCAAATGAAAACTACTTCAAATGCAATCTACTCATGGATGTAAAGTTGACGTTTCTAGTAATGGTAACTAAGGATATACAAGTAAATACACAAACAAATGCAAATGACAGTATAAACATCAATACGAATGAAGGAATGAATGTTTTAGTAAAACGAAAATAAAAAACATTTAAACTCTTTTATACATTTTCATTTATTCATTGAATTTATTTTTAAGCACATTTATTCATCCAGGTTGTGGCCATAAAGAAAAAAAAAATACTAAGAAAATTTTACATCAAAATTTGATTTCATTTTTAAGGTTATTTTTTTTCTTTATTGTTTTTTAGAGTCAACTTTGGAAAATGAAAATTTTGTGTTAAGGCTGGATTGTCTTGTTTTCTATGAAAATAAAATAATAAATTAAAATATTTCAGCATTTTCAGTTTAATTTGAAGAAAGTTTCCTAAAACTAAAGGGTGATTTTTTCATTTATTTATTTTTTTTTTTATATTTTTAGTGAACACACGCAAAGAAAAAACATGATTGAGGTAACCATAATCTAATAATAATATAATAAAAAAAATAATAATAACGCTAGTCTTGCAACCATTTGTTGCCTAGCATAACAATTACACGGTAAAATCTAAAAATAATTCTGTTAAAATATAAACATTTCATGGTTAAATTAAAACATCAAAATATGGTTAAAAATGTCATGTTATATAAGTGAATTATTATTATTATTATTGATTTTTTACATAAATTCACAAAAAAAAAAACGGGCCAACGTTAGTTTTTGTTGTTTCGAGTTAATCGTTGCATTAGGTTCCTTTTTTTATTAACTTTTAATTTGCTCCAATCGGCAATCTCCAATTCAGTTCAGAACAGCTACATAAGAAATTTGCTGGCCAATGTCACTATGAACTCATTAACAAATTTTATGTTGTTTTAAAAAATGTAGGGCTAATGTCTACACTTGTGCTTCTAATTTTAACTTGTACTATACAGAAGTCCAGTTTATTGTCGTAATACTTTGATTTTCAATTGTTTTTTTTTTATTGCTGATTGGGCGAATTTAATACGCATGGTGCCAAGAAGACCTCCTATTAAAGTAATCGAATTGGATGAAGCCGATTTTTTAAACTCTTAAACATATTAAATACTATTATTATGTACATCGTAAAACTAACTCTTCAAATGAACAAGTTCAATGGCTGTGAATTAAATGGATGCAGTATTCAACTAGTAATCCAAATATTTTATATAAATATTCATTTGAGGATGAGTTTAAGATCTTTGATATATGCTGGAATAACAGAAAAACCCGAAAGGGCAATCTTCCCAAGCTTCTACCGCTCAACAAGGAACCAGTTCCTTTAAGTTCACAAAAAATGAATGACTTGAAAGCACATTTGCAATACATTAGCAATACTAATCGTACGTACTACAATCACTTTCCTTAACAGATAGCTGCAAATGAACATATTGTGGATTACTTTAAGGATGAAGTTGGACAGGATATATCACAATAATGAAAGTTTTTTTTACACTAATATGATATTATTTACTTATTTTACTACTTTAAGTTTTCATATGTCATGTTTAATGATATTATGTATTAATTATTACCCAGTTAGCATTATTTTGAATTTTTGATCATATTCGAGTCTTTTTTGACTCTTCTACACGATTAAAATAATCGTTTATGCCCTTGTTTTTGAGTCAAAAATGATTGTTTTGTCGGTAGAAAATGGTACCCTAGCCGTGACTCTTCTGAACGAGTCCCTTATGACTCGCGTTTAAGACTCATTTTCGATACTGTTTTCAATCGTACTTATAATCAAATACGATACTTTTTCGAGTCATTTTTTGATCATATTACTAGCCGTATGCGGGCCTTCTTCGAACAATATTATACAAACATTTCTAATTATATTTTCTCAACATGAAACATTGCAATTTGCAAACAACGTTTTGCTTATTTTTTTATTATTATTTAGACGAGCCATTGATTTGTTCAAACATTGAACAATTTCATGAGCGCACATTTAAATGGCTTGTGTAGACCATCGTTGTCGATATCATATCGTGTTCAAACACCGAGAAAACCAAGCATTAACATCGCCAAGTTTTCTCCACGCAGACAAACATGAACAAAGGTTTGTAACCTATTCTGCTGACGTTTTGTTCATGTGCGAACCAATCAATTGCTCGTCAAGACGTAGTGTTACATTTTCTTAAAATTCAAATTCAAAAAAATGAATTTTAAAAAAATTCATTATACATTTGTGTCTCTATTTTCTTTACGAAGTGACATACAGTGGCTCACAGTCAAAGTGAGCCAGCATTTTTTTTACTAATGTTTTTGAAATAATTTTTAAAATACCATCTTCCCACCATTTATTTCATATTCAATTTGTTAATCCATAAGTACAGCTCTATTTAATTGCATTTTCCCCCCAATTTTTCGATATTAAAGATAAAAGCAACGAAAAAACCAAAATATGTTGTTAACTTCACCCCACACTCAAAATGAGCCACACTCTTTTGTTCTTAGTAAAATAACGGTAAATATTATTTTAATAAAATTTTTTTGCGTCGATCTTATTTTTAATACATCATTTGAGTACAGATAAAATAATTCTAAAAACAGTCGCTAAAATAATTCTAAAAACAGTCGACTTTCAGCATTTCCTTTTCGTGCTTTTTGTTTTTTAAACAAGTCGATTTCTATGCGTTTGTCGGAGTTATATTCGAGTCTCTATTTAAACGCACAACTGATTAATCAATTTTAAGTCATCTTGGGTAGTCTTAAAAGACTCACTTTGGTGATTTTTGTAAAAACAATCTTTCAAATGCTAACTGGGTAAAAACGTACATAGGTATGTATATCCTTTAAATTTAATATTTGTAAAGACATAATAAAAAACGGCAAAAACGTTCTATTCTCCTTGTTATTATTCCTGTTATAAGGGCCAATGTCACAAAGAGAAAGAAAAAATGAAATAAGTTAGTGCAAAAAGGGCCAATGTCATCGTTTTTTTCCCTTATTTTAAAAAAATTTAAAGAACATTTTTTACCACGGTTTTTATTACATCTTATTACGTGCCTAACACGAATTTGATAAGGAAAACTTGGAATTTGACTGAACTGTAAGCTAAACTATAGTTTCTAAAAATTTCAATTCTAATTTTCTCAAAACTGATTTTTATGACATTGGCCCTTTTAGCTCTGAGCCCCAGATATATAACTATTTGTTTTATTTGTTTTCATATTTCGAATATTATTTTTAGCTGTTTATTTTATACATAAATTTTTATTTTTTTCATTTTCCCTAACAATAAAAACAATTTTAATTGTAAAAATTACTAAACTGATAGAAAAGCATTCTATCAAGGCCTAGAATAAAATATTTTTAAACGCAAACATTATTTTAATCATCCTCTGATCAATAAAACTATATTATGGTTAAATATATTATGTTATTTTTAATAAGTTATAAAACTATGGTCGTAGTTCAAATTTTTTTACGTTAAACCAACCATGTTGATTTTTTTGTGCACAGTAACCATATAATGGTTAAATATCAACAAAAACGTGTTTGTTGTGACTGAAGTATTGCTGAAAACAACTATAATTTGTTGCCTGCAACTTTACAATGTAACAAAGAACATATTATTGTTATTATGACCATATCACAACCATGTTTTTTCTTTGCGTGCAGTCTTCAGATTCCGTATGTTAGATACGTGAATTGGCTGTTTACCATGCAGAAACGCCTAAAATTTTCACGAATCGAATTGCTAACAATTTGCAGAATAATTTAAAATTGATTATGTTTGTCAGTAATATAAAAACTGTCTAATTTTTCTGTTGATTTGACGAAATTTTCCTTAATTTTACTAAATAATTTTATTTTATTAAAGCATGTAGCAAAAAATTTTGATGAACTCAAAAAAAATGTACGGGATGATTTTAGTTGCGAGAATTTTTTACATTGAGTATAATTTTCTGAACTCTGAAAATAACACACTTGTATTAAATTTTATAAATTATTTTTCTGTGTTTAGTTTTGGAAAATCTCCGAAAGTAGAAATAGTCCAGCTTATTTGTAATAAAACTGCATGTTTGATAATGTTACAAATGCTAAAGTTATACATTTCCTAAGTCTGCAAACCTTTTTAGCTGCAATTTCAGTCAGAATTTTTTCGTTAAACTTTAAAAGCCTGGGAAAGTCAAAAGGGCGTTATGCTCGAGAAAGTATTTCAACGGCAGACCAAAACCGCGTAGATCATACAACGTAGTCTAAACCAACCAGATAAGAATTTATTACTCTTTTTTAAGTTTTCTCTAATATTATAACTTCTTATTTTTTTGAACCAAACATCTAAAAAATCACCCTTGCAATAACGAAAGAGTGTGTTTATTTTTTCAAGTGCATAAACTTGTATTATTTGCCTGTTTTCAAAATATGATTTAAAAGATTGCCGGTTGAAGGGTTTTAGAAAGTAAATTGCTTCAGCGCCTGTTTATGTTTGCAGTGATTTTTCTAAAATAAAGAGAAAGTAAACATCATGTAACCGTACATTTTAAAAGATAAATTATACTCACATTATGTTAACTTTCTTGGCTAAACTTTTGCAACAAAAAAAAATAAAAGAGTTTTTATTTTACAAATTATTCTTTTACAGTTATGTCGGAAAATTGAGAGGTTTAGTATAGTGTCATTGTAAAAGAAAAAAATTCTTTAAAAAAATCGACTTTAAATTAAACAGACGAATTGTAATAATTTGTTTAAATATAAATTGTATTTATATAAAGATTAAAAGTACAAGTCCATAATTTGATAATTCACAACAATAATAAAGTCTATAAACTGACAAATTTTAAATGTCTAACTATAGTTTTTTATAACATCGAATAACACTATCTATTCAGACAGTCTTTAATTTGATATTTTTATTTCTCAAGTTGTTGTTATAACTGGGTTGAAAAAATACTCGTTCTGCTCAAGTCTTTGATTATAAGAGTTTAAAAGAGATGACCATATAAGTCAAGTTACGTCAACTATGGAAACCTCCTTTAAGATTTTTATATAATTGCACCTGGGTACTTTACAGAAAACGCAATAAATACTACTCTGCACAGTCAGGTAAATAAAATTACTGACCTATAAATATTTAGAATCTTATTTAATGAAATACAATCTCAACACAAAAAGTTTAACTTTAACTTCACTGTTGCATCAGAGGTTAACGACATAGTAAGCACCAGTGTTACCCACAACACTCTAATAATAAAGAATTCGATTTTACCACATTACACCTCAATTTTCACTGCAGAAATTATTGCTATAATGGAAGCCATCAATACTATTATCAACAAAAGAGGATATTTTGCAATATGCACCGATTCGTTATCGTCATTAAATGCTATTGCTACCACCGCAAACAATAATATATACGTCACAATCATAAGAAACCTACTAATTAAAGAATACTCACATATAATACTGATCTGGACACCAGGCCATTGCCTAATTAAGGGAAATCAATTTGCTGACAAAGTAGCCAAAGAAGCAATTAAAGCCCCACTTATAACAACAAACAATTACAGCATTGCTGATATTAAACAATTTTTTAAAGTTCATTTTCTTACAAATGGCCACCTATTTCAGCAAACATCTAACTGATAAAGAATGTTAAATAAAAACAACAGTTTTATAGAAGAAGTAAAATTCGAAAGGCTACATCTGGGACATACCAAGGTATCGCACGGACACTTGGTGAATTTACCTATATCCAAAATTTGCAACTGCAAAATTACAACACCTGAAACCATTAAGCATATTCTCAGCACATGCCCAAAATTTCAAAAGTAGCGTCAACAAATTTTTATTAATTCTCCTGACCCAACTTCCCTCCTGACCAATCGTACTGTAAATAAATATATCTCTTAAAAGAAACCAATCTATATAATTTACTTTAACCAAGTAATGTTGTAAATATTTTTAGAAATATTGTGCCTAGCTGCAAAGCTGCCATGGTCTCTAGTTCATTAGCCTATAATTTATAATTACAGTCTAATGCTCTAAATAAATAAATATATAATTCTAAAAATTATTAATTTTATTTTAATAGCATCAATCTGTAAGGATTATCTTTCCAAAATAGTTTCAGCAATCTTTTCAAATCAATAAAAAACTTTTATAAAAATAGCAAAGGCAAGCTTTTTGGTAATTTTACCTTAAAAATTATTAATATAACATTTTTTGTTACCAGTAAGTCCTTTAGTAATTTAATTGCCGTTTCAGAAAATATCAAATCAAAAAAATTAAAAATTTTTAGACATGCTAAAATTCTTTTGAGTTTCAAAACATATTATTTACAAATGTTGTTAATTTTACGAAAAATATGCATAATTCTTAAAAAAAAAGCAGATTTTAGCTGCCTTTCTATAACGGTTTTAAAGTTTGGCACCATTCATTAAAATAACATTAACCATGGCGATACCCGTTAATATACAGCTCCAAATCTTATACTTGCTATTATAAAGGACAGGTTATATGTTAAAAACATACATGTTTATAAAAGACATTCGGTCTAATTTTCAAGTGTTTGTATATTACGGTTCATAAGATTTTAATTCAACTACACAGAGAAAAAGGATTGGTAAAAATTCGATTATGTTCAGAATTTAATTACTAATATAATTATTTGATTTTAAGCATAAATAATTTACAATTTTGACTTCTTTTTAATATTAAAAGCTAACAAATGATATTTGCGTCCAAATGTTGACTGTAAAACCCCATAAAAAAGTTATCCTTACCGATTTGTATCTTCACTAAAATCTATTCTATTAAATGGAAGATGCAACTAAACTTATTCAGCCCATTACTACTGAAAACCAAATTCTGGTAGTTAGAATCAAAAAATCGATTGTATCTTCTAAAATCAAAAAATGTTTCACATAATAAAAATGAATTTTTACACATTACACAAAAAAAACAAATCATCAATACTTGAGCTTAAAAATACAAAGATATATTGCTAGTGGTGTAAAGTTCTCCAATATTGTTGAAAGGTAAGTTCAAAATTAATCTGAGAAATACGTTTGTAAATAAAAAAAATCTAAAATGTTTAATATACTTTGCAGCAGCAAAACTTGCAGTATTGGATGGAAAGTATATGAAAAAAAAAAAAAGAATCATGATGTAAAGAACGGAGTGGCTTGAATTCGATGGCCCGAAACATACAATTTATGATGTATAATCTTATTTCTATAATTATTTTTAGAATAAAAGTAAATACTAAAATATTTTACTGTTTTATTTAATTCACAATAATACTTTATAGTCACCCAAGAATCATTGTTTTGAATAGTTGTGAGTGCTATATTCATTCAGTCATTTCAACCGAATCCAAGATAATACACACAACCGACAAAATTCGATTGGCAACGAAATCGGTTTTTATAACGAATTTCTTTTCTCTGTGTACGGGAATATCTTTTAATGTCTAAATTCAAAATGTTAACTGTAATAGCGGATTTAGCAATCGACTCCCTTGTAAGTTTTAGCTGCCTGTCTACAACGATTCAAAAGTTTGGTCACAAACATCAAATTATATCAACTATTGGAACACCCTGTAATTTTCAAATACAAATTTTATAGTTGTTAAAGCGAACTTAGTAATACAAGTTCTTGGTAAATTTAACCCATCTGTCTATAACTGTTCAAAAGAGTGACCATATACATAAAATTAATTGAACTACTTCACTAACCATGTTGGTTATATTGCGTCACCTATGCGAAACCCTTTAATTCTTAGATTTCGTTTTCTAATACTTTTTGTATTTTAAATTTTAGTATGGTGCCCTTTACTCTTCATAATACATTTAAGAAACATGTGTGTTGTATGGGGACACCCTTTTTCTAATCTGTAAGCATAAACTTTTATATGAAAAAAATTTTCAAAATCGGTTTTGAAATGACTGAGTTGAATTAAGGTCGGTTAAAAACAAGAAACTAGCAGAATACAATTCATTTTGAGTAGGGCATTAAACCAGTATTTGCTGTTATGTAACGTTCAACAAGAAAAGCAGTGAAGATGCTACAGGTAATGTGTTTGAAATTAATATAAGTTCGTTCTTGTAGTAGTTGCTTAAATCGATGTTGTCTACAATGTATACAATCTAGAATAGATATATATAGGAATACTGATGATTGTATTGTATCTATGTTAACCTCTGTTCTTTAAAAATGAACATTTGCTTTAAAATAAATCTTCTTTCTCAATAAAATTTAAAACCAAAAACAAAACTTAATGCAATAAATCCTGACCAAAAAAAAAATATATATGAATGAGCCGTCTGATTTTTTCAACTTTAAAAGAAATATATTTCGCAGTTCTCAAACAATAGTTTCCCAGAAAAAACTCTTAAATAGCTTTCATAACATTTACTCAAGAAATATTTGCTATAAAACAAACTAAACCAATTTTTGTATACAAAGATCTTTAAAATTAATTATAAATATTCTTCTAAATTTGTTAGATTATTTACTTACCAATTCACTTATCCACTGTATATGTAGAGTATGTATGTATGTATTAAACATTTTGAATGCTGTGGATTTATTCAGGTACAAATGCTTAATGTGAGTGTGTGCAAGTTTATATTTAAGACTGGGAAAAGAAAAACGCAAACTCCTGGGAAATTATTTTATTAAATATAACCGCATAACGTTATTTTGATTGCAAGCAAAAATTGCAAAATGTAAAGGGTTGTTGTATGTTGCGGTGGTCTTTACAATACCACTGTGATAACGGAGTGACAAGTAGTGAAAAATTTAATGCAATCTTTTTGTCTGCGTCAAATGAAAAATCGGTTTTAAAATTATAAACTGCTATGAAAACTTATTTTAAATGAAATGAATAGGATTTTAGCTCAAGCTCATTTTTATTATAATTTTTAAAAAAGTTTAAGAAAGAAAACTTATTTACATACAAATGTAAGGGGACACTTTCTAAAAAAAACAGGAAAAATTAGACACCAGCAGAATGTAATGCAGCATTTTCTAGATCGCTACATACGCCACCAGCAGTCTTTTAATCTATCTATTTCAGGTTGTGTACATTGTAAACATCATCTATTTAACTAACTAACTTTATAAATGATAACACGAAAAAAACAACAAGTAATTGATGCTCATCCATATTTTCTGCGTTCTTGGTATTTGGATATCATTTAAAAGCTTTTGAAGAGATATTTTAGGAAGTAGTAAAATTAAAAAAAAATGCTTAACCCATAAAGAATCGATGACTTTTTTGTTTAAATTTATATAAAGAACTTAGTTTCATATTTTTTAATTCTCTGTCACCAAAATATTTTTTTTTTTTTTTGGAGTTACTTCACTAAACTAGATGTACATTAATGGTGATGGGTAGATAAGGTTCGGGATGGCCGAATATTGCACTCTTACTTGTTGAAATTAGGATCGTAATTTTTTAGCTCGGAATTCGTAACAAAAAATTGTTTAATATCATAGCTGTTCCTGCACCACCCCGCGATGTAAAGATGCTGTCATATGCAGATGACTGTACTGTTTACTCATCTGACGACATAAGTGCCAGAATCTCACAATACTTGGCTACAATCTAATAATTTTTTCAGGAATGTAGACTTTAGCTATCATCTTCACAGTCATCAGTATTCCTTTTCACTTTGCGGACTAAAAAAAATGGATGGTATAAGACATCTTAGTCGAAGGCCTGTGTAGCCCTACGGTACAGAAACCAAAAAATTTAAGGCTTAATCTTCGACAGCATCCGTCACTTCTCATCCACCACAAAGTCAAAAGTCGGAAAAAAGTCCTAAAGGCACTCGCTGGTACCTCTTGGCGAATGACTAAGGAGACAGTAGTGACAACGTACAAAGCAATTGGTCGCTCCCTCCATAATTATGCCGCCTCGATCCTTAGTAATGCTAAATGGCGAACTTTACAAACTGCATAAAATAATTCAGTCACAATCGCTACAGGATATATCAAGATGACAAATATAGAACATCTCCATAAGGAGACTAGGACGCTTTCGATCCCTGGTAGCTTGTCATCTGTACAGTCACCCTAACCACGAGGTTGCAACTTGAGATCCTCCTTCTCGGTACATCTAGAGCGACCTTAGGCGTTATCGTAATTATATGCGGTATATTATTCCATCTACAATTACCCGGATGGCCATTGCAGACACCCAAAGATTGCGTCAGCAGACGATCTCTGAAGCCATAAATAGCTGAAGATGTAATAAAGTCCTATACAAACAACTACACCCCGATTTCGGAAAATATGAGGCTTTTGCCTAGGCAAACGAGGTCAGTTCTAGTACATTTAAAAGCCGGTTGGTGAAGTTTCCTGAACTGCTACCATGAACGATTAATTTCTGCCACTTTAAACAATTGCCCAGCCTGCTTTTAAAAGCTATCGCGCCCTATTATCCCAATACGACCACGAATTTACGCCCATGGATTCGACCGATTGAAGTTGCGCAACCGAATACATGAAAATTAAATCTAAACATGCTTTTTTAAAATCAGAAGATATAACCATAAATATTTCTTACTCTGTGTTATAGGCCACCTTTGGTAAATAAATATTTAGATAAATAAGAAAAAAAAAAACTGACTCAGTTGCATAAATGCAGCTGTTGTTAAGCACTTATCAAACTAACAAACGACAAATACGCTTTCCAAAAGCAAAAAGACTTCAAGCACAAAAAAACGACGCCAAGAGTACTAAGTGCAAATACAAGTGCTTGTGTACAGGTACTTATGGTTTTTTATCATTTTATGAATTAAAATGATAAAAAAAATGATAAAAATTAAAAAATTACGTATTATACGATAAGAACGAATATTAAGTAAAACTTATTATACGAATAGTTCTTGCTACAATTGCGTGTTTCTTTTTATCTGTTGTATTTTCTTCATATTTTATTTATCTTTTTCTAAGTTACACTTTGCCATAGAGTTTTGTAGTGGAAAATATGATTTTCATTTGATGCCACTAAGATTTTATTTTGTTAAGATGAAATCATAATATAAATTGTATTTTAACAATATTGGATTTATACACAGGCTTCAAGAAAAACACAAGCATATGTACAAAAGTATTAGAAATGTATTTCTATTCACCTTATGAATGGTAAAAAAAAGTGCATTTTCTTTTCTATACATAAAATAAACTAAATTTGCTGTTTTTACTTTTGTAAACAGGAGAATCTTCGTCCCTGGGTTTTATTTACTCATAAGTAATTTTATATTAATGCAGATGAAACAACAGAGCTGGAAAAAAGAGTCAAAACTGTTTAAAACAAATATAATGATTTCGTTATTTCTTACAGTGATTAACAGTGGCGAAAAGAAACAAATTTCAGAACAAGTTTGGTTTTTCTTTCAAAATAAATACTTTTCAGAGTTATAGTATTATTCTATTACACCACCTACATAAAGAAAATTAAAAAAAAATCAGGTCGCAAATAAATTCTTTCTTTAATTAGACTTTGCTTACTCTTCTGTGCAGTTGCTTGAATTTTGAAAACCTTTTTAATGGGTTTTTATTCTGCTTAAACTTTTGCCTACAGCTGACTTTATACTTCCACTAATAGTGTGTGTATAAAATAATAATACAATAATTAGCTAACAAAAGCTGAGCAATCTCAGTAGCTGCGTCGGTAAAGGTGCTTGCTGTAAGCATAAGATCGTGAGTTCGAGCTCACCTTTAGACATGCGTACAACAGAAAATAATAATTGTTTATAATGCAATTAAAAGTTAAGAAGCAGCAGTATAAACCTCCCGAGAAGCAAAAGACAATATACAGTTTAAAAAAAAAACAAAATTCAAATTTCAAATCTATTGTTTAAACATTATAAGCAGAACAACAGGCCACAACCGTTTTCATACGTATGAAATACAACACACATTTATTGAATAAAATGCAAAGAAAAAGGCACGGCTTTTGTACACTATTTAAAGCAGGTGTACTTATTTTGTTGCTGTTTTTTATTTATTTTTACAAATATTTTCAGTTTATGCGCCTTGTTGTCATAAACGTACTACTAACGGTATTTAGGAAAACAAAATGATATAAAATAAAATAAATTTTTTTTTAGAATCCGTGAATAAAAGGAAAATTACTTAATTTTTTTAGTTTTTAATAAAACTGTATATACGCAGATGTAATATTGCATTGACTGAATCCAATTAGACCTTATAAATAATAAAGTTTTTAGTTTACACATTTTATTTTTTTTTTATTTTTATTTTGTTAAATATAATTCTTGCTTTTATACCTATTTATTAGTTTTAAAATTCTATTTACTTAAGGAATAGAATTTTTAAATTTCTGTCCTGTGTGAATTATAAAAAAACCCTAACAAAAACGTAATATAATAAACAAGAACTATTCTTGAGTTATTAGTAAACTTTTGTTGTGTTTTTAATAAATAAGAAAATGGCGAATTTTACGGTTTCTATTCAATTTATTTTGTGTTATATATTAAATAAACTTTCATAATTTCAAAGAAGTATGTATGTTAGCTAATTTAGACATTGGCGACTTTTGATATTGTGTTTGATTTAATAATTCTGATCTGATAACTCTGTTTTTCTCACACTGCACACGTTAAAATCTCTCTCTTTATGTTTGCTGTAAGTGTGAGTACGAATAAAGTAAAGCCAGCATCGCAAACATTTTACTTGAGTATTTTAGACACTTAAACTCATCAATACTCAAATGGAATGGGTATAGTAAATACTCGCACAACAGAAATACGGTGGCGATCACACCGCAAAATAGACACTCTTGCAGTTCTCTGGTATGGACGTTATGTCGATTTGAAAAACACAATAATGTCCATGGACATTGAGCAAGAATTTTCTCCTCTATGGTATAACCAACACCGGGTTCACTTACCAAAATTTTCTGCAAGTCAGATTATAAAACCTTTCCATCTTTCTTACATAGAATATCATAAAGTATACCTATTATATCCATGGACGTTAGGACTCTACGTTGGTGGACATAATGTCGCATCGTAGCGTGACGTATTGTCCATGGTGCGACATAATGTCCATTGGCGTCATGACATGTCGCCGAATTTTTTTAAACACCAAAAACAAAAAAAAAATAGTTATTTAGGCAAAACATTTTACCCTGTAAATGGACTTCGGCAAGAATTACATTTTAATCTGTCGCACTGAGGTACAGAGCGTTGCATTGGTTGGCTGAATGGTGGAGTAAAATGCTTGCGATAATCAGTGACAATTTGACAATTGTGAAAAAAAAGTTTGATAAGTTCTGCTTTTTTACATCAACTTTACTAAACTTTAATATATAAACGTTTTTATAAATGGATGCAGTTCACACCTTAAAAGTAGTTAAACTGATCCCATAGATGGAAAATGTAGTTTAAAAAATTATTTTCTCTTAGTCCTACAAATTTATTTTTATATTTGAATTTTTACACTAAGGAATTTTCTAAGTAACGAAGCAACTTTCATAAAATTATTGTATATATATTGAATCCTTACGGCAGACATTTCAAAATAAAATTTGGGCTGAATCCATTGATGAGCTATATATAAGCCGTAGCAAATGACAATATTTATATGCTTTCCCAGCAGTAATACATTTAATTTTTTAGTTCAAAATAATATATATTTCATGAGAATATCATGACATATTTATATTTGAAGGAATCAAGCACAAAATCAAATAAAAAATATATCAGGTTTATATAAAAAATTTTTTAGAGATGAAAAAACCCTTGTGCTCTCGATTACCGTTTTCCTAATTGTCAGCAGAAAGTAACAGTTTCGGTTCTTGTATCCGTTGAATGTTCACTCATTCAAATTTCACAATTCTCTGAATTTGAACTTTAATATTGAATTTTCTAAAACCCGATGAAATTTTTCTTGAAATGTTTCTGCTTCATCGTCAACCACAGTATAGAAATCTGATTCCATTGCCGCTACTAAATGTATTGTTCCATTTTTATACCCTTCACCATAAAAAAAGGAAAAGGTTATATCAAAGTTTGTCATTCCGTTTGTAATTTCTACAATATATATTTCCGACCCCATAAAATTCTAATGTTGAAGTCATGAAGTCAAAATCAGCAAGATCGGTCCATATCCTTCATGGCACCGGACAAAATACCACGACTGATTCTAATTTTTTCATATCACTTGGAACAACGAAGTAACTACAATCAATAAACAATTATATGGGGCGATAGAGAATTTAAAAATAAGAAAACACCATCACGTAAAAAAATTGGTGCTCGCCCATATTTTCCGTATTATAGACCTCTGAACTTTTCACAGAAAAGTACGATTGTGCACCGTATTTTTTAAGATATCAATGTGGGTATAACTTGTAAGCTTTTGAGGAGATCTTTGAGGAAATACTAAAATTTTAAAAATGCTTAACCCATTAAAACGATTTTTGCACTTTTTTATTTAATTTAAGTAATTCCTGAGGAAAATATTTGAAAATTAATAAAATTACAAGCGTTAAAAAATTAAAGCAGAATTATTTTCTTGAAGGTAAATCTTAAGGTAACTTGCAAATAAATTTTTATCTTTTCTGAAAAAATTTTAAATAGGAAAATGTGCAATTAAAAGACATATTTTTTGGGTTTTTTAGAACCAAGTCAATGAAATTTTCTATAAAAAGATTTTTGAACCCACTGTATATTCAAACGTCAGCAGTTGTATGAGTATAATTTCAAATTCAACTTGGCGTTAAGGTAAATATAAATCGTTTTATTTGTTTTAATATTAAATTATTATTTTTTTCGTGTTGTTTTTACTGTTATTCCTTCTCTGTTTAGTCATCTTTTATTTATTTAGTAATATGATTTGAACGAAATTAATTTTAGATAAAATCCTTAGAGCTTAAAATGTAGGAATATTTTCATTTTTGTGCAACAGTAGATTTAATAGTTTGGTGAAAATTTTATATCTGATGTTTATTTTCTTTTGTATTTTATGAAAGATTTCTTTCAATTTCATAAAAGATAATTGCTAACATTTATTTTTGAATTAGAAAAAGAAATAAAAAGAATTATTAAAAAATAATTTATTTTTATTAATATTGTACTTTATCTGTTGAAGCTTTCACTCAATCAAAATCACGTTAGTTACTATTTTCTATCCATATTTCTATTTTATAAAATTATTGGGTATATTTGTCTGATTCTCTTGACTGTTTAATGCAATTGAAATGTCTGCTTTATAGAATACCAACTATAACCCCTGTAATACGCCATCCACATGCTTAAGAAAACTGATACTAAATTAATGAAAATAATATTTTGTTGAAGGCACGTTTCTCCTTTTTTATATATTTCTTGTTTTAACATATAAAAACTTTTGAGTCTGGCTTAATTTCGTGGATGAAATGTCGAACTTATTGTACCAATGCATAAGTAACACATTAATATTAAGTCGCATAAGTCAACACACCATGGAAACCATCCATCTAGGAAATCTTGGAATACATATATTACGATAGATATATCGCAGTACGATGTTAAGGCCATGTATCAACCAGGTGTTGCAATAACTAAGCACAAGAAATATTGATAAATTCATGAATTTAAATTTTAGGAGACCTGAGTTTTTATGATTTCTCAAGTTCTAAATATTCATCACACAGAGACACGTAGTAAATGAATAAATGTAATGGCAACCCACAAGAGAAATGCGGGAAAGTATACGTAGGTACAACCGTGAGAAATCTACTAAAAAGAATTGCTGAACATGAAGCTGATATACGAAAAGAAAATGAAGCATAATGCAGATCTTGTTAATGTTAAAATTTTAGAAAAAGAAGTAAGGGAGAACAAACAATATACCCTGGAATACAGCAAAGGACAATAGGTGCAATAAACAGAAAAGAAGATAAAGACAACATCAGTGCTAATTATTTAATTGCAATAATTTAGTTTAGTAATTTCTGCTCCAACTGTAATACTAGTTTTTACTTAATTGTTTATGAATTAATGAAAATTGACTTTATTTTCGGCTTTTTGGTTTTTTTAATTAATTTCTAAACATTTTTAGAAAAAAAAAATTTGCAGTATTGATTTTATTTTATTCATTTATTTGAAGTATCGTCGATGCCAAAGCAATCCATGATCGGGATGACCACTCGGGCTAAAGCCGCTTGCTTGCTTTCTAAAAAAGATACATTTCGAGTATTTAGTAAATAATTCTAGCCAAAGCCACAAAGTAAAAATACACGAAAGAGAGTTAAGAAGACTTAAAATATAATTTAACTGGCTGGCATTTTCAGAGAAGCCCATACGTTTGTTTGAAATGAAGAAAAAATGTTGTTTCTCTTAAAAGCAAACTATTTCAAGTTAGACATGTATTACGTCGTTTTCATGTAGGTCTCATAGTTGTTTAAGCAACGTTGTATGTTGCATTACTAAATAAATTATTGTTGCAAATACAATCAAAATTTGTATTTTCTAGCAGCTTATCCGAATTTCAGGGAGTTTGTTATAATAATAAATGCATTATAAAAAATTTTAAATATATATACAGAATATTTTTAAGACATTGATTAAAAATGTTTGACTATTTTCAATGCATATGTAAATGCTTAACTGTTGCTGTGGAAAAATGAGCAGCAATAGCAAATTGCAAATGCAAAAAAAATAGAAAGAAACACGTTTGCTTTAGCTGACTATGTGTTCCTTTCTGCAGCAAAGCAATCAAGAAAGCATTTACTTTAAAAACGTTTGCTGTTGCTAAAGCAATCAGTTGTTCTTTATATTTATTTTTGCTAATGCTTCACTCTTTAATATGAAATTGGTGCTGACTACGATTGCTGTTTCTGGCTGCTACTTGCTGTCAATCGCTGCTTTTCATTTATTTTAATATTGGAAACGTGTTTACGTATTTATTACTTATACCACTTGTTTTTATTACACCATTAAATGATGTTCTTTTTCTTTTAAAAAAGCAACATCAAAAGAAGAAACAAACATCAACTTATTTTTTAAGCAACAGCAAACGTTTTCACTCTTAAATGCTTTGCTGCAGAAAGAAACACATAATCATCTTATGAAAATGTGTTTCTTTATACTTTTTTGAATTTGCTTTTTGCTGTTGCTTTGTTTTTAATGAAATATTTCGTAAATGCTGAGACATTTAGTTTTTTTATTTGCTGAAAAACATGTAAGCAAAACAAAAATTTTTATGCTGTTGCTATTTTTAAGCAAGCAATTTAAACCCCGTTTTAAAACTCTTGAAAGAAATTCTGTTCAAAGTATTCTTATATTCAACGAATGCGGTAAGACTGAGTTAATTGAAACAAGACCTCATATTCCAGAAACAGTGCAGCCAATCAAAAAAAAAAAGACATTAATTTTAGGCCTTAAGTGTTGCCACCTTAAGGATTTAGGATTTCAATTGTTCGTTATATATGAAGATCTGTTTCTATTAAACCTATCACTTCTATTCACTCAATAGTTCTGCACTTCGGTATATAATAAAGATTATGAGATTTTGTTCCTCTTTAAGATATCACTCCCTCTTGAAATTTTTATAAACGAAATTAGTTTGTCGTTCTCATCAATTTCATGCCTTTAAAAAACAAACAAACGTATCAAAAAGCACAGATATATCCGTTTTCATATATCTATGTTTGTATGTTCACATGTGTGTATACACATATGTATGTGTGTATTTATGATTCAAGATTTTCAAATCCATAAAATGAGAATTAAGTTTGAAACTATTATTTATTTAATGTATCCCAAGTCTGTATGAAAATCTTCATTCATTATTCGTTTTTTTTTTTTGATTAGATAGATTATGTTGTATTCGTGGTTTTTTATCTACTATAAGAATCTTTTTAACAAAAAATGTTGTCTTGATGTTGTTATGAATGAACTTGTCAGTTGTAATAAGTTTCAAATTTTTGTTTCTATTTCTTTTTTTTTTTTTTTTTGGCTCTTCCAGATATTCAATGTACGAACTACATGACATTTTGTGAGGAAGATGGATAAAAATATTTGTTTTGTTTGCATTTGATGGAAATAAGAATTGAGTAGTTGGTTGATTAACTGCACAATTCAAAATTGATTGTCAGTTTTGTATGTTGTATAAAATTAACTGTCATATCTTATTCGTTTATATTAAATAAAACAAAAAGTAATTTTGTCCTTTAAGTAAAATGTCTACAGTAGTATTTATTTGTAAGAGTTATAATGGGATTTGTAAAACTTTGTGGATAAATATATGCTGCTAGTATATGATTATAACTTTAAATATATAAACACGTATGCATGTTAAAGAAAGTATAGCAGGTGGCGCAAAAGTTGCATATTTTCGTAAAAAGGTAAAAATTTACATCGGTCACATTACCAGTTGCTGAGTTAATGTGTTTCTGAGGTCGTTTTACGGTATTTTTATTTATAATACCAAAAAGATCTTGCGCAAAAGTGATATTTTATTCTTCAATGTAGACTTCCTTTACTTTAAAAATTTTTGGTAAAAAGGATGTTAAAGCACAATATCAACTCATGCCATTAACATTTGCATTTACTTTTGCCTCACCCAATATTATATGTAAGAAATGATTTGCCACATAAATAAATTTTTTTGACATCTTATTAAAAGACAAAACCAATATTTTTTATTTTTATTTTTAACTTTCAAAGACAAATAATGAATATTTCCAGACATAAAAAACAAATTCAGAGGCAATGCAAAGCAAAATGTCACCTGAAGGCTCTTTTCCATTAAATTTTGTGTTCTTTTATGAAAATAATTTTTATTTTTGTTTTAAGTTTATGCAGGATAACAAAGAGAATAAATTCTAAAATATTATTTTATTTTTATTATTATTTTATTTTTTTATAAAAAATGCCGATAAACAAAACAATGGTATTATCCATATAAATAGTTTCAAAGACATTAATTTTCAAAGAACTTTGTTTTACACTCGTTGCAGACAAAAATTTTTTAATAATAAAAAATTTTTAAAATTAAACTGATTTTCAAAAAACCGTAATCTATTAATTGAAGCTGTATTTTGAAAAATTTTTAAGGTTTTCTTTTCAAATCGATGTTATTGACTCAATTATCCATTTAATTGGAAAAAGTTCCTCTATTTTATTAATTAAATGTTGAAATGATTCAATTAATTATTTTTTTGTCTTTTTATCTATTAAATAACTAAGTCGATTAAAAACTTAATTAAATTTAAATCTGAAAACATAAAAATTAGCGCTAAAAGATTTTTCCGCAATTATGTATGGAACATAAAAAACACCAATTAATTACGACTTTCATCAAGACCTACACGGCAAAAGAAAATCTCAAAGTAAAAACCCCAAAATGAGTAAAGCGTTGCAAACTTCCTGCCAGATTATTCGTATAAAATTATATATAAATGTTTTAATTAATTTTTAATAATATCAAAACTGAAGTATGTTATGTTGTCTTAATCAGCATCCACGTGCACATAATTTAATTGTTACCAGTGATCAGTTGCATTTGCTATTCAATATGAAAGCATTAACAATATAACTTTTATTGGATTATTGATTAATAATGCTGATGACGCAAAAGTTGCAACAAACAGGTTTTTAAATACATTTCATCCTTTTAATCATTAATAGAAAAAAAGCCAACGATCCAAAAATTCGTTTTCTAGCGAAATCCGTCCGCGTTAGTGTGGAAATCAAATTTGCCAATGCTCTATATCAGCTAGAAAAAATTTAAATAAGCCAATCCATCAAACATAGTGTCGAAAGAGGTGCTACTAAAAATCAGCATGATCGATCCATGTCGTTGAAGGCAGCGGACAAAACATATCATTTGAAACAATGAATGTCTGAAATTTTCAAAATTTTTGAAAACATCAATATGGGTAAAATTTAAAATCTTTTGAAGAGATCTTTAAGGAAATACTAAAATTTAAAAAAAATGCTTAACCCATTAAGAGCCGGTAGAATCTTTATGTAAAATTTTTTTATTCTCTGTCACCCCAATATTTACTTTTTTGATTGAACTTAGTAAACTAGATTTGCAAATGTGGTGAAGGATATGTAAGCTTCGACATAGCAGAATATAGTACTCTTACTTGTTTTTTTTTTCTTATTATTATTGAATCAATAATAATAAACAAAAAATTTGCAACACTTCCGCCACAGAAATTCAACATCTCCCCCTAATAGTTTGAAAGTCTTTAAGTCCTACGTCTCTACAGTTTTCTGTTAGCGTTTGACATTGATATGTAAGATAAGGGCTTACAAATTTCTTTTTTTATAAATTAATAAATCAGACAGAAATTTGGTGTGACAATACTCGTAACGTACTTACACAATTTCAGGCAGACAGACTTAATACTGATACCACCTATGGCAATCAGCTTGAGCTATTAGATCGGAATAATGCGGATGTCATCTATCCTAGTTTCTGTTTGTAGCAGGAAAGTCGTCAAAAAGCTTTATTCAATTTAGAGAGTTAAAATTAGAAATGTCAAGATCTCATTGGATTTTAGACTAAAATTTCGGACTAAAAGATCACTAAAATAAACTTTGATAGGGACTACATGAAGGCAGCTTTTATGAACGTCTTGTAGATGAATTAATGGTTCTGAAACTGGAGTCTACCTTAAAAATATTAATATACTTATACTTTGTGTGATTCGGAGGATTGTAGAGTGTTTCAGGCCTAGACTTCAGCGGATTTTTTAGAGCATCATGTCTTAATACATTTTAAAGGGTACCGGGTTATTGCAACTGCGATGAGAATGAGATTAATGCTTAACTCAATAGGTTGCGTGGCTTATCCAACCATTAAGATTTGATGGGGTTCTTTCTGAAGATACACGCAAAGAAAAAACATGGTCGTGATATGGTCACAATAACCATAATATGTTCTTTGTAACATTGTAAAGTTGCAGGGAACAAATTATAGTTGTTTTCAGCAATACTTCAGTGACAACAAACACGTTTTTGTTGATATTTAACCATTAAATGGTTACTGTGCACAAAAAATACAACATGGTTGGTTTAGCGTAAAAAAATTTTAACTACGACCACAGTTTTATAACTTATTAAAAAAAATATAATATATTTAACCATAATAATATAAAACTAAACAGAGTATGATTAAAAGCAAACAAAATAATGTTTTCGCTTAAAAATATTTTGTTCTTGGTCTTGACAGAATGTTTTTCTATCAATTTAATAATTTTTTGTCAGCTTAAAGTTGAAATTGTTTTTATTGTTAGAGAAAATTAAAAAAAAAAAAAATAAAAATGTATGTACAAAATAAACAATTAAAAATAATACAGAAAATATGACAACAAATAAAAAGGTAAGCAAAGCATTTCAAAAATAGTTGAAATATACATATCGCACTCAAAATTTTTCGAATTTCACTTTTTGAAAGAAATCCACTAACAACATTAGTATATATCTACTGTAAAAATTTCAAGGGATATCGATAACGCTTTCATCTCTAAAACAACATTTGAGACCATTTTCGTGATTATGTAGGGACTACCTTCACATCAAGAAAAAGGTATTATTTTGAGTTAATACAAAAGTTAACATAGAAATGCATCGTATATTTTCATAAAAAAGGTATTTTTTTGAGTTGAGCCCTTTTTCAAAATAAAAAAAATCAAATTGATTTATTTAAATTTGGTTTTATTTTGTGTTGATACTGTTTTGTTGATAAAATTTGTTTTATTTATGTTCGGAAAAATGGTATTAACTCAAAGAATTTATTTTTTTTTTGCAATACTTGCACAGATTTAAAGGAAAACAGTGTAAATACATTTTCTGATGAAATTTGCTTACTATGATGTATTCGGATCTTCAAATTCTCTTAAAATGTAACCACAAACAGTTTTTCACCTCTACCGAAAATTTTCAAATTTTGAGTTAATACCCTCTTGTTGATCAAGTGCGATATGTATGTATTTATTTTGGTGTTATAAGCACAATTGTATAACCATTTACGTAGTTTTTATTTAAAGCTGTCATATTATATATCAACAATAGTTGCCAGATGCCAGATGCCTTTGCAGAACTATGATTGTTTTGAGGCTTTCGACGGCTTTTATAGTATCCACGAAAAGCAGTCATCAAGACTTTTTGAAAATGGTTCATGAAGACAAGCAGCATACGTAGCTTCTACCCCTGTTTCAGTTTTAATTATTTCTTCTACTCTATTATTTTGATTTAATATCCTTAAACATTTAAATTTACTCTTATAGTATAACAGTTAAGTTTTTCGACATTCTGGGACAAATCTGCTATAATGAGAAAGTTTAAAAACGTTCGGCAGCTCGTTTATATGAATGGTGAAATGTGTTTTATATAAACTTTATGCTATCTTCAATCCAATAATAATGATTAATTTTCTACTTGATACACAAAAAATCTATTGTCAAGAGACAACTATGGCCTCCGAGGAGTTCAAACCAACTTTAAGCTCTATTCGGATTTTTGCTTTTAGTAACTTGTTGCAGCTTGATGGGTTTAAAAATTAAAATTTAAAATTAAAATAATTTTTTTTTTTTTTAATTTACGCAAATTTTTTTATGGCCTAAAACTTTTTCTTATACTATGCCATAAAATTTAGATTAAAGTTTAACCTTTTGATGTGTTTTCTTATTTAAAAATGAAATTTTGTTATTAGATTTTTAACTCAACAACACTTAGCGGCGTCTGACTGAAATAAAAACCATTACAACTACAACAACAACGTCAAGTTGTTAATATTAATTACAGCGCACATGATGGCACAGAATATTGAAGAAAAAATACAAACCCTTAAGAAAAATCATTGAAGTGTTTTTAATTTAAATTAGCTGTTAGCTGAAAAAGACGTTAACTTATTTGTATTTGTGTTTTTATTTATTTTCTTTTTTTTAAAAACATTTTTGAAGCGGTAAAAAGTTTTCAAAATAAATAAAATTAATTGTTAAATACAGATTATAATTTTGCTTTAATCATACATTCTACGAACTTTGTTTCTAAATCACAAGAAAATTATAAATAAATGCAAAAGCTGTAAAACAATATGTTACACTTGAGTAAACTTTAACAAGATCTTTCGATTATATTTTCAAATAGAAAATCTTAAAACTAAACAGAAAAATAATCTACTTCTACATTTAGAATTCAAAGAAGACGTTTTACCTTTCTTTGACTCCTTGCTCCTGCTTTATTTTTATTCTAGTTTAAAATAGTTTTTTTTTTTCTTCTGCCAAAGCTCTTGTAAGATTAAAAGGAAGAATTGATGGAAACAGAACTATTATGGGAAAAGTTAAGCAAATTTCTTTTCTTGTTGGCTGAACAAACAAATGTAATTACAATTTTTCTTTTCTGGAAAAGGGAAGAATAAGAATAGTATAAATCGAAATATATAAATAGAAAAATAACTTATAAAACAATAAGACATAACTTAAATAAATAGTAATTCTTCTTTTCACTATTCTAGGAATAGAAGGATACAGTTTGAATCTTATGATTTTAGTAAAATTATTTATAAACATTAATACAAATGAACAAATAATGTAAAAGTAATAGTATGTATGCTTGTTATGTAATCAAATATTAACCGCTTAGCCGATTTTCTCTGAAATTGTTGTTCGCTCCTGTTTATCGCTTACCGTATATCAAAATAGTTAGTAGTAACTTTAATCTCATTACTTTAAATAGCAACACCAAAAGCAATAGGAATTAAAAAAGAAGGGAGGATCAAAGGCAAATTTTAAATTTAATACCCCTAAAGTTTAAAAAAAAATTGAAAACACAAGCAAATTTCTATATTCATACCCTTTACTACAAGTGAAAAAAGGGTATATTTAAGTTTGCCATTCCATTTTTAATTTCTAGAATATCCATTTCCTATCCCATAATGTATATATCTTCTAAGTTCTCATCTATAGCGAATTCGATTGAGCGATGTCCCTCTGTCCGTTTTTAGTCGGGTTGAAGCCAACTTCGTCTAGACACAAAATGAGTTAGAAAAATTTAAATTCACCAATCGATTGGACTTAGTGTCGCAAAAGTTGCTAGTAAAAGCAGCAAGATCGGTCCAGGCGCACTACATCACACCTGCCTCTAATTTTTCCACACCATTTAGAAAAAATCTAAAAAAAAGATATATGGGCGACAGAGAGATAAAAATAAATAGAAAATCATAAAGTGAAATAATAAGGCCTCTAAACATCTTTCTAAGGTGGTGAGAACAGATAGGTATAGCCACTTTATTAATTATATTACCTCGCCGGCGAATATGCTATGCAGAAGTACCGACGAAGGAGGCTGCACGTGTTAATGTTAGATCTGATTATGTATTATACCATTAAACAGAAGAAAAAATTTTTATTTTTTGATTGCCGCAAGGGTTGAACTAAGGGCAACCAGATTTGTAGCCAACGTGCTTACCACCTTGACTACAGCAGCCTCTTCCATTTAAAAGTACGTTGTGCACCATATTTTGTATGTAGCAATATGGGTATCATATTAAAGCTTTTAATGAGATATTTAATGAAATACTAAAGTAGAAGTAATTTTTTTTTTAAACTTTAAATTTTTTTTTTTTTTTTTTAAATTTAAATTTTTTTTTTTTATTTTTTTAATTCTCTGTCATATTATTATATTTGTTGTTTTTTTATTGGAGTTACTTTACTTAACTATATTTAAATATATGGTTAAGGGTGCATAAGATTCGGCATAGCCGAATGTAATGCTTTCCATTGCTATTATTGCTTTCAATATAAATTTACCAACGTTTGGAAAAGATTTTTTACATGATGAGAGTATAAATTCAATATGACTGAATGTATGAATTAATTTATTTATATTTCAATATTATTTTATTCTTTAATCGATTTTGGATATCCAGGAATTTTGTAATAATAATAAATCTATAGTTATTTTTGACAAAAAAAATTTTTTTTAATAAACTTTTTTTTATGTTCAATTAATAATATTTCGGTTGGACGGAGTCTCAACACAACCCAAATTTGTTTCTCTTATTTCTGGTCACATATTTTTGGTTTTGCATTCTGTTGATTCTCAGTGCTGCTTACAGATTTAGCACCCATAGAAAATGCTAGAATTTAATTTATACTTTTTGCCTTAAAAATTAGCACGAAAATGTAAAACTAATATATCTATCTTAATAAATTTATAAATTAAATTAACGTGAAATTAAGTCAAATTCAAATCATCCATTTTTATAACACTAAAATAATAATAATAATAATAATAATTAAAAAAAATAATAATAATAAAAACAATTGTGATAATAATTAAAATCTTGTGACTTCATTGGTTAGCATCATCGTCCTAAATTCGTGAAAATTTTTTTTTTATATTGGTCGAAAAAACTCTTCTGTAAAGTGTCATTGTTAAACGAAAATTTTTAAAGAGGGACCTAATTGAAACAATTCCTTTATGTAATAGCAGCATAATAATACAGTTCCTTTTTTTAAGGTTAAATGATATAACGTGCTAGGCATGATTCTCCACAAGACATTACCATATATTACACAGCACGTAAAAAACTTATTTTAAGCTATATATATTTTCCAGTCGTGTGAATTAGAACCAATGGCTATATTTCTATGGTAACATTAAAATTTAAAAATTCATGCTAACAAGCACATCTCTTAAAATGGCAACATTAATGGGTTACTCTTTCTGTTTAAGAAGTTCATAGAAAAAAAACAAATTCGTATTTATTTACTGAATTCATAAAATCAACTTTTTATTGTTAAAAGATCTATCACACAATAAGGGAAACACGTAGGTATTTAATTGAAGAGAAATAATAGTCAGTGGATCCTTCCAAAAAAAAAAAAAAAATAAATTAAAAATAATAACTCAATGTTTACTGTGTTTTTGTATAAAAGATTTTTTGAATTTTTTATTGTCTTTTTGCTAATTAACTAGAACCGCCTTAGATAAAAGCTAAGTTAAATAGTAGAAAAGAAATTTATTACTTGAGGTACAACAATTTTCTAAGAAATGTGAAAATAGCTTTTGCTTCTTTGGAGCGAGAATAAGATATTAAAGTCGAGTAACAAAGGTTTTTTATTTCTACCTCATTTGAAACTGCTGTAATTTTTAAAATATTTAAGAGTATTAAATTTCAAAGTTTTCAACATTTTATGATTTAAGCTAAAATAAAAATTAAAATTAATTAATTAATTTTTTTACCAATTTAAGTATTAATATTTAAAATGGTTTAAAGTTCTTTTTTTTTTTTTTGTTATCCTTTAGTCTGGTTTTAATATTAAAACAAGAACTTGTATCGGTTCATGAATAAATATTAAAATACATCCACAAAAATGTAATCTCTTGCTTTCACACATATATAAGTACTAGTAATTAAGGGTGTCCCTTTAGCGTATATTTCAAAGGCTAAAGAAATGAGTTCAAATGATTTTAATTTATAACTTGAGTGCTTTTCCTCTAGCGAGACTACGCTGTCCCAATGGGTTCCTACTAATGAAGTACATCTTAAGTGTGTCTCCACAGAGATCGTACACAAGTATATACATATATAATAAAGAATTAAAGTTGTTGTATACTAATATTCTTCATGTATTACGATCACTTTTAGTTACTTTTATTATTTAAAGCACCATAAGTTTGCAAGTTAAGTTGTCATTATAACACAACATTCTCTTTTGTGAACCAGGCAACTGAAAACACTTTTCAGCCTTAAGTCTCTGAGTAGGATAAAAGGACTAAGTGTTCTTTTTTTCTCTTCATAGTTTTCTTAAAAAAGAATACACTTTATACAATATTATTATATCGTATGAGACATCAAATCTAGATCCATATTATATTCCACAATAAGGGAGAACCCCTATGTTTCACACATGTTTGTATTCGCATGTAAAATTTGCCCTCTGGGTGTTATTGTACTTGCTTTAAACAATTGTTATTTTTACACTTATTTCACTTAACCAACACTTACTATAAATGATTTTTCTTTTAGTTTTTTTTTTTAATATTTTTATCACATTCACTCATTCCTTTATTCCGTCAGTCTTTCATTCTTTATTCAATCTCTGATGTGAACAATATTTAAACCTATAAAGACGGACAAAAGAAGAACAAAAACAAACATTTATGTAGGTAGAAATATGCAATAAACTTAAAATCCTTGAGGCCAGTATTTTAATTTAAGATTTGCCAACATAAACTAACAAACATGTTTGTACAAAAAATTCATACGCAAACAAGCAAGTAAAGCAAACCGTGCCTAGTTAAGGGGGTGTGAAAGGTACAATGTTTGCATAAGTTTCTCCACTATAAACTGTTATGGTAGGGCAGACTGGTGAGATTGATGAAGGTAACGAAACAGGCAGACATTAATGCCTGTTAGTCTCTCTCGCTCTGTTGTTTTTTTTTTCGTCATTTCATAAGCGAAAATACAACGAAAAATAAAGAAAAACTGTTTGCATTTTTTCAATTACATCATCGTTCTTTGGTAGAGGGACATTTAAATTACAAAAGAAACAAAAAGAAAATGTCATTGCACCTACACGAATGTATGTCTTTTCATCTGTTGGTGTGTTGGTGTTTGTATGTACTTTTCCATTATTACAATGCGATGATGGCAAATATTTTTGCACTTGATTTTGTTGCATACTTGCAGGGAGAAGAAAACATACATGTGTTGAAAATATAAAAAAAATATATTATTTAGTATGTAGCTATAACATGGACACGGTCCTGTATCTGGGCTTTTTTTACACATACTTGTAGTCTGTGATTTGTTTTTTGTTTCTAAAAAATTTTTAACCCTACTTTACAAAACGGATAGTATTAGTTAAATCCAACGTTAATAAAAAATTATGGTAGTTTTCAAAGCATTTGTTGCACGATTTTTTATTCATTAAACCAGGCTTCAAGAGTTCAAAATTATTTATTAAATTTAAAACGAAAAACGAAAAAGGCACTAGAAGGCAATTTATTAGAACATAAACAGAAAGAATGATCTGCACCACTACAGTGTGTACCAGTATCTCAGACGCAAACCCAGCTTAAATAAGATATAAATCTTAGCCGAATTATATATACCCTCCACCATACATGTAAATCCACATGTGCCATACAGATTTCCCATTGAAGAGTTTAAATAAAAATTGGCAGAAGATATGCCATCCTACCATTGTGTTCTTCTGTTCAAAATAAATTTTTTTCTAAAATTAGTCGTGTCTAAGAAAACTAAGCAATACTAAGTTTTCTTACATTTTATAATAACTCATGGCCACCTGCCAAAATAAAAACGCAAGATGAATTTGGCATTTTACCTTTTGTCATATCTCATAACCACCTGCAGAAATACAAACGAAAGTTGAAAAAAAAAATATGGAAAAATAAGAGGCAGACGTGGTGTTTTGACTGCCTCGAAGGACAGGGACCGATCTTGTTGATTTCCAATAGCGAAATTTTCGAAACTATGTCTGATTGATTGACGTATTTAAATTATAACTAGCGCCTTGGCAAAGTTCATTTCAACACGAGCACGGAAGGACAAACGCACACCCCTGTATCGACTTCGATATGCATTAGAACTCAGAATATAAATATATACTTTA
Source organism: Gymnosoma rotundatum (assembly GCA_916610165.2). Classification (NCBI taxonomy): domain Eukaryota; kingdom Metazoa; phylum Arthropoda; class Insecta; order Diptera; family Tachinidae; genus Gymnosoma; species Gymnosoma rotundatum. Next base: position 101,675,136 of record OU744340.1, read on the forward strand.
TGAGGTTTGAAATGGATATTTTATAAATTACAAACGGAGAGACAAATTTAAATATACTCTTTTACACCTGTAATGAGGGGTATAATTAAACTATTTAAATATAGTATACAAGTTCCTTTAGCAACCACTTATGTGAAAATGTTTCAATAATTTTTGCAGGTACAATTATAATATAAATATAATATAAAAAAGTTCTAATCTAAAAAAGTTCAAAATTCTATTTAAATTTTCATTGCATCAATTGTTTTATTAAATGAACACTAAATACAATACTTTCTTAATATATAATTAACTAAATCAATTTAAAATTTAATAACATTTTAAATCAAAAAAAAAAAAAACTTAAAACCTTTAAACCTTTAAAAGCTACTGGAATCGTTGATAGTAAATGCGGAATAAATTTTCGATTAATTGATTCTAACTCTATAGATAAAAAATATTATAAATCATTTTTATTTTAACCAACATTTGTTTGAAACAAACTTTAACTTTTATTACGCGCTCAATTGCGTTTATTATTTTTGTTTAAGTTTTTTGTTTCATTAAGTGTTTGATGAAAAACTATGTTTTTTACAATTACGAGGGCTGCTATATATATTTCTGGCCTAATAGTGAAAATGCGAATATTTATAATCAAAAATGGTTTTATTGTTTTTCAAAGTATTCTCAGCATGATTTATACACTTTTGCGTGCGCTCAAACCAGTTGTCGAAGCACTTTTCCCACTCCGATTGAGACACCTCTAAAACATGGTTTTTGAACACTTCAACAGCTTCTTCTGGCGATGAAAATCGTTGACCACGCATTTTTTTCTTGATGTGCGGAAACAAGAAGAAGTCATTAGGTGCCAAGTCAGGGCTGTACGGCGGATGACCCACTAATTCGACGTTTTGGCCAGTCAAAAACGCTCTGGTTTGAGCCGATGTGTGAGAGCTCGCATTGTCATGGTGAACAATGATTCGTCTTCTCTTGTTGGTTTTTCGAATTTCTTCGATGACTTCAGGCAAACAAATTGTAGTGTACCACTCAGAAGTGACCGTCCTACGTTGCTCAAGCGGAACAGTCGCCACATGACCAGTTTTGCCGAAGAAACATGCGACCATTTGCTTCGAAGTGCTTCTTCCACGAACAACTTTCGTTGGATTTTGCTCGTCTTTGAAGACCCATACGGTCGATTGTTGTTTCATTTCGGGCTCATACGCATAGATCTATGATTCGTCACCTGTGACGATCTTATAAACGTCTTTTAAAGCACCGCAATCGTTTTTTTGCAACATTTCATTGCACCAATCGAGACGAACCTTTTTTTGAGCGACTTTCAAATTGTGCGGGATCCAACGAGAACAAACCTTTTTTACGGCCAGGTGTTCATGTAGTATCGAATGTATGCTGGTGGAAGAAATGTCAAAGAATGTCTCTATCTCTCGATATGTCGCATGTCGATCTTGCATTATGAGTTCACGTCCGTCATCAATGTTCTCTGGCACAACAGCCGTTTTTGGACGACCTTCACGGAATTCGTTTTTGAGCGAGCTTCGGCTACGATTAAATTCATTATAGCAATTTTTCACAGTGCTATAGGATGGTGCTTCATCGCCATACAAAGATTTAAGTTATTCAATGCACTCTTGTCGTGATAATCCACGTCGAAAGTTGTGAAAAATGATGGCACGAAAATGTTCACGAGTTAATTCCATTTTTTTTTTCTATATTAATTTTTTCAAGTCACTGTAAACAACACAAATAATGGTCGTACGTCAAAACGTTTTGAGTACGATTATGCTTAAAAATGACAAACTTTCCAATGGAAATGTCAGATTGCACTTGGCAGCACTCAGTGTTGCCAGGCCAGAAATATATATAGCAGCCCTCGTAAATATTTACGAATTTGTGTAGTTAATATTACGAGTTTCATGAAAGGTTCTATTTAAATAAAAAATTTGTTTGTGTCAATAACTGAATATGAATTTAATATTTTTAGTTAGATCAGCGGCAGTGGTAAATAGTAAAAAGTTTAATTAAATGCATGACTTTCATAGAAGAAAAATCACAGACTTAAAATAAACAAATTGTTTACGTTGCGGATATATTAATTGACCCACACATGGTTTTTAACAAATCGTCAGTAGTAAACAGATAAAAGTTAAGACCCGTACCCAATAATTTAATTCATAATTACAAATATTATTTTCATTAGAGTAGAATATCTCCCAAAAATTATAATGCAGAAACGTGTTTTATAAAAGAGCTTTTAACAAGAAACCTAAACGCTTTCGACCAGATTCGTACATAGAATTAAATAAATTCCAAGGCGGTATGTATACTCTTTAGTAAAATGAAAATATGCGGCAGAAGAAAAAAATGATAAAAACAATAAAAAAATTATTATCGCGATAATACAATAGTCATTTCTGTACATGAAATATTTTTTAAGAACTTTGATGTTGGATGTAGATAGTAAACGATGTAGAATACAAAACACCTATTTTTGGAGTTTTTGTAGATCTGTCTCTCTGCCTGTCTACCTGCCTGTGTTAGCATCACGTAAAAACTGGTGGATAGATTGATGGATAGATTTGAATAAATTTTTTTGAGGAGGTCTCTTAGAACGTTAGACAATGTATAGTATACTTTTTTTTCGTAAAAATAAGTAATTTCATAGAGAAAATAGAGATGCCATTTTGCAAGCACCCAAATTTTCCGGTATAATGGTACTAAAACAGATCTCAGCACATTGTCAGCACATTAAATAGTTAAAAAAAATACAATTTTCTAAATTTTAATTATAAGAAATTAGAAATGACATGCAGATGAAGTAGTGGACACTGCTAGTCTTTTATATAAACCGATTGCACATCAATATTTTTAATAGAGCTACCGCTTCATAAAGCCTGTACTGCTGGAACAGTTTTACAAAAAAAAAACTACAAATAAGTGCAAGGATGCATATTTTTTATTATCCTTTGGCTGTTATATGTCGTTGAGGGCTATGCTTTTATTTATTATTGTAAGGACTACAGCAAAAGTAAATAAAAAAAAACACAGTACCTACAATAAGTAAACAATAAAAAAAAATATTACAAGTAGGATCCAGCAAATATTAAAGTCTGTGTACTTTTGCATTTTCAAGTGCAAACACAGGAACAAAATGTGTAAAAACCGCAGACATGAAGTGTAACTACAACACCAGAGATTCCCCTCAAGCATATCAGGTTGAGGTTTTCATCTTATACAAGTAATACGAGTACTGGCAGTTCTGTAGCCAGCCATCTAGTCAGCCAGGCAGCAAACCGACCAAGCATTACAACAAATTTGTTCACCAGTTTGTTTTTTAAAGCCAATAGCACATCGCTAGAAACCAGGAAAATAAGTACTTCATGCGTGAAATGCATTTATTTCAATGATAAATTACAAAAATATTAAAATTATTTTTAAGAAAATAATTTAATACATATTTAAGTTAAAAAGCTGGTTTTTTTATTTTCATTTAAGAAATTTTGAGAAAAGTATTTAAACTATGATGTGTTTTTTTTTTAATCATTTATTCCTACGGCATAAAGAATACCTTTTATTTGATTTTCTATTGCCTAAAACTATGCAGCTGTTGTTCATGTTTATGTCTCATGCCTAAATGTATGCTGTATGGTCAGTTTTGTTTTTATTTTTTATTATCAGTTGTGCTGTTGGAAAAGGGATAAAAGAGAGAAAATTTAAATAAATCATGTGAAAATTTGTTATTGCTCTTTCAATACTTTAGAATCGTCATCGACGACATATTGTTTTGTTAAATGAATGACTTTTTTCTCATCTTTTTACATGAAGAAATTTTTTTTTTAAACTCCATTGCTTTTTTCCTGGTTTTTTCTTTCTTGAGGCATTTGCTTTAATATTTCCTGTCTCTTTACATAATGCTTACATCTTGTTAAAACTTAATATGTTTGCACATGTGTGTGGGTGCGTGAGTTTAAAAATGTTTATGTTTACTATGCCTCAAAACACTTGAATAAAAGGATATGGAATCAAAACATCTGGACATTATGATTTGAAAATAATTTGTAAAAAAAAATATATAAAAAATTAACATGAACTTTAATGTTTTTCTTTTTTTTGGTTAAGAACAGGAAAGAAATCTATAAATCTCACATCAATGAACATTGTTTTGTTAAGCGGAAAAATAAAATGGTTCTTATGAATATGTTAAGATTACACACATAAACTAATACATTTAGACTTACTTTGAATTGAAGTTTTTGACTGTTCTCTTTAAAATGCATGTAAAAACATCATGTACACATTTAAGTATAAATATTTTTTTCTTTTACACTTAAGGCCTATTTAAAAATGAATTCGAAGGTTCAAGAGGTTTATTCGGAGAAGCTCAGTAGAATTTTCAGTAACCACAATCCCAAAAGTTTCCCGAGAAAAGGAAAATATATTTTTTTTTATCGTAAAAAAATGGTTTAGTATTGTTGTTTTTGGTTACGTTTTTTTTTTTTATATAGAGTGTGGAAATAATATGAGAGACCATCACCAATCATAAGTCACAATATATTTTTGGCTTTGCACAAAGAATTTATTTTATTTCACATTTTTTAATTGGATTCAGTTCATGAGATAAGCATAAAGGTGAAAAACGAAAGGTAAAGGATTTTACTTTTAATTAATTCATTTATTATTGCAATATATGCAATCTATGATTTTGTCAAGACTGAAATTCATAATATCTAGTTAAAAGTATGTGCCTTTAACTACCGCAACCATCCAGTGGCTCTGGATAAAATTGTTTATACGATCTCTGTTTTATTAAGCAGGACCTTCAAACAAATAGACATCTTGATAAGCTAAACTTCCTTTCTGTAAACCCATTGCCTTTTCCCTTTCAATCGATACACCGTTGCATTTAGGCAACTCTTTCACCGCGTCAACTTAAAAACAATTTTTTTTGCTTTATACTTAAGGCCTTATCGGGACTTAAACATACATCTACACCAATGTTACTACAACTGCTCAACAGTAATTAGCTAACTTTTATTTTATTGTATTTCACAATATGCGCATGTATACTACACTTCTAAAATAGAAACATAATCATTAGCTTTTTATATCAAAAGGAATTTAAAACTCTTATTCTTTCCAAAAATCGATTTTTATATAAAAAATATAATGTTAACTGTTGTTTATTAAATAAACGTTCCATACAAAAAATAAATATACAGGCATGTTCTGAATTCCACACGAAATTTTCACTTAAAATTTTTCAAAGCATTGTTGCTGTAAAATTATTTTTTACAAAAACAATGCCTTGAAAATTTTGAAGTGAAAATTTCGTGTGGAATTCAGAACATGCCTGATAATGTGATATTACTGAACTCATCTTAAATATAAATTATATAAATGAGAAACGCAACAATATATGAACGATGTTACGTTTTCTTGTCTTCAAAAAAAATTTCATTAATGGCAAATGCCACCACAAAAATTCAAAATTTTATTCTCGTTTTCAGAAAATATAAATATTATATCGCACTTAATCAACAAGAGGGTATTAACTCAAAATTTTAAAATTTTCAGTAGAGTCAAAAAACTGTTTGTGGCCACATTTTAACAGAATTTAAAAATTCAAGTGTACCATAGGAAGCAAATTCCATTTAAAAATATATTTACATTGTTTTTCCTAGTAATCTGTGCAAGTATTGCAAAAAAAAAAAATTTTTTTTGAGTTAATACCATTTTTCTGAAATTTTTCGATCATAAATGAAACAAATTTTATCAACAAGACAGTATCAACTCAAAATAAAACCAAATTGAAAAGAGACTAAACTCAAAATAATACCTTTTTTATGAAAATTTACGAATCAATTCCATGTTAACTTTTGTATTAACCCGAAATAATACCTTTTTGTTGAAATAAAGGTAATCACTACATTATCATAAATATGGTCTCAAAAGTGGTTTTCGAGATGAAAGAGTAAACGGAATACGTTGAAATTTTTACAGTAGATAGATTTTGATGTTGTTAGCTGATTTCTTGAAAAAAGTGATATTTAAAAAATTTTGAGTTAATACCCTATTGTTGATCAAGTGCGATATGATATTCTCATAAAATATTTATTATTTAAAACTAAAAAAAAGTGGCCATTTTGCTACCAACCATTTGGCTAATCAGTTAATTCGACCTAAAATTTTGTATAGAAACTTGAAGAGTCTTATATCAAACACCAAATTGATTAAATTAGAATTACGTTAATTCAACAAGTCCAAGAGACAATAGAACTCAAAAATCTTTTATACAAAAACACAGTACCACTGAGCAACTATTTTTATAATTTCTTTCAAACCAAAAAAAAACTTAAATTGCGTGAAAGGGTTTTTTAACAAGAACTTTGTTTTTCAATTGTTGCAATACCAACAACACGATAGTTTTACATTTAGTTTTTTTAACGTATTTGTAGAAGATGTGTTGGCAATTGTTGCAATAAATTCAATTTCGCTAGAAAATCGCATTAAAATAAATAAAATGCACAATGAAAATGGTGGTTCTGTTAAGGTAACATTTCGTGAAATTGATATTTTAATTATATGTAAATGTGCCAACACCAACGCGTGTTTGACCGGGACCTTCAACTGAAAACATCGCAGGCATAAGCTACACTGTTGAAGTATATCAAAATTTGTCAATTCCTCAAGGTTCTCAACAATTGGAATTCAAAACTTTGATAAAAAAAAATCGAAAATTTCAGCGTGGTCGTGGTGACCATCCGTCAGGTATCAATATATCCTCTACTACAAAAAGTTTAAAAAAAGTATAACTAAGTTAGTCAATCCATTTGTAATTTCTACTATATCTATTTCCAACCCCATAAAGAATATAAATACTCCGCTTTCTTATGCATAGCAAAGTCGATTGAGTGATGTCCGTCTTTCCGTCCGTGTTAATGTTGAAATCAAATTTGCCAAGGCACTATATAAAGTAGAGAAAATTTAAGTCGCCAATCGATCAGCATTGTTTCGAAAGTTCTGCTATTGAAAATTAGCTAGAGCGGTCCATGTCCTTCGAGGCAGCTGGCAAAACACGACGCCTGCCTCTAATTTGTCTATATCATTTGAAACAATGAATTAACTCCAACAAAAAACAAACATATATACAAATATAAAAATCCAGTGAAAAATTGGCGCTGGCCTATATTTTTCGAGTTATGGGCCTTTAAACTTTTTATTGAAAAGTACAATTGTGCAACATATTTTTTAAGATATCAATATGTGTATCATTTAGAAGCTTTTGAAGAGGTCTTTCAGGAAATACTAACATTTTTAAGTAATATTATATATAGCACTGAATTTATTTTTTTCTTATTTTTTTAATCTCTGTTACCCCAATATTTGTCTTCTTAATTGGAGTTACTTTAATACACTAGATTTACACATATGGTATATTGCAGTTTTCGAAATTAAATAAAAATTTGAATCATCATCAGATTTTTTGTTTTATTTTGTTTTAGACAACAAAGTTCTTATCGAAGAATGTGCCTAATCGAAAAGAGATTGGAATTGTATGAATATCTGTTGTATATTAATTTTATAAGAAATATGTGATAGTTTTGCGAATATGTTACTAATTGTTTAAAAGTAATTTAAACTTAAGTTTTTTATTTCTATCAATTTAATTTTTCCTAAATAATATTAAATGTTCGATTCAGTCAACTGATCAAACTTACGAGTAAATTGACCTGAAGACTTTTGTCACTGATGCATAAATGTTGAGACAAAAATAAACGTAGCGAACTTTATAATCAAATGGAGTTAAAAAATACAGAAATAAGAAAAAAAATATAACTTTGAAGGATGAAAAGTCAAAAAGTACCCAAGATACCCACACATCTACATTTATTCACAGTTTTCGTTCCCTAACAAGTTTACTTACGAATGTTGAAGAGTAAAACATGATCAACGATAATATAGTTTGTGATAAATTGTTTGCACTTCGCTTGTGCAAAATTCAATTAACAATTAAAAAGAATATTGTGTGTGTGTGTAATTTTGAATGTTGTATTTTATAGTTGTTTACATTCTTTGGGTATCAGTTGACAACACTATAGAATAAATTTTAATGCATTGCTTCCTTTTTATATTCTTGATAGCAGGTGGAAATGGTATATCTAGGTTTGTCATTCCATTTGTAGTTTCAACAATATACAATCCATAAACTATTTATATTCTTAGTTATTGTGCATAGCAAAGTTGAATAAGCGATGGCTGTCTGTCCATCCTTATTCGTGTTAAAATCAACTTTGCCAAGGCACCAGATAAGCTAGAGAAAATTTAAATACGCCAATCGTATTCGTATTTGGAAATTTTGCTAATGAAATTCAGCAAGATCGGTTCAGGTTCTTCAAGGCAATGGACAAAACACCACGCCTGCCTCTAATTTCTCCACATATTTTTTAACTTTTGATTTTATTCCTGCAGGTGGTTTTGTTGTTGGTTGTGTGTAATTTGTGACAGCATAAAGGATATATATTCTGACTTCTTATGCGTTGCGAAGTCAATTGAGTGATGTCCGCCTGTCCGTCTGTCCGTCCTTGTTAGTGTAGAAATCAAGTTTGCCTCAGCACAAAAAAAGGGAAATATGTCAATCGATCAAATATAATTTCGAAAGAGCTGCTATCGGAAATCAGCATGATTGGTCCATGTCCGAGGGAGCAGGCAAAACACCGCGCCTACCTCTTATTTTTCATGTCATTTGGAACCAAAAAAGTAAGGGCAATCAAAAAAAAAATAAATATATGGGACGAAAGACAATTGAAAAATAAGAAAAAAACATCAAGTGAAAAAATTGGTGCTCGCCCATATTTTTAAGGTTATGGGGCTTTGAAACTTTAAATTTTTTTTTAAATATTAATATGGGCATCATTTCCTTAAGGAAATACTAAGGTTTTTGAAAATGCTTAACCCATTGGGAGCTGATGGCATGTTTATGTAAAATAATATGTATGCACTTCACTAAACTAGATTTACATAGATGGTGAAGGGTATATAACATTCGGCATAGCCAAATTAGCACTCCTAATTTTAGTAAAATTAATGAAAAAGTAATGAGCTTTTAACCTCATACAACAACCTATAAATTTACTAAGCTGCAAAAACAACCCCAAAAAACTTACATTTTTTGCAAAAAAAAAAGCTGTTGTTTTTACAAGAAAAAATTTATGGTAGGAAAGTATTTCTTATGCCGAGTTGTATTTAAACTATACAATGAGAAATCTGCAGTATGGTACATGTGGTTATACATACATATTGTGAAGGGTATATAAGATTCGGCATAGCCAAATTAAAACTCTTACTTGCTTTAAATTTAGTTAACTATAATAATAAGAAGACGTCATACAGCTTCACGCAAACTTATACACACTCATTTTTCCATTTTATGTATTCTTGTTGTTAAACTGCTTCTACTGCATACAACTTCCGGTTAATGGAATAAAGCATTAATTTTATAAAGTAGAAATGGTTGAATTTTTATATAATTTACTCTTTCGTTTTTGTCAAAACTGAGATAATTTGTATGTGTGTATGTGTTCATATCCATGTTTAATGCCACCACAGATTTTACTAAATAAAAAAAAAATACATTTTTATGAAATTTTTTTTTTATTAATTCTGGCCCTATCGTAAGGTTAATGTAGAGAAAGACAGCGAGTTAAACAGAAAGAATTATTAAGTGTTGCCCAAATATATATTCATTTATGCATGTATTTTACTCCGTATTAGCGACATTTAATTATTCATGACGAAAAATGTAAGCATTTGAGCTCTTCGTTATTTTAACTTAATTTTTCAACCTTTAGGTCTCTTTTTTATTTTCCATCTTTCACTACTCCTTCTTCTAGCATCATTAGAAAAAACAAATATTTTTTTTATTTTTTTACTTTTAAGATGTAATTTAGTCTTATTAGTATTTTTTAATTCCTTATGATGCTACATAAAGGAGTAGCGAAAAATTTAACATAATAATAAAACAGAATAAATTTTAATTCTTAATTTTAAACGTTTTTCGCTTTTTTAAAGCGATAAGGCGAATTAAATTAGGAAACTTTGAAAGGGCAATTAACCTTTAAATTATAAAATCTCTCAGATTAAAAATAAACATGTTATATTTTTTTGAAAACATTACACGGTTTTACATCGAGTTGGTCACATTAAGAAACACTCAACATTTCATATAAGTGCACAAAGTTTTTCATGTCCATAGAAAATGTGCTGCCACTTTTACACCTGCTTGTTTCTTCATGTTTTAACATTCTGTCCTTGTACTGTGTTTTATTTTTTTTTTTTTTAAGCCCCTACAAAAATAGACTGAATAGAGTTTTGTCATATCACTAGTAACGCACCACTATACGTTAAAGCATAGAAATTGACACATCGTATTTTATATCTTCTTTTTATTATGCACTGTATTGAGTCAGAACTAGGAAATTTGGTTAAGGAAAGGGGTATAGGGGGAGAAGTGCTTGTGGTTAAAAAACGAGTTTTCTCTGTAATGCGTGGTTCGATTCACTAGCCAATCGACAACAAAGGAATGCGCACTTGGTTAAGAACATGTTGCCCTTACAAAATTAGAGATTTCAGTAACAACTTCCCTGATTTCATCAAATTATATTCCGATGGAATAACGATAAAACAGTAAACGGTACGCACCATTGCACAGATGCTTTAGAGATTCCATTGAGCTGGAGACCCTACCGATACCGATGAGTTAACTCGCTCTCTCCTGCACGTGGTCGAGTAACTCCAAAATAGTTTTTGAAGAACTGGCCAATACATGAGAGTTGTTTTCCATTTTCGTTTTTATAAGAGTGACATAGATAGCGAAAAGGTCGGATGGAGTGAAATATTATTTACAACATTTCAGAAAACCTAGGCACTTGAAAGCTTCTTTTGCGACTTGAATGCTTGCTTCTTCCACCGAACATCGAAAACTTTTGGTTCCTTTAAAATCTATATCACCCATAATTACAGATGAGGTAGCTCTTTCAGCCGTATTTCTATGCAAAAGCATAGAGCACTGGGTTTTACTAGCGTTAAATTGAAACCTGTTCGCAATACCACATTTGGAGATTGCCAGGATATCACTGTATAGGGTATCATCCATGCGCAAAGCCCAAATTTCCAGAAGGTTTGGCTTACTGCGAAATGAATTTCAATGGCATTTACTACTGTCATATACGAAAGAATAGAGAGGGTTGAAAGTTTGACATAGAAGGTCTTAACCAAAAATGAAAAATAGGGTTGGAGTAAGGACGGAAACTTGTTGTACCCCTGATCTTGTTTTTAAAGTGACCTTAATATACCCACGATCCCTTTTTTACCAAACATGCGGCTTAAATGATGAAGCTATAATACCCACAATATTCTGTGAGTTCAGCGAAATTCATTCCAAATTGACTTCTTGTGGCTCTGGTAAGACTCAAACTGATAACCTTTTTTGTTCAGAAAATATAAGTCTTAAAAATTGCAGTTTTCCGGGTAGAATTACTCTGAGGCCTTGACGGCATTTATCCACTGTTTTTAGTGTAACGGGAGCATTATCTTAATCAGCCGCGACTGCCTCACACAGTTATACTTGTATTTTCCTATAGTTCGGATGAACTAATGATATTAGACAGGCACCTTAACAAACTTTCGTACAGCTAGGTTTAATATGTTTTGTTTTCCTTTTAATTTCAAGACTTCAGTGAGGTTTGAATACACATAAATTTCTTTTCTGCTCAAGGATGGGTTTGTATTTTAAAATTAAAAAACAAAATTTTTTTAATTTTCGGGTATTCGGGCTAAGAAGATAATTTTTAGTTTTGTGATTAGAAATATTATGTCTAAAGGATTAAATTCTATATACATATGTATACGTTTTTAGGACATAAGAAAAAATACCAACATCAAATTTTTATTCTGTACAAGACTATAAATTCTAGCAACAATCCCACGTTCTTTGTCATTACAATCACAATCAAATCGCAACACGTCAAACTTATCTGAATTTGTTCCATAGGTTTTCGGCTTCAAGTTTAGTTTAAACAGATTAGAGACCTATATTCAGTTATGCCGAATCTTATATATACCTTTCATCATATATGTATAATCACATGTTCATATAAATTGGCATTAGAAATTCTTTCTTATCGTTAAGTTTTTCTGTACAAAATAAGCGGCGAAAATTATATTTATTAGGGTTGTTGTCTTAACTAATTCTGGTTAACAAACAGGAAGTGGTAAATAAGTAGATAAACAACCATAGTATAATTGTGATGAAAAAAAGTTATGGAAAAATCACAGGTAGGCGTGGTATTTTGCCTACAGCCTCAAAGGACATGGCCCGGTCTTGCTGATTTTCAAAGGCAAAATGTTCGAATCTTTGTCTTATCGATTGGCGTTTTAAGTTTTCCTAGCTTATATAGTGCATTGGCAAAGTTAATTTCAACACGAACACGGGCAGTCAGATGGACATAAGAAACCAGAATATATACATTTTACGCGGTCGGAAAGGAACATTGTAGAAATAGCAAACGGAATGACAAACTTAGATATATCCTTTTCCACCTGTGGTGAACGGTACAAAGAAAAAAAATCTGGCTTCATTATGCTAAAAATTGAAGCCCTCAGATTTTAATGATTTAGATTTTCAGAATATTTTTTTACGATTTTAAATCGTAATCACAATGTTTATACAAAATACGTTGAAGGGCATGCATTTCGAATTAATTACAGTAAAAGTAGATTTAATTTTATATGGCGAAGTTCAAAAATATATGCACAAATATAATTTTATCATCTCCGTTTTCTAGAATATAACTCATTAAACAATAACAACAAAATCTTTTTTTTTTTTTTTTTTTTTTTTTTTTTTTTTGTTGTTTAGGTATCTGTGCACAAATTGTAAAAGCCTAACCATTTTACTATAGCCGCTAATAACAACAAATACTAAAAATTTCAGAGCGTTTCAAATATGGCCTTAGATCATAAAATGCGGACATTTCGAATTTATACAGTGTATGTAAAAAAGTGTTTACTATAAAAATTAATTTTAAACAAAAAATTTTAATGGGTGATTCCCCAAGGCCGAGAATTTAACGAATATGGCCTTATCTTTTTAACTGTATAACTGTATGCTGGATAGTAATGTGATTTTTTACATTTATGGCCTTATTTTTTTACCGTAATAAGCTGAGATGCAGAGTTTAAATGGCTAATTCGCTACAAAAGTAAGTATATAAAGCTTAAGGCATAAATAACGTTATTTATATAACTTTACACAAAGTATTTTTTACTTTGTACGGTGTAACAAGTTAATAAAAATAAATTTTAAAGACTAACAACCTATGCATGGTACGGAACTCTTCGTGTGTGAGTCAAACTCACACTTTTTAGATTTATTTTATTTTTTATATATTTTGTAAACACTTAGTTCATCGTAGTCGACTACACTATTGTGTCTCTATTTTCCTATTCCTGTACATAACTTTCTGTAAAGTTTGCATTTATGGTGTTTTAATTTAATTTTTATGCATGAATTTAAATGCCACCATTTAATGCAGTTACCTTGCTGGATACTCTTTTTTTTTTGCCTTCCTTCACATTTTAAAACCCTACATAAACTCTAAGAGACTTTTGTTTGCAGCACATTGAAAACTTTATGCATTTGTAGTTGTTTGTAGTTTTTGTTTGCAGTTCTTGCTAAAAAATATTGTACGACTGTTTGTTAAATATACCAGTGTAAATAAAGGAATAAAATTATTTAGTACTCGTATTAAAAAATAAAAACTTCATAGAAATAAAGTTTATGTAAAGTTGTTTGGAAAATTGTTATTGCCTGAAATAAAAAGAGAACATGGAGAAAAAAGTAAAGTTAAAAATAATGGTAATTAGTTTGCTCTATTACCAAACTAACATTTATATCGAATGATATTTTTGAATGTTGCTGTTGATGTTGTTAAAAAATATGCGCAAATTAGGTTGGCAATATCCAACTAGGGCCTTTTTGATTCGAATTATTATTGCTGCCGGCCACTCTGTCACTTTATTTTGGTTTTGCAATACTTAGGAGTCCTTCTTTTGCTCAAATTAGTTTCGGCTTTATTTATTTTTTTAAATTCTTTTTCTTATAAAAAAAAAGGCATAATAATGCCACTGATGTATAAGCCGTACCAACGATACATTTTTCTGATTCTAATGCAGTCGGCAGGGTTGACACTAATTATTTAAAAACCTTTGAAGGCGAAAATGTGCTACATTGTTGAATAAAAATCTGAGATAAAATATCGTATCAGTTTTAAATAGACCAGAGCCTGTTGGACGAAAAAACCGCGCGTTGGCAAATCTAGTGGCTTTTATATATGCACCACCTGGATCAGATGTTTTCTAAGATCTTTAAGTCAAATTTTTCAAACTGTAGATAAACATATCCCTAGTTCTTGCCAACGATGATGACGCGATAAATTTTGATGTTCATCTACACCATCCCGTGCAGTAGTGATATTGTCTTCAGTGTATGTTTGGTATGAAAATTACCAACGGATGGCTTGCTTAGAATACTCCATAACAATCATGACATCGTTTATAAGCTGCGCAGATTGCTTTTAGACGATAATTCAGTGCCGCTGTTCAAATCAGTGTATTCACGATAATTTGCTACATCATACTGATCATAACAATCGAGCTTTAATTAAACACTTTTGCAGCAATTTTACGTTTTTTCTTGCGAAGAATATAACAAAAAAGTTTTGAAATATTCAGAATAAAAAGTTAATTAATTATTTACAAATATAAAAGATTACATTAAAAGTTATTTGATTTTTTTAAGGAACATATCAACCCACATTTTTGGCGATATAAATTTTTTTATTTTTTATAGCCGTCATGCTGTCATAGGCCCCTTTTAGTGCTAATTGCACAATTTCTGTTTCACTTTTTTTAAAAAAAAACAATGGTCATTGCAGGAACCCTTGCTAATAATTACAAAAGCACCAACAAAATACTCTTGCACACATTCTTGTTGCTCAAATGCTCATACCTAAGGAGACACCTACAACCTGTTAAATCTACAAACAGGATCTCACAGAATGTGTGACTTTTTTTACAAAGTTTTTCATGTTTGCTGAAGTAGGATATTGTTTTTGTTTATTTATGGTTTGTTTAATTAATACCTAAACAAATATAAAACTACATTAAATGAACTTTAAAATGGAATAAAAAAAAACTCCACAAACAAACTAAATGTGAACTGCTTTCTGAAGTTTACAAACTATTTACTTTATATCTAATTTAATGAAATTATGAAAAAATTCAATATGTTTTAAAATAAATTTAATTTACTTGAAAGAACAGCATTTGTTTTACATAATAGTGCATGGTATTGAATACTTTCTGTAGATATTTTAAAGCAAAATCAATTACATTTTTATTACTCATACGTCAGGTGATGAAAGTTATTGTTTTAAATAAAATACTCACAAAGAAATACACACATACAATCAAATACTTGACATAGAAGGCAAAGTCTAATTAAAAACTGCAATTAAATTCAAAACATGATTTTTATGAATAGAAACTAAACAATAACCTGTCTAATTGCAACACTTGTTTTACTCAGACACCATTAGTTTACACACACACACACACTCATTTACATACTCACAAACTCATTCATGCCAACATTGTTCCTTTGGTTATTCTATAGAATTTTAATTTATAAATATTGTAGGTAGATAAATCAACAATTGGAATGTATACAAATTGATGCACATAACTAAATGACCATTGACTATGACAAAAGAGTAAGTTTATTCAGTCAACTATTGAATACAGCTGTGGGGGGTTTATGTAGCATTTGCATTTTAATACGACAAAAACACCATCTGCATGCGATCAACTAACCAACTTACATTGTTCATCAATTGTCATACTTTAGAGATACATGGGAACACACCTACATAATCATTATCAATAGCCTCATCATTATCATCATTTTCTTTACGAATTGTCAGGTGCAAATGTAAAATTTACAAAATGCTCCAAACAAAATGCATTAGCTAACTCATTAGGTATTCGAAACACAAACAATTCAAGTTCCTGATGAGAATAAAAAACGTCACCCGTTGGTTTTTTGTAAACTGCCAGTAGCCGGGTTAGGAACATTGAAGAGTGACAGTTTTTTTGTAAGAAAGGTTTAATTTTTTTCGCATGATGAAACTAATACCCTGTTCAGACATACGTTTTAATTGCGCAATAAAGGAATTTACGCAATTAAGTCCCTAATTGAATTTAATTTCCCATATAAGAAATTAATTAAACAAATTTTCAATTAGCACTTAATTAAGTCGATAATTGATCAGGTTTACTCCAACAAAAAAAAAATAAAATATTTTCAAATTATATGAAATGAAAAGTTTTTGAAAATTTTATCGAAATTCAAAGCTAGCGTGCAGTCAAAATTTGATCGTACAAACTGGAAGAGTTCCATATTTCAAATAAAAACAAGCAAATTTTCTTTGAAAGCCGAACTTCTCTTCATTCTTTCAAATTTACAAACACAAATTTCTAATGTAAAAATTAGGTCTGTTCAATAAATTTCCAGCAGAAACTAGCAACGATAGAGAAAAATTAAAATTTACAACATTACTATTCCAAATAAAAAAAAAACGGAATAAACGCATTTTTGGAAAAAAATAACAAAGTAAAGCCGAACTTACCATAATAACAAAAAACCATAAAAAAAAATTTGTATCTAAAACAGCAAAAAAAGCGGTGTTCGTTGCTTAAATCATTTTGTATTGCAACAGTTAGCATTTGCAAGAGCTTTGTCATCGATTGTGTGTAAATTGCTAAATATTTTCTGTCTTTTTTGTAAAACTTTTAGTTTATTTTGTTCTATTTCTTTTGTTTATTGTTTTATTAACCTGGCGTTTACTTGTACATAGTTTCCTTAGCTTTCTTCTAGCTATTATACGAACATTAGCTTCAATTCAAATATTTTGTATTTAAAACCGAAAACTATATATGTTAAGTATACTTTTTGCTGTGTGGTTGTAAAAAATTTCAGAGTAGATATTCGGTTTTAAAATCGCCATATAAATTATGGCAAAAAAGCCGCAACGATGTGATGTAAATATTTTCGTGGAGAGTGCTAATAAACACTTTCAGTTCAAAGTATTTAATGTTCATTAACTTATTTTGTAAAACAGAACAAGAATCAGCTGTTCTGTTCTTGACAGTAACAAAAGTAGTAACAAATTTATTAACATTCACATCTTCTACTCTTTTTTACTCTTTCGCTGCTTCTTTTGAGGTACTGAAGTAAACACTTTCCAATAACAATTAGTAACAACTTCTTGTTATGGAACAGAACTATATTCTACTGTCAAATTTTAATTAAGTAAATTAAATTGGATATGTGTGAACACCAAAATTAATTACTCAATTAAAATTTTAATTGTATAAATTAAAACGTATGTCTGAACAGGGTATAAGGCTCACTATCGTTGGGTTTATTTAATAAAGGATCTAACATATTCTCAATAAATATTACATTAGTACGATCATGTGTATTGTAACTACACATGATTTTATTAAAGTTTCTGCTTGTTATAATTTTGTGATGATATAAAAGCAAAAATATTGAGTAAAATTTTTTTAAACTTTTTAAAGAAATTAGAATTACAAATGAATTAAATTTGAATTATTTTTGGCTTTGGTAAATTTTTTTATTTAATTTCTAAACATTTTTTAGAAAACGTCCGCATATACATATTTGTAAATAATTTTCCTTTCTAACAAGAATGTTTAGAAATTAGATTAAAATTGAACCAGTCTGATTTATAATATCCACGGTTTAAATCCTGGTTGGGGAAAAATATTTAAAAATTAGAAATTAAAATTTAAAAAAAAAGTTTCTTTAGTTGGCAATATTGTTTCATACTACGGCCGATTTGACAGCTATAGTTGCTTCCAGAAAATTTTGTTTTTCAACTTTATAGTGATTAAGCTCACGGCAGCCATTACATTCAGGGTAAATTTACACCTTCCGGGCTTCCAAAAACAAAGATAAGTAGAATATTTCTGCAAACGGTGAAGTGTATGGCAACACTTTTGCTAAGAGTTGTGTAGCCAGATAATTAACCGGCTCCTTTCATTCAAATTGACCGATTGAACGAATTGAACGAATCAGTCTTTGATAATTGACCGAAAAATACCGGTCACTGAAACGAACGACCGGGCACATGTCTACTGGAAATATATCCAGGCACTCTTATAGCCCAAGACAGTTGAGAATTCGAAGTAACTTTAGACGAGTTATTGGTGAAATAACGCTACAATTACTGCAAAAAAAATGATAGTTTCAAGATATATGAATAGTAACTCAATGACATGCCTGTAAACTAAACATGGAAATAGCAGGATACGATTTTGAGCCTTTTTCGCATTATGCGTCAATGACTTAGGTATAAAGAAATTCCTAGCAATAAGGGAAACTCAGCAATATATAAGAAGTGCATTTCTTTCATTAGCAATCCAGGATAACTGATTGTAATTTTCAGTGGTGGTAGAGTATTGATGGCTTAAAAAAAAACACCAACTGATCAAAACATTGCGATAGGTGCGGTAATGCAGTAAAAGGCTATAAGTAGTCAACCAGCATATCCACACAACGAGCAAAAAAAAAACGATTTTTCGCAAATATAAAATGTGTTCTGTTCTGAATAGGTTTTTCTCATAAAACTTTTTTAATTTTAGGAAAAAGAAATTTTTGCCAAGAGCTAATCTCGAGATTAAGGTACTAAACGCTGCCATAAATACAGTTCAATTCATTTGTTTTTTTTTTTACCATTCACCACAGGTGAAAAAAGGGTATATATAAGTTCATCATTTCGTGTGTAATTTCTACATCTATTTTCGACACCATGATGTGTATATAGTCGATGAAGCGGCGTCCGTCTGTCAGAACGTCTTTGTAGATTCGTTAATCGATCAGACATAGTTGCGAAATATTTACTATTGAAAATTAACAAGATAGGTCTATATACTTCATGGCATCGGGCAAAACACCACGCCTGCGTCTAATTTTTCCATATCATTTGGACAAACCTACATTCGTGAAGTAACTCTAACCAAAAACAAAAAAAAAACAAATACATGGGGCGATAGAGAATTAAAAATAAGAAAAAAAAACTTCAATTAAAAAAATGTAAGCTAGCTCAAATTGTCCGAGTTATCGGGTTCTTAACTTTTCATAGAAGCAGAAGAGTACGATTCTGCACCATATTTTTTTTAAAATATCAATATGGGTATCATTTAAAAGCTTTTGAAGAGATCTTTAAGAAAATAATAAAATTTGTAAAAAAGCTTTTTTTTCTATTTTATTATTTTAATTCTCTGTCACCACAATAATTGTTTTCTTGATTGCAGTAAAGGCTATAAAAACTTGGCATGGCCGAATATAATCAAATCTGCTTTAACAGAGTACCTTAGTTTTAGATTATAAATTTCTTAACTTAATCTTATATTCAAATTGAATGCATTTAATCAAAGTACACAAAAAAATTTTCCACAAATTAAAGGTTTTATTTTCTTTCATATTTAAAAATTGATTAAAATTCAATTATTTATTTAAATAAACAATTCTCTACTTCCTTTTTTCTAAATATCTAACTGATTGAATAAATTTCTTAGTTACAAAAATAAGTTTTTATTTTTTCATTAAATATATTATTGAGTCATGTAATAAGGTAATTTAATTTCAATCGGCTGCACTCACTGCATTTTCATTTATTTGGCGAAATTTACATCTTTCGCTGTTGTTTAATTATTGAATATTTAGTGATTAAGTTATGAATCCTTATTGAAAAAAGATATAATTAAACAACTAAAACAATCGTTTGATTTTTAGTCCTCTTTTACGCTGTAGTGTACAATCAAGCACAGAAATTGAATCTTTAATATTTTTTGTTTGCGCATCAAGCAAAACATTCTGGATTAGTTTCGTAAAATTTTTTATTCCCCGGGTAATGTCTATCACTCTGCACATTATGTTTGTTTTTAGAGCAATGATGCAAAGTCTCTGGTGGTAAGAGGCGCATTACTTTTTAAAGCTAGTGCAGCCATTTTAAATATTTTTTTACTACCGGCGAAGAAGGAAGCTGTTATGTTTTAGTATACCGACCTTAATATATATTTAAAAAAATTAAAGTTGTTTAACTGGCCGCAGCTCGGTCACGAACTCAGGCCATCGAATCAATAACAGCTTAGTAGTCAACCATCCAGGGTACTGCTGCAACATGTCCAGAAACAA
Organism: Gymnosoma rotundatum; assembly: GCA_916610165.2. Lineage (NCBI taxonomy): Eukaryota > Metazoa > Arthropoda > Insecta > Diptera > Tachinidae > Gymnosoma > Gymnosoma rotundatum. Next base: position 101,695,474 of record OU744340.1, read on the forward strand.
AAAAAAAAAAAAAAAAAAAGGAAGAAAGCGGTACACAATTTTACCATTTTGTATCTTATTATCCGGGTAATATTTGGTATATGGATTCTTTTAACCCGAGGAAATACAAAAACAAAAAAAGCAAGAACATAGAAGTACACACTTTTACCAATTTAAATGATAATGCAAACTTGTAAAGAACTTTTAAATGATGGAAATATGTGATATTTACAACATAATGGTTAATATTGAAAAAGTCGTGGGCATTAACTCCTACAAAAATTAAATATAAAATAATTTACGATACATAAATTTTAAGTGAATGCTTTCCGTTAACCAGAATAAATAACTATCAGTTCAAGTGCATCCATCAGACAGGCACATATGTACATATAATTGTATATGTGCGGCAAAACATTATTATTTAATATAGGACGTGACTGACAACAACCACATTAAAACAAAATTCATTTAACCATATTTATAAATAAAAGAGAATAGAGCAAAATTATTATTTATAATTTGCGCACACAAACTAACATTCATAAATATAAATTAGTTTTTGTTGTCCATTGAATGAATGCAAAAATAATAAAGACAATAGCAAATAGTTAATTATTGTGCTATTGTGGTCAACCATTGTGTTCTAATTAAAGGTATTTGTTCTATATTTCTATTACAATTTTATTTTTTGGTGTATTTTCATTAAACAAAAAAATGGTAAAAGCCAATAAAGTGTTTATTATCTATAAAAGCACATAATTCTATATTGTGTATATTGTGTTTTATTTAAATTAATGACTCGTTTTATATTTTTTGTTGTTATTTAATTATGTTTAAGGATCAAAATTAATTATAAATAATTTATTAGCTCTAACAATTACCAATGTTGTATAATATTTATAAAATTTTAATTTATATTGAGGAATTATTTTGTAAAGTGTTAAAGGCTTAAAATATTCAACAAAAACAAATTTAGCGCCTGTCGTCTGATGATAAGCATTATAATCTTTAGAATCATTGTTGGCGTCTTTTCTGTAATGCGCCTAGAAGAAGTAAAACTTTACATGCAAAACAAAAACAATGCTTCAAAAATTTAATGTATAATGTTGTGAGGAAATAAATAAGAATGATTAAAAATAAAAATTGCATTTGTAACCAACCGAGGATTAGTACAAAGCAAAAACAAATGTACAAGACGAGTTACAGAGAGAACAGAAAAGAAGCTCTTTGGTTTGTGTGTAGACTTCGTCTAACCAAATTAAAGGCCCTACTATAATGTGCATAAAAAAACTTAAGAAAACTTAAACAACTGTGCAAATACATTAAATTATATGTGGTAAACTATAACGTACATAAGAAAACTTTTTGTCACGTTTCGTTAAATGTCATTTCTTTAAGCAAGGTACGAAACTGATGGTACTTTTCGTACTGAAACAGCTGTTTGTGCTTTGTGTTATACATTTATTAAAATTGTTATTATAAAAATTGTAAGTGTTAAATTTTTAATTTTTAATTAATAGAAAATGCAGAAAAAAAATAACATTTTTGTTTCTGGCCAATTTTTAACATATATAATAAATTAATATTAAATTTGTATTTATACACAGATATGTATACGATATAAACGATGAACACCGATGCATATTTCATTATGGTTGGCCACAAATACAGAAAATAACTTGTATTATTTTTTATGAAAATTTATCTTAGAACATGAACCAAAAAATTTAAATATGTAGTTGAACGTTATTAAATATATAAAATATCTTCTTAAAAGTATTTTTGTTTTTAATTTTGTTTATTTATATAGGAATTATTTTTGGCAAAAGTACGAATTAAACATAAATGTGCAACTGTAGCAAATAAGTATCTAAATTTATGTAAGTACATTATAGTCACCTAAATTTCTTTAATATAGTACCTAAGCATTTGACAGGCTCTTCGTTGGATTTTTGACATAAGCTAAAGCTAGTTATGCACATTATAGTTGAGCCTTAATATTATAATAGTAATAATAATAATAAAAATAATAGTAATAATAATAATATAAATACTTCTTGTATTCTTATTTACAAAGTTAGTTGGTTAAGTAGATGATGGTTACCTCATATAGCTAGATGCGAAAAATGTGGATGAAAGATGTAGCGAAACAGAAAAAGCAGCATTGTATTCTGCTAGTGTCTTATTGTTCTTCTTTTCTTTGGAAAACGTAGTCATACATATGTAAAATAATTTTTCTTTCCAATAAAAGGTTTTTAGAAATTAAAAATTGAACTTAAGCCAAAATCAATTTCAATTCACTTATTTTTCAAAAACTTTTAAAATAGTTTTACATGCCTGAAAGTTCTGGAGCAATTATAAGAGAGCCTGTATTATGTATTCCCGATTCCTTTACGTACGAATTTGTTTTCATAGGGCATTTAAATAAATCTATAGTGATATTTCTTCTAACGACACACTCGTATAATGGAATTATGTATTCCTAGTGATGACGAGAATCTACGTGGTTAACGTTGAGGTCCCTGGTGTGAAATAACGGCATCAGTTTAAATAAAAATTATTATTCCAATAAAAAAGATAATTTTTTGTTTCAGTCAATTTAATTTTAACTGCAAAAAATTTTTTCTGCTTTTAAGGATAAAAGAAATAAGACCAAACAACTTCTTTTACAATACAAGTTGCATTAAATTTAAAATTGATAATATTAAATTCTTTAAATTAATTATTTGAATAAATAAAATAAAATATACAATATATCTTAATAGCCATTTTAAAAGTACTACAAAAAGTTCTTTACTGTAGCTTAGTCCTCATTCTTTAATCAATCTTATCAAATATTTATTAAGAATAATAAAAGTAAAAAAAAATTATTCTATCTATCGCCCGAGTAGGCTTAAAATTATAATTACCATAAAATAAGATTTGCTTACCAATGACCACCACTTACTTTATTTACAATTCATCAGTTTTGGGCGGGGAAAGATGGAAGCACTTGTAAAAGTACTACAATAAATTTATGTAGTTTTCAGTTTGTTATAAATACAGGTAATATTTGCATACTTAAATATGAATAAAAGAAAAATATGTAAATAAACTTACATTCCCACAAATAGAAACCTACCGTTTTTTTTTTTGATAGTTTTGTTTTTGCATTTTACTTGCATTTGCATGCTCTAGCATGTAATAATTCTTGTTCCATTAGTTTTTAATTTTTTATTTGATTTGGTTCATTTCACCAACAATGTTAGATTATAAAAACATTTTAACATGTATATACATTGTGTGTGCTTGTGTGTGTCTACGAACGGAAGTATTATTTGTAGACTACCGTCATGAAGCTGGCTATATATGTATTTGTGTAATATTTTGTGTAGGAGCAAAACTACGAACTGCTATAGCTAAAGTTAAAAACCATATTCGTCATTAGCAGATGTAAAACGGAGAAGCAAGTGGATAAGACTTCCAAAGGTAACTTTACTTTATCGCTTGGGTTGATTTCGAGCAAAAACAATTTATTTAGATATCTAATTATTGTCATTTATTAACTGTCTTCAAAAAAAACGAAAGGTTATTAAATTGCCTGTATTTTTTTGAGGTGTGTGTCCGCAGAACTCACTCATATCTGAAGCGATTTTGAAAATTAGTTTCTTAATTGAAAGGTGAAGCTTAAGGAATGGTCCTTTTAAGAAAAAAGTTTATGATATAAAAATATAAGCGTGTCCTCATAAATGTCTATTGAGCCCATATAAAATATTAAAAAAGTTGATATCATTATAGCTCCCAATAGCAAAAAGTAATAAAAAATAAACTTATGAAATAAGGGGTGTCTGCATAAGTGACGTAATTTGACGTAATTTGTCTGCATCTTTTGAACTTTTATACTTAAACATTTGAAAATAATACATGATGTATAACGATACAATCTAAACCGGTATAGATGGACAGTTGAAATGTAAAAAAGTGTGTATTACAGTCAGTGTTGCCATGGAGAGACAGGAAAAATTTATGCTTTTTCCTTCAAAAAAGTTACTTTTTTTATTAAAAGTTACGTTTTGAAATTTTGCTTGAATAAATAGTCATTTAATGTAATTAATGTCAAAGTAATGTAATTTATGTAAAATTAATGGAATATATCAAAGAAAATAATAAGGTAAGCAATTCATTTATTGAACAAATACAAAAAGAAAATAAAAAAGTAGGAAAACGTATGAAAAACAAATAAAATCCGATTATTCTCATGAGTACTTAAATCAGAATTCAATACCAATATTCCAGGATTGAAAAGTGCACGCTCTCGCCATTCAATAAAATTAGTTAAAGTAGGATTTTTTTACTAAATCTGTTTAAACTTTTTCTTTGAAAGATGAAGCTTTTCTAGAATTTACTACTCTAATAATTTTAAAAATACCGTCATTAAAGACAAATTTGAATCTTTTTTGCTTAAATCTTCAACATAAAATTACTAGACAATCTTCTTCTAAATCGAAGTATTGGTACATTACCACTAGCTAGTTGTCAAATTCTTTAGGCGTAATAACCAAAGTTTCCAACAATTTAAGCAAGTTTGAATAGAGTAAGTGCAGCATATGTTATCTCACCGTTGGTAAACATTGTTGCCAGAAATACTTTGATGTTTCTAAGCATGAAACAAGAAACTTTTCGTAATTTCTCACTTATTAAACAGACTACAACTTCCGCAACGTAATTTATATTTATTTGTTACAAAAAACAGCTGTCAGAAATTTACTTACACCGAATAATGAAATAATTATTTTTCCAGTTATATTACTTTATTATGTGTTTGTACAAAAACTTACGAAAATTTGGACAAATATAACAAAATTATACATGTTGCGTGGAATCTTTAAGAGTAACAAAAACTGTAAAAAAAAAACAAATTGGCAGCACTGATTACAATATGACCATATAAGTTTTGGAGTTGCAATTTCTTGCAAGAATTGTTTTATTTTAATTTTGTTCAACTATAAATCGTATTGATCTATCATTAAGTTCTCCGTTTTTTTTTTTTATTAATTATAAGTTCCAGTTCAAAAAAGTGTAAAACTTAAACTTGAGCTTTTGCTCTAAGCCAATATTTCTCTTATAATATTTATCAAAAATGAAAATATACTTACACACATGAAAAAAATCATATTAAGATTTACAAACCAACTGGAAAAATGCTAAAAAAAAAAGAGCAGTGAAAATTAGTATGATTGTAGAACCGGAAAATAAGAAGTTGGCCAACCATATTTGGTGTCCATTCAACAAAAAGGAATATTAAGTGTAATTTTATAACTAACAAAATGAATAAAACTTCACACACACACACACTAAACATGCACATATGGTCCTGTCCATGTCATCGAACATAATATTGGTATAGAGTGAAATAAATTTTCCAAATATAAATACACACTCAAAAACTAAATTAAAGGCATGTGGACAGTAATCTATTTGTAAAGAAATTAAGCACATTCGGTACATTGTGATCCAAAACATCAAGCATTTTAGCAATATTTCGTAAGTGATATGAAAGTGGAGTGTAGATACAACTGAAGATATGCTGAAATTTGCGTATTCAGGGAGGTGTTATTTTTTTTTTTTTTCTTTAATATTCTTTTAATAAATAAGACCAGTTTTCGAATGGTTTTATAGTTAATAAAATTTTATATTAACGACACGGGAAGATTATTTAATTTTCAAAAAGTATTGATTAATAAGAGTCAAAGCACTTCTCGATAGCCTCTACACTACCGCTTACTAAGCTCTTCTTCTCTTTTTTTCAATTAAAATTTTATATTGTTATATATTATATCAGTCCACTTGCGACCGATCAAATACAAATGACGTCGACAAATAATGCGAATACAAAAATACCACTAATCGCAATGTATACTTTCTGTTTCCCCATAAATCCAGTTTACTGTTGCCGAAATGTTAAAAGGTGCCGAGTTTACTAAGTTTTCCTATTTCGTGCATGGTAAACATATTCATGGAGTATCCCATATGAAAAAAAAATATAAAAAGATTCACACACGCAAACACATATTTTCATATAAATGTTACGATACCGTACATGAAAAAAAAGCCGATTTTAAAACATTCATATTCACCAATGAGAAAAAATTATTATTCAACAAAAACAAAAGTAGAGTAGAAGTAGTGGTTGTATTATTAATATTAAAACTTAAAAAAACAACTGAATTATTGTGCAATTTAAAATGTACACAAGTATTTTGTACACATGTTCGCACTCAAATAAACACATACAGTCAGATATTTACACGTTAGGTTACATGTGAAGGTATTTTAAGTAAATAAATGTATAAAACAAATGGATGTAGTAACATTACATGAAAGTATATGCTGGTGCACAATGGGAGTATATATATTTTTTTTATTTAATTTTAGTTTTAAATAAACTTATTTGATTGTTTCACAATCTATTTCTAATATGTTTAAAAGTGCTAGACCACATTGTGTCATAACCGAAAAAATAACGTTACCAACAAAAAACAAATTTTACAGGAAAAGGTTTTTTTCCCGACTTCCGATTCACTTGACTCTTTTTTTTTGGCAAAATTTTTCCAATAGCCTATAAATATTGTTATGCTTATTTTAGATTTATATTATCGTTAATTTTCTATTTCCAAAAGTGTTTTTGATCATCGACAAAAAATTTTCCGTCATTTACGTTAGTGTGCTACCTCCGGTTAATTTATCTCAACAAAATTTGATTTTCAGCTTAAAAATTTACTTTCTTCAATTTTTGCAATACATACTTATGCATATAGTATGTATATTTACATACACATATCGTCACCTTAAATCCAAAGAGCCGTAACTGACAAAAAATTTAAAATCTGTTAATTTTTTTTAAGCTGTAGTTTTAATAATATCGATTTATTCAATCAAAATTAATTTTTTTAATTATTTGTTTGGTACGGCCTTTAATATTTAAGAGGGCGATATGTACTTTTACACGTTAATTGATTATACATTTTAATTAAATAAATCAGTTATTATTTATTTTCCTCATTTGTTACATACAGAACACCTTCTATCGTATTGGAGTGTTTCAGCTGAAGGTATTCTTCATGAAAAGATGGTGGAATATTTTTTTTTCACACATAGCTTTTATAGCTTTAAATTTAAGTGACGTAATTTTTAATTCCTGCAAGAGAAGATCGCTGAGTACAAGCATTCAGCCCGATATTAATTATCTGAGCTTCGCTTATATTCAAGTAGCCACATTTGTCACACATGTCGAATAAAATGACCGTTATAACAACAAGTATTAATATTTAAAATTATAAATTAAAAGGTGCCCCAATATTCATTAAATTTAAATAATTTTACCATACTTTTAAACAGTTGTAAACAGACGCTTTAATAAAATTTTGATTTGGAAATTAAAGCGTGTCCCAATAGTTGATGTGATTTGATGTATGTGGTCAAACTTTTGAACCGTTATAGATAGGCCGCTGAAACTTACTAGGGACCTGTTTTGCTAAGTCCACTAAAACAACGAGTTTATTATTTCAATTTAAAAATTTAGGGGTGCTTACAAAATTAATGTAATTTGACCTATATGGCCCTATCTTTCAGACCATTGTATACAAGCACTTGAAAATTGGACAGAATGTCCAGAATTTTTTTTTAAGAGAAGTAGCACTTCAGACACAACCTTTTTTTTGGTTATTTTTCGTAACCGTGCTACATTCTTTAGAAAAGAGAAAGATGAGAGATAAGACAGGTGGTGAAAGGAAAAAGATATATTGTATTGGCATTTTATTAGTTATTTTACTTCGTCGGCGAATATGCTATGATGAAGTACCGACGAAGGAGGCTGCATGTTTAATGTTAATTCTGAATATGTATTTATACCATTAAACAAAAAGAAAAAACTATTTTATTTTTAAAATGCCGCAAGGGTTGACCCCACATTTACTACAGCAGCCTTAATTAGCGTTTATTTGTCTTAATTTGGTATAAACAAAATATATATGTATATATATAATTTTACGTAATTGCCAAACTGTTGAACCAATATAGACAGACGGTTTAAATAAACAAAGAACTTGATCCCTAAGTCAATTACAACAGCAAGTATAAAATTTAAATTTGGAAAATAAGGGGTGCCCCTATAGTTTCTGTAATTTTATGTATATTGCCAAATTGATGAACAGTTGTATACAGACGGTTGGAATTAATAATGAGCAATAATTATAAAGTTTGGAGATGGAGAATAAGGGTGTTCCAAAAGCTTACGTAATTAGATGTATGATGCTATACTTTTTAACCATTATAGACATACAGATAAAATCTGTTTTGAAGTCGGTTCTTATTTTTATAACCTTCCAGAAGCCACACAAATAAACTAACTGCAATTTTTAATATTTGGTGTTGTGACTGTTGTGATCTTGAACACTTTGTGATTTCAAATCACATAATTTTCAGAACAGACCTGAAAACATTTATATGTATATGACTATAGATTTAAAATAAGCTTCCTTTATTAATTATAATTAAAAAAATAAGACTCCTTAAAATATAATAGATGTTGAAACATGATTATTTTTTGCTTTTGTAGAAGTAAAAAAAGGAAACCAATTATTTTATAACTATAATATCAACATTTCGATATTTTTTGATTTTTTTATACCTCAATTAATAAGATCACAGAAATTTAAATTAAAAATAAATATACTTCAGCTTTTAACAGTCTTTTTTGTTATTTGACCCAATGTGTATCGTTATTCCGGAAATATTTCATACAAAAACGTTCATAAGAAATTTATAATGATTTTCTGCCTCAGCGACTTTTGATGTGGTAATTGAAATGCAGTCGAGATTTTCCCTTTTTGTGCCCAAACTTTTTCATTGCCATAAAACTTTTCCAAAAACATATAAAACAAACACAGACACCCACATAGTCATTCTCATTTACTTAAAAGTACAATAACGTTTGAATGTTTATGCCCATAAACGTACATTTCAATATGTTTGTATCAAAGTTACAAACAGAAACACACAAAAAAAAAAACAAACAAAATTATTGTTTGTAAATAATGTATCTTCTTTTTTATCATAAAATTATGATGTTGATTTTTACAAAACATTTATTCATTCATTCATACTTGTCAGTATTTTATTACTGTAAAATTTCTAGATTTATAACTTGCTGAAGTGGCTGAAATACATTTTATGAGATTTTTCTCTTTTTGCTTCTTTTTGGTTTTTATTTTGGGCTCATGAAAAATATTTTCAATTGTGGTTTTAAGCCTCTTGAAGATTAAATTCAATTTATAAATAATTAATTTTATAATTTCAACATTTTTGTGTTCATTATTTATTTATTTTTTGATACATTTTTAAAATCCTCTACAAAATGTTCATTTACAAATATTTCTAATTAAAAATTTATTGCTTTTCATGCCTAAATAAAATTAAAATTGCTAAAAAAAAAATATACAATTATGGTTTTCTGCACAGCAACAATATTTGTACTGTAAGTTATGTGTAAATTTTATAACTGTAACTGCCTTTGTTAACTTTCTTGATCTCCTACTTTGTTTGTGAATCAATAACGGCTAACCAGTTGGACTCATTTTAATAAATTGTTAATCATAAGTGGATCCGTATCTTAAAGGTGCACTACATTAGGCCTCTTTTTAAACGTCGTGCCCAGACAGAAGAAAAGGGCGTAGCATCGGCTAACTTATATATCACCATCACACGGTATCCGTTGAATTTTTTTGTTTGTTGGTACAACTTATGTGGCTGTATGGCTAAGATTATTGAAAAGAGTTCAAAGTCATAAATAGATCCTTCTCAAAAACGAGCAAAAGTATATATATGTTCCTTTTAAACCTACTGAAAACAAGGTGGAATAAAAACGACATTAAATATATATTTTTGAGTTGTTTCTACGAGTATATACATACTCTAGACATATAGATTTTTTTCTTACGATTTCAAACAGCTCTACCCGCGACAAGAGAGTCAAGTTACAAGCTTACTCTCTACGACATAGATCTTCTTAGTTATAACAAGTAAGAGTGCTAAATTCGGCTATGCCGAATCTTATATACCCTTCACCATCTATGTAAATCTAGATAAGTGAAGTAACTCCAATCAAAAAGCAAATATTGTGGTGACAGAGTATTAAAACTTAAAAAAAAAAATTGGTACTGCATATAAATAATTTTGCATAAAAATAACATAGGTTAAGCAATTTTAAAAATTTTTAGTATATCCTAACAGATCTCTTGAAATGCTTCAAAATGATATACGAGGGCTGCTATATATATTTTTGGCCTAGCAACACTGAGTGCTGCCAAATGCAATGTGACATTTCCATTGGAAAGTTTGTCACTTTTAAGCATAATCGTACTCAAAACGTTTTGACGTATGATCATTATTTGTGTTGTTTACAGTGACTTGAAAAAATTAATATAGAAAAAAATGAAATTAACTCGTGAACATTTTCGTGGATTATCACGACAACAGTGCATTGATAAACTTAAATCTTTGTGTGGCGATGAAGCACCATCCTATAGCACTGTGAAAAATTGGTATAATGAATTTAATCGTGGCCGAACCTCGCTCAAAGACGAATTCCGTGAAGGTCGTCCAAAAACGGCTGTTGTGCCAGAGAATATTGATGCCGTGCATGAACTCATAATGCAAGATCGACATGCGACATACCGAGAGATAGAGACATCCTTGGACATTTCTTCCACCAGCATACATTCGATACTGCATGAACACCTGGCCGTTAAAAAGGTTTGTTCTCGTTGGATCCCGCACAATTTGAAAGTCGCTCAAAAAAAGGCTCGTGTCGATTGGTGCAAAGAAATGTTGCAAAAATACGATTGCGGTGCTTCAAAAGACGTTCTTAAGATCGTCACAGGTGACGAATCATGGATATATGCGTATGACACCGAAACGAAAAAACAATCGACCATGTGAGACTTCAAAGACGAGCAAAATCCAACGAAAGTTGTTTGTGGAAGAAGCACTTCGAAGCAAATGGTCGCCTGTTTCTCCGGCAAAACTGGTCATGTGGCGACTGTTCCGCTTGAGCAACGTAGGACGGTCACTTCTAAGTGGTACACTACAATTTGTTTGCCTGAAGTCATCGGAGAAATTAGAAAAACCAACAAGAGAAATCGAATCATTGTTCACCATGACGATGCGAGCTCTCACACATCAGCTCAAACTAGAGCGTTTTTGACCTGCTAAAACGTCGAATTAATGGGTCATCCGCCGTACAGCCCTGACTTGGCACCTAATGACTTTTTCTTGTTTCCGCACAGAAGATGCTGTTGAAGTGTTCAAAAGCCATGTTTTAGAGGTGTCTCAATCGGAGTGGAAAAAGTGCTTCGGCAACTGGTTTGATCGCATGCAAACGTGTATAAATCACGCTGGACAATACTTTGAAAAACAATAAAACCATTTTTGATTATAAATATTCACATTCTCCTTATTAGGCCAGAAATATATAGAGCAGCCGTCGTACATATTGATATTTCTAAAAATTTGAAAATTTCAGAGCCCCGTAATTCGGACTCTATGGGCAGAAATATATAGAGCAGCCCTCGTACATATTGATATTTTTAAAAATTTGATAATTTCAGAGCCCCGTAACTCAGACTCTATGGGCGAGCGCTTATCTTTTCACTTGATGTTTTTTTCTTATTTTTTGGTCTTCTATCGCCCCATATATTTATTTTTTTTTTTATTGGAGTTATTTTATTCTTCCAAGTGACATGAAAAAATTAGAGGTAGGCATGGTGTTTTGCCTGCTGCCTCAAAGGACATGGACCGATCATGCTGATTTTAAATAGCACCTCTTCTGAAACTATATCTGATCGATTTTTTTTTAACACTTACACGGACGGACAAAGGTACAGACAGGCGGACATCACTCAACCGACTTCGCTATGCATAAAAAGTCAAAATATACAGACTTTATGGGGTCGGAAATGGATATTGAAGAAATTACACACGGAATTGCAATCTTATATACACCCTTTTGCCACTTTGTGTGGTGAAGGGTACAAAAATGGTTCGAAAATAAAAATAGGTCTTGAATTACTTGAATTAAATTACTAATGTAAAGAAATAAACATATTCAAAAAAACAACTGCTTTTTTTTAATAATTAAAACCACGCCGATAACTCTCGAAGGTTCCGAGATTCTAAAGAACCTCCTCACAAAATTTTGTTCAAATCCAACCTGTAGTTTTTACGTGATGCGAACACAGACAGACAAAAATTCCGAAAATAGGCGATTTGCCTTCTATATCGATTACTATCTATACCAAAAACAAAATTCTCAAAAAAATATTTAATGAACAGAAAGGACCTCGTTAGTGTTTTATTATATGTATAGATAAGAGGAATAGTGTATACATTTTTCTTCAAAATTAAAATCACAATAGACGTTTTGTTGAAACACTTTGAGTTGCGACTAATGTTATCAATCTGCATCTCCAGTACTAACTACCAGTTAATATTGAATTCCCTTTTCTTACACTAAAAAATATATTATCGATATTTTTAAAATATGTTTCATTGGGATGCTGTTGCTATATATAAATACTTTACAACGAAATTGCTTAGATTCTTTTTTATTTCATTCACATGTGTATTAGAGAGATAACATTTAGTATACTTTTAAAAATTATATATTTTATTGAATATTGGGAAAACATTCAATATTTCAATAAAATAAAAACCTAATGGTATCACAATATGAAATTGTAGAGAAATTGTTTACATAAAATAAAAAATATATGAACCAGAACAAAAAAAAACTATAAAAATTTTAATAAATACTTATATGCAAAATAAAAAAACACAAAAAATAAATAAACAAACATACTTAAGTGTATGTGCATTATAAAATGACAATGGCTCAAACAGCTCATGCATACACCCCAACGTTTGAATTAAAAAAAGTTTAAATATCCATTGTTGCCACCGCCAAAACCATTGCTACAATAATGACTTGCCAACATACATAATTTTTACAAGCTTAATTAAATTCAACTTTAATGTTCGATAATATTCATAAAGTTCTTATTTTTGTCTTCATTTTTTTTTTATTTTTTTTTTTTTATTTTCATTGTTAAGACTTACACTGAAAAGTAATAATAACATCAGCAACAACATTCATTTAACTTGAGGCTAAAATGTTGGCATTAACAGTTTATACAAAAACACTACGATCGTTAAAAATGGCCAAAATACATAAAACAAAGCAAAGCCAAGCAAAATGAAATAAATACAAGTATAAAGTCAAATGAATAAAAACAAAATACTGTTATAATAAAAATAAAGAAAAGCTAAATACATACAACTACAAGAACATGCTTTGATGCATACATCCACATATTCACACATGCCGTGGTAACAGTGAAGATAAAAAAATATATAAAATTTTCATTTTTATCAAGGTTTTCATAAGAAGTTGAAACTATACTAAAAACGAGAAAAAAAATTTAACTTGATTTAACGTCTTAGCAATACTTAACGCCAATATTTAGTTTATTTTTTATTTTTTTTTTTTTTATTTATTTATTTCAAGTCTATGGAACATTTATTTCCTTACAGACGATGCTTAAATTAAATAGATAACAAACTTTAATGTAAAGTATTTTATACTAAAGTTATAATTATATAAAAAGTACTAAAATAAACTTAGGTTAAAATTCTAAAAAGTTGCATTTTAAATTCAGTTTTTGTTGTGCAAAACTCTAAACCTTGAGTAGGAAAAGTGCCATTAATTAAGTTTAAATAATTAAAAGCACGAGTGAGTGTGCTATTTAAAGCATAATTTCTATTATGGAATTGAACGTTAAAAATGTGTTGATGACGCAGAATTCTAGGTGGAACATTAAAGCGAATCCGTGAAAGTAAGTCTGGGCAGTCAATATTACTATTTATTATATCGTAAACAAATAAAGCTAATTGAAATCCACGCCTATATTCTAACGTTTGCAGGCCTAGCATTAAACATCTAGATTTATATGATGGCATGGGCTCTTCAAACCGCATTGACGATAGAGCAAACTTTAAAAATATTCGCTGTACTCTTTCAATGCGAGATGATTGACGTGCACAATATGGATTCCAAATAACTGCGGCATACTCTAACTTGGACCTAACGTAAGACATATATAACAACTTTATCGTATAAGGATCAATAAAATTATAGCAATTTCTTCTTATAAATGCTAGTGCAGCATAAGCTTTAGGAACAATATAATCAATGTGTGAGTTAAATGACATGGTCGTGTCAAACATAACGCCAAGATCTAACATCATTTTTTGTGATTTTATGATGTGATAATCAAGATAATAAACAGAAATAATAGGATTTCGCGCTCTGGAATAAGACATAAGAAAACATTTATTAAAATTCAAGTTTAAATAATTTTGCGAGCACCAGACAATAAGCTGATTTAAATCACTTTGAAGGGCTAGAGTATCGGCAATATTCGAAATTTTTTTAAACACTTTCAAATCATCAGCATACAACAAGTTTAGAAAGCATAAATACTTTTATAAAGTTTTTTAGAGTAAATTTCTTACGTAAAATGATAGAGTCTTTTTTTAAGAATTCGCTATTCTAAGTTTAAATTAAGTGAAAAAAAATAATATGATTTGAATATTAATAAAATTGGCTTTAATGAATTTTTTATGATTTTAGCCAAGTTCCAACAATACCTGCCTTAATCTAAATGTGTGTTTTTTACTAAATTTTCGCAGCAAATGCAACCGAATTTCTGCGAGTTTTGTGATTCAAATTTTAATTGTAACAAAGTTTTTGTCGTAGACAGGTGACTTGAAATATCTTCAGATAAAATAATAAAATATTATGATTTTAGTGGCTAATTATCCATTAAAACACGAAAAATTAATCGTTCATCAAAGTTAATAAACTGTATTGTGCGCTGTGTTGCTTGTGGCTTTGTCCTGTGGGAACTACATGGCAGTAAGATGAATATAATACGGCTGAGGTAGGAAAAGTTTTCATGTCGCTATTTTCTGCCCATTATATTTGAAGACATATTAGCATTAATCTCGTTTGAATATAAAAAGTTGTTTTATGTTAATTTAAGTAATTGTTTATCGAGAATAACTTGTAGATTTTCTAACCTCTAAGTGCATGATGTCTCTTGCTTTATACATAAATTCAAAATAAACCCAGTAAAAAATTAGATATTGCCTTAAAAAGTGATTGCCATATAATGACTTTCTTTTGTGATTGCCATATCTTGTTACTCGCTTGCAAAACACATTACATTAGCTTCCAAAAAAAAGCAGTAATTGAAATAGTTCTTCACGTTAAAAAAAAATACCTTTTAATACATAGTAATAACCATTATTATTTCCTGCACACGCAAAGAAAAAACATGGTTGAGGTAACCATAATCTAAAAGCAACATATTATAGTTGCATAACATGGTTGTTAACAAACGATAGTATTGTTACATTTACTAATAATATAGCTGGTCGTGCAGTCATATTTTTGTGAAGCATAAAAGTAGCAAGGTCAAATCTAAAATTAATTATGTTTAGCTATAAACATTAAAGGGTTAAATTAAAACATTATGGGAGTATTAACAAACACGTGGCTTGAAATTGATGTTATCACATCGAAAGCGCTCGCCAAACGTACGAAGTACACAGCCAGAGACGACGGTTTTTACCGAAAATTATAACAACATCATAATAAGGTTCAAAATGTAAGTGCAAGTATTTCCTAATATAAAAGACTTAGTTATTCATTGTTTAACTTATTATTGATTTATCACTAAAGTTATTCAAAAACATAAAACCTCATTTTCTCTAAAAATAAAAAAAATTCAACTTTAAGCTAACAAAAAATTGCTAAACTGATAAAAAAGAATTCTGTCAACATCTAGAACAAAATATTTTTAAGTGCAAACATCATTTTGTTTGCTTTTAATCATACTCTGTTTAATAAAAATATATTATGGTTAAATATATTATATTATTTTTTATAAGTTATAAAACTTTGATTTTGGTTTAAAATTTTTTTTTAAGTTAAACCAACCATGTGTTATTTTTTGTGCAAAGTAACCATGTAATGGTTAAATATCAACAAAAAAGTATTTATTGTGACTGAAGTATTGTTTAAAACAACTATAATTTGTTCGCTGCAACTTTACAATATTACAAAGAACATATTCTGTTTAACCGTATCACAACGATGTTTTTTCTTTGCGTGCAGTAATCAATGTAATTAATTCCCAGTAATTGATTATAAAAGTCTCATGTCTTGTTAAAATCGTTAGGTAAGCCCTTCCGCCAAAAATGCTTAAAAGTATGTATTTGAACCTTATTCAGACTAAATATTCTTCTTTTTATATAAACCGTAACAAAATTTTTATGCTGCTTATATGAAAAAAATACATCAAGATTTCATAAACAATTAATATCATGAATATCTTTTTGCTTATAATTATTTATTAATTTAATATTACTAGTAAACTATGTATAAGTATCATATATACAACATTCTTTGCCCACTAGATAAGTAAAATCATCCTTAAATATATTTGCATGTCACTGTTTTTGATTACTCTTACTACAACTTCTGGTGATGGTTTGCATTACAATTTAATGCGCTTCATAAATTTTTAATGCGTTTAATGGCAAAATGACGACGCACTTACAGTGATATACATAAATATTAATATTTAAATAGTCATATATTGAGACACACTTACATTTTTATACATTTCTTTTCATGTTCATGACTTCATAAAAGACTAATATTACTTTACGCCTTTTTTAGGGGAATGTTTATAGAGAAGCCCAAATATAAATAAATTTATTTAATGTATGAAAAGCACCCGCATACATTTTGCGCAACATATAGACTCATAGAATATATTGCAACATTTGTTAATACTTAAAAAAAATTATAAAAAATAAGATAATAACAGGTTTAATGTTAATTACATAAATATATTATTAATTAATAAGTAAGTTATTATCATAAAAATGAAAGAAAAAATAAAAATAGTTACTGAATGTTTGCTGTGTTTTTGTATAGAACATTTTTGAGCTGTTGTTGTCTTTTGTCTTATTGATTTAATGGAGTTCTCATTTAATCAATTTGGCTTCTGATATAAACTTTCTGGTTTTCTGCACAAAATTTGGGTAAAATCCACTGATGAGCTATTTGAGCAGTAGTAAAATGGCCATATGGATATGCTTTCCCCGCAGTAATACATTTCATTTTGTAGTTTAGTTAAAATAATAAATATTTTATGAGAATATCATGAAATATTTATACTTGAAGGAATCAAGCACGAATAAAGTAAATAAATTATAATAATTATTATTATTGTCATCATTATTTTAATTAAATATTGAATTAATTTATTCAGATTAAAACGCTTTATATTCGGTTTATATCACCGATATTGATTATTCAAGATAAAATTACGTCTGGATGGTCATTTGGCTACCGCTACTTAGCTCTTCACTTTACTTTAAGTAAACCAAAATTTTTGTTTTCTCTGGGTCATCTGTTTTTTATTTCGAGGGTTATTTTAGTTACAAATTTATTTACATGGTCGTGTTAAAGTAATTAAATCCATTATAAATTGTCATCCACCCTAAAATACGCCAATAATTTTTTCTCTCTTACTTGACAAATATTTTAATGTACAAAATCCCTGTATTTTAACTAAAGCTCTTTTTGGGAACAGTGTCATTAAATATATTATATGTAATTTTTGTAGACTAATCAGAAAGATCTTACTGTTCTCTATACACAAGTGCTGCGGGCACTTACATATTTATTAACATATATGTACATGCATTCCCTAATTAACCAAAAGTATTAGCGATATTTGCACAAATCCAAAAAATAAAATTTTTATATACTCGTACCAACACATAATAATGTGTGTACGAATAAACTTTTAGTTTTATAGCCAACAAAGTTCGATAAAATGTATGTCCAATCGACGTCAACGATTGTTAAGTAAAATCTTACAACTCAACATAAATATATTATTTGCGTGAAAGTAATTTAAAAATTTCTTTATTTAAAAAAAAAATACAGTCTATAGACATACTGTTAGAAATTTTCAGTTATATCGAATGCTTTAGTACTAAAAAATGATAATTTTCTCAAATCAAAAAATTCAAAATGATAATTCAGCTTTAAGTTAATTTTTTTTAAATTTTTGTTAATTATAATTTTATTGAACAGAGAAAACAGACAACAGCAGAATTTTAACCATTTTGCAGACTGCTTAACTCATCTAATTTAAATGATATAAAGTATCCACACAGAAAACCTAAACATTAACCAGAACAAAGTTAACACACCACTGGGAGCTTTTTCTCTACTTTCCTTATTTATCATTTTATGCATTTTGTTTTTAGTTAGAAACAAAAAACCTATGACAAGAATTAGATATGACTTCTTTACAACCAAAAGCAATTATATTAGGGAATTCATGAAAAAATATTTTATTCTTTTGATATAGTTTTGATTTTTTTTTTCAAACACACACAGCCTTTCGTTTTATCAAATGTGGCAAGAATTCACAACATCCATAGCAGTTTTTGTCTTTAGACACTATCAGTGTTTGGCTCAAAAATGATATAAAAATAAGCAAAAAAATTAATAAAATAATTCTAGCAAAAAAATGCAACTTCAGGGCGACGGTTATTATTTACATACTTTACTTTTTTTTACTTTTTACCCTTACAAATTGTAAGTTTGCATCCTTAACAGTTTAAATAATAGCGACGCGAATTAAAATTTTTATGACGTTTTGCTGTTGGAAGCTATAGCTTTGCTTACTTTTTAAAACAGAAATTAAAATTCCTGCCCGCTCAAAAAATACATTAAAACCACATTTCTAGTATAAAAGCACTCTTTATTTTTAAAATTCATTAAGTTGTTTTCTAATTGGCGCCATTCTTTAACGTAACATTTTTAACATACATTTATTGAAAACATAATTGAGGGACACAAATTTAAAAACAAGTTGAAAGACTTATTTAAAAACAAATATCTTAATATAAAAAAAAATTTATTAACTTTAGTACGTATGATTAAAGTCTACACAAAACTTATAAATCCCGATTTTAGTAACATAATCAACAAAACTTAAAATAAAAAAAGGAAGACAAACATGCATGATTTTTGTTTTAATCCAATCAACTAATCAATAAAAAAATTAAAATTAGGAAATAATTTTCATTGCTGTCGTACTTCGATTTGGAGCTCTGTATCGGCAATTGTACTGCGGCCTTCTAAGTTTCAAAGAGATCCAACCAGTAGTAGTAAAGCAGTTGCGCATTTCGAAACCCCACACTATTGAATGTTACACTCTGTTAATGGTATTTAAGAGACCTCTCAAGCTATTATTTCTATCGTTTGGGGTATAAGGACCTAATTATAAAATGCAGGCAGGAATTTTTGTATAACTGCTATATGAATATTTCCTTCAGAGTTACAGTTTCATATAAGATTAAAAATTATGCACAAACAATCATAACAAATCAAAGAAGAAAATGGCATAGGGCTAGACGATTGCATTGAATATTGCAAAGTAAAAACACAGAAAATTTTTTCTGCACCTATTAGAGGTTTTATTTGTTTTCAGCAATGATTTAAAATGCCTGACTATTGTTGCTGTGGAAAAAATTGCAGCAAAGGAAAAAGAAAAAAACGCATTCGCTTAAGCTAACTATGTGTTTCATTCTGCAGCAAAGCATTTATTTTGAAAACGTTCGCTGTTGCTTAAGCAAGCAGTTGTTTTTTATTTCTATTTTTGCTATTGCATAACTATTTACTATGAAGTTGTGGCTGATTAAGATTATTTTTTCTTGCTGTAACTCACTGCTTTTCATCCCTTTTAACATTGGAAACGTATCTATGTATTTATTTCTTACAACACGTAAGAGAAAATACATTTTAAAAATGCTTTTATTACACCATTATATGGTGTTTTTTTTTTCTCTTAAAAAGCAATAGCGAAAGAAGAAACAAACATCAACTTATGCTTAATCAACAGTTAAAGTTTTCAAAATAAGTGCTTTGCTGAAAGAAATACATAGTCAGCTTAAGCATATGTGTTTCTTTCTTCGTTTATAATGAAATGTTTTGTAAATGCTGAGACATTTAGTTTTTTATATGCTGAAAAACATGTAAGCAAAGCAAAGATTTTAGTGCTGTTGCTATTTTAAAGCAAGCCATTTAAGCATTGGTTTTCAGATTGTAATTATCTTATAAATTTTTATTTGATTCAATTATTTATGTAAATAGAAAATTTTTGTCTTCTTTTAATTAAACATATTGAATTAAGTATATCATTAGAACATTTTTTATTTATGTTTGAATTATAACTTAATTGATATGCTAAACAGTTTAGTTAAATTTTAAGTAAAAAAGACCAAAAAAATTTTTGTGAACATACGCTTAAGTATTCAGTATTCAGAAAATTTTTTATACTGCAAATGTACTCTAATAAATATATTTCTAAAAAAGCAGTATAAAAGATATTAATGCTTTCCCCCACCCTACTACACAAACCATAACACCCCATCACCCTTAAAAAAATTTTTAAAAACTTGTTTGTAATAACAAGTGTTTTGTTTCACCAAGGTTTAAAACTGCAAATTTACAAAAGAAAAAACCTTTTAAACCAGTCAGCAATTTGGTGGCAAATGTAGATTTTTCCATCCTTAATACAGAAAAAAATTACAACTCGAGATTAAACTTTGAAAGGTAAAACCACGTCACAATAGAATATGTCTGCTTGTGTAGAAAGCAGTACAAATGCCAATGATGAGCTTAAGCTCACTAAGATTACTGTCCTGCATATATGTTTGTATGTATGTTATTTCCGCTTTTGCCATTTATCGTACGAATACTTACTTTTGGTTTATTTGCTATATTTGCTCTCATATTGCCTTAGGAGTATTAACGAAATTTGATTTTCTAACATATTTCCAACATTATCTTCAATAGGCCACTCATTAATATGAATGTATACAGAATACATGAATAAGTGCGTATGTGCGTGTATTTATGATTGTGTTAGACATTAACCGCATGTTGGTTTTGTTAATAAAATTGTTTGTTATTAAAGACACATCAATAAGCAAACGTTTGCTTTCTGCGTCTATTGCCGTTGCAACGCGTTATAATTTATTTGTGTGTAGACGGATGTGTTTTAAGATATTTGACGGTTATTGAAAATTCATTTATGTACTTACTTTTATTATACACTTGTAAGCTTCTAGTGTAACTTAATAAATACATAAGTATACAATATACAAACTGTTGATGCTATTAACATGAATGTGTACATACTTGCGTTCATTTTATGATGTCAAAAGTGATTTCATCGGATATTGATTAGCCTACGCTTCATGATAATATTTATTATAGCAACTGATGTATTATATTTATTACAAATTGAAATACCCAATGATATTCGGAAAGATTTTCGATTTCCGTAAGCGTTTGTTAAAAAATAAAATGTGTTTAAAGATCTAAAAGACATATCAGCAAACAGTGATGAAAGCTTTTAAATATAAGAATTTTTTATTGTACATAAAAAAAATTTTAATAAGTTGAGGAAAGATGTCATAAAAATTATTATTCATAATACTCGCTGACGCACTAAATGACTAAATTGAATATTGATGGGTAAATACCCCGATATTTACAACAGTAACAAGTGGGAGTACATGAAAATTTTTTTTAAAAATTTTGTTGTTGGTGTAGATAGTATTCGATATAGAATACAAAACACCTACTTTTGCTATATATGTGTGTCTGTCTGTGTTAGCATCACATAAAAACTACTGAATGGATTTGAACAAAATTTTGCGAGGAGGTCCCTTAGAACCTTGATTCCAATACAGAAGAATTATTTTCGTAGACCAAATAGAGATACAATAGTAAAAGCACCCAATTTAACTAGTATTATGGTACCAAACCAGTTGTCAGCAATTTCTAGTTTTGCAGTCTGAAATATATAGTTAAATTTGAATTTTAAGAAAATTACAAATGACACGCAGACGACGTCGTGGGCACTGATAGTCTATTATAAAATATAAAAAATTATTGCAAGTATGTTGTGACTTTATAACTCACTATATGAAATCAGCACAAAGTATAGATATCGCACACACTCATAGTCGCCTACGTATTTGTTGTTTTTTATATGGACAAAATCACATGATAACATGAAGTCATAACATATGAATGCGTGGACCGATTTCATGCGAATTTTAGGTAAACCATCTACACGACCATACAAACAAACCCTACAAGTTAAATCGGATTCAGTTTGACCGTTCCTGAGTTATAAAGTCACAACGCACTTGTAACAATTTTATATAGAGAATTATATATAGAGAATTAGACTCGATACAATTTTATATTTGATGGCATTATCGTTAACAAAAGTGTCAACATGAAAATAAAATTTGTTGAAATCACTTCAATATTTATAATTGGAATAACATTTGCCACAGTTCGTTTTAAAAACATTAATTGATTGCAGGGAGTAATCAAGTCTTGCACGATTAAGAACATGAAACACAATGTTAACGCTTAATAATCATTTTTATTTTAATTTTAAGTTTTATTGCAATGTTGATTGCTTTTATAAATTATATTGTTAAGTTTTTTTCTATGAAAATGATTTTTTCATTTGTGTATTAATTTTACTAATTGTGTAATAAGTCCATTTTCTTTCAACAAAAAAAGTTATTTGAGATTATGAATTCCACAAATGTACAAAAATTGTATCGATGACGACAGCTTTGTCACCGTAAAGTCTGGTTCTATAAACGGAAAGATTAGCTTTATCCCTTGGTATATATTTTGTACAATTTCCTTACATTATTAAAGAGAAATAACTGTCAGCATGAATCAAAACCTGATTTTAAGTTTTACTTAAAAAGCAATTAAAGAAACAGTGCGATAACGCTAGTGATGCCAGCTATTCATAAAACAAATACGCTGTACAAGTTGTTTCCTTCTTAGCCGCTGACTATAAAATTAAAATTATATGAAAATATAAAATAATAAATAATAATGCTCGTTTTTTTGTACTAGATTAAACTCTGAGTGCTGAAAGATAATAATACGAAACGCTATGCTGCTCAATTCCGTAAACGCGAAAATACTTTTACACTATGCGAAATGCTTAGCCCAACAATTCTTTAGCAATTCTTCATTAAGAGCTTTACAAATTTATTTCACTTTCATACAATTTTAGCTCAATCCAATTCGAGTTTTTATATTCAAAATGTATGCGGACGTTTTTTAAAAGAAAACCAGAAAATTTAGGCGCTAGCAGAATATATAAAATCGATGGTTCCAATCCTGATTGGGAAAAAATTAAAAATTAATAATACTCGTAATAATAATTTAATTTTTAAAAATTTTATTGAGCTAATTTCTAAACATTCTAATTTGAGTTATAAATCGCCGATATTGATTATTGAAGGTGAAAGCACGTCTGTATGGACATTTCACTATCGCTTATTTAGCTCGTAAGGAAACATCTCACAAACATTTTAAATAAACTGAAGATTTCTGTTAAAACAATAAAGTAAAGACAAAAATCAAAGTTTAAGCACAATGATTCTATTTTTCTTTCTGCACTCTATACGGCTGACTTTTTTTCGGCTCTTTTATACAATTAAAAGAGGCTTAAAAATAAAATAACATAAAGCAACACGATAATTCAATAATAATAATAATTGATTTGACTGTAACAGAATTATGTGCGTATACTAAGGAAAGCGCATAAATGTTAATTCTGGCGATGCTAATCTCAACTAATAGCAGATAGGTGAGAAGTACCAGATGGCAAGTACGAAAACGCCAACGCATCCCAATTTCGGAAGAGGAAGTATCCTCATATAAAAAAAGGTCTTATACAATACCATAAAACTAAAAGCATATAGAGAACGGCACTTTTTGTCCACCTAAATTTTTGGATCAAAACTGGCAAAGCTGACATACAATTGATTGTCTCAAAGCTGTAAGACTACGAAATCTGTACTGCACACAGATTATGCAGGTGTTTGCATAGTATTCCGAATAGAATTGTTATGCTTTAGTATCCTGCCTACAATAATACTTTTATCACACTAATAAAGATCATTTTATTTGAATCCATGTTTATTAAAATCAGAGTACTGAAATGATTTCTCACGTCTCACACATTTGTGTGCAGTGAGACATTTTCATAAATGTGTGAGAAGCTAGAAAATATTTTGTTTTTTATTTATGAATGTGATGATTTATTATTTTTATATCTTTCTATTCAAAAGTGAAAAACTTTAAAATTATTTTTTAAGCAAGTACTATGCGAGTTTTCAATATTGATAATTATTCATTCATATTCTTTTTCTTCAAGAATTAGAAAAAAAACAATTTTTACAGTTAATTCGGATTTTGTTTGTTTTTTGCCCTTACTTGCATCAGTGCTAATACACACGTTTATTTGGAATCGTAGGCACACAATGTTTTTGTTGTTAATGACCGTGAAAAGATATACATATTTTTCTCTTTGATGAGAAATTTCATAAATCTTATCTTTGAATTCTCATAAATGAAAACTTTTTAATGATGAACAAATTCCCTTCGTAATGAAAAGCAGCGTTAATAGGAATCACTTATGATATATGAAAAATACGGATATATTTAGTTGTTCACTCTTACATATATGAACCGAAAAAACGAAAAAGATGAAGGCAAAAAAAATTTTTGATGCTCGTTTATGAACGTGAAAAAAAATCGTAAAAATCATATTTATGAAAAATATCATAAATGATTATATTTGAATGCTCATATATGACAAAATTAAAACGTTAAAAAGTTCTTTGGATGAAACGGATAAAAATAACAAAAAATAAAACTTTTTACTTAGTTGCGTTCAGAGAACTTTTGCTCTTATATATTCCAAGTTTTAAACCAACTCTTATTAAACAAATAAATAAAACGGAACGCAAATAACAGTTTGATAAAGTTTTATTTAACTAAAATTACACTTGTTAAATTGTTCACTTTTTGCATTACAGTATTTTGCAGTGCAATTTTTTTTTATTTTATATTTTTATTACAGTGAACATGTGAAGGAATCAGTAAAATTGTTATTTTTTATTTTTCTGTTTTCCCTTACTCATTAGCTTTGCAATCAGTTGCGGTATCTGAGTACGATTACTGTACCTTCATGAACATTTGCATGCCAGTTTGAATACCAAGCTTAACAAGAAGTATCTTTAGAAAGAAATAAAAAAGGCATTTACCAAACAAAATATCTCCACGTTTTTTCTTTATTATTATGATTCTTACACCGATTCCCGTTTCTGAATTTCAAATATTTCGAAACCATTATTATTTTAAGAAAAGTTGCTGTCAAGCTTTTCAAATCGAATCTTCTTGTTGGTATAGTGGTACTCGTAGATATAGAAATTAAACGCAGAACTAATAAAAATGATATTATTTAAAAAAGAAATTACAGTCTCGTTGATCCTTAT
Source organism: Gymnosoma rotundatum (assembly GCA_916610165.2). Lineage (NCBI taxonomy): Eukaryota > Metazoa > Arthropoda > Insecta > Diptera > Tachinidae > Gymnosoma > Gymnosoma rotundatum. The sequence continues at coordinate 101,721,040 of OU744340.1, forward strand.
GATTAAGCACCCCAGCAACGCTGGTGTTAAAGATTCCCACAACAGTGTGTAAACAAAACTGTAATAGTCTTATTCATTTGAAATTACAACCATAGTTGACTCTAGGTTCACATAAAGGGTGTTTTTTTGAGCAGCCCTATAAAATTTTATATTGAAAAAAATAACACGAAAAAATAAATTAAAAAAATCGCAAACGTACAGGATAATTGATTAGATTAACGTCTGTACCTGGCAGTAAGCCCTTATCAGACGGTGGTCAAACAATTATTCTGTGCAATTTTAAGATCATGGCTTGCAAGACCATGAACCTACCCAATAGCAAGGGTCGGAGCCTAGCTAGAGTGCAAAAGCACACTTCCATCTATACCACGCCAGACCCGCAGAAACAGACTAACTTAACCACAACCATCACGTATACCACGAAGGGAGCTCACCAACAACCGGCTACAGAGATGGGCGGCTCTCTGTATAGGCTACCGGTTCCCGTGGTGCCAGTTTATTTATTGCTATTGTTATTTATACGTTATTAAGGACAGTGGTGAATTCTTCGACAGTACCCAACTGTCTATACAGCTTCAGTGCCTGCACACCGGGAACTATAGGGGAATACCCCCGAGGAACCTCCTCTGCACCTACGCTAGGTCAGCACAGACTCTTGGTGCCCCCGTGGGAGAATCGCAGACGTTCAATTATAAGCTACTTTTTGCCTTTTATTACGAATAATACAATCAATATTGACCTACAAGGTGTCAATTGTTGGTGCTTTATCAGCACGAACCTGTAACGTAACCTGGCCCTGCAGGAAATAATCAAGAATCATTGATCATTGTTCGTAACGTCTTCCATCGGCCGTATCACATGGTGCGTCTTCATTCTTGAAGAAATAAAGTTAAATAACATCACCAGCGTGTAAGCTGCATCAAAAACTGCGTTAGTGTTGCTACTGGCTGATGAGGAGGCTGTAGCGTCTGTTGGAGATTGGTTTAATGACATAACTGGCAATTTAATTTAGCCATAAATTAGTTAAGCCAAAAATGAGCTATATAATTGAAAATAATTAACAAAATAAACCGATAACCGAGTTTTAATGTAAATCTGGATAATTTTAGCTTTCATAAGTTCTACTGGATTCAAAAACAAACAAGCAAAAAAACAAACTTAATAATTTTGCTATACAACGAGAAGTTTTAGGCAGCAACTTGGCAACATTTTGATTTATTATCACCAGTGGTTATGTTTATTCCAATTCATTATAAAATAACTAAATACGTACCAAAAGCGGATAAGCAAGATAGAATTAGCACTTTCAAGAACTCCACATTTTTAAGCTTCGCATAAAAAGGATAAAAGACGGATTATTAATGCTAAAAATATTACACTGAACTATTCTACTATTTAAGTAATGAAACTAATTCTCTCTCTTCAGCTTTCCAAAGTTGAGAAAAGAAGCCACCGATCATTTATTCGTACAAAAAGAAACATTTAAGGAAAGATTACCTTATGTTACTTTTGTGAAAAAAAGTTATTATTACAGTCTATCAATAGTCAAGGACTAAATGAACATGGCGGCAAAAAAAAAGGCAGAGAAATGTAAATGGGTCCATCCGGATTTTCAGTAAACAGTAATCCTTAAACATCTAGAGAACTTCTTTACCGAAATGGAAGTTTCTTTCTTTTAGCTGCAAAGTTTATTACAAAATTTAACAGGGTTAGATAATCAGAAACATACAAATTCATTCATCAGAGTATAGTTAAAAAACTGTAGTAGAGTCATAAACTTTTTTAAAAGTATCAATTGAAGGATCGCCGCGAATAACGTTGCAAATGACAAAATAATAATTTTTCAGGAGAGCAAAAAAACGTATTTAAATGGTTTGATTATCTCCACTGACTGACTCATTGTAATTGCTTTTTGACGGTGATAAAATGCATAATTTTAATGTTTTGTTGTTGGAACAAATGTAAGAGAGTAAAATTAACGGTAATCTGCAAAAAACAGGTTTTGCAAAATTTGTCTTTTACAACGTTATTCGCGGCTTTGCTTCAATTGTTATAGTAATATCAGAATCTGATATTACCATAATACAATAGGTTTTATCGGATTTTTACAGTTGAGTTATTTTCGTAAACAAATGGTTTTTATTCTTAATTTGTTTAAAACACTATTTTTCAACAAAATAATTTAAAAAGTTATTTTCTATTTAATCAAGCTTTGGGTCCTTATATTTTTTATTAATATTTTATTTCAATATTTCGGTACTTTCTGCGTACCTTCTTCAGGAAACAAAATTAATATTTATATTGAATCAAAAAAACAAAATTAATTAACAATTGAAAAAAATTTTTTGTCATAATGAAATTAAAAAACAATGTTTCAAAAAATTTTTAAAAAAACAAAAATATAAAAAAGTGTTTTGTGTTACATACATGATTCAATATAAATATTAATTTTGTTTCCTGAAGAAGGTACGCAGAAAGTACCGAAATATTGAAATAAAATATTAATAAAAAATATAAGGACCCGAAGCTTAATTAAATAGAAAATAACTTATTAAAAAAAAAGGGTCAAATAATCATTATTAAAATAATTTAAAAAGTTTTTTTTTCAAAAAATTAAAATTAAATGGTACTTTTTCGAAAAAAAAGTAATAAGAAGAATAGAGGCGAACTTCAATATCGCAGATAAAAAAACCTAGTTGCAAGGACAAAACAAGTTCGAAACAAAAACATTTTCGAAAAGATGACAGAGAATTGAAAAAAATATAAATATAATTATTTCACATAAAATGCCATCGGCTCTTAACGGGTTAAGCATTTTTTAAAAACTTTAGTATTTCCTTAAAATTCCCTTAAAAAACTTTTAAAATGATATTCAGATGGATATCTTAAAAAAAATAGTGCACAACCGTACTTTTCTGTGAAAAGTTTTGAGGCCCATAACTCGGAAAATATGGGCGAGCTCCAATTTTCACTTGAGGTTTTTTTAATTTTTAAATCTCTATAGCCCCATATATTTTTTTCTTGATTGGAGTTACTTCATTGTTCCGAATTATATGGAAAAATTAGAAATAGGCGTAGTGTTTTGCCCGCTGTCTCGAAGGACAAGGATTGATCTTGCTGATTTTCGATACTAGTTCTAATCGATTGGCATATTTAAATTTTCTTTAGCTCATTTAGTCCCTTGGCAAAGTTGATTTCAACCCAAACATGGACGGAAATACGGACATCGATCAATCAACTTTGCTTTTCCTAAGAACCCAGAATATATATAATGTATGGGCTTAGAAATAGATGAAGGGGATGATAATCGCAAGCAAAATATTGGCCAACGGAATCGTTAACATTTGCTAAAATCAGTACTGATATTTAACACGGGGCGATTGATAAGCCCTAATTTCTTAGTTTCATATTTTCTTAGTCTGCTGACGGCCATTAATTAAGTGCTGAGCAGAAATTTAATACAACCAGAGTTACCACTTGAGTGAGTCCCCTGAGATAGTACTTTTAATATTTCAAAAATTAAAAATCCTATTAAACGTTTGGCAACAGTGTTATCTATCGTCTTTCGTATTCTTTGGCATTAAGTGTTGCCGCTTGTTGGCTTTCAATGCAATTATTCTGGTTAAATATCTTTTTTCCGTTTTAACTGTAATTACAAAAGTTTAATTGAGTTTTCTCTCATCTTTGCTGCAGCTATTTCTTTTTTACATTTTCTTATTTAGCACTTCCTTCTCCACATAATTCTCAAACTAGCTTTGGTATGTTAGTGTTTTTTCTCACTAAAGAAGAAAAGAAAAAAGGAAAATAAAAGCAAAAAGTATGTGGAAATAACAAAAAGCAAGAAAAAACTTCTTGGCTTAATTTGGCTTTTCTCATACCGTTTGTGTTTATTTAATGTTTGTATTAAATTGTGTTTTTAAAAGTAGAAACTTGAATCAAGAGGCATAAAAACAGTTTGTATATGTCACCAATGAATTGCCTTTAGTTGTTGGCAACACAACACGCTATAAAAAAAACCTTAAATGGGAAAAAAATAAATGCAGCCGTTGTTTTATTTTTTATTTTTATGTTTTTGTGAGATTAAAGGAAAAAAGTTTTGTGTAAAAAAGTACGTGTCTGCTTAAGCTCAATATATAAAGAAATCTTTGTCATCATCATGATTGTTATTCACTGGCAACAAAAAAAAGCAACCAACTGTTGTTGTTCATCAAGTTGTAGCCACAATAGACGTCGTAGTCAACCATCAGCCAGCCACAATTTTATTAAAAGTGCTGTCGTTTGCTTAAAAGTTTTGTAAAATACTCCGGAGGCTAGATTTCTTTACAATTTTGTTTTCTTTTTACGCACCCCTTTTTCCATCGTTAAGTCTCTTCTTTCTTTAGTTTTTAAGCCAACAGTTCAAATCGGAAACGTTTTCAATGTCTTTACCATTGTATGCTGGTGGCAGTGGTGTGGTCATGGACTTTAATGGTGGTGACAATGTCTCCTTTATTATGCTGATTCCCAAAGTTTTCGTTGCAGTCGTTGTTACTTTCTTTAATCGGCAGCTGTAGCAGAGGCCGCAGTAAGAGCCACTGTTGGTATTGACAGTAAATAAGATTTGTTAGCGTGGTTTATGTTAATTACTGTCACAAGTTGATTTTTTATTTCTTAAAATATAAATACTTTTTTTTTCCTCGCAACTTTTTTCTTCCTGTTTGTATTATATTTAACCGCTTGGTATCATCTGTAGTTGCTTGCTTTTATCTCACGTACGTTTTTATTTATTTATTTTTTAATTTTTTTTTTTTTTTTTTTTTGTTCAATTCTTTCCTCTAGTTGACAAACAAGAAATTGCGCTTGATTGAATTTCAATTAAAATGCAAATGATTTGCTTAATTGTTTTATAACCACTTTTATTTTTTATATCGTTCGATGCCAATAGGAAATTAATCTAAACGAAGTTTCCATATAGGAAGAATGAGTGGAATTACTGTTTACCATAGAAGAGATTGAAAGTTTCTTTAGCAATTACTTGCTTTGTCAATGAAGGACTAAGCAATGGTAAATTTATAAAATGAACCATAAAGGTCACCACTTTAAAATTAAGAAAAAAACTGCGTATCACTATAACTCCCAATAACAAAAAGCAATACAAAAATAAATCTAAATTCTATAGGGTGTCCGCGTATGTGACGTAAATTGATCTAAAGTGGCATATGTTTTGAACTGTTTAGGACAAACGCTTGCAAATTGGACAGAATGTCGATTGCTATGACCGCCATAGTAACAAGTATTAATATTAAAATTATAAATAAAATTTCTATCCGTCCGTTTTCGTGTTGAAACTAAGTTTGCCAAGGCACTATATCAGCTACAGACATAGTTTCGAAAATGGTGCTATTGCAAATCACCAAGATGGGTCCATGTCCTTAAATGCAGCCGGCGAAATACCACGCCTACCTTTAATTTTTCCAAATCATTTGGAACAATGACGAAACTTCTATAAAGAAACATATATATACGAGGGCTACTCTATATATTTCTGGCCTAATAGTGAAAATGCGAATATTTATAATCAAAAATGGTTTTATTGTTTTTCAAAGTATTCTCTAGCATGATTTATACACTTTTGCATGCGCTCAAATCAGTTGTCGAAGCACTTTTTCCACTCCGATTGAGACACCTCTAAAACATGGTTTTTGAACACTTCAACAGCTTCTTTTGGCGACGAAAATCGTTGACCACGCATTTTTTTCTAGATGTGCGGAAACAAGAAGAAGTCATTAAGTGCCAAGTCAGGGCTGTGCGGCAGATGACCCATTAATTCGACGTTTTGGCTGGTCAAAAACGCCCTGGTTTGAGCCGATGTGTGAGAGCTCGCATTGTCATGGTGAACAATGATTCGTCTTCTCTTGTTGCTTTTTCGAATTTCTCCGATGACTTCAGGCAAACAAATTGTAGTGTACCACTCAGAAGTGACCGTCCTACGTTGCTCAAGCGGAACAATCGCTACATGACCAGTTTTGCCGAAGAAACAGGCGACCATTTGCTTCGAAGTGCTTCTTCCACGAACAACTTTCGTTGGATTTTGCTCGTCTTTGAAGACCCACACGGTCGATTGTTGTTTCGTTTCGGGCTCATACGCATAGATCCATGATTCGTCACCTGTGACGATCTTATAAACGTCTTTTGAAGCACCGCAATCGTATTTTTGCAAGATTTCTTTGCACCAATCGACACGAGGCTTTTTTTGAGCGACTTTCAAATTGTGCGGGATCCAACGAGAACAAACCGTTTTTACGGCCAGGTGTTCATGCAGTATCGAATGTATGCTGGTGGAAGAAATTTCAAAGGATGTCTCTATCTCTTGGTATGTCGTATGTCGATCTTGCATTATGAGTTCACGCACGGCATCAATGTTCTCTGGCACAACAGCCGTTTTTGGACGACCTTCACGGAATTTGTCTTTGAGCGAGGTCCGACCACGATTAAATTCATTATACCAATTTTTCACAGTGCTATAGGATGGTGCTTCATCGCCATACAAACTGTTGAACCATTATAGACAGACGGTTTAAATTATTTTATTATTTTAATTTTCAATATTATCTTTTGTTTTACTAAATAATCTATTTAAAGTATTATAAGTTTTGTATGCCATTTTATATTTCTCGCCATCAAAAATTTTTGATTTTTCAATTCTTTCTATTTCTGGTACATAAATTAAAGACTTGTAAACTTTAGTTTCTGTATTTCTTGTATTATTTGCTCTTCTAAACCTTAACTGTTTAAACAAACTATTGATCACTATTTATCTCATTGGAAAATTATTATAAATTAATAACTTTTTAACTTTATCTTTATTGCTTTTGTGAAATTCCTTATCACTTAGCTTAAGTACTTTTTCTATCAAATTTTTTTCCTTATTAATTATTAATTCACAAAAAACTGCATTATCTTTCCATTGTGTCAGATTTGATCATCATCCTAACTTTGAAGATGCATCTGTTTTAAATATAGAAAATAATTATTATCGTCGGTATATGTTAGAGATGTTACAAATAATTAAAGTACCAGCAACAAAAAGAATAAATTTTAAGGCTGATACTGATAATGTTGCGCAATGTTATAGACATTTAGTGCATAAAAAATAATTAACGTTTGAGAGTATATAATTGCTTGTAACATTACTATCGTGCAAGTTTATGTAAATGTATTTGTATTATGTGTTTTAAAATTTTTAAATAATTTGAATGTTTTCTGTTTTTTAAATTTTTATGAGAATGTAAATGTTTAAAATTTTTGAGTTATTTTACTTGAATGTTTTTTGAGTTTTAAATTTATAAGAATGTAAATGTTTAAATATTTGAATTTTTTGTTGTTTGGTTTTTGATTTTTCTGTTTTTGTTTGAAAATATAATTTCATTTTAATTTTGTTATTCACCCCCAACGGTGTGGCGAAATATTAAAAATATAAATAAAAATTTTTATAATTTATAAACTGACCTAGTCAATTACTGCACCATAAATAGAGTCAATTTTCTTAACTTTGTTGTCAAATTTTTCTATCTAAAACGCACTGAAATACTAAACCACTATATCTTCCTGCTTTTAAGACAATTAAACTTTTTTTTTTTTGTTTTTTTTATTTATTTATTTTAACTGTCATCGATACATTTAAAATATTTACAATAATTCCGTTTTTCGAGTTCTTACTTAATTAGGTATTGCTACAAATATAAACTTAAAAATATCTATAATTTAGTATTACATTAACGCAGTGTTAGGAAAAAAAAGATGGGAAAAACCTAGTAAAGGTTTAAAGAAATTCTGAATTAATCGTTCTATCATCTTCATTGCTGAAGTTCAAGTAAAAATTAATATTACAAATTCCTTATTATATCATAATTTGAAGCTCTATTTCGAACTTCAAATCTTTGTGTTAAATTAGACATTACTGATTTAAGCAAATATTGTTGAAAATGTTGATGCAATCAACATGTTGAGTATCTTCTGGGTAAATTAAAATAATTTTTAAATTTTTATTCTGAATTATTTGCAAATTCTTTAGATAGGTCTTGGCACATCGATTTGACCAAATTTGACACCCGTATGTCATAATAGGCCGTATACACATTTTATATATTGTTACGTTTTTCCCCTTTAAGAACAAACGTACGGATTCTTTTGATTGCAAATAACACTGTAGCTAAATTCTGTCTTCTTATTTTATGGCTTTCTCTGGCTATACTTCTCGATCGTACCGATCTTGTGAACCCTTGGTCTCGTATTTACTAAACATGCGTTATCACCACAAACTCCGGCGAGACATAAACTACTACTCGATGCCTTGTTTAGTAACCTTAACCATCCACAGACATCTCCACTACTCTTTTTATCCAAGCCAGTCATCTCCTTTAATCCAGTAGTTACAATACACGTCTGCCATACACTGTTGTTATGCTGTTACACTTCCGCGCGCTAACCGCTACCGTTCTTAACTTTTATTATACAGGGCTTCTTGACAATTATCTGCTCTCTTATATTAAATTAGACGTCTTCACACAATAATTGTCTTTTGCCTCTCGGGTGGATTGTACTGCTGTTTATTAATTTTTAATTGCATTATAAACAATTATTATTTTTTCGTTGCACGCATGTCCGAATGCGGTATTGAACTCAGGACCCTCTGTTTTGTAGTACGCACCTCTACCAACCCAGCCATTGAGGCTGCTCAGCTTTTATTAGCTAACTTGTGGTTTTGTTATTCTATAAACACACCATTAGTTGAATTAGCTTATTCACTATGCTCATACGGAATCAACTACAGGGGTTGCCAGATATTGTTATTCGTAACAATATTATATGATTTTTTTTTATAATTTAAAGGTGATTTTCGATTTAATAATGGTAAAAGGGCTCTTCCACATGTAATTGTCTCTTCACAGGTTCTTAGAACATGATGTTTGAAAGTCAGTTTTTTTTTCTAATTCAATTCCAAGATATTTAATGGTATCAAGAAGAGGAATTTCAACTCCTTCCACAGATAGTGGTATTGAGAGTATTCTTTTCGGCGATTTATTGAAGAGAAATATTATTGTTTGGGTTTTATTTTCATTTGTTTTAATTTTCCATTTTGTAAAGTATTTTTGAGCATTTAAAAGACCTTTTGACTATAGCGTTTGAAACTATACCTGTTGTTATGATGGCAGTGTCGTCTGCGTACAGTGCAACTGATTGACCTTTTAGATTTACTAGTATGCTCATTAAAAAAATGTTCCATTTCAAATTAACTTTACATTTATATTTTGCAACTAATATAATGCTACGTAATCCAAAGATAAGATCGAATACAACTGTTGAAAAATTTCAAAAGCGTATTAAAAAAATCATATTAAAATGCATAATATTGTTGATGTTACTAAAGCCAGTTTCACACTATAATACTGAGTATAGAGATTTGTCAAATACCTAAGTATTATGAAAAAGTGCCATATATGCAAAATTATAATAAAAATTCATTTTTAGAAATTTTTTTAACACTATTAGGCAGGGTTTAAATTGCTTGCTTCAAAATAGTAACAGCACTAAAATCTATGCTTTGGTTACATGTTTTTCAGCAAATAAAAAAAATAAATGTCTTAGCATTTACAAAACATTTCATTATAAACGAAGCAACAGCAAAAAGCAAGTGCAAAAAAAGAAAAAGAAACGCATTTGCCTAAGCTAAATATGTGTCATTTTCTGCAGCAAAGTATTTACTTTGATAACGTTTGCTGTTGCTTAAGCAATAAGTAAATGTTTGTTTCTTCATTTGCTGTTGCATTTTAAGAAAAAAAATCATTAAATGGTGTAATAAAAACAACGTTTTTAAAATGAATTTTCTTACATATTATAATTAATAATTACACGAATTCGTTTCCTATGTCAAAAGGTATGAACAGCAGCGAGCTACAGCAAGTAACAGCAAGAAAAAGCAATCGTAGTCAGCCACAACTTCATAGTAAAGAGTTAAGCAAAAGCAAAAATAAAAATAAAGAACAACTGATTGCTTAAGCAACAGCAAGCGTTTTCATAATTGCTTTGATGCAGAAAGAAGCACATAGTCAGTTTTTTTTTTTGCATTTGCTTTTTGCTTTTGCTGCACATTTTTTTTACAGCAATAGTTAAACAATTATATATGCATGAAAACATTCAAGCATTTTTAATCACTGCTATCAGGCATGTTCTGTGTCCCACACAAAATTTTTGGTTTATAGTTTTCAAAGCATTGCTGGCATAAAACTATTTGTAAAAAAAACAATGCCTTTAAAAGTTCGTGTGGAATTCAGAACCCGCGTATATGACTTTTCATTTTATCAGGGTTTTTTTTGCTGCTCATAACCCAGCCAACCATTACATGACTTTAACTCTTATATGACACCCAAATATGTCTATTTATAAATTAAAGAGCTTTTTAAGAGACAATAAAGCTATCAATAATAATCGTTTCTGTAATAAATTAAACTCAATCCCTAATTTCTGCAGGCTTCTGGATGGTAAATGATTATTTTTTGCACTCTTTATGAAAGCAAAAGCTAGAGATATAACTTAGTAAAGTTTCCTTTCGGATTCTTTTGGTTTGCTGGGAATTTTCATTTTACTTGAAATGTAATAGTGTAGAAACAAAATGTATGTTACGTTGAATTTTCTGACAATCACAACAATGCTCATTAGATTTCTTATTTAAAAAAAATTTAATACAAATCATAAGACTTGTATAATAGCGCGAATAGGCCTTTATTAATACTCGTATTATATAATTATTGCAAAGTAAAATATTTAAAACTAAAAAAATAAATTTCTTTACTATTGTCTTTCCCTTTTTTATTTTTTAAATATTTATTTTTGTGTATGAATTTTAAGATATTTAAATTACATATTAAATGGATAGATCTTGAGAATTATTTAAGATAATATTTTTCATTGGAATTAACACCATTAAGATAAGTAGTTTAATAAAATTTTTGAAATTACTTAAAAATTTGCTACAACCTTGACAAAGAATTGCCATGATAATTTATTTTTAAACTTGAATAAATATATAACTTGTTTAAATAACTTCTATGAAACAAAAGAAGAATTAGAGGTCTTTTTTTACTATTTCTTGCGATTCACTTATCTTATCCATGTGATTTTATGGATAACGAATATCACTTCATTGCACTGTTTTCATGTTTTCTAGTGAAAATTTTTTAAATCTAACATAATTTGTGTTAATTCCTCTCAAAAGATAAGACCATTTTGAATTTATAATAAACAAAAAATTTTTAATTTTTTCGAGTGATAACATGCTTAGAAATTAACAAAACTGAATGGAAAGTTTTAAAATTTCAAATTTATAAAAAAGTTAATAGGATGGCTAAGTGGCTAAGACCCAGTATAAAAACGAATACTAAAGCGTATCACTATACAATACACATAAATTATATCTCGATATTTATAACATTTATAACAAAAAGTATTAAAGAAATAACTTAGTAACTAAAGGTTGTCACTACAGAATTTGTGAACAGACGAAAATTGACAACTACAAGCATAAAATTAACAAATTTATTATTTGCACCAGGAGTATTATACTTAAGAAATTCGAAAATAAACTTTCAAAATCATGGTGAGAACTCAAAATTATTGTCAAATAAAAAATCGTCACAGATTAAAACTAATATTATCAGCCTTTTGATTTATATCATTTGTTGAAGTAAAATAATGATTTATTTAATTTACCATTTAATTAAACTTTTATTAACGTTTGTATTAAAACATTTTCACGGATAAAACTTTTTTTAGATAATAATAATCTTGTTTATGTAATTTAAGTTCTTTGTGATTGATTCCTTAAAGCATGAATATTTCGTGAAGAATGTTAGTAAGAAGTAAGAATGCTACATTCGGCTATGCGAATCTTATATACTCTTCTCCATCTATGTAAATCTAGTTAGTGAAGTAACTCCAATCAAAAAAATAAACAAATATTGGTGTAACACAGAATTAAAAAATAAGAAGAAAAAAAAGTACTACAAGATCTCTTCAAAAAATTTACAATGATACCTTTATTGATATTTAAAAAAAATTTTAATTTCGGAGCCCCGTAACTCGGAAAATATGGGCGAGCGTCAATTTTTTCACACTTCCATTCAAAAATTATTTCAACAACTACCGATCTCAACAGTTTCAAACACCATATTGATGCCAGAATTAACTTAAACTTGTTATTAAAAACTGGAAACGACATTGATATGGCTATTGAAGATATTGTTAAACTGATTCATGAAGCCTCTTTTGTTTTAACTCTACAAGCTAATAACCATACCAATAAATTTCAACTATATCTTGAAATAAGGCAACTTATCGCAACAAAAAGAAGGCTACGAAAAATATAGAAAAGAACTAGATTACCTATAGACAAAAGAAATTTTAACCACGCGACTAAGTTTTTGAAAAAAAGACAATGAAATAAAGAATGAATCCATTGGCAACTATTTAATTAAGCTAAGCCCAAACCATAACAATGAGCATAACCTTTGGCAAGCTACAAAATATCTGAAACGCGCACAAAATCGAAATATACCAATTAAAAATTCAAATGGTGACTGGTGTAGATCTGATGTTAGCAAAGCGGCTGCTTTTAAGTCTCAACTTGAAAATACTTTTACCCCTTTTTCATTCTGTACATCACGAGAAGTTTCGGAAGTCAATAATTTTTTAGACGTTGCATGTCAAATGAGTAAACCTTTAAAGCCTTTTAGGTATCGGGAAGTCGAAGACGAAATTTGTAAGCTGAATTGAAAAAAATCTCCAGGTTATGACAACATAGATGCTAAAGCTCTTAAAAACTTACCTATCTGGTTGTTATTGTAGCAAACATGGGACTCCCGAACAATGCCATAGAATTGTTAAAACAATAAGAGACTCTCTCGAAAACAAATACTACTGTTCATCAGTTTTTCTTGATGTTAACCAAGCATTTGACAGAGTATGGCATAACGGCCTATTATATAAATTAAATCATTCATTGCAAGCTCCGTTTTATCTCCTGCTCAAGTCTTATCTTAGTGATGGAACTTTTTATGTCAATATCAACGACGAAAATTCTGAAATCGGAGTCATAAAAGCTGGTGTACCACAGGGAAGCGTATTGGGTCCAACTCTATACACAATATTTACCTCTGATATGCCAACAAATGATGATGTTTTAGTAGCAACGTACGCTGATGATACCGCTATTTTAGCAGCTAACAAATCCGCAAGCATGGCATCAAATGCTATTCAAGCACAACTTGATTTATTTGGTAATTGGTTAAAAATGTGGAACATTAAGGTGAATGCAGAAAAATCTACTAATGTTACGTTTACTCTTAGAAAAGGTGACTGCCCTGCAGTAAACCTAAATGGAGATGAAATACCGGAAGCTAACTGCGTCAAATATTTAGGTCTTAACATTGATCGTCGGTTAACTTGGAAAACTCATATACAACTGAAACTTAAAACAAATAAAATGTACTGGCTGCTTGGAACAAAATCAGAATTAAGTATAAACAACAAATTACTTTAATATAAAACTATTTTAAAACCTATATGGACCTATGGAATACAATTATGGGGAACAGCTTCCTACTCCAATATTGACATAATTCAAAAATATCAGTCGAAAATGCTTAGGCTTATATTAGATGCTCCATGGTATATACGTCATACCACAATTATAGTGACCTCAATGTACAACACCATACATACGAGATGAAATAAGGAAACAAAGCACAAACTGTTTGCAGAGACTAAGCGATCATCAAAACATTCTAGCAATAACGCTCTTAGACGACAGTGATGAAGTTAGACGACTTAAAAGACTGCACATACAAGATCTCCCGTATAGATCTTGAATTTTATTTGTTATATATAAATGGTATATCTTTCTCAAATTGTTTAATCTTATAGTTAAATTTAATGTAATTTAACGCTTCTGTTATACTCATTGTTAATGTAGCTATAAAATTTGCTTATTATTTTAATTTTAAATAGATAGCAAATAAAATATGTAATAAAAAAAATTGCTCCATATATTTGTTTATTTTATTATTATTTTTTTTTTTTTTTTTTTTTTTTGATTAGAGTTACTTCGTTGTTCCAAGTGGTATGGAAAAAATATAGGTAGGCGTAGTGTTTTGGCAGCTGCTTAGAAGGAAATGGAACGCTTATACTTATTTCCAATAGCACCTCTTTCGACACTATGTCTGATCGATTGGCGTATTTAAATTTTCTCTAGGTGATTTAGTGCTTCGGCGAACGTCATTTCAACACTAAGACAGACGGACAGACGGACGTAGTTTAATCGACTTCGCTATGCATAAGAAGTTAGAATGTATATACTATATGGAGTCGGGAATTACAAACGGAATGATAGTTAGTTATATCCTTTTACCACTTTTTATGGTGAAGGGTATAAAAAATTAATTTGGATTTTAAGTAAACTTTTAACATTTTCTAACATTGCATTTATTTTTGTCTTAAAGTGATTCATCACACTGAAAGATTTCTCAAATTCTGCTGTTAAAATTGAAAAGCTTAATAATATTAACAAACGAAGACAGCTTAATAAAAGGATTATTGATTATTATTATTATTTATAAAACTGTGGATCTGACTCAAAAGTGATTTAGTTTTATCTATATATTTGCGCTGGTAAAACTTATTAAAAATAAAAATATTTTTTGTGTTGTTCGAAAAAACATTATCAACAATAAACCACAATATTTTTTTTTAAATTGTATTTTGTAGATAAGAGGCTAAGACGATACACTGTGTTCCTCAAAGGTAGTTAAAAAGCTAACTTGTTTATAAAATAACTTATGATTTGTTAACAAGGTTTCTTATCTTAAAATATAATAAAAATCTTAAACCTAATCTCGTAAGTAGAGAAGTGTGGTTTTTAAATTTATTTATATAACTTTACTATTGATATAGTTAAAAAAGATTATGTACAAAATTTGTGTAGATTTTATTTTTTTATAAAATAAATTTGTTGGTAGAATTTAAAATTTTTTATTATTAAAAATTAGCAAGAAAATTTGTTATTTGGAATCTTTTTTATATTAACTTTAATTGTGCTTGATTCCTTCAAATATAAATATTTAATGATATTCCAATAAAATATTTATAATTTAAACTAAAAAATTAAACAGTTTTACAGTTTTACTGCGGGGGATCCATAACCATACGGCAATTTCACTACTGCTCTTATATAGCTCATCAGAGGATTCTACCCAAATTTTGTAAAGAAAACCACAGAGTATTATACAAAAAGCCAACTGATTAAATAAGAACACCATTGAACCATTTTTTAGTTTAAAATAATAAATATTTCATGAGAATATTATGAAGGAATCAATCACAATTAAAGTAAGTTAATATTATTAATAATTATTTATTTTGAATATTTATTTGAAGAATTATTTTATATTTATTCAAAACAGTATTTGTCATAGTGCAGTATTCATAAAGTATTAAAATAGGTTTGAAATATATTTTAGCACAAATTTTTATGGAAAATGTGACACGAAACACATTTTAAAATTATTTTATTTTTTACTAGTTTTCCGGGGGCGCTTTGCTACCCCAATGAGAATAATCAAACTTCGACCACTCGTTTAAGCAAGTTTTTAATTTATTATTATGAAAGTTTTAACAGATTTCCTTCCGCATATTGGACCTTATATCTGCGCATTTTTCATATTCTCCACTTACCCTCTTTGAGCTTCTAAGTGAATATCTATCTCTGTCTTATTATTTTTTTTTTAAATCGGTGCAGTCGTAAAGGCCCGTTTTAGTCATAAATCACGAGCGTGTGGAACGAATTCGTTCAACTTAAAAAAACTTCTTCAAAGTTTTTGATTTTTCGATGAAATTTACTAAAGGATATTTAGTTCTGCGTATGAGTGATATTAATTAATTAGTAAATTTCTAATTTCCAAATATCTCTAATAATAATAATCACAAATTTGTTTAAAATAACAATTTTAAAAAGTATTAAAAATGTTTTATTCTTAGGATTCTTTAAAAACGCTTGACAGCCTTAAATAAGCTAATACGTATCGCTCATTTACTTCTAGAACGTCATAACTCAAAAAAATGCATTTCGAAATAATATCAGGTTTATTTTTTCACTCGTTCTTAACATCGATAAAAATATCAGACTGCTTAAGTTCTTACTACAATTAGCAAAATGCTTCATAAATAAAAATCTATTTAAGACAACTTTCATTAATATATTAAAGGGGAGGTCTTGGAAAAACTATGTGGGATGCTTGAATTATGACGTTATGTCTGTTAAAAATAACCGATACTGTGTCGTAAACTAAAATGCTTCATTATTTGTGAAAATTTGAACGGATTTTTATTTTGAAAAATTATTCATCAGCTCAACCATAACTCAAAAAAGTACATTATGTGCAAAAAGTCGATATATTTTAAAAAGATCACTTTTTAATATACACAGTCACAAAACGAAATGTGACAATGGCGAACAATTCGCACTTGATCAACTCAAAATTTTCAAAATCTATCTATTAAAAAATACTTGCACAGATTTAAAGAAAGAACAATGTAAATACATTTTGTAACCGAATTTGCTTACTATTATTTATTCGGATTTTTAAACTGTCTTAAAATTTAAGGACGAACAGTTTTTCATCTCTACTGAAAATTTTAAAATTTTTAATTTTTTTTTTTAATTTATTGACTATCAACAAATCAGTTTAAAATTGTTCTTAATTTTAATACACATAAATTTCAGATTTTACGTAATGTATTACAACAATTAAAACAAAGAAGATTAAAAAATATCTGCTAAATAAAATTAAACAATGCAAGGTAGGTTATGTTAAATTGCACAGGCTGTCGGCATAATAATTCCGACACACTTGGGTCCCAAAGGTACCGTTGTGTCACCTGGAAACAGGATGTGTAGGGATCAGATTCAAGTATCTACGGCACCATCACAGATCCAAATCCAAACCACCCCGAGGACCGGATAAACAAGTTTATTCTAGCAACATCGCAGACAGAAAAGGCTGCAAGACCATGCAGTCTCGGACTGCCAAAAATGGCCGCTCTATTGCCAGAAAGAGCTGGGCAGTGACAGAGCAGATGCTCCACCGTTTCCCCCTCTTAATCATCTTGACAACTTCTACAGTAGTCATGATGCGCAAGATTCAGTCTCCTAGCATGGGTACCAATGACACAGTGACACGTCAGCACAGCCACCAGTATACCCAGCTGTCCTCGAGGAAACCTCAGTAGGGTCCTCGAGACCCTGCAGGTAACCTCTTCAGATCATCTAGACAGCAGCAGCTTAATGGGACTCCCACTAGTGGATCTATCTCCCGGTCTCCGAACCGAGTTCCAAATCTGGCGAGATCCTCCGCGATTATATTTCCGGGTATGCCCGAGTGAGCTGGCATCCAAAATAGTTCCAGGTTGGAATGTCTCGGCATCTCGTGAAGAGATGTCCGGCATTCACGAACCAATCTGGATGTCGTATAGTCACAAATTTCCTGTTACTGCCCTACTTACAGATCTGCACCTATCATCGAATCTTAATGTTTTTGTACTAAAAACGTCGTTTAGCAATTTTTGGTTAAACTCTCTGTGTAGACGGCTCTTGGAAAATCTGCGGGGTTGATTAAAAACGGCTTTTAAATTCTTATTTTGAATGGTTTGAAGTTTCTTAATATAGGTTTTGGCACTATTATGATACCGAACTTCACATTCGTATATCATTATGGGACGAATACCCATTTTATACAATAGCAGTTTGTTTTTAGAATCGAGTTTTGATTCATCTTTTTTATAATGGCATTAGACACTTTTCCAGAGGCAATAATTGCAGAGTCGTCAGCGTAAAACGCAACAGACTGTTCTTTTGGTATTTTAAAATCAGTAAAAATAGAATATAACGTTGGCGATAATATTGAGCCTTGCGGTACACCGGCCGGAATATTTCTTTGGGTAGAGACTTCTTCTTGCACTCGAACTTCAAATAATCTTTCAGATAAAAAGCTTCTTACAATTTTTTGTAGATATATCGGGTAATTTAATTTATTTAGCTTATATATTAAGCCGTCATGCCAGATGGTCTCAAAGGCTTTCTCAATATCAAAATCTTGTTTCTATTGATTATATTTCTTGTTTCTATTGATTATATTTACACTCTTTAGAGTGCTCTCTCCTAAAACCAAATTGCTCAATGTTTAAAATGTCGTGTCTTTCAGCGAAGTCTTGTAATCTACTCAATATCATTTTTTCCAATATTTTATCGAGAACATTTAGCGTGCTAATTAGACGATAGCTTTGTGGTAAATTTTTGTTTTTACCAGGCTTTAAAATGGGTATAACTATTGCCTCTTTGAACTGCTTAGGAAAGTATCCATGGATCAGCCACCAGTTGAAAATATTACAAAGAATTTCGAAAAATTTATCAGGCATTTATTTTACTATAATCGGCTTAAAGCCATCTTTTCCTGGACCTTTTTCATTTTTTTCGTTATAAATTTTAACTCTTCTGTGCTAGTTAAGTAATTATTGAAATTGTTTATTGGTTGCATATCTATTCACCTGATGTGTTTGTTTACGTCACTATCAACGGTTGAGACCAAACTGTTTGTTATTGGATGAGAGTGCTCTAAAACGTCGGCAATGCGCTCCACCTTTTTCAGTTATTACATACTATGTTTCCGTCAACTGACAAATTACTAACGGCGTTACTTTTCCTTTTATTGCCTTTGTGATGCGCCAAATTTTTGTTTACCATATGGTAATGTTTACAAAAAATTATTCCATTCGTTATCTCTGTCGATGGAAATTTTTTGTTTTATCAATATATTCAATTGATTTAAAATACTTAAAATTAAGTATAAACTTAACTGGGATAGTTTGTTTCGCCCCTATCGCTAATTATTTTTCACATGAAATTTTTCACATTTCACAGAAAACCAAATTTCCCTTATCATAAATGTTTTGTTTTTGCGTGAAATGTGGATTTTTTCATTGTTTTGTTCACTCTGATTTTATTAGTGGAATTCAGATATAAGTAAGTATTTTTCATCTAATAAGAAGTTTTAGGTTGATAAAAAGTAATTTTAGAGTAAAATCGGTAAATAAATTTTAAAGTGACATTAATCTTAACATGATGCAAGGTAATGCAAGGTCAATTGCATTGATATATGCCATATTTTACACACAAGCTTTGGAGGTCCGTAACGCCGCGGCGCGCCGTATCTAAGGGTAAGATCAAAATTTTTACTCAACATTTTTTACTTAAATTTGCATTTTATACCCCGTAATCAAATTTTTTTTTACATTTTTACAAACGCAGTGATAACAATATTCAAGTTAGGGGTAAATCGCCTTCTCTAAAGTTTGAAATTTATTTTTATGACGTTGTTAAGTTTTATTTAAAAAAATTTTTAATTTATTTAACATTAGAAAGAATATTATGGCTGACTTCCAAAACGTATTAATACAAAGTTTGTATACAGTAATGCTGCGGTATTTAAATCTTGTACATCTACAAAGCTGCGAAACAAAACATCAATTTAGAAACTTATGCGGTACTTGCTCGGTTGCAACGTTTCTAATACTTGTCTGCGACAGTTTGAAATGGTATTCATTGTAAACATCTACCACGGCGTTATGAAACACTATACATTGTTCGAATACAAAGCAACTGACGTTTTGGAATTGAAGAAAGTGAACAGTAGTTTTATTTTATTTTAATAGTTTTATTTTATTTTCTTAAGAAGCTTCTTAGTTTTCAACATTTTAAAAAGGTATGTAAATAATGTTCGTTTTACATAAAAAAATAAATTAATCGAGGCTTCTGCATTTTACGAAATAAAATTAAAGGTACTAGTAAAAATTACTTGTAAAAACAATTACTAATAACATTTACTGCACTCTTCCTCGGTGTCACAAATATCGCATTAGTTTGAATCGACATCATAAAAAGCAGTAGCCTTTGCACCAGTATCATAGTAATCATAGAGTCGAATAGGAACCGGTTTTTGCATAGCCACAGCGTGAGTTTTTAAGGCTTCAACTGTAAAACAGGTTTCATCGTTTTTATATAAATGATCGAAATATACAATCAACAATGAATCGGAGTTTTTCAACTCTGTATTCTATAAAATAAATAAAAAAAAAAATTATTTTATTTCTTAAGTAGTTTCCGTTTTAACGATAGAACTTACACTAACTCCCTTTAATTCTTTAATCATTTTTAAACTTTCTTCATCTATAACATAACCTGAGGGTGTTGAAATTTCCAGCAATGTCATATTAGAAGATTTACCGTCACCCACATAATTGACACACACTAACATTTCCAAACGTCTGTTCTTGTTATCAATAATTTTTGTGTTTATGGTAAAACTGGGCGTAGAAGCTTTTTCGAATATGTTGTATTGGTAGGCGATTTGTATTAAAGCTGAACCGGTACCTTTGCTGACGAATTCAATTGAATTCGTTTTAGGTGGCATCTGAAAATAAAATTGTCACTGAAGTTTGTTAAGACCTTTTAAAACCTTTAAAGAATTTCATATAGGTTTAGGTAAAGCCACGTTCGTATTTGCAGAAGATAAAAAATATCTTCAAATTTCTTTTCTTAAGACTTATTGAATTTGAAAATTAGCTTCGTCTCGGTTTAATCTACTTTTTTTGCTTTATGCTAGCTCGGATTTAGACTAAATTATTTTTGTTTTTTTACAAATTTCCATTTTTGTTAGACTTTTATTTTCTTAGACTTATTCTTCTCGATACAAATTCGATTTTAGACTACAACAATTTTAGCTCCGTGTTTCTTAGTCTATATGAAAGACTACGTTTTTCTTAGGCTACGGCCTCCTAAAATTAGATCTTTCTAGGAATATTCGTATATTATGCTTCCTGGAACTTCCACTAACCTTTTCTAGATCACAGCTTTTTATTAACTCTTTCCTTGAGAAAGCTTTTCTCTAAAAATTTTTTTCTTAAAATTCTTCTTTCTTATACTAGCTTTTTTAGAAAAATTGTTTTTACCATTTTCTTCGTAGACTACAACTTTCTTTTACGGTTTCTTCCTTAAACTACATGATTTCAAAGAAACTTTTTTTCTTTGATTACGTTTTTATAATGCAACGCCTTTGATGGACTAGGATACGTTTTTCTAAGGCGTCTTTATACTATATATACTTCTTAGACTATTTTCTTGAAGGATTACTTCTTTCATAGATTGCGTTATTTGTATACTCAAACTTTGTAATTCTGGGTCTTTCATTAGACTGCGTTTTATTAACTACATTCTTCTAATATTAAATATTTCTCAGACTACTTCTTTCTTAGATTACATCTTTCGTTGAATACAGCTTTGAATTGCTTGGTTTTTGCTTCAAAAAATTCTTTCTCTGACTATGTATTCCTTAGGTTTCTTTTTCATACTAAGTCCTTCTAAGACTACTTCACGAACTGCAGATTTCTTATAATACGTGTTTCCTGAACAGCGATTTTCTTAGATAACACCTCTTTTATTCTTTATTATTACCTTTTTATTAAAATTGTATTTCTCTAATACTACAGATTCTCAGAACTTTTTTTTTAAATGTTGCTTTCGTCATTTCTGAATTGATTTTAACACGTTTTTTTTTATTTAAAAGGCTATGCTTACAAATTGATCCCGTTTTAAAAACAATTCATAATTTCAAAAATAAAGGGTGTCCCCAAACAACATACATATTTTTTACTTCTATTATGGACCACCACTTTAAAAGTTAAAAAATCATACTTTAAAAATTAACTATAGGTGATGTAAATTGGCCTACATTAGCATATTTTTTCAACTGTTATATACAAACACTTGAAAACTTAACAGAATATCTATTGCTGTTATAATAAAAAAAATAATTATTCAAAATTATAAATTAAAGGGTGCCTGTATAGTTCATTTAATTTAAGGTATATGGCCATACTTTTAAACAGTTATAGAAAGACAGCAAAAATTTACAAGGATCCTATTTAGTATTGCTAGAACAACAGGTATACAATTGAAATTTAGAATTCAAAGGTTGTTACAATTATTAATACAATGTGACGTCTTCTGAACCATTAAATGCAAATACTTGAAAATTATACAAAATTTCCATTAATGTAACCAGTATACGAGTAATTATAAATATAGATATTTAAAAATAGAAATTAAATGTTGCCCTAATAGTTAATGTTATTTAATATATTTATTTTTGTTATTTGATATACAGTAGCTCCAAGCGAAACTCGTACACCTATGAAAACAAATTTCTTTATGTTATATGTCTAAAACTAAATAGGCTAATAAAATAAATTTACTTAATTTTAGTGCAAAACTATGTACTTAATTAAATATCAAAAAGGAAATTTTAAATATAAATTTATTTATTAAAATACAGATAAATATTTTAAAAAGTGGCAACTTTCGACGCCAAAGCGAAACTAGTACAGTCTTATTTAATTTGGCAACATTCTTTTAATTTGCATCTAACTTCGGGATATTTCCCCATTTTCACCTTTTTTATTGTCATTTATTTGAGTTTTTGTTTGAAAGAGTTACAAAAGTGAACAAAATGGGTAGACAGAGAGGACAAACTTCTGTTGAAGTAAAAAAATTAATAATTCAACATCATATTAATAATAAATCGCTGCGAGAAATATCTGAGACAATTGATAGAAGCCGTTCAACAGTGCAATATATTATAAAAAGGTATAAAATGCAAGAGAGAATTGCGAACAAGAAGAAAAGTGCAAATAACAAAATTTTCTCTGCTGGAGACGAGCATTATATTTTACGTCAAATAAAAAAGAACCCATTTTTAAGTGCTCCGAAACTCTTAGAAGTTGTGTAGAAAGACATAGGGCTAATTTCAATAGTAGAAGGAAAAGAGTTAAACCTCTGATTAATAAGAGAAATCAAAGAGAAGGTTACGATTCGCCAAAGAACATGAAACAAAGGATTTTTCATTGAAAGTAAATCCAAGTTGTTTGGTTCAGATGGAAGACCTTATGTGTGGAGAAAATCCAATGAGGAGTTGCTTGCCAAAAACATGAAACCAACAGTTAAGCACGGTGGTGGGTCAGTAATGGTTTGGGGATTATTTTCTGCATCTGGGCCCGGAGTTTTACACTTTATAGATGGTACCATGGATCATCATATGTATCTGAACATTTTAAAAGAAAGTTTGCCAGTTTGTAAGCAGAAACTTTGTCTTGGTAAAAACTTTTATTTTTTCTAAGACAACGACCCTAAGCATAAGGTTTATAATGTGCGACCATGGCTACTTTATAATTTCCACATGTTATGGATACACTAGCCGAGAGTCCAGACATAAGCCCAGTCGAAAATTTGTGGAGCTATCTCGATCGTAAAATTCGTAGTCATACAATAAGTTCTAAGGATGGCTTGAAAAGAGTTCTTCAGGACGAATGGGGCAAAATTGAACCAAGTTTTGCGAAAACCTTGTGCGCAATATGCGAAATAGATTAAAAATGGTGAAAAAAATTAAGACATCCACACCAAATAATAATATTTAAAACCACCACAATAATATTTGTTTAAAATGTGGTGTACGAGTTTGGCTTTGTCACAGAAATTACTATTATTTTATGTTTTTATTAAAAAAATTTTTTTTATTGAATAATAATTTAAAGTTTTTATGTTTTGTTAAATTTGTTATAAAATGAACTAATAAAATAAATACAGTTTTATTTGTTAAGAGCTTGTTACTTAATGTTAAAAGATAGTTTAAAAATTAGTCTTAAGTGTACGAGTTTCGCTTGGTGCTACTGTACATATATGGCCATATATATTTTTTGTTTTTTTTTTTTGTAACAGCTTTAGACAAACGCCTAGAATATAAACCAACTTTGTTTTACTGTGCCAGCAATAAAAGTAACAGGTTTTAAGTTTGCCTACGTTGAAGTTGGATTTTGTTTGCAAGAATTATTAAACATCGCCAAGAATACTAAGGATTACACTAAGTCCAGAATTACACTAACAGCCATACCTAAATAAAAACGGAAAGCGGAACGTTTTCTTCCGCATAGCTTTGACGCTGAAATGCCATACCTAAACAAAAGCGGCAACGGTTTGTCAAAATGATAAAAAACAGGGTTATTAAAAACATTAAGGCTTAAGTCTAGTTAACGGACCCACCTCAAAAATAATATAAAGCTGTCTACGGGGTGTAAATGAAAATCTAAGCAAAAAATTACCTTTCCTATGAATTCCATATTGTCCCATTCCCCCTTTAAATACTCGATATGCACTATATTATACATACAAACGTTAGAAGTCCGTAACTCCGAAGGTAAAGGTCGACTCCAAAATTTTGACTTAAAATTTTACACCCCGGACACAATTGTTTCATTTCTGCAGTAGATTTTTTCCAAAAATATATATAATTTCCCTAAATATTTTAAAAAGAATAACAATTCTGCTGTTTATGTTGTGTAAATTAAAAATTTTATAAAAAAAACCAAATTTGTTTTGTTTTTGTTTATTTTGAATTTTTTTTTATTATTAAACGCCTTGTCAAAATCGGATTTTCAAATTGCAAAGCGTTGCCGCCGCGTTATTTCGGTATGCTCCATACAAAATGTACTAGCATGAGAACTTTTGACAGCAAAAAAACGCTTTCCGCTCTTGTTTAGGTATGGCTGTAAGCATTTTTCGATGCCATTTTTTCAATTGTCTTAGCAACAATAACATTCAAACCATGCCACATTGCATACCTCTTTTTCTTCACTTTATCTCTTACCAGCAAACATAAATTTAATGTCAGTTTTATAAAAAATGTTATAGTGTAAATTATCTCGAAGACGTTTTATTTTAACAAAATATTCTATAATAATATTATTCTCGTAGATCCTTCTTCGTTAAGATGTAATTAATTATATTTTATTCATTGCTAATACTAACAGAAACAAAACATACATATGTCTGCATATTATACTCATAATATACTCTTGAAAATAGTTGTGATAATGCTTAATGGATAAACCAACGTAGCCCTAAAAATGTATGAATGCTATATTCGGCTATGACGAACCTTATATACCCTTCACCAGATATGTAAAACCGTATGTATTATACCGCAAATTTCTAATTGAATAGTATAAATAAAAATTGGCAGAAGAAATTCTTTCCTACCATAAAGTTTTTCTATTTAAAAAAAAAAAAAAGCTTTTTTCCAAAAATTTGAAGTTTTGTTTGTAAGTTTCTGGGTTGTTTACACAGCTTAATAATTGAAAAAGTTACGGTATTAGATCCTAGTATAATTTTTCGGTGAATAAGTACGAGTAGTAAGTGATGAAATGATTACCAATTGTTCATATCTTTTTCATGAATATGTAACCAAATACCTGCAGGAATATAAACGACAGGTGAAAAAATAGAAGGAAAAATTACAGACAGGCTTCATGTTTTGCCTGCGGCCTCGAAGAATACGGACCGATCTTGCTGATTTTCAATAACAAAACTTTCGAAAATATGTCTGATCAATTGGCGTATTTGAATATTCTCTAGCCCATCTTGTGCTTTGGCAAAGTCGATTTCAACACGCACACAGAAAGACAAACGGACATCACTTAATCGACTTCACTTAGCAAAAGAACTCAGAATATACAGTATATACTTTATGAGGCCGGAAATTGATGTCGTAGAAAGAACAAACACAATAACAAACTTATATACACCCCTTTTTACCTGTGGTGAAGTGCATTAAAATATTTTATTAACTTACCTCTACACATTGATACAAAATTCCATTATCCTCAGACAATTCAATAGTTTTGTTTTTATCTTTTGATACAATATCTACATCCATTTTAGCTTGTTCGTAATCGGCAAATTCGGCAAACTTTATAAGTGCGGTCAAACCAACGACGGTATCCCAAGTAGATGCAAAACTTCCGTATTTATTACGTTGAGCTATTAGCCATTTAACAATAGGAATCACGTCATCGACTTTGGTAGAGTCTTGATCCAATAATGTTAATAAATTATATGAGGTAATTTCAACGTCATCGCTGGACTCAACATACCATCTGCGAACAAGCGGTTTATCTCTTGCAGACCACCACATTTGATCTGAATCAGTTTTAGCTAAAGACTTTATTCTGTTTATTTCTCTCTTTGTTGCGGCATGCATGGCCCTATTTAAGGTGTATATGCCTAATGCCTGGGCATGCGGATCAGACTTTTCAATATTTTTAGCTATAAATTCTAAGCCTGCGTCTATTTCTCGGAAGTAGTTATCAACGTAAGCGGTATGTTCTAGGAGGGCCAATACTGCAGCACTTGTTAGAGTTATATGGTATCGTTGCAAAATATAATCACCCTTTTCGGTAAATGTTCCATTTTGTGCCTGCTGTTTAATTAAGTAGTCTAATCCCTCTTCAATGATTTTATCATTTACATTGAAAAATTCCTTAATTTTTGCCAAAAAACGTACAAAATCAGACGTCAAACGTGTTGAGCCACTTTGAGAATGAGAAGGACCAAAACTGCTGAAGGAACCATCAGCATGGCGATAGTTTAATATGTTTTGAAGGCCTGTCTCTATATTGTGATGCAACTTGGCTTTCATAGCATGAGTTAACCGTTTCGAGTTTATCAAGTATTTCATAACCAAGTAGTTTAACCACAGATAGGACAGAGTTTGTTGAACACAACCTGGTGGCATTATTACCAAATTGTCTAATTTATTCAAAACGGGACCCATAAAGTCCCCCACAACACACACTTTAAAATGCTGTGAATACGGTACCAAGTCTTTGGGTAATTCCAATTCAAACAAAGACCTGTGTTCAAATTCATTTTTCAAATTAACAAAATAAACACGATTGATATATTGAGTAACGCCTTCCGGTAGCACTTTGATGGTTTTATATATGGCATCACCAGCTATTGGTGACATGGCGGTGAATTTTAACATAACATTTCCAATAACGTTGGGCCTTATCAAGAAGGAAACCTTATTATTTTTACGAGCTTGAACATGTATTTGCTTAGTCAGCAGCGACCCGCTGATAACATTATTGTCGAAATCGATATTGTCATATTCACCATCACTATTATCTAAAGTTACCTCAACGTGTAAGTCTTCATTCAAATAGTTAAACACTAAGGCGGGCACATTAATAATCTCGCCTGGCATATAAAATAAATTATATATTTAAACAAGAAATATATTCAACAAGCGAACCTCTTTTAACTGCACAGGGCAAATGTATGGATATGAAGAAGCGTTGGAAAGTTCTGACCCTATTTTGTACTGTGGTTACTCCTAAACCTGTAGTAGAACTCATTGAGAAAGCTGTCAAATACCATGTTGTAATAGATTGTGGTATTTTTACAGTCCATATAAATTCATTCGTTTTAGTGCTAAATTTTAATAAAAATTAAAAATCTGCGAAATAAAATGATGCTTAACACAGCAACTTACTTTTCAATATTCGCAAAAAGCCAAGTTTCCGAAAAATCTTTGCGAACTTGAACATTAACAGCACCACTAGCTTGCCCTGCCAGTGTACTCTTAGCAGTAATTTTTTCTGTAGCAACGTAAACTCTGGGTGCTAATGAAGAAGCCAAAAAAGTCGAACACTCTTCAGCTAAAAAAAATCGTTTAGAATAAAAAACAAATGTTCAACTCAAAGTTGCTATATACTGTTATTTTAAGGCCCCAAGAAAAAACTCACTCGACATTAAATTGGGCTTGGTCCAATTATAGAAATAATCAGCATTTGTTAAGGTAACACAACCGGATACATCGCCAGGATATTCTGAATAGCCGCCCTGATGAGGAGTCTTGGTACTATAGGATTCCAATACCGAATTAAAATCATACCACTCCAAATCATTGTTAGGTCGTAATTGTAAAATATTCTGATCAACAGCCATTAGCCCAACATATGAATTGGGAGTTGTTTGAATTTTCAAAGAAACTTGCTCACCCGGCTTAACATAACTGGCAGCGGTGACGTTAATCTTAAAAAAGGAAATCGCAAAAAAGTTTTGGATTTTCTAAAATTTCATACAACTTACCTGATTTTCTAATTCATAAACAACATTATATCTTTGCTCCGCATAATGGTATACACCCTTTTCATCTACATAGTAAGCATACACGTAAAAACAAGGTGCCCATAAACGTTCTGGAGTCAAGGTTAAATTGAACTCTTTAGGTTTATCGGGTAAATCGACACGACCGCTCTTTAAAATATTGCCACGACCAATTATATGGTAATCAAAATAGGCCAAGGCTTCACTAGACTTCACAGTAAACTGATCGGCTTTATTTAATTTTAATCTAAAAGAATTAAAAAGGAATGTTTTTGATATTTTATTTTAGAAAAATAAATAAAAAGCCATCTTTATGAGTGATTGAAAATTATAAAATTAAAAATTTTGTCGATATAAATAAAAAAATTGTTTGCAAATGAACAAATAAAAAAAGCTAATCGATAAAAAATAAACAAACAATATAAAATATTTTGTAAAATTTAAAAAAAAAAAATTTTGAATAAAAAATAATTTAAAACTTGTACTCAAGGCGAATTTATACCAGGTGGCAGCGCCGCTACAACAGTACAACAACAAAAATAAAAATTGGCATTTACGTGTATGGGAAACTTTAAAACATAATTAATTATTTCACTTTTTTCTTACCCTTTTTAAAAACGTTTTCAAAAAGCTTTGTTTATTTTTAAATTGCTTTAAAACTCTTCTTACAATTTTATTTTAAAGAACATAAAAAAGAATTTTGTAATATAAGATGATACACTTTTGACAGCTGCTCTACGCATAAGAAAATCAACCAAAAAAAGAGACAGCTGCCGCAACGAAGCCACCTGATAAAACCGATTCGGCTTGTCTGTACTTTTTTCTCCATTCAATATTTTCTGAAAAAAATTTCTTTTTTAGAAAGAAAATTAATTTTAATTTTTTCTAAGAAAAATTAGACGCTAGCAGAATGAAATGCTCAATCGATGATTGAAACAAAGCAAAAACAAACGTACAAGACGAAATACAGAGAGAACAGTAAAGAAATACGTTGGTTTGTGTGTAAATTTCGTCTAACCAAATTAATGTTGATATGAATATTATCGCATTCTTATTTACAAAATAAGTTAGTTAAATAGATGATGTTTATAAAAAACAGAACTAAGGTAGATAGAGGCAAAGAATGCTGATGAAGGTCATAGCGGTCCAGAAAGTGCAGCATTTCATTCTGCAAGCGTCTAATTTTTCTTGCTTTCTTTCGAAAACGTCCGCATATATTTGTAAAAATTAATTTTCTTTCTAAAAAAAGATTTTTAGAAATTAAAACTAAATGAACTTAAGCCAAAACAATTTCTATTCATTTATAACATTAACAGTTCAAATAATTAATAAAAATTAAATAAAAAATTTCATATTACAAAAAATATAAAATAAAATGTTTTGACCGTAAAAAACAATGATTTTAAGCGACTTCAAAAAAAGAAGTAGGTTATTAAATCGTCTGAATGTTGTCCTTTTTTAATGTTTGTGCCTGCAGAACTCAATCATTTCTAAACCGAATTTGAAAATTTTTCCTTCATTTGAAAGGTTATCATTACTAATTGGTTCCGTTTGAAAAACAGAGCATAAACTATAAAATTAAAGGGTGTCCCTATTTTTTAAGTTTCTTATGAACCGTAAAGGGCGCCACTTTAAAATTTAAATAACACTACTACTTTAGCTCCCAATAGCGCAAATTAATACAAAAATAAATCTTAAAATGAAAGGGTGTCCCCATAGGTTACGTATATTGACTTGTATGGGCGTATCTTTTGAACTATTGTGATAAACGCTTGTAAATTGGACAGAATGTTAATTACTTTGATCGTTATAATATAAATTATGATAATTCAAAATTTTAAGTTAAAGGGTGCCCCAATAGTTCATTTAATTAGAGTTATATGACCATACTATTAAACAGTTGTAGACAGGCGGTTAAAAATTACAAAGAACCTGTATTGCTTAGTTCGCTATAACAACAAGTATATAATTTAATTTAGAAATGAAAGGGTGCACCTATATGCCGAACTGTTGAACAGTTGAAAACAGACTCTTGAAACTGTTAAGCCCGTTTTTTTTTTTTTTTTATAACGTTTATTTAAACATTTTCGTATAACATATTTTTTTACTATAATAAACAAAGAGTATTAGATATAACTTAGATATAGCACTGTCCCAAAAACGGGATCTCAAGTATACTAATTATGTTGTAACTATTATTTTGATAATATATATTTATTTATATTATAATACGTATAAATTATATAAGGTATTAATGTAAGGAAAAAATGGGAAAAAACTTTACTTTTATATCGCAAAAGGTTAAAAAAAAGGTCAAGTAATAAAAAGGAAAAAATTATTCGATGAGCCACCAATATTTATTAACATTTAAGTTAGGAATAATATTTTTTTCTTTGGATAAAATGCTAGTCTCAAATCTGAGGTTTTCAGTGGTAAGTTGATTACTATGTATGGATTTAATATTGGATCTTCTATAAATGTGGTAAAATATAGGGACGCCATTTTCATTTTGCATAAAACCATTACTATCTAGGTATAAGAAGGCCTCAGGTGGTACATATCCAGAATTTAGACATTTTGAAATGTATTCTTTATTAACATAATAAGGTGCCATAATTAAATTATTGTCATTGTATTCAATGCATCTTAGTATATGATTCCTTATAACATACAAAATAAAATTGTCAATTCTGCTTACTTTTGCCTCATTATACAACTTCTTATTCGAAATGTATTTAGTATAATTGCTATCTGAAGACCTATGTATTGCCATACAGGCTCTCAAAAATTTTCTTTCAAAGATTCTATATTTCTCCATATAGGAGGGAGAAATATTGAACCATATTTGGCAGCCGTATGTTAAAATGGGACGAATTAGGCATTGATACATAATTATTTTAACCTCTGATTTTATGTTTTTCGAAAAAAATAGTTTCTTATATTTAAAAAGAGCATTTCTGGCCTTAGTAGTTTGTATGTTAATGTGTTTATCAAAATACAGGAATTTATCAAGATAAACTCCTAAGTACCTCACCATATCCCTGGTTGGTATATTCACATTATCATTGGATTTAATACCAAAGGATTTCCAATTAACAATAAAAGTTCAATTTTAATAAATCTAATTTAAAAACAAATTTTTGATCAATAATAAATTTGCTTACTTTTTCAATCAACAGCTGACTTTGGCGTTTAAGTAAAAGTACGAACTTATTTCAAATAATGCCAAAACGAGTAATTTGTATAACACCAAATAGTAATTTCATCGGTTTTGAAAATCGTTCGTTTTTTAAAACAATTAGGTTTACAGAACATAGCCGATTATTTAAAAAAAAATGGTTTCAATAGCAATTTGTCTGGCTCAAAAGAATTTTAGATATTAAAATATTTCTACTTACTTGTTACGGAAAGAGTATTTATCTACCAATATAAAATAATCCTTTGACTCCTGATCCTTTTTTATGGGTATATTGGCTTGCTTTGTCTGCTGGGACAGCAAAAGATAGACAGTGGGAATACAAACTTCTCGTTGTTCATCTAGATATTTCAATTCCCTAGAATAATAATGTAAGTAGCCTTCATATTGTGGCAAATCTGTCAGTGAAACCCTAAAGTTAATCAAACCCTTTTCGTTCATATGTCCTATAAAGGAGATGGTATTATTTTCTGATATTGAAGTTTCTATGGTTGTAACCAGTTTGGTATCATCATCATCTAGATTACTTTTAGGATTTTTACGTAGAACCCTTTTATAGATTAATTCAACGGGGGATTTCGTATCATTTAAATAAGAACCATCTATGTACGTAATATGTAATTTTACATTCTTTTCTGTGCCAGCTTTAAATGGATTATTACTTAAACAACTCATAGTATAGCGGTAGGGATAAATGGCAGATGATGCCGTGCCATGTATTTTGACTCCAGTGAGATTTTCTTCTACAGTGGCCACAATGGCCATGCGGGAAGGAGAATTTGTATACGGCATATAAGCCTCATATTCCTTAATATTGAAATCAATTTTGGCTTTACCCCCAACCATATCGGCTGTTTTAATAAGGGTGGGTGATTCTTTCTTATCTGCATTGGCTTCCGAATTATCATCATAATCGAGAGATAAAACAACAGTGGCCTTGCCATCCAAAGGTTTGCCGTAGGAGTATCTAAAAGTAAATTTTTGTAATTTAAATAAATTCAAGTATTTCAAATTTAAATAACTCTTACAAGGCCCTCACTATCACCTGCATATCACCATCCTTTACTGACACCGCTTCAGTAACTTCCACCTTGACCTCAATTTTAGGCAGAACATATTTATTAACCTCAAAGTGTACAGCAGCATCATATTGGTCACCATTCGTAACACCTAATCGCCAGCCTCCTAAAACCGCGTTCTCGGTAACCTTAAACTTATCCGTATAAACTCCCATTTTGACCTCAAAGCCTTTTATTTCCTTCACTCTATTCAGTTTACCATCTTCAAACCAAATGACAGTATCTTTTTCCGGTTCAGCTGGTCTCAAGTCTTTGTCCAAAAATAGAACACGAAAATTAATATCCTCTCCAGGTTTGTAAAAGCCCCTATCTGTTTGTATTCGAACATGATTATGGAATTTATTATAGATTAATTTAGTGGAATTTTTGAAATTATTAAAGCAATTGACACCCTCAGCCGTCAAATTGTAATCGCCCTTTTCCAAAATGGGCAAATCAAATTCAATATGTTTTACTTCGTTCTGTGAAACCTCCACCTGTTTGGTTTCGTTGTAAGATGGACCCGTAATTCCTACTTTTATTTGACAGGGTTGGGAGGTATGATGTACTGCAACTGCTGCTGTATATTTCTCATGGGAATGTATTGTGCCAGGTGCGATCACAGTATATTTGCTGTAATCAAAAATAAACAAAATTTCTATAATTATTGAATACAATTTTTATTCTTCACAATTGTTTTCAAATAGGTCATTTTTTTTAATTTTTTACGTGTAATTACAAAATACATATTTATTTAGAATTTCTTCATACTTTGCCACAGGATTTGCTTCGGTCTATTCGGTACCCCTGCTAGGAAAATGGGTATCCCTTTCAACGACTTCTGCAGAAGTTGTCAGGACGAGGAGGAAGAGAAGACGGTGGAACACCTCCTTTGTCAATGCCCTGCGCTAGGGTGTATACGGCTTAGACATCTTGGTCAGCGGTACTATGAGATCCTATCTTATATATCGTCAGTGGGTCCAGGTAGGATAAGTTACT
Source organism: Gymnosoma rotundatum (assembly GCA_916610165.2). Classification (NCBI taxonomy): domain Eukaryota; kingdom Metazoa; phylum Arthropoda; class Insecta; order Diptera; family Tachinidae; genus Gymnosoma; species Gymnosoma rotundatum. Next base: position 101,754,437 of record OU744340.1, read on the forward strand.
TCTTTAGGTATAGTGGGTGGTTTACAGGCCCACAACCGGACACTGTGACTCATTCAGTGGATGAGCGCATACCTTGGTCAAATGATCTCACTTAAAGGGTTTTTTTTGCATTTTTCTCGGACCGTCTCGATATTGTCTGACCCGCGGGATTTCCTGTATTTTGCCTCTTGTCTTCCTCATCTTCTTCATCTCAATATCTCTTTTTCTTTCTCTCTCTAATTTCTACCTTAATCTTCTCTACTACCACTACTTTGTTAATAACTTTTGATTAAATGAAGGAGAATGTATCGTATATTGACAAATGTTTTATTTAATGTCGATAATTATGTATGGAATACAATATCAGATGAATGTCCGCCTCTATTAGCCTCACAAGTATGAGCCCTTTTGAGCACATTTTACATCACTTTCTCACACATTTCACATAATATTTCATTAAATGCATCAAAAAAGTGTTTTTTTTCTTTTTAAATGCTCAAGCGTTTCTGGTTTGTGTGCATTACAGATACAGAAGTTCGAAGCAGTCAAATCAGATCTACTTCAGGACTGCCAAATACGAACTGTCAAGGCTTAAAAGTATTAAAATGGGAGCAAAGCAAAGTAGTATATCTTCCCGGCGGAAAACCTTTACATATTTATTATTTAAAAGTAAAATATCACTTTTGCTATTTCGATCGAACAAAAAATTTTTTATTTGTTTTTCGTTCAATATTTAGAGATATTTTCATCTACAGTCTTTAGCATTTAGTTTCACCAGCGGACTTGATGCAACTTCTTAAAAGAATATGCGAATCGTAACGTAACTGTGAATGGTGAGCGCTACTGTGAGATGATATCTTACTTTTGTTTTGCCCAAAATGCAAGAGTTTGACTTGCATGACATGTGGTTTCAACAAGACGGTATCACATGTCACACAGCACGCGCAACAGTGGACTTATTGAGAGGCGAGTTCGGTGAACATTATATTTCACGTTCGGAACTGGTCAATTGGCCGCCTAGATCATGCGATTTAATGCCTTTAGACTGTTTACTGTGGGGCTATGTTAAAGCTCATGTCTATACAGGCAAGCCCGCTTCAATTGACGCATTGGAAAACAACATGAGTACCGGCCGAAATGTAGTTGCCAAAATTGGATGGACCATTTAAGGCGCAGTCAAGGCCAACATTTGCATGAAATAATCTTCAAACATTAAATTATATGTACCTTACTAACGATTCAATAAAGAGTTAATGCATTTTTCTGAATTTTATGTGTTTTTTTTTAACTTTCCTATAGCTTTTAAAAAATCGCCCTTTATTTGACTAATCTGACCACACCTTAAGTTTTTTATCGTTATCATATGATAACCACCGATGATAACAAACTTAAATGACATTTATTATTTTAAATAATAACAAGAAACTCATTGAAAAATTCACACACTGTTTTTACAAGTTTCGATAGCACTCAAAAAAAAAGTTTTTGATGAAAAAAACATACTCAATTAAAAATTTTTCATTTAGTTAAAGTAATAATAAAAATTAAAATTATTAAACTACACAAGTCAGTAGATTCTTTTTATAGCAAAATTCTACTAATAGCACGCTTATTCTTATACCCTCTTGTTTTACAACAAAAATTAATGATGATATGCAAAAAGTTTTTCACAATTGCAACAATTTTGGTACTTTTCAATGTCTGGCATTTTTAAGGTTTTTTATAAGAACCCATGAAGATCTAAAAATCAGAAATCAAATATCATTTTTAAATATTTTTTTATAAAAAAATTATTTTTCATAAGAAAATTTGAGTTTTTATTATTTATTTATTTTTTTTTTAATTGGTATTTTTCAATTTTTAAAAACTGATATTTGTTGCTGTTTTTATTGCAATTTTGTTTCATTTTGTTTTAAAATATGTTTGCATCTTCTAAAGAATAAGACATTAAAAAAAACACTCATTCCAAAAATTCTTATTCGAGTCACTCATCAAATCACGTTACATTGAAAAAATTTTTGGGAATCTTGTTTTGGAATATCTGAATAAACAATATAAAAAAAATACTGGGGTACAAAAATATTAGCTAAAAAATCTTTTTAAAATTTAACAAAACAGAAGGTTTTAATTTATTTTTTTTTTTTATATAGGATTTAAAATAATCAATAAACTATCTCCAAGCGGTTAAAAAATCTCTAGTATTGATTTTTAAAATAAATTACTCTTAGCACTTACCCTTCATTGGCGTTGGCAAATGAAAAGATTTTCATTAAATAAATAGTAAGACATAAGGTCAATCTCATATTTTAGCCCTTAATTAATAATCTTGCCGGCTAAAGTAACACAATTAAATTAAAAACAAAGTATTCGACACTAAATTTAAGCGAACGTAATATAAATTAGTTTCCTTTATTATTTCTCACTATTAATTCAAAAGCGATCTTTACGTCTAAACAGTCAAATGATGAGTAAACACAAGCTGTTGATGATTCTTAACACGAATGCTTCTTGTTGAAAATAAAATTGTTCTGAATGTTTTTGGATTTGATTCGGTTAGTAAGAAACTGATAACAGAAGAAAGGCAATAAAAAACAAACACCTAAACATTTTTGATTTTTTCTTTTTTTGAGAAAATCTTTTTAAACAATTTGTAAAATGTTTTTTGCACAAAATTACACAATTCATTTGAATTGGCAAACATTGGAATTCATTTCCAATTTAAATTGGTAAAATTAATTGCAGTTCATTTCCAATTCATTTGAATTGAATATACTTTGACTTAATTTTAATGAGTTCGAAAAAATGAATTGTAATTCATTTGAATTGATTTTGAATTTATAAAAATTAAATTAAAATTAAAGTTTTTAGTAACTTTGAATTTCAACATATAATTGATGCTTTTATTATTTCTACATATTTCAGTCATCAAAGTGCAATAACAACAAATGAGTGATTTCAAAGTCAATTCATATGAATTGGAAATGAATTGCAATTAATTTTACCAATTCAATTTTGCAAATTCATTTGAATTGATTAAAATTTCATTCAATTCTTTTTTTTTTGTGAAAAGAATTAATTCAAAATGTAGCTTATTCGTAATGAATTGAAGTCAAAAAAAGAATGATTCATTTACAACTCTGCTATCAACACTACTTTGAAGAATATAAACCAAGGCGAATTAAATACCAGGGGCCGCACGCATGGCGAAATAATACATGTGGTCTCGATAGCGAATTCATTAATTTCGCAGTTATACATATTTTTTATATATGGAGTTTGACATTTAGAGTTTACGGCGAAATTAATGAATTCGCTATCGAGACCACCTGTATTATTTCGCCATGGCCGCACGGCTACAAAAACCATGCGAATATAAATGAATTCGCCACCGCTATCACCTTATAATTAATTCGCCTTGATTTTGTTGTTGCAGAGCACCGTTGATGGGAAATATTGTTGACTAAGCAAGAGAAAGCCGGATTTAATTTATCCTTTTTTCATCATTTGGTACTTTAAATGAAGCTGTATCAGTTAGTTTCGTTCTTCTACATATGCACCAATACCTTAGATCTCACTTTTCGGTTTTCAAATTTAATTTTATAAAATTTAAAATTTGTATGTTTTACGGAAATTTTAGTTCTCCCATGATTAAAATATAGCTTTCCTTATTAACAAGCAAAGTGAAGGCTCATTTTTTTATTTTGTTGGTTCTATGAAAAAAAAATCAAAGAGTAACTGAGCGAAGTGGTTATTTTTAAAAGGGGAAAAATTATACTTTTTCTTTTCTTCAGTAGTGCTTTGTTATTTATCTAATTAACAAAAAAAGTTAAAAATTAAATTCACCTTTTGATTCCCCAATGCCGCTCAGGGTTCTTAGAAGTTATGAAATCAACCATTAATATTGCGTAAGACTCGATTATTAAGAAGAAGGCTGGCGACTTCTAACATCTTTTTAATACCTTCCATAATGTTTTATCTACAAAATTTGGTTTATGTGTTTTAACTACTTCTACAAAATATAAGAATAATTTTTTAAAAGTCTGTTTATTGCTTTTTATAATTCACTTATCTAGTGTATTTGATTTTAATGAGAGTTAATACCACTTATTTATCTATTTGGTTTAATTTTTTATGGTTAAATATTAAAAAAAAAGTTTTTTCAAGCTTAATTTTCAAGCTTAATTTTTTATGGTTAAAGATTTAAAAAAAAAGTTATTTTGAGCTTAACATAATTTATGTTGATTCTTTTCGAAAGATAAAAATATTTTGTTTGCCATAATTAACTTAACGTTTACACATTCAAGTGCAAGTAATTCAAGACATTGATTTTTTTTTTACTAATACAAACAATTTCTGATTGCGAGCGATTTTTTCACTTCCATGTTGGCAAAATGACAAGAGTAAAAAAATTGTTACCCTATAAGGGTTTTATTTTAATATTAATAAATAAGTTAAAAGTAATCAATATTAATATATAAAATAATATCATTTAAACCTTTGTACCGAAAATAATAATAGAAGAAGAAATCTAAACTTTGCCTTCCAGGGCGTTTTGACAATGTAAACATCAAGAAGTTGCAAGTGGTTACATTGTTTTTTTTATATTTTTGTTGTTAATATGAACACTCAATTTGTAATAAGTTATCTGCATGAGTAAATGAAGCAACTTAACCAAACTGAATGGATAACTTTTAAATATTTAGTTTACGAATAAAATTAGCAGGACGACCAACAAAAGCAACTGACAGTCAAAACAGTGTATTTAAAAATATTTCGCTTGCGAGAAAACACGTAATACCCTGGTCAGACATACGCTTTAACTGAGCTCAATTTACCATATAAAAATTCAATTAATAAATTGAGCAATTAGTTCTTAATTTTAACACTAATTGAATAAGATGCGAAATGCAACCCTTGCCAACAAGTATGCTTACTCTGGGAACTATGTTCAGTGAGAAGAAAAAATTAATAAATGTGACAAGCCGCAAGGAAAAAATATAAACAAACAAATAAAAAGCAAATTGCGTCTCATACGATAAGGGCTTTTGATATTCCCAACTTCAAAGCAACAACAAAAAAGCCATGTTGTTTTTGTAATAAAAAAAAATCAGCTAGCCAGACGACAGTACCTAGTAAAATGTAAGCTTAATTGAGCATGTGTGAATACCAAATTAAATTGCGCAATTAATATCAAATTAACGCCATTAAGAAAACATGTCTGAACAGGGTATAAAAGGTGTACCGATATAGCAGCTAATAACACAAAAAAAAAGAAATAAACTTATATACAAAGAGGTTAGTTTAGTATGACAAATTGTAAATTATTTTACAAAAGAAGTACATATTAGGAATTTTAATGCAGTTAGGCATTTTTATTATTACAATTATCGTTATATAAACTTGCTTCTAGAAACTCACTAAAATAAATAAAAATCTAAAGAAACTAGGAGAATTTTTGTATTACATTGCTTGCTTGCTTTTAATATAAAAGTGCATAATATTGTTAATGATAATTATCAATATTATTAAAAGTACACTTCTTATAATAAATATACCCTGTGCAGACATAAGTTTTGTATAAAATTTTCTCTAACTGAACACACTTCACAAGGGTTGTATGGGCAAACTTAATCAATTATCGACTTAAATAAGTACTAATTGAAAAATTTTTTAATTAATTTCTTATATGGTAAATTAAATTCAATTAGGGACTTAATTGCGTAAATTCCTTTATTGCGCAATTAAAATGTCTGTCTGAACAGGGAATTACTGGCAAGAACAGCTGACTCTTGTTCTGTTTTACAAAATAAGTTAAAAAATATTAAATACTTTGAATTGAAGTGTTTATTAGCACTTCCCACGAAAATATTTACATCACATAGTTGCTAGACTAAAATGGTGTGGCTTTTTTGTATGGCGATTTCAAAACCAAATATCTACACCTATAATTTTTTACAACCACACAGCACAAAACATGCATAATATTTATAGTTTTCGGTTTTAATTAAAAATATTTTGAATTGAAACTAACGTTTGTATAATAGTTAGAATAAAGCTGAGAAAACTATATAGGTACAAGTAAACGCCAGGATAATAAAACAATAAGCAAAATAAATAGGATAAAATAAACTAAAAGTTTTAGAAAAAAAAAAAGGAAAAATTTTGCCAATTTTGCAAAGTATTCGAAAAAAGGTGTTCACAATCGATGCCAAAGCTCTTGCAAATGCTAACTGTTGCATAACAAAATGCTTTAAGCATCGAATACCGTTTTTTCTGCTTGTTTATATATTTATTTTTTTTCTAAAATGCGTTTATTCTTTTTTTTTTATTTGGAATAGTAATGTTGTAAATTTTTATTTTACTCTATCGTTGCTAGTTTCTGCTGAAAATTTATTGAACAGACCTAATTTTTACATTAGAAATTTGTGTTTGTAAATTTGAAAGAATGAAGACAAGAAGAGGCTTTAAATGACAGTTTGCTTGTTTTTATTTGAAATCTGGAACTCTTCTAGTTTGTACGATCAAGTTTTGACTGCACGCTAGCTTTGAATCTCCATTAAATTTTAAAAAAATTTATCATTTCATATAATTTGAAAATATTTCATTTTTCATTTTTATGGCATTTAGCTTTGTCATTGTTTTAAATTCTCTCTAACTGAACACACTTCACAAGGGTTGTATAAGGAAATTTAATCAATTATCGACTTAATTAAGTACTAATTGAAATATTTATTAATTAATTTTTTATATGGTAAATTAATTTCAATTTGGGACTTAATTGCCTAAATTCCTTTATTGCGCAATTAAAACATATGTCTGAACAGGGTATAAAACTAAATGCCATTAAAACGAAAAATAAAATATTATCAAATTAAATTAAATGAAAAATGTGCCAAAATTTAATGGAGATTCAAAAATAACGTGCAGTCAGAACTTGACTGAAAGAGTTCTATATTTCAAATAAAAACAAGCAAAGTTTCTTTTAAAGCTGAACTTCTCTTAATTCTTTAAAATTCACAAAAACAAATTTTTTATGTAAAAATTAGGTCTGTTCAATAAACTACCGGCAGAAACTAGCAACGATAGAGTAAAATAAATATTTACAACTTTACTAGTCCAAATGAAAAAAGTTAATAATCGAATTTTGGCAAAAAAATAGCAAAGTAAAGGTAAAGTGCCGATAATAACAAACAACCATTAAAATAAATATCTAAAACAGCAAAAAAAAAAAGCGGTATTTAATTCCTCAAGCATTTTGTATTACAACAGTTAGCATTTGCAAGAGCTTTGTCATCGATTGTGAGTACCATTATTCGAATAATTTGCAAAATTGCAAAAATTTTTCTGTCTTTTATGTAAAAGTTTTAGTTTATTTTGTTCTGCTTCTTGTGTTTATTGTTTTATTCTCAGCTTTCTTGTAACTATTATACTAACGTTAGCTTCAATTTAAAATATTTTTATTTAAAACCGAAAACTATAAATGTTATGTATATTTTGTGCTGTGTGGTTGTAAAAAATTTCAGCTGTAGATATTCGGTTTTGAAATCGCCATACAAATTATGGCAAAAAAGTCACACCATTTTAGTCTAGCGACAATGTGATGTAAATATTTTTGTGGGAAGCGCTAATAAACACATTTAACACACTAATTTATTTTGTAAAATAGAACAAGAATCAGTTGTTCTGTTCATGGCAATAACTAGAGTACTAACAAATTTATTAACCTTCACATCTTATACTCTTTTTTACTCTTTCGCTGCTTCTTTTTAAGTACTAAAGTAAACACTTTCCAATAACCATTAGTAACAACTTCTTGTTATTAAACAGAATTATGTTCTACTGTCAAATTTTAATTGAGTAAATTACATTGAATATGTGTGAACAGTAAAATTAATTACCCAATATAAATTTTACTTGTCTAAATTAAAGCGTATGTCTGAACAGGGTATTATACTAACAGTAATTATAATTTAGAATACTTATAATGTAGAATACTCATAAATAAGATTCTTTAATATAGAAGTTAAAAAAGGTAAGTCGTTGAGGAATGTTTAGTTTCTGCAACAAATGCAAATAATTTTTTTTGTTTAAAAAAAATACTCCAACCAATTAATTGCCTTTCCCCTAAATCAACCGAAAGAAAAGCTGTTTTAATGTAAGAACCGAACAGAAAGTTATGAAAAAAGTAAACTGCCAGGTAAAATATTTCTTTAAGTTTCTCCTTTTATTCTTGAGTTTTTTTTTATTTGGTTGTGAATTTTACAATCTTTAAAAAGCATCTAATAAATCTTGAGAATAATTTAGGGGTATTTTTTTTTATTAAAACTAAGATCATAAAGAATTATTTCCCCAATAAAACTTATGGAAATTGGTTAGCAACGTAACCTATTTCATTAAAATTAGATAGTAGTGCCCATGGCGAAAATATACCAGGTGGCCGCAATGGCGAATTCATGAATTTCGCCGTAAACTCTAAATGTCAAACTCCATATATAAAAAATATGTATAACAGTTTATTGTATGGAGTTTGACATTTCACGTTTGCGGCAAAAATTATGAATTCGCCATTGCGACCACCTGGTATTATTTCGCCATGGTAGTGCCAATAAAAAGTTTTATGAGAAAAATTGTAAAATACTATGTTCCCATTTGTGATAACCTTGACATCGTTAACACCTGCCGTAATGTTTTATCTTCATATAATTACCTATGCTTCACTTATCTTGTGTATATTATTTAATGATAACGAATATCAAATTATCGCGTGCCCGGTTTTATTTTTTGCGGCGAAAGAATTCTAAAAATAAATTATTATAAAAACTTTCCATAATTTATGTTGTCTCCCAAGGCGAATTAAATACAAGGTGATAGCGGTGGCGAATTCAATTCTTTTACCATGTATTCTAACTGTCAAACTCCATATATAAAAAATTTATCTAACTGTTATACAGATTTTTTATATATGGAGTTTGACAGTTAGAATACCAGGGAAAAGAATTGAATTCGCCACCGCTATCACCTTGTATTTAATTCGCCTTGTTGTCTCCTTTAAAAAGAATAATAAACAAAGTTTCTCAAAATTTTTTTGAGAGAATGATTATGAATAAAATTAGTAGCTGGATCGATATTGAATGAAACTTAACCTCTGTGTTTAAAAATATTGCCACTAAGACTCCGTGTCAAGTTAACTGATTTTAAATAGTTTTTCTCGAATTTTATACGCTTTGGAGCCATATATATAATTTTTTTTAGTTACTTCACTAAACCAGATTTGTTACAAATGGTATAAAAATATTAGAGTTAGGCGTAGAGTTTTAACCGCTGCCTCGAAGGGCATTCCCCGATCTTGGTGGTTTTCAATTGCGAAGTTTTGGAAACGATGTCTCATCGATTGGAGTATTCAAATTTTTTTAGCTCAGCTGGTGTCTTGTCAAAGTTAATTTTAGCCTAAAGATGGACGGACAGACGGACATCGCTCAATCGACTCACTATGTGTAAGAACTTAGAGTATATATATATTTTTTATGAGGTTGGAAATGGATATAGATAAAACCTTTGAAGGGTATAAAAATTTATCGTTTGAACCGTAACCAGCAGACAGGTGCAATTAACACACAATGTATTCCACCGTAGCCACTATATCAGTAGGTAAATAACAAAATAATTTTAATTTAAAGGGAGCTATTTACAGTATATGATTTTAACATAATTCGTCACATCTTTAGAAGAGTAATAAGCAGGATCTTACATTAGTTACTTTTATCGTTATTAAATTAAAATTATATATAATTTAAAAACTTTAAGAGTGGTCTTATTGCGACGTGTAAAACCATGGCGAAAATATACAAGGTGGTCTCGATAGCGAATTCATTAATTTCGCCGTAAACTCTAAATGTCAAACTCCATATATAAAAAATATGTAAAACTGTTATACATATTTTTTATATATGGAGTTTGACATTTAAAGTTTACGGCGAAATTAATGAATTCGCTATCGAGACCACCTGTATTATTTCAAATGTGATATGAAGTTTATTTTTAACGCAAATGTTGAAATTTTTTAAATTTAATCAAACCTTGAAAATGTATATAAAAACATGTTTGAATGTAGCTAATCTTAACTTATTAATAAAATTTAAAATAAACAAGTTTGAAGTTTTGATTGAAAAAATGTAAAAAATATCGTTTTTTAACGACTTTCCGCAAAAAGGTGGTATTCTTTTTTTTGCTTGTGTAATTTAAATTTACTTTAGTAGTAGCAAATTGTTTAAACAATTTTAAGGACAAACTATAGCAAATGGGAATAAAAGCAAAACTAGGTAAACAATTATAACGGTTCCCCCTCCAGCCCTTTCCAACATTGCCAATTTTAGAACAAAATTTTAAAATTATTGTAAGATTCCTCAGAGTGCAAAGCATCGATTAAAAAAAGGTAAACGGTAAGTCTCCAAATTTTGGATACATACTGCAAAAAACATTTGACAGCCCCGTGATTATTTAAGGCCTCTTTTGTAAAAAAAAACAATTTTTTGGTACATTTTCCCTTTTCCGGGAATTTAAAAATTTTTATTATTATTACATAAAAATTTTGTTGGAATAGCCCGATGCGTTGTGATTTTTAATTTCTCAAAAACCCATCTTAACATGATTTTTTCAGTTTTTTAAAATGTAGCTCGAAAAAAATAATTAGAATATTATTAATCTAGACGTCATAAGCTTTCCTTTGATGCTACTTACATGCATATATTTAAGGAGCTTCCTAAACCTCGTGATTATGTCAGCTTATTTTTTTATATGTAAAAACCAAAAATGTGTATAAACACATTTTGTACCAAACTTCTTGGGTTTAACATATAAAATGAGCAAACAAAATCATGAACCTACAATTTGTAAATAAAATTCACTTTCAAAAAGTGTGTGACACAATTTTGTTTTATGAAAATTTTAAAAATATTACTACACCACTGTAAGAAAAAAATTTTTGTAAGAAAAAAAAATAATAAGTGTAAACAAAATATGACATCTGAAAACATAAACAAGAAAGTCAACTGATCTACTGCCACTACCATTGCGAAATAATACAGGTGGTCTCAATAGCGAATTCATTAATTTCGCCGTAAACTCTAAATGTCATACTCCATATATAAAAAATATGTATAATAGTTATACTTATTTTTTATATATGGAGTTAGTATATTAATCTGCCTTGGGTACCACCAAGGCGAATTAGTTACAAGGTGATATCGGTGGCGAATTCATTTATCTTTGACGGTATTCTAACTGTCAAACTCCATATATAAAAAATTTGTATAACAGTTAGATAAATTTTTTATATATGGAGTTTGAAATTTAGAATACCGGCAAAAATAAATTAATTCGCCACCGCCATCAAATTTTTTTTAATTTAATTTTTTTGATTGCTAATAGAAAACAAACAATTGAAATTCCTAGAGAAAACTACCACAACAAGGAACCGTATTTGCAGTTCCTGATGTGTATAATCAAAATATGTGTAAAAAGATAGTGAAATTATTGTTAACACATTTATAATTCCTTGGTTTTTTTGTAGAAGATTATGTTAGTCTTCAAATAATCAACGTGCAAGAATGGAACGGTGCATGTCATTTGGGCAAACTAGTGGTACAAAAGAATTTTGGTCACTTTTCCTGTATTTTTATTTTTATGTAACTTAATTTTTATAATTTTTTTATTCTGAAAATTTCAACCACTTTTTTTTCACCAAATATATTTTTTTATTTTGTTTGTTTTGTTTGCAATATTTTTTTGACAACATACATAATTTTGTAGCAACAAATTGCCTGTTGTTTTTTGTGTTGTTGGGTTGTTGTAGCCGTGCGGTCACCTGCAAGGCGAATTAAATACAAGGTGATAGCGGTGGCGAATTCAATTCTTTTCCCATGTATTCTAACTGTCAAACTCCATATATAAAAAAATTATCTAACTGATGTACAGATTTTTTATATATGGAGTTTGACAGTTAGAATACCAGGGGAAAGAATTGAATTCGCCACCGCTATCACCTTGTATTTAATTCGCCTTGGTCACCTGTATTAATTAGCCTTGGTGTGCGTGTTTATCATGTATTGTGTCAAAATTTGTTTACATTTATTTAAATTTTTATTTTGCTCTTGTTTTTTGCGTGTTTCTTTTCATTTTTATTATGTTCTATCAGGGATGGTAAACGAAATATTCAAATTACACTTTTCCAACTCAAGTTGCATTGAACATCCTTTTATTGATTTTGGTTTAAATTTACATTGTTATAGTCATTAAAAGGTCATTCTCTTACTTTTTTTATAATAATTAAAAAAAAATTCATATTAATTTTTAGTTAGAAAAATGATAAAATGTTACCAGCTTTACCGCCTCTGAACTGTTTTTTGACATAATACATGATTTTACACAAACAAAATGCCTGTTGTTGTTCTAATGTTGTATTTGTTGTAGACTTGCATGTACTTAATATAGACACCGCTTAGTGATATAGATATACTTTGGGTACCACTATTAAATTAACAGATTATTTTAATGAAATAGGTAAAGTTGCTAAGCAATTTCCCTAAGTTGAGACTTATCTTTATGGTCTTAATTTTAAATATTATTTTATATAATTTTTAAGGCCTATGCTTTTTAGATACACACAAAAACGTTAATATATCATGAACGGAAGGAGAAATTAAAAAAAAAATTGTCTATTTAGCTGTTAACAATTTTTATTGATTTATTTCTAATTTCTTCAGTCTACATAACTTACAACTAAAAGAACAAACTGAATTGTATTAGTTTTAAATAAAAATATGTATTTCACGAATTAAGTAAATTAAAATTAAAAAGATTCAGATTAATAAATTTTTATATTGTTACAACTAAAAATTTAAATATTTTTTTTTTAACAAAAAAATATATATCATAGAGAGACCTACACTAACAACAGATAGATTAGGAATGAAAATAAATTGAAAGCAAATTTATATTTAATTAAATATTGATATTTTATACACTTTAAAATTTTCATAAAAAACATTTTAAACTTTCAGGATTTAAAAATATAAATATTTTCAAGAAGCCGAAATCCAAAAGGTTTGCTGCCCTAGAATAAAGCGAATTAAATAAAAAAAAATTATGTTGATGGTTTCATAATCTGCTCTTTAAAACATGGGGGTAGTTTTTATGACAAACAAATTATGGCTGCTTTTCTTTACCCGCTCAATACATCTGTCTCCTACTTTTTTGACCTTTTTAAAACACAAATCACATTTTATTAACAATTGTAAAAAGAAATTAAATTCTTTGTTAAAATGAGATTAACATTGCATTAAGTTTTAAATAAAAAGTTTTTTATGAAATAAAAAAGAATCTTATTTGATCAAAAAGCAATGGGAACAACAGCAAAAATTATTATTTAAAAGGCTTAAAAAGAATCTTCAAAGTTAACAGCCAACAAAATAAAACAAACAAATTTCATAAACACAATTAACAGTGAAATGTAAAATCCTTTTAAACAAAAGCAGCTGAACATAAACACATAAAACAACTCTACATAAATCCTATAGAAAAAATCTTAAAAGTTTTTCTTTAACTTAATTACAACAAACAACCACAATATCCGATTTATGTACAAAAAACATGAGCAAGCAACGAACCCAACAAGTATCAAACGCAAAGAGCATTTAGTAAAAATACAAATAAATGAAGGCAGACTTGACTACTCCCTGTTTATTTTGGTGGTATTTATTTGTGATGACGTTTGTCAGGGGCAGTAAGAGAAGGATAGCAATACTTTATAGATATAGAGGAGCTTACATCTCCTGAACATAAACTGATTTTACAGTATTTTGTCCGTTTATTAAATGTCCTTGATAGTTTACTTTTGGGGTGCAAAGACATGAAAGATTCAAAAGTTTTGTGTAAAAATGGCATTTTTCTAAACTGGCGACCATAAGCATAGAGGAAAATGTTTGTGGTTTGCTAACTCGGGAGATACATAAATGGAAAAGAAAGAAAATTCAGTGACATGCAGTCACTTATTGAAGTCATAAAAGAATGTTGGAAAAAAATAATGTTTAACTATTTAAAGTCACCTTATGACTCACTAAAATGTCGTATATTCGAAGTTACTTTAAACCATGTATTTGCTAAATTTTTATTTTTTTTATTATTTGTATGATGCATGGCGAAATAATACAGGTGGTCTCGATGGCGAATTCATTAATTTCGCCGTAAACTCTAAATGTCAAATTCCATATATAAAAAATATGTATAACAGTTAGATAAATTTTTTATATATGGAGTTTGACATTTAGAGTTTACGGCAAAATTAATGAATTCGCCATCGAGACCACCTGTGTTATTTCGCCATGGTATGCTGTTTGTAAAAATGATTAACGGCAAAAATGAATAAATTCTTCGTTCTTATCAAGGCGAATCAAATATAAGGTGGTTGCGATGGCGAATTCATTGATTTTCGCTGTTAGTCTAACTGTCAAACTCCATATATAAAAAATCCAAGGCATTTTTTTTATATGTAGTTTGACATTCGGGCGTACGGCGAAAACTAACGAATTTGCCATCGCGACCACCTTATATTTGATTCGCCTTGGTTCTTATCAAGGCATATCAATACCATCAAGGCGAATTAAGTATAAGGTGATAGCGGTGGCGAATTCATTTATTTTCGCCTGTATTCTAACTGTCAAACTCTATATATAAAAAATTTATCTAACTGTTATACAGATTTTTTTATATATGGAGTTTGACAGATAGAATACAGGCGAAAATTATTAATTTCCGGCTTCACTGAATATCTGCGCAACATTTTTGGAGCAACGACTTTACTCATCTATTATCACTAGTCAAACACAACAAATCAAATAGAATCACTTAACAGGTGAAAGCGATGGCGAATTAATTAATTATTCGCCGGCATCATGTCAAACTATATACATATATAACAGTTCTGTTTAATATATCTTTTGTATGGAGCAAGGGGAGTTAATTATAAGATGATAGCAATGGCGAATTCAGTAATTTTAACCGGCATCCATGGCGAAATAATACAGGTGGTCTCGATGGCGAATTCATTAATTTTGCCGTAAACTCTAAATGTCAAACTCCATATATAAAAAATTTATCTAACTGTAATACATATTTTTTATATATGGAATTTGACATTTAGAGTTTACGGCGAAATTAATGAATTCGCCATCGAGACCACCTGTATTATTTCGCCATGCCGGCATCCTAACAGTCAAACTCCATATTTAACAAACTTGTATAACAGTTAGATAAATTGTTTATGTATGGAGTTTGACAGTTAGAATACCGGTGAAAATAAATTAAATAAATTCGCCTTGGTATGGAGTTTAACATTCAAGTTAACAGCGAAAATTATATTTTCGTCGACAATAAAAATACTTTTAAAATAATATCAATAAAAAATCATTTTCAACCAAGGCGAATAATATACAAGGTGATAGCCATGGCGAAATAATACCAGGTGGTCGCAATGGCGAATTCATAATTTTTGCCGCAAACGTGAAATGTCAAACTCCATACAATAAACTGTTATACATATTTTTTATATATGGAGTTTGACATTTAGAGTTTACGGCGAAATTTATGAATTCGCCATTGCGGCCACCTGGTATATTTTCGCCATGGTGATAGCGGTGCCGAATTCAATTCTTTTCCCATGTATTCTAACTGTCAAACTCCATATATAAAAAATTTATCTAACTGTTATACAGATTTTTTATATATGGAGTTTGACAGTTAGAATACCAGGGAAAAGAATTGAATTCGCCACCGCTATCACCTTGTATTTAATTCGTCTTGTTTTCAACTGTATGCAATCAGAAAAAAATTAAATTGCATATCACTTTTTTAGATTCAAATCAAAGCATTTTTTATTAAATTTTCTTTTTAAACATTTACCGCAAAAGCACTTTTTTTTAACGTATTAAATAAAATCCTGCTGATTGTATCAAACCAAACCGCAAACATGAAAATTGTTTTTGTACCTCTCAAAAGTACAAATATCCAAAATAAACAGGAAATTTATTTAAATGTAAATATTTATTTAGAATGTGATAAGCTGTCATTTAAATTCCTCCACTCCACCAGTTTAAATTTTTTTTCAAATTTACAAATAACAAAGGAATTACTCTCAAATTTAACACAGGTACACTAACGAATAAGAAAACATGAACATTCAACAACGAAAAAAGATAAAAATTTTAAACATTTTTCAATTTAACATTTAAGTGAAAAAGGACATCACAACTATTGACATAAAAAGTGTGAATATTCAAGAAGTATTTATAGACCACAAAAAACAAAAACAACGACAGATATTTTATATTTACTTATATAAAATAAACCGAACTTTACCTAGTAGTTATAATAATGAAACAAAAGTAGATAAAACAAAATACAAAGTCACCTTAAAACAATTGATCAATGAAAAAATCTAATAAGCTTCTAAATATACTTAAATATTAAGTTATTAATTTGCATTAGTCAGCTAAATACTCTTTTCAAAAGTATTTAACATTCTAAACTGAGAGGCAGAGCAGCAATCTTTTAAGAAACAAACTAATTCCCTTGTGTCTTCAGCAAAAATCGAAAGGATAAAGAGATTGCTATAGGAATTTGAATGATTCAAGACATATATAAGAATGAGAGGTTTTTGTTCTGAGGTTTTTGTTCTGCAACAATGGACTTGCACCCTGTCATCCAAAAGCACAAGAAATTTAGTAAACTTTTGTTTAGAAGTCTATTTTTAGAAACTATTTTACAGTTTTAAAATATTCCTAAACACAATATACAGTAGCTCCAAGCGAAACTCGTACACTTTAGACTAATTTTTAAACTATCTTTTAACATTAAGTAAGAAGCTCTTAACAAATAAAACTGTATTTATTTTATTAGTTCATTTTATAACAAATTTAACAAAACATAAAAACTTTAAATTATTATTCAATAAAAAATTTTTTTTAATAAAAACATAAAATAATAGTAATTTCTGTGACAAAGCCAAACTCGTACACCACACTTCAATCAAATATTATTTTGTTGGTTTTAAATATTATTATTTGGTGTGCATGCCTTTATTTTTTATCACCATTTTTAATCTATTTGTCATACTGCGCACAAGGTTTTCGCAAAAACTCGGTTCAATTTTGCCCCATTCGTCCTGAAGAACTCTTTTCAAGCCATCCTTAGAACTTATTGTTTGACTACGAATTTTACGATCGAGATAGCTCCACAAATTTTCGACTGGGTTTATGTCTGGACTCTGGGCTAGTGTATCCATTACATGTGGACAATTATAAAGTAGCCATGATCGCACATTATAAGCCTTATGCTTAGGTTCGTTGTCTTGGTAAAAATAAAAGTTTTCACCAAGACAAAATTTCTGCTTACAAACTGGCAATCTTTCTTTTAAAATGTTCAGATACATATGCTGATCCATGGTACTATCGATAAATTGTAAAATACCGGGCCCAGATGCAGAAAATTATCCCCAAACCATTACTGACCCACCACCGTGCTTAACTATTGGTTTCATGTTTTAGACAAGCAACTCCTCATTGGATTTTCTCAATACAAAAGGTCTTCCATCTGAACCAAACAAGTTGAATTTACTTTCATCTGTGAATAATACTTGCTTCCAAAATGAAAAATCCTTTGTTTCATGTTCCTTGGCAAATCGTAACCTTCTCTTTGATTTCTCTTATTAATCAGAGGTTTAACTCTTGTCCTTCTACTATTGAAATTAGCCCTTTTTAATATGTTTCTTATGGTCTGTGGGCAACATGTTTTTCCTAAGTCTTTCTACACAACTTCTACGAGTTTCGGAGCACTTAAAAATGGGTTCCTTTTTATTTGACGTAAAATATATTGCTCGTCTTTAGCAGAGAAAATTTTGTTATATGCACTTACTTCTTGTTCGCAATCCTCTCTTCCATTTTACACCTTTTTATAATATATTGCACTGTTGATAGGCTTCTATCAACTATCTCAGATATTTATCGCAGCGATTTATTATTATTATGATGTTGAATTATTAATTTTCTTACTGCGACAGAAGTTTTTCCTCTCTGTCTATCCATTTTGTTCTCTTTTGTAACTCTTTCAAACAAAAAATCATATAAATGACAATAAAAAAGGTAATAATGGGAAAACTCCCTAATTTTTTTAATTATTTTTACGAAATATCCCGAAGTTAGATGCAAATTAAAAGAATGTTGCCAAATTAAATAAGACTGTACGAGTTTGGCTTTGGCGTCGAAAGTTGGCACTTTTTAAAATATTTATCTGTATTTTAATAAATAAATTTATATTCAAAATTTCGTTTCTGATATTTAATTAAGTACATAGTTTTGTACTAAAATTAAGTAAATTTATTTTATTAGCCTATTTAGTTTTAGACATATAACATAAAGAAATTTGTTTTCATAGGTGTACGAGTTTCGCTTGGAGCTACTGTATTTCAAATCAAATAATTATAGTTTTTTTAAATCACGATTATTTGGTTTTTTTAACTACCAAAATTTTTTATATTCACAAGATACTGAAAGTGTGTTTCAATTCTTTTCCCATGTATTCTAACTGTCAAACTCCATATATAAAAAATTTATCTAACTGTTATACAGATTTTTTATATATGGAGTTTGACAGTTAGAATACCTGGGAAAAGAATTGAATTCGCCACCGCTATCACCATGGCGAAATAATACAGGTGGTCTCGATAGCGAATTCATTAATTTCGCCGTAAACTCTAAATGTCAAACTCCATATATAAAAAATATGTATAACAGTTATACTTATTTTTTATATGTATAACAGTTATACTTATTTTTTATATATGGAGTTTGACATTTAGAGTTTACGGCGAAATTAATGAATTCGCTATCGAGACCACCTGTATCATGGCGAAATAAAACCAGGTGGTCTCGATAGCGAATTCATTAATTTCGCCGTAAACTCTAAATGTCAAAATCCATATATAATAAATGTGTATAACAGTTAGATAAATTTTTTATATATGGAGTTTGACATTTAGAGTTTACGGCGAAATTAATGAATTCGCTATCGAGACCACCTGTATTATTTCGCCATGGCTATCACCTTATACTTAATTCGCCTTGGTGTGTTTAGTGCAATTTAAGAGCGAAAAATTTGTTTTGAAAATTTGATTTACCAGCTCTGATGCATCAAAAGGGAGATATAAAACAATTATACACAAAAAAATTAAAAATGATACCTAAGTAGCAGCGTCGCTACAACAATACCACTTCAATCGAAAACGCAAATATTCGGGCGACAGAGAATTAAAAAATAAAAAAAATAAAGTACTACATACATATAATTTTACATTAAAATGTCATCGGCTTTTAATAGGTTAAGCATTCTTTCTAATATAGCCTTTTCTTAAAGATCTCTTTAAAAGCTCTTAAATGATACCCATATTGATATTTAAGAAAATTTTAAAAGTTCAGAGGCCCGTAACTCGGAAAATATGAGCGAGGGCCAATTTTTTCTCTTGCTGTTTTTTTCTCATTTTTTAATTCTCTACCGTCCCATATATTTGTTTTTTTGTCTTTGTTGGAGTTCACTGTTCTAAATGATATGAAGAAATTAGTGGAAGGCGTGGTGTTTTGCCCGCTGCCTCGAAGTACATGTACCGATCTTGCTGATTTTCAAGGTACCCTGAAATAACTCCCAAATAAAATAACTCCAATGCAAAAACTCCCAATGAAATAAGCCCCAACAAATTAACTTACTCCCAAATGAGATCCAACAAAAGTCCCAACAAAAGTGAATTAACTCCCAATACAACTTATAATTGGACCCGGGCACCTCCCGATGAAACAAGTCCTTAATTTTGATATCATACCATATATCATAAATATATGATCAAGGCAACCTATATATACCATAGAGATTATTGAGCCATTCTGGCCTGTGTAGCCGGTCTTCGACCATATAAAAGGGCCTAACCTCTATAGTATAACAAACCCCGGCCACGTTCACGAGAAGTTTCCAGCATAGCCGAATAACTCCCAATTTGTATGGGATTTTTGACTTTTCAGTGGGAGTTATTTAAATTTTTTTTTAGTTAATTCACGGTACCGATTTCCAATGAAATCTCTTTTGACTCTTTGTCTTATTGATTGGCATATTCAAATTTTCTCTGGCTGATATAGTACCTTGGCAAACTTGATTTCAATACTACACGGACAGAAAGACTGACTTCGCT
Source organism: Gymnosoma rotundatum (assembly GCA_916610165.2). Classification (NCBI taxonomy): domain Eukaryota; kingdom Metazoa; phylum Arthropoda; class Insecta; order Diptera; family Tachinidae; genus Gymnosoma; species Gymnosoma rotundatum. The sequence goes on from OU744340.1 coordinate 101,774,700, forward strand.
ATTTATAAGAACTCAGATACTTTATCTTTCCATTGTTTGTGGTGAAGAGTATAAAAATGGCATTATAAAAAATGTAAACAATTTCAGCTGAGCTTTTGCATGTATTTGATTAAGATCAAGGCGAATTAATTACAAAGTGATAGCGGTGGCGAATTCATTTATCTTTGCCGGTATTCTAACTGTCAAATTCCATATATAAAAAATCTGTATAACAGTTAGATACATTTTTTATATATGGAGTTTGACATTTAGAATACCGGCAAAAAAAATTAATTCGCCACCGCTATCACCATGACGAAATAATACCAGGTGGTCTCGATAGCGAATTCATTAATTTCGCCGTAAACTCTAAATGTCAAAATCCATATATAATAAATGTGTATAACAGTTAGATAAATTTTTTATATATGGAGTTTGACATTTAGAGTTTACGGCGAAATTAATGAATTCGCTATCGAGACCACCTGTATTATTTCGCCATGGCTATCACCTTATAAATTATTCGCCTTGATTAAGATATACTTTGGAACTCGCTGGAAATAACAAATTCCATAAAAAATCTGCTTCAGTGTTTGATATTTCAAGTGAAGGAAAAAATGACTGAATTCGTCGCTGTCATCAGTTGCCTTATCCGTTTGAATTGATTAAAATTTCATGCAAAATTTTGTTGTTGTGAAGAGAATTAATTTAAAATTTAACTAATGCCTTTGCCAATTTCCTAAAAATATTCATTATTAATCTTTCCAATGCCTTACTAATCCCCGCTTCCCAAGAATATTAGAAAAGAGATATTTTTGTAATTTGTTACTTGATAATATTTTATTTACTTTATTTATCATTGTAACGGTAAATTTTATTTAAAACTATAACAATTCATTTATTTCAAGGAGCTTCTCCCTTGCACTAAGATGATAATAAGTCTCATGTTCCGTCCTTCTTCCTCAGATTCTTCAAAAAACTTTTCCGAATCTGAAGCCTCTTCAGCGTTAGGTATAGGTGGAAGCATGAAAGAAAGGTAATAACTTTTTTTGGAGTAGGATCTATATTAGTAAATAGTGGGTTCGGCGCAATAACGTGCAACGTTTTTTTCTACAGTGTAAAAGTAGAGTTCGTAAATTTTATAGTTATATAAACCATTTTTAGGATCGCATTGGAGATCACTCTTAAAAACCCTTTTATACTTTTTTTTTACAAAAAATTTTACAAAAAAGGTCTTTTTTTAATTTCGGGCGAAATCATTTTTAGATAACTTTTAAAACAAAATTTTTCTAAGAATTAATATAAGTAGCTGCTAATATAGCCTTACACACAAAAAAAAATCAATAAAAAATCTTTATTCGTTTAGCTACAAAAAATATATTGCAAACCTCTTAAAATTGTATAAAGTCAATAAAAACGCATGCGATTTATATATTTTTCCTGTTTTAACAGTGTCCCAAAACGACAAATCTTAACCAAAAGCCTTGAAAATTTACTATACGATGCAGAATTTTGTTATCTGTCCGATGCGGACTTCAATTTTTACTGTTTTAATTATTGGCCTAATGTCGGGCTAGATTGGCAAAATACCTCTATGTGAGATATTTCAGTATAAAATTATTATATTAAATTATTATTATATATATAGATTTATATATATATAAGTTATATATTTATAATGAGCTCGTTTTAGAGTCGATAATAATTGCTTTGTCGGGAGAAGATGGTACCCTAGCCGCGACTCTTCTGAACGAGTCTCTTATGACTCGCGTTTTCGACTTATTTTCGACACTATTTTCAATAGTACATATAATCAAATACGAAACTTTTTCGAGTCATTTTCTAGCCGTATGCGAGTCTTTTTCGAATCATATTATTATGATTTTATATGTTTTCTTGACGACATCTTGCTTAAAAACTTGCTTTAAAATTGCGTGCAACCTACGTCACAGCTTTCAATTCTTGTTAGTTTTGACAAGCAGTATGTGTAAATTTCTTGAACGAAAATTGAACAAAAACTTGACCGTGTGACTGCACTATTAAAAATTTACTTTAAAGTTGTATCCAAGGCACATTAATTTTACAGGTAATAGCAGTTCTAAAACAACTACAACAATAAATTAACAACATGTATTTTGTTTGTGTAAAATATATTTTCAGATGTCAAATTCAAATAACGCACAGTGGTTTGAAAAAGTTTTATTTGTTTTTTTTTTAAAAATTGGGTATCTTATAAACCACTTAATATATCTCAACGAAATTCTACAGAGGCAGAGCAGAGCTGTTTCGCAGTAAATGTACGGACGGTCAGACCCCTAGGGTGATTGAGGGCTTCTGGGTAGGGCACCAAATTTGGTTACGTTGGACATTTTATTTTTAAAATGTCCAACGTACCCAAATGTGATAAGAAGTTTATTTTTATCTCAAATGTTAAGATTTTTTTAAACTTAATCAAACCTTGAAAATGTCGATAAAAATATGTTTAAATGTAGCTAATCTTAACTTAGCGTTTTTGGCGTAGTACGCTTATTAATTATCGGGTTATTACTTTAGGACATTTGCTATATTATTAATAAAATTTAAAATAAATAAGTTTAAAGTTTTGATTGAAAAAATGTAAAAAATATCCTTTTTTAAGGACTTTCAACAAAAAGGTGGTATTCTTTTTTTTGCTTATGTAATTTAAATTTACTTCAGTAGTAGCAAATTTGTTTAAACAATTTTAAAGACAAACTAAAGCAAAATTAGGTCAACTATTATAACGGTTCCTCTCCAGCCCTTTCCAACATTACCAATTTTGGAACAAAATTTTAAAATTATTGTAAAATTTCTCGGAGTGCAAAGCACCGATTAAAAAAGGTAAACGGTAAGTCTCCAAATTTTGGCTACATACTCCAAAAATCATTTGACAGCCCCGTGATTACTTAAGGCCTCTTAAAAAAAACAATTTTTTGGGACATTTTCCCCTTTCCGGGAATTTATATGGTAAAACAAAAAAAATTAAATTTTATTTCACCATTTGATTAAAAACTCTTTTAGCTGCATTACTTAAAAATTTTGTAGGAATAGCTCGATGCGTTGTGATATTTAATTTCTCAAAATCGCATTTTAACACGAGTTTTTCAGTTTTTGAAAATGTAGCTCGAAAAAAAATAATTAGAATACTATTAATCCAGACGTCATAAGCTTTCCTTTGATGCTACTTACATTCATATATTTAAGGAGCCTCCTAAACCTCGTGATTATGTCAGCTTATTTTTTATATGTAAAAACCAAAAATGTGTATAAACACATTTTGTACCAAACTTCTTGGGTTTAACATATAAAATGAGCAAACAAAATCATGAAGAGGCGAAGCCTACAATTTGTAAATTAAATTCAGTTTCAAAAAGTGTGTGAAACAATTTTGTTTTATGAAAATTTTAAAATATTTCCACAACACCACTGTAAGAAAAAAATTTTTTTAGGAAAAAAAAATAATAATAAGTGTAAACAAAAAATGACATCTGAAAACATAAACAAGAAAGTCAACTGATCTACTGCCACTACCTAGTATATTAATCTGCCTTGGTTGTATCTCTATTTTCTTTACGAAATTACATACATATGTATTTTTACGAAAAATAAAATATGTATTTATTTGAATCATTGTTTCATCGTTAGACTGTCCTAAATATGTCTCTAAAAAAAAAAATTCTAAAAACAGTCGCATATCAAACATTTGCTTTCTATACCTATTGTTTGTTAAACAAGACGCTTTCTTTGCGTTTGTTGGGATTGTATTCGAGTCACTTTTAAGGCGCACAACTGATCAGTTTTAAGTCATCTTGGATAGTCTTAAAAGACTCACTTTGGTGATTGTTGTTAAAAAAATCTTCCAAATGCTAACTGGGTTTCTAGGATCGTAACGAATTAAATCAAAAAAGAATGATTCATTTATAACTCTACATGTTTTTATATTTTTTGTTTCATTGTGTTATAAATATAGTTACGTACATACTTAATTTGAAAAATTCATATTTTTTAATCATTTTTTTTTCATAGGCGGTTTAACTAGGAACGTTTATATTCACGTTTATATATATAAATATATATATTTTTTTTTGTAGCTACAATTGCTAGTTTTTTAATAAATTATTAAATCTCTCTAATAAACTTGAAAAAAAAAACAATAAAATGGTAAAAAAGGTTGGCCCTAAAGTAAGCAAACTGCGAATTACACAAAAGCAATTAGAGGTACGGCTTGAACAGGAGAGATTGCAGCAAATCGAAGAAAGCAGTTCGTCGACATTTGAGAGTATATCTTCTGGATCAACTTTATCTAGTCAAGAAACTATAGAAGAAGAAGAAGGAGTGCTTAATTTACTCGAAGCCTTACATCTAAGTGAAAGCGAGTCAGAGGATGAAATTGATAATGATATTGTACCAGAATATTTACAACAACCCCGAGTTTACTCAGAAGTCGACTTTTTTGAAAATCTTGGAAACGTACCCGATGTTGAGAGTCTTTCAGAAGATATTTCATTACCTTCAGTAGAGTCGGCAAAAAAGCTGCAGCGTGTTGCTAATCGTAATGCAGACACTGGAAAATTTGTTAACCCATTGACTGGCTTAGAAGAATCGAATGATTCGGGAAGTTCCAAGCCTGATGTCGAAGAAGCAGTAGAAGAAGAAGAGGAAATAATTCCAGAGGAAGAGGATACATCACTTGATTTTCAGTTTTCCCGAGAAAGTAAAGTTGATATTTTAGATCTGGACGAAGATAAGAAACCCGATGAATTTGACACTTTAGAAGCTCTTTTTGAACTACAAATGGAGGCCCAAAAACCAGAAGTTATAGAAATTGATTTCGAAGCTTTGGCACGTGAAGAAGAGGCCAAAGCTATACAGAAGAATACTTTAACATTTTTAACCAATTTGATCAATAAAGTAGTGAATTTTGTGGAATATCTAAGTCCAGAAAAGATTCTTCAACAAAACCTTGACAAACGTAAACTTATTTTAGAAATTGCAGAAAAGATTCAACATTATCATTTTGCAAAAAGTCAATGCAGCTTTTTAAATATGCAAACTGTAAAACATTTTCGTCGTAAAAAGTCTTTTCGTTCAATACTGGAGGATAATGAGAAAACTTTGAAGCGAGACAAACAAAATTTAATAAAATCCAAAGAACGTTTGAATGAAATTTTGGCAAGGGAAACAAAATTAATGCATACAACAGAAGCCTTAACGGAGAATATGACAACCCAATTCAATGCGTTAAAAAATGATGCTGAGTCTGAAATCCAAGCATTTGAAAGTAAAGTGAGAAAAAGTCTAGGTCGGGACAATTGGCCCAAATTGAATGCAGTAATGTTTTGATATTTAATTTTGTAAAAAAAAAATATATTAATCAAAAATCTTGTTTTTTTATGCAGGAAATTGACAAAATGCTTAAACAAATGGCCAGATATCGACAAGAAGTAAGTGAAGCTAGATTTAGTTTGCTTTTACAACAGCACACAGGAGCAAAATTAACAGGAGTAAGTTTTTAGGATTAAAGATAAAACTGACATTTTTAAAAATTCCAATTCTCATGCCTTTTTAAAGTTAATAAAAAAAATGGAAGATTTGGGTGATGGTTTAACTATGAGAGGATTCTCTACCCTACAAGCTGAAACTCAAGCATTAGACAAGAAAATAGAAGGTACTTTCAATCATAATTCTTAATAATATATTTGATTTTAAGATATTTGAAACTTCTTTAAGAACGTAATGGTGATCTGAATAAACTTTACTTACGTTGCCGCAACGACATTCATATTTTGGCCCATTTCAAGGAAAACCAACAAATACTTGCCGACACCATTAATATACAGAGATCGATTTTAAATAGTCTAATTGACGAAAAGCGTAGATTAAGAGAGAGCTTGTTTTCTTTCAAGTTAAAGCGCAATCGATTGCATTCTAAAATTAATAAGCTGAGTGTACAGGGCGGTTTATTGGATAAACCAGCCTTGATGTATGATTATGACGTAACCGATAAACTAATAGAGGAAAAAAAGACAATGATTGATTATTTGAAACAAAATTATTCAGTGACTCAAAAGAAAATAGATACACTTCTTGAACAGAACACAAATGTCAAATTATAGATTACTAATCAATTTTTACAATTAGCAGAATAATAAACAGAACTAAATATTATTAACGAATTACAGAAATAGGATTTTATTTTAATTGCTCTATGATTGTTCATAAAGTTCTGTCGATAGTAAAATGTCATTTTAAAGTAAAACGTAAGACAACAAAGAAATGCAAAGTCGCAAACTATTAGGAAAATGGATCGTTCATATTACCACAAATTTTCCAAAAAAAAAAAAATTAAAATAAAAAATAAAAAAACAGACTGCAAAACAGGACGGACAAAAATTAAAAAATAAGTTATAAAATTTTAATGAACCTCTTTTAAATTCAGTTGCGTGGTTCTAACGGTTCAAAAGATAAGTCCATTTACATTAAATTACATCATCTGTGGGGACACAATTTTAACTATAATTATAATTCTTTATGGTGTTTGTTGTAGTTATATAGTTGCATACGTGTTGGGTAATTTTCAAAACAAGGCCACATACTATTTTAATTATTTATACTTGTAATTGCGGACAAGTAATACACACTAATACTAGAGTTCGCCTTGTGATCGAAATTCGACCAAGTTTGTTATTAAAACCATTTTTGTTCGTTAATATTCGGGCATATTCCCGATGGCGTTCTTATTTTAAAATGAAATAAAAACGACATTTTAGAATCATCGTTGTCGTTATCGACAAAAATCGACACGTGTCAGTATTCTCTATTGAAAAACAAAGAAAGAAACGCTAGTATTTTGTCGCCTTCATTTTCATTTTCATTTTTAGTAGCGACATTAAAACGAGAGGTTTAAAAAATAGAAAATGAAAATTACAACGTTGCGGCAGTTTGAAATTTTAGTTTCAGAAATTGATTAAATCCTGAATATGCAAAGGGTTTTAAAAAAGGCATAAAACCATTAAATTTCAATGGTTTTTGAAAAAAATAAATCCATTTGGACCTCCAGTCCGTGATGGAGATGGTTGGCACAAATAAGTAAAACTAAATACACTACAAGTTTTTACTAAAAATTTGAAAATATATAACTTAATTTAAAGGTGGGGAAAGATTTAAAACTTAAAGTGAAAATGAATCTGGTGACCAACAAATCTGTGGCCAGAGCAAGAGGAGGAGGGATTGTTAAGAAGATTTCACTGTCATCTTTAGAAGAAACCTGATTGGCTTTACAAATCTTTTAAAAAAATTCACATAGGTTCAAACAATTAAAAATATGTAACTCTTACACTGAATCCAGACTGGATAAAATTTTACCGTTCTGCCGTAAAATTTTCCCATGCATAGTTATGTCGACTACTTATTCATCTTCACTTGAACTTGAAAAATAAAATTCTGTACCACACATTTTGCTTTTAAATAAAAAAAATGTAAGCTTTAATAGATAACACAAAATAAAGCGTCTTATATTTTGTAGTGCTATCAAATTTATTTTTGGTTTTGTTGTAGTTTTCGATAACTTTTAATCGTCGTTTTTGTCCTATTTCAGGAATACCATTTTAGAAACGAAGCGACATAAAAACGACGACATAAAAACGACTTTTAAAACGAAAACGATAACGGGAATACGCCCGATTATATGCAAAGTCATGTTTTGAATACATGTGTATTTTTTAACTGTTTAGTGGAAGAAATATAACGGGTCATTTACTTTTTAAGTACTGAACCAATTTAAAGACGGAACAAACAGGTGAAAGTATAAACAAAATCGGTTGAAAAACAGAGAAAAAATATGATCCCGAAATATGTGTTCGCCTATTTACATATTAGTATTAAAATGGTTGACTGTAACGGTTTAAAATTATGTCATTTATGGGTACACCATTTAATATTTATATTTTTTTTTAATAATTTCTAAGCAAAAATCCCGTACGAGTATATGATAAATTTCTTCGTTTTTTTTTTTAATCACTGCAGAAAGTGAAACAAATTTAAAAAAAACCAGCAAGGGTGACATATTCGGCTATGCTGAATCTTATATTCCCTTCACCATTTATGTTAATCTAGTTTAGTGATGTGACTCCAATAAAAAAAGCAAATATTGAAGTGACAGCGAATTTAAAAATCAGAAAACAAAATTAAGGTGCCTATTATGGGAAACTATTGATCTTCGACTGTAGTCGAAAGAGCTGATCGAACAAAATTTCATTTGATATTATTACACACATTCGACAAAAATAGTGCTTTTGAGAATTTTACTCAATTGTCACAATTTGTAATAAAAAAACAAAAATTTACAAATAATTACATTTACAATAAGTTTTACAAACTGACACATACCACCAAAAGCAAAATTGTGTTCGGTTAAAAACTCGTTGCACAACGAAATTTTCGACAGTGCTACCAACTTATAATACGAATTTGACAATAGATATTCGATTTTCGTTAGCCAGCGAAGATCAAAAATCGAATGCAACTCATAATAAAGGCCTAAGTACTACATGTGTATAATTTTACATAAAAATGTCACCGGCTCTTAATGGGTTAAGCGTTTTTAAAAAATTTTAGCATTTCCTTAAAGATCTCTTCAAAAGCTTTTTAATAATACCCATATTGATATTTCAAAAAATTTTTAAATTTCATTTTAAAATTGAAAATAAGGGCGACCGCGAATTTTTTCACATGATGTTTTTTTTCTTATATTTTATTTTTTATCGCCCTATATGTTTATTTGTTTTTTTATTGGAGTTACTTTATTCTTCCAAATGACATGAAAAGTTCAAGGTAGGCGTGGTGTTTTGCCTGCTGCCGCGAAGGAAATGGACCGATCCCGCTGATTTCCAACAGCATCTCTTCTGACACTATATCTGATCGATTGACATGTTTATTTATTTATTTTTTTTTTTTTTTTGTGACGGACGTCGCTCAATCGACTTCGCTATGCATAAGAAGTCAAAATATATATACTTTATGGGGTCGAAAATGGATATTGTAGAATTTACACCCTTTTTCCACTTTTTGTGGTAATGGGTATAAAAATGTTAGGTTTCCAGGCATAACATTCGTGTGGAAGGCAACTAGAACAAGCAAAATATTAATTCATAGCATACTTTCAGGCAATAAAAAAATTACAATTTGTTTCAGATGGGGAAGACAACATTAGACGAGATTATAACTCTATTGAACTTTTTGAACATAACTGAACTTCAAAATTAGAAATTTTTTTTAAGTAAAAGACCTAAATCATATTTTCGCTTTCAGAAATGTTCTCTAATTTTATTAAATTGTCCATTAAATATCTTTGAGGAAAAAAGTTATTTTATTTAATGACGAAAAAGTTTTTTAAGACCAATTTGGTGCAGTAAAATTTTCAGGCTTCTTTAAAATAAAGTTTGGATGTTAACTTTTTGAATGCTGTATTCATTTGCTTACCTTTTCACCAGAAACTTTTATTGCATTCTTCCTACTGTTTTTTTAATGGTAACAATGACAAGGGGAGAATGCTGAAAGAGAATTAGTGCATTTTGGAATTCTTTGCCAGCTTCAATAACTATTTATATTTTCAAATATTAAACAGTAATTTTTGTTTCTTTAATACATTTTTGATAATGAATAGAGCGATTCCTATCATGATAAATAACATAACAAATACAAACTGTTATTGCCATTTGTAATACTGGGCTATTTGGCCTATTACGTTTAAAATTCACTGAAATTAAGAGATCAAATGAATAATTAAAATAAATGTTAATTTGTAAGTATGTTTACTTGTTCCTTACGCTTTCGTGCTTGGCAGAATGTAATGAATTTTTGCACATACACTGCCAGCAAGCCCGCCATATTTGCCGATTTATTGAAATTTTCACGAATTTTTGTCTTAAAATTATCAAAGTAAAGATTAGCAGATTTTTGCTTTTTATTGAGAAACTCTTACTGTGTTTTAAGAGTTTCTCGAATAAAATATTACTTTTGGGCATCAATACAAAACTTGTAATAATAAAAAAAATATCGTTAAGAAATTCGTTGTTTCTTGGAAATTACACACAGAAATTGATGACATAAAAAAAGGAGCTGATCAATTTCTTCATACCACATTGCTTCAAACTAAATTAGTTTAATGTGTTTTTCATGATATTATCCAAGGTTAAACATTTATTAAAATTCTTGAAACTAAGAAAATTTAAAAACTAATTTTATAAGTTAATTAAAATCGTCAAATAATATTGAAATGATAGATCACAAGTTTCTGGTATATAGTCATTCCTTTATAACAAATAATCGTGATTTTGCATTGATAGAAATAAAACTGAAAAAAGTAAAATTAATTACGCAACCCTGACCATTATAATAAATTAATTGGATAATGCAGCGAAATACATACATATTTTTTCGTACAGCGAATGTCGCAGCATATTTTTTTTTTTAACAAAATATTTAATGACAAAATGTATGAATGTATATACCGCTGGTGAATCTCTCACCTGGTTCCACAGGCAAGAAAAAAGATTTAAGAAAAATAAACCTTATGGAATATTTTATTAAACTGATGTAAGTGTCTCTAAAGGCCTGGATTCACTACCATACTCAGTCGTATGAAATGTCAAAAATTGCATGTGTGCTCAAAATGTATGACAGTATGGACTAAAAGTGTATCTGTGTGACAGACTTTTTGACAAATATGTACGATTGTATAATCTTTTATAATCTTTTGAAATAATTCATAAAAAATTTTTCTCTATGTGATCAGGGTTGATTTTTTTTAAGATGAGGAGAAAAAAAAACAACAAAATATTAAAACCATTAGTTTTTTCATCTTTTTTCAAATTCTGTCAGATATTTGTGTGATTAAATCGCACGATTGTGTATGATTCACTTCACTGGCCTTAATGAACCAAAACAAATAAAAATATTGATTTGTTTTCACCATAAACGACCAAAAGAACAATAACGGAAGAATTTTATTTGTAAAACGGTTACTTTTCTTACTTTTCTATATTATGTTACGTTACGAATTACTTGTTCGGTTTATTATTTTTGTTAATAAAAACATTTTTAATTTTATTGAATATGGGTTTTTTAATTTGCCGATTTTTTTGTCGCTGATAAGACTCCTGGTTGTTAGTAGAAAAGAAAAGGATATAGAATCTCTGTTAGTGTTGCCGTTTAGTTACATTTTTACATTTTTTGTACATTTTAAAGGCTCCAAGTAATATGTAAATTTATTTTATATTTTACAAATTATTGTAACTTTTTGTAGAGACACGAACTAAAGGAATATTACTCAAAAAGTTGTTGTTTCATTATTTGAGGTACCTATCTGGCAGCTGTTTCTCTTAACACATCAATTCTATTTTAATTAAAAATGCTATAAAAATTCACTTAAAAATTAGTTGGAAATAAACAAAAATAACGTTGATGAAGTTGTACTCTGTTTAATTAGTAAAAAATCATGAAATGCTTCCTTCTTCATGTTTACAAACAACAAAATGTTTCTGGCACGAATTTTTTCCTACTGTAAAATAATATTGGCCTTTCGTATTTCGTGCGGAAAACTAAAAAATAAAATTGTTATTAACTTTTGAAAAATTGTAATACTAAGTAGTGGTACCGTATCAATGTCTCAATTTAGAAGAAAGTTCTCTGTCTATATGAGAGTTCAGTAACTGAGGTTTCATATAGTTCATTTGAATTAATTTGCTTACGAACTACACAATAAAAAAAAATAAATTGTAAGGGCTTGCATTTATAAGATAATTAAAACAAGAAAAAAATCCACAGTATGCTTTCAGGCGTCAAAAATAAGAATAATTTTACTCGTGTATATAGAAGTCAGACTATACGACCGCATAACAAATCGCTTCCAAAGTTTTTAAAAATAAGACCACATAAGAGAAACGCATAAGTATATATTACAACATAAGAACCTCGCCGAGAGAATTAAGTTTTCAGATTACATTTTATAACACACATTCACTTAGCTTTATTTCGGAATATCTTTTGTAGCAAAAGCAGTGCGAAGAATTGTATCATTTAGTTTCATATTGTTTTTGTTCATGAGCGCAAAGTACACATTAAACTAAATGTATGTAGCCAATAGATAAAACAGCAGGAACACCAACGTAGAATATTAAATAGCTAATTTTTATGTAAACGTTCTTTTATAAATTTATTCCGGTTGATATCGCTAGTTGCATTGCTATAGGATTTTTGGTCATTTTATTTATTTTTTATTTATTCTTAATTAGTCAAAAACGTTATCTAAACATTATCGCATTAAAATTATAGATAAATGAAACAACTAAAAAAAATTGTTATTTATTCTAATGCCAGTATTAAAATTACAATACGTGTCAATGGTAATAAGTTAAATATTTTTTTGTTTTTATATAATAACAACAACGAATAGAAATATACACATATTCGCACATGAATCTCGTATGTGGTATCAGTTGACACACAAACTTGTGTTATACTGTACAATATAAAATTTGCATGAAAGAACATAGTTTTCCATTTAAAGTGAAGGAAATTTAATTTATAGAGTTTAATTCAATTTTTGTTTAAAACTCATTTAGGCTCTGAATAGTTCAAGGAGGACAGTGGGCGCAGTTAACGAAACTTTTAAGTAGTTTTTTTTTTTAGAAACTATTATATTAATTTAAAACGAAATATCTAGAAATATGTATATGTAAGCAAATATACAGTCCAATCATGAGTATTCCCACGAAATTTCTTTCCCACGGAAAAAAATTTTTTTAGAAAAAATGTTATTTGTGATAAGATTTCCAAAGCTAAAGAAAACACTTTATCATTGCCATGGCGTTCAATAGTTGTTGGCTAAACTATATAATGCAAAGTATAAGTTTTTTTCATTGTTCTTTTTAAACCGAGTGTTAATTGAACTCAACACAGTAATGGAAAAGGGATTTAATGTAATTATTTAGCTGGGCAACAAAAAGGGTAAAAGGAAAGAAAATGTAAAGTGGAATATTATAAAATGTACTGCAGCTTACTTTACTTTGTTTTAGCCAGAGTAGAGTTTTTTAAGCATCTTGAACGGAAATAATTCTTTTCGTAATAGAACAAGAAGTGTACGAGGGCTGCTATATATATTTCTGGCCTGGCAGCACTCAGTGTACGTTTTGAGGTACGACCATTATTTGTATTGTTTACAATGACTTGAAAAAATTAATATAGAAAAAAATGGAATTAACTCGTGAACATTTTCGTGCCATCATCTTAAATCTTTATATGGCGATGAAGCACCATCCTATAGCACGGTGAAAAATTGGTATAATGAATTAAATCGTGCTTCAAAAGACGTTTATAAGATCGTCACAGGTGACGAATCATGGATTATGCGTATGAGCCCGAAATGAAACAACAATCGACCGTGTGAGTCTTCAAAGACGATTAAAATCCAACGAAAGTTGATCGTGGAAGAAGCACTTCGAAGCAAATGGTCGCCTGTTTCTTCGGCAAAACTGGTCATGTGGCGACTGTTCCGCTTGAGCAACGTAGGACGGTCACTTCTGAGTGGTACACTACAATTTGTTTGCCTGAAGTCATCGGAGAAATTCGAAAAACCAACAAGAGAAGACAAACCATTGTTCACCATGACAATGCGAGCTCTCACACTTCGTCTCAAACCAGAGCGTTTTTGACCGGCCAAAACGTCGAATTAATGGGTCATCCACCGTACAGCCCTGACTTGGCACCCAATGACTTCTTCTTGTTTCCGCACATCAAGAAAAAAATGCGTGGTCAACGATTTTCGTCGCCAGAAGAAGCTGTTGAAGTGTTCAAAAACCATGTTTTAGAGGTGTCTCAATCGGAGTGGAAAAAGTGCTTCGAGAACTGGTTTGAGCGCATGCAAAAGTGTATAAATCATGCTGGAGAATACTTTGAAAAACAATAAAACCTTTTTTGATTATAAATATTCGCATTTTCACTATTAGGCCAGAAATATATAGAGCAGCCCTCGTACGAAAGCAAGTTGTTTTATATCGATCGTTGTGTGTGTATTCTTGTTTTTGTGTAGAACTAAAGGCACGTATACATCTAAAAGTTTTTGTTCTACAAATTGTGGCATTTAACTAAAATGCTTTTAGTTTACTGTAGAATACAGCATAAGACATGTGTGAAAGAGCAGTAAGCATTATGCACGTAATGATTTTAGAAATGTCTAAACTCCTTAGTACAATAAGTTTTTTTTTTAAATCTTGCTTTTAAGAAGCATTTTCTATTTTTTGTTTTTTCTTTTAGATATTTAAATTAAGATTGGTTTTAGCTATTGTGTTTATATCAAAAAAATATTAAAAATTATATATTATTATAAGTTCAATGGGTACCATGAGATAAAATTTTTAGTTAACGGCTTTCGCTATACACTGTTAACTCCTCATAGCCATCTGCCTTCATTTTTCTTTGATTTCCTTGAATTCAATTTACAAACATTATTGATGAAAAAAGAATGTGTCTCAAAAGACTTTTGACCAGGCAAAGACAATCACTTTTGCAACGGATATTGAAGTTTAATTGACGGATGTTGTGTACAATGACACATTGCACTTAAGAAAATATTTCCTTATAAAAACTTAAAAGATGCCATATAAGATTTTTTTTTTGTAAACTTAACAAAGTAAAGGAGTTTGATAAAATTTTAAAAAATTTAAGAGGAAAATTTTTAAAAAATTTAAGCTGTGGTAACAGAGATTTTGATATGGAAAATAATAAAGGAAGTATAATGCATCTAACTCAAAAATATAAAATACTTTTCTTGGTGCAAATATTAAAAATTGAAATTTAATAGCTGTAGTGCCATATCATAATACCACACATGTTCTCAATGATCAAAATTGGGGTTTTCCGTAAGGTTAATTTAAACAGCTATTTTATGTGATTATAACACGTCTTCAAACAGTATTTAGTAGAATTGGCGTTACGATTCTCACATTTTTTTAAATTATTTATTGGATATTGATGTCATAATTTATTGTTTAATTTAGAGAAGCATTCTTGGATATAAGTGCAAATTAAAAACTATATACCAAAAATATTAAGTTAAGTACAAAGGAAACAATTTTTAAAAAAAGGTTGCCAGACTTTTTGGAATCAAAAGAATTTAGACGATTTAACCCGCCTATAAACATAGATCACATTTGCGAGTAGTATGGCAGTGTAAAGCAAAATATTCAATAGAGAAAAAGCTCGTGTAAAGCAATGTGTCCGTTGGTTAACAGTGTTGCTTAATAAAATTTTACAAAGCTTCAAGTAAAGTGAAATCAAATAAAACAGTTCTTGATTTGTTAAATTATATAATTAAACGAACTGAAAAAGTAAATAAAATGCAAAGAAATTAAACTACTTGTTTAGTTTAAGGTCTTTTAGAAATAGATTTAGTGCGTGAACCTACATCAGTCTACGACTATCCGACAAAACATTCAAAAATAATTCTACTTATTCCATTTTAAAATAAAAAAATAAAAAAATTATATTCAAGTGTTTTAGTGGAGATTTTTTATACTTTATCTATATCCATTAAATCATTTGTGTTTTAAGATTTTTCAGCTTCTAGTATGTAAATTTAACTAAAAAGAATTATGTCTAAGCACTTGCAGCATGATTAAAAATTAAGTTGCAATAATGAAGGGAAAAACTTGCTTTCTCTTACCTTTAAGAATCTGACTTTCGTAGATAAATAATAGAAAATTAATGTTTTTATTCTTCCTTTAGTTTAAAATTCATGGGAACTCATCCTACTGATATCGTATAAACAATTATTATATTTCATTTATCAGTTTATTACAAAATTAAAGGAAAACAAATAATGAAAGTAATTATTACCACAAAAGAAACACTAGTTCCAATTAAATTTGTGACAATCATATATCAGGAGAATCTTAAATACTTTTTATTTTTAATTTATATGTAGTTTCTTGCTCCTAAATTTCTGTCCATAAAATTAGTGATGCCGAACAGGTAATTATTGCAAATCCAAGAGCACTTTATTATGAAGCACGTTCTGTATAGTTTTATCTACACAGGCTTTGAATACTTTTGAATTATAATATTATTTGCTTTTCGACTAATTAAAATTACACACATTTCCTAACAGAAACTTTAATAAATCTTTGTTAACTTTGATTTCTAACAAAAACATTGACTATTATATAAACATTAAAAAAAATACTCACCCTTACACTAACAACACATATCCCCACCCAGTATCCAAACAAATAAATTTCTAACACTACAGGTGGTACTTAATAAAGGAAGTTAATAAAACAACATTTAAAGGAAAAAGAACGGAAATAAAAAAAGTAGTTAAAGACAAATACGAGCGCCAGTAACATTTATAACACAATTTTCATTTATTTTATTTGCACTTTTAAATAAGACACAATACATTAGAAAGGACACTTTTTGTGTTAATGTCAACCAAAAAGGATACATTGTAAATTGATGATGGACATCTAACGGAGCAAAGAAACTAAAATTAACTAAAACTCTGGGGGGGGGGGGGGGGGGCTTAAGTTTATTGAGATGTTCTTTTTATTTCTTGTAACTATTTTAAGGGAATGATTGTTGTTCATGAATCAAAAACAGACACGTACTTTCAATATTATAGAGCGCCATTACCAGAAAGAAATGAAAAAGTTATTTTTTTTAATTGATTGGTTATAGCAGTCAAATTTTTTTATATCTTTTTTAAGTGTGGTATCAATACCTAAACATAATTTATTTATATATGTATGATCGTGTATGTGTGTGTATATGTGTATGTAAAATGTGATTTTTATATGAAGTGTAATAAAAATCCTTTTTATTGCGTCATATATTCTAATTAAGAAAATTACTTTTACAAGCCAAATGTTGCTTATAAAAATACAAAAATAAAGAAAGAAAGAAAGAGAAGGCGAATGAAAACGAGAAGGAGAAGAAGAAGAAGAAAAGAAAACTTTACATATTATTTTAATGTCACTCATAAAAAGTTGAATATTTGAGCAGTATTGGCTTTAATGGTTATTTGATTTTTTAGATCTATACAATTCTAAAACTTTTTATATGTTCAAGACAACGTTGGATTAAAACCTTAAAATAAATTTCTGTTTCAAATAATGTCTCTTTTAATTTTTGTAAAGGTACATCTTTATAAAAATGCCCCTTAAAACTTTTACAAAAATACAGTAAATTTTAAATGAATTTCGACGTGAAGAGTACTCTATGGCAAATTGATAAAAGACTTTAAGATAAAAGTACCTTTTAACAAAAGTAATTTTCAAAAAAATAAAATCAATTAATGTATGTACCTTTTGAAAGCAGCAACTTTAAATAAAAGTGCCTTCAACTAATAGATATTATTTAATTGTTTGTAAAGGAAGTTTATTTATAAAGTATATTTTAATAAAAAGTCATTAAGAGGGAAGAAACTTTTATAAAAAGTACCCACTGTCAATATAATAATCGTACTGCTTTTTAAATGATTTTAATTAAAACAATATTAATTATACAAAACCATTAAAAACTTATATTTAAATAAAATTATAATAAGCCGATTTTGGAAAATGTATCTTTTTTTAATAAAAGTACTCTTGATAAAATTATCTAAAAATAAAAAAATTTTATTTTGTTAATTATCAAATAAGCTTTTATTCAAAGCACATTTTATTAGAATTACCTTTTTTGAAAGTACTCTTCAAAAAAGTACCTTTTTCTTTAAAAAAAAAAAATTTATAAAAGTACATATGGAAAATTTAAATTTATTAAATTAAAGACACCTTTTAAAACGTTATTTTTCATGGTATAATATTTTCATACGAACGACATTGGAGAATTTACTACTTCATAAAAGTATCTTCAGAAAAACCCTTCAGCTAAAGAGACTTTTAGTATGATATTTTTTTTATTTAAAGTACTTTGGTATAAAATTGCATTTTATGAAAAGTACCTGTTAGCAAAAGTACGCTTAAAAAATATATTTTTTTTTTATTTGCAATATAAACCTAAAATAACATAAAGTAAACACCAGTTAATAAAAGTGGATATTTTTATATTTTTAAAGTCGTTTTCATAAATAAAATTTTTTTACAAAAAGTGGTTTTTGAGTTGTAGCTGAGATACCTCACAATAGAATGTTTTAAACATTAAAAAAAGTATACTAATTACTAATATGCTTTTTAATTTTGCTGTCTTGTTTTTTATTTTTTTTTTTAATTAGAACTGTAGAAATCATATAACTTGAAAAAGCTTTAATAAACTCTAAAAAAAAAAAAGAAACCATTATTAAAAATGAGCAAAAGCCCCACCCAAATTCATGCTAACAAAAAGTAACTATAGGAGACTAACATTGTCGCCCATAATCATCGTATTTTTATTGTTAAATTTTTTTCTGCCTATGATTTCAAGCCGTAACACGTTGTTGCATGTCTCATAAAAAGTTTTTCTACTTTTACCCTGTTAAGTGAGTTCGCTTGTTGCTTTTTAAAGAGTTGCAATAATTAGAAATAATGATCATTTAAGGCGTCTGATACACGAACAATAAAACTTTATTTAAATTGTTCTTTTCTCATGTTTTTCTTTATTTTATCTTCATATCGTTAAAATAAAAGATTGAATACTAATTTTGTTCATAAAGAGAAAAGAAATAACCATAAGTTTTTATAGCAACCGAAATTTGTTAAAAAGATGAACTGTTATCGCTTAAATTTTTGTATCTTTATATTTTTTTTAATAAAAATATTGTTATTGATATAAAAAAATAATCGACATAGCTGAGTCGCCTAGCAAATAGTAAATCTTTAAACTGCATTAGTAACATATTGCAGTATCGAACAAAATTTTGATTGAAAAAGAATGATTTTTACCTCCTTTAACAACACTGGCACGAATGTAAAGCGTTAAATGTGCTTAAATTTTGTCTTTCTTTTATATACTATTTCCGAGGGCGTGGCACATTATTTATTTATTCCATAACTAACAAAAATGCCTGAAGATACTCGTATAATATTATCTCAATAATTATTCAGAAAATTGTTCCAAAAAATCCATACAAAATAAAAAAGTTATACTTTTACTTTTTAACTTTTTTCCCTATCAGGACTTGAAGCCTGGATATTATAAATGAATTAAAATTGACTTATTTTCGGCTAAGATTAATTTTTTAATTTAATTTCCAAAAATTTATGGAAAGAAAAATTATTTACAAATATATGCAGACGTTTTCCAAAGAAAATTTAGACACTAGCAGAATGTAATGCGAAGAATGCTGATGAAGGATGTAGCGATATAGAAAACATGGCCTTACATTACATATACCTTAAGTAGATGCAACGAATACTGATGAAGAGTGAAGTGATACAACAAATGCGGTATCTAAATACGCCAATCGATTAGACGCAGTTTCGAAAACTTTGGTATTGTAACTCAACATGTTCGGCTTATGTATTTCGAGCCAACTGGCAAAACACCACGCCCGTCTCAAATTTTTTTATATTATTTGGAACAATGAAGTAACTCGAATCAAAAAAAAGTATATGAAGCGATAGAGAATTAAAAAATAAGAATAGACTGTGAAGTGAAAAAATTGGCGCTCGCCCATACTTTTGGAGTTATTGGCCTCCGAACTTTTCATAGAAAAGTACGATTGTGCATATCATTATGGGTATCATTTAAAAGCTTAAGAGCCGATGACATTTTTATGTAAAATTATATATATTGCTTAAGTTTTTTTTTTACTTTTTAATTCTCTATCACCCCAATATTTGTATTTTTTATATGAGTTTTAATTGCAGTTACTTCACTAAGGATTTACATAATTGCCGGGGGTATAAAAGACTTTGGCCGAACATAGCACTTTATCTTGTTCTTTAATATGTCAGCTTTTAGAAATTCTTAAAAAAAATTTAAATGGATAAAATTAAATGTTTTAATTCTTATCCATTAAGATAGTTAGATAAAGAATAAAATATTCCATATTAAATTTCTGTCCAGAATTAATTTCTAGATTGTTCAGTGTGGCTTTTTTCCGAATTCTCTAGTGTTCCATTTATTATATTTTGCCGATCTGTTCCTATTTGGCTAAGTTGTTCTCAAGTTATGTGCCCTTAAAACGTCCCTTCTGAAAAAGAGGGTCTTAATTAAGTACATTCTTCCCTCTACGTTTATCCTTTATTTAATAAAGAAGATATCACTGCAGTAAATCGTAAGTAAGTCGAAATTTAAAAAAATTTAAATATATTCTTTTATCACTTAGTTTTTATAAATACTGAAAAAAATCTAACCTTTTTATTTTTTTTTTTATTACCTGCAAATGATTTTACATTTATTATTTACAAATCACACTTGACTGCATTTAGTATCTGTGTTAAAAAAAAAAATATGTAAAAACTCTAAGCTTTACTGTAAATAAGATACAAGCCAAATGTTATTGAGTTGTTTTGGCATTAATGTTAACACCTTCAAAGGATTTTTGCTGCAATCATTATGTTGTTTGAGATAAAGCTGCAATATCAGGCAAAAAACAGAGAGTACTTGGTAATTTATTTCTGGCTTTGTAGCATCGATTGCTATCTTTTAAGCAATCGCAGAGTCACTGTGGTTTAAAATGCATAAGGAATTCAAATTTTAAGAAAAATAAAATTAGAATAGAAGAAAAAATTAAATTTTTTGCAAATGTTCGATTTCGAATTTAAGGCTTTGCGCGCCAAGACTTTTGGTGACGATATGTATTTGAATAACTCCGAAATTGTAGGAGATAAATAAAATAATTTAAGAAAATAAAATAATTTAAGAATAATTTGGATAGGTGACGCGAGCATAGATATCTTTTATTTTGCTTAAATATGATGAAATCTGTAGACAAATGTTTGCCTGATCGTTGTTTTTATTCAAAGTTCAATGGTAAGGTTTATTTTTATATTGGTTAGTGTAAAAGTAGAGCCTTAATGTAAAGGTCCTTTATTGTAGCAAATGACAATAATGTCATTATTTCAATAAACAACGAATCGATCTTCACCTGATGAATTTAAAATTATTCACTAGTTTTCGGTCTGTTGTTTTACCACATCGTGAAAAGGACTATGACTTTTCCTTTGCATTACACAAGATTTCTTTTACACTTTTTGAAATCTAACTTTTTTTTGCAAACTTAAGATTAGAGAAAAAAATTGGCAGTTTCGAGCCTGACATATAAAAATGCTATAAAACCAGTACAAATATGGTCAGAGGTGGGCATTTGACTGATAAAACATTGTCAACTGTATGTCATAAATTTTTACATCTCGCTTTTTTTAATATATTAGCTCCAGAGTTCAAAATTTTTCATTCATGAGGATTCAATTATAAACATTTATGATATTTTTCATAAACGAGATTTCTAGGATTTTTTTTTTATTTTTCACGTTCATAAGCGACCATCAAAAAAATGTTCTTGCTGCGATCACATATGAGTGAGTGCGTCACTTTCTTTTTTAAGCATTCATATATGATAAGGGATAAATAACATCATTTTTATAAATGCTGCTTCTCATAAACGAATGTGAAGAATTTTTCAGCGTTGAAAACTTCTCATTTGTGAGCATTCAAAGATGAGATTAATGAAGATTCTCATAAATGAGAAAAAAAATTTCTTTTTCATGGTCATTAACCAACAATAAATAAATTGTCTGCCTGCGATCCCACATAAATGTAAGTATGTATTAGCATTAATGCAATTAAGAAAATGCGTTTTATAAAAGACAATATTATGACAAGACTAGGTTAAACATAGAGAAAACAAAATTTATAAAAAGCTATATAAATGTAATTTTATTTGTACATTAATATGTATATATACGTATTTTTGAATTCTGTTATTAAGTTGAAACAGTACTATGTATGGAACTTTATTTAATATGTATAAAAATTTTACAATTTCTTTTTTGGATAATTTGCTTAAAGCATATGAAATTTGAAACAAATTGAAAAATAATTCAAATGAGGAATCACTTAGCTATTCACATTTATTAAGCTACTATTTATTAATCGAAATACTGACTTCAACGGATACATTAGAAATAAATAAGCTTAAGCAATTGAACAAAATATATATTTGGTTTTGAAATAACTCGTAGAGTAATATTTAAAAGGTCACTGCAGAATAAAGTAAGCCGTAATAGCTCCAAAGTACAAATTTTACAATTTTTACCATTAAAATTGTAAATTCCTGAAAAATATATTTTCTCATTTTTTCACTTTTTAATAGAGAGATAAAATATTTTTTAACCTCTCACACATTTATAAAAAGAGGTAACAAAAACTAAAATGTCTCACTGCTCTCTCATGTGTGAGAAGTGAGAGAGCATTTCGGTACTCTGATTAGCTCACATTAGGGGAACTCACTCCTGAAAGCATATTTAGAAAACAGCTGACTTTTGAAAGGAAAAAAAAAAGAAGGAATTTTCGGAAATGACTCTTTTTCAGGCGTACTTCATCAAGTGGAACAATGTGTGTTTTTTTGTTTGACCTGAAAAATGTAAAATTTTTTAACATAATGCATAATTTGCAAATTTAGTTTTCAATGAAAAAGTTTTGCATCACCTGTATTAAATAAACAGCCTTACCATCCAAATCGAAAACCGAACGTTTTTGGCATTCAAAAGAGGAATTCCTTTCTCATATTTATATTATTCTATTCGGCCGAAAATTCGACTTTATATTCGTCTAAAAATATGTTTCTTTAAAAGTTTTTTTTACACATTATTTTCTAAAATTCAAAACTCCCAAGAAATAGCTCTCAATAAAAAAATGCCATTATTATACTAAGATCTGATGCAGAAACATTTTCATTTACTTAGCAGGGACAACAACCGTAAGCAAAATGTACAATTTTCGACATTTTTTTTAACTGAAAAACTTAATGATAGGAAAGAAGTTTTTATGCCGATCAAAATGAACATGTTGTTATATATACATATATGGTGAAGGGTATATAAGATTTGGCATAGACGAACTCTTTGGCATAGATGTTTTAACTATTTCTAGCTGCCCTTACATTTGCTTCTAATAATCAATATTATTCGAAATGTGATAAATTTCTATCAGTTTTTCCCATTTAAAAAACACTGTTCACCCCAGACATTATTCCAATCATCTGCATTTATAAATATGTATGTGTGTATTAACTTTATTGCATCTACGCCAGATATTCCTTAATACAATTTTTATTCAAATTTGAAGAAAGACATAAGTTTTTACAATTATACTTTGCCAACTATTACAATAAGAACAAAAACTACTTCAACAAACACAAGGTATGAAAAGATATGATAATATTTGTACGGGAATAAAACTGTAAAAAGAATATATAAAAAATAGATAAAAGTTAAAGCTTAAGACAACTGTTGTTGTAGACACAAAGTTATATTCACAACAACCAAATACATAAATTATACAACAACTGCAACAACAATTTAAAAAAATAATCTGTACAAAATGTCAAAAGAATAAATTAATTGAAGTCAAATGTCTGAAGATAAAAATGTATTTTAAAAGGTTTAGCATTTTAAATCCTATGCAGGAATAAAAGTTAATTATTATCGAAAACAATTGGAATAAAAACTTTATAAAAAATTAAATTACCTCATTGAAATTTATTCTTGCGTATTGTAATCAGAATTGTTGACTATTTCTTACAAATTATTAAAGGTTTTTTTATACAAATTATAACAAAAGATAAATAAGTTTTATAAATATGAGATTTTTCTTTGCAACTTTTAATTAATTTTACTTCATACTACCTTTTAAATTAAGACATTCTTAAGCACCTGTGAATATGACAGGTACCAAACAAACAGAAAAACCTCTAGTAGTTCTCTAAAGAGCAAATTGAATTTGTTTGTTATTTATAAATAAATTAAATTTAAATGTTATCGGCTTTGGTTAATTTTTTAATTTAATTTCTAAACATTATTTAGAAAGAAAAATTATTTACAAGTGTATGCGGACGTTTTCCAAAGAAAACAAGAAAAATTTGGCGCTAGCAGAATGTAATGCTGCACTTTCTGGACCGCTACATCCTTTATCAGCATTCTTCGCATCTATCTACCTTAGTTGTGTATTTTATAAACATCATCTATTTAACCGACTAACTATCAATATTAATTTGGTTAGACGAAATTTACACACAAACCAAAGTACTTCTTCACTCTGTATTTCGTCTTGTACATTTGTTTTTTGCTTTTATTTCAGCCATCGGCTGGACACGATTTTTTTTTTACTTTAAACTCATAACAATTATAAACACCGCAACCTCAACCGCACATTTAAATCTATTTCACTTTCGCTAAGCACATTTTAACATTTTAGTCATCACCCTGTATTTGCAAATGATTGACTGTATCTAAAACTTTCCAG
Source organism: Gymnosoma rotundatum (assembly GCA_916610165.2). Classification (NCBI taxonomy): domain Eukaryota; kingdom Metazoa; phylum Arthropoda; class Insecta; order Diptera; family Tachinidae; genus Gymnosoma; species Gymnosoma rotundatum. The sequence goes on from OU744340.1 coordinate 101,799,138, forward strand.
CAGCAAAATAAACAAAAATTTTAAAAATTTTATTGATGAATAAAATTGGTCAAGGTAGATTAAACGACAACTGATAAACGTTCGATATTTGCGGCAGAGGTTCAGGGTTAAAAAACATATTAAAAGAAAAAGAACTTAGAAATCTCACAGTCTTATTAACAAAATAAAAAAAATTACCAAAAATATATTTTTCTTTTTATTTTATTACAACACACAAAACGCAAACGCAAACAATTTACAAGTCAATTTATTGTGGTGATTCGTAGGGAATAGAGCCATTCATATTTATTATTTTATTTTTCACACCTTTTTGATAATTATTTTTGAGTTTTATCAAGGTGATGCTATAAATTAAGAGTAGAACAATAAAAAAAAATAAAGTGTCATTAGTCACTGCTTTGGCATGTTGTACCGGATGTTATTGGTGGCTGCCTCAAGATCATTCGGTATACCTATGTCGATGTCGATGAAAATAATATATGTACGCAAAATTTATTTTATTTATTTTTGTTGTTGTCTTATGAAAGAATAAGAGGCATCGAAATGTTTCTTTATTTTTTGTATTTTTTTTTTTTTTTTTTTTGTAATTCCCCAGATATTTTTTTGTCTTGTAACAGATGTATTAATTCTAAAAGCAAAAGTTACAGAGACGGCCATTTATCGCACATTAATATTGTTACGTTTTTGTTTTTTTTTTACTTGCAAGTGCTACATTGTAAATATTTATTTGATTTATTTATTCCAAGCCTGTGTTTCTCATTTTGTGATTTTGGCTGGAGTGGTCCTTATGATCTTTTCTTTATTAAAAATGGGATTTAACAAAATTTCGCAGTCCTGCACACCATTATGACTCCGAGGATAATTGAACTACTCGTTGCTTATTAAGATAACGTGCGTTTTTACTGCAGTTTTATATATCTCCAACTATCTTTCCGATATCTGCCCCTTCTCATCTTTCAGCGAGACTGTTCCACACACTTGTTATGTTGGAACCTTTTTCCTCTATCTAAGACTCCGTTAATTTTTTGCATCGCGTTTTCCTTTTATATATGTACATAAATAGTCGCCTTCATCCACTCCTCTGCCGTGGTAATACAACAATTATTTTTCTTTTTCTAAGCGAGACTTTTGGAGGTTCTAGCTGCTGTTTTCCGTTTGCTAACTTTTTAAACAACTCATCCGCCGCATTTAATTTTTTTTTTTATAATCAAGGTACTGTTGGGATTTGAACTTATGCTCTTCTGTTAAACGAACAGGGCACTGCTGCTGTTTAATATACTTCAGCTAAATTTTTCATTTATTCTCTTCACATTCCACACTTGTATAACAAACATAATGGATTAATAAAAATTACATAAGCCTTTAGATTATTTATTATTTTCGTCATAGTGTACATATTCTATTTCAATTCTAAGTTCATGTTTATAATTTGACTACTGATAATGTATGCATAATCTAAGTTTAGCATCTAGCACTGAACCATGTCTTGTAAATCTATGTCTGGTTCAAGAAGTAGTCTCTGTAAAATTTTAGTCTTATCTGTGCTATATCTAGTCTTTATCTAGTCTTTATCTAGTCTTTATCTAGTCTGTTTATAGTATATGCTTACCTAACGTCTGCTCTACGTCAAGTTTATTTCCAGTCAATTTGTATTCTACGTCTGATTTGTCTATGTCTAGGATTTGTCTAGTATAAGTTTGGTCTATCTCATTCTATGTCTAATCTATGCTTAGTCGATGTCTAGTCTACGTTGGATATGTGTTGAGTCTATGTCTGATCTACACGCAAAGAAAAAATATGGTTGAGGTAACCATAATCTAAGAGCAACATATTATGGTTGCATTATATGGTTGGAAACACAACATAGTATTGTTACATTTGGAACCATATTGTTGTTGTTCAAATATACACATTATATGGTTAAAGTTTTATTCATTTACGATTTGTCATAAAAATTATTTAGAAAGATAAATGCACAAAAAATCAATTATTTGCTTATAATAATGCTTAGATCATAAGCTACAAGAAACAGCTATATAAAAATATAGTTTATAAGCCCAAATAAATGATTTCACAATTGTGCTTCAAACACAAAAATGAAAATGTATATGCTTACAATACATACATACATATATATTTATTTCAACTTCTTTTAACTTTTTGGTGTCCTTTTTATATGCTTTCATATTTTTCATATTATGTTTAATTATTTATTTTGTACATACATTTTTATTTTTTTTACTTTCTCTAACAATAAAAAACAATTTCAAATCTTAGCTACCAGAAAAACTGTAAAGAACTAGAAAAAAATATTTTTTAGCGTAAACGTTATTCTGTTGCTTTTAACCATACTGTAATTAATAATAATATATTATGGTTAAATATTTTATATTATTTTTAAAAAGTTATAAAACTTTGGTTGTGGTTGAAATTGTTTTAAGTTAAAACCAACCATGTTGCTTTTTTTGTGCACAGTAACCATATAATCGTTGAAATTTAACAAAAAATGTTTATCGTGACTAAAGTTTTGGTGAAAATAACTATAATTTGTTCTCCACAACTATACATTGTTACAAAGAACATAATATGGTTATTGTGACCATATCACAACCATGTTTTTTTTTCTGCGTGTATGTGTAAGAACAATTTAATATTTACGTAGTCCGTGTCTAGTCTGAGCCTTGTCTATGTCTTATACACTTCTAATCTACTCCTGGTCTAGTCTATGTCTTTTTTATGTCTAGGTTGTGTGTTGTACATGTCTACTTGGATTGGGTCTAGTCTGTGTCTGGTCTAGTCTCTTCTGTTTTAAGTCTGTGTAGTGTATGTCTAATCTGTGTGTGTGTGTTTCGTGTTCTATCTTAACAATTTATATTCTATATCCAGTCTATATCAAAGATTTTTATTTGTGAATATTTTATATGAAAAATAATAATGAAATAAAACGCTTTTTCAAACAAATGTTCAAGTTTATTTAAAACAAAAACAAACTCGGTTTGTCGTTATTTTATTGTTAATTTAACACTCTTTGGTTACTTTCAAATAAAATATAATTTTTTGTTTTTAAATTAAAATTTTATAACTATTAATTTCTATAAATTAAAATATTAAAGCTATCAACTGTGTACGAAACTAAACAAAATGAAGGTGTACTTATTATAATGCAATGCAGTGTATACAGTTTAAGTGTTTTTATACCCTTCACCACAAAAAGTGGAAAATGGGTATACATAAGTTTGTCATTCCGTTTGTAATTTCAATATCTATTTCCGACCCCGTAAAAATATATATTCTGACTCCTTATGCATAGCGAAGTCGATTGAGCGATGTCCATCTGTCCGTCCGTGCCTCGGCAAACTTGATTTCACAACCAAAAGTAAATATGTCAATCGATCAGATATAGTGTCGAAAGAGATGCTATTTGAAATCAACATGATCGGTCCATGTTCTTCGAAGTAGCAGCAAAACAACTAATTTTTTCATGTCATTTGGAACAATAAAGTAACTCCAATCAAAAAATTTAATTTATAGGACGATAGAGAATTAAAAAATAAGAAAAAAACAACAAGTGAAAAAATTGGCGCTCGCCCATATTTTTCAAGTTATGGGGCTCTGAAATTTTCAACTTTTTAAAATATCAGTATGGGTGTAATTTAAAGCTTTTGAAGAGATCTTTAAGGAGATACTAAAATTCTTTAAAAATGCTTAACCCATTAAAAGCCAATTTAGTTTTTATGTAAAATTATATGAATGCAGTACCAAGATTTTTTTTATATTATAATTTTCTGTCACCCCAATATTTGCTTTTCTGATTGGAGTTACTTCTCTAAGCTTGATTTACGTAGATGGTGAAGGGTATATAAGTTTCGGCATAGCCGAATATAGAACTCTTACTTGTTTTTAAATTAGTTTGTTTATTTATCTTTAGGTAGTTTTACTAGTGCCGTTGTGGTATTTAAGATTAATAATTTTAACGTGTGGTTTTTATGTATTTAGATTTTATTTCTTTTTATTTTTTTTTCCTCTTATTTTCCCGCAAATATTGCTTTCGCTCGAAAAGGTTGTTGGCTTTGTCATAAAAATTTTTAAATATTTCATCTCATATAAGAAATTAAATTTTTAGTAATTTATCACGTTCAATTCAATATAAATACTTGCACATACAAAACTATAATAATAAGAGGAATATAAAATGAGGATTTGTCATAAGTGTTTTAGTGGAATAAAAAATCAAACAAAAAAGATACCAAAAATATATACAAATGAATCATTTGTTATGTTAAGAAAATTTTTGCGAATACTTTGACTTATCTTGTCATAATTATAAACGTAACAAGTGAATGTATATTTAATTTTAAAATCTCAATTTTAATTTTTATTTTGGAATTTTTATTTTAAATATTGTGTATTTTATTTGTGATTCATGCGCAATTAAACAACATTTTACAAAATTTATATAAAAATATTATATTGTAACATTTATGTATATTTTTAACTTGTGCATGAACACGATATTTTCTTTTAATCCAATTTCAATTTTTAAATGGAAATTTTATTGATGCATGAAAAAATCCACATTTTGTTAAAAAAAAAAAAGCTCTTGAACCAATTTTAATTCTCTTTGTTTACGAATGGCATTTTTCGTGATTTTTTGCTCTCTTTTTCATACTTAAAATGAAAAAAAACTACAATATTATTAATGAAAATTTAATAGCGAATGCCAATTTTCTTTTGATTTAATCAATCAACAATTTCTAACATAAACAAAACGCAAAAAATGAAAACACAACGTAGCAGTCAAAAAATGCTGAAACGAAATAAGCTGCTAAAACAGTTATTGATAAGAAATCAATTAACACTTTTCGGACACTTATTTTTTTATGAAATAATTTCTTTATTATTATTACTGATCTATATTTTTTACTTTCAAATTCTGATACAATTTTTAAAAGGATTTATTTTTCCGTTTACATTTCTTATTAAAAAAAAAACTCTTTAAATTAGATATATAAATATATGAGGCAATATTTTAATGATTCAATTAATAAAGCTCTTCTTTGTGCTTGTCACGTAATAAAATAATTTTAAAATTTTAATTTATAGTAAAAGTAAGAAAACAGTTAAATGGTAGATAACACGAGTGAAACAAGCCAACAAAAATTACTTTCTTTTATTTCTAATATTTTTTTATATTTAATATAACAACTGAACCAAGGCTGAGCATTCATATCATGCTTATTTAGTCCGACTAATGCTAAGAAAATATATTTCCTATAATTGCTGCTATCATCTAGAACTCGATCAAGAAAACAATATCGCTTTTTAGTCGATAGTGCTACCACTATAATTTATCGTTTTGCCGCTTTCATTCAAAATTTTATCATATGTTTGCAGCCAAAAAAAAAATTGTATATTTTAATTTAAAAGTCAAAGTTTTCTTCATTTTTTCTCCATATAATACATACAAGAAAAAAATATGGTTGTGATACAGTTACAATAACCATATTAATGTTTCTTGTAACATTGTATGATTAAGGCGAATGAATTAAACTTCTTTCCAACTATACCTCAGTTACGATAAACATTTTTTTCACTTAATCAAAATATGGTTACTATGCATTATGGTGTAATTAAAAGTAAAAATGACAATAAATAAATTATTTTTTTTTCGAATTTTTTTGTTTAATAAATTTTGTAGCAAATCATTAATAAATAAATAAAACAACAAATAACTAAGTGTTTTATGTTAACATTTACAAAACCATATTATGGTTCATTTACATGACGTAATATTTGCAACCATATTATGATATTTTTATTTAAACATTTAATTTTTATATTTGTGTCATAACATTTTACAGTTTAAACATAATTAAGCTTATACTTTAGCACATTATGCAATACTATGTTTTGCTTACAACCACACTATGTTGCCCTTAAATTATGTTTACCTCAACCATGTTTTTTTTTTGTGTAGACATAGTGTGATACCTGCTATGATAGAGATTGGGTTATATTATTATCCTTTTGTACGGAACCCAAAAAGCAAATATTTATTCTAGGAATCATTTTGAAAATTGCGAAGCCTAAATTTGAACTATTTTGCCAAATAGTCCCCGCAGGCTTTTTTCAGTTAAATTATTTTAAAATAACTTTAGTATCTGGGCTTAGGCAAGTTCCTTATCTAACAAATTGTGCATATAATGAACCTTCAACTAAAGAGTTCGTTTTTTTAACTTTAACACAAAATACAAAATCAAACTTATTTTACAGCCTTAATACGAGAACAATTAAAGCAAATTATAATTAAACGATGTAAATATATTGTGAAGGTATGCAGCAAGTAAAGATTAATATTCTAAAACCATTCTTAACGTGGGATCAAATGATTGCCACTAATGCAACAATTTGGATCAATTGTTACTGTACTTAATTGCCGCACATTAATGAAGTTGGCAACAATAATTACCGCAGCCTTGTCGCACGGTTGTGAGCTGTAATTATGAGAACCAGTTGTTGAGCGAACTTGAAAAATTAGTGCATAAAGTTAGTTCGCGCTATTTACACGCAAAGAGAAAACATGGTTGTGATATGGTCACAATAAACATATTATGTTCTTTGAAATATTGTATACTTGCAGCGAACAAATTATAGTTATTTTCAATAAAACCTCAGTCACGATAAACACGTTTTTGTTGATATTTAACCATTAACAACCAAAGTTTTGTAACTTACTAAAAATAATATAAAAAATTAAATCATAATATATTATTATTAATTATAGTATGGTTAAAAGCAACAGAATAACGTTTGCGCTAAAAAATATTTTTTTCTAGTTCTTGACAGTTTTTCTGGTAGCTAAGATTTAAAATTGTTTTTTATTGTTAGAAAAAGTAAAAAAAATAAAAATGTATGTACAAAATAAATAATTAAACATAATATGAAAAATATGAAACCAAATAAAAAGGACACCAAAAAGTTAAAAAAAAGTTGAAGTAAATATGTACGTATGTATTGTAAGCATATACATTTTTATTTTTGTTTTTGAAGCACAATTGTGAAATCATTTATTTGGGCTTATCAACTATATCTTTATATAACTGATTCTGTAGTTTAATTCATCTTATTGTGAATTTATGTTTTTAAATAAATTTTATGACAAATCGTTAATGAATAAAACAATAATAACTAAGTCTTTTATATCACGAAAATTTTGCACTTAGGAGGCTTTATTATAAATCAATTATATAACATGACATTTTCAGCCATATTATGATATTTTAATTTAACCATTTAATGATTATATTTGAACATAAATATGTTTATACTTTAGTAGATTAATATGTTGCTCTTAGATTATGGTTACATCAACCATTTTTTTCTTTGCGTGTTGTACTGCCATACAAGAACATAATAAATATTACAGCATTTTTATTGCTCCTATTGGCACATGGTTTCTTATTGGCCAGTCACACGATTGCCGCATGTGCTAATTGATTATGAAATCTCACGATTGGGGCATAATAGAAAGCAATATTTACCCCACATTTGAAAACTTTTTATGGTCATCACACCACGTGAAAAAAATCCTTTAAGTGTGAAGCTGGCTTTAAAAAAGCACCAAATTTGTTGATTGATTAGATTGACAAAAACTGTTATTCTACTGCAATTCAAATGCTACAGAATTATTAAAAATAAATTTAAAAATGTGCAGAAGATCTCTTACTGAAAGCAGCGGAAACATTGTGATCGCTTCAAGCGATATGTAATTACTTCCTTTTTTGTGGCAAAAACTAAACGAGTTTTAAAATTTATTTTTCCTTTTTTGTCGTAAACATCAGTTACACTTATTGAAACTTAACATTTTACATTCTGGGCATTTAAATACAAAGGATTTACATAAATTACAATGTCATCTCAATTCCCTTTTTTATTTTGATTCGATTCTAACTTGGACGCCGCCTTAATTATATACTCTACCCACAGTCGGTATGCAGCTTTAACAAAAACTATTGTCGGACAACTAGTCATGGAATAGCTAGTTACTATACAGCTAGATAAGTTATTATTTGGAAAGATTTCAATAATATTCTTTTAAGATTAAAAATATTCAAAGAAAACTAGAGGAACAAGTAATTCCTTTATGTTTTAACCAAAGTAGGGCCCAAAAGGGCTTAAGTTAAAAAAATGAATACTGGTAGTTTATCTTTAAAAAAAAGCGCAACTGGGTAAATGGAGAACATAAAAGGAAAATATTTTATTTAATAGCTAAATTTTCTGTTTAATAACTGGTTCTTCTAACTTCATCGTCTGTCTTTTAAGGAAACTAACCCGACCTATCAGCCATAAAGGCGGTTTTATTATCTGAGTGCCACTTTAAAAAAAAAATCATTTTTTTTTAAGCGAAGTCATTTACAGTCATTTATTACAGCCAGTATAAAATAATTCCATTTGACTCAAAGTAATATCACTTTGACTTTTGATTCGTTGTACACCACAGTAACAGTGAGAGTAAATATAAACAATAAATTATAGGCAACAAAATGTTTCGAGAAAACTTTTAAAATTTTTCCCATATTTTCACACAATTCCTCAACCTTTTCCCCACTGCCGTGTATCATCATGATGAACAGTTCACATTAGCGCAAAATCCCAAAAGATAAAACATCATGAAATAAAATAGAACAGATTCTCCAACCTCAAGTACTCGTGATCATCTCAGGAGATAGCTACCAACAAACACACATACACGCAGACAGCACTCAGATTAAAGAAAAATGATCACAACACTTTTAGATACGGGCTATACTTGCTACTGAAAACAAATGTGCGGAAAAATATAGAACGGGAAAAAGTAAAAGCACGAAAAGAAAACAAACTTGGAATGGTTGAATGCGAAGTGAAGTGAACAAAAAACAGAAATAAATATTTAAACAGTGAAAATTTTAAGAAATTGGAAAACAAAAGAAAATTTTATTTAAATATTGGCCTAATAAAATAATATACATACATATACATACCTACATACGTACATGTATCATGACCATAACGGCCTTAAAAGTATTAAAAGTGAAAAATGGAGGAAAAAATATTAATTGAGAAGTGTGTGAAAATTTAAATTAAATAATTGTTGCTTATTAATACCAAGGATTACAAATATATTGAGTTCTTATAAAAATACAGTTTTTATTTCATTTAATAACTTATTTAGACATTTCAAAATAAATTAATTTGTAATTGATAAATCCATAGAAAAAATTGTGTGTGTATCTAAAGGCTAAAATTAAAGGAAAATTAAAAAAAAATCAATTAAAAGAAAATGAAATCAAATTTCTTCCACCTGTACTTGTATATCGGTGTGTATTTGAGTTTGTGTATAAATGTTTTGTTTGAATTTAAAATGTATCTGTAAAAGATACACAAAGAACCAAGTGACGTCATGTATACAAAAATGTCGAGAAATATCAACAAATGCACAATAAATAAATAAAAGCATAAATTTAAAGTTTAATTTTCTTTCGCCTATTATTACAACAACAAAAACTAAGTAGGGGAAAAAATATATTGGAATCACAAAACATTTTAACGGGCTTTTAATTGAAAAAAATATTTATTGGTTCTAAGCAAACAATTTAATTACAGCAAAAACACGCACTTTTGCAGCTTCATTTAGTAGCAGCCAGGTCGAAAATATTGAAAATTATTTGAAATACATACATACAAGCATCACAATTATCTATCTCAAATTTGAAAATAAAAAAAAAATGTTAAGAATACAAAAAAGACCACTTAATGTTGTGTTTCTCTGTCCGTACTTTAATATTGCTGTTGTTGTTTTAAAGTAAAAGAATTTTCATTACAGTTTTTTCAAAAAATAGTTGAAGTTTAATCAATAGATATTGTTAAATAATATTTTGATTGAATATGGTCAGTAAGAAAATTGCTAGATTCTTTTTTTATTTTTGAAATTAAAAAGGTGAATATTAAATAATATATTTTCATGTTTTATATATATAACGTTGCCATATAAACTTAATGTAGTTCTACAATTAGCCAAGCTGGATTTAAAAGTGTTTTTTTTTTTATTTGGAAAATGTAATTGATCTCGCTAAAAGACAAAAAGAAAACATAACTACATTGTTTTAAGCAACGCAGCAGAGTTCCCAGATTTTTTAAGGCAAAATTCCTGATTGAAACTTTTTGTTGCCAAAAATATTGGGTGGCGGTTTATTTTATTACCAAATGTCCCCTGAAAATAATATAACTATCTTAAAAATATTTTACGATTTTAAAAGTCTGTAATAATTCTCGTTTTGTTGTTAAATTGCATTCATTGTCGAAAAAAGTCATTTTTTACAAGCATTTTTCAAAGATAATCAATTCTAACTGGTCTTCAAGTGGTTGTTCTAAAATTTGCTCAAACCTTTGTTGTTTGGATCAACTCCTTGAATTTTTGAAGCCTGTAAAACATCACTACTTTGCTTTTAATAACAAATCCAAAAATACAGTTATTTCCTTTCTCAAAAAAAGGAATCTAAATTTATTCACGCAAAGAAAATATATGGTTGAGGTAACCATAATCTAAGAGCAACATACTATGGTTGCATTATATGGTTGCTAACAAAACATAGTATTGTTACATGCGCAACCACATTGTTGTCTAAAGTATAACCATTATTATGTTCAGATATAAACATTAAATGGTAAAATTAAAATATAATAATATGGCTGAAAATGTCATGTAATTGAATTATAATATAGTCTCGTAAGTAAAAAATTTTCCAATATAAAAACCTCAGTATTGTTTTATTAAGTAACGATTTATTTAAAACATATATTCATAAAGAAATCAATTTTTTGCTTCAAATAACGCTTAGATCATAGGCTACAAAAATCAGTTATATAAAAATATAGTTTATAAGCCCGAATAAATGATTTCACTATTGTGCTTCAAATAGAAAAATAAAGATTTATATGCTCACAATACATACAAATTTACTTCACCTTTTTTTGAATGCTTTGGTTCCCTTTTTATTTGTTTTCATATTTTACACATTATTTTTAATTATTTATTTTGTACATACATTTTTAGTTTTTTCACTTTCTTTAAAAATAAAAAACAATTTCTAATTTTAGCTACAAGAAAAATTACTAAACTGTCAAGTACTAGAACAAAATATTTTGATTAATAATAATATATTATGGTTAAATATTTTATATTATTTTTAAAAATTTATAAAACTTTGGTTGTGGTTCAAATTTTTTTAAGATAAAACCAACCATGTTGCATTTTTGGTGCACAGTAACCATATAATCGTTAAAAGTTATCAAAAAATGTTTATCGTGACTAAAGTTTTGGTGAAAACAACTATAATTGGTTCTCCGCAACCATACATTGTTACAAAGAACTTAATATGGTTGTTGTGACCATATCACAACCATGTTTTTTTTCTGCGTGTTGAATCTAAACCGAAGTACCATGGTTCAAACTTTATTCATTCAATTATGTTTGCAAGACTTTACATTTATATTTAAAAATTTGTTTTTATTTTCAATACAAGTAGGCGAAAAAAATACTAGTTCGCATTTAGTGAAATCTTTATTCTTCTTTTTATCTTAAGCAATGAATTTACTGAACGATTTGTAGATAAATTCATGAAAACTTATAACCAAGTCTGCAAAATCGCTAAAGCATATTAAATTTCCCCATACAACAACCCCATTTTATTGAAAATGCAGACTTTTTTGAACAATTCTTAATTAAACAACACTAAACAATAGATGGACAAATCTGCCAGTTCCGAGTCTAACACATATGGACTACCCTTAGTTTGTAATTGAGAGGTAGAGAAAATTAAAATATGCCAACCGATCAGACATAGTTTCGAAAATTTTGCTATTGAAAATCAGCAAGATCGGTCCATGTCCTTTGAGGCAGCGGGCAAAACATCACACCTGCTTCTAAATTTTCCATATCCTTTGAAACAAATCTTGTTTAGTGAAGTAACTCCAATCTAAAAAAAATTAATGGGCGATACAGAAAAAAATAAGAAAAAAAAACATCACCAGAAAATATTGGCGAGTTGTGAGCCTCTGATCTTTTCAAGGAAAATTACGACTGTGGACCATATTTTTTTAGATATCAATATACGAAACACCAAAATTTTTTAAAACTGCTTTACCCATTAAGAGTCGATGATTAATTTATAAATGGAGCTTAATTTTTTCCTGCCTTGTAATTCTCTCACCCAAATATTTTTTGTTTTCTTAATTGGAGTTACTTCACTAAACTAGATTTACATATTTAGTGAAGGATATATATTATATATTATTTATTATTTTATTTATTTTTTCTCTTTAGAAATTTATTTAGTCAGAACATATGTAAATGACACGTTTAATTGCTAGCTAGCGTTTTGAAGCGAGTTATACCGGAAAATGTAGAGGCTGTTATAGCGACAACATTACAGAGCCGTGCGAAATTGCCCAGACTTAAAAGCAAAAAAGACTTCAAATAGTAATTTTTTTTATTTTCTTTTCTTTTACTAAGTTAAATTAATTTTTTCATTTACATATGTTCTGACTAAATAAATTTCTAAAGAGAAAAATTAAATAAAATATTAAAAATAAATAAAAAATACTAAAATAAAGTGCCAAAAATGGTGATTTTTTGAAATGTTTGTATGGGGACTACCCCAGGGGAGTTCCAAGGGTTGTGCCAATGGCATGGGTGGATCGGCCCTCCAAAGTTAGTGGGGGTCGGTCATACATTTGGACTCGATTGGGGCACTCTAAATGGGTGAAAGTGGGGTTTTTCAAAACTTGACCCTACGGGACAAAAGTCAACAGTTGGGGGGTAGAAGAATTCGTTTTAGAGGTATAGTTCCTCAGGCAAAGTTTCTTATCTTGATCTTTAGAATACGATTATTTTTTTTTTTTGCCTGCCACAAATCAACCCGCCCTAATATATAAGATTCGGAAAAGCCAATTATAGCACTCTAACTTATTTTTAATATTTTTTGTTAAAATTTTAAATGTTCTACCTATAATGTTTTAAAATATAACGCAATACATATATATTAAAATGAGTTGTAGTATAGAAATACTACTTAAGATCTTCTGCATGAAAACCCTATTATCTTACTTTTATATTTGTTATTATAGCCGGCAAACACTCTCTGTAAATTTTAAAATTTATTTTACTGGGACTTTTGCATAAAAAATTACATATTTTATGGATCTCCCTTTAATTTTTAATGTTATGTTTTTACTAGCGATTGCCTTAAGCGATTTAAAAGATAAGACCATAGACATGAAAATCGCGTCACTATGAGGACATCCTTTAATTTTCAACTTGAAAATCTCTAGAACAATAGAGCACCATCGGTGAAATTTTTAAGTGGCCAGCTGTAACGCTTTTAAAGATAGAGACTTATGAGGGAGTATCAGATATTGAAGTCATATTAAGAGGGTTAAGTTTTTACCCTTTATGTATGGACCCATAAAAACAAGTTAGAATAAAGTAAATAAGATTGTACCAATTGCTCTAAATATATCATCGCATGTATTTATTGAATCTATAATTATTGTTAAAATACCAAAAAAAAAAAAATTGCTTACTTCACAAGCTTCTATCGTATCGTATTGGAGCGTCTATTTTTTTTAGTTCATAGATATTATATCACTTTTGAATGCGACTTTATGGACTTTTTCCGTAGACATGCCACAAAAAAATCCATTCGCAGAAATTGACAACAAATATATGTGCCGATTGTTAAAGAGAACAACAAAAAAAGCTTTGAATTCTGTGTAGACTTCATCTAACAAATAGTCATTGATTAAGACATATTTAACGCCTATAAATGTCGTAAATAATTGGTTATATAGAAGGTGATTCCATTGACAAATGTAGCAATCCAGAAAATGTTACATTTGTTTCTAAAATAATTTTTTTTTCTCTTAATAATTTTAAAAATTAAAAAATATTTTTCTTGAACGCAAACCGAATTTTTTTCGCTTTAATATTTAAAGAAATATTAACATTTCTAAATTAACAAAAAAATGAACGCAAGCCTTAATATTCATTTAATTAAAAATTAATAATTGTTTTTGAAAAATTTTAAATTTCATTGATGTCTGATTCGCCAACCGTAAAAAACATTTCAATGAAAACAACTTAAAATATAAAAATTAAAGGCCCACAATGTTAAGATATATTTACAATAATCTTCTTTGCATGAAACTTAAAAAATTATCACATGTGATAGCAAATATTCAATGGAACTTTGTTTATTTTTATATAAAGATTCGTACAGATATGCACAGTAGTCGTTTATAAAAATAAGCCTTAGGTGGTCCTTTCTCTTTCTCTTTTTCTTCTCTGATAATTTTAGAAAATTTAAAAAAAAAATCTTTTTTTCGTGCTATTTTTATTTAAAATGTTCGTCAGAAGTTTCCTGAAGAGTTAAGTAAGCGGTAACCCTTAACAATCAATATCGGTGATTTAAATAATGAATCGGGAAAATAGCACGAAAAAAAGATTTTTTTGAAAATTAATTAATATAATAAAAAAATTCCCGTTGTTTAATAGAATTTTAGAAAACTGCACTAAATTTGCTAAATAACCTTTATAAAAGTATCATTTCTTAAATATTGTAAAGTGTCAAAAAATTCTGAAAAAAACTGCTTAAATTTTTTTCAATTAAATTTCTAAAAATAATTTCTATATTTATTTTTAGATTCTCCAAGAATTTTATTCAAGCAAACCACGCATGAGTTATTTTTAAAATATCATCAAAGTATTCAAACATTAAAACATCATGATAATTGACAAAAAAAAATATTTAAATAAAACACAAACACTTATGAATAAGAAATCAATTTAATATAAAACAATATAAAATAGAAAAAAAACACAAACTCAGTAAAAAAAATTATTTAAAAATATTGTTTGTTTTAAATAAATTTCGAAATCTCTCTGTTTTTCACCGTCTATAGCAACTTAATCAAAGGCGGCATGTAATACTCAGACGTGTAGTTTTTTAATACTTTAAAGCAAACAGTTCAATAATAATTTTGGTAATAAAAATGTAGAGTAAACAATATTAACTGCCAATATAATATAAATTTGTTCAAAAATATTTGTATAAAAAAACTTTTCTAATGCTATAAAAATTATGATAAAAGATTTAATAGAACTCTTGATGCAAACATTTAATTATTTATCAAACAAAACCACAAGTCGTTAAAATTCAATATTTTTATAGACTTCAAAAAAATTGTACCAGCAGAACTCAGACATTTCAGGATCGATGTAAAAAAAATTAATTTGAAAGGTGATGCCAACAGATTGGTCCTGTTATAACTGTTATAGACAAACGCTTGAAAATTGGATAGGGTGTCGACTAAAATGACCAATATAATAACAAGTAAAACATTCCAAATTAAAAATGAAGGGGTGTCCCAATAGTTAATGTAATTCGATGTATGTTGCCGAACTTTTAAACCGTTATAGAGACACATCTGAAATTTACAGTGAACCTGAACTAATCAAAATTCGGATTTGGAAATTAAATGGTGTCCCAATAGTTAATGTAATTCGATGTATGTAGCCGAACTTTGTAACCGTTAGAGACAGAACGTTGAAACTTAAAAGGGACTTGCATTGCTAAGCCCGCTATATCAGCAAGTTTATAATTTGAAATTAGAAATTAAAGGGTGTTCCCATAATTGATGTAAATTGACTTATATAGGTGTGTCTTTGAAACCGTTGCGTGCAAATTGGATAGAATATCGATTGCTATGACCGTTGTAGTAACAAGTGTATATAATCAAAATTGAGAATTACAGGGTGCCCCTATAGTTCATTTAATATCATTTGTATGGCCATACTTTTGAACAATTGACGACAGACGCTTGAAATTTATTTCATATTTATTTGTATTTCTAAATCCGCTATAACAACAACTTTAAAATTTGAATTTAGAAATTAAAGGGTGTTCCCAAAATTATTGTAATTTGACCTATATGACCGTATCTTTTGAACCGTTAAATAAAAACACTTGAAAATAAGACAGAATTTCTACTACTTTGCATTCTTCGTGATTGAACTTAAAGCGCAGGACTACATTAAAAACAAAGAACAGGAATTTGACTGTAAAGTGCAGCAGCACTCTGGGCATCTTATTTTTAGTTTTGCCAATACCAAGGGCTTCCTTATGTTTAAAGTTTTAAAGGTTCGAAAAGGAGTCCTCTAAATGACCGGTCTTACTACCGTTTGTGTGGTTTTGTCTAATTCTTTCAGAGATGTGATTCTTTTAGCTTCTAGTAATTTTTTATTGAAAAACGTCTATATTTTTGCCACTCTTTTCGAGCTCTTCCCTTTGCACTTAAGAGGCAAACGACCTCTACAGAATTAATTATGTTATACCTTAAACTTTGACGAGTTTATGTTAAATGTTTGACAGATGTTGAAAATTGCGGTGGGCAATGATAGCCAACTCGAAATAAAAGCCTTCAAGGGTCATTTTCGTAAATTGAATGTGATAATCACAAAAATCGCTGAGTATATAGTGATTGATGCCCTCTGTCGTTAGTCCTTTGTAACACATAAAACGCCTACTTTCAATGCACTTATCTGTATTAAAACAGTTTTAGAAATCAACCATTACATCAATTTGTTGTTAAGCAAAGAAATGTTAAAGTTATTTTTTATACTGTGGTTTCTTAAATAGTTTGATATTTAATCTATCCTTTCGAATATGACATTATCATTAGAAGGCTGAATAGCGAATTCTTTGCAGTTAGCCCACTTCGAAGACTAGTTTTCTGTTGCCACATACTCACTAAATTTTGAAGCCCATGTTTGAAACTTTATAAACAGGTTTTTAAAATTTATTGATTTACTAAAAATTTAAAAAAAAACCCCGATTTTTGAAAGTTAGTTTCCATGCTGATACAGGACAAAAAGATGTAAAAGTTGATAGATAGCAATTTATGGGCTCACTATTATCTAAAAAATATTAAAATTTTTATATAAATAATGAACGCATGTTGTGCGTATATGAAAAAAAATTACGGTTGAAAAATTTAACAACAACTAACTAAAAACAATTATTTTTAATATAAAAACAGAAAATACTTAAAATAATTGAATAAATATTTTGATAGTATCTGAATTAATCACTATTGATACATTTTTCACACAGAAATTAAGAGAAACTTTTAACTTATGTAGTATTTTGATCGACAATCAGTCTTAAAGCACAGTCGAGCCTAAAAATGTTGAATAGATTTTTAACTTGTGAGACTTTTTTCCTTTTGTATTTTTAAGTTTTTATTCATATTAGTTGTGTTTTATATTTTAATTTATTACTAATCCATTTTTTAATTTAGAATGCCATTTTTATTTTATACGTAAAATTTTTTTTAAGAATTTTCTAAAAAAAAAATTCCTTCAGACTGTATTTTCTTTGTTTTTTTTAGTTCAATGTAAACAAAATATTTAATTAATTTTAATAATTTGTAGGAATTGTTAATGAATTTATTCTGTTTAAGTGGTTTGTGAAATTACTTAATGAAAAACATAATCAAGTGTGCCAAGTAAAATCCAACTAATTGTTATAAATTTTTTTCACTTTATAAAAAAATTTCGAAAAAAAAGATGCTTCAAATTGAAATTATCAGTTTTAATTTTTACCAAATTTCTAATACCAACCGAACTAATTGATTAACACAGTTGGAATAATTACATTTAAATTTCAGCATCAGTTGGAGTATTTCGCATTTAAATTAAATTGTTTTACGACTCACTTCTTGCTTGAAAAATTACTCTGATTTAGCAATAAAAATATTTGATTTTCAGTTATTTACATTTTCATATTTTTTGGGCTCTGAGATATTGGAAAGGCTCATGGTTTATAGTGTTTTATAATAATCTGATTTTTTTATAAGTATTGTTCTCGGAACCAGTGTTTGCATAGTAGCATTTGGGTGGGTTTCATTTTTTTACACAAATAAATATGTAAATTAATTGATGTATTTTAGTCGTCTTTGACATTAATAACATTAAATTTAAGGAAATGACTGGTTAGAAAACAGTCAACATGCATTTATATTCACAAAGTAAAAAAACTAATCCAGGACATTTAGTAAGAAGTTTAATAGAGATATTTACTTCAAAATAAATATCCTCACGTTATAATTATACTACTGAGTGTAAGTTTACCTTTTTAAACGTTAAAGTTCAACTATAGTTATAGTTAGTTAGTCACACACATATTTAACAGCAACAGATAAACCAAATTAATATTCTTGCAAGAGGTAGTTAATTCTTCTACCAAAATCCTCATATGTCATTTTGTAACTTATTTTATAAAAAAAAAAAACAACAACAAATTTACAAATATAAAAATAAAAAAAAATAAGATAAGTTGTGTCTAAAATTTGTAATTCTATTTTGATATGACTATGATTATATTAACAAAATTAAGAAGTGGTATCATGGTTCGACATTTCGTTTTTGTTGCTGCGTTTTATTTTCTTATTTTTTATTTTGAATCGTTCAATAATGTGCTGTTTCTATATTACAGGCGATCAACTCGTCTGAAAAATTTATATGAAAATAACTCAAAAATCTGAGTTCTTTTCATATAAATTTTTCAGACGAGTTGATCGCCTGTAATACAGAAACAGCACTTTAATTTTTATAAATAAATTTATTTTTTTATTGTTTTTGTTTTTTATTAATTTTATTAATGAACTTAATTTTTAATATTTTTATCTTTTATTTACTTAAATTATAATTGACAACCATTAATTAGTTTTATTTGGTACTTAATAAAATGTCTTATTAAATTTGATTGAAAGTCACCTTAAGACAAAATGTTTGTATTTGTCAAGTTCCTTTCTCTAACAGATTGACTGTAGTGAACAAAAGTTACTGAATCTTATTTTTCTTGAATCCATGTCTATCAAAATAACTAACACATGTTATGTAAAGGGTTCTTCTTCCGAACTATAAAATATTTTGCTTTTATTTACCTCAAAAAAAAAATATATAAAAATTTATTTATCTTCTATATCTCTTCTCAGATTGTCTATTTAAAGCAAATAAGTAAAATATAACGAAGTTTTTTCAAACTTAAAGGCTTTATTTAGATTTAAGTTGCCTTATTAAGTTTGAAAAAATATATTAAATGTCATAAAAATAAACTGGTTGAATTCTAGAAAGTTTATTCAATTCAACATGCCTTAAGTAAAGAAAATTTCATGTATTATTCTCCTTACGATGTATCACTACTGTTTTAACTAAAAATTAATTACGCAGAATTTTTCTTTATTCTTAAAATATTTTTAGCAAACTTTAATAAACAATATTTTTATAAAACAAAAAATATCTGTCAATTTGAAAAAAATACTTAATTTAATAAATCAATAACTAATCTGAACTAAAATATTCTTGATATCACCACTTTACATGTTAATACTTTACAAAAATTTCAATGTAGATTAAAGTCTAACTAGAAGTCAAAAAGTCCGTACGTTAGATATTTCTAACTTATAATAATGCGCCTTAAACATTAGAGTTCGGACAACTCTCAACATAAATACCAAGTTGCCATTAAATGTAATTTTCTTTTGAATTAAAATTAAGGTCGCAAACCTTTGTTTTGAAAATTTAAAATGTATTAATAAAGAATATTGTGAAAAACGGTTAAAAATCCGATAGTCCGAGAGCATGTTTGCGTAAAATAGCCATTTTTTTGTTTTTTTTTTTTTGTTTCAGTAAGGTTTTACTACAAGTCATCTATATTTTAGCAATTTTTCAAATATTTCAATAAAAATAATTTACAAAATCTCCTCTTTTCTATCCCTTTCCATATTAACATACAATGTTTTTAAAAAATATAATAGGCGTACAATATAAAACTTTAACCAAGAAAACAGTAAATATTATATAGTTGTTGCTGTACTGCCACCTTGTAAAATTAATATGACTTGTTCTCATTTGTAATTCGTATGACAGCTTTGATTTTTCGACAAAAATTTTCAAAATGAGAAATTCGAACTTCAGAAAACTTTCTAGACAAAAATTTTTCACGAATAAATGAGTCTATTAAGCTTAAGAAGCTGCAAAAAACTTTTTTACAAATCCTTGATACGTATGAGTAATGTTATGTTTATGTTTAATAATACTCATACGCCTTCAAGTCAACACAACTATGCAACAAATAAAACAACCCATTTTTTCCAATATAACTTACTTTAAAAGATCACATCAGATCTAATAATGACAAGAAACCAGAATTCAAAACGGTTATTTTGTTTTATTTTTGTGTTTTTTACTCACTTTTCCAGATAATAATACAATATAAATATCAAGTTAAGACGTGCGAATCATAAACAATTACCCTTAAAATTGTGTTCTATATGCATGGTCTAGTGTAGGTCTCTATACTGTCAGTTAAAGTACATAAGAAAATTTCTGGCAGTTATCGGCGCACACAGCAGCTTCTTTTCCTTCTTGGTTGTCGCAGGGCTTCGATTCCGGTACAACAGACTCAAAACTCGGCCTTCAGCAAATGTTAATTTGACTTATTTTTGGCAGTTAGTTTTCTCTACAATGAGGAATCGGAATAACCATCAAATTTAAGATCTCTTATTTAATGAAAATTGAATGAAAAACATTTTTTGCTGCCGTACCTAAAAGGAAAGTAAGTTTAGGTACTTTTATTTCTGCTTTAAGAGCGAATACAAAATATTCAAAATAAAACTAATAGTGACATTATTTTAACACATGGCTTCAGCTTTGTAACCGGAATAGATAAAAATTGAATATAAACAAGTGTTAACAATAAATAAAACATTAAGGGTATTTCCATAAAGGCCTTAATATTGAAATATAGCTGGTTTTTTTCAAAGTGGTCTACTTTTTCAATAGAGTTCTATCTTTACAAAAATTAAACAAACAAAGTTTTAATTAATTTACTTTATTCGTGCTTGATTCCTTCAAATATAAATATTTCATGATATTCTCATAAAATATTTATTATTTTAAACTAAACTACAAAATGAAATGTATTACTGCGGGGAAAGCATATCCATATGGCCATTTCACTACTGCTCAAATAGCTCATCAGTGGATTTTACCCAAATTTTGTATAGAAAAAACAGAAAGTCTTATATCAAAAGCCAAATTGATTAAATAAGAACTCCATTGAATCAATAAGACAGAAGACAATAACAACTCAAAAATGTTATACACAAAAACACAGCAAACATTTAGTAACTATTTTTATTTTTTCTTTCATTAAAACATTTCATTTTGTAGTTTAGTTTAAAATAATAAATATTTCATGAGAATATCATAAAATATTTATATTTTAAGGAATCAAGC
Organism: Gymnosoma rotundatum; assembly: GCA_916610165.2. NCBI lineage: Eukaryota > Metazoa > Arthropoda > Insecta > Diptera > Tachinidae > Gymnosoma > Gymnosoma rotundatum. The sequence goes on from OU744340.1 coordinate 101,820,535, forward strand.
ACGAATAAAGTAAATTAATTAAATTTTAAAAGATTCCGAATAATAAATTTTTCATTTCAAACAAAGTTTTGCTGTACAACTCTAAAGGTACGTTTAGACTATGCTAATATTTGTCCAAACACAACAAATAATGGTTTGGGCTAATAGTAGGTATTGTGACTAATATTTGGGCATGCGTTTAGATTGCACTAATATTTGTTTGAATTTTATTTGTACAAATAACAGAAATTTTTGTGTCAGCCATGTTTGGTACAAATATTTGTATACCCTTTTACACTGCACAAATAATTTTATTTGTCCGGTGTGTATGAACAAACATCTGTTAAATAATGTTGTTGTTATGTTTATAAAATCCATCTGCTAAATAGTATCAAATTGTGTTTGTGAAGCAACGTGAAAAATTAAAATGTTTAGTGACAGTGATATTGAAGATTTATTATTAATAACTGCTGGAGCTATGGCACTTTTAAAAACCCAGCAAAAAGAAAAAAAAAAAGATCCAGAAGAATGTGGGTTCGAGCGTGGGTGCAGCGTCGTAAAATGGAAGGATGTTGCAAAAAACTTCTGAAGGAACTAAGTTTTAAAGAACCTTCGCTGCATAAATGACTATTACTTGATACCTTCGCTTTCAGATAAAATATTTAAATTTGTTGTTATTGGTTGCTGCTGGCTAACCTCCGCGCGTCCAACAAAAGCAATGGAGTCGAAATATTTATACTTTGATGCATTGTTTGCACCTTGTCCAGATTTGTTTTTTTTTTTTTTTTTGTTGATGTAGCCCCGGTACTGAATCTTCAAATTCTACCATTTTGTGAAAACTTCCTCCGCTGTAACATTAAGCATATCGCCAATTTCAGTCCATGCGCTATCCCGCATGGGTTTTTAATGGTAGTCAGCACTTGATGCATTCCAAATGCAAGGATGGAATTCCACTTCGCCGATCTTCCTTTTGATTTTTTTGGCAGATGGTGGCGATTCAATAATTGATGTTGTCCATTTTCTTTCAGAAAAATATGCTTTATCATAAAGAATTACAAAAAAGCGCTTTTTAGTTACTAATCTGTCAAACGAATTGACCAATATTGCCATTTCAATTTATTTCATTTTTTATATGTTAAGCTTTGTCAAAAATAACTGTTGGCAGCCCACGTTTCTACAATTATTTGTCGCTATTTGTTTCGCCAAAAATATTGCGAGAACAAACAAAATATCGAGCCAAATATTTGTAACGAAGTGCTGACAAAGTGTTTACATTATGCAAAGCTTTATTCACAAACAAAGATTTTTTTAGCCAACAAACAGTCGAAAAATATTTGGTGGCTAACAAATTCGAGTGTTTACACTAGGACAAACAAAATTTTTATGATTTTGCACAAATATTAGCACACTCTAAACGCACCTTAACGCACAAATTTTCAACTAAATCTCTGGAAGATGCAATATTAAACAGAAAAAAATATACGGACAGAAAAATTTTAAACTGCCTTAAAATATGTTGTTTAAAAATTAGTTTGGAAAAAAGTGCTCCGTTGAAAACAGAGAAATATATCGATATGATAATTTTCTTAGCTTATACACCGCCTATAAATTACAAATACTTAAATATGCTAATGCTACAGAAAACTAAGTGTAAAATATCTTTTTCTTAATTTACATTTTTATATTTTTAACATAACTGAATTAAACTCTTTTGTCATATATAAATGTCTTCATTTTAACTTTTACCTTTTACATAAAAAATTACTTTAGTAAAGCTAGTGTCTACAAAAATATGGATTTAGATTTGCTCATGTTCTAAAATGTTATTCTCGAAAGTGGTGTAAGTCTATGTGGGGCCAAAAAATCGGTTACTTTTTCACAGTTTTACTAAAACAACATTTTTAAATTGATTCAAACATAAACCCTTAAATAACTGAATATATGAAAAATGGACTTATATCACTTTGAAAAAAACCAGCTCATATACTATTTTCTATTTAATAATAAATAACAAAAATTAAAGGATGGCCCAAACGTATACATTCTACTCATACTTGGATAAAGTATTAACAAAAATCCTCTGCAGTGAATAAAATCAATGTCTCGTGGTTCAACCAAAAAAGATGACTTTCTGCATACAGCAGTATAAGCTGATGTTAAAGCGCTAGAAAATAACATGTGAATTAATATATTTCTTTCCACGACAAAACAGCAGTGACTATCTTAAAGACATTTCAAACATTCAGTTTATTTTAGCCAATTTAAATATCTTTTTATTTCTATTGCCAATTTCTTAAAGAATTAAAATTTGAAAAGAAAATTGTCTTTTTATTATTTAAACAAAGCAGCTAAAGGAAGAAAGAAGGCATATTTTTCCTCAAGTTAATTAAAATTAAACAAACCCCTTTTTTACTTAAACAAATAAGAAAAAGTTAAAAAAAAAACAAAAAGAAAGCAAATGGAGAAGAGAAATAGAATTAAAAAAGTGATATAAGAAAAACGCACAGAGCAATATAAAACAAATATTCGTCATATTTTTAATTGAAATGAAAAGTGGATGGTTAATTTTACTACAGCACGAGTTAAACCAAAACAGTATTTAACAGTATCAGTGAACTTTGATTTGTCTATTAGAAATATTCATTTGTAGTTAAAAAAGTTCTTAAGTAGTTGAAATATAATTCTCTCAGTTAAAACTTTTAATTGTGCTGTACATTAAAAATGAAACATTCTTGTTGCTTATGCCAGCGCAATTTAACCGCAATGATAAACAAGCTAAAGTGCAATATGTGGCCGTGCCGAATTTTATATACGCTTCAACAACATTTATTTTTAATCACACGTACCCTATGCAGATTTCCCATGGAACAATTTAAATAAAAATCAGCGCAAGAAATTATTTCCTACCACTAAGTTTCTCTATTTAAAAAAGGTTTTTTTTTCGAAATTGTTAAATTTTACTTAGGGTTGTTGCTACCAAGCAAATCATTAATTTTTTCGCCGACTTCCAAAAAGAAGAAGATTTTAATGTTGTTTTTTATGTTTGCGCCGGCCTAACTTAGTCATATCTGAACTGATTTTAAAACTTTTTTAATTTTAAAAGTTACGCTCACAGATAGGTCCCGTTTAAAAAAAAGGTTATAATCTTAAAAATTAAAGGGTGTTCTCCTACAACATATGTACATGTTTTTTATATGTTTTATAAACCGTAAGGATCAAAATTTTAAAAACTTCTTATTACTATATCTCCCAATAGGATAAACAAATGAAAAAAATAATTTTAAATTTTAAAGGGTGTCCCCATATACCTTTATGGCCATATCTTTTGAACTGTAATGGACAAACGCTCTAAAATTGGTCAGAATGCCGATTACTATTTTCCTTATAATAACAAGAATGAATATTTCAAATTAGAAACTAAAGGATGTCCCAATAGTTAATTTAATTTGATGTATATGGCCATTCTATTGAACAGTTGTAGAAAGATGGTTGAAGCATACAAAGAACCTGTATTGCTCAGTCCGCTATAACTACAAGTATAAAATTTTGATTTGAAAATTACAGGGTGTCTCCATAGTTGATGTAATTTGAAGTATATGGATAAGCTTTTGAACCGTTATTGTTAGATATCAGAAATTCACAAAGAATTTGCAATGCTAAAACTAAAAGTATAAAACTTGGATATGGAAATTAAAGGGTGTCCCAACAGTTAGTGTAATTGAGATGTATGCGGCCAAACTTTTGAACCGTTATAGACACACAGTTGAAATTTAAAAGAAACATGTAACGATAAGTCCACTATAGCAACAATCTCACAATTTGAATTAAGAAATTAAAGGGTGTTCCCATAAGTGATGTAATTTAACCTATATGGACCTATAGCTTGAACCGTTATATACAAACACTTGAAAATTAAACAGAAATTTACTAAATCCGCTATAACAACAAGTTTAAAATTTGGACATGGAAATTACAGGGTGTCTCAATAGTTGAAGTAATTTGATGTATATGGATAAGCTTTTGAACCGTTACGTTTAATGCTATGTCTCCTAAAACTAAAAGTATAAAATTTGATTTTGGAAATTAATGGGTGCTCTATATTTGATGTACGATGGCTGCTATATATATTTCTGGCCTGGCAACACTGAGTGCTGCCAAGTGCAATCTGACATTTCCATTGGAAAGTTTGTCATTTTTAAGCATAATCGTACTCAAAACGTTTTGACGTACGACCATTATTTGTGTTGTTAACAGTGACTTCAAAAAATTAATATAGAAAAAAATGGAATTAACTCGTGAACATTTTCGTGCCATCATTTTTCGCAACTTTCGACGTGGATTATCACGACAAGAGTGTATTGATGAACTTAAATCTTTGTATGGCGATGAAGCACCATCCTATAGCACTGTGAAAAATTGGTATAATGAAGTTAAACGTGGCCGAAGCTCGTTCAAAGACAAATTCCGTGAAGGTCGTCCAAAAACGGCTGTTGTGCCAGAGAACATTGATGCCGTGCGTGAACTCATAATGCAAGATCGACATGCGACATACCGAGAGATAGAGACATCCTTGGACATTTCTTCCACCAGCATACATTCGATACTGCATGAACACCTGGCCGTAAAAAAGGTTTGTTCTCGTTGGATCGCGCACAATTTGAAAGTCGCTCAAAAAAAGGCTCGTGTCGATTGGTGCAAAAAAATGTTGCAAAAATACGATTGCGGTGCTTCAAAAGACATTTATAAGATCGTCACAGGTGACGAATCATGGATCTATGCGTATGAGCCCGACACGAAAAAACAATCGACCGTGTGGGTCTTCAAAGACGAGCAAAATCCAACGAAAGTTGTTCGTGGAAGAAGCACTTCGAAGCAAATGGTCACCTGTTTCTTCGGCATAACTGGTCATGTGGCGACTATTCCGCTTGAGCGACGTAGGACAGTCACTTCTGGGTGGTACACTACAATTTGTTTGCCTGAAGTCATCGGAGAAATTCGAAAAACCAACAAGAGAAGACGAATCATTGTTCACCATGACAATGCGAGCTCTCACACATCGGCTCAAACCAGAGCGTTTTTGACCGGCCAAAACGTCGAATTAATGGGTCATCCGCCGTACAGCCCTGACTTGGCACCTAAAGACTTCTTCTTGTTTCCGCACATCAAGAAAAAAATGCGTGGTCAACGATTTTCGTCGCCAGAAGAAGCTGTTGAAGTGTTCAAAAACCATGTTTTAGAGGTGTCTTAATCGGAGTGGAAAAAGTGCTTCGACAACTGGTTTGAGCGCATGCAAAAGTGTATAAATCATGCTGGAGAATACTTTGAAAAACAATAAAACCATTTTTGATTATAATTTTCACTATTAGGCCAGAAATATATAGTATATGGCCACACTGTTGAACAGTTGTAAACAGACGGTTGAAATTTATAGAGAAACTATATTGTATAACAACAAGTATAAAATTTCTATATGGAAATAAAAGGGTGTCCCAACAGTGAGTGTAGTTTGATGTATGCCGACAAAATTTTAAACCGTTATAGACAGACAGTTGAAATTTACAAGCTAAGTCCACTATAACAACAAGTTTATAATTTGAATTAAGAAATTAAAGGGTGTTTCCATAATTGATGTATTTTGATCTATATAGCCCTATCGCTTAAACCGTTATAAACAAACACTTGAAAATTATACAGAAATTTACGAAGTCCGCTATAAACACGAGTTTAAAATTTGTGTTTGGAAATTAAAGGGAGTCTTAAACTTTGTGTATGTGGCCCATCTTTCGAACCGTTATAGACACATAGCTGAAATATGTTTGGTTTTTTTTTTCTTTTTGCAAGAATTATTTGTCATAAAACTGAACCTAACGTAGAAATACAGACAAAAGTTGAAAAAAAGATATGGAAAAATTAGAGGCAAGCGTGGTGCTTTGCCTACTGTCTCGAAGGACATTTACCACCTGTGATGATTTAAACAATAAATATTTGAAACTTTTAATTTCAATACGAACAAGGACATACAGACGTAAGCCGTTCAATCGATTTCGCATGCCTAAGAAGTCAGAATATATATACTTCATGGGGTCGGAAATGTATATTGTAGAAATTACAAACGGAATGACAAACTTAGACATACTCTTTTCTAGCTGTTGTGAAGGGTATTAAAAAGCCACGAATTAGTTTTAAATCATAACTCAAAACGATACTAATTCTTAATAAACGCAAAAATTTTAAGCTAAAATTGATCACAATTTTTTTATAAAAATATTTATTTTTTTACACATTTTTAAAAAGCATTCCATTGGAAGTTTTAAACAAATAATCATAAAAATCCATATTTATAGAATAACTATATTTCACTCATTCGGCTCAATTTGTTCAATGCGAAAAAAATTTTATATTTTTATATATAAAAAAAAGAAAATATACAAAAAGACAACACGGCTGGATACGTACGTGTTTCGTCACATGTAACAATTGCAAAAGTACACAAAAACATTTTTTTTGTAATTTCTTTTCAATTGTTCACAGAGTGAAATATAACAGAGTGAAACATTTAAACGAAAAAGAGGCAAACAAAAAGGCATAATAACAACCAGATATTGAAAAATAATAATTGAAATTGAAATTGAAACTATGTAAGTAAAAGTAAAGACAGGAAGACATTAATAAATTCTTGAATTTTTGGCAATGATGATAATTTTGCATACACTACAATTGAAGAAGGAAAGAATAAGAAGCAGATGCCTTTAAAAGCAAAAGTGTCTAAAAATGTGGTGTGTAAAAAAATTTTTTATGTTTTTACGAGGATCGTTTTAGATGGGCAGTAATAATACTTTAGTAGTTAATTAGAAAAGAATAAAAATATGCCGGCTGAATAAAGTATGATGTTTGTATATAATTCGCCTCGCTGTTATTATGCTGCTAGTCTAAATAATAATACAAAAAAGGCAATCTGGTCTACGTATCAACTACCGAAGCGACAAGATATAAGTCGATCCTCTGTTAATGGAGAATATGAAACTCTTTTAAAAAGGATTTGAAAGCGGTTTGAAAATTCATCATATCTTTTGTTTTTCTTGTAGTGTTGTGATCTTGTCGCATAGAGAACCTGTCGCTAGCACTGTTTATGCATACAACACAAAGACCAATCAGCACTATGAGCTTTTTTCACCTCATCGTGCTTATATCATCCTTTTTTTCATACTTTTCGTTCAGGCAATATGATTTTTTAAGTTAATCTTACCACTCAGTATTTATCCACTATCATATATGTATTGTAGAACATAATATAAAATTTTATTGTTCTTATTGGCATTTAAAGTCCTTTTGCACAACCCTCGTTCTCTTATAATAATGGTTTTTCAAACACAGCAAAAACAAAACACATCTATAGCGAGGGTGTAAGACTTTTCTGTGTTAAAATTTGCCCCTCAAAATAATATATTAAAAAAAAAACTAAAATTTTCTACCATTTCCGTATTAAAATCTACAAATTGTTTTTAAGTAGTTTTTTAAACTCATACACTCATTCACGAATTTACGATTGAAATATAATTGTGTAGGCTGTTTAGATTCGCAATTGTTGTGTATATAAAAGAATATCTATGTAAATAATTAGGATTCCTTCAACATTTTAGTTTCGATTTTGTGTTTTGAAAAACAAATTAAGAAGGCTTAATTTACACATCCGTTTGTTATTTGATTTTATTGTTTTTATTTCTTAAGAATTTTTTAGTTAAAATTACTTCCGTTCTAAATGTTATATTTTTCACAAGTTATAATTATAGATATATTTAAAAAATTGTTGCAAGTGTGTTGTGGCTTTATAACTCACGAACGGTCAAAGCGAATTCGATCAAATTTTTATGGTTTTTTTTTTTTGTATGGTCATGTAAATGGTTTAGCTATTTGCGCTAAATCGGTTAATGCGTTCATAAGTTATGACTTTTAATGAGAACATGTGAATTTATCCACATAAAAAAACAACAACAAATACGTAGGCGCCTATGTTCATACATACGGTAAATACACGTTGAAACGTATACGCAGTGACAGCTGTCAGTGAGTAATCATTTTAAGTTTCTTTTTCATCGAACTTGCTTTGTGGACAGACGTTATCTTTAATTTATTTGTTTATCTATTATCGTTTGACTACAAATAGCAAAGTGATACTATTTTTCGAAGCGCAAATGCAACTAAATTCCGTATTTGCAGTCCTTTAGAATTGATAGATTGGATATGATAAGTGACGTCTCTTCTGAAATTTTTGATTCCGAAATAACTCTTTGTATTACAAAATATAATAAACAAGACCTCAGCAAAAAATTAGACATTACCTTAAAAAGTACTTGCCTATATAATGACTCACTTTTGTTATTACCATATTTTGTTATTCGCTTACAAAACACATTACATTAGTTAAAGAAAATATTTTAAAATACGTACAAATGATCATCATTATTTTCTACTATAATTAATGTAATCGATAATAGTCTTATGCCTTGTTAAAATCATTAGGTTGGCAAGCTAGTTGAGAAGTACTACGCCAAAAATGCTTAGTTCCACACTCGTTATAGAAATTTTTAAACGGCTTGAAATTTTATAGCACCATAATAATGCGACCATCGCATATGTTTGCATGTATGTTGATGCTAAGATATTGATTTGCTGTTGTGTTACCCATCATTTTCCCTTTTCTAACGAAAAAGAACAGAACGATAATTTGTATTTAAATTTTGTTGTTTATCTTGTGTTTTCCACTCTTTGGCTCTGATTAAGTTTATCCCACGAAGTAAACATATACTTTACCAAGCTTATGCAGTGATTAACACTACTATACTTTTTAGTTCTGGTGTGACTAAAATTATTCCATCCAGATGGCGGTTCGTTATGCCCACATGGAATTTCGAAGTAACTATTGCTGTTTTATGCACCAGTATATTTTTACCAACTCGGCTACCCACGACTGTTTTTCTTGTTCTCCATTTATTCGTGTTTTAAACAGCTCATCCATGCTGGAGCTTAACATAATCAATGATCTCATTTACAACTTTCAGAAAAAAACAGCTCAAAAATATTTATACAGTTAAAGTTAATTAAAATAAAAAATCCAAATAATAGATTTTGATGTCAAAGTATTTATTACAATATCTGATGTAATAAGTTTAATATATAAAATAAAACTATAGGCCGTTACATTGTACCTATCCCTTCAGTTGTGAGCCTAGCTTGCATTTGTTGGATTTATTACGTATTGATTTTACTTAGAATTTTTTTTTTGTTTTCTTTGTGTAGTGTAATAACTTATTAAGTTTTGTTTATCACTCACACACACTTTACCTTAGTACTTTAAAAGAAGCCGCGAAAGAGTAACAAAGAGTACAAGATATAAATGTTAATAAATTTGTTACTATTTTTGTTACTGGCAAGAACAGAACAGCTGATTCTTGTTCTGTTTTACAAAATAAATTAATAAATATTAAATACTTCAAATTAAAAGTGTGTATTAGCACTTTCCACGAAAATATTTACATCACATCGGTGTTAGACCAAAATGGTGTGGCTCTTTTGCCGTAATTTGTATGGCGATTTCAAAACCGATTATCTAAAGCTGAAATTTTTTACAACCACTCAGCTGAAAATATACATAACATTTATAGTTTTCGGTTTTAAATACAAAATATTTTGGATTGAAGCTAAAGTTTGTATAATAGTTACCCTGGAGTTAATGTCGACGTCCTTGACGGCGTCAAATGTCAAAAAAAAAAGTTGAATCGTATGAAATTGTATGAGAGCAGTTAATCTCAACGCGTTGCAACGCCGTAAAAGTTCAATATGTTTCAACTTTTTCGGCGTTGAAACGCCGTCAACGACGTCGACATTAACTCCAGGGTTAGAAGAAAGCTGAGAAAACTATGTACAAGTAAACGCCAGGATAATAAAACAATAAACAAAAAAATAAAATTAACTAAAAGTTTTACAAAAAAGCCAGAAATATTTTGGCAATTTTGCAATGTATTCTAAAAAAGGTGCTCACAATCGATGACAAAGAATTTGCAAATGCTAACTGTTGCAATACAAAATGCTTTAAGCATCGAACACCGCTTTTTTTGCTGTTTAGATATTTATTTTTATGGCTGTTTGTTATAATCGTCAGTTCGCCTTTACTTTGCTATTTTTTTCAAAAATGCGTTTATTTCCTTTATTCATTTTGAATAGTAATGTTGTAAATTTTTATTTTACTCTATCGTTGCTAGTTTCTGCCGGTAATTTATTAAACAGACCTAAATTTTGTATTAAAAATTTGGGTTTGTAAATTTGGAAGATTGAAAAGAAGTTTGACTTTAAAAGAAACTTTGCTTGTTTTTATCTGACTGCACGCTAGCTTTCAATCTCCATTAAATTTTCAAAAAGTTTTAATTTTATTTTATTTAAAAAATATTGGGACATATTCATAGTTAAAATAAAATATACTTTAAGGGAATTAAAGTCGGTTTTGGCGAGAAAGTCAACTCTAAATTTAAAACTACCTAAAGCTGTTTTTAATTCATTTTTCCAAAATTATTTTATTTGGCTTAAGAACACAATACTCTATTGTACGAGTATCTGATTTTTATACCAAAGTGAACAAAACAAACATAAGGTTACTTTTTTCTAATGTTTGTTTAGAAATTGTATGAAAACATTTATTAAATTACAGTTGACACCCTAAACTTAATGTATGCTTTATTCTTGACTATGAAAGCAAAAAAGATAATAAGAGCCGACTTTAGTTTATAACTATGAATATGGGCCATTTTATTTTTAATTTTTATGACATTTAGTTTTGTCGTTGTATACAATTTTCTCTCACTAAACACACTTCACAAGGGTTTTATGAGGAAATTTAATCAATTAATGACTCAATTAAGTACTAATTGATCAGTTTATAAATTGATTTCTTATATGGTAAATTAAGTTCATTGAGGGCCTTAATTGCGTAAATTTCTTTATTGCGTAATTAAAACGTATTTTTGAACAGGGTATTATATAAAAAAGAAAGGAAAACATTAATCAGCGAGCTTAGCCTATTTTGATCTAATAAATTTTATTATATTAAAATATTCTCATAATCGTAAATATCATTTCGGTTTCTAAAATTTATTTTATAAAATATCTTTTCAAAAGTTCATCTCATAAATAAAAACTTATAAATTTTTTTGATTATTAAATTCAAATCATACTAGTAAAATAAAATTTAAAAAAACCGAACCACAAAAATTTTAAAATCGTTTAGTAATAAAACTTAACCAAAATAAGTTTTTATGTTCTACATAAATGTCGACCACTAAACTAATTAAAGAAAATATTATTAAAAACATTAAATAAAAACATTAAATCAAAAATCTACAGCTAATAAGTCAATTTGATGCCAAATTAAAGTCAAACAAACAAGCAGACAAAAACCAAATTTGAAAATATAAAAACAAACACACTGCAAAAAAATAAAAGCAAAAATATTAAAAACTTATTGTTAAATGACATTAAAAAAATAAAAACCACGATCCTCCCAACAACAAAAAAATCAAAAACCATCAGACAATCAGACGAAAATTTATTCCCACAAACGCACAACTAAACTAATGAAATGAAAAAAGCAAAAGTTGACAAAATCAAGTGTGAATTTACAATTAAATTGAGAAAACTTAATTGAGAGCAAAACAAAACGGTGGGAAAAAACAAAAGAAAAACGGCGGAGAGATGATGTTTACACGCGCCCAAGTGCGCAAACAGAAATCAAATGGCAGCAACAGTTCTAGTGGCAGCAACCACCGTTCTCGACCAACACGCAGTCAACAGCAAAAACAACAGGAGCAACAATATGTTTACGATGTAATAAAAAATCAATTTAAAATGCAATTTAAAAACAATTTTATTTTTATTTTTTTATTTATTTTCTTTAATTTTTAGAATCGCTATAAGCCATCAAACTACCCAGGTAGCAGCAGCAATTTACCGGTAGCCGGACTAGGCGCTAACCTCTCCAGCAATAATACCAGCAATAATGCAATACGCTGTCGTGAACGTGAACGTGAACGTGAGAGGGACTGCAATTCTGGCACTGCCGAACGTAGCAGCGGTTATTACAGTGATCCCTACAGTAGCAGTGCTTCTCTTGTACCCCATCACAGTCGCTACCCCAGCTATGAATTACCCCGCCAACACTCTAAAGAAGATTCGTATTCGCCACATCGTCCCTATTTAGAACGAAATGCTACGTTTGTTGATCTTAGAACAAGACCGCGCAGTATAACAAATCGTCGTGGTGCCATTAAGCATCAAAAGTAAGTCTCGGTACTAATTTTAAAGATTTTTATGCTTTAAATGGTTTCTTTTACTTTTTCAGAACACACGAAATTAATGGCCACCGTTTTGTGGCGAAATTTTTTCGCCAACCAACATTTTGTGCCTTTTGTAATTTATTCCTTTGGGGATTTGGTAAACAGGGATATCAGTGTATAAGTGAGTATTTTTGTTAAAAACTAAATATTTATAGTATTACGATGATTCTTGAAAAAAAAAAATCCGGACCGAGTGTCATTGAGTATAACATAAATTTTCTATTGTCTATCAATATCGGTTCAAAGATTAATTTATATACAGTAAACTATATCAAATACAGGGAGTCCGCCGGAAAGATATACTACTGTGTTTTGCCGCCGTTTTGGTAAACATTATTCTTGACAGATTATATTTGGCAGTCGTGAAGTAAACACGTGGCAAATTTATTATGGAAGTACATTCGATTAACCAATGTGTTTTAGTCTTTAAAATATTTTATCAAAATCAATCATCGATTACTGTGACAATGAGAAAGTTACGTGAATTTTTTTGGAGGAACAGTGTGCCAACGAAAAGCACTACTTTCGTGTATTGAATAATTTCGAAGAAAGAAGGTTTCTAGGTAAAGGCCCAAGCATGGACCGCAACGTACTGCAAAGTCGGCTGAAAACACTTTTGCTGCTTAAGAAAGTGTTTAAAACAATCCACCAACCTCAATTAGACGCCGTGCTCAGGAGCTTGGTCTGCAAAGAAGAACTTAGCGAGCCCTTTTACAAAAGGATTTACATTTTTTTCCACTTAAGATTCAGTTGACACAAGAGCTTCTTCTATAAGACCATTTACGCCACCGTACATATGCAAATAGGATGTTGCAGCTCGCCCATGACACCCCCGATTTTCATGAAAAAATCATAATGAGTGGCGAGTCACATTTTAATTAAGATGGATATTTGAATAAACAGAATAGTCGGGGCTGGGCAATGGAAATCCCTAAAATTTTGCATGTCATCATTGCATCCAATAAAAGTCACAATCTGGTGAGCAATTTGATCAGAAGGAATCGTTGGACCTTACTTCTTTGAAAATGAAAACGGCGTAATGGTAACTGTGAATAGCGAGCAATGTCGTTATATGATTGAAAACTTTTAACGCCATAACAGCACGCTTTGAACTTGATTAACATGTAATATCAACAGGACGGTGCCAGACCTCTTTCTACAACAACTTATTTTAAGAAATAGTGATGTTGATTTGTCACTACGGTCGCCTGATTTGACTACTCCGTACTTCTTTTTGTGGGGATATCGGAAAAGCAAGGTTTTTTCAAATAAACAAGAAACGCTTGAGCAACTCAAATAAAATATTTGTGATGAAGTCAATTATTTAAAAAATGTGCTCAAAACGGCTCGCAGTTTTTGAGGCTTACAGAGGAGGACATTCATCCGTTATTGCATTCGATATATAATTGCCGACATTAAATAAAATATTTATCAATATAAGATCCATTTTCTTTCATTTAATCAAAAATTATAAACAAAAAAAGTGGTATACCTTCCCGGCGGATACCCTGTATAAAGACATCTTTGTTATTTAATACTTGTTCTATAACAGATATAGCAACACAAATACTCGGAATATTTCAAGTTTGTATCTATAACGGTTTAAAAGATAAGGCTTAACACCATCTAAAGATTCATCATCTTGTTCAAGCATTAGATCAGGGCCATTTTGTTTTTATACACGCCTCGCACTTCGTTCTACATTGTATTAATAACCAGTTTTGTTACACGAAAGGAATTGAACCTGCTTTACAACAAATTTTAAATAACACTAAAATTACAAAATAGAATGAATTGAAGGCGCTTCTAGAAAGGTCGATTTGCTCAGATTTTTTCCCCGAAACCCTATATGTCAAGCTCTATATACAACAAACATGTACAAATTTTTTATATGGTGTTTGACATTTTGCGTTTACGGCGGAAATTACTGAATTCGCCATCGCGACCACCTAGTATTGATTCGCCTTGAAAATAACAGTAAATTTATTTAAAAAAAACTCGTTTTAGACTGATTTGAATTAAAAAAAAAAATTTTTCAATAAATAATAGGTCTGTTTCTTTACTCTAATTTGGGATCCCGTGAGATCCCAATTTACACGAAAATTGTTTTCTTACTTTAAAATTGAGTAAATGGGAGCGGTTTTGTGAGAATAAAGTTCTTCTTCTTCTTCTTGCACGAAACAGCCCAAACTTTTTCTTCGTGCAAGTTATTTTAACTTGTGCAACTGCCTTAAAACACAAATAAAATGTAAAATGAAATATTATTTCTTTTTGCTGATTTCCTGAAATTAATTTTTCTTATTAAAACAGTCAAAATACTTTAAATTATTATTTTGTGTTTAAAATTTAGATTTTGTGTTCCCGTACTTTTATATAATTTTGTCTCTTTATGAGAGAAAACTATGCTTGCTCTCATTTTCACAAACTTAACCCAAAAAGAAATTTTATTAATTTATAAAAAAAACTTTTGATATTTTGGGCATATTCGACGGTGTTAAAACTACAAAACTAGAAATTAAAACATTTTGGGTTTACTTGTACCAAGTAAAATATTTAAAAACAAACAGAGCGTGAGCGTAGATTAAGAAAAAGCTATTCATTAGGTGAGCAATGAAAAGTTTTCAGGACCTCTAGAGAAATTGTTTCAAAGTTCGAATCGAAAAAAGAAGTTAAATCGTTCCAGCTGCACGATGGTATATAATTTTCTTGTAAAAGTATTTGAGGACTTTGTTGACTAATTGTGTACTATTTAAAATTTATTGCCACTAACAGTATTTAAAAAAAAAGTAATTGATAAATTTTACTAATTTATTACATCCCTGTCTTTCAGCTTGTCAAACGGCTGTTCATAAAAAATGTCATGAAAAATTATTGGGTAAATGTTCCGGTTCGGTATTTAACTCCGAAAGTACAATTGTAAGTTTAGAGTATCTATCAAAAAATAAATAATTAAATTAAATAATTGTTTTTAGCTGCTGCGGGAGAGATTTAAAATCGATATGCCACATCGCTTCAAACCTCATACATTTATGTCACCAACTTTCTGTGATCATTGTGGTTCAATAATGGGTGGATTTTTTATACAAGGACTGAAATGTGAAGGTAAATTATCTTTAAAAATAATTAGCTGGCAAAAGATTTTTTGCTATTTTTAATGTAATGAATTAATTTAAATACACGTTTACTAAGGAAACCATCATTTTTTAACGCTTTTTGTTCGATTACAAATCTTAGCAATGTGTGATTTTATTTCATTTTTTTTATTTTGTTTTTTTTTAATAATTTTAAATATTAAATTAGAGACATCAAATTTAGAATTTTTTATTGTTGCTTTAAAAAAAATGGTTTGGAAACGTTCTGTTTGTTGTAGTACAGATTTAGACAAGTTGGCAATACATTCATTAGCTGAATTTAGCTAATTCAACAACCAAAAGTTACACCTAGCGGGAAATGAAATAACATTATATTAAATTAAAAAAAACTTTATAGGAATGCAACATTAACTTTTTTATTAAGTGACGCTAAATTTTAAAGACATATTTGTAATTTTTAAAATATTATTTTCAAGTGGACATAAATTGAAAAGAGTCCTGTAATAACAAACTTTAACTTAAAATAATAATTCATTTTGTTCTTTTAAGAATAAAATTTGTAGGAAAATTAATGAATCAAAATCACCAGACATGGAAAAGGTATAAATTTGAATGTTAAACTAAAAACAGATTAGACTATATCGATGAGATATTATATGTCAAATTTATTCACTAAAAGTCAGCATAAATGGTTCATGGAGGTAGGACATAACCAGAAAACGATAACTAATTTAATTTCTAAACTTTATCGTCAATTTTTAAACTAATCACTAGAAAAAAAAACCAAAATTACCAAAAGTTTAATTTCAAACAAAAACGCAACTTTATCGGGAGACTATAATAAAAAATATTATTACTAAATCGTTAACTCAACAAAAATTGCGATTTTATATGACTAAAAAACGGAACGAATACAGTAAGAGAATGCAGAATACAAATAAAATATTAACGAATATCCTAGAAACAAATTCAATACATTCCTATTTTACAAAAAACTTGCAATTTAGTCAGAAAATCGCTATATCCATACGAAATTTAAGCTTACTAAAATCTTACAAAGATACCTTATTCTATGTTACACTGGATCTAGCAGAAAACCGTCAAATCAGTAAATAAAGTCACATCGGCGCGAATAGTGGCTATCCACGCCGCCGAATTCGACGACTTGTCAGCGAATCAAATATCAGCCCTTTAACCCGGCTATTCAGTTTCTTATTGGGAGTTTTTTGGTTAACTTTCAAAAGAAGTTGTTCAAGGGGAATCAATTACCAGGTAAGAACGAATGGGAATTCATTATTTTTTGCTGATAAACATTACTGCCAAACTTTATATATTAAAAATGTATACACATAAAAAATATATGTATACATATTTTATAATATCTCGGGTTTGACGATAATATTATCTACAAAATGAATGAATTCGCCTACGCTGTTATCTAGATTCGAGACGCACTCGGTATTGATTATATAGTTCTTTAATATTTGTACTTTAAATCCAGTTTAATCTTACTTTTAAGTTTTAATAAATATTCAATTTATTATCATTTCGGCTTAGCCGTACAAAGCCCAATAAGCCGGCAAATACTTGGCACAGGCGGCTTATCCACCGCTGCCGGCTTTCAATCGGCATGCTTCTCTGCCACTCCTATTAGGAAAGCGCTGTGTGGGCTGTAGCGCTATCTTGTTAGAACCAAACGTGCTGAAAGACGTGCTCCCCACTGCTCTGCTCCATCTTTCATCTGCTTAATGTTACTATCTAATCGGGGAGTTATTTCTGCCGGACCCTATTTTCCTATAAGTTTGTGTTAATAGTTTTTTTCATAATAACGCACAAATAAAATTTAAAACATTAACATTAAATTTATTTGTAGCAGGACCTTTAAAACGATCTATGCATAAAACAACTGAAGCTAATTAATTACACTTAATCAAAAATATTTTCTTATTTTTCCTTATTGTTCTTATTTTTGATAACTTAAACTTTGCAAATTCAACCAAAAGTTGATATTTTACAATAAAAAAAATAAAAATGGTTTTTTTCTGTTTAATGGTATAAATACAAATTCAAAATTAGTAATACAACATGCAGCCTTCTTCGCCGGTACTTGATCATAGCATATTCGCCGGCGAAGTTAAATAACTAATAAAATGGCTATACCTATCTCCTTCCACCACCTGTCTTATCTCTTATCTATTCCTTTCCTACAGAATGTAGCGCGGCTACAAATTAAATAGGTATTATTGCCTGAAGTGCTACTTAAAAAAATAATAAGAAATATAAAAAAAAAACAAAAACAAAAAGAAAAACTGAATATTCGGAAAAAGTGGCAAATTTAATAAGGCTTACGGTTTCAAATTTCAAAAAAATATTTAAAATTATATGTTAAATTTTACTAATGATACTCGGCGGTCGATCTTATCGCCCAAAATTTAATATTAATTTCCAAATGTTTAAATAAACAATAACAACAAAATGAAGTAGCAATTCTAAGTAGAAATAATGCTATTTTTTAATTTGTTTAAAATTATTTTAAATAAATTTCAGTTCAAAAAAGAATTCCAAGTATATTTAAATTTGCTTAAAATATACACAACATGAAGCAATTTGTTTTGTCTACCGATGAATTAACTAAGTTTAAAAAATTTGTTCTGAAAATAAGTTGCAATTTTGGCAAAATATGTCAAATTCCGAAAACTAAAACCATAAGAAACAACCAACTTCAAAGGAATAGAAAATTAATAATACTTGCTCTGGTGCACAGTGGGAGCGATCTACAGTCAAGCCATGCAAAATCATTTTATAGTTATTGTAGAGAAAGATTTAAGTTGCAAAAAAATCCCCAACAACCTTTTTTGAATTTAGGATGAAGTAAAAGAAAGCCATTATTATTGTTGTTATTTTTGGCCACCAAATTTTGATTTCCGTATGTATAATATTATATTCTAAGCCATTTCTGTTCTTTTAATAAAATAAGAAATAGAAATGAAATGATCATCTGTTTTATTTTCCTTAAATTTCATATATTTCATATATTGAACTTATAAAAGGCTCACTTAATCTATTGCAAAAAATTTAAGAGAACTTTTGACGAAAATGTAAAAATCATTTTAAAAAACTTTTCCTTTTTATATCAAGTTAATACTTAAATTCAAGGTGGGATACGTAAGCCCATATTTAGTAAACAAAAATTTGATAGGAACAAATCTATTGAGAAAAACACAATAAATACAAAATTTAAAAGTAAAGAATACAAGGCCACTGTGCGGAATTTAATTAATTATTTGGTTATCGAACAAAATAAAATATTTGATTGATTGATATCTACGATTTTGTATGAAAAATAGCCACCCCCATATTTGAAAGAAAATTCACAAAGAAATTGTTTTTTCTCTAAAAATAAATAAATGTTTTAATCTTTTATTATTTCCTTATTTTATTGTTTTAAAAACAAAAAGATAACAAAAAAGAAAATTGTTTTTTATACATATTTAAACAACAAAACAAAAAATACTTCACACCTGATTGCCATAAACTTAAATAAATTGCCTGATGACACATAAAAGATTTTTCGCACTGGCAGTAAAACTGCCAAAAAAAACCGGAATATTTATGCTTAAAAATATTTTTTTAATTAACACACAAAGTAATAAAACCAACGAGAAATACACAAGATATAAAAATGAAACAGAATTGTGAAGACAAATTTTGCTTTGAAAAATACTTAAAATATGCCAGCAGGCGTCTGAATGCATCTAGAAATTCGTAAAAGTTCAATGACATCGCTAGAATTTGCTTTAATGCAATGATTTTTTGAAAAAGTCTTTGCTTTGATTTTCTACAAAATAAATTTAAATTATATTACAAATTAAGTTTTTCTTAATTTTCACCTACTTCTTAATTAACACCCACACTGCGGACGGCAGGCAAAATGAACAAATTTTAAAATAAAGATCATGAGTGTCAATACTGAAACACATGCACCCGACTGGTGTTAAATAAGTTTGTAAATCAATTTATTTTTTATATTTTGTAAGTTATGTAACAATATTCTATGATATGTTAGTTTTATTTTATTTTTTATTTTATTTATTTCCTAGTTTTAAAATAAATCATTTAGTAAAAAAAAAAACTTATTTATATTCAATAAATGATTTTACACAGACCGTCTAGTCCTGAAGTATATTAACTGCACAGTGGTTAAATTAATAAACAGATGAAAAATAAATCAGCTTAAATTTTTTTAACTATTGAAATCTGTAAAAAGTAAATGGCCGTATATCCGTTAATATTTCAAAATGAAGTTTTTAACGTGGACGTATTTGGCCATTCTTTTGGCCAAAAATTAACGAATAATGTAAACATTTGGCTCAAGGGTGATGAAATACTTTCAATAATAATAGAAGGCAGTTTCAGTTTTTACATCCTCGCCTTGGTGGCTACGAGGGCTGCTATATATATTTCTGGCCTGGAAACACTGAGTGCTGCCAAGTGCAATCTGACATTTCCATTGGAAAGTTTGTCATTTTTAGCATAATCGTACTCAAAACGTTTTGACGTACGACCATTATTTGTATTGTTTACAGTGACTTGAAAAAATTAATATAGAAAAAATGGAATTAACTCGTGAATATTTTCGTGCCATCATTTTTTACAACTTTCGACGTGGATTATCACGACAAGAGTGCATTGATGAACTTAAATTTTTGTATGGCGACGAATCACCATCCTATAGCACTGTGAAAAATTGGTATAATGAATTTAATCGTGGCCGAAGCTCGCTTAAAGACGAATTCCGTGAAGGTTGTCCAAAAACGGCTGTTGTGCCAGAGAACATTGATGCCGTGCGTGAACTCATAATGCAAGATCGACATGCGACATACCGAGAGATAGAGGCATCCTTGGACATTTCTTCCACCAGCATACATTCGACACTGCATGAACACAAGGCCGTAAAAAAGGTTTGTTCTCGTTGGATCCCGCACAATTTGAAAGTCGCTCAAAAAAAGGCTCGTGTCGATTGGTGCAAAGAAATGTTGCAAAAATACGATTGCGGTGCTTCAAAAGACGTTTATAAAATCGTCACAGGTGACGAATCATGGTTCTATGGGTATGAGCCCGAAACGAAACAACAATCGACCGTGTGGGTCTTCAAAGACGAGCAAAATCCAACGAAAGTTGTTCGTGGAAGAAGCACTTCGAAGCAAATGGTCGCCTGTTTCTTCGGCAAAACTGGTCATGTGGCGACTGTTCCGCTTGAGCAATGTAGGACGGTCACTTCTGAGTGGTGCACTACAATTTGTTTGCCTGAAGTCATCGGAGAAATCCGAAAAACCAACAAGAGAAGACGAATCATTGTTCAACATGACAACGCCAGCTCTCGCACATCGGCTCAAACCAGAGCGTTTTTGACCGGCCAAAATGTCGAATTAATGGGTCATCCGCCATACAGCCCTGACTTGGCACCTAATGACTTCTTATTGTTTCCGCACATCAAGAAAAAAATGCGTGGTCAACGATTTTCGTCGTCAGAAGAAGCGGTTGAAGTGTTCAAAAACCATGTTTTAGAGGTGTCTCAATCGGAGTGGAAAAAGTGCTTCGACAACTGGTTTGAGCGCATGCAAACGTGTATAAATCATGGTGGAGAATACTTTGAAAAACAATAAAACAATTTTTGATTATAAATATTCGCATTTTCACTATTAGGCCAGAAATATATAGAGCAGCCTTCGTAAAACCATAATTGCTTAAAAAATAAATTGAAATTGATTTATTTTTATTCGACAATCATCATCATAAGAAGGTTCATTAAAAAATTTTTTTAATAGAGGAAGGGCTTAAAGAGCTTTTAACAAGAACATTTAAAATATATTATTTTTAATAATTCAGTTTTAAAATTGCATATTTTCTAATCCAGTTAGTTTATGGCGCTGAAATTTTTCTCTAAGTTTAACAACTTGTCTGTTTAGCTTGCTGAAGACAATATTAGAGAAAATTTTTGGAAATTGTTGTAAAATATTTAAAAGACTTGACTTCGGTTTTAAAAGATTCCGTGTTATGAAATTCGAAAAAACAAAATTCGTTAACTAAAGATAATCAGCCATATTCATAAAAACTTAAAACAGGTTAACACCTCCTAAAATACAAAAATATTGACAAAATTACATTTATATACAAGTAATAGACTAAAAAACCTTTAATTAAGATTTTTTTAAATCAAAAAGTTTATCATTTTTTCTTTAAACCAAAAATAAAAAGAAATTTTATTATATAAATATTTTGGCTAAAAATAAAAGTTTGTCCAGGTGTAGAAAAAGCAATTTTAAGAAGAAAATGTAAAATGACATAATCGCCAGTAATATATATTTTCAAAGTTACGTATTGCTGAAGTGTTTATAAAGACTTTTTGATATCTTAAAAACTTTGATGCGGAATGGGGCAATACGGATATCGTTGAAGATCTTATCAAAATTCCTATCAAGCGCCATATACATATATCGCAAATAAATTATTAACTAATTATGAACCAATAAGATTCTCAAGCATTAAAAATAAAAAACTATGCCTCATATATATAACATAATATTTTTACTTAAAAAAGTTGCAAGTTTGGTTTAACAATGTGAAAATATTCGAAAAAATTAATAACAAAAGTTCAACAACAATTAACCGGTTTTTAATAGGCTAATATTTTTTTCACACATAATTTTGTAAGGATTCTGATCCTTCATTCTTATGATACCTACATATATGTATATTCCGTCAAAGAATATTTATTGTGTTGTATATTTTTTACAAAAACTTAAGGGTTCCGTAACTCTTAAAATATGACGTTTCGCAGGATTTATCATATAATTACCTCTTCTAAACCTCGGACAACTTTTCATTTTATTTGAAGCTACTGGAAATATTCAATTAGTGATGCACTTAAAACTTGTTATATAACTCCCTATTCGAGTACTCTTTATTGTACTTTTGACCAAAATAAATAAAAAAAATTTTTATTACATTTATTGTTCGTATATGTTTGCAGTAACTAAGAATCTTTCTTTGCTATAAAAAATTTCTCTTTTTTGCGTATAATAAAGAAAAAGAGAAACCGTATTCGGTTTTCGGGTTCTTTGAAAATTGGTTTTTAAAAGCACTAAGTATTAAATATTAGATATTAGGAGTTGAGAGGTAAAAACGTTAAATTGCTTAAAGTGTAGATTGGCTTTTAAACTGTTATTGTGTGTTTTTGAATACAAATTTTTAAAAATTGTGTATTAAACGAATAGTTTTTAATAAATATTGTAAACTTTAAATGCAAAATATAAATTTTTTATGAATAAGACCAAATAATAACTTTAAGTTTTATACTTAATTTTGAAGACCTTATCAGGATGAACAAGTGAGAGTAATATATCTGGCTATGCCAATTCTTATATACTATTCACCATATATGTAAAACCACCGCATGTATATATAAATCAGTATAAAAAAATTCTTTTTTACAATTAAGTTTTTTTGTTTAAAAATGGTCGAAAATTTAAGGGTTGCTTTCCCAGCAAAAAAGGTTGCTGTATAAGATCCTTGTATAATTGTGGCGAATAAGTAGTATTAGGTCAATAAAAAAGTAAGCACAATCCACCTGCAGAAATACAAACGAAACTGAAAAAAAGATATGGAAAAATTAAAAGCAGACGTAGTGCTTATTAGACATGTGCCCGGTCGTTCGTTTCAGTGACCGGTCTTTTTCGTTCAATTATCAAAGACTGATTCGTTCGTTCAATTCGTTCAATCGGTCAATTTGAACGAAAGAAGCCGGTTAAATATCTGGCTCATTTCGTTCAATTAAGTCATCCGTTCAATTTAACCCGTACACTATTGAACGAAAAGACCTGATTTAAATAACCGGATCATTTCGTCCACTTGATTGATTCGGTCAACTTAACCCGTTCGTTCGCGATCGACACAGCTATAGTGCTTATCCCGCTCCATCGAAAAATATGGACCGATCTTGCTAATTTTCAATACAAAAATTTTCGCACCTATGTTTGATCAAATGGCTCATCTAGCGCCTTGGCAGAGTTTATTTCAACACGAACACGGAGGGACAGAAGTCAGAATATATTTACTTTGTGGAATCTAAAATGGACAATCTTAGATATGCCCTTTTACCCTTGAGGTGAAGGGTATATAGAAAAAGATGATCATTATTTGGGACCATATTCTTTCATGCAAGATCTGGAAGACTTAAATTCTAAACTTAAGCAAACTCAAACATTCCTCTCATACTCTCATGTGGAATTTTGTTTTATTCGGTCTAATCGTTTTGAAAATGCTAATTTATTTTAAAAATATTTCATTCCTGAACTACAGTGCATTTTAATATGAAAAAAAAAACAATAACAAGCCATACGCAATGATTTCATTCTATCGCTGATACTATATTCTCATTAAGAGTCTCAATTCTATACGTGTTTGTTACAGCAGGCCAAAAACAGTTTATTTTTAAACATAAAGAGGCATGAAAACGGATGTTTTTGAAGCATTCGGCCTGTGTCGTTTGTTGTATTTAAAAGAATTTTAATAAAAAATAAAATATTTTAATTTTTAGTATTTTAAGAAACAAAAAATAAATAAATATAAAAAATAAATATCCGTATGGCCATTTCACTACTGCTCATATAACTTCTCAGTGTACTTTACCCAAATTTTTTATAAAAAACTTGAGTCTTATATCAAAAGCCAATTTGATTATATGAGAACTCCGTTAAATCAATAAGACAAAAAGACAATAACAAAGCAAAAATATTTTATACAAAAGCGTAACAAAAATTTACAAATTTTTCAATTTTGTTTATAAAGGTAAAATTAAAGTCAGAAGTCGTTTGCAATGACGATGACTCAGTCTCAAAGTTAAATTTAGAAAATACATGCTTTGAGTATGGAGAACTTTTGAAGAGCGTGCACATGTAAATATAAAATCAAACAATATAAAAGTCAATATTCGATATGTTTTGTGAAAATAATATAGCAAATCCGCAAAATAAAGTAGCGCCAATAACAATAGAAAAACGAATTCAAAAAAAATACAGAAATCAATATTGATTTAATTAAAACACAGTATTGTATTTACTCGTTAAAGGTTATATTACTTTATGACGATGTGGTCAACGCCGGATATTTCGACTTTATTATAGAATGGCTGCCAGGTTTATGTCACGTAAAATGTTTAACTAAAAATTTTGTTTGTTAAAGTGAAAAAAAAAATCGATTAAGACATTTAACATGGCTGTCAGATCTTCCTTCTTTGATCATAAGAAATATTTCCCTTATCAAATAAACTGAATAATTTGAATTCGGCTGAAGTTTACGAAATATACGTATATCTAAATATTTTAAGAAAGAAGCATTATACACATACAACCTATTGCGTTCATTACTGCTGTTTTTTTTTAACTAATACAAAAAAAATTTAATATTTTAAATTCACTCAAAACTTATATTTTAGAAAATTTCTTAAAAATCCTATTTAATGGAAATGTTTTCGCTATTTCTAACTCTGCTCTTTGCATCGGCCTTAACCAATATTTTTTTACATGAATAAAAAACAATTATTTTAAGCGAGAAATATAATTGGTCTCAACCGGAATTTATCTGATAAAAAAAAGCCAAAAAAACCTTGCCAAATTATTTTTTTGTAAAATAATTATTAATAACTAAAAATTTAATTTAATTAATGTCACTTGTCTCTTCAGTTTAGTGAAACAAAAGGTCTTAATTCCAAAATATCACAAAGCAGCTGTATGTTCTGCTCATCGAAATTATCTTTTTGTGTGGGAGCACTATATATATTTTCAGTCCGTCCGTTCTTAGTTCTCTTGACCATGATATTGAAATGTCAAATTTGTTTCTATTTAATGTACCGATCTATTATTAAAATAATAGATTTAAAGCAAATTAAGCTGCCCTAAAAATTGTTTTTTAGTGAATGCAAAATAAAAAACATCTATGAATTATTTATAACAAATTTATTAAAAACAAAGTCCAAAAAATCTTTACATACATAATTTTTTTATAGTCCAAATAACGGCAACTATCTTTTGCAACAAAATAAAAATTCCATAAATTTGGAATAATAACGCCAAATCTGGCGGCAAGATACTCTGTTCCTGAACTGGGAATAATTTTGGTTTTATTAATTAAACACAATAGTAATTAAAAATTTTAAATTAAAATGTTTATGTCCTTAATTACAATTCTATTATTAACTTTCGTTAAATATATCTTTCCAAAAACTTTTAACACAATCAATGGCCAGATATTGTTATATTACATTAAGTCCTTAAAGGTAAAATAGAAGGAAAAAGTAGTACAGATACTCGCAGAGAAAAAACATGTTTGATATATGGTCCCAAAGACCATATTATGTCCTTTTAACAATGTATAGTTTTGGAGAATAAATTGTAATTATTTTCAAGAAAACTTTAGTCATTTTTATATTTTGTTAACATTTAACCATTATGTGGTAACTGTGCACAACAATGCAACATGGTTGGTTTTATCTTTCAAAAAATCGAACCACAACCAAAATTTTTTTAAAAATATATATATAATGTATTTGACCATAATATATTATTAATAATCAAAGTATGATTAAAAGCAAACAAAATAATGTTTGCGCTTAAAAATATTTTGTTTAGAAATTTTTTTGTTAGCTTAAAGTTAAAAATGTTTTTTACTGTTAAAAAAAATATAAAAAAAGATAAAAATGTTTGTACAAAAAAAAAATAATATACAAAATTTGAAAACGAATGAAAAGGCAAGCAACAAGTTTTGGACAAATGTGGAGCCAGTTTCTTATTACTATTACGTATCGTATGATATCTTCAATACGAGGAATGGGCCTATAAACTATATTTCTTGTAGAAATTAATTAATTATTTATTAATTATTACTTACATATAACAAACAAATAATTGAATTTTTTGTGAATTTATGTTTTTAAAAAATTTTGTGACATATCATTAATAAATGAAACAATGTATAACAATAAGTTTTTTATATTGGATAGTCTTTGCATTCAAATATTTATCATGACATTTTCAACCATATTATGATATCCTAATTTAACCATTTAATGTTTTTTAAACATAATTATGTATATACTTTACTATGCTATTGTTTAGCTAGAGAAAAATATAGTTGCAAGACCAACTATATTATTATTATTAAATGAAACAATGCTATGTTTTGCCAATAACTATATAATACAACCATAGTATGTTGCTCTTAGATTATGGTTACAACAACCATGTTTTTTCTTTGCGTGTAGTCTTTGTTTATAATATTCACATTTAAAAATTTTAACTATCATGTCTTGTTTTTTTCCTGAGAATATTAAAACATATACACATATAATGTTCTACTATACTTGATAATGAATTTGTTTTTCAAATAATTGTCAAAAAAATCTTGCATTAAAAAGAATTACTATTAGTAAAAAATTGCAATGCTAAAAAAATTAATTAATTACCACAAATGTATGACTTATATAAACATCTTCACCTCTTACAAGGTTTCATTATTCAACTCTTTGGATTTACTTCAATCAACCGCAAAGAAAAATTCAGCCTAGAGTTCCAGAATTAACTGCAATTTGACACATGCATGCTATTCACCATATTCTAGTTGGCCATTTATTTTTTACTTAGTGGCTGCTAATCTATCAAAAAAAATTTACTTCTCATAGCAGCAGATCAAACTAAATTTATTTTCTAATTTTAAATTACGTTTCTTCTCCTAATCATAACATATTGTGGCTTTTTTCAAAATCTAAACAAAAAAATATATCATTTAACAAATAAAACTCCACCTTTTACAAAAATGCTGCTTTAAATGTAAAAACAAAAATAAATATTTCAACACATCCCCCAAGAACCTATTTATATTTTGCTAAATATTTCTTTTTTGTAAGAGATAAATCTTAAACTAAAAATATATAAAATGCAACCAACAAAAAAAAAAAAAAAATAACGAAATGTTAGTATTTTAACAGACCACTTAAATTGACGTAAATTGTCACAACAATAATGTAAAATGCAAATTTAAAAGAAATAAACACTACCACAAAAATTTAAAAGAATTAAAAAAAATATAAACAACTTTTAGATTTAGGAAGAAAAATCGGCATAAATAACAAATTGAGAAATTTAAATATTTTTGTAATAAATAAATAAAATTTGCAAAACACGATGAAATCTACATGTGTGATAAGATGTGATTGGCGTTGTACTAGTATAGGGGGATTTTCGTATAAAAATTGCACATCAACTATAAAAATATATTCACAAATCAATTGTTGAGCACAAGAACAACAAAAGCAACAACAATAAAATACAATTATATTGTGCCAAAAAATTATTTATCATTAAATTTAAAAATAACAAGTACAACAATGGCAAAATATCAAGTTTTTTTAAGTTAAAATATTAATATGTTAAAATACTAAATGAAAATTATCTACAAAAAATGAAATTCGATTTGAGAAGACTGTACAGATAAAAATTTAAATTATTAAAAAATTTCAGAATTACATTTTCTGGCGCTTTATTATCACAATATTTCAAAATTTTAAAGAAGAAGAATTTGCTTTTGGGAAATGCACATGAACATCATTCATCAGAAGAAATAGGTCTAACCCTGGGTTGATAAATAATGTTAGTATTTATTTTCAAGGCGAATTAATTAGAAGGTGGCAGCGAAATCGAATTTCGAAATTCGATCTAAATAACTTGGTAGCGGTTTTCAAGCATCAATCTATTCATGATGATTTGCCAGAGTCTACTAATCATAAAATTCAAGAAAAGATTTAGATTAATTTAGCACTTTCGCTAGTTCCATTAGGCTTCAAAAAACCAGCCCGTATAGCAATTTGAAACCTTATTCCTGTCTTAAAGATCTGTATAATATTCCTTAAAATTGTGACATATAGAACAGCTAACTTACAACAAGTACTACTGAAGGGTATTAGCATCAAGCCATGTCATATATTATAAACATAAACAATCAAAATCTAATCAAAAACATATAATAATTTAATAAAATTAATTAACATGACAATAATTGGTCAAACATAAACAACTAATTGATGGTTAAACGTCATTATACAATTCATAAGAAACAAGATAAAAATATTTTGGGATATTAAATAAAATAAATACTAAATCAAAATATTTTCTGAATATGTTAAAAATGAAAAAAACAACAAAAACTTTACCTGAACAATAAAAATATGTTTGTTTTTTCATTTGTTCTTCGAACACCAGCAATGAATAATGCTGTTAATAATGATGATGTTGAATTTAATAATAATGATAAAGATTTCGAATGAAATAAGAATTCTCATATTAATGAGAACTGAACTCATATTCGAAAATTTTGAAGAAAAAAAACATTCTTAAAAAAACAAAAATAAAAATTTGTACTGATTCTCTGAATAAATACGAGTGAGGTTTTTAAACTATAATCGCTTAGCGGCAACTTATTAATTTAATTTAAAGAAAAAACAGCATTGAGTTTCTTGGAAAATTACCCAAGATCGTTAACCAATTATGAAGTATTTTTCTGAAAATCTTATAAGAAACAGTTTTTATAAAACAATAATTGAAAATAAAAAAAAATTGTATTGTTTAAAAAAATTTTTTTTAATAATGTCAAAAATAACTAAAAGGTGTAGGTCATATATTTGTGCGATACAACATAAAAATTTAATAATCTATGCTATACATACCCCTTATAACATTAAACAAATAGACCAATATGTTGCCGTTCGTTGCTGCTGCTGTATTGCTTTGATTCCCTCGCACATACGTAGATACTATTAAAAAAGGAAACAATTAATACAAGCTGCCAGATTTGTCATTATTCTATCAATCTAGACGTTTTAAATCGTCTAAAAATAGAGGCCTGAGTTGCGAGCAGCATCGCAGCGTTAAGATTTGTGCTTTTAATAAAATTATGCCAACCAGAGTAAAAGCAACATCACGGAATATATTACTTGAAAATTTTTAAAAATTTATGCCATTTAACATTTTTTAAATAAAAAAAACACGCTATTTACGGTGACTTTATTAAACAATTTATGAGCGCAATCATGGCGTTTTTAAATATTTGCAGTTTAATAACGTAGATCAAATTAGAGGACACAGTCACTGTTGTAATTGCGTATCTTAAGACAGCTATGACATTCAGTGGAAGTGTTTAAAAACGCTGAAAATAAATTCCCTCATTTGAAAGTTGATAATTTGATCAACACAAAGACCCAGTTTATACTTAGCAATTGTCCTTTCATAAATTCTTGGTATGACTAGGTTGGATATAAAAGACATTTAGTTCCAGAAGTGAATGCATTTCTAGTTAAGTTAAATAATTTTGCTACAGCACTCGTATTCTCTATAAACTCTTTTTATAAAACCTAACTAATTTCTGTGTTTTAAAATGAGAATTAAATTTTCGCAATATAAAAGGAAAAAATGAATGTTTATTTTTCCCCCATTTTTATACCCTTCACCACTAAAAGAAGAAAAACGTATAACGAAGCTTGTCAGTCTGTTTGTAATTTCTATAATATTCATTTCCGAGCCCATAAAGCCAAGGCAAACTTGATTTCAAAAAAAATTTAAATACGTCAATCGATTAGACATAGTGTCCAAAGAGCTGCTATTGAGCGCCTACCTCTAATTTTTCCATATAATTTGGAACAATGAAGTAAGTCCAATCAAAAAAATAAATATGTGGGATGATATAGCATTAAAAAACAAGAAAAAAACATTAAGTTCAGATTTACACTATGAAATTTTTTGAGGCATTTTTTTCTCAATTTTCTATTTAAGTTACAGCGTTATCTTCAAATGAACATTAGCAAAGTTACATCCCCTTAAAACCTAAGCAATACCATATTGTTTACTCCTCCTGCTTCACAAACAAATTAAAATTTCATGCTAGTTTCATGAAAAATTACATAGTGTAAATGCCTTATAAGCGAAAAAACTGTCGCTCGCCCATATTTTCCGATTTATGGGCCTCCGACGTTTTGAAATTTTTAAAATATCAATATGGGTATCATTTAAAAGCTTTTGATGAGATCTTTAAGGAAATACTAACAATTTTTAAAAATGCTTAACCCATTAAGAGCCGATGACATTATTATGTAAAATTATATATATCTAGTACTTAATTTTTTATGTCCTTCACAACAAAAAGTGGAAAAAAATAAATACATGGTACGATAGAGAATTAGAAAATAAGAAAAAATTTCAAGTGAAAAAACTGGCGTACGCCCATACTCATAATTATATATTCCAAATAACGGGGCTCTGCAAATCAATATGGGTATCGTTTTAAAGCTTCTGAAGAGATCTTTATGGAAATACTTAAATTTTTTAAAAATGTTTAATAAATTAAGAGCCGTAAAAGACGATGGCATTTTTATGTAAAATTATATGCAGTACAAAAATTTTTTTTTAATTCTCTGTCTGCTTTTTTTAATGGTAAAGGGTATAGAAGATTCGACATAGCCGAATATAGCGCTCTTACTTGTTTATTTAAATGTCGTTTGGATGTTTACATGGGCGAACGAGTATGTGTGGATTTTCACGAAAAACTGTTTCTTTCTAATGATACTACTCTCTTTAAAGGAATTGTATTTGTTTTTATTTTAAAAGCGTGCAACACATTTTCAATCCAAAAGAATTAATATGAAGAAAAAAAATAAATTTCGAACATTTTGCAGTATCTAGGAGCAAAAAGTGATCAGGCAAATGTTGAACAAAAATTTTCAGACGAAAATGTGTCTCAGTTATTGCGGTGGTTTCATAAATGACGGTTCGTTTTCTAAAATATTAAAAGAATTCTTGGCAAAAGTAAATAATATATAAAAAAAGATGTATATAATATAAAAAATATAAAATATTATTATTATTTAAAGTCTTTTGTGCAAAACAGAAAAGTAGCGATAATCAAATAAAAAATTTTTTATTATAACAATTAAAATGTTTAATGGTTTTCTTGAGCAAATAAATATGTGTTTATTTAGAAGATTGTATAAAGTTATATAAAAACTTCTAGAACTCCTGGCTAAAACTCTTACGTCATGTTCGGTTGCTGTTTATAAAAAATGTTATACTTCAAAGGGAAACTATTTAATTAAAAAAAGACTAAATAAAAAATATTTAAAACTGCAAAAAAAGTTATAAAAGTAATATTAAATTAAAAATTCTACGTAAAAGTAAAATTTAATAAAAATGTTTATTGTCGCCTTATATTAAATTTATTTCAACGATCATTTATTTTTTTTAAGCTGTCATCATAAATAATTATTATCTGATTGGCATACAAATTTTTTTCTTAGTGATGATGCTGAACTCAGAGATGTGTTTATTTCTTGTAAATAAACTTTAACATTTTTATAACTAGGAACTAAACTTCGCATGTAAAGAATAACATTGTGAGAATTTTAAAACACAATAAAACGTTTTTTTTTTAACTATTAACGGTTTTAATTGTTATCAGATTCTAAATTTATTAAATTTATAATTCAATTATTTATTTATTTAGAAATTGATTTAGAATATTTTGTATTAATTTTTCAATTAACTATTTATAATGAGGCAATTAGATTTCAATCTTAAAACAAACAAAACCTAAAATATATAGTTTATATAATTTCGAATGTAATAACGTCAGTTGCTTATGTTTACAAAAAATTAATTTACTTTATACAATATTAATATATTGAAGAATAAACTCTGTGACGTAATCAGTGCAAAATGATTAATTGTTTTATCAACACCCAAAGCATTGGATTCCAAAAGTTGGAAGTTCAGCTTTCTATTCAATTAAGTAAAAACAATGCCTATTCCCAAAAAAAAAACTTTTAAAAATTTATCTACACCATCTATTTACACTATGACACCTTGCCCATCCCGTTACCCATGCCAACCACACACCAAGCTTTTTTTAAGCATACAATTAATTACTAAATAGAGTGATTTTGAACTAGGGACCCACAATTCTGCAGTTGTGGTTTTGAGTGTAATTTATACATACACTAAAATAGTAATGGGGTCATTTTTGTACATTAAATTTTTTTTGAACACAGTAATAGATTTGGAATAGATTTAAGGAGGCCCCTTATAACCTTGCTTCTAAAATAGAATACCTTTTTTTCAAAAATAAGCCATTTCCTAGAGTAGAGATACAAAAGAAAAAGCAACCAATTTTACCGGACCATAAGCCCTAAAATAGTTGTTAAAAAATTATATTTTTGTAGATAGAAAATTTTTAACACTCTTTATAGAACTCTGCAATAAGTTTTTAAAAACACATTTTCGTAAATTTAAATTTTAAGAAAATTAGAAATGACACTCAGACGAAGTCGTAGGCTCTGCTGGTAAATAATAAATCT
Organism: Gymnosoma rotundatum; assembly: GCA_916610165.2. Classification (NCBI taxonomy): domain Eukaryota; kingdom Metazoa; phylum Arthropoda; class Insecta; order Diptera; family Tachinidae; genus Gymnosoma; species Gymnosoma rotundatum. Next base: position 101,853,441 of record OU744340.1, read on the forward strand.
ACTTAATTTATAAGCAAACACTTAATTTCCTTTAATTAGATCGATATCTTCTTCGCAATGTTTAGTGCGAAGTAGAAAGTGTCAGAGATAGCTGTTCGGCAGATCTCTAATTTGCCATGATTTACTTTTCCACAGCCTTATGCTAATTTTTGTATTTTGTTGCATTAATATTTTTATTGTCATTACGCATATCTTAGTCGAAGAAACCACTGGCATCCCAAAATAGTTTAGAATTACAAAAATTTTTTTAACAGAAATACCACTCCACAATTGAGATTCTGTTTAGTGTTTCTTTACAAAACTTCGAATACATTAGAGTTTTAATCAAACACTTCTTGTTTTGTTATTTTAATACTCTTCATCACAGGTAGAAAAGGTTATAATCTAAAATTGTCATTTCTACAATATCCATTTCCAATTCCATAGTGTATATATATTCTGTTCACCGTCTGGTCGTGCTCGGGTTGAAATCAATTTTGCCAAGGCACTACATGAAGTAGAAAATCGATCAGATATGGTTTCGAAAGTTTTTCTATTAAGAATCAGCAGGACCCGTCCAAGTCTTTCAAGGCAGTGGACAAAATACCACGCCTGCCTCTAATTTGGCACATCTTTTCTTCAGCTTTCATTTTTATTCCCGAAGTCAGCAGGAATACAAACGAATGTTGGTGAGACAACAACCCGAAGCAAAGCTTACAATTTTCATAGTTTTTTTTAACGGAAAAACTCAGTGGTTGAAATGAATTTCTTTTACCGATTTATATGTTCACGTTGTTATACATACTATATGGTGAAGGGTATATCAGATCCTGCAAAGCCAAATGTAGCTCTCATACTTGCTATTCCCTTCACCACAAAAAGTGGAAAAAAGTTTGTCATTCCGTGTTTGATTTCTACAATATCCATTTTGACCCCATAAAGTAGATATATTCCGACTTCTTATGCATAGCCAAGTCCGTCTGTTCGTCCGTGTTAGTGTTAAAAATCACAAGATCTGTCAATCGATCAGATATAGTGTCGAAAGAGGTGATATTAGAAATCAGCATGTCCTTTGAGGCAACAGGCAAAATACCACAAAAAGTATCTCCAAAAAAAAAAATTGTGGGGTCATAGGGAATAAAAAATAATAAAAAACATCACATGAAAAAATTGGCATTCGCCCATATTTTCCGAGTTACAGTGCTCTAAAATAAAATTTTTTTTTAATATTAATATGGGTATCATTTTAAAGCTTTTGAAGAGATTTTTAAGGAAATACTAAATTTTATTAAAAATGATTAAGCCATTAAGAGCCGATGAAATTTTTATGTAAAATTATATATACGCAGTACCAAATCTTTTTTTTTATTTTTGAATTCTCTATCTTCCCAGTATTTGCTTTTCTGATTGGAGTTACTTCACTAAACTAGGTTTATATAGATTGTGAAGAGTATATAAGATTTATTTATTTATTTATGTTTTTTTATTCTAATAAACTTCTCGTAAGCAAAGTAGGAAAGTTTTTAAATGTTTAGCTCTGTGTTTTGTAGTAATTAATAAAACTTGTTCTTAGACTAGTTTCACACGATGCCATTTTTTCATGCCATTTTTTCAATTCTATTTTAAAGTGGAAGCGAATTTCGTCGTTCACTTTACAATGTAGTTTTTAATTTGATATTATTTATCGTAGTTATTTAGTATTACTTAACATAGCTCCTGCTGAAATCTCTGAAGAACAAAACAGCAAAACAGTCAAAATAACCCCTCAAAATGCCTCGCTTACTTTTCTACACTTTTTGACAATACAAATATATATTGTGAAACTAGTTTCTCAGCATAAATTGGGTCTTCTAGACAAATCTCTTAATTATATTGAAGCAACTAGCATACTAAAGCTTCTTTATACTTCTAAATTATGCGGACACGAAATCTAAATGTGCATATGTTAAAGAAGCATGTTCTTATTCTTAGGTGCACTCTCAGAGTTTTAATTCTTTTATAAAAACAGTCCAAAATTTTACTTAATAATTCTTATAAATAATATTTTTTTTAATTTTTTACCAATTTGAATTTTATTTTTAAACAGACAAAATATGTTGATCTCTTCATGACTCGTGATGATCTGTCAAATATTAAAAAATAAAATCTGGGCAACTGTTTACAAAATGTTTTTCCGTTTAACAATGTTGCAATACACACAATTCTTGTAAAGTTTTAGTTGAAAATATTTTTAAGGAAAACAAAAAACGATTTTGTCTACCGGCGTAATTTTATTTGCGTTACCATATCACCTGTAGCATAAAATTTTAAAACAAATTTAAAGGAAAAGAAAATTTTGAAAAATCGAAACAACTCATTCTACTTCTTAGTTTTTTTTTTAATTCTTTTTTTTTTTTATTAGCACAAATGAATAAAAGTTAAGTTCTCAGTGCATTAATGAATATATTTTATTATTCCTGTTGACTTCACAATAAAATAATATAACAAAGAACATAAGCGTAACTGAAAAATTACTAATTCATTGGTAAATAAAATAATTGGAGTTAATATAAAGAAAACTAAAATAAATATCTAAATAAAAAATTTTACAATTGAATAAATAAATTATGTTATTAAGTTTTTAGCACATCACTCACTTTTTTAATTTAATTAATGTTTTCAACACCTTCAACAAATTATTTAAAAATATAAATCTTTTCTTATGTTTTAAAACCTTTTTTTGTGTAAATATTAAACAAATGTAGGTTGGTATATTAATAAATATTTTTATAAAATTTAATTAAACAGTTTCCCAAATAAATTTATTTGCCTTGAAAAACATTAATTATAAAAACATGTGAGACATAAATAATAATTAAGCAAATTCTAATAATCACAAATTTTTAATTGAAAAACTAAACAAAAATTTTTATTAAAATTTCATAGCAGAAAAAGTTTATTTTAAAATACTACATTCAAAAATTTATTCCAATTTTCGAAAAAAAATAAATAAATAAAAAACTAAATGCTCGTAAACAAAATAATTAAAAGAGTACACATATTATTGCATAATTTTTTCGAAACGAATCACAACTAAAAAAATGTTTTAACAATTACACAAAATAATCCAAACGAACACGCGAGGTAATCGAAATCGAAATCATGCATATCTTCCCGTAAAGGTAACAACAAAAAATAAATGTTGGAAGAAAGAAAAAGTGTTTGTGTAAGTGGAAGTGTGTGTGTGTGTTTTATTGTAAATGTTGACAGTGTTCAAATTCCTATTTTTTGTGCTCATGATTTCTTTAAATATAATTTAAGTGTCATCAAACCAAATTAAAAATAGAATAAAAGAAATAAAGTAGAAATAAGAAAAAAAAATCTAACAAATGTGAAAAATAAAATATTCTTTTAAAATTATATACTGAAAGAAAGAATACCACAACCAAAGTAAAAAAAACAAAAACAGCAAAAATTTATAAATCATGAATTCGTGAAAAGTGTGTCGTTTTCAAAAATTTTATTTAAAAAATAAAACAAATAAATACCAATTAAGACATTTCGAATCAACCATAATGCCGTTATATACTGATGCGAATTACTACTATAGTGGTGGCAGTAGCCAATTGTACTCACCCTATTACCCAGGCTCTTCTTCCACTTTACCCATCTCATCTAGCATCTACAGTCCCTACACATCCACCTACAATAGAACTATAGGAGGTTCTTATGTGGTACCTTTAGCAACTACACGTTCCTCTAGCTACACTTCTCCTCATGCGCTTTCCGGCTCCCGCTACCAGCCAAAACTTTCTACAATTACAGAAACTTCACCGATTATAAATTCAGCTAGACATACCACTCTTATGCCCTTGACTCGTATACAATCACCAAAGTATATAAGTTATTCCACTTCTTCCACAATAACGCCTAAATATGTGCCGCCTCGTCCAATTCTTATAAATACAGCAGACATCGATGTTTCGGCCAATAGATATCGCAAGCGTAAAGAAGAAACCTTAAGACAAGCTCAAAGAGAATCGTCTGAATATATCTCTCCTAGCTCTTCCATTAAAAGACGCAACAGTGTTAAACGCAATGAAGAGGAAGAAATAAAGCTACGCAATGAACTTGCAGCCCGCCAATTGACTGCTGATTCTCCAAAAGACTCTAGTCCTGAACAACATGTAAATCGTTCTACCATAAAGCGTAATCGTGCCGTTGTACGTTTATCTACGATAAGATCAAGAAACAACGACCGTAATAAAACCAAAAATGAAGAATATTCCTTAACCGAACCGGAAAAGAAGTTTCAAGATTTACATACCCACCCGCCAACTGAAGAGGTTCCTATGAAGTGGCGTGAAAAATTAGCTGAAGACTTGGCCGCCATACCCACTTATCCAAATAAAAAATCACCAGGCGAAGTTTTAAGAGAAAAATATTTAATACAAGAATCGGAAGAAAAGGAAAATTATGCTGCTGAGTGTAGAGCACAAAGAATAGCAGCTGGACTGCCTAAAGAAACTATAGAACAGGTGATAGTAGAGTTAGATCCTTTACATCATTCTGTTAGAAGATTGAGCATACCACAGTGTCCGACATTTCATGATATTTGTGAGGATATTTCCTCGGACAAAATTGATGATGATCTTAATGCTGGTGAATTAAGACGAAGGGCTTCTATTATACAATGCCAGGAACAAAAACTATTAAATGAATTACAACAGTCATCCTCGGGAACATTTCAAATGATAACAATGGAACGTCGTGGCAGTCATGATAGTGCAGACAAAATACCCCATAAAACACAGTCCAAGAGATCTTCAAAAAAAGGCAAAAAATTAAGAACGAAAATTACGGCCATAGTCAAAGTGGAGAACGCTTCACAGTTAGCCACAATTTTACAAAAAGATGAGGAAGAATTAGATACGCTAAAATCTCCAAAACCGAAATTTAAAGTAAATGTAGAATCAATAGAAGAGCATCTAGAAATCGCAAAGGTTTTTAAGCTGCCCAAAAAGAAAAGTATAAAAAGAGTTGCTGAAATAAAAGAGCAGAAGCTACCGGAGGGTTTTATGTCCTCTTTACCAAAGCCTCAAATTTCACCCAAGAAAAAATATATAAAGCCAATAGCGGAAGTGTTTACCTTTGATGACAATTTTATCAAACAAAATGCTTTAGATAAGCCATTGGAAGGAAATGTCGAAAATGCCGGTATACCAACTGAGATTTTAGAACAAAATGATGGCAAAAGAGAGTCCACAAAAAGTTTGGCAAAGAAAGATTTTAAGAAAGAAAAGGTAACGACTACAGAAACTTTAAAAACATCCCAGTCCTTAGAAATTGTCGAAAAGCCAATAAAACCAAAAGCTTTGGAAAAATCGAATTCAGTTAACATCGAACTAAAGACACCAACTTTGCCAAAAACCCCTACTGAAAAACTGGAGACGGTTAATCCTTTAGAGAAATCAATTTCTCTAAATATTCAGTCAACAACTCCCATTAAAATGGAAAAGTTAGTTGGAACTTTAGAGAAATCAAAATCTCTAAACATTGAACTAAATTGCCCATCTTCACATAGAGCTATTCTTAATAAGGAACTTACACCATTATCATCGCCAAAGGCTACCAAAGAACTTTCAAAATTGGAGAAGACTGAATCTTTACTTAAGGATAAGAAAATTTCTCCTTCAGTTGATAATGCATCGGTACCAGCACCAAATAAGATCTTTGAGAAAAGAAACGCTTTAGCACTAGAAGTTAAGTCTTCAACAGAAACTAGTAAAAAGCAGGAAAAAACCGATCTTTCCAAATCTAATTTAAATTCCTTAAATAAACAATTAAAGACTCCAACTACTTGTAAAGCTGCTTTAACAGAGGATACTAAAAATGAAACTTCGGACTTAAAACTGGCCACCCCTAAACCTATTAAGAAGGTAATTACAAAGTCTGATAGCGGCGAAGATTTCTGGGCACAAATTGGATCTCGTGAAACGTTATATATGAATAAACGCAAAAAAGAAATTGTTGAGTGTCAATGGAAGAAACGGCAAGATCTTTTGGAATCCACCAAAGAGGAGGAGGTCAAGAATATAGAAGAAATTAAAAGCTTGGTAACTTCACAAAAAATTGAAGCCCTCAAAAAGGCTGAAGAAGATCAAAAGTCTAACAAAGGAATCGTAAGCAGGTCTAACTCTAATGAATCGGCCTTAAAAGGGAAACCTTTAATTAAATCTGAAAACGAAGAGAAGGAAGAGAAGTACGTAAAGAAGGATAAAGATAAAAAGAAAATATCTCCACCGAAAAAGAAATCTCCACTGAAAAAGAAATCTCCACCAACTAAAAACGATAATTTAACTGAAACCCCTGCTACTTCTAAGGATATCAAATCTTTCGATGCTAAAATTAAAACAAATGATAAATTTGAAATTGCAAAAACGCTAGTGGTTACAAAAATTTCTAAAGAAACTTTATTATCACCATCGCTAATATCATCATCATCATCACCACCATCATCGCCAGTCACGAAGACTACTTCAACGGCGGCAACAAGCACAAATACGATATCGCCAAAAATTATTGGGCATCCTGCCAAGTCACCTGAGCAACAAGAGTCAGCGGAGAAAAATAAAATCTTTCCAACAACACCAGCCAAAAGCAATAACAACAAAAATGAAACAGACATAAATAAAATAGCGACAACAAATGAAAAAGAACAGTTGGCAAAAACATTTACTTTGCCTACGGAAAATGCAAAAATTACTACGACTACGTCAGCAGCCAAAGGCATAGCAGAGGCAACAACCACAAAACAACCGGAAACAAAACAAATAAATCAAACATTAACTACAACAGAAACAAACAACAACAACGCTGTCACTCAACAAAAACCAACTGGCACAGACAACAAACTTTTAGTGGCTGATAAAGAGGTAAAATGTAAAAAATCACCTACCAAAACAAAAGCCAAGACACCAGCCAACGTCATCAATGCTGATCAATTTATAGCCAAGGCACCAATCAAATCAAATATATCACCGGTTAAAGAAGCAACAAAGACAGCAGAACCAGCTGCGACATCTTCAACAACGTCATCAGTTATTGCAACTACGAACAAGATGCTTGATAAGAAGAAGAAAACTACAACTACGACCTCCACTAACCAAACAACTGCTGCCGATACAGCTACAACCACAACCAATAAAACATCAACGCAAGTCGATGACAACCAACAAATTTGCAATCAAATCAAAGGCAAAATCAGTACTGATACGAACTTAAACAACAACAACAAAAATGTCAACGACAACGGCAGCGATGAGACTAATAACAGCAGCACATGCGGCGGCAATTTATCAAAGTTTGCAACAGTATCGAATTTGGCACAGTGTTTACACGACGTTGACGCCGATCTAGCTGATTATTTGCCATCATCCGCGGAAATTAGTGAGAACGAAGATTATAATACAGACGATAGTGATTTCGATTATTCCAGTATAGACGGTTGGGAAAAATTAACGCCCAGCATGAAGAAAAAAGTTAAACAACGTCGTCGCAAAGAGAAACAGGCTGAACAGGCACGTTTCGATCCACAAAAGAAAGTTAAAATCGATACGACACGAAAATTATACGTAAAAGAAGAAGCGCCGCGTTTTCCTTTAGTCGCGACACCGCGTCCTCTTTGGAAACGTGAAAAGATTGTATATCCCGATGATGATTCTGACGATGAAAGTGATAGTGAAGAAAGTGGCTCCACTGAGGAGACCGAAGATAGTGATGAATGCACAACATCAGAAGAATATGAGGATGAATTAAATCCCTCGCTTTCTGGTGTTGATGTGGGTGGTGGTATTAAAAGTGATAGTGGTGCAAGTGGTGATGGTGGTGTTTCCGATACAAATAAAGAAAATTCATCAATTATACGCATGAGTACCTGTAGCAACGATTCTGGATTTGAGGGTGGTACAGCGCCTTCAAGTCCCAAAAAAATGTTAGGTGAGTAAAAGAAAACTCCGTTCTATTAAATAATGATCACTTTAAGTGTTTATGCAACAAATGGTTTTTTTAGGGGAAAAAATTTGATTCTTTGAAATTTTTTTGTTTTAAAGAAAATTTTTTAAATGCGTTGTTAAATTTTGTTTTAAAACAAGGAAAACGAGAAAAAATATACATATAAACGGAGCAAACAGACAGACAAGAATTATTTTTGTGTATGAGAACATCACGGTTACATGAGTTTTTATTTCGTTCTTTTTTTCTTGTTTTTTTTCTGATTTTTTGGCAGAGCAATTGTTTAATCTTTTGTGTACTTTTCATTTAAATTTAGTTGTAATTAATGCATAAATTAAATAAATGTTTCTAAAAACATAAACAAATAATCAATAATGCTTTAAAATAAACTATTCTATTGTTATTATTATTTTCATAACAATACATTTTTTAATATTTTAATTAAAGATGATTTAATTATAATTAGACTTTAAACTTTGCAAGATAAACTTAATCGTAGAAATAAAGTTTAAATATGTAATTTTCGTTTTTATTTATATTTAAAAAAATTTAAATCACTAAGATAACTTACACCATGATGCCGTTTCTGTTATCTTAAATCTTACATGGGCTTTTAGATATTAGAATACAAATCTTTATTTAGAATATTAAGAGAAAAAATTCGAAATAAATAATATATCCACTTTTTACTGACTTATCTTAGGATGCATTTAGATTAAATGAATACATTTTACTTCTGTGAAAAAGATTAACATTTTTTATAACAGTTTTAAACCTTAGAACAGGTGGACATACGGACAGAAAGGAAAAGTGTTAAAAAAATTTTTTAATTTAATTTCGGTACGCGCATAACAAAGTGTTTGTCAAAGATAAAAGATGTTGCAAATGTAAACGACTTTTTTTTCATTTTCAACATCTTCCACGCATTCCTTATAGATGTATGCAAGTGTAAAAACCCTATTACGGACATGACTGCAGTACAAAAATTTTATTAAATAGCAAATTTTTTAAATTTCAATTTTAGCTAAACCGGTTTTAAGACGCAGTATATACCTTTAATTTTCCTTATAAATTATCAAAATAGTAAAAAATTCGTTTTTTATGATTTTTCGATGCATGATTTGGGAATCGTTAGATTTGGTTTGGCCAAATCCCACTTATTGGTTCTAATTGTTTTTTCTAATACCCTTGTTTAATGGAAATATATTTTTAAATTTAGTAAAGATGTTGTATCCAATTTTTTTAAATTGAAAGAGGCCCCTGTTTCATCTAAATAAAGTTTGGTTATTGTACAACTGTTTTCTACTTTTTTTAATTCAAAAATATTTCAATTTTGTTTGTGTATAAATAAAAAAGAATTTTCAAAAGCTAGTAAAGAAAAGAAATAATTTACAAAAACACATTTAGTAACTTTTAACAAATATTAAAAAAAAACTAATGAAACAGTAAAGCGAAGTATATTAAATGTTATATTAAATCATTTTAAAAGCTTCTTTTGGTTTGAAGATATTTTAAAGGATCAATATATTTATTACCTTAATTATTTTATCATTAGGTGTTTTTTACAAAAGTATTACAAATTTTTAACATCCACACACTTTTAATGTTCCACTTTCATTTACAGTATAAACACCTTCACATGTTAAAAATTTATTTTAGTAAAAATAAGAAATAAAACACTTAATTTCCTACTTGTGATGTGCGAATTCATAAAACTTAATTTTAAAAAATATTTCCTTACATTAATTGGCCACATTTGCAGCAAAAACAGATAAAACAAATTAAATAAATTTTTGTTTCTCTTTGTAACGTATAGTTTTCGTATGACCAACAAGTTAAATGTTGCATGTAACACATCTTAACGTATGCGTAGCATAACATGAAATGTATGAATATTAACAGAAAAAAAAAATTATAAAGAAGAGCTAAATTAATTAAAGAAGAAAAAAAAACAGTTTTATTTTTAGAACATGAGCTCATTGCTTTTTAAAATATTTATTACGGGCAATTTGTATCTACTTTTTATGTTCTTGATTTTAGTATTTTTAAAAGTTTTATAAGTTGGCAAATTTGGACTTTTATCTCTGTAAAATAATCCAGATGTCAAATTTAGTTTCAATCTTTTTTTGTAATGCAATAAAATCGAAATATGACTGTTGAGCATGTGCTCTCTCTTTCAAAATACTTATACTAATTAAGCAGAAGCCCTATATATATAAATTCTTAAAATCTCTTATCCATTTTCATATTACACAAATTAAATGGCAGCCATTTTAGCAACTCCTTTTTGATCTTAAGAAAGTAACACAGGGACAGAAATTGTTTGTATCCTATTTACTATCTAATTTCGCGTTCATTTTAAATGTCAATGTCATTCCATTTTTGTATCTCTCTATTAAGCGATTGCTGGCAATTACTGCCATCCCTAAATTAGCGCCTAAAGCGTAAGATATCTGTCTAATTTCTCATGTACATATAAAATGTATGAAACATCCCTAAACAGCACGGCGTCAACGCTTGGCTGCTTGTTGGTTTGTTTTAGTATGGTTGAAAAGTACTGACAATTTAGTTATTTTCAAGGCAATCTAGCGTTTTTATCTCTCTTTATTCTTATACAGCGGGTTTTATAAAATAAAAGGAGTTAACATTACTTGTAAAGACACATAGTTGACGATATTATTTAGGGATGACATTCCAGCGCAAAAGCTATGCATCAGATTGCTTTGCGTCTTACACGTCAATTTAGGGATGGCAGTTTGATGAAATGTTTTTTTTTAATATCAATATCATAGCGAAATCATGAACCAGATGACGGCAATGGCGGATTCAGTAAATTACGTTGTTGTTAAACCGCATATAAAAATTTTGTATCAGTGTCATGTATAAAGTTTGAATTTTGAACAATTGCGAAATAATCATTGGCAAGGCGAATAAATTACCAGTTTCCAGCGTAGGCGAATTTATTAGTTTTCAATGGAATCGTTACTGTCAAATTCCATTTATAAAAAAATGTATACAGATTTTTTATATATGGAGATTGGCGGTAATAGTTACTAGCGAGACTAATTCATAACAGGGTTTAGTCTCGTCGACAGGGAATACAGCACTGCGATAGAAATATGTACATTTTGTTATTAAATGACCCAATTCACAAAAGAACAATTTTTAGTCCGCTTATCTTTTATTGTTTTACAAGCGTAAAAAATAGTCACCTGGGCTGTCAATGCCATCTTTTATGAATTCGCCATGGTTACAAGCAAAAAACAATGAATTCGCCTACGCTGCCACCTTATAATTTTAATGCCTTAGTCATTGCTATCTTGTTTCACCTTGATCAATATTATGGCATTTGGGCCATGAATTGCAGTGGGCTAAATTTTATGAATTGTTTTTCCAAAAAAGATTTTAAATTTAAAAAAAGAGATGCTCTTTAACTAAATAAAGTTGATGCAACTTCTGCAGTTAAGAGTTACCAAATGAAAACTGGCAGCTTCAATAATAATAAATAAATAACTAGCTCGAATATAGTTTTCTTGCTATTTGAGGAGAAGAAAATAGAAATAAAATGAGTCTGCATTCCTTTCTTTACACCGAGGATTAGAAAACTAGGTGTATGTTAACTGGTTTAAAGTGTGGTAAGAACACAATTTTCTAATTGTCATCTTGAAAAATTCACAACAATTGGATCGATTAAAAAATAGTAAACAGACTTTTGCCGAATATTAAGTTTTGATATCAGAGCAGTGCGTTAGACAGTTAGTAAATGGCGAGGAGCATTGCTTTGGCGTCATGGGAAACAAAAATAAATTTTAAAACGCTCTTTATAACGAATACCCAGTAAAGAATTTTCTCTGCATAAAAAGAACTTCAGTTTAACGGTGATACAAAGAAAAGAGAGTTCCCTGAATTAATTGTTGAACATAAGTATAATGACTCAAATTTATACATATAGTGTACAAAAAATCCACTAAGCAAATTTAATCTAAAGTGTTTCATTTATTCTATTTATTATGTAAACAGCCTAAAAGGTATGAAATTTTATTTCGTCGTATTTTCGAAATTTCCTGCAGTTTTTAGATCCATTGGAAAGTCTTAACACTAAATTTTTATGGCACTAATTTCACTTATTTCTGCTTACATTAAACCTGAAAATATACTTAACACAACAAATGGACAATTCAACTAAATAAATTGTAAAAATTATTGGGACTAGGACTGAGCGATTCCGTGATTTTTGAGGAACCTCATTACCATTAAGCATACATATAGGAAACATGTAGTATATAAGCTAAATATATAATATTTTATACAAATAGTAACCATAATACAAAAGGTATTTTGATATCTATATTCAAATCCAGAAATTTTAAACTCGGTGACACTGATTGTAGGTTGATAATAAAACAGGTAAGAGTGCTATATTTGGTTATGCCATTAGCCATTTATTAAATCCAGTTTACATAAAAATGACATCGGCTCCTAATGGTTTAAAAATTTTTAACAAATTTTACTGTTTCTTTAAAGATTTCTTCAAAAGCTTTCAAATGATACCCATATTGATATTAAAAAAAAAATTAATTTCAGAGTCCCGTAACTCGAAAAATATGGGCGAGCGCCAATTCTTTCACTTGATGTTTTTTTTTCTTATTTTTTAATTCTCTATCGTTTCATGCATTTATTTTCTTGATTGTAGTTACTTTCTTGTTTCAAATGACATGAAAAAATTAAAGGTAGGCGTGGTGTTTTGCCTGCTGCCTCGAAGGACATGGACCGATCATGCCGATTTCCAATAGTACGTCTTTCGATAATATTTCGATTAATTTTTCTCTAGCTGATCTAGTGCCTCGGCAAACTTGATTTGAACACTAACACGGACGGACAGACAGACTAACACAAACTTTTTGTGGATATGTTGCCTCTTGCTAAATTCCATGTAGGCTAGTGTCCTTCATATATGAAAATATTGATTGTTGACATAAACGTTCGTATTACTTGTGTTGTTGCTTTGGCATCTGAGACTAAATAAAAGCCAACAGATTTAAAAGACGCTATATGGCCGTCATCGACAGTCAGTACCGGCCAGCCATAATTGGAAAACTCAATGTTAAACAAGTAAAGCACCCATTACAATTTTCATATATTGGCTTTTTCACTTAAAAAACTTAAATATGTATTTTTTGTAAATATTTTTGTCTTTCAAAAAGAATCATAAAATTTCAATAATAATAAAATATTTGTGAACATTTTACTTCTAAGAGTGCCATCCATACATTTTAATAAAAGAAAAATTTCAAATATTTTTTTTCTTTCCTGTAACTGTAACAAAATGTCGTTGAACTTCTGCTGACAGCATAAATAGGAAATATTTAATTTTTGTTGCTTTAATTTGAGTCATTTCAATTCTGTTACTACAAAACTTATTTCCATTTGACTTTTTGTATTCTCAATGTGATTTATTTTGAAATTGATTTTTATTTTATTGATTCGTTTCTGTGTAAATATATCTTTCAACAAGGTCAATTATATTGTTGTTTATTTACTATAATTTGTTTAATTCTATGAATTGATTTTATGCTTTTATCTTTTTTTTTTTTGCAACATTTTGATTAAAAAACTTATTGCCAAAACGGATGCTTTATACTGATCGAACAGATAATACAATAAATCTATTTTTATTTACATACATATCTTTACAGAAATAAATAAATGTCTTTAAAATAAGCGTGCTTTTAAACGTGCCGTTAATAATTTGTTATAGATTAAGTTATAAAAAAATATAAAAATTAATTTATTAAATGATTAAAGAAATATTCAAAATCAAAAGTGAATTCTTTTTGTCGCTGTGTAAAAGGCATTTAAATTAAAATAGAAAATTGATTGTGGGAGGTGTTGTGTTCTTTTTTTCATTGTTTGATAGATGAAAGTAAAAAGATTTTTAGTTTTTTTAGAATGGAGAGGCAGTCATATCGAGTTAGGCGCGAAATAGCAATTTTTGTATAATGTAATTATAATTTTTTATAACTGTAGATTATTGTGACTTTAGTTTTTAATTTTGTCATGTTAATTGTAATTTTGAAATTTATTTAGAAAAAAAAATTATTTGAATTTTTTAGTAACTAAAATTTACATGAACTTAAGTGGAATTAAAAAACGTTGTCACGCACTCTCACAAAAATTGTTTGGTAACGAAAAAAATTTTTTGTTATGAATGCTATCGTCCTCTAACACGATTTTTTTTAACCACATAAAAAACAGATTTATGTTTTAAATTGGATTTTATTGATAACTTTTATTTTCAGTTCAATAATGTAAGGTTAATTAAAAACATATAATTTAAAAATAACAATTTTTTATCATGTTAAAAAACACCATATGTTATTCTCATTGGGGTAGCGAAGATCCCCGCGAATACCTAGTAATTACATATAAATTCACCACTTTGAAGGTGCAAAAAAAATTTTTATATTTTTAGAAATTTGCAAATACATACATGCATCTAAAATAAAATGCGTGTGCAAGATAATTGATTCAATTAGGCTAAAAGGCTAAAGAAAATTACAAATCTTTCACAGTTTACCACAGCCTTTTTGATGTTCTTAGTTCAAAAGGCAGAATCACCAGTATTTCACACAACAATTAAAACGCACTTTTTATTTACTGCACTCAATCACATACAGCCTTATGCAAAAAAAAGTCTTACTTGAGGGTTGTATTTCATGTCAGCTACCATCGACATTAGCGCAAATTTCAAGCCGAATTCGTCGTGCTAGACGAAATTCGTGGTTCGTCCCAATTGTGTTCCCTGCATTATGGTTCAATAAATTTGGCATGTTGACAGTGTCATCTCCCTCATTCTCTCTTGTCTCTTTATAGTTAACGATGCACAAAAACGATTATTATTTCATCCAGATGTTCGGATATTTAATAATGTTGTGTTAGAGTTTAAATAGTTTTAATATAAAATGACATTTTTCTTTATTTAAGATGTAGATATTTATACTACATAAAAAACATACACATAAAATACGCCTATTTTTTGTAACCCTGGAGTTAATGTCGACGTCGTTGACGGCGTCAAATGTCAAAAAAAAAATGTTGAATCGTATGAAATTGTATGAGAGCAGTTAATCTCAACGCGTTGCAACGCCGTAAAAGTTCAATCTGTTTTAACTTTTTCGGCGTTGAAACGCCGTCAAAGACGTCGACATTAACTCCAGGGTTAAGGTGTTAAATCTGTTATTTGAAGTACGAGCTTTGATTACTTCGGTTGATTATATGTACATCACTATAAGGTTTTGTTTATTAACATTATTTTTGGAAGTAATTTTTGGTGCATAAAAACTTAATTTTTTATAAATTAAGAAAAAATGGATAAGCCAGAGCAAAAACGTGTTACGGTAAAGCGCGAGATACTTTGGCACAAATTCTTCTGACCGTGCTTTGTGACAGGCCATGAAGGTCACCAGCATCGTCTTAAAACTAAATATAATCAAAAGTGTATTCAGCTCATTGTCACAGAATCATCTACATATTTCCCTTCGTCTCCAACATCGCAGAGCTACCAAACCCTGCTATTCTGGTGAGTTTCCACATCTGAAAACAATTAATTTTTTTAACGTTACTTTAAAGTAACTGGTTAGCTGCTTTAAAATATTTCGTGTTATCATCGGTTTACATAACGTGTGTCAAGCTAACAATCGTTTTTGCATGATACTTTAAGGAATTTCCCTTAACGTTGCTTTAACAAACCGCGTTAAGTTTTTTTGCATAAGGCTGTTATTTTTTACCTATTAAAAATCTAAATTTGTTTGCAGTTGTAGAGTAACAGTATTTGAAAGATTGTTTCGGGTTTCTTGTTTTTTTCACAAAATAGCAATACTGAATTATTATCTTTATTGTTCCAAATGACATGAAAAAATTAGAGGTAGGCGTGGTGTTTTTCCTTCTGCCTCAAAGGACATGGACCGATCATGCTGATTTCCAATAGCACCTCTTTCGCCACTATGTGAAATCTAACACGGACGGACAGACGGTCATCGCTCAATCGACTTTGCTATTCATAAGGAGGAGGAGCGAATATTTCGCAGCGTTAGTTGTCATTTTTGTAAGATAAAATGAAAATAATTAATAGAAATTTTAGTAACTTCAATACATTTTATTAAAAGTATAAAAATATTAGAAATCATAATATATCATACATACGAGTATTTACATACATAAATACATATGTTTAAATGCTTTTATAATACTTCTTTGAATACAATGTTAGATGTAATGACATGATCATCGTTAACAGTTGCCCATACGAATCCTTAATACAAACAAAAATATCTTTTAATAATAATAGAACTGCATAATAGCACTGTATTATCATGCAGTTCTATATAAAATATAATTTTTATCAATGAAAATATTAATTTTTCAATTTCTAATTATTTTTCGTTATTAGCGTTAGAAATAAGCTTTAAAATGAGACATCATTTATTAAATTTGATGCGGTGGTATGGGAGATATTTGCAACCGACAAAAAAAGTTCTTTAGAAATAATAATTATGATACTTTATGAGGTCAGAAATAGATATTGTAGAAATTACACACGGAATGACAAACTTATACCCTTTTTCCACTTTTTGTAGTGAAGGGTATAAAATTGTTTAAACTAGCGAGATCCTAAATTTGCGTTCATAAAGACAATTTTTTTCCAAGTTTAATTAGTATCATAAAGTAGTATTTTTATATGATAAAATGACAATTCTAATTAAGCAACAATTTATTATCTCTGATTAGATAGCTAGAAAGCTGTAAATTAAGAATTTATAAAAGACTGCAGAGTAATGTGGAACTAGAAAACTAGAAAACTCGAGACCAGAACAACTTTGTTTTTAATTTTAATTAGTATTTTGAAAATGTTGGTATAATGTATTTGTCATTAATAAAAAAAATTATTGAATTGAAAAAAAAATCAGTAGCATTAGATAGTAGTCAAAATAATGATAATGGTATTGCAAGTGCAATGAAATAACCCCAAGTTTTATTAAGACAAATATTAGGTTATTAAATGGAAAACTTCATTTTCAACTTTTATAATTGTCAAAGGTTTTATGTTAAAATATTAATTTAATATTCATATATCTATGCAAACTTTATAAACAAATGCCTCTTGCTTATATTTAAATATACATACATTTATATGTCGTAATTATTTGAATCCTTCAATTGCCAAATCGACTAATTCCACTTTCGTTTGTTAACTTTTAAAGAAATTTCTCTGACAGGTGTCATCGTTCATTTAAATTAATTATTTAAATTAATGGAGTTGATTTATTTGGCTACTAAAGCATTCACCTATTTATCTATATGTAATTTTTATATCTTTTTGTTTATTTAAAAAAAATATTCGTAAATATAAATTTCTATAAACGTGTATTTAATTAATTCATTATAATATTTATTGTACAAATTTCTCTGCTTTTTTCAATTAACACTTAAAAATTCGACAATCTTTTAATTTTCCAGAGTGTGACGTAAATTGTCACAAAAAATGTGAACGTCTTACGGCGAATCTGTGCGGCGTTAATCAGAAATTAATAGTAGAAGCCCTAGCAAATGTTAAAAGAGGTAAAAAAAAGAACAAAACAAAATGAAATGAAATAAAATAAAACTAAAATTTCACATAAAAAATAAATAAACAAAAATTTTATTGCAAAATTAAAAATATATATATAAAAATTTTTCAAAAAGAATATTTTTATTTTCGTAGATAAAAACTGTAACAAAAGAATTTTGCTAATAATGCTATATTTTTAAACTAAATCCGAAAACCATTTTAAAATATTGAATAGAAACAGATTAGTTGATGTTTCTGCATTACAAGCGATAAACATGCGCTGCTTTGAACACAGAATAAAAAGAAACAGTCACTGATACAAAAACAATACGGACTGAACATCTGATTTTAAATTTTGTTTTGAGATCAAAATTTTACTACTAAGCAATAAACTTGAGAAGAGTATAATAATATAATATAATAATGAGGTTGGAAAGAATAGCCTTTTTAGTGGCTTTTTTATTTAGACAGTTTAAGATATAGACTGAGCAAAGAAGTGAGTGTTGCTTTCAACAGAAAGCAAATAATTGATTGCGCTAAGAATTCTTGTTAAGAAAAATTACCTTAAAGAATAACTGTGTTCTTGTAGTTAGTTATGGCAAATAGATCTGAAGCGAATTGTAGGTTAATACAGAGAATATTCATGGAAAGCTCTGAAAAGCTCAAAAAAGAAGAACTGAAAGCATTACTCGTAGAGAAGGGACTGAACATCAATTTCGCAGGAGATCTAAAGAGAAATTTATAGTTATAACTGAAACATGTTAACGATTTTTTAATAACAGTATCTCGCGGTTAAGTCAACTCCAAATATTTTCAAATACATTTAAAGATTTGGCCAGAAAACAAGAACGCGTTTATTTATGTAAATTCTTAAATTTCTGGTGTGTCAGATTGATGAAATTGGTTCCAAAATGTATTTCAATTCTAAATGTACTTTTTCGTAATAAGAATGCTTTTTATCTGTTTACCTCTCTCTCTCTCGCTGTACGCAGTATTACTACAGCATTCTAAACAATCAGAAAAAGCTCAAAAAAAAATTCTGCAATCCCTAAATACGCCTGTTTTAAGGACCACGTGCTATTTTCTCTGGTGAATAGAAGTCGAATTTCTTTTCACTGAACTCGAGCGGACACTTTATATTGTTTTCAATACAAATATGCGAAAGTAGTGCTTGTCCGCATTCAGTAAAATTGGCAGTTTGAGTTGACACTTCTTGCTGGTTCCACATACTGTTGCGCCTGTACGCATGCTTCCCCTACGCAGCGATTTAGTCCTAAGCAAGAACTATCATGGCATGTATTTTTCATACACATAATCTTATCCTTCATGTGTTAAATCATTGTATTAGATATACATCGACTTTCATATTTCGGCTTCACCTGAAATTTTCTGGCAAATTCCAATCAAAATGAATCTTGCTATTTTCAGAAAAAAAAATACTCGTACATTTATTTTTAAATTTTAGGAAAATGGTAATAAAAACAACATCAGACATTTATTTATTATGATATGCTTTCATTTCATTGAAACGCTGGTGGTAAAATGATTGTTCTCATCATAAAATTTAAGAAAATATGGCTTACTAAGTAACAAAAAGTCAAAAAAGAAGACTGGTCCGTCTGATCAATTAAGTAAAAAAAATTTTCTTCATTTTTAGAAAATGTTTCTCCTTAACTTGTTTTTAGATATTTTTTAAATAACTGCAAAATAAATTTAAAAATTATTTTAATTTATTAACTGCATTTAACCTCAAGTTTATTGACTTTATTTCGTTGTCAACAACCTTGAACGGTTTGCAATATTGTTTTTGTTAGAACGTAAACGGACAAATTTTGCAAGTGGTAAACAAAAATTAAAAAGCAAACAAAAATAATTTATATTAAAGATTTACTTAAAATTAAATATATTAAATAATTACATAAAAAAGGTATTTGAATATAGAAAACATAATTTTTTATTATATTATTAGTTGGACTATTTTGATGTTAAAACAAATGAGTAAAATTAATTTTGGCTTAAGTTCACAAGTTAAATTATTTCTAAATTTATACTTGTTTCTAATTTTACCTGTTTTCTATGAAAAATGTTCGCATACATTTATAAATATTTTTTCTTTCTTAAAATTTTTTTAATGGAAATGGCATTGAACTTATGCCAACATTAATTTAATTCTAAAAAATATATTTAAACTCTATTTGCTTTCTGGTTTCGTTTATAAATTTAAAAAAGCGTACAAAACTAGGATATTAATTACTTGATACCATTTTATAAAATACCACAATTAGGTGCCCGTGAAAGTAGAGACTCTCCTAGTACACCGCCCAGTTCAAATCCTGCTTATAAAATTGAAGCCATTGAAGAACAAGATGGTATGAATTAATTTTTTAACTAAATAAAAATCAAAAAAATTTCTTTTAAAGTGATCACTATTTATACTTATTTTAACAATTACAAAACAGATTCCACTGATTAATTAAAATATTTTTTTTTTTTTAATTTTTACAGAAACTTCATATACATATTCACAATTCCAAAAATCCGGCCGATTTACGCCGCCAGCAACAATAATACCTAGATTTAAGAATTATACAGTAGATGATTTTCATTTCCTAGCTGTGCTGGGCAAAGGAAGTTTTGGCAAAGTAAGTACTAAAATTTAAACTTTTTTTGTAGATAAATGACATTTCCAACTTCAAAGTTACAATAAAAAGACACGTTGTTTTTGTAATAAAAGCAAGAAAATAAATCAGACGGGCTTTAATTTGCCCCCAGATCCTTTCGAAAACAATTTTTTCTTTAAAATTTTTCCTTTAATCCGATTATTAAATTTCAGGTACTTTTAGCTGAATTACGTGATACAACTTATTATTATGCAGTTAAATGTTTGAAAAAAGATGTTGTACTCGAAGATGATGATGTCGATTCAACACTAATAGAACGTAAAGTTTTGGCCTTGGGCACAAAGCATCCGTATTTGTGTCACCTGTTTTGTACATTTCAAACAGAGGTGAGTAAACATTTTTTTTTTAAATAATTTTTTTCTTTTACATAAATTTTTTTTATATTATGACAATTAATTATTAATTATATACATTAAAAAAAGAGGAAGATAAATATGAAACATATTTTCTTTAATGAATAATAATTTATCATGGCAAAATTAAGAAAAAATCTAATGCCAAAAAAAAATTTTTTAAAAATTAGAAATGGAAAATTTAAAATGTCTGAGTGAGCAAAAATAATTTTTATAATTAATTTTTAATCTCTCACATTTGTGTAGTTTAAAAAAAGGATAATGACTTTCTCCTTCGAATGTAAATAATAAACAAAAAAAATAATAACTTCCAGTTAGTTGTCATTATATGCCAATAAATGCGGAGTGTGAGGTATTTTCCGGGTCGCCTATTTTTCATTATTAACAAGGTGCCGAGTGTTTGCATGAATCAGAAACGAATTTATTATTATTTGGTCAGTCTGAAGTTCATTTGTTTCTATATTATTTTGATAATAAAGAAAATTTATTTTTAAATAATAAGACAGGCATTGTCATCAATTACCAATTACAAAAAATTAAACATATTGTAAAATGATTTCAGAAAATGCAAAATATCTTTTAAAGAGTCAAAGAGTTTTTGAAGTGCACTTTTATTACAGCATACTTGGGTTTTTTCATTATCATTAAAAATTTAATGGGATTGTTTGAGATAAAGACAATGAAAAAATTTAATTGACATTTAACGCTAATGATTTCATTGTTTTATTGGTTTTAATAAAATTTTATTAATGAAATAGTTCAAATACAAATCACAATTGAATAAAAAATAATTGTATAATAATAGTGCTTTGAAACCATTTAATCATTAATCATTGATAATGACTGTTTTTTAAGTAATTATCACTGAAACCTTTTTCCTCAAAGGAATTACGATTAGCGAAAATACCTTTAATGCTAAAAAATTATATCATTGTTTATCATGCAATGCTAATGAAATTGGTAATTAATAGTCCATCTAATTAATTATTCCCATGGTGTGCATTTTAGAATTTCTAAATGATATAGAAGAAAATTTAAAATATGTATGTGTATGAAATTTTCGTTTATCAAATTTTAGGTTTTCCGTTGTGAATTTGTTACTATTCAAGTGCATAGATTTTATTTTGTTACTTTAAAAGAAATCAAAAATTTTCTTAGCACTTCTTTAAAATTGTTTCCTTTTTATTTAACATTTTCGAAAAAAAAATTATTTGCCATAAAATAATTTACTTAAATTAAAAACACATTCGAGACACGCGTATGATTCTTTAGTTTATTTTTAAATATTTTGAATTGGCAGTAAAATAAGTAGACCCCAAGTAAAAAAAATAATCAAAGGTAAAAGAATTTAAATTTAACACCAAAATGACCATCACTCACATTATCTGTGTCACTTTTGCCATTGTACTACAGAAGACTCATTTTGTTGACGGCTTTAAATACGAGAACAAGTGAAATTTTGCTACCGTGAATGAAAGTACCAATGACCGAATTTTAGATCAGGGTATTTTTGTATAAACACAATATAAAAATGTAAACTAGATTTTTAATGGGACCATTTAATTATACATTGAACGATATTTTTTCGGCAGAGTTTTCTTATTTGAATATTTAGCTATTTCCACCTTTGAAATTTCGCATCATGCTAAAAAATTACCCAATAAATTGTTTAATGGACATTAAATTTAATACGTTAGCATTAATGTATTAAAAAAATATTTTTAAAACAACTTTTACGATACAAAATGATTGTGCTGGATGGGCCAGTTTTGACGTCATATTTAAATGTCATTTATATTTAAGTTCTATTTACGTACAAAATTCAGTTTTTCAATGCACACTTAAATGAAACTTAAATGACCAATCTTGTGCATTTAAAGTTCATTTAAATAATACAGTTTTACCATATGATTATAGGATTTTTTGTTGTTTCGCAAAACTAAACAAAAGTAAACAAACGTTTTACCCATTGATAGAACAATATTTTATGTTTTGCATACATTTCTTAATGAAAATAGTAATTAAAAAGTTATATAAATAAATAAAATAAGTTTAGGTGATGAATACATGAGTATCGCTGGCATTTTTGGATATATTTCAAATATTTTTAACAAAATTTGCAATTCATTGTGTTTGTTAGCAGCTGTTCTTCATAAACTATTGATAATTATTTTGATATTTTGGAATGCTGCCATATTTTTATCATAGTTAAATAAAAAGGATCATAAATGACTAAAAAACTGAAACTGTATTTATATATAACTTAAATTTAAATGCAATTTAACTAAATGAGTAATTAAATATGAAGTAAAAAAGTGGCCATTAATATAATAAGTATAGTATAATTAAAGCCGTACGTTTATTTAACATGTGTTTACCTAAACGTCTTGAAAAAAAAACGGAAGAATACATTCTGACATTACCTCCATATTATAAAACCGCCTGTTCTGCTATCTTTATAAAAAATATTTTTCGTATAATTAGTAACTATTGAACATAAAATTCTGGAGTTTGAATGAAATATTTTTTATTTTATTTTAGTAAGTTTTTGCACCTAGTAAAGATTTTATATTTTTTCAAATTGAAATGTTATTAAATTTTATTTGATTCGATTATTTATTTAACTACATATATAAATAGTTCAATTAATAATTTAATTATAACATTTTGTACATATTTTTCAATTAATTATATAATTGAGTAAATTAAAGATTTAAACAAATTTCCATTTGAAAGCAAATAAAACATTTAATAGGTTTAAAAACGATTTCTTTATAAGAATTGGGTTAAAGTATTTTTAAAGCTTTTTTAATTTATTCTGCTAAGTGGAAAACTATAAGAAACTGAACACATATGTTTCGAAGCACAACTTATTTTATAAATATTTATCATATTTCCTTAAGAGTATGAAAACAAGTCTTTTAAAAAGTCTATAAAGCATTTTTTATATTTATTTGTAATTATTTTTTACTTACAAAAGTTAAAAAAAAACAATTTTATCATCATTGGAAATTTAACTTTTATCGTAAAAACATTTTGAGCGGAAATTTTAAAAGTGGAAGTTAGCATCACTGAAAACATTTGTTGTCATAAAGTTTTACATATAAAAATAGACCGTGCTCTAAATATATAACTAACACATGTTATAACACATAAAAAAAACATATTGTTACATTTTTCTCTTTTAGAGCAAACGTATTGCAAATACCACTGTGGCTCATTATAAATTCTGTATTCTTTACTTTGTGACTTTATCTGGCCATACTCCGTGATTCTACGGTCTTGTGAATCCTATTGTCTCGTATTTACTAAACATGTGTTATTATTACAAACGCAGCCATCCGCGCTACACTACTGTATTGCTCGGGCGAGACATGAACTACTTAATGCCTTGTTTAGTAACCTTAACCATCCACAGACGACTCCACTACGCCTTTTAACCTAGCCAGTCATCTCCTTTATCTAATAGCCACAACACACGTCTGCCATACAATGTTGTTATGCTGTTACGCTATTAGACGTCTCTATTAAATTATCTAACAAAGCTTTACAGTATAATTGTCTTTTCCTTTCCGGGAGGTTTGTACTGCTGCTGCTTAATTTCTAATTGCATTATAGCAATCATTATATTCCCTTGTACGCATGTCCGAAGTTGGGCTCGAACTCACGATCTTCTGTTTTGCAGCAAGCACCTCTACCAAAGCAACCATCGAGGTTGCTCAGCTTTTGTTAGCTAATTGTGGTTTTATTCTACGGAAACAACAGCAGGGGTTGCCAGATTTTATTTTCGTAACAATATGTTATGTTTTCACGATGTGTATTGATTTACATATGGAAAATCTGACATTCCATATGACTTATACACGCAGTCTAAGCACACCTTTAGCAAAGTTGATTTTAACAAGAACAACTCAGAATATGTTTACTTTATGTGGTCGGAAATTGATAATATAAAAATTACAAACGGAATGAGAAACTAGATATACCCTTTTTACCTGTGGTGAAGGGTAATAAAACAAACAAAATATATGCCAAAACAAACAAAACTTCCAATTCCCAAAGCAAATTTGTTATTTCCATTTTCAAACAAATCTCTCCAGTTTTAACAGTCTGTTGTAAATTGGATTTTAAAATTTTCTGTTGCTAAAAATTCCAAAACTTAAACTTTAAAAAAGTAAAACAATAAAATTTACAATCAGGTTACACATTCCGAACGGAATTATTTTAACTCTACATTATCCATTTCCATCGATTTTGTTTTACCTTTTTCATATCTCGATCGATTTTCTTTATTCCCAAAATATCTGTATTTATACTTTTCTAAATTTAATGAGGATACAAAAAATAGTAAATTTAGTAACCACAAAACATAAAATAAACTCCACTTTGTTTTTCATTTTTTGAAGAACCAAGTTGTAAAACTAACGCCGCTTCCGATCGGAGTTGAGCTTAATGACTAGCCTGTTAAAATATGGGAAGAAATATTGTACAGAATTGTTTTAGTTAAAGCATACAATTGTGCAACTATTGTAGAATCCGAAGACTTGTTCATACGCAATTGTGAATTGAATAATTTAAAAAAAATAATTTTCACTAAATAATTTAATACCCTTCCTTTAAGACGCGATAACAAAAACAATCACCTTTTAGCTACTAGAACTTTGCTGGGTTCGGTGGCAAATGCAGACCCGCCCACCCCAAATAATGGCGTATGACTACAAAGACATATACTAAATAGTAAAACAATAGCAATTTGTATCTTTTACATGAAATGCATTCTTATGTTTTGTTGTTTTGTTTTGTTTTAAATACAACTTACACATGTATTCATGTACTTATGTATATACATACATTTGATCATGTTTGTTATTTGATTAATTTTTATTTCAGTTTTTATTTTACACATTTATTTTTTACATTGACATATTTAACACTTTAAAATGACAATGTGTAAAAATAGACGAAAAATAAACTAGAAACAAGTTCATACAAACAAAATAAACACAAGACGAAACTAATTGTTTATGACATTGTAGGTGAAAATGTTCAATTATACAGGTGTACTTGACTAACATTAGAAAAACGCACGAAATTGAAACCCTCGACACAAAATATGAATAAACATTAATAAGTGGTATTTTAAGGCTGAAATTTGAAACAGCGCACTCATACACACATACCTCTTATTTCTGAAGGTAATATCTCTTTTAGATGTCACCAAACTGAATTTTGGATGTCTAGAAAAATTGTGAGACAATTAAATTCATATTTTTTACAGTTAAATTATAGAATGAAGGTTTTTATTTTATTTCACTTTGTGAAACCTCCGTATCATGAGAATTTGATTTCAACAGTGAAGTTATACAGCAGTCAAAAAAAGTATTCGACATCTATATAAAATTTTATTTTGTTTCAATAAAAACAATTAGATTTTGTTTAGTGGTAAAACTCACATAAAATTTTATTTATTAAGAACAAAGAATATAATTCAGTAAAAAAATTAGATCTTTACAACTACTAAAACAAAAAACATAATATTTACAACTTAAGCTAAAAAAACAGGAACAAAAAAGTATTCGACATTTAAAAAACTATTATAAAATTAAACTCTTATTGACATTCTAGTAACGAGTTACTCTTCCTTTGCGCCGTATAGCCTCTTTTAAACGCTCGGGCATAGACTTTAGTAATGACATTGTACATCCTGGCTCAATTTTATACCATTTGTCCTGCAATATTGCCCTCATTTGGTTTTCATTTGTAAATGCACGAGATCTAATTTTTTTCTCCAGATGACCCCAAAGATGTTCAATTGGGTTAAGATCTGGAGATTGTGGCGGCGTTTTTATCAAATACGGGCAGTTGTACAAAAGCCACAGTCTTGTATTCATTGCGGAATTTTTTGGATCATTATCTTGATGGAATTTAAAGTTGCCTGCAAGTCCTAATTTTTCTGCGCTCGGACGCAAATTTTCCTTCAAAAGGTCAATATATTTCAAATGATCCATTATTCATCAATGAATGATTAATTGCCAACTCCTGATGCCGCCAAACATCCCCAGACCATAACACCACCTCTACCGTGTTTAACCGTTGGCACCATATTTCTTTCCTCCAACTCTGTATTTGCTTTCAGATATACTAGAACCTTACCATCACATCCAAAAAGATTATATTTGCTATCGTCAGCAAAAATTACATTCATCCAGTACTCTTCTGGCTTATTTACATACTTTTTAGCAAACTCTAATCGCATAATTCTATTTTTCTTTGAGATGTGAGGTTTTTCCTAGCTGATCGTGCCTGAAATTGGTGCTTTTTTAAAACATTTCTAATTGTATGGGGAGTAACTTCAGTGCCTACGTATTCCTTGTTATTTTTGGCTAATGTTGATGAACTGACTCGGGGATTTTTTTGACTTCGCGCAGTATTTGTCGCTCGTGTACCTCTGTAAGTTTCCGTGGACGACCACACCTGGGGTTATTTTCAACTGTTTTTGCAGCTTTGTGTTTTTTTACTATATAATGGACAGTAGTTCGTGGCCTTCCAACGATTTCTGAAATATAATTTTCCGATTTGCCTAATTCAAAATGGTGGATTAATAAATTTTTTATTTCAATAGTGGTTTCTCTTCCTTTGCGCCCCATTTTTGTAACCACGTGAAACTAAATGAAAACAATGCATGAAAAAAGCTTCGAACTAAACTCCTAACGGTATTAAAAATAGCAGTAACAAGCATAGTCAACATATTAACGCAAAGGCGACAAAAAATCAGTGATGTCGAATACTTTTTTTGCTTTGCAATTTTAGCGTTTGTTATAAGTTTTGTAACTTTTAATAAGAAATTACCTCCACTGTAATAAAAAATTACAGCTAAATGCTTTAAATTCTTGTCCGCATGTAACACAATTAATGTTTTGTAAAAATAAGATTGCATGTCGAATACTATTTTTGACCGCTGTAGGTTTTTTTCTCTAAAGTGAGTAAGTGTGCATTTAGTTTAGCTGTTTCATCCGTTAAAAGTAATACAGGGTCTGACAAAAACAACTCCCCGATTAAAAAGCAATATAGTAGAGACGCGTCTTTGAATAACTGGCGCATCTGCGAAAGGTCCTCCAGCCTTAAATAGGCAGACATTAAGAAAAAAATATTTCCTGGACACATCATCTCTTTGCGTTATGACATTGGCTAGCCATCATGGTTAGGTTATATTTCTTTATTTATTGAGGTTTGAAAACAATTATGTAGAATCCTTTTTCAATTCCCTTGCTTTGCTCAGTGACGTGCATGCCTTAAAATTTTCACAAAAACTAAAGCATAGTCAAAGGATTCAAATAAATGCTTAATATGTTTAAAAACACAGATTACTCGTATAAAGCTTACATGCGTATGTGAAACATAATCGTACAATTCAAAGCTCTCTTTATATCGCGTATCGTCCATCAAAGTAAACTTTTAATGTACATACAGTTTCTCAATAAAGTCTACATACAGTGCAAAAATTAGAATTGCTTCTATTAAAATTGTATTCATGAACAGTTTATTAAGAATAAAATATATTTATGTATTTTAATGAAAACATTTTTTTTTTTAATTTTTGCTTTCACTTTTAATAATCAATATCGGTGATTTGTAAGTGATCCAGTATTCGATGGGTCGTAGGAATAAATTCTGATGGAAAGCATCTACCTCACGGTTGGTAGGGCAATGAGAGACCATCTGTCTTAGAAGTCTTTGTGTGGTATACTGTGTGTAGTTCTGTTAGCTTTTTTTTTGTTCTATTTTATGCGTTCGAATACGCGGCCGGTGAGAAGGGTTGGAACCACCTGAGAGGAAAAGCTAGAAGAGCTAATCAGAAACCTCGCCAGTCCAACCGTTCGGTAAAAATTCCCCCCCCCCCCCCTGGGGGCACCAAGTGTCTGTGCTGACCTAACCTAGGTGCTGACGAGGATCCTCGGGGGTATAGGGGGAACCAGTCGCCCGGTGTGCAGGCACTGAAACTGGATAGGCAGTTGGGTACTGTCGAAGGATTTTACCAGTTTCCTTAATGATAACTAATAACGTATGAATAATAATAGCCTAAAGAAACTGGCACCACGGGAACCGGTAGCCCATACAGAGAGCCGCCCATCTCTGTAGCCGGTTATTGGTAAGATCCTTTCGTGGTACACGTGGTGGTTGTGGTTAAATTTGTCTATCTCTGCGAGTCTGGCGTGGAATACATGGAAGTGTGCTGTTGCACTCTCAACAGAGGAGTTTAAAGATAGGCTCCGCCCTCAAGGGGTAGATTCATGGTTCTGCAAGCCATGGTCTTAAAATTGCACAGAATAGTGGTTTGACCACCGTCTAGTAATGGCTTACTGCCAGGTACAGACGTTAATCTAATCACTTATCCTGTATTTAATAAATGTTTCCAGTGTTTATTAATTTAATAATAAAAAAATAAAAAAAAAAAATAAAATAAAAAAAAATTTGGTTAAAATGAAATAATTAATGAAATATCAACTTCAGCGACCAAAAAATATCAAAAAAAAGTGTTATTAGAGGCAGTCACCTTTAAATTATTGCGTACGAACAAAATAATATTTTTAGGGTCACCTTAAGAATCCATTGAAGCTTGTTAATTCCTTTGGATCGAAAGAAATAAGTTTTAAGTTACATATGCATTACATTTAATCCTTTCTCCTATTAAACAAATTGCGTAGATCTCCTTTGCTAGATTTTTTAGTTTTTATTCATTGTTAATGGACATTATTAAGTATCCACTGGTATGTATTTTGGATCGTTGTCCTGTTAAAGATTAATTTGCCGTAGAGTGTTGTTGGGTTCTCCAGTCAAAACAGACTTTTACTTTGAAAATAAACCCAGCAAAAAATTTATGAGTGAGTATGTATTCACAATTTCACAATAACACATTTGAAAAAACAGCGTTACCGTTGTACTGCATTTGGTATAAAATTAAATTTCTTTTGTAGAATAAATCAAAGTTTTGGTTTGTGTTTTTTTTAATAAAATCTGTTCTAAGGATCTTGCAAAACTTGCCTATTTTTTTTTTTTTATAAAAAAATCACTGGCAACACCGTTTGCTACAGACATAACATGTATACAAAAGTTTCCACATTCTTTTTGTATTGATTGTCAAATGATGGTTCAAATGGCTCTTCAAAGAAAACTATACTATTATTATTATTATGGGCCAACATTTTCAAAACATATGAAACGAAACTCTACCATTTAGGTAAAAATTTTTTCAAATTACCAAAAACAAACCTTAATTTTAGTAAAATATGTTGCGGACAAACCCTGCGACATGTAACAGAGACTTGTGAATAAATTAGATATTTATATAATAATAATAAACATAATATATTTAAAGATAATTGGACAATTTTAATATCCCATGGCTTAAACTTAATTAAATATTTCTATGTTTTTCTTTATCCCAACTAAACTAAACATAAATAATTTTATTAAAAACTTTACGATCTTTTTATTTTAATTAATTTCAGAGCCATTTGTTCTTTGTAATGGAATACCTCAATGGTGGTGATTTAATGTTCCACATACAAGAAAGCGGCCGTTTCACAGAAGAAAGGGCACGCTTTTATGGTGCCGAAATTGTTTCGGGTCTGAAATTTTTACATAAGAAGGGCATTATATACAGGTATTTATTTACATACATACATTACATTACTTTACATTTACATATAATTAAATGTTTACATATTTTTACTTACAGAGATCTCAAATTGGATAATGTTTTATTAGACTATGAGGGTCATGTTCGTATAGCGGATTTTGGTATGTGTAAATTACAAATCTATTTGGATAAAACAGCGGATAGTTTTTGTGGTACACCCGATTATATGGCGCCTGAAATTATTAAAGTAAGTTTAGAGGTTTTTTTATATTCTTACAAAATGCCATAATATTTTTCTTTTCCATATGGTCTGTATTTGAAGGGCGATAAATATAATCAAAATGTTGATTGGTGGTCCTTTGGTGTTTTATTATATGAAATGCTTATTGGTCAGTCACCCTTCAGTGGTTGTGATGAAGATGAGCTATTTTGGTCTATATGCAATGAATTGCCCTGGTTCCCTGTTTATATATCAGCAGAGGCTACAAGTATATTAAAAGGGGTAAGTTGGTATTGGAAAGTAAAAGTTCTAAAGTTTTATTATTTTCAATTTTTGTCTGGATGGAAAAAGTCTAACATATCAAGTAGAGGAAATTTAGTTCTTTATTTCAATAATTCTGCCGGGAGATTGAAAAGGACAGTAGAAAATTATTGCAAGATTTCGTTTACATTTAATATCAAAAAATTGTTCTGCAAAGAAAAAAAAGAGGATGGAGATCGTACCGAATTTAAATCTTCTTTTAGTTTCTGTAACGTATAAAGGGCGTGGTAAATAATAAAACGGACACATTAATACAATCTGACATAGCTCGAGAATGGTTAATCCGCTTTAGATAATTGAAATAGTGTATGACACGTAATAAGGTTGCCTTCAGGTTATTTCATTATTTTTTATCAGACCATCAGTTTCTAATTTATTTCGGAATTAGTGGCAAAAAAAAAACAAAATTTTTTAATAAACAAATATTTTTGAAAGCGAAAAGTAAAAAGCATGCGAATAGAACAGTGAAGAAAGAGCTAAAAGCCGAAGTAAAATATTGGCCACGGAAGGCGACTTAAACTGCAAGAGCAAAAAGTGTTTTTGGAAAAACTATGGCTCAGAACAAAAAATTTCTGCGACCATTTCATAAATAATCATGTGTACTGAAAAACTTTGCCATAGCTACGAAAAAGAAAAATAAATACTTTCAGTACCTTAAGAGTAAATTTCCCATGTCAGCGATGTAAAACTGGAACAAGGAGTCATTTTCGGTCCACAAATGGGAGAACTTAGAAATGGACATAATCTTTAAAGTAAAGTTGAATGAAACGGAAGAAAGAGCAGTGTAAAGAAATGTTTCGCAGCTTTTTTGAAAACCAGTTTAATAATGCAAGAAAGTCGTTTAAGAACTGATTTCTGCTTTTAATAATTTTAATGTAATATATACCTATTAATTTTTATGACTTATAGTTAGAATTCTTCACTGAAAATATTAGTCCAGTATCTTATAAACATGCTAAATTGAGTCATCTAAACATAGTAAATAGATAAACGGCAGATTGAAGTATTGTTAGAGGGAATACCACTGTCGTACGAGTACACAATGGTATGGCAGTTGTCATACAAAACAAATCATCGCCACTCTCTAGCTCTCAAAGCTAGCTAGAATAGTTTCAAAGCAATTCTGGGTCGACTTTTTAGTGCTAAGGGCGAATATATATTCTTCAGTACTGTAACTAAAAATACTAACCACCAACAAATATTCACAAATGGCTGATACAGTTGAATAATGTTGACAGAAAAACCACGTACCCAACTTTTATAAAGTAGTTTCCGATATTTGGTTCACTAGTTGCACAAGTAAGAGAAGCTTTTCAAAATTAACGATAATCAAAAATAAGCCAAGATCTACAATGACGCAAAAACGCTTAAAGCCTCAACTTAAGGTTTTCATCGAGCTTGATATGAAGCCAAAAATACGCTACCGGGAATACCCTAAATTTTTTTGTTAATCGATTCAACGAGAATGGTTACAACAAATTAAAATTTGTATGCTAAATACACGCGAGGAAACATTGAAGGAAACACGAGCATGTTCCACTTAATGTTTCCTCTTTTGAAGCAATGCTTTTTGTTAACACGATATTCCGTCGTCTGTTACGAAACGGTAAACATTGTAACAGACAATATTGGTTCAAAGCTGTTGTGGTTGGTTATTTTATGCTAGATACACACGAGGCAACATAAAATATAACATGGTTTAAAAATGTTTTTTTCAGCAATGACGAAACAATTACACAAGAAACATTTAAAATCAGTTCTGAGTGTATTTTACTCGTATGCTTTAAACGCATACCTGGAAGAAATAAAATTTAAATGAGCGACGTACAAAAAATTAAAAATTATTCTTATTGCCAAAATATGGTATGACGAAGAAAAGAAAAAGGTAGAGTTAAAAAAGAAAAGAATTATCTTTGGCTCTAGATGGGTTAAAAACAAGAATTTTTAAATAAAGGCTTTTTAGAAAAAATAAAAAATTGGCCGAAAGACTACCAATAGGATAGTCGAAAAAAGGTTAAAAACTTTTATACTCATTAATGAAATTTGTCCAATTTCTATTATTTTCACTTTTGCCATTTCATTTATTATTTGTTTTAAACTCCGCCAATCATAATGTTGGATACACACAAGGGAATATTGGAAACAACATGAGCATATTCTATTTAATTTTCTCTCGCGTATAGTAAGGCTTGATGTTGCTTCGTGTGTGTACAAATAAAATCATCTGTAATTTAACTATCTAGTAAAATAAGGGATCATTTTCATTATTTTTAATTTTTTATAAAATTATCTGAAAATAAAAAACATTTATCTAAATCAGATAATTCATTTTGAGTTATAGTGAAATATAATAATGGGGCGCATTAATTACCTGCTTCCCCCTTCCTTCCTTCTTATTACGTACATTAAATTCTGCATATTCATTCTATTTTTGAAAGGAGACCAATTTTTTCTTTTGTTTTTTTTTTTTTTTAATTAATGAAACATTAAATTTTTATACAGATTATATTATTGGGGCGCTTCGCTACCCCAATAATAATAATCGTACCACGGCCGCTCTTCCAAGCAAGCTTTTTATTTAATTAATATGGAACTTAGAACAGATTTCCTTCTGTGTATTGGACCTTATAAATCAGGACTAATTTACCATTTAAATATTTTTAAAATTGTATTTTGTTAAAATCGATTCCGCTCATTTTTCTTCTTCCCCACCACTTACCCATCCTGTTCCTTTTTATTTAAATAAGCATACCCTTTTGGTACTTCTAAATAAATATCTATCTCTGTTTTATTATTTTTTTTTTTTAATTGGTGCCGTCATAAATGCCCGTTTTAGTCATAATTTTAGATAAACCATCTACACGACTATACGACCGTTCATGAGTTAAAAAGTCACAACAAACTTGCAACAATTTTATATACATATATAGATAATAACTTAATTTCGAGTCCTCAATAACTATTTTATGCGTAACAAATTCAAATTTATAACACGTAAAAAATTGTTCTCTAATTATTATTGTTTATTTTCTTATTCCTTAAATTTAAGAAAAAATTTTGTTTCCTTTTTATCAATTGCAGCTATTAGAAAAAGATTATACTAAACGTATCGGATCTCAGTATAGTCCAGCCGGCGATATTGTTGAACACATATTCTTTAGACCCATTGATTGGAATCTATTAGAGAAACGTCAAATAGAGCCACCGTTTAGACCGCAAGTGGTTAGTTCTTCTATTTACAAAAATAAATAAACATTTTATTTTTCTAATTGACTTTTATTATATTTTACAGAAACATCCTTTGGATACACAATATTTTGATCGTGTATTTACCAGAGAACGTGTACGTTTAACGCCAATAGATAAGGATATTTTACAATCTATGGATCAAAAACAGTTCCTCGGTTTTACTTATACAAATCCCCATATAACTTTAGATTGAGTTTTACATATTTACATTACAATCAATAAATACAACAACGATAAACCTCGTATTTTTTTCGAATTATTTTCTAGGGAAAATTAAAAATGATTTTACAAAAAAGAATATAAAATCTCTTTATTAAAGGTGATCCACATAATTTAATAGTTTAATGTTAAAAAATATTGAAATTTGAAAAAAAAATTAATGTATTTTTAAAATTGCTGAAAATTTTTTATTTGAGACTTTTCCAAAATTTTTGAGTCGGGATTAAATTATTGTAAAAAATTATTGTATTTCTTATTATTGTATTGTGTAAAATATGTTTTTCTCTCTCCCAATGTTTTAAATATTTGTATAAAAACCAGTATTTTATAACAAACTATTTTAAATTTTATAATAAGAATCATTATGTCACAGCTAGACACTGAAATGCGCACCAACTTTCAAATTTTCTAAAAAAAAAATAATTTCCGTGTTTTTATTTAATTTTTTAGTTACATAGTTTTTAGAAGTAAGTTTAATTTGTAAGAAAATAATTTAAAAAAATGTGACTTAATTCCCTCCCATTTAAATATAAGTTAAACTGCATAATTTTAAAATCTTTATAATTGGTTAAAAATTTTGACATCTATTGAAAATGCAAGATATGAATGTATATTTTCCAAATGTTTCAAATCGTAGGTTTTAAGATATTATGAAATTTGATTACAACTGTAATAAAAATCGTTGTTAAAGATAAATTATTAAAAAAAAAGTCGAAATAAAAAATAAATTAAAAACTGTTTTTTTTTTTTTGTGACAGTACAATTACTCTAGTACATTATCGGGTTTCCTACCATTTATTTGGCGAAATACCCCACTGTACACTGTAAAGCTCTAGAAAACATATCTTACAAATGAAATGAGTTTTAAATTTTAAATTATAAAAATTGTTTTTTTTTTTTTGGCCTTAAAATCGAATTTTTATAAGTTGTTTAAGTGATCACAGGTATTCTTTATATAAGCTCTTAGAAAGTACAGTTTACGAATTAAATGATGCTAATTTATTTTATTATAAAATATCATTTTTTTTTTTTTGTTTTTTGTTTGCTTAAAATCTTGTAGTTTTTAATAAGTGATCACATTACTTAAAAATGTAAAAATTTAATCTGGTTTCTAAAAAAAAAAGTTAAAAAGAACTTAAATGTCATATTTGAAATTCCAACCCAAAAATCATTACAACTGGAGTAATATTTACTCTACTTTCGCTACTTCTTTTTTTTAATAATTTTTTTTAGTTGATTTATTATCCTGCTGTAAGTACATGAATAAGCGCATTCAGCCGTTCAAAAAATATTTCTACTGCGCATCTACGTCACAATAGAGTTATAACGTGTGTTTGTTGTAAAAATATAAGAGATTTTTGGTTCTCTTACTTTAATTCTGTTACAATTTCCTTACAAATAGTCTATTTCTACGTCACACAAAAGAGACAACAAACTAACGGACCTGCGCAATGCGCAATCTTGTTTTCTTGATTCATGTAAGTAGTATAAGTCTAATTGTGACTTTCTAAAGAAATTTAGTATTTTATATAAACAAACAGATAAAGCTATAAAAATCATTTTTCACCGCTGAAAAATGTCAAATCATAATATTTCAGAGACAGTGGTTACATCTATACCCAAAAATTTTTTTACTTTAAAATATCATTTTTAATAAAATGAGATGTAAAGAAAAATTGATATAATTAAAAGCAATCACTTATTTAAAAAAAAGTTATTTTGTCTAATTTGCCTACGATCTTCTTGTTTTATTGACAAATCTCTCTCTGCACATGTTAAAATATCTCCCTTCGATTAATTTTATAATACTTTATGTCTTGTCCTTTGCTATATGTATAAAATAAAACATATATTTCCAATATTAATTTACCCAGTTCTTCAACCTTGGCATTAGGTATTGCAGTGAAAGATTACAGACTTTGCTAACTTTAGCTTTTATCAAGCTTTTGTAGTCAAACTTTACTAAGTTTTTCGTGTTTCTTTCCTTTTCAGTTCGAAAAATTATTGTAAAAAGTTTTTTTAGCTGTGGCTAAAAATTAGTTTTAGTTATAGTTTAACAAAAACAAAAATACAACAAAATTAAGAGCTTTTTGATTTATATTGGGCAACAGCGTTGCCAAAATGATGATTTTATCATATTTTTGATGATTTTTTTTTCTAAAATAATGATTTCTAATTTATAAAAATTATGATTTTTGTATTTCAAGTGTGTAGTCCTTTCATTGTAATTGTACTACATAGTGAAGTTAAGTTTTGTATCAGCTTGTTGTAAACAAAACAAAATTTTTTCAAAGCTCATTCTGTCAAATACATAAAATGTATGATGAAATTTTAGACAACAGAATATGTGAACATGAGTCTCAATAACGACCTTGATTTTGAAAACAAAATTCTATTTCTACACAATGAAGAAGTCTATCTGGGTGTTTTTGTTAAACAAAAGATTTCTAGCTCAAAGCTCACTGCAAATGAAAAAAAAAAATAATTTATTGAAAATTGTGTGGCATTTTACATTGAGTTATGTAAACAAATATTAAAACGATTTAATTTTAACGATACGTTTTTAAAAGAGCTCTCATGTCTTGACCCTTTGAAAATTATATATAGAAAAATTAATTCTCTGACAGGATTAATACACAATTTTCCAAATTTAATTAGTGAAAAGGATATTCAAAATTTAGATAACGACTCTAGATAATCTTAGCTGTGAGGAATTTTTGTTAAAAGTTTAAAAAATAACGATGATGTCAAAATTTGTTCAAAACTTAATAAGTCTTCCCATTTCTTCAGCAAATGTCGAACGAATATTTTCAATAGTTAAAACAAAGCTATATATAGAAATAGATTAGACAACAGCACTCTCAAAGGTGTCTTATACGCAAAAGATGACCTAACAATAAGAAACTGTTCCTGCGATAATTTTTAAAATTATCCAAAATATTATTAAAACTATGAAACCCTGTATACATTATAGTAAAAGTTCTTTGTAAAACTTTGTACACTCTTAACAATAATAATTTAAATGTATGAGAATAAATGTATTTTAATTATAATTTTTAAATAAAATTTTGTATTGAAAAATTGATGATTTTTTTTCCATAAAATATGATTTTTTTATGCATATCGTACACATAGTTCAAAAGTGATTGAACTCAAAATTTAATTAAATTGTTTATTATCTAGTGTATAAATATTAAACAAATAAAAAGAACTTTATAATCAGTATGGATTTTCTATTTAATAGTCCAAAGTTTTTGTTTTTAACCATTTTTATTCAGGTCAAAAACAGTTTTTTTTTTTGATTCCTGAAAAGTTGAACTAGGTGTGCGTTATGATGATTTTCTTCTCAAAGCTTCTGGCAACGCTGTTGGGCAAACAGAAATATTGTACGACTACAGTTAAACCTTGATTATCCGGCTCGTTTGGGGCCGGAACCAGCATGGATAATCGAAATACACGGTTAATAGAGGTTATATTGAAATATACAGAAACAGCAACTTAACAGATATGTTCTGCCGTAGTCATGAATCAAAGTAATTTGTGTCTTTAATTGAAATAACTTTGTTCTTTTTGGTAATTTACTTTTGAAGGAGCTATCATTTCTTTCTAAATGAATAAAAGAGCAAATATGTTCTTATGTGTGGGCATATGAAC
Source organism: Gymnosoma rotundatum (assembly GCA_916610165.2). Classification (NCBI taxonomy): domain Eukaryota; kingdom Metazoa; phylum Arthropoda; class Insecta; order Diptera; family Tachinidae; genus Gymnosoma; species Gymnosoma rotundatum. The sequence continues at coordinate 101,891,356 of OU744340.1, forward strand.
TTAAAAAGGGGAATACTGGACATAGATTTACATAAAAAAATACGGTTAATAGAGGTAAAACACGGATAATATAGGGAACAAATATAAATAACCGCATGCCGGTTAATAGATGTAACCGATTAATAGAGGCCCGGTTAATTGAGGTAGTAGTAGTAGTGCCCACGACTTCGTCTGGGTGTCATTTCTAATTTTCCGAAAATTCAAATTTAGAAAAATGTGTTTTTAAATACTTGTTGTTGAGTTCGGTAAACAGCGTAAAAAATATTTTATCTACAAAAATAAAATATACAGACAAATGTTTTAGTATCATTATACCGCTAAAATTTTCTAATTCTAATATAAAAATAACAAAAATTTTCAAAATATAATTCATTTACAGAAATGACCTCGTCACAGTTTTATTATATTGTTACGTTTTACCCACTTTAGACACAAACGTACGGATTGTTTTGATTGCAAATACCACTGTGGCTCATTATAAATTCTGTATTCTTTACTTTGTTGCTTTATCTGTCTATATTCCTTGATTCTACGGTCTTGTGCATCCTATTCTCTCGTATTTACTAAACATGTGTTATTATTACAAGCGCAGCCACCCACGCTACACTACTCTTTGTTATTCCGGCCAGCCATGACATACTCGATGCCTTGTTAAGTAACCTTAACTATCCACAGACTACTCCACTACGCTTTTTATCCAAGCCAGTTATCTGCATGGTTTCAGAGAATAATAGTTTATTGATTCTCGGAAGGTTTGATTGCTGCTTCTTAATTTTAATTTGCATTATAACAACTTTTATTTTCCGTTGAACGCATGTCTGAAGGTGGGCTCGAACTCACGATCTCCTGTTTTTCAGCAAGCACCTCTACCAACACAGCCATTGAGGTTGCTAGCTTTTGTTAGCTAATTGTGGTATTATTCATCTCGCTCATACGGAAACAACAGGGGCTGCCAGATTTTTTTTATTATTCGTAACAATATTGTTACGAGCAGCCTCAATAGCTACGTTGGTAGAGGTGCGTACTGCAAAACAGGAGATCCTGAGTTCGGTACCGCATTCGGACATGCGTGCAACGAAAAAATAATAATTGTTATAATGCAATTAAAATTAATAAACAGCAGTACAACCTCCCGAGAGGCAAAAGACAATTATTGTGTGAAGCCATGGCAGATAATTTAGTGGAGACGTCAAATTTAATATAAGAGCAACAGATAATTGTCAAGAAGCCCTGTATAATAAAAAGTAAGAACGGTAGCGGTTGCGCAGGGAAGTGTAACAGCATAACAACAGTGTATGGCAGACGTGTGTTGTAGCTACTGGATTAAAGGAGATGAGTAGCTTGGATAAAAGGAGAAGTGGAAATGTCTGTGAATGGTTAAGGTTACTACACAAGGCATATAGTAGTTCATGTCTCGCCGGAGTAACACAGTAGTGTAGCGTTGATGGCTGCGTTTGTAATAATAACGCATGTTTAGTAAATACGAGACCATAGGATTCACAAGACCGTAGGATCAAGAAGTATATCCAGATGAGCCACAGTGGTATTTGCAATCAAAAGAATTCGTACGTTTGTATCTATAAAGAGAAAAACGTAACAATATGATTTCTTTGTTGTTTCTTTATTCAAATATATATGATGAGAGACATCTGTGAATTAAAAAACTATAATTATGGAATAAATAATTTTCTTTTATGAGTTGAAAATATTAATATTTGTGATAGATGTGTTTATTGTTAAATTAACGGCTGTGGAGTCGTTTAGTCTTTTACCTCAAATTTGCCACTTATTTGCACAAAATAAATAAGTCGCAAGTATAAATTGGTATTGAAATAACCTTTCCAACGAATTTTATTTTGAGTGGATGTTTTTCGAGGGAAATTATATACGATTGCAAAAACGTAAAATGTGTTTAAAAAATTGACGTGGAAAATATTAACACGTTCCCTGCCATGCTGCTTATGAGAAAGTAGCACTTCTAGGCCACGTGTACCATTTTCGGCACACAGTAAAAACTTTAATAATATTTTAAATGTAAGTAAATATACATATTTTTTATTGTTTTCAAGAGAGCGTACGAGGGCTGCTTTTTATATTTCTGGCCTAATAGTGAAAATGCGAATATTTATAATCAAAAATGGTTTTATTGTTTTTCAAAGTATTCTCCAGCATGATTTATACACTTTTGCATGCGCTCAAACCAGTTGTCGAAGCACTTTTTCCACTCCGATTGAGACACCTCTAAAACATGGTTTTTGAACACTTCAACAGCTTCTTCTGGCGACGAAAATTGTTGATCACGCATTTTTTTCTTGATGTGCGGAAACAAGAAGAAGTCATTAGGTGCCAAGTCAGAGCTGTACGGCTGTACGACGTTTTGGCCGGTCAAAAACGCTCTGGTTTGAGCCGATGTGTGAGAGCTCGCATTGTCATGGTGAACAATGATTCGTCTTCTCTTGTGTGTTTTTCGAATTTCTCCAATGACTTCAGGCAAACAAATTATAGTGTATCACTCAGAAGTGACCGTCCTACGTTGCTCAAGCGGAACAGTCGCCACATGACCAGTTTTGCCGAAGAAACAGGCGACCATTTGCTTTGAAGTGCTTCTTCCACGAACAACTTTCGTTGGATTTTGCTCGTCTTTGAAGACCCACACGGTCGATTGTTGTTTTGTTTCGGGCTCATACGCATAGATCCATGATTCGTCACCTGTGACGATCTTATAAACGTCTTTTGAAGCACCGCAATCGTATTTTTGCAAAATTTCTTTGCACCAATCGACACGAGCCTTTTTTTGACCGACTTTCAAATTGTGCGGGATCCAACGAGAACAAACCTTTTTTACGGCCAGGTGTTCATGCAGTATCGAATGTATGCTGGTGGAAGAAATGTCCAAGGATGTCTCTATATCTCGGTATGTCGCATGTCGATCTTGCATTATGAGTTCACGCACGGCATCAATGTTCTCTGGCACAACAGCCGTTTTTGGACGACCCTAACGGAATTCGTCTTTGAGCGAGCTTCGGCCACGATTAAATTCATTGTACCAATTTTTCACAGTGCTATAGGATGGTGCTTCATCGCCATACAAAGATTTAAGTTCATCAATGCACTCTTGTCGTGATAATCCACGTCGAAAGTTGTGAAAAATGATGGCACGAAAATGTTCACGAGTTAATTCCATTTTTTTTTTCTATATTAATTTTTTCAAGTCACTGTAAACAACACAAATAATGGTCGTACGTCAAAACGTTTTGAGTACGATTATGCCTAAAAATGACAAACTTTCCAACGGAAATGTCAGATTGCACTTGGCAGCATTCAGTGTTGCAAGGCCAGAAATATAAATAGCAGCCCTCGTATGTTATATTTTAGACGACAGTTGTAAAATTAAGCCTGGCGTAAAAGTGTAGTTAAGCTTGTACCGACAACGGCACACGTGGCAGGGATATTGTTTATAATTGTTTATATTGAACAGCTGCTCCTAATAGAAACAACAATAACTTGTTTTAACAATAAATTGTGTTCTTATATTTAGTAATTCAGACTGGTATCATAGGATGCCATCATAGCTTGAAAGATCTCACATCCGAAAAGGTTTCCATTTTAATAATGCTTTAAACGATCACTTATGTAGCCCACTCCGGCTTTTCTACAAAAAAATATTTACTTACATATTTCACATTTTATATCGTTAATCCGATAAAACTGGTATAAAACAAAGTCTCCTGTAAGTTCAACAAATTTATAACTCCATGAATTTTATAAATTGACCCAACACCATTCCACGAGTAATATCCCAGTGCTATAATTGGCACACCAACATGAAACAAACGACAATTCACTAAAAGTTTTATAAAAATCAGATATGCAGCAAAACTTTACTTCAATAAAAAGTTAAAAATACACAATTCGAAAAATTTAATTCACGAAGAACTCAAAATTTGCAAAAACATCCACACGATAAATGGCTTTACTTACTACTAGAATGTGATAACTAAAAAATTTCATTTCGAGATAATTGCAGTTCAAGTTTTTGACTAGTTCTCAGCATCGGGAAAAACATCAGATTGCTTACGTTTCCACTACAATTATTAAAAAGATTCATAAATAAAAAATCTATTTAAAAAAAATTTTTTTTGTGGAATGTTTGAAATATGACGTTAGTGCTGTTAAAATATATGCGCTACTGTGTCATAAACTAAAATGTGTCGTTATTTATGAAAAGAAAAACGGAGTTTTACTTAATAAAATTTTTATCAATAGAGCCATAACTTAAAAAAACTACAATAAATACAAAATACATCGAGTATTTAAAACAAAAATCACCTTTTCACAAGACAAAATGTGACAATGTTTTAAAAAGCGCTATGAATTTTACTTCACAACACAAATGTGTCGTTCCTATTGACAAAGTTTCCAAACATGAAATGAAATAACAACTTATTCTTTTAAAATGGGAAAAATACAAAAGACATAAATATGAAACGTATATACGAAAAATAAAGCATTAAATGCCGAACAATACTGTATGATTAACTCAAAAATTAGAAATCTTGAGTTATGACGTTGTATGAGTAAATGAGCGATATGTTCATACTAAATCTCAAAAAAAAAAATGGGGATATAAAAATTAAAACGAGAGAAAATTAAATTAAATAAAAAATAAGAATTTCAGCAAAGCTGGAATTGTTTATTTACAACAATCATTAAAATATCGTAAAAACTGAAATTATATCTGAAACCGAAGCTGCCAAGATAAAATTTAAGAATACACGTAATAAATTTTAAACAAATAAAAAGAAAATGGATGAGCAAACGACAGGAAAATCTGCTTGCTTCTATGACATAAAGTCCTGCGACGGTCATAAGTATCTTTAAGACTGGCTTTTCAAAAAAAGTTTTTGCAACAATAATCATGTTTATCGAGTTTCCAAATCGATAAGAGTGTGATGACTTTCCATCGATTTCAGTTTTCCATTTTTGCTTTAATTCCATGTTGTTTTAACAAAAATTGCAAATATTCCTTCAAACGCAACTTGACTTAAATGACATACTACGAAGTGAACATTGTGCAGCAATAAAAAAATTAAATAAAGCCTATGGAATGGGTTTTATTGGATTTGCCAGAAAACATGCGAGATAATTTTTATTTAATTTATTTTTAGATTTATACAATGCTCAATAAAGAAGGATTTATGATTGTCCTTAATAAGATCGAAAATGATTGGGAAGATATGTACATCGATTCCAATTTTATTGCATTTGGCAGCTTCACTACGATTTTTAGCTGGAGGAAGTTTTCAACGATCTGTTGGAAACGATAGAAATATAACAATGCATCGTACATCAGTATCAAAATCGTTGAAAAAGATGTTAAACTGCCTGGAAAGAAAAATTTTCCCAGTATTCATTAAATTAGAATCCAGCGAAGAAAATTTAAGATAATCTAAGCAATTTCTTTTTGAAAAATATGGATTACTTGGCGTTATAGGAATGTGTGTACCGTCTGTACACCCATTCACCCAGAAATATTGTAGAGAGGACAATTGGGGTTCTGAAAAATCAGTTTAGGTGTTTTTTTTAGAACTTTGTGGTATAAACCTGGGAAAGCAGTTCAAGTTATAAATATTTATTGTGATTTGCATATTCTATGCAACTCACACACCTGAAATTGTTACTGAAGGCGTCAGTAATCAAAGCTATAAAATAGATGACGAAGAAGTCCCCATCGGATCTGCCCTTTAAAATGATGCTGTAGCTATAAGAAATGACATAGCTGGAAATTTTAATTCGATTTTTGTAAATATGTACATTTCGAAATGAATTTAAGTTACATTTGTTTTAATAAAAAAATTAAAAATGACACTCTATAAACTTTATGAAGTCATCGTCTTGTGTTTTCCCCATAAAAATCTACAACCAAAAAATGATTTTTATTTTTATGCTTAAAAAATTTAACTTACATTTTTTTACGTTTTTAATATGAAAAACAAAATTCACAATGCAATGCTAATGTGAATTAAAAACAAGTTCAAAGTAATAATAACGATTTTCATCACATGGTAAAACGATTACTTTTTTCATAGAACGAAATGGAATTTGAAATCGAGAGCATAAAAACGAAAAAATAACCACATCACACCTTATTCTACTCGATTTTATATCGAAATCGATTTTCATCACATACCCGAACATTTGATTTTAATTCGGCAGCTACACAACCAATCAGTTTCATGAAAAATTGCATAGTGTAAATGCCGTAAATATCAAAATCTTTCCAAAAAATATAAAAACTTTTTTTAATTCTAAGATCGAATAGAAAACACCATAATCACAAAAAAATTTGAAATACAAATGAAAATTTTTACAGAAAGGAACGGAGAGATATCACGAAAAGGTAAAGACAAATTACAAAATGAATTTGCGAAAAGCCAGAACATATATCATAATTATCAAATAATCGTAAAATTGAAAGTTCGCCGAAAAATTAAAATAAATTAAATAATAAATAAAGCATACCAATCACTTGTATATATCCTATTTCTCTAATAAGATAACTTGCCATTTTATAATAATTTAAAAAACTTGTGTATTTTGTTATTTATTTTATTCGTTACTTTATTATTATCATTATTATAATATGTATTTATGTAGTTTACAAATAGGATTTGCGTGTATTTAGTACTAAACTATTTAATTTTCACTATAAAAGTGTAAATTAAGGGAGAGGGCATTGAAAAATTTATACAATTATTCGTTTAAAATTTAATTCAAATATTTCACAAAAAACAACAGTAAAACACAATATACTTATTTAACAAAATGAGAGAACGTGTAATTTTAAACAATTAATTATAACACATTTAAGCAAACATTTTTCATGTTTTTCGTTTATAAATATTTAAAATTAAATAAAAGTAAAAAAACAAAAAATATAAAACTATATAAAATTTTAATAAAACGTATACAGCTTAATTAATTACAAATAATAAAACTTATAAATAAAAAAAATCATTAAAGAACATTTAAGAAATCAAATTTTAATTTTGTTTACTAATGATAAAAAGAAAAAAATATAAATTTAAATATTTGTGTAAACATATACAAACGTCATTATTTTTTACATAAAATTACAAATTAAATTTATGATTAATTTTTTGTTAGTAAAACTAAACGAAACAAGAAATATTGTTTTTTTGTTTACTATCACAAAATTTCTTTTTAATTGTTTTTCGTCAAATAAGAGAAATATATAAACTCAGTTTCTATTTTCTAAATAATAGTGTGCTTTTTAACGAAATGGTGTAAAGAAATAATGCTATTCTTTCATCTATATTGCTTGTCGCCACTACGTTTATTTTCACGACTGTCACCACGTTTAATGTACCAATTCTTATTGTCCTGATACTTTTGTTCATTTTGTTTACGCTGTTGCTCTCTATGTTTCATATACTTTTCTTGCCATTCACCGCTGTCATCATTGTATTTACGTTTTTGTTTATTATAACGTTCCTTGGATTGATTTTCCTTAGAATTTTCTTTTGAATCGTCAAAATCTTTTGTGTAACGCTCTTTGGAATTGTCTTTAGGACTTTTTCTTTCCTTAGAGTTGTTGCCAAATTTATCAGATTTCCATTCATTTCTTTCCCTGGAATGGTCGCCTATGTTTTCCGGGTCAGAATACTTTTTGAACTCCCTACTCTGTTTGTATTCATCCTTGCCCAAAGATTTCTTAAATTCTTTGTTTAATTTGTAGTTTTCATCATATTTACCTTCCGCTTTATTATATTTATTGTGTTTGTGTGGTACATTCAAATTGGGATCTTGTTTGTTTGTTTCGTAAACAGGTTTATTTTTAATAAATTGTTTTTTATGTGCTGCTGGATCCTCTTGTTCACTGAACATATCAAATGGATTTGGCTGGAAACCCTGCAACTCTTCAGCCACCATTTCAAAGGTTTTAAAAGCTTCAGATTGTTCTTTTAAATCCTCCACTACTTGGCCGAATTGATCTACTAGAGACGGTTCATTAGCTCGTCTTTGTTCCATGCACATATTGGCAATTTCTACAAAAGAGCCATCAGGACATTTATAAGGCTTTTTTAGATCTTGTTTTGTAATTTCGACCGGTTTGAGTGAATCTCCATTGCCCGACCATGCCTTAAAAGTTTTACTTTCTTTGTAGTCTTTGTATTTAGTCGGTTTTTGTTGCTGAGGTTCGTTGAGAGTAGATAAATATTTTACTTGTTTATTGAGTAAATCAATTTCGGCCCGCATTAAATTATTTTTTAATTCCATATCGTTGACTTTCTGCTCCAGCTCTACTGTGGAGGGAGAAGAATTTACAATAGTGGCCAATGGCTTCCAAGTGGGATTAACAATTTTTCCAATCAAACCCAAAATGGCTAGACCCACACTCAAGTAAAAAATGCCCTGCAACCCACGTTTCACTAAAGGTACAAGTTCATTTGCAGTAGCCAAAGTTTGTGAGGCTTTTTGTAAGGCTTGATTATCTCGATCAGCTGTGAATGTTATAGATCTATGCCTTTGACGTAACTGCTGATCTTCCTCTGCCGCTAAAGGTTGTTGCAATTGCAAGGGTACACTCTCATTTTCCATATCTTCTCTCATTTTATTTAAAATTGTATCATCCATGTGGTCACTTAGAGAATATTTCATATTCAAATCATGCAAATGATCGGTAACAAAAGGATGAGGGGATATACGACCCACACTTTCGTTTTCGCTAATAATCGAAATGCCATCTGAAAAATCGTCGTTGGTAACATCAATAAGAGAACTAGAAGGGGAAAATCTGTCATTCAATAAATATTCTTATTTTAGTATCGATAAAACTTACTCTTTTAGTTGTGGTTCTTGTTCTATGGTACGTTCTTCGTCCTCTTCTGCTTTGTGGTGTTCCTTGTCATTGTCACTATTTTTCAAAATTTCTACACGATTTTCATTGTCATTTTTTAAATTATCTTGTAGTTTATTTTTTTCTTTGTCATTAACTAACGTCCAGGTTTCAAAAGTATCACTAGACTCGGTGCTTGTGGTATCATCATCTGCGGGTGTTGTTGTAATATTTGTGGCTTTTATTATTGTAGGAGTTGCTGATATTAAAGTTGCTTGCTTATTTAACTCTTCTAAATCCTCTTTTTTCCTATCCATTCTGTTGCAATTGTTGAGATTTTTGCAAATCTAAATTAACTACGTATTTTAAATCTGCAAAAGCACAAGAAAAGAAAACAAAAAATAAATAAATTGAAGATCAAAACTTAACAAAGATACAAAAATTATCTTATCTTTAAGATTTTTTTTGCTAAAGTTTTCCTCAGTTGTTGAATAAACTACCTTCGAGATGATAAGTTCAAAGATTATTTAATGTCTGAGTTAAGTTTTATGCGAAATAATTTCAAGTTTAAAGAAAAATTTAATTTTTATATATTTTTTCTTTTTAGATTTTTTTTCTTAGATGTCTAAAGAATTTTCTTTGTTTCCTGAATGCACGTTTTGTATAACATGCATGTAAATTTTCTTTAGCCTGTTGTTTGCTTTGTGAGTGTTCGCGCTTACTGGGCCGTAAATGTGGATGCATGTTTTTTAAAAATAAAAATTTTGAAAAGAGAAAATTCTATTTTTTGATTTGTTGTGTTCTTTTGTGGGAAGTGTACAGCATTTTTAGGGATGCCGTGTGATATTTATGAAGCATTTAATTAAAATAAATGACGTTCTAGCAAACCGCGTGACGTGACAATAATTTTTGATTCGATTAATTGAAATACAAATTTTTGCTTACCATAATAAAATGATATTTATATATAAATGGGCAATGACGAAACTTGGGGACCCCTTCTCTGTTTTTTAACCGATTTTGTTTATTCTTTCACTTACGATATTTTTAAATATTGTCGAGCTTTAGTGCACTGTCTTTATTTTATTTAAGTCAGCTCAGTATTTAAAGAATAATGACTCCTTAAATTGCTACCTCTACACATGGGAAAATTACACATTCATACATTCAAAACATGTATACATAAGTTAAATATATAAACAAGTTTTCAGTGATAAATTTGTTGCGAACTTGTAGTTAAAATAAATCTGGGGCCAATTCGTCGCACTCGAAATCGAATCAAATTTTTCATGTTTTTTTTTTGTGTGCAAATTTCGCATTCTACTGATGATTACTACCGCAGCTGTATGTACTTGGGCAAAGAGGAAATACCCTCTCTGTTAAGCGACACAGATTTCTGACCGAAAGTTTTAATCACTGCATTCGTTAACGACTAGTCGATCGAATAACTTTACTCGAAATAAATATAATTTTTAATATGCTGTGAATAATTAATTAGTTTTATTTTAACTGAAAACTAATTCAAAACTTTGGGCAAGGAGCTTTCCAAGCAACTGATATAAAACAATCAACATGACGCAGAAACTGCAACATAAAAATGTTAAAAAGATGAATTTGAAGGAACAGAGTTGAAACAGCATGTGAAACATACAGTACTGAAGTAGAAGGCATAAAAAAGAAAGAATAAAAATTTGACAGGTCAATAGAATCACAAAATCTTACTGTATAAAATGTGCATACGGCCTATTATGACATATGGGTGTCAAATTTGGTCAAATAGATATGCCAAGACCTATCTAAAGAAGTTGCAAATAATCCAGAATAAAAATTTAAAAATCATTTTTAATTTACCCAAAAGATTCTCAACAAGTAGACTACATCAAAATTTTAAGTTCGAAATAGAGCTTCAAATTATGATATGATAAGGAATTTGTAATATTAATTTTTTTCTTCAACTTCAGCAATGAAGCTGATAGAAGGATTAATTCAGAATTTCTTTAATTCTTTACTAGGTTTTTTCCCTATGTTTTTTTCCTAACACTGCGTTAATGTAAATACTAAATTTAAGATATTTTTACATAATAAATCAAGTTCATATTTGTTGCAATACTTAATTAAGTAAGATCTCGAAAAACGTAATTATTGTAAATATTTTTAATATTTTAAATGTATTATATTAAAATAAAAAAAGGTCAATAGAAATTACTCAATCTAAAACAGGAAGTCCACCCTGGACTTGAGCTTGAAAAAAAATACAATCTCTTCTGTATCACAATTATTATCTATATGTTGTTTTTCATTAGATGAAATTAAATAAAGTAAAAATAAGACTAAGAAACTAGTAATAAAGATTGATTGATTCGAATTTTTTCCTTTATAAAAAAATATTCGCTAATAATGGATCACAACAAAAAAAAAAAAAAAAATATATATATATATATATATATATATATTGTTTCCACGGCAATTGAATCTTTGCTTTGAAACAATGACACTCGGCCAAAGAGTGTCACTTCTGCAACTTCTGCACTAACCAGAAGCTGAATTAAAGTTAAACTGAAGAGCTGCGTCATGTCTATTACAAAAGTTTGTCCAAGGAAGTTCGATACAGGGGCATCCTTTTAATTTTTAAAAATCCTTTCTTTTTCAGTTCGGGTACTCAAATTTATTTCAATACTTTGTTTAATTTTTATATCAAGCATCGATAATAAAAAAATTTCACTTATAAATTTCAACAAGAATAATTTCACGTGTTGTTTTTATATGGCGACAAGTGCATTCACAAAATCTTTAGTAAAATAGGCAGATAAATACAAACACACATCAGTCGTGCATATTAACAAAAAGCATTACGTGTACGTTAAATAATAAAATATGAGCGTCCTTCTTTAGTTTGTGTATTTGCTTTAAATGTGACACAATTAAAGTGTGTTAATTGTATATAAAACGTTAAAGTATTTCACAATATTCAATGTGTTGAAATGTGTTTTATGACAAAATTTCCATGCAAATTTTGCCTAAAATACCTACGTTACGTGAATAAAAAAGCTCTGGCCAACACATTTTTACATTTATTATGCGGCCTGAAATTAGTCGATTATGAACAAAGATCGCGAAATAAAAACAAATTTCAACAAAGAGAAAAAAACACATCAAACAAAAAAGATGCATTTAAAAAAAAATTTAACTTTGAATATTTTAATAAAATCATAAAAAAAAAATTTTTGTTTTTACGAGTGTGTTTATGGGACAATTTTTGCTAAAATGTCGGACTTGATTAGGCGAATGACGCTTAAACTTTTTATTTTTATACCCTTCACCACAAAAAGTGGAAAAAGGATATATTTATGTTCGTCACTCTGTTTGTAATTTCTGCAATATCCATTTCCGACCCTATAAAGTATATATATATTCTGAGTTCTTTTTCCTAGCAAAGTCGATTGAGCGATGTCCGCCTTTCCGAACGTGTTAGTGTTAAAATCAAGTTTTCCAAGGCACTAGATCAGCTAGAAAAAATTTAAATATGCCTATCGATCAGACATAGTATTAAAAGAGTTGCTATTAAAAATCAGCAAGATCTGTCCATCTCCTTCGAGGCAGCCAACATAACATCACGGCTGCATCAGGTGTAGAAATTGGCGCTCGCCCATATTTTCCGAGTTATGGGTCTCTGAACTTTTCATAGAAAAGTACGTTTGTTCACCATATTTTTAAAGATATCAATATGGGTATCATTTGAAAGCTTTTGAAGAGGTCGTTAAAGAAATACTATAATTTTTAAAAAACGCTTAACCCATTAAGGGCCGATATTTTTATGCAAAATTATGAATAGTAATTAATTATTTTTCTTATTTATTAATTCTCTGTCACATATTTTATTATTATCATATTATTTACATACGTTTATGGTGAAGGGTATGTGAGATTCGGCATAGCTGAGTCTAGCACTCTTACTTGTTCATTTTCTTTTTTTAAATAAAAACATTATGATTGCATTTATTATCGAATTTTGTAACTTGCATTAATAAATTCTTGACTGTTAACTTGGTCTTGGAATTATAATAGCCATAACCAAGGTACGAAAATCATCAGGAAAACTACTTAGCACCAAAGATGCTTTCAGCTCATATTCAACGCTAAGACCAGCTTTTTTAACTTTTAGTAATTTTGTTATTACAGCATTAACATAATCGTGCATAGAGTCACGGCTTTAAATGAACATGTTGTTTTAGAAACCCTACATTCTTGTTAAACCAGTATCTTCATATGCGCAAACAAGATAATCGCTAATCCCTACAGCTAAAGATTTAGCAGTAGCAATTTTGTTGGTTTCGCAAAATTGATTGTTTCGATCATTAGAGTCAATTCAGCGAGAGCATGTTCATTGGCGTTAATAATATTACAATTGAATCTTTTAATTTTGATACAGAAATTTTTTTCGATGCAAAATCATCAATACATTCTTATTTAGAACACACTCTCTGGATGGCGACCTCTAATTATGAAACGTAAATAAAATTAATGTACGTACCAAGGCACATTAATTTTATAGGTAATAGCAGTTCTAAAACAACTACAACAATAAGTAAACAACATGTATTTTGTTTGTGTAAAATATATTTTCAGATGTCAAATTCAAATAAAGTACAGTGGTTTGAAAAAGTTTTTTTTTTTTGGCAAAATTGGGTATCATATAAACCACTTAATATATCTCAACGAAATTCTACAGAGGCAGAGCAGTATTTTTAAAATGTCTTACGTACCCAAATGTGATAAGAAGTTATTTTTAACTCAAATGTTAAGATTTTTTAAATTTATCAAACCTTGAAAATGTCTATAAAATATGTTTAAATGTAGCTAATCTTAACTTAGTGTTTTTGGTGTAGTACGCTTATTAATTATCGGATTATTACTTTAGGACATTTGCTATATTATTAGTAAAATTTAAAATAAACCAGTTTAAAGTTATGATTAAGAAAATGTAAGAAATATCGTTTTTTAAGGACTTTCCGCAAAAAGGTGGTATTCTTTTCTTTGCTTATGTAATTTAAATTTACTTCAGTAGTAGCAAATTTGTTTAAACAATTTTAAAGACAAACTAAAGCAAAATTAGGTCAACAATTATAACGGTTCCCCTCCAGCCCTTTCCAACATTGCCAATTTTGGAACAAAATTTTAAAATTATTGTAAAATTCATCGGAGTGCAAAGCACCGATTAAAAAAGGTAAACGGTAAGTCTCCAAATTTTGGCTTCATACTCCAAAAAGCATTTGACAATCCCGTGATTATCTAAGGCATCTCAAAAAAAAAACAATTTTTTGGGACATTTTCCCCTTTCCGGGAATTTATATGATAAAACAAAAAAAAATTAAAAAATGTTTTTTTACCATTTGATTTAGTTGTATTACTTAAAAAATTTGTAGGAATAGCCCGATGCGTTGTGATATTTAATTTCTCAAAAACCCATCTTAACATGATTTTTTCAGTTTTTGAAAATGTAGCTCGAAAAAAATAATTGCAATATTATTAATCTAGACGTCATAAGCTTTCCTTTGATGCTTTCGTAACCTCGTGATTATGTCAGCTTATATTTTATATGTAAACCAAAAATGTGTATAAACACATTTTGTACCAAACTTCTTGGGTTTAACATATAAAATGAGCAAACAAAATCATGAAGATGCGAAGCCTACAATTTGTAAATAAAATTCAGTTTCAAAAAGTGTCTGAAACAATTTTGTTTTATGAAAATTTTAAAATATTTCCGCAACACTACTGTAAGAAAAAAAATTTCTAGGAAAAAAAATAATAAGTGTAAACAAAATATGACATCTGAAAACATAAACAAGAAATTCAACTGATCCACTGCCACTACCTAGTATATTAATCTGCCTTGGTACGTACCTACGTATTAAACTAAAAACATTTTTGCTTTTCAAATATACAATATATATAAATATAAAATTTTTAATGTCATAATGCTTTTAAAAGAAACAAAACAAATTGCATTAAAACAAACATTCACAGTTTTGGGAAAATAAATCCAATTATTTGTTTGCCAACAATAATTTGATCATATTCGCAAAATTTTAATGATTAGAAAAACAAAATACAACAAGCTAGGAGCTGTTCTCGGACTTCTGTCAAAAAAAGTTACCCTGGAGTTAATGTCGACGTCGTTGACGGAGTCAAATGTAAAAAAAAAGTTGAATCGTATGAAATTGTATGAGAGCAGTTAATCTCAACGCCTTGCAACGCCGTAAAAGTTCAATCTGTTTCAACTTTTTCGGCGTTAAAACGCCGTCAACGACGTCGACATTAACTCTAGGGTTAAACTCTTTTTTGAAGAAATTTAAAATTTATATAAGGCTCTTCTTCAAATCAATCTCAATGTTATTTTCATATTAATGAATTTGCTGATTTCTAATACATGTCACAATTTTTCTCCCCGTTTAGGAGGAAAAGTAAATTTCAAGTAAAATTCTCCAGATACGCCTATGACATTAATCTGAGCCTAATGGGTACTTTTTATCATATCCTTATTACCCCTTTTAAGAACTTAATTTCTAAAACCGCAACATCCATACATACATATGTATATTAAATATTTTAGCCTCTACTGTAGCGGCGTGAACAGGTAAATATAAATAAACAAATCCATATGTAAGATATGCAACCATCAAGAACATTTATATGGCTTGGCGAGCCACAATAATAAAAAAAAAAACTAAAACGATAACCCCAAATATTCTTGTAATATTTAATTGACACTTCACTAGACTTTTTCTTTATTTTATTTGCACGACATGTTTATTTTGAGTTATTTGTGTTGCAAATATTAAATTTAGTCAAATGTTGTTTTTCTTGTTTTTCATTATTAACTTTCAAGTCGTTGTTTCATTCCATTTAGTCACTTGTATTTGTTATTGCGCAAAAAGTAAAATAGATTAGATTGCTTAAAACTTGCCAATAAAATTTATCACCGAAATTTATATCATTAGATCCGTAATTTTTTTACACAACTTATTAAATCTATTATTTGAATCGTTAAGAAAATATGTTTTTATTTCTTTTACTGATGCGTTGCGAATGTTTTAAGTCATATGAATGCGAAGGTGTGTGTTTTTACTTGTTGTTAGCTGTTTAATTCTAAACACAGATGTTACTTATGGTATTGCCAGCATCGAATTATATTTGTTTTGGAGAATTTGTTGGGAATTGCCACTAACTAGGAATGAAAATAAGCTAACAGTGTGATGCACAATATTTGTATAATTGTGAAGAAATATGTAGCAAGGAATTTTCTACTTTAATTAAAAAAAAAAATGTTAAAATCGCAAACCACCAAAAGTTTAAAAGCATTGCATACAATTTTAATTCTTTCTTAGAATTTATATAATTAAAAAAAAAGAGTAAAATTTAACTGCTAGTAGGGAAAAAAATTTTAGAAATCATTTCCACTATTTGATAATAAAAAATTTTATTATTGATTTGATAGTGTTTCGCAACTATAGCTACATTTCACATGTAATGTTAGTTTTCTATTCAAAGGGCATTAACGAAAAAAATATTAAACTATTAGACTTTTAGGAAATCAACTCTATAGACTGGTATGCTATTCAGATTCACATCACTAGCGGAAACAAAGAAATATTTGATTAAGAAAAGTATCCAAAAGAAAATTTTGTTATGATCTTAATAGCTTCTATATTTTTATATTCTATATTTTACCTTGAACTTACATGCTGCAGTAAGATAAAACTGCTAGCTCATTGACTCAATAACAACTGATATAGTGAAAATGTTTATTTCTTGATAAGAGATAATGAGGATATAATAAGTAAGCAATGTATAAAATTATGTACTTTATATAAATGATAAAAACTAAACAAATAACGAGTTGAGTTCTGCACTTTAGTGTTCGTTTTAAATTATTATTTAAAGATTATTATCAGAGAATGACATTAATGTCCTTGTTGATTGAAGTTTATTTTCGAACAAAATAAAAATAAACGATTAATATTTATATGAAAATTAGTATTCACTGATGGGCTATATCAGCTATATTATTGTTTTTCCCGCAGTAATATGTTTAAATATAGTTTTTAATAATAAATATTTTATGAGAATATCATATATTTGAAGGAATAAAGCACGAATTATGTTTATTTTTAAATTTAAATGTCCATTTTGATAAAAATATAAAAATACGTACTTTGATAAAATCAGAAAAGAAATATTAATTTAAATTATATTCCTGTTTTTGTGCAACTTGTCAAATTTTCTAATAAATATTAATACATTGAAAATATTTAATTTTATAGTGTTTCAAAATAACAAAATTTTGAAACTTAATAACTAAAATTCTTTAAAATCTTTAACTTTTTCATACATCACATAACTTATTTTAATTTGGTTTTTGTATTTAATTTTTTTTTCATCCGATAAAAAAGTTTAAACAAGACTAAAAAGAAAATACAGCTGAATAAATATTATTATTTAAACAGAAATTTTGCTTTTTTAAGAATACAATAAATCAAATCATCAATTTAATACAAGACTACAAAAGACTATATATATATATATATATATATATTAATTAATACAACTACATATATACATAACTATATATATAATTATAATAATATAATATTATAATTACGTCATTATTATCTACATTCATATGTAAATTAGTGGTTCAGAACTTAGCTAAATTGAATGGCAACACTAGATAGTAATTCGGTTTATGTTTAAGCAGCGGCAGATTTAAAAAATGGCAATATAGCTTAATTGTAATAGAATAACTTTGGAGACTTACAGCAGTTATGCTCATTATATGTACTACTCATCACAGTTGCAAATTTAGTAGTATTTAGAAGAAAAACATACTGTGACTGTTAGTTTTAAAATTAAATGGTTGTATTAAAAAATGTTTAGTTTAAAAGGAAACCCAGATTTATTTGAATTTTTTATTATACCAAAACTTTATTAAAAGTCAAATAACAATGTAACAAAATTTAATTTTGAACATTGAATATTTTATTAGTAAATTGGTTGCAAGCAAAAACCTATAATTACTTTTTGTATTAAATAGAAATTCAACATGCTTAAGTTTTAGTTTAGTTTACTTTAAATAAATTCAAACAAAAATCATTATTAGTTAGTAAGTTAGTTTTAATTAAGTATTGTGACGTAATCTTAAAAGTAAACATAGCACTTGTTTTGTTAAAATTAAGATTTTAGTTAATATTTTTTTGTAAACACATATAACTATTAGTAACTATACTACACTCTAGTGTTGCCAAATAAACGTGCCACTTTCGCCTTGAAATTCCTTAACAGTGTTGTACGTTTTAACTCACCATTTTGTTGCTGCTTTTCCATAATTCTTTGCACCTCGCCCGCCTCTGAACCACTTTCCCAATCGAAAGCTGGACTTTGTCTACGTACTGTGCTGGACGTGCTTATCTCTTGTATTTGTGGCTGTTGCGGTTTATTGTGTTGCTGTAATGGCTTAAACTGTTGTAGTTGTGTTGGTGTTGTTTCCCTTATAATAGGTGAATACTGGCGTTGTGTTGGAATGTTATTGCCGTTAAGCTGTAGTAATGGTGAATGTTGTGGTTGTGGGTTCTGCTGTAACATCATAATTGTTGGCGTTGCACGATTTTGTTGCTGTTGCTGCTGTTGAGGACTTGGCATCATGTAAGACTGTTTGAGAGCGTAACGTGGACTAATCTGATCTGTTAGTAGTCCAGCCTGCTGGGTGTGTTGTAGTCTCTGATGTTGTGGTGTCCAATAGATTTGACTCACTTGTTGACTTGAACTACGATCAAGTATCAATGGAGTACTACGACCGTCGTGCAAACGGGGACGTATTATTTGATGATGCTGCAGCTGTTGCGGTTGCTGCTGTATAACAGGTTCTCTTACAGTTATGTAGCCATAAGCAGTACCAGGCATATTTTGCAGCTGATGTGGTCTTATGTATTGCGGTTGGGCGTACAACTCGTTTTGTGGATAAGCAGTAATTATTTGTGCTGGTTGCAGTTTTTCACCATCTACTAGAATATATTGTGTGGGAGTTGGAGAAAAGGCACTTTCGGGTCTTTGTAAAATTCCTTGTCTTATGTAAATAGGTTTTAGCTCAGGTTCTCTCCTTACAAAATATTGAGTTGGTTGTGCTGCTGCAACTAGGGGGCGTTGAGGAATTTCATACAATTCGGATGGATTGGATTGTAAGCTGCCTCGTTTCACTACATGAGCATAAATAGGTGAGCTTATGTTGGGATCATTAACAATTTCTTGAGCAATAGGAACAAAGTGACCGCCTCCTGCTGATGTTGGCAAGCTTTGCATACGTTGTGGCACTTGAGGAGCTGCATACATTCTCGAGGTCGGTCTTTGATGTGTCTCTACAGAAACATACGAAACAGGTGAAAGATCTGTCGCCTGTTTTTCATAAATAGATTGTAGAGGTTGATTTGTCTGATTTGTAGGTGTTTTGTTGAGAGATTTGCGACAGAATTCTTTAATCTTCTGCAAAATTTCTTCTCTCGTCAGTAGTCCACCAATGCGCCTAGAAGGTTGTGTAGGATCATCTTGCTTTCTCCTTAATACGACTGGAGTTTCAGGAGTTTCGCTTTCGTAGCCTCGTTTTATATTTGACTGACCTTGGGTCATGCCATCCAAAACACTTTGGCACCGTGTATTAGGTGTGATCTGCTGTGTGGTTAAATTTTCAGATCCCAAAATAGCTTTGCCATCAATAATTTTTACTTGTCTGTTGTTAGAACGTATAACACCTGAAAAAGTATTGCGCTGAGGAGAACCTCTTGTAAAAGTGCCATCGCTTTGAGGAAGTAAACGCACTTGCGAACCTCCCGGTAAATGTTCATAAATATTTTCCAATTGCTTATCTTTCAATTGAGTTTGTTTTAGGGTGTCTTGATAGTGTTGCTGTTGTTGTTCTTGCTGCCGCTCTAACTTTTGTTGCTGCTGCATTACTTTTAAATATAGCTCCTTGTCAGTTTGCTCCTTGATCGCCTTTAGCTTTTCCCACTCCTGCTGATCAACATACACTCCTAACTGCGATGCTTTTTTCGGTATGGACGAAATAGGGGAAATAGTTTTAGTTTCTGCTGGTCTGTTTAGTTGACTTTCTTTTATGGGTGTGGATGTAAAAGCTGGACTCCCATTGGCGGGAAAAGATGTTTCTCTCAAATTTTCCTTGGTTCGAGTACTAATAGAAGTCGGTGCTAATAAAGTGTCTCCCGTCACACTGTTGGATCTTTGTTGTTGCACTCGGGAGGCATTTCTTTTTAAAATCTCATTACGATCCATGGATGAAGAGCGTGGAAATTCTTGCTGCCTTTCGGCAGCCTGGGAAGTTCTTTTGGGTATCATACTTTGTCGCTCCAAGGAACGTCGAAAGTTGGTATCGTTCTTTTGCGTATTATCTCTAGGTAGAGAATACAAATTGTTGTTGACCAAGGTAGGTCTTTCGCTTAGTACCGTCTTATGATTGGCGTCATGCTTATTCATACGCTCTCTTGAAAGTGTGCGCCGCGGAGGTTTTGCTATAGTTTTAATTTGTAATTCCTTTCGTCTAAAGCCTGGTGTAAGTGTGGGATTATGGGGCTTATTTGATGTTGGTGTAGAAGTTTCATTAGCAGAACCATTGTTTTCATTATTTTCAGCATCTGTTAAAGCACTGGAAATTGATACCGAGAGATTATCGCCACTTGCAAAACTTTTGCGAGATCTTTCCAATTGTTGTTTAAGTTCTAAGGCCTCGGCAGGACTTAATAAATTTCCGGCTTTAGGTCGGCCATGAAAGCTTTGACGTTCTAAAACCACTCTCTTAATGGGTGTAATAGTGCCATTTTCTTGATGATTATTGGGTTTATTACAATCATACACTGATTTCGGATTCGGACATGGTTCTTTAGGTGTTGTTTTTCTTCTCGAGGCAAATATGCTGTTGGCCAGTAGCCGTTGAAAAACTGAGGGCTTGCGATTGTTTTCCACAGCATCTACCGAGTCTTGGCCTTGGGAAAAGTGTATACGTTCTGGTTCTGCTTTAAAGCTGATCTGCTTGATACTTGCCGACTGTGGCTTGGCGTACATATTACGAGCACCGTTGGGTATCTTTTTCGGTATTAATGTTAAACCTTTTTTTTCCAAGTACTCTTGAAATTCTTTTGACTTAATAGTATTTGTAAATGTGCCTTGGGGTGGAGGAGAGGGTTCTCGACTTAAATTGCCTTCTTCCTGTTGAGGCGTTTTCTTCTCGTCTTTGATTGTTTTCCCCTGACTCATAATGTTATTGTCATCACTGGATTCACTTTTGGTTAAAGGTTCTTCTATTTCGTCTAAATCGTCATCCGATGAAATGTGCAATTTTTTTACTCTTTCGTCAAACTTCTTGGCATTCTTCGTTACTTCTAGGGGATTATAAAGACTATCTTCGAGATCAGTGCCTGTTTTTATTTTTAAATCAGATAATTCCGGATAATTTGGCTTTGAGCATTTCTTAAATGTCAGGGGCAATTTAGGTTTTATTTCGTTTTGTCGATTTTTAAAACCCTTTAATTTGTCGCGTTGGTTATCTCTTGCAGTCAGTTGTATCTTTTTTGGCGGCCTTTTTAAAGCTATTTCTTTTAGTTCTTCAAACTTAATTTTTGCTAATACTGTGGGGTCGTAGACAAAAAATGGATCTGGATTTTTTATGTATGTTTTAACATATTTCGATTGATTTAATACTTGTTCAGTCGTGACAAATTCATCCGAAGGCGACTTAATAATCCCGTTACTTTTACGACTATTAGCTTCGTTTTTTAAACGTTCCCTTTCCTTTTCCTTCTCGCGTTCACGTTCTCTTAGCTGCTGTGTTACCGTTTTGCGCACACTCAGTGTAGAACGTTTGGCCGGCACTGGCGGTGGAGTTTTCTTTTCCTTTCTTTTTGCGTTGCCGTTACTCAAATACCCGTTAATTTTAAACGGATTATGTTGATCAACAATTGGTTCTCCCGTAATAAACTTTTTAATCTTTTCATCGTTCGGATCAAACGACACCGATTTCTTTAATCTGGTTTTAACTTCTTTTCTATTAACTCCGTCTTCCTCTTCTGTAGTATTAAAGGAATGGTCTGTGGTGTCTGTATCACAGCCTTCGTCTAGTGAACTATTGCGCAAACAGCCGTTACTCTGATGATTTATTGTATGCGACTCGTTGAATGAGTTGCATTTATTTGTATCTAACGATTCTAACGAAGCACTTCTAAAGGGCTCTTTAAGTTTATTTGATAAATATTCGTTACTGCTCGTTTCTATAACCGTACATAATGATTCAGTGCTAACATCATTGCTGACTGGCTCGGACATGACGCTTTGAAGATCAAGTGTGGAGAATTGAAGGTATTGCTAGGATTTGATAGAAATAGAGTTGGAAGTAGGGTTGCAGAAGAAGGAATAGCTGAAGAGTTTGTTCGGCGTATAATGACTTGCATTGAATCTTTCAAATGTATACGTTTTTCCTGTGTGTAAGAAGCTGTAAAGAGCAAACAGTGGAAAAAAGTTGAATTAAGTTAATTTGAAAATGTGTTTTTTTTTTATAAATTTCATGCATTCAATGAGAAAATTATTGCAATAATTTTTATTCAGTTGTACTGTGGTTAAGACAAAATAATAATTTTAAAACAAAAGCTCTCAAAGATTTTTGTGTGGAAGTTTTCAAACATTAAACATTAAAGGCTTGTAGAGAAGTGTCAAAAGCGTGCCTATATACAATAAATTAGGTGAACTATTGGGGCACTCTTTAATTTATAATTTCGAATATTAACACTTGTTCTTTAACGGTAATAGCAGTCGACATTTTGTCCAATTTGCAAGCGTTTATCTATAAACGTTCAAAAGCTAGGCCCATACAGGTCAATTTACGTCACCTATGGGGACACCCTTTAATTTTTAGATTTATTTTTGTTACTTTTTGCTCTTAAGAACATAGTGGTACGCAGTTTTTTTAGTTTTAAAGCGCAGTTTTTTAGTTTTAATAAACGTAAAAAAACAGGTATGTAGTATGGGGACACCCTTTAATTTTTAAGCTTATAAACTGTTTTCCAATATTCTAATTTAAATTCAAATCCCTCTAGAAGTGACTGCGTTATGGAGGCACAAATATAAAAAAATATTAAGTCGAATTGGTAACATTCTTCTTTTTTTTAAGTCGATTAAAAATACAATTTATTTGTTTTTTAGAAATAAATATTTTGCCAAAAGACATCCATTAAAACTATGAAAAACAAATTTTTAAAACGATATATATTTTTTTAACCTTTTGGACAAGTTTTTAAATTAAGTAAATTATTTTTTTTTTAATTGATTTAATTAGTTTTTTAATTAAGTAAAGATTTAAATAATATATAACATAGTAAAAAATTTTTGCATCATAAAGTAACTCATCAAACTGTGTTGATATCATTGGATGAAAATAAGGCCTATAGTTAAGGCCGGAATTTCTACGAAGCACCCTTTATGCATTTGAATTTACTTTGTATTAAGGGCTTATTTTTCAAGGGCTTATTATTCATCTTTCTGGTTCCACTACCAAAAATTTATTAATTTCGATTAATGTTTGGTTGTTTAAATTAAGTTCTTGAAAGCTTATTTCTGTCAACGTAAATTGGTGTTGCTTATGTAGCATTTTGTTTTGGCTTGTAATTTTAAATTAAAATCAATTTTAGTTTTTTAGAATTGCAATTATTTAAAAAATAAAAGAAAACACAAAAGAATTTTCAAACCTCAAGAAGACGCCTATTTAAGATTAAATGATACTGCTGAATTTGTCAGTTTAAAGAAATTATCTTTTAAATTTCAATTTTCCACAAATAGGTAGTAGATATTACATGATTTTAAACTGCCAAACCCACTGTAACGATCTAACATTTTCAAGATAAATATCGTAAGCAAAACCAAATAAATCCAACAATTTGAAAAAAGAAAACAAAGAAACAAAATAAAAACGTTGAAGCGGGAAAAATAACTTACTTTAATATTGTTTCCTCTTAATTTCTTTTCAAATGCCGTTATTCCATTTACCAATCATTACAATTATTAGCGGCGGTTGTTTTTATCTCTTCAAATAACAGCAATCAACATCTGTTAAAGTAGCAACAGTCCAAGGAGTTGTTGATCTATGAAACCATACGCAATCTCTTAGTGAGTTGTCCACAACTGAATGAATGTCTGTAATAAGAATTAGAAAAGGCGAATTAATGCAAGAAACAAATTAATTTAGTTATTTTTGGAATTTAGTTTTGTTGTACTTGTTGTGAGAATGTTATTTCTTGAATAATGTAATTTAAAATGAGGTTTTCTCGCCAAAAAAATGTAAATAATGTTCTTGTCTCTTAATAAAATTTACGCCGCAAAGCACATTGTCCCACATTCACAATAGTTGTGAAATGTGTTGAACAGCAAGTGAAATACAGTGGGTATTCTTTATAAGCAGATTTCTTATAAGAAATTATATCAAAAATAAAAAATATTTCTTTTTATAAACACGAATAATCGTGTGGTTTTCTCTAAAACGTATGCAATCGGTATGGAAAAAGAAACAGACTGACCACAAAATGGTAACCTAACTTATTGTTCCTATCTTTCAGCAGATGATTAAGACATTTATAGATTCTCGAAAAAGGGGCTTATTTTTAAGAATTTAACTATGGCATCCACTTTAATACGAATATCATAAACAATGTATTATGGTCAACATACGTTTCTAACTAGAAAATGCAGCACATATTTCATTTAGGAAAGGGATACATGAGAGATAAGACAGGTAGTGAAAGACATAGCAATTTTATTAGTTATTTTACTTCGCCGGTGAATATGCTATGAAGAAGTTCCAACGAGGGCGGCTGCATGTTGTTATTTAATTCTGAAATTGTATTTATACCATTAAAAAAGAAACGTTTTTATTTTTTGATTACCGCTGGGGTTGAACCCTGGCCAACCAGATTTGTAATCAATGTGCTTACAGTCTTAACAACAGAAACATTGAGAGAATGTGTTAACCGATTCTTGAAGGAACATTCACCAAACATTCGTATTGCACCGTGGGGCAGAAATAAAATATTTTGGAAATAAATTATATATTTTCTAACAGTTGGAATCATTAGAAGATGAGACAGATACCTGAGTAGCAATCGTAATTAAATTTAAATGCATCTTGCAAGTCTTGTGAAAAGCGGTCCCAACTTAGGGCGCTTATAGATGTTAAATAGTGCATGCTTTAAAACTTTTTTGGATTTTTATTAGATTATTAAAATATATTCTTCGAAAACACCAAATATAAACCATAAAGATGAGATATCTGCATATGGAAAATTAAAATTGATTGTTAGTTTACTTGAATTATTAAAAAATTCTGTGATATTAGCTTTTATATTGATCTACAACTTTTGTGTTTGTGTTGTACAAAAATTTTTGATAATTTTATTTACATATACATATATTAATTATTATTTTCTGTGTCTTAGAAGACCAGTATATACATACATGGATCAATTTGTCAATTTAATTTTAATAAAAAAAAATGAAAGAAAGTATTTTTATTTAAAATATTTTCTTAAAACAACAAAAAACGGGCCGAATCTTTCGCGCGGGTTGTAGTTTGTCGACCGCCGCTCTAGACCCTCCACAAATCTATATTTTTTTTTTTACGAAATTTCGTTTTTAGCTTTTGCGTTCTAAAATCATAAAACAGAGATTCAAAAACTAATGTCAGATTTAAAAAGTCCTAATATGCCTTTAGTTACTTTCAAAATTATTTCGGGGCATTCGTTTGGAAGATATTCATTCAAAAGCTGCTATTAAAGCATTTCTGAGGAAACAGGATAAATATTTTTTTAATGCAATTTGAGCAGTCGAAAAAAATGGACAAAAAATGGATAATTAAAAAAATGTAAACTTTGTATTTTGTAAAGGTTATCGTTAATTTTCAATCATACCTCGTATATCTATTATGTTGTTTATATTTATAATGGTTATAATAAAATCTTGTCGTTGTTGTTGTAATTAACTATGCAAATAAATGTAAATACATTTAGTCGTGGAAACTAAGTTGTGTTTATAAAAGATATGTAAAAATTTAACATAAAAATATTATAATTATCACCAATACATTAAAGTGTTAATTATTTTCAAACTCCAGAATCTGTGAAATGTTAAATAACAATAATAAAACAAAAGAACAATATTTGGGGTTCTATTTTTTTTATTTTATTTTTGTTTTGTTTTTTTTTATTAACAATAATTTTTTGTTACGTCATGTTGGTAATTAAAAATAACAAACTCTGGTAACGGAAATGAAATAATCAAAATTTTACATACTTTTTTTCTTTTAAAAAAATATTGCAAACAAAGCTTTGTATTGCTTTAAAATCTTTTTCCTAAGAAATTATTAAGATTAAACTAACTTTATATAGTAACTTGTTTAGAAAGGAAAGAATTATTTTCAAATTAAGTAACGTAATTTGTGGACAAATTTTAAAATGCTTTTATGTCTGTGGTTAATACACAGGAGATTTTTTAAGCGATAATTGATGTAACAGCAGTTTTTATTATAAAAGTTACTCAGTTAAAATGATAATTTTACAAACTTCTTTGAATTTTATTTAGACTGATTTCATACATATTTTTGTGTGTTTTAATTATGTAGTGTTTCCATATTGAGGAAGAATTAAAGATCAAAATACTGAAAAATAGTAAAATACCGAAGCGATTTGCAGTTGTATAAAAAATTGTCTCTCTTGCGTTACTAAAGCAATTTAACAAGTAAAATCTTTGTTTTAACTGGAGATAACAAATAAATGTGGGAAAATTAAAAGAAATTCCTTTAGAACTCTTAACACATTCATCTATAAAATACGGCATGATTTATAAATTATGAAGTATGTGATAAAAACCGCTTTTTTTAAATTGTAATTTTTAGAGGGGACCGTTCGATTTCAAAATGGAATGCAAAAATAGAAACTTTTATTTTAAAAATTATTTTGGGAATTTTTATAATATTATTTATTATATTATGCTAATATCCCATAACATTTTTAAATAAAAATGCAATTTATTCGTTGGTTGGAATAAATTGCAATTTTATTTAAAAATGTCATGGGTTATTAGCATAATATAATGAATAAAAATAGAAACTGTTGAAGCAACAAACTTTTTATAACCCGAAATAATGCAAAACATAGCATATATGCTACGTTTACAAGAAATGCAAGGTTTGCTATAGCAGTTGCTACAAAGCATGAGTTTCGCTATTAAAAGAAAGTTTATTGAAATGTTTTCAAAAGCCAATTCTGGATGATCAAAGTATTTTAAATGGATTTTTATCTTCTGAAACTCATTACAAGTGAAATAAATACTTCAAAGAATTTTATGAAATTATCTGCCCACTAGCTGGACATATTTTCACAGCATCTACCGTGAGAAGACACTCTTAAAATTGTTTAAGCATTTTTTTATCATAAGTTTTTTCTTACGTAATCCCCTGCGGCGTTTGCGTAGGAAACATATTTTCAAAATACTTATAAGTCAAATAATTTAAAAGCAATTCATCATTTTTAAAATGTTTAATACATAAATATTTCATAATTCTAATGAGGCGTTTAATAATTTTGAGGAAACCAGTTTTCTATGTACTAGCATTTGAGAAATTATACGAAAGATACTTATAGAAGAAAATGAGAGTTTAAAATTTATGTTTGCTTCAAAGATGTTAAATAAAAAAAAAATAAATAAATTTAACTGATTAAAGTCAAAGATTAAAAAATTATTGTTGTGTTAAGCCATTATGTATGTATATTTTGATTTGCCTCATTTAAGCTGAAGACAAATGATGAGCAATAAAATAAAAACGATAATCATAATGATGATGATTATATGTTATACATTTCTCAATGAAAAAAAT
The DNA here is from genome assembly GCA_916610165.2 of Gymnosoma rotundatum. Taxonomy (NCBI): domain Eukaryota; kingdom Metazoa; phylum Arthropoda; class Insecta; order Diptera; family Tachinidae; genus Gymnosoma; species Gymnosoma rotundatum. The sequence continues at coordinate 101,919,189 of OU744340.1, forward strand.
ATTAATTATTTTTAAGTGTACACACGTGAACAAATTTAAACGAATGAATGCAATTTACTTAAAATCATAAAGTCCGTTAAAGCAATTAAACATAATGAAGTATGTGTAGCTTAAATTTTGTGTGTTCGATTTTTGTTGCTCAATCACGCCTAAAATGCTTAACGGATTTTGAAAAAATTTGGATCAAAAATTGATCTTTATATGGATTATATTTAAGCCGTTTGTTTTGAATGTGGCATAAGTGATAAAATTGATTACAATTTAACGGAATCTCTTGATTAAAAAAAATCAAATTTTAAGCATCACTGAGATTTTGTTCGAGAAAAGTAACAGAAATGTTTATTTTGAAATTGGCTTAAGTCACCGTTTTCAAAAATATCAAGGTAATGGTAACATTGATTATAATTTAATTCCAAAATGTATAGAAAACACGGTGGAGGAAGCGGGAGAATTAGTAGTAAACAGGAAACACTGCATTCATCTCTGGCTGATTGGTACTATTTGATAGATAATACTTCTTCGATTTAGCTGTTTGTCAATTGTTAGGGTTCCGAACACAAAGTTTAAATCCTAAGCCCCATTGTATTCGTCACAATATCTGTCGCAGTCCTCTATTTCTGAAACCGCAGTAGGTAAAATATTAAAAATTACACGCATATCCGCTATAACAAAAAATATTAATAATAAAAGGGTGATTTTTCAATAACAATATTGAATTGTTTATACTGAAAAGATTGTGAGTACTAGAGCTCGATTGTGGTTAAAATTCGATCAAGTTTATTTTTAAACATTATTTTCTTTGTTTTTTTTATGTATAAACTCATGCTTGTATGTATTTTTTGCATGTGTAGTGGTAGCAATTTAAAGTTTCATTTATTTCTTAACTACTGAACGGATTCGAATGAGATTAACAAACAGAGGAGAAAAGGTATCCGAAAGTTTTATGCTTTTGCTTATTTATTTATAGAAGATACTGATAACAAATCCTGCTAACTGTTCTCGAAATTTAGAATCAATGTTTTTAAACGTAGTAAAGCACAAACTCTTAAATCTATATGTTTAAAAATTAAGTCAATTATGCTACTTTTTAATTTCTTTAGTGGTATGTCAAAACGTCCAAGAACATAATGATTATGGACATCATATCGTAAGTTATATGACCATTAACATTGTGTCACACTATAATGCGACATAATGTCCATCAACGTAGAGTTATAACTCCCTTGGATATATCTTATGGTATTCTATGTAATAGAGAGTGAACCCGGTGCTAGTTGTACCATAGAGAGGAAAATCCTTGCGCCCGGCAGGAAACCTTTGGTAAGTAAAGCTGTTGTTGTTTTAAGTGCGGACATTATGACAATTTCATAAGTGACACTGTGTCCATATTAAAAACACCACAATGTCCATGGGTATTATGACAATTTTGAGTGCATTATAAAGCCTATGGACATTATGTCCTTTTGACACTATGACATGCTACCATTTAAATCAGCATTTTATACCGGAAGAGGACTAGAATGAGCAAAAATTAAATCTAAGAATACTTTTAGGCGTTAGAAATAAAATTTTTCTATGTGGATGTCAAATCAGGCCACGCTACAATATTATGTTTAGAAGCTTTTCGAAAGAGGTAACGCAAAGGGAAGTCAGTAAATTATATTAATCAAATGAGAGTTATTAATATTTTTAAATCTTGAATATAGTTTCTGGATAATTTTTCCCGCTACTTAAGCAAAGATTTGGCTTAGATTAAAGAGATCTTCCATCAGTGTATAGCTCAAGTGTACCTTTGTATTCGATGTTTTTTTTACCGTTCACCACAAAAAAAGGAAAAATTTTATATATTACTTTGTCATTTCGTGTATAATTTCTACAATGCCTATTTCCGACCCCATAAAGTATATATATTCTGACCTCTTATGCGTACCGAAGTCGATTGAGCGATGTACGTCCGTGTTAGTGCTGAAGTCAAGTTTGCCGGGACAAAAAAAACAATATTTCAATCGATCAGATATAGTGTCGAAAGAAGCCCTATTGGAAAGTAGCATGATCGGTCCATGTCCCTCTAGGCAGCAGGCAAAATACCACGCCTACCTCTAATTTCTTTATGTCATTTGGAACAATAAAGTTATTCCAATAAAAAATTGTATATGGACAATTTCAAAATGAGAAAAAAGCACCAAGTGAAAAAATTGGCCATTGCCCATATTTTCAGAGTTACGGGGCTCTAAAATTTTTTGAATTTTTTAAAAACTATTGAAGAGATCTTTAACGATATGCTAAAACTTTTAAAAATATTAAGAGCCGCAGAGTAATTTTTTTTTAATTTCTTGTCACCCCAATATTTGCTTTTTTGATTGGAGTTACTTCACTAAACTGGATTTACGTAGATGGTGAAGGGTATATAAGATTCGGCATAGCCAAATATAGCACTCTTGCTTGTTTTTATCTTATTTGATTTTTTATTTCAGGAGAATTATATTTTTTGCTTAATTTCGATTTAATATTTAATTATTGATTTTTTGATGACTTTGAAAAAATTTTTTTCGAATTTTAAATTATTTTGTAAAACTTCAAATTTATGTACTTTTTTTGGGGAAATTTAATTTTTTTTTTGTTGAATTTCATTTTGTTATTATTACTTTGTTTTTTTTTTCTTGTTAATATTTAATTTTGTTGTGAATATTATTTTTTGCTGATTGCCTACTTGTTTTTATTTATTAATTTTTTGTGGAAATAACTTTTTTTTTGAATTTAATGAATGTCTTAGTTGTTTGTTGATTTCATATTAGTTTTTATTTTTTATGAATTTTAAAACTGCAAGTATTTTAAAATAAAATTACATAACGATAATAAAATAAAATTTTCTTGCTTTCGGACGTTTTTTTAGTCCGCAAAAAGTTGTAAATAATTTTTATTTCTTAATAAAAATTTACTGTCGTATATCTAATAAATAAAATAAGTTTGAAATGTGTTTTACAACAAAATTTTTCCTAAAATATCTTTCAAATCTATTTTAATATTTTATGAATACGACAGTAAGAATTTAAAAGAAAAATTAATTTAAGGTAACTTTATTAACTCGTTTGTTAAATAAAAGTAAAAATACAGGCATTTTTTGCTCTTTTTAATACTAAAATTGACTTATTTCATCTTTCCTATTAAAGATTTAATTACAACCCAAAGAAAGATTAACCGAAGACTTAAAGGTTTTTAATTAAAAATAACGGCTGATACTTTTAATGTAATTTTTATTTATTTATTTTTTATTTCATATTATTGTCTATTTGTAATCTTTAAGCCGTCATGAAGAATTTGGTAATTTAGAGGTCAGGAATCTTCATTAAAAAAAAAACTTTTAATTTACTGATTTTAAATATAAACAGAAAATAATAAAAAAGAACAACATGAAAACAAACATTATCGTTTCAGAATTTGTGCCGTGAAATTTATTAATTTCATTGTGAGCTGTAGTAAACGCAATTATCGACAAATCGCATTTATGTCTTTTAACGATTATGTGCAATTTCTCAGTTCAACCAAACGTCAACCACATCATGAAGAGTGAATAGTTGAAAAAATATTTATATAATTAATTTCTAAAGAGGTTATATCAATATCGTAAATACGTAAGCAAACGTTTTAACAATTTCTTTTATTGTAGTTTTTTTTTAACATTTATTTAAGTAAAACTGAAACATTTTTGTTATTAATTGAAAATACCTGTTTTTTTTTACAAAATCAAACTCCGATAATATTCTATAAAACAGTTATATCAACGAAGCGATAACGTTTTTGTGCTGTTGTTTAATTGTTTGAACAATGGCCAATAAAATTTGGCAAATAAATATTGATTACAATATTGGCAAACAAGGGTGTTGTTGAAGTTACGTTGCTTTTGTAGCAGTTAACTTTGTAATCTTATCAATCATTTATTGCAATCAGTGCCACAATATGACAAGAATAACTCCCATATGGACTCTATTACAACTTAAATATTTATTTAATAAAAAATATGTACATATTTGTCGCCAACTCTTTTAAAAAACGAGAATTAAAAATAAATAATTTACTTACTGCCGTATTCATAGAAAATCAAAATAGATTTGAAATATATTTTAGGACAAATTTGTATGGAAATTTTGTCATAAAACACATTTTAAAGTTATTTTATTTTCTATGAATACGGCAGTTGGAATTCACCATAATAGAGGTAAAAAATTAACCCTAAGCTTTTAAATATGCATTATATTGAGACGTTAAATTTACGCCAATACATCCGTTCATATGATCATTACTGTTGACCGAAATACCGGTCATTGGGTAAAACAAAGTTTCTATCACCTTCTTGAAGGAAAAAAAAAAATTGACCGAAACTTTTGTAAACATGTTATAAGTTTTACAAAAACATTGCGCGTTTTTGCGCCTAACCCACTATTAACTAGTATAAGATCCACTTATGGCACTGGATATCATCTTATTATTGTAATAAATTAATTGTAACAATTTTAGATAAAATTTAAAGTTGCAATCAGGCAATTAATTATTTTAAAATAAATAAAATGCTATAAAGTAATAAATTACAAAAATATCGTTTTAATAATATTCTTGTGAGGCGGGGATTGGTAAGGCATTGGAAAGATTAATAATAAATATTTTTAGCAAATTGGCAAAAAAAAATTAAAAAAAGATTTGTTTTTCACAGGGACGTTTTTGGGGTTGGGATTGCAGGGATACCTCCCCTTGCCTATAAAAATTAATTTCTATGGTTTTAAGGCGTATGTAATACATTTCATTTAATAATTACATTCTTTTTTAAAATAATATTTTATTTCACCGCTCACAAAAAGGGGCGAGGCAAATGTGAGATTTTAGAATCTCTTGAGTCTAAATTTAAGTTTTTAAACATTTCTTGACATTAAAAGTTGTAAATGCTAAACAAAATCACTTGAAAATATAAAAACTTTAATTTTTTAGAGGAAGGCTAAGTTCTTCTAAGGGGAACTTTATTCTCCTTGGTCCGATTTTTCTTGTTTCATTAATCTAGGTGCCCTCAGTAAATTTTTAGAACCAATATAAGCTAAAAAAAAGTGATGTCCGGCTAGATTGGTAAAATACCCCTATATGCGTCGTTCCGTAAGGCTTTTAGCACCGTTTTTGAAAATGTTTACAATTCTTCGTGCATTAGTTTCTGTCATACGTATCTTGCTGGGAGACTCTTCATTTTTTTAAGCATAGCATTTCTGAGCAAAGTCGTCGGAATCTCTAATATCCTTACAAATGTTGTTAGTAATATCATATAATAATATGTAAAGAGTTGATAAGATTCGTGTAACATTTTATCCTAAATTTATTAAATTTTATTTTCTGTATCATTAGCCATAAATATTTATTAAATATGAATTGATTTTTGATTGGAGTAAAGGTACAATTATGCAAACGTCCACTTAAGCTAACCTAACGGCCGTTTGTTTTTAAATATACTAAAACAATGCAAACGCTTACCGAAATTAACTGTCACGTTTCCGGAACGCTTCAACCTGTATAAAATAAGTTTTAACGGCATTGTTACGTGACATTCGTAAGACAGTGCTGGAATTCTATGTGTTAAGTACCATTGCGGCACATGTGCCCGTTTTAGGTACTTTTGAAGTAATTGATAATAATTGTATCATTCATCAGTTTTTATCATTTTGCTTAATAAAAGTATAATAAATAAATAGTTATATTTAATACATAATAATATTTTTTAAAATAGATAACTAAATTAGTCAATACATTGCACAAATTGCAATGTAAAATATCTTTCGAAGCTAATTTAGTACTTTTTCCAAATTTACAAGTACGAAACAGTGCCGCAACTATGCCACAAATCTCAACACTGTTCTGAACAGCTGCAGCAAATTGAAAATTGTGTTAGGTTTTGTAATTTAATATTTTAGCTTTTATAGTTTTTTTTTTTTGCAAAACAATTGTATTTATTTCTTTTCGGGTTTTTGAAATTAAAATTATAAACAAAATTATAATCACTCGGGAACAAATTGTGCTGCACAATGTTTTATATTTGTTTATTTTATTAACATGCGTAACGTTTCTATAAGTACATAAACGACCGTACATTAAAATACGTTAAGTTTTTCTTACATCAACGTTCGCATAACGAGGCCTTTACTTTACAAAACTAGATTTGGTGAAGGGTATATTTGATTGGGCCTATCTTTTGAACCGTTAGAGACAAACGCTTGCAAATTGGACAGAATGTCGATTGCTTTAACCGTTATAGTAACAAGTATTAATATTCAAAATTATAAATTAAAAGGTGCCGCAATAGTTTATTTAATTTTTTGTATGTGGCCATACCTTTGAACAGTTGTTGACATGCCCTTGAAATTTACAAAGAACCTCTAGTGCTAACTCTGCTATAATAAGTATAGAATAGTGGTTTGAAAATTAAAGGGTGTACCAATAGCTGATGTAATTTATTGAATGTGGCCAAACTTTTGAATCGTTATAGACAGACAGCTGAAACTTACAAGGGACCTGTATTGTTAAGTCTGCTATAACAAGAAGCTGACAATTTGAATTTAGAAATTAAAGGGTGTTCCCATAAGTGATGCAAATTGACCTGTATGGCGGTAAACCGTTATATACAAACACTTAAAATATCCAAAACTTTGTTTGGTAAAATAAGAAGTATAAATATTTTAAATTATAAATTAAAGGGTGGTACAAAAGTTGATGTAATTTTATGTATATGGCCAATCTGTTGAACTGTTGTAGACAGACGGTTGAAAATAACATGGAGATGTAGTGTTAAGTCCGCTTTAATAAGTATAAAGTTTGAAAATGGAATATAAGGGTGTCCCAATAGTTAATACAGTTTGATGAAATCTATTTTGAAGTTGTTTTTTTGCAAGAATTATTAATAAGCAGCTTCATTATTTTATAGTTACTATATAGAAGTTATTAAATAAAGCCATAAGAAGAAAGTACTATGATCCCTACGTCGTAAAGAGGTAGAATTCATCTTCCAAGAGGAATCTGATATTGAACAGAGAACGGAATCTGAGACCGAAATAAACATCGAGAATCATTGCAATGTGTTCGAATTAAATAATGTTAATTTCATGTTCTATAAATTTAAACACAAGCTTAATGTGCAACCAACTTTTTGTTTTTAGCCAGTAAACACTTTGGTTTGAGCAGCCAATAAAACAAAAGTCTCTTACGTCCATCTTTAAGCGAAATAATAAATATTAAGCTTTCTGAGCAAGCATTGGACTCTTGGGAACCAAAACCAAAACTTTATAGTTCTAGCTGTTTATAAAGAATTAAGAACGTTGATGTGTGTGTAGTGCGATACACAAACACTTTTAAATATTGTTCCTTTGTGTCTGTGAAAAAATAAGGAAAACTTTAACTGAAAGCAGTCGTACAATCTATAAGTGCTTATGAACGCAACACAAAGAAGAGCAAAACAAAGAAGGATTCTTGGGTCAAGTTTATAAGGTAAGTATTGTATTAATTTTTTTTGTTTATGTTTTAAGTTTTAGTTATTTTTTTAGGATTTAAGATAATCAAAAGTTTAACTCGCATAGACGGCACGAATATTAAATGACGAATAAATGGAAAACACCAGGATTAACCTCCCGGAGTCTAGATTAGAAATCGAAGATAATTGTTATGTTCAAGCGACAAATAAATTGGTAAAATGGTTTAGGAATGGAGTTTTTTGTAGTACATAAATGGATTTCTTTTGAATTGCTTGAGAAAATGTTTAGGTCTAAAACTAGAAATTAAATAAATATGAAAATTACAATCTGCCAGAGACTGTATTTTAAATTTTTCTTTTCTACTGTTACAAAATAGTGAGAAATTTTAAAATACAGTCCGATTCATATTATTCTTAAATTTTCTAACTTTTTTTCGAAATCAAAGAGTTCGTCTTTGCGAGTCTAATGGAACACAATAATTTTCTCAATAACACAAACAAATATTTGGCAATTTCTTTACACTTATAATATATAAGAAAACATATATTTTTTTCTTTGTTTAAAAAAAGAAGAATAAAAATTGCGGTCAATATATTAAATAAAACTAAAAAGAAAAGCAAAGCTGTGCATATGAACTGTGAAACAACTGAAAATTTTCTTTTTATAAGCGCCCCCATTTACCAGCAGATAGTAAGTAGCGTTTGTAAAGTTGCAAGTTACGAGTACAATTACTTGTAAATTATTGTGGTGTAGTAGAGGCTAAAATTTGTTTATTGTTTGGAAAATAAAACTTTTGTTCAAATGTTGATCGTAGTTGCAACCCTATTTTCCATTAAAAATGTTTATAATAAAGATCTCCAGAGAGAACCAAAAGAACAACCTTTCACTTATTGTTTTAAGTTGGCTTTGTGGTGACTATTTATTTTTTTAACCGTAATTTGGTTCACCTATTAGTGCAGAGCGTTTTTTTTTTCTTCGTTTATTTTTTCAAGCGAATCTAGCAAAAATACATAAATATAACGGTATTATTTTGTGGTTAAAAGTTTAAGATTGTTTTTCGCTTCGTGGTTGTTATTGTTGTACATTCTCTTATGTTGGCCTTTTAATTTTTTTTCTTCGTGTTTTAAATTGTAACATTTATTGTGGAGTGCCTTTTGTTAAAGTGCAGATGAAAAATATAAAAAGCGCATCTTTCATCGGGTCGACCGATAAAATTAAACCGGTTTCAAAGTTCAAATGCATTCAATAGAACTTAACAAACAGCAGTGTGTGTAATGAAAGTAATGACTCTGATCATAATCATCATTTGTTGTATATGGTAGAATGTTGTATGAAAACGTAACTGAAAAAATTGCTTATTCAAGCATTTATAGACAAACATTCCTTAACAAATACAAATGCAGAGTGCAGACAGAGCAAATGATCATTCAGTTAAATTATTAAGAGTTAAAAAAAACAAGATGCGGTTTATTGTTTTGAAAGGAAAAAAAAAAGTTTGCTTACGACGTACAAAACATAAATGGTTTTAATATCTTTAAACCACAAGCAAATGAAAACAGGAGACAAACAGTTATTGTTTTAAGTTTTCCACTATTCATTTATATTCAGGGTAATCACTCACCATATTAGTGTTTTTAATAAAATAAAAATATAAAATTAAAAATAATGGAAAAATAAATTTTAATAAAGTTTTTTATTTTTTTACTTTATGTTTATTTTTATTATTTTCGCAACGATTTGCATCAATTATAACCAATTGAATAATTGGATTTGTACAGATCAAGTGTTTCGCTCCAATGATTTATTTTAAAAAATGGGGCAAAACGTGACTATGCAACACTGTTTTTTTTTTTGTCTGGGATATTAAAGTTCAGCTCCATGCTAAGTATTCGCAATGGATGTTTTTTGTCAAAGAAGAAATAATTAATTTTAATAATTTTTTTTTAACAAAAATTCTGTTTTAAAATTATATATTTACTAAAATAAGAAATTTTCAAGAGCAATAATTAAATTAAATATAAAAATGATTTTTTTATTGTTATATTGACTTTCTTCTCGGATAAAATATCAGTTGTACGTCACTAATTCGAATATTACAAAATACTTTTTTTAACTCTGTGGAAATACTTCGTAGTGTTTTCCTCGAAATAAGTTGATTTTAAGTCAGTAGAAAAGTATAAAAAGTGTTTTTTCTTACCAAACATAATATAAAAATAATTAATTTAGTTTTCACGAAAAGTAGTTATCCATCCAATGCGAATTTAATTATAAAAAATATCAAAAAAAAAATTTAAATATATTAAAAAATAATTTTTTTTTATAAAACTACTTAAAACTTAAAAAAAAATGCAATATTAAAAACTATACTTTTATATAATTATAGAGAAAAAGTTTAAGTCTCAATAAAAATGCATTCTTGAAATTTCACAACAAAACAAGAAATTGGTCAAAATCTGAACGCCTCATAAAAAAACTTTACGAAAAATGTTTTTTTTACTGGTATGTACTGCAAATAAAATTTCACTAAAATTCACTGATTACTAATTTTTTATAATGCAAACTAAAGTCCATTGTCAATAAAAATTTAATGGTTACTACAGTTTTAAATATAAAAAAAGTTTTTAATAAAGAATTCTTCATTTCTTAAAAAGTTTAAAAGGCATACTTTTTGCGCTTAATTCTATTCTTTACAGTTCTAAATTAAATTTTTTAAAATTTAAGTAAAATTGATTCGTGGTTTTGAATTAATTTATATTTTATTGCATTAAAACTTGTCTAGATTTTCTTTTTAGCCATTTCTTTCCCTTTTCGGCTTCAAATGTTTAAAGTCTATTCTATAAATTACTTTTCATAAGCATTTTTCCATTATTAAAGCTAGCTCAGATTCAGTTAGTGCGCTCAGGCGTGATTGAGCAACAAACATACATACACCGATGCCTATTTCTATAAACGCACATTATTTTATTTTTTTTTTTAAACAAAACGAAAACTAAACGAAACGAAACTAAAACTCAATTAAGGGATTATAAATTCATTTAACTGTTATTTATTGTCTTCACTTTCAATACAAAAAACAACAAGATTAATTGTAAGTTTATTAATTTTAATTAATTTTTTTAATAACTTATTGCAATTCTGACGGGGCACTTTCCTATAAGCGCGCTTTAAGATATTATACATTTTGGCTTTACTAATAGTGAGTAGCTGATCCGTTTTTTTAATTACTTCGAAAATACGGTTTGGCATTGATTATTGTTTAATTTTTAGTTTTAGCTCCGTAACTGTCATTATATTTTGATTTTGGGCATTATTTGAGTAAATTTTCTGTGCAATGTATCCCCACAAGTTTTATATCGGGTTTAAATCCGGACTGCAAGTCGGCCAGTCTAACAGACGAATACTACGTTGGTGGAACCAACTTGTCTTGCTGAAATATGCAATAGTCTTCCATTTCATCATCCGTAAATGAGATAAGTGCATCTTATAAAGTTCGATATATGTTAAGCTGTTCCAGCTTCCAACTGAGGAAAAAACTGCCCATACCAAAATTGAGTTTCGACATTCGAATATCATTTGATCTCAAATCGTGCCAATAGCACGAATAAAAATCTGGGCTATCCAAATTAAATATCTTTTCGTGTGATTTTCTTTATTCGTTGTTTTAGCATTGGCTTACATGTGGGTTTCTTCCGTTTTATATTATCACCTGATCGCAAAATGCGTTGAACGTGTTTGGAAGCAACAGGAAGGTCAAGCTTAGTTTTTATTTGTGTGACATTTAATTTGTTTCGGGTGGCTTCATGTTTATTCATATTAATTTCTTGTTTTGTTAATTTTGTGTTTCCTTTTGTCGGCTTTTGCACTCCGTATTTCTGTCCTTTTTTATAAAGTTACGAATAACGCTTTCCGAACGCTTAATTTTTCGCGCAATTTCCCTTTTAGAGCATCCTTGATTGCAAAAATATTTAATTTTATTTTTTTTCTTGATCATTTAGAAATGTTCCCTTGGCATCTTTTGATGCTATTAGATATTTTAATCAAAACAAAAATATTTGACACAAATGCAAATAATGGCTTTAAATACTTACATAAAGTTAAAAGAGTCCAACAGTAGGTAATATTTTGATTATTATAATTTTTTTTAACAAGTTTTTCTTCCTGCGTTTATAGAAATCTTCTACTGAATTAAGCACTTATATCTTATAATTGCTCAAAAAAGCAAAAAGTAAACTACAAAAAAAAAAAATACTAATTAATATTAAGCAAACTTCCGTTAAGCAAACTTCCGTTATATCGAAACATTGCAGTCCGTCAACAGAGAAAATAAAAATTGCGTGTGCTTATAGGAATATGCACCAGTGTATTTTATTATTTAATGAACAACTGAAAATAACGTAAATAATTTTAACAGAAACAATGAATGCTAACTAATAAGGCATTAATAAATTTTGTGTACTTCCAACATTACATAAGGACTATTTATTTTTATATTTATGTTTTTTGTCGCTTTATTTAAATACATTAATAACGTGAAGGACTCTTTAGGAGAAGTGGAAATTAATTGCTATTTTACTTTACTCAGCAAAAATTAACGCTATCAAATACAAGCATTACTTAAATAAAAGTAACTAAAATCGTAATGTCGAGGTTAAAAAAATAATTTTTTTATTGTTAATGTTAGCATCTGTGTACAATATGCAAAGCTAGTTTTAATATCGATTGTTTCTAAAAATTATTCTAAATTAAATTGGTTATAATAAATTTCTTATATAGAAGAAGGCATAAACACTTAAAAAAAAAAAAATATTCTGCCACATAAAATTTCTGCCACCTAAACACATTTCTAAGTAATAAGTTTGGATTAAAGTGTCATTTAAAAATTTTAATTTTCCTTAAACTAAAGCTTTTTCATATAAATTTCTGTTTAATATGTTTTATTTGCTGCAAACTTCTTAAGTAGTTTTCCTAACAATATATTTTTTCTCTCTTCAACTGAGGTTGGCATTATAACCCATTCTTTTGTACATTTTTAATACTGTAACTCATTCTTTCTATTTTCTTTTTTTCTTTTTATGTATTTCATGCCAAAAATCATAAAAACATTTTTGTTGTTGTAATTTTTTGCCTTTCAACAATGACATCACAATATACTACAGAACATTGCAGTACTTGTTAAACTGTTAGAACCATGTTCTGTTGAATGGTTGACTGGCTGAATGAATGGGTGGGTTGTTTAGATGAAGTGCACAAAAAGGATTTTGTTAACCTAAATAGTGTAGATAATTCTTTATTGAGTTTTTTCAGTTTTATGGGTAATATTTTTACATGATGTGTTTGTTTGTTACATTTGTCGTCATCAGTTATTAATTTTTTGCTATTAATTTTATAATTAATTAAAATTTTGGCTAAGTTAAGTAAGAAAAAAAAACTTATAAACAATTATCGGGAAAGGCTTCAGTAAAGAAGAAAATCTGATTTGAGAAATTTTGTATACTGAACTAAAAGGGAAGGGAATACAATAAAGAGCTTTTAGATTAGTCTTTGATAACTTTGATAGTTTTATACTGGAAAAATTTATTTTAGTTCCACAACTTGCCTACATCGTACATGTGCGGCAAGGATTGTTTTTATTGTTAACGCCTATAGTTTTGCGATTTTAAATAAATGATTTTTTTAATTTCCTCAGATGAGCTAAAGAATATTATGCAGACAATTTATACATACAGTAAGGCATCAGTAGACGTTCATCTAGACGTTCATGAATTGCTGCCTGTTGACTGATAAAACAAGGACTCAAGTTAAGTTTGCAAAAAAGCCAATTTGTTCTCTCTGTAGCGTTTATAGTGAAAAACAGGTGTTGGTACTTATTTATTTTTTTTTTTTTGGAACACCGTATAGTCAAAAGTTAGAATAGGTTTCTCCGCAAATTACTCCATTCCAAATTGGAATAAATGATCTCTCTGCTTTGTGATGTTGAACTGACCATCCAAATCTTGAAATCTGTTGCATTTACTACAACAGACAATTAACCATGCAAGTCTTGAAAGTATATAACGCCATTATGCCGCAACTCTGATTTACAACTTTAGGTATAGAAATATATTAGTCTTTATAAGCAACTAAAAAACTGTTAAACAACGTATAACTACATTTTATTAGTTATATTTATTTTATAATTATTACAAGACAGAAGAGCGAAATATAAAACACCACTGAACTAAGAAAAATTACAGAGATTTTAGAAATCAAGCCTTGTTGAAAAACTATGAGTCATATAAAAAAAAGAAAAAAAAAAAAAACAAAATCAACCTGACGGACGTTTCTGCATGCTCAAATTGTTTAAAACTTTGAGTTATGACTTTCTTGCAGAAAAGCGCAATGTACAATTGCAAAACTGATGCTAAAATTCAAAATATTATATTGTATTATAATATGGATTTTGGTTAAAATTTATTTACTGCTTAATATCTTATGTTTAAATAATTTCACTATTCATTTCTTCACTTTTTTTTGTTTAATTTTATTATTGGCATTCAGTACTTATTTGTCGCTTTTACAACCGTCTTAAATGCCAAAAAGACTAAGGAAAAATGCTGGCTTCAGATAAAGTGTAGAAAGCTATTTCGACACGGTAGTTGTTGTTATTGTTTTTAATATAATTTTAAGTTTTACTGCAAATTTCATGACCACTACACGTCCGTTTTAATAGCAATAAAAAAATATCCGACTAAACAAAAAACTTTCTTAACACAATACTGTACAAAATTTAAACTTTTTTGCACAGACAAGCCTAAACAGAGACAGTTGCAAAAAAAAAAAAATAAAAAAAAATATGTAAAACACACTTTAAACCCAAACATCATCAAATAATTCAAAAAGAACAAAACTAAAAATGGGTGTGATTCAGAGTCAGCATTTACTTTTTCTTACTTTTTTGCGAGTATTTACACTTAAATTTTATGTATAATGGAAACAGAAAGGAGTTTATTTATCGTAGTTTGCTTTTTTCTTCATGAAAGGTCTTTAAACTTCAGCTTATTAAATACAATTGAATGAAACGTGTATAGATTATGGCATGGGATCACTGAACTGAAATATTTAACCCGTATGTTCACTAAGAGGTAAATTGACTACAATGCACCATTCTAATATTTCAAAGATTTCGTCGCAGCAAAGAATATTTTAAAAACGGACACGCTTAAATCAAGTCCTGAGAAATACTTATTAGAATTATTAATAGTGTGGACGGCTTTTTGAAAGCTGCAGTTAGATAAAAATTTTTTCTCCTGCTACTTCATAATAAATAGAGGCGTAACGAAAACATATCGTGATTGGGCTTGTAGATCTCCTCGTAATTCTGGTTGGTAGTTTAAAGGTTAAGGTCAGTTTAGGGAATCAGAAAAGACAAACATTAGTGTTTTTAGAATTGTTACGATGCTTTACATATTTAACATTGCAAATGTAGTCAATTTAAAATATTGGATCGTGTCGTAGCTAATACCTAGAAACGACCAGTAAACAGAATAGAACAAAAGTAACCTAATAGTGGGCAAATTACGGCACTCGATATCGATCTAAATTACAATAGAATTTAAATGTAAATTTCGATCGATATAGAATGCCGTAATTTGCCCCCAGATGTAAAGCAACCGCGGTGGTTGCAGTAAAAGAGTTAAACACCTTTAAGCGCCATGAATATACATAACTTATGTAGAGCAGCCGTGATGGATAATATCCACACTTGATCAACAAGAGGGTATTATCTCAAAATTTTAAAATTTTCGGTAGAGGTTACATTTTAAGAGAATTTGAAAATCTGAATACAAATTTTATCAACAAAACAGTATCAATTCAAAATAAAACCAAATTTTAATAAAAAAATTTGATCATTTTATTTTGAAATAAGTAAGAGTGCTATAAACGTGCGAAAAACGAGTGTCATAAGCAAAAACCCGTTCATCTTTACCAGGCGTACGAGTAAGTTAGGTGTGACTTGAAGCAATTATCGAAAAAATATCCAGTGGCGCGTATGTACATAGTTTTGTTATATTCTCTTACCTGGATCCCAAGTAGGTCACGAAATTTGCAATAAGATTAATTTTATCAGCTTTAAAGGCAGAATATACATATTATAATGCTGATAGCATTATCATAACTATTATTTGTATGTATGTACATACATATGTATTTATTTACCTTCCTGTGAAACGGATAATTGTCTTCCTTATGTCTGAAAAATCGCCCAATGTTTGAATACACATTGGTAAACAAATTTATCTTATTTCCAGTATTCAGATATAATATCCTTTAAAATGGCTTAAAAAGTTCTAATTTGTAAGCGAATTTTTATAAAAATCTTAATTAACAACAAAAATATTAAAAACAATAAATAAGCAAGACTGTCAAAAATGTAAACATATTAATTTTTTTTTGTTATTATTTTTTGAAATCAACAGAAAAATCAAAAACCCAAATTCAATTTATTTGATCTGAAGAAAAATTTTAATATACTTATTTGAATTCTGTAATTTCCATTTCCTCATACTCATATGTAAAACCGCGCACACATACAGTGCCATCATGCAAAGAAATTATACACAAGTGTCTTACATAACAAACCCTTTATCAACTAAATAAAATAACTACAATACAAAGGACTCTCTTGACACAAGAAAACTATGTTAGTTAAATTGTAGCCCAGCAAAGATTATTGGAGGAAAGAGTAAAAGATGGTGTGTTAATTGCGATAGTTAAAATATAAAATAAAAAAGAAAAGAAAAAAGAAAAAAAATATATATATATATAAATATATATATATATATATATATATATATATATATATATCGAAACATCTGAACCACATTATTTTATTAACCTTGTAATATTCCACGACTTTTATTAACTTTTATTTCGGAACACCCAAAATACGCAAATACATACGCAAAAATACAAAAACGTTACCGAAAGTTGACCTAATCCAAACATTAACAACAGTCCTTGGATTATTGAATTGCGGGTTGTTGAATTTACTGTGGCTACCAAAAAACTTTATTTTTGAACATATAAATTTTTTTTATCGATATATATTTTCTTTTATACTTTCAAAATCCCTCTCCTTGACTAACAATTTTTAGAATTTCAAAAGCTGAAAAAAGTTCGTTGGCTACTAAATTGAATAAGTATTTTAAATGGTCGTACTTATTCTACCAGTATTATTTTGAACTTAAAAACAATTATTTCGTATGTTAAAGATGCTAAAACAAATAATTGTTTTAAAAATTTTTAAATTTGAATATATAGAAGAGTGTGTTCTTTAACAATTTGTACACCATGATGATAATAACCAGCAATTTGCAGCATTAGAAAACTTTAGAATCGTGTGTTTTTACAGAAATAAATTAAAATTCTTTGCCATTAGATCTATTAAAAAAATACTTGAACGCTATGGATAATTTTATCACGGTCGTGACATGTTCGCAGCATAAGTAATGTGGTTTTATGAATTATCGCTTAAAAGAAAAATAATATTAAGACAACTAAGCACATACTCAAACTAGTTGATTTAATTTGATTTCCTTATTTTACTTTTCTGTTTGTGCAACATCCCCTTCGAATTCAGCTCTATTAGAAATTTTTTTTCTATAAACATAGAAAGCAATTTAGGAGTTGTAAATATTTTTATAGTAAGAAGCATGATCGTTCCTATTTGCAAGAAGGTACCAAAACAATAAAAAGTGCAGCAGCATAAAGTGGACAATATATTCGAGGCTTTTTATGGTTTCTTGTTGTCTCTTTTTCTCTTATAAAGAAAATAACAGAAATAGAGCTTAAGCCCATACTGATTGCTTAAAGACTGTAAGAGGTTTTTCCATCTACCCTTAACCGTTATCCAGTTAAATTGTACACGCAAAGAAAAAATATGGTTGAGGTAACCATAATCTAAGAGCAACATAATATGGTTGCATTATATGGTTGCTAACAAAACATAAGCCCTCTTCACGATCTTGGTGCAATGGTCTTGCATCATAGCATTTGCAAAAAAGTGTAGCATACTTTTAGTTTACACCAACAAAACACACAGTAATGAGTAAAATATGCTACACATTCTGCAAATGCTATGATGCAAGCCCATTGCACAAAGATCGTGAATAGAGCTATAGTATTATAACTTTTGCAACCATATTATTGTCCAAAGTATAAACTTAATTATGTTCAAATATAAACATTAAATGGTTAAATTAAAATATAATAATATGGCTGAAAATGTATGTTATATAATTGAATTATAATATAGTCTCGTAAGCGTAAAATTTTCCTAATATAAAAAACTGATTATTGTTTTATTTATTAACGATTTGTCATAAAAATTATTTAAAAACATAAATTCATAAAGAAAAAAATCAATTATTTGCTTAAAATAACAAATAAACGATTTCACAGTTATACTTCAAACACAAAAATAAAGATTTGCTGTTTTTCCTAAAAAAAAACTATTATTGAAAATAAAAGCTTGAATTTGTAAGAAGCTTAAACTATTTTTTTGTTTGTTGGGAAATTGTTCAATAAACCTTGGCTTTTGTTTCGGTAAATCTATAAAATTATTCAAGAAACCATTCCGTAAAAAATTAGAAAATAACAAATTTTTTCAAAATAACATACTATTTCTTAGATACTCAAATAGAGAATGCAATTTTTTTAAATCCTACAAACAAATAAAATCGTTTAAGATTCTCATACAAATATTCTCTAAAGAATTTTAAACCCCTTGAAAAACAACAGTTAGATAAAAATTTTTTCTCCTGCTACTTCATAATAAATAGAGGCGTAACGAAAACATATCGTGATTGGGCTTGTAGATCTCCTCGTAATTCTGGTTGGTAGTTTAAAGGTTAAGGTCAGTTTAGGGAATCAGAAAAGACAAACATTAGTGTTTTTAGAATTGTTACGATGCTTTACATATTTAACATTGCAAATGTAGTCAATTTAAAATATTGGATCGTGTCGTAGCTAATACCTAGAAACGACCAGTAAACAGAATAGAACAAAAGTAACCTAATAGTGGGCAAATTACGGCACTCGATATCGATCTAAATTACAATAGAATTTAAATGTAAATTTCGATCGATATAGAATGCCGTAATTTGCCCCCAGATGTAAAGCAACCGCGGTGGTTGCAGTAAAAGAGTTAAACACCTTTAAGCGCCATGAATATACATAACTTATGTAGAGCAGCCGTGATGGATAATATCCACACTTGATCAACAAGAGGGTATTATCTCAAAATTTTAAAATTTTCGGTAGAGGTTACATTTTAAGAGAATTTGAAAATCTGAATACAAATTTTATCAACAAAACAGTATCAATTCAAAATAAAACCAAATTTTAATAAAAAAATTTGATCATTTTATTTTGAAATAAGTAAGAGTGCTATAAACGTGCGAAAAACGAGTGTCATAAGCAAAAACCCGTTCATCTTTACCAGGCGTACGAGTAAGTTAGGTGTGACTTGAAGCAATTATCGAAAAAATATCCAGTGGCGCGTATGTACATAGTTTTGTTATATTCTCTTACCTGGATCCCAAGTAGGTCACGAAATTTGCAATAAGATTAATTTTATCAGCTTTAAAGGCAGAATATACATATTATAATGCTGATAGCATTATCATAACTATTATTTGTATGTATGTACATACATATGTATTTATTTACCTTCCTGTGAAACGGAAACACAAAAATAAAGATTTGCTGTTTTTCCTAAAAAAAAACTATTATTGAAAATAAAAGCTTGAATTTGTAAGAAGCTTAAACTATTTTTTTGTTTGTTGGGAAATTGTTCAATAAACCTTGGCTTTTGTTTCGGTAAATCTATAAAATTATTCAAGAAACCATTCCGTAAAAAATTAGAAAATAACAAATTTTTTCAAAATAACATACTATTTCTTAGATACTCAAATAGAGAATGCAATTTTTTTAAATCCTACAAACAAATAAAATCGTTTAAGATTCTCATACAAATATTCTCTAAAGAATTTTAAACCCCTTGAAAAACAATTTTTTGAATATTAGACAAAAAGACGTAATTGCTTTTTTTGAATTCATTTTGAAGAGAACGAATTTATAGAGAATCATTAGAATAAACATTTCTAAACGGAAAAATGGGGTTGAAAATAAAATCGAAAAATTATTTTGTGTTTTATTACATTTTTGTGGGTTTATCGAAATGGGTGGATTGCAGTTGAATGTATACATTTTACTATTGGAATGACCGTGAACATTGTAATGCAATGAATACAAAGAAATATAGAAAAGAGTAAAATTCTAGCAGTAGATAGAAATGAAGTACAAATCATACACGGTAACAGATAGAGTAATGCTGGCAGCAGTTACAAAATTAAAATAAGAAAACAAGTTTGTACCAAAAAATAATTTTTTGAAACAAAAAACAAAGTTTTTTGCTATAAATCTCTTTCAAGTAAAAGTTTTTTATTTTTATTTTCAAACCAATTCCCTTGGTACTCTTTTTCTAACCTGTACTATATATGCAAGTACTTAGAAGTAATTTTGTTAAATTTACGCTGAAATGTTGGCAATGTGCAGACAAGCTGACTGACATAAATTATGGTTATAAAATAACTACAATAAAAATGAAAATGTCTAGTCAATGCGACACGCTGCTATACCCACACACACATGTAAACTTACTTATACATAAAAGATTTGCACCACTTTTATGCCGCTAAATCCATGTGGCGGCCAAAGGCTGTATAATAAAATTTTCTCTGTAGAACAATTCAACCAAAAATTAACAGAAAAAGTTTCAATATAAGGGTGGATTTTTAATGCTGCTGCCGCCAAAAACAGCACAACCTTAAACAGATTAAATACAAAAATTAACAAACAACCCACGCACTACTACTGCCTTTTGATTTTGAACGTTTCGTTACTATCGAAAGGAGTTGTACAAAAGTTAAACATATTTTTGGAAGGGAAATTCCTTCTTTAGTAAAAAAAAAAAAATGATACGAGTGTCATGTCAAAAGTACTTTTAGTTCTAAATAAATAATTTTCATATTACGAATTTACTCTTAGTTGAATTGTTGGAGTTAGGAAAAACGATTAAAAAAGTGTATGTGATCCTTCTAAAATTTTATACATTGAAAAAAGGCAAAAGACACCTATCTAAGATCTTCCAATATAATAAGCATGTTTAGATGCAGTCCTTTATTTGCTACTACTAAATTGCAGGGGTAGGAAAGCAATAAATTTAGTCAACACAAAGTATTATTTATGAAAGCTTCTTAGAACATATTACATGTACTTAAGCATGAATATTTCTAAACGCGTTTATTAAATATTTCTGTTAACTCACTTGCCGTTACATAAACACACCCCAAAAGTCGAATCGCCGTTGTAAATTATAGTATTCTTCTAGAAATTAATCTTCGACTTCATCATACCTAAAACACCGCAGCACGTTAAGCGCGGCGCTTAGATTTTAAGTTGAAATGTTATACCTAAATCAGAGTATCAACTTTGTGTCCTGAACTCATTTGGTTTTATAAAACCTAGATTGCATGACTAAACTGTCGTTACTTTTTAGTAACAACAAAACAAATTTCATATTTTATTTCATATTTACGTACGTAAAAATTTTTAATTGCTTTATAATTGGATAAATTATACTGTTGCATTTTGAGTACTTTTTAGTAATTTTGACTTAATGTTTTTTATTGAAATGGCTTCGAGCGCAAAATTTATGTTTATTTGTATTGTCTGAATAAATTTCATTTATTTAGGAATTTTATAGTGTGTTCATACATGCGGCTTCATTGAGATTAAATGCCATTATTGAGCTCAATATTCCATACAAAATTTTAATTAAGTTATGGTTCAATAAGTACCAAATTGTCCTAATGTTGAGGCTGCTGTAGTCAAGGTGGTAAGCACGTTGACTACAAATCGGGTTGCCCTCGGTTCAACCCTCGCGGCAGTCAAAAAATAAAAAATGTTTTTTTTTCTGTTTAATGGTGTATAAGTATACATATTCAGATTAATATTAAAACATGCAACCTTCTTCGTCCGTACTTCTTTTTCATAGCATATTCGCCGGCGAAGTAAAATAATTAATAAATGGGCTATATCTATCTCCTTTCACCACCTGTTTATCTCTTATCTATCTATACCTTTCCTAAAGAATGTAGTACGGTTACCAGTAATTAAATAGGTTAATCCTGAAGTGCTACTTCTCGTTAAAAAAATACAACACTGTTCAGAAGTGTGTTTAATTAGCAAAATTATCTGATATTATCTACAATCACATGTGCCAACAAAATAAAACAAAACAAAAGAAAATACGGCGACTCAAGTAGAAGTTACCCTACGTCTCCACAAGCCACAACTTGGTCTGAACATTATGTCGCACATTAATTCGGCGAATGTAGACACTAGAGATGAGCGATATTTTTGTACCTGTGATTAAATCACTGTGATTAAAAAATCACTGGTCACTACAGTGACTGAATTGATCAAATAACAGTTCCCCGTAAGAACGTTCTTTTATATTTGCACACATACAAACTTAAATTTAATTTTACTTTTTGAAAGAGAAATATAAGACTTTTGACTCTTATATCAAAGCAGCTTCTTTGCTGTGTAGCTTTTTCTTTCTTTCACACATCCATACATACATAGCAAAAAAAACAAAAACAAAAAATGTTGTGTCCTTTTTTATTTGAACCTATATTTCTGGCCAAATTTAATTACACCTGCTTTTAATGTAGAGATTAAAATACCTTTTTCCTTATGATAACTGTTTGCATAAAGTATTATTTAGTGTTATATATTTCCTATATAAACATGAATGTTTAAATTAAAAGAACTGCAAACGGTGATCACGGTAACTATTTAAAAGAACAGTGATTTGAAAATCACATTCACTGCTAACGATGTTCCTCAAAAATCACGGGATTGCTCATCCCTAGTAGACACCAAATGATCATGTTTCGTTCATGTGCAACCATATATATCCGAACAATTGTATGAGCAATGATACTCGCCATCAAATATGACTTTTACTATGATTTTTATATTTTGAATTAACGCTATCTGTTGATCAACAATGCGAACACTCTTTTTCTTGTTAAAAACATTAAAACAACCCTGACGACAAACAGAAAATTATGCTCAAACACAACATAGACATTGACACGTTTTCGCCACATACAAGAATATGAACAAATTAATATCGTTGTTCTGCCGGCGTTATGTGTATGTCTTGTTCAATTTGATAGCTAGTGGAGACGTGGAGTTAAGTTTATTAATATTAAATTAATATTAATAAAAAACTGTTTAATAGATTTAAAAAATTATTTTCCAGTTTTGTAAACTTTGAAAAAACAAATTTTCCGAATAAAATAATAGGTCTGTTTCTTAACTCTGGGATCTTAATTTGCACGAAAATTACTTCAAATACTTTAAAATTGGGTAAATGAGAGCGTAACTTGAGAGAATAAAGTTCTTCTTAATCTTGCACGAAATAACCCAAACTTTTTCTTCGTGCAAGCTATTTAAACTTGTGCAACAGTCTTAAAATATAAACAAAATACAAAATAAATTATAGTTTTATTTTGTTGATTTTTTTTAATTAATTTTTTTTATTAAAACAATCAAAATATTTTGGGTTTTTATTTTGTGTTTAAAATTTAGATTTTGTGTTCCCGTACTTTTAAAAATTTGTCTCTTTAAGATAAGAAAACACTGCTTGCGCTCATTTTCACGAACTTTACCAAAAAGTAAAGAAACAGACCAAATAACAATTGTGTTTTCCAACCGTCAATAAACAGAATATTGATTCAGTAAAAGTTCATGTATGAACACACTTTTAAAGAGAAAAAGTGTGATTTGTTTCAGCATTTGACAGTAGTTTGTTGAAATTGGGTTACCAGGACAGTTTTGTAATAAAACATTTGATAAACGGAAGGATTATTTCAATATTGGCAATTAATTATATTGACCAGAAAAACCCTCATGCGTGACCGTTACAAGTCGCAGCTTCCACTATGTGGAGAAAAATAAGAGTATGTAAAAACTTCTTTATTAGTTCGAGATAAATGAGGGTACTGACCAATTTTATGCAATTACTTTTTGTCACCTGGTTTGTCAGATCAAAATAGACATGTTCTAGTTGAAGTTGTGTAAAATGAAGTTGCATGTGAGTTTTACACAGGCAATGTTTTAACAGTTCCACACGACATGTATGGTAAATTTGGCATTTTAGATGTATAAGACTTATCGTGCACTAGAACTTTGGAAAGATACATCAGACATTAATATTATGGACCTAGGACACATACTGAAATTTATATTGTTCCGGTTGGTTAGACGGTAAAAACTTTTTTAAGATCAGGGCGTTGTAGTTTCTCAATGTACGTATAGCTTTAAAGATGCTAAAAGTGTAAGATCGGCGAAAGTATTTAAGCTTTCTTCATTAAAGAACATTCTATTATTCTAAGGCCAATGTTTTAGAGAGATATATAAAACGAAGTTATTTTAGAATCGGCAATGGTGGCCTTATTTGGTGTTGCCACCAGATATCTGTTTATCTACATTATTTTAGTTATTCCTTGTATTCCCTTTATAACAGTTTTGCCACAACAGCTCGCTAACGCATCTTTTATTCTCTTGTTGAGGGGTTAGAGAAAGTGCCATTGTTATGGATAACGGTCTCCATGGCATCGTTTTGACATAAAAAATCATCTTTTTTTAGTTTTACATCTTAAAAATGATTAGTGAATGCTATTGCATACATACATTCAGAGAATTTAATTTTTATATATAGTAAGTGATTTTTCAGTTTACCCTCGTATATTCAAATAAACATACACATTTCATCAGAGCACATACTTCAAACCTGGGGTGCATGTAACTTTGCAATTAAATGAGTCTGGCTGTAGGAGAGTGAGTGTGTGTGCACGGGTGTCTCAGCATCATCATAAAATAAATGTGAATTTTTGTTTAAAGCAAAGTATAGGATGCGAGTAACATAAACATACATACATACATACGTACATACTTTTAAAATTCAATTGATTGGGTTCTATGTTTCTTACCTCATGACAAGACCAGTCCATATTTTTAATTTGGGAAAACTTCCACCCTCAAGTCAACAGTAAATAAAAAAAATTCAAACAGAACGGATTTCATCTTGATCTAAAATGTTTTGAACATATTAAAATTGGAAATTGTTTTTGATTTTGTAAAAGGGCATCTCCAAAACAAAATAAAAGCAAAAGAAAATTCTTTAGCAGTGTTTAGATTTTGTTTTTTTAGTTTAACAGCAGATACCTACAATAATACGGCAAATTTTGAAAATCCTTGAAAAACGCTGTTCTTACAATACAAAAATTATAGACCTTGAAAAATTTGTTAACACGCCAAATGACTTGTTCTGCCTCTTTTGGTGATTAAATGCGATGCATATGTTTGAATTTTGAAAATTTCATATTGGAAAACTCCCATTTATGTTTATTTGGGTATGTAAGCAGTAAAATAAAATCCAATTAGTTCAAGTCAATATTTATATGGATTTTAATTTTTATTTAAATTTAATTTGATTGCTTTTTGATAGTCATGAATAATACGGACAATTTATGTTTAATTACATGCAATTTTACCCATAAATTTAATTTGAATTGTGGCTTTTTCTGTAAATAAAAATTTAAACATTAAATCTTGAAAAAGGTTACATACACAGAGAAAACAGATTCGTTATGATAACCGAATTTGTTTCCAATCGAATTTTGTCGGTTATGAGCATTATCTAAAGTTCGGTTAACATGACTAAATTAATGAGGTACTCTGAACTGTTTTAAAAAATTATTCGAGAAGGAGGACTAATACCAATATAAAATATTATTGTGAATTAAAAAAAATGTTTTCGATTTATCATTTATTTAAAAATTAGTTTACAAGAATATGATTATTTTTAATAAATTCCATGATACAAAACGTGAACTTCATCTTCACCACTACGATTACTTATTTCGTCCGGATTTCTTACTTTTCACTTAAAGCCATCCACTTTCCATTTCTACAGAAAATACAATATGTTTGGACAATCCTAAATAATTCAAACTTTTCATTTTTTTTTGTGCATAAAAGTCCTTTTTAATTTATCTTGAACTTACCCTTCAATAAAATTGGCAAATTTTTGCTCCCATAAATTTTTTTATTTTAAAACTAAGATATTTTATAACTTTAAATGTATAAATTTTATTTTTATTATGTATGTATGTCAAAACTATTTTGAATTTCAGTGATATGGTTGATTTTATGATTCTAACTACCAAACTTCAGGTATTAGAAGAAATTTGTTGAACAAGTTTAGTTGCTTCACCCAATTAACAGAATATATTTTAGTGAAGTCACAAATTCGTCAGGTAAACATTGTTAACAGTAATTGCAACCAACTTTTAATATCCAATATCGCTTGTTAGTTTTCAATATGAAAAATCTGTCAAGATTATATTTTATATATAATTATAATTAATTAATGATATTAATAGTTAAATTTTAAATATACTAACCGATTTTTTACCAATCCTTTTTCTGTGTGTATGCAAAGTTAATTTGGGGTTTTCTTTCTCAAATGCCAAATGTCGTATGCATAACATTAAGCATAAGTGGCGAAACTATACCATAAAATTTGCCATGAATATAGTTACCGGTCACTTTATTCCACAGTAATTTTTAGTGTCAAAGCGCACGCGAAACTCTTACTTAAAATGTCAAGTTTTGAGAGACAATCTGGAATTTTTTTGGTCAGGCAAGCCTTTCAGGGTGATTTTTATATAAAATAGTGGTTGTGGACACTTGATATTATCTTTTTATAGAAAAATAGAAATAGAAATAGAAATAAACTACTTTGGGAACGCTGCTACTTTCTAAATTCTGTCATGATCTTCTCACAAGAGAAAAATACCTGAATCAAAACTTTACTTTAGAAATCTATAAAAAAAACTGAAACACATAAAAAGAGAAAGAAATAGCCGAAGATTGGAGTGTAACTTAAGATAGAATGTGATACACTCTTGTGTTGACAAAAAATATTAGTCCTTTGTAAGCCTAGATAAGTTTATGGATCATTGGCACCAGCGTTTGAGATTATCTACGATAAGTTTAATGATTTTAAACATCCACAAAATATGAACATTGTTTAAGATGATTTTAGCCGTAACCATAACACACAGAAAAGGGATAGATGAGAGAGAAGACAGGTGGTCAAAGGAGATAGATATAGCCATTTTATTAATTATTTTACTTCGCCGGCGAATGTGCTATGAAGAAATACCGAAGAAGTATTAATTAAAAAAAGTTTTTTTATTTTTTAAATTAATACTTGCACTGCTTTTATAAGCAAAAAAAGCATCGATTTAGCATTCAATTATTTATGGGACCATATATCTCAGTTGAAAGGGTGTATAAAGGAGTGGAGATTACGCCTTTAATTTAATGAGAAAAAAACCATAGCAAATAATCGTACGCTTTGTTCCAAATATTCTAAAATCAATATGGTCGTATGGAATTTAGTTGTCAAGCATTGTCTTTTTTTCAAGCTTAGAAAAGTTTTAAAGGCGCCAACATAAAATAAGGGATCCTGAAACACCTACATCCAAGCCCGCTAACCAGCAATATCATAAGTGCGGTTATATTAGGCTTGGAAGGGGAA
The DNA here is from genome assembly GCA_916610165.2 of Gymnosoma rotundatum. Taxonomy (NCBI): domain Eukaryota; kingdom Metazoa; phylum Arthropoda; class Insecta; order Diptera; family Tachinidae; genus Gymnosoma; species Gymnosoma rotundatum. The sequence goes on from OU744340.1 coordinate 101,946,411, forward strand.
ATATCGTATTCTTGGTCGATTGCAAAAACTAAGAAAAACATTTTTAGTAGTTGTGGGACTTAGAAATATATAATTGTTGGTCTGAAGGTTTGAACACTTATTTTTTAATAATAGATTTTCAGAAAAAATTTCTGCTCAATACTTTCACAAAACCGCTTAATATTGAATATGAAAAAATGTGTTGCACTAAGTTTTACAATAAATCACTATACCACAGAAAGTTCTACATAAAAGATATCGATTACAATTTTCTACAACAAAACTCTTTTTATGAAAAAATTCAGCATTTATTAATCGTGTTTACAAACATTTAGCTTTTTTAAAACAGTTGTCGATATATAAGTAGTAGTAGAAGAACAATTTTTTCTAAATAAACTGATATTATTTTTTTATGTTTTTTATGTCAGGACCAACAGACACATCTTATAATAGAAAGACACAATTTTTTTCTGTTTTTGGTTATGAAAACAGGAAATACCTAAATTTAAAGAATCATATACTTTTCCGATTTAATTAAAATAAAAATCAAATCTTAACTTTATCTCTTTTTATGGGAGGGGGATAGAGAAAGTAGTGCTTGTGGACATTTGATTTGAATCCTTACACACTGAAAGTTATAGGAAAGACCTCCGCAGGGAGTTTATTCCACATACGAGCTGTTCGGTTAAAAAAACGAATTTTCTCCTTAATGCGTAGTGCGATTCACTGGTCAATCGACCCCAAAGGGATGCGCTCTTAATAGTTACCTTGTTATTTTATATTTTAAGTAAATAGAATGATGTTCAAAGTTTCCTTTTTTGTGTTTACAGTAAGACATTAATCGCAATGGCAGTGTTGATCTAGCCTAAAGTAGCTAGAACCTTGCCTATCACAAATTTAAGTGAATATGTGAATATTAATGCGACATTAATTTAGACTGTAAACAAAATAATTATAATTAATAACATCAAAATATAAAAAAAAAAATTTAATAAAAATTTATTTTATTGTTTGTTAAAGACATTCCAAACTTTGTCCAAATTGTTTATTTAGAGCCCAGCCTTCACACAATAATGAACAAAACTAAAGAAAATAACTTAAATTAAACCACCCACTACATTTTCAGCTTGCTTGACCATAGTAATTATGCAAATTTCAAATTCATTTTTTGTCTCTTATGTTACAAGTACGAGTACATATGTAAAATATAAAATTCAAAATACAATTGTTAGAATATTCCAAAAGGAGAAATTGTATAAAATAAGAATTTATTAAGCAAAAATACTAGACAACAATGACACCAAAAAATACAAGTTTCAGCCAACAATCAAAATTTATGGGTATAATTTTCAATTTACTTGAATAACTTTACGTACTGTCACAATGTGACTACAACAATCGACTCGAGAGATAGAAATACTATTTTAAAATAATGTAACCAGTAGGCTCTAAGCAACAAATACTAATAATCATAAATATAATTTATTTATAATAATATAGAATGTAAAGAGATTTCTTTTTTTATGTGTGTTACAATGGCGCCATTAAATAAAATCATGACTGCATTGTAAATCAATTTAAAAGACACATTAAAATTAAAATAATTACAATTGAGTTTTAAAATCTGTTTATATTTTAAATTCTGGGTTTACTGTTATCTTTAAAAGAAGTTTTTTTTGAAGAGTGTCACTATTTATGTAAATGTCGATAGTTTTAAAGTTTTTTTTCTATATTTTTGCAAACATAAGTTGTGTTTAATAGACGAAAAAAAGTCATAAAAAATATTTGTTTAAATAGAAACTTTAAACGAATAGTTTTAGCTTTTAGCTCTGAAGCACTAAAGTTGTATCATCTGCAGAATTGCGTATTCGTGTTTTATTTTCTTAAAATAAATTTTTATTCTTTAGTTTAGTTTGTTACATACCACATTCTATTAAAACTGTCACGATTTTTCCAACGAATAAATTTTATTTTTTTGAGAAAAAATTTAATTTTTTTTTGAAAAAAAAAGAGGGTTTTACTTGGCATAAACTTGCATATAATACACTTGTTAAGAGACTAAAGAAGATGCAGTAACAAAATTCAATTTTTCTTTTTGTTTTTAAAGCAAATGAAAATTTGGTTTCGAAAACATATTTTAGCAAGATAATTAAAGAGGCAGGGTTTCCTCTATCTTTTCTATGGAATTTATTTATTAGTTCTCTATTTATTTTCAATAAGCTATAACTTATGTACAATATGTTTTTTTTTTAAATTATAGCTTTAATAATCTTTACCTTGGAATAGGTGTAAAATTATTGACTCATAAATCTTAATTTTTAATTTATGTATTTTTTTTTCGTAATAAGAGCGATTAGCTGTCATGGTATAAAATAAAAAGAAAGTGGTAATAAATAAAGAACTTCTCAAATTGTTACCTTTTTTGTTGTTTTGCATCTATTTTAAAATAGCAATAAAAATAATATCGAAAACTACACATCTTTTTCTTTATTTTATAAAGAAAATTTTTCTTTCAAAGAAAATAGTTTATAACAAAACTTTTTTATACCGATATTTATTTTTAAAACAAAAAAGCAACAAAAAAAAATTTTTTTTTTTGAGTTTCTTATAAACGATGAAGAAGACATTGTGGAGTTGTTCGCAGATGAAAAGTAAAATAAAAAGTTTAAAGTTATAAACATTAAAAATTTATAAAAATTGTTAATTGTGATCATACAGTTTCAAAGAAAAAGTTTTTCACTTTTTGTTTCATATTGAAATTTAATTAAATTTTAATTATCTCAATTATGTAATATATTTAATTGAAAAATAAATACAAAATGTTCTATTAAGTAATTTTTTATATTAATTATATTTTTAATTAAAAATGGGGCAAACTTTTTTTTATAAAAAAAATAATTCTATCAATTAAAAACTTAATTAAGTTTCAATCTGGAAACAAATAAAATTGTGCGTTTTTTAATGAAGTTAATAATTTTTATTACATTAATTTGTTTTAGGGAATTATAAGAAAAATTAACGCAAACCTGCTCTATTTTGATTCACTCTATTCTACTTGACTGTTCTATTCTATACTAATGTATTATACATTCCTTTCTAATTTATTATATTCTATTTTCTTCAGTTCTATAAAATTTTATGTAGTTCTTTTAAGTCTATTCTATTGTATTCTATACTATACTATTCTATCTATTCTATTCTACTCTATTCTATTATGTTCTCTTCTCTTCTCTTTTATTCTATTCTATTCTGCTCTATTCTATTCTATTCCATTCTAGTCTATTCTCTTCTATTCTGTTCTATTCTATTCTATTCTATTCTATTCTATTCTATTCTATTCTATTCTATTCTATTCCATTTTATTCTATTCTATTCTTTTCTATTCTACTCTATTCTATTCCATTTTATTCTTTTCTATTCTATTCTATTCTATTCTATTCTATTCTATTCTATTCTATTCTATTCTATTCTATTTTATTCTATTCTATTTTATTCTATTCTATTATATTCTATTCCATTATATTATGTGGTCTGCTATTTTCTTTTATTTTAATTTATTCTATTCTATTCATTTAATTCTGTTTTATTGTTGTGATTCATATAATAAGTTTTGTCTGTTTTTCCACAGATTTCAGCTTCTCATTTAATAATTACAGTTTTTCTCAAAGTGTTCAAAAATAACATTTTTCTTAAAATGTTTGAACACTTAGAATGCAAAAAAAAGAGAAAATTAAATAAAAGTTCAATTTCCGCATAAACAAAAGATTATAATTTCTTTATCTCCAGCGTAAACCAGTCAGAAAAGTTTGCCCGTCAATTTTAAGTTGCAAACGGAAAAGGAAAATAAAGTTTTATTGTTGTTGATTTCTTCGTCGGCTTTAAAACTTAATTTTTGTAGATACAATACAAGATACCATTTACTGTGCGTCTTTATATGCATGCGTAAATGTATCTATGAATCTCTTTAACACATTAATGTGGATGTGAATCTATAATTTTTTTATTCCATATCATTGCTTTAATTAAAATGTTATTATAAGACTTTAATATTCACGCGCTTTTATATCCATAATAAACGTGATTATGATGTTTATAATGCATTGTTTATAATTATTACTGCATTATGATACGAGTACCATAGAGAAACTAACAATCAAATCATCACTAAGCAATCAAAACAATGACATTTTATTTTCAAAACATACTCAATCTTATAGAGACATTTAAATGAAAACCAGATGGTTTCATTTTAGATTTTCCATACGAAAATTATGATTTTTTCGTTAGTTTTTGATGGCTGTTGAACAAATATGTATATGAATCATTTTCTTTGAAAGTGGTGTAAGTTCAAGTCATATTTATTTTAGGGTTTGTATTTGAATAGTTTGAGAAATATTATTATGCTAATATACTAAGGTTTTGTTTTTTAAATGTTAAAAATATTTATTTTGCGTCAAAAGAAAAAACATTCAAATTGTCTGAAACTTTTGTGTAGAAGTAACTTAAAAGAATAGTTTTTTTTTTTTTTTTTAATAGGAGACTAATTTCATTAAAGGAAAATTTTTGAAGAATAACTAATTTTAATTAAAAATCTATATTTTTAGGATCTCGATTGCTCTTATACTATTTTCAAGGTTAATAAAAAATTATAAATTTACACTAATAAAAAATAAAATAAAAATAAAATTGTAAAATTATATACTTTTTTTATTACAAAAACTTGTATTGACAAAATAATGAAAATTTTAATTTATTTTTGACAAATTTTTCAAGAATAAAAAGCTCATGGCAGATTGCAATAAATTTATCATCTCTATCAAATTTCTGTTTTTCAAAAAATTGCATTACACTACTTTTGACGAAAAGCGCTCATATCATGAGATTCGGAATTACTTTAAATACTGTTAGCAAAAACACCAACATTTAATAAAAATTATTGAATTTGTTCAACAAACTTGAAGCTGACTATATTTACTAAGACTTTAAGACCGTGAGCCTCTATTATTCTATTTCTCGGTACAGTTCTTGGTTCTGGATGTCTTTTGAAACAAATGAAAAGAAATTATTTTATAATTTAAGTAATTATTTTTCAAGAATGTTAATGCTTTTTCTTGATAAAACCAAACAGTAGTTCGGCAAATATATATTTGAAATAAATATATTTTTTTAATTTAAAATCTTCATATCGCTCATTTACTAATAGAACGCAATAACTCAAAACAGTTTTTGACTCGTTTTTACCATCGAGAAAAATATCAGACTGCTTAAGTTCGGAACTTCCCACTAGATTTAGTAAAATGATTCATAAATAAAAAATCCATTTAAGAAAACTTTCATTAATTTTATATTAAAGACGAGGTCTTGGACAAACTATGTGGGATGTTTGAATTACGACGTTATTACTGTAAAAATATATCCGCTACTGTCGTTTTTTATGAGAAGAAGAATGAAGTTTTACTAAATAAAATTTTTCATCAACGCAGCCATAACTCCAAAAATTCATTATATATAGAAGGTCGGTACACTTAAAAAGGATCACCTTTTCATATATACAGTCACAAAATAAAATGTGACGATGTTTTAGAAAGCGATATGATCTTTACGTTATAAAGTTTACTCCACAAGTCGAATTTTTCGTTCTTTTAGACAAAGTTTCAAACATAAAATAATATAACGACTTAAAAGGTGGAAAGTATAAAAGACATAAAGGTGAAACGTATTTTAAATATAAAACAGGCAATGGCAAATAGTTATGTATGTATGATTAACTCCCAAATTTGAAATTTAGAGTTATGACGTTGTATTAGTAAATGAGCGATATGTAAATATTATAAAATTTTTGGGCTGATTTTTAAGAAAAAAACCCGACCTACAATTGTTTAATAAAACTATTATATATTTATATTTTCCCTTATATATTTTGAGTTATTATATCTACTATTGTTGAACAAGTGCGATAAGTACGTTATTTTATTTTAAGTTTATTTTCTCCTTAACCGTTTTACATTTTACCATAAATCCCTTAGCAAAACTATATTTTTATGTTTTATCTGTTATTTTGCTTTGCTCTTGACGTACAAAAACTTAAGCCAGTGCATGTATAAATTTCTTTTTCCCATTTCATATAAATTAACGAAATCAAATGATGCATTTACATGACATCAAACCTTTAATTAAGAGCAATTTTTTCTAATTGTGTTTTTCTAAACCTCTGTACGAGGGCTGCTCTATATATTCCTGGCCTAATAGTGAAAATGCGAATATTTATAATCAAAAATGGATTTATTATTTTTCAAAGTATTCTCCAGCATGATTTGTACACTTTTGCATGCGCTCAAACCAGTTGTCGAAGCACTTTTTCCACTCCGATTGAGACACCTCTAAAACATGGTTTTTGAACACTTCAACAGCTTCTTCTGGAGACGCAAATCGTTGACCACACATTTTTTTTCTTGATGTGCGGAAACAAAAAGAAGTCATTAGGTGCCAAGTCAGGGCTATACGGCGGATGACCCATTAATTCAACCTTTTGGCCGGTCAAAAACGCTCTGGTTTGAACCGATGTGTGAGAGCTCGCATTGTCATGGTGAACAATGATTCGTCTTCGCGTTGGTTTTTCAAATTTCTCCGATGACTTCAGACAAACAAATTGTAGTGTACCACTCAGAAGTGACCGTCCTACGTTGCTCAAGCGGAACAGTCGCCACATGACCAGTTTTGCCGAAGAAAAAGGCGACCATTTGCTTCGAAGTGCTTCTTCCACGAACAACTTTCGTTGGAGTTTGTTCGTCTTTGAAGACCCACACGGTCGATTGTTGTTTCGTTTCGGGCTCATACGCATAGATCCATGACTCGTCACCTGTGACGATCTTATAAACGTCTTTTGAAGCACCGCAATCGTATTTTTGCAACATTTCTTTGCACCAATCGACACGAGCCTTTTTTTGAGCGACTTTCAAATTGTGCGGGATCCAACGAGAACAAACCTTTGTTACGGCCAGGTGTTCATGAAGTATCGAATGTATGCTGGTGGAAGAAATGTCCAACGATGTCTCTATATCTCGGTATGTCGCATGTCGATCTTGCATTATGAGTTCACGCACGGCATCGATGTTCTCTGGCACAACAGCCGTTTTTGGACGACCTTCACGGAATTCGTCTTTGAGCGAGCTTCGGCCACGAGTAAATTCATTATACCAATTTTTCACAGTGCTATAGGATGGTGCTTCATCGCCATACAAAGATTTAAGTTCATCAATGCACTCTTGTCGTGATAATCCACGTCGAGAGTTGTGAAAAATGATGGCACGAAAATGTTCACCAGTTAATTCCATTTTTTTCTATATTATTTTTTTTCAAGTCACTGTAAACAACACAAATAATGGTCGTACGTCAAAACGTTTTGAGTACGGTTATGCTTAAATATGACAAACTTTCCAATGGAAATGTCAGATTGCACTTGGCAGCACTCAGTGTTGCCAGGCCAGAAATATATATAGCAGCCCTTGTAATAAATATATTTTAAACTTAAATTTCATGTATTGATTGAGGCTGATGACGTAGACAAGGATAACAATTGATTGATTGATTGTGTTCAATTAAGTTAATTAACTTATTTTACAGTATTTTATTACATACTGTCATTTATAGCTTTCTAACACGCGATTGATTGTTGATGTTATTTTAAGATTTTTTCTAGGAATTTCATAGTTGTTTGTCTTTGTTGTAATTAATAAGTGTTAAAAATTGTAAAATAATTGTGTCTATAAATAATATTGAGGAACAATTTTAACTTTGTGGATGTATCGAATATAAAAATAGTTTGCCCTTGTGTACTTTGTAGAGCTGAATGCCAAAAATGTTACAAGAGATTTCAATTACCTAAAGTTGTACATTTATATAGTTAATTTTTTTTGTACAAAACATAGTTATTCAAGGTAATCTTTTAGTGCTACGAAAACTTTAAATTGTTTACAGTAACTTAAAATATAATGTTTTATGAATTGTGTCTCAAAATTAATCACAAAATTTGATTTACAGTGTTTTTATCTTAATTTTTTATAAGGATCTTTTTACAAGCTTTTTCAAAATATTCTAAAATTATTTTACAAGGTTGCTGCTGGTAGGGTTTCCAGTTTTCTTAAATTATGAAGACCATTATAGAATACCGAAGTAAAGGAAGACACAAATAGAAATATCGCAATTATTGTTGCAACAACAACTCAATTACAGCAATATCATCCAATTAAGACGCAAAGTACTTGTTAATAGTTTCTGTTTGAGCAACCCTATTTTCAAAGAAGTATAGTCCAATAAATTCCCCATTTTTTAATCCGCACTAAACAGTGATACGTGATATTTTACCATCAAGCAGCTATGTCGTTAAAATGAAGCAGGTCTATGTTCAATTATCCGGTTAATGAACCCTTTGAATTATTAATGATCATGACTTGCGACTTATTAATGATCATCATAAGTCGAAAGGCTTGGTTTTTAAATTCAGTTTTTGTTTAAGCTAAATTTTGTAAGCAACTTTTTTAAAATTTTCAATGTTTTTTCGCATTGCTTATTTATAAAAAAAGTTGCCCTATTCCCCATGAATGCTAAGTAGTGACATGAGTTATAATTTATAAGCTTCAACTCATTCGGACACAGGTCATTGTGTAATAAAATACTCAATACAAGCGTGTGAGCCTATAAATCAAATTCCCGTCGAAATAGCCCCTAGAGTGAACAAGGGTCCCGATATGTAAGTATCACCTGATGGTAATAAGATTAAATCAACATCATTTTAGAGGGAAGTTGATTTCAATTCAAGCAAATGGGTTTCAGCTAAAGCTAATCATAACATACTCCATAAAATGTTATCTATCATGCTCTTGCTTTAGAGAGTCATATTAGTTATTGGGTTAATGAATAGCTGTTCCTTTGCTCAGAACGCGGCAGCTTATTTAGTATTTTATTATTATTTTTTATTTTACTATTTTTTCTTCTTTTATATTGATTATATTTTTATTTTGATTATATTTTATATTCTACAGGTGTCGTTAGGAAAACATTTGTATTGTATGTAGAATCTACAGCCCAATCATGAATATTGCAACGGAATTTCTTTCTCAAGAAAAAATTTTCTTAAAAAAAGATTCCTTCAATTGTTAGTTTCCTGGTAACAAAATAATAAAAAGGTGGCATCATCATAAGTTGAATGGAGCTGTTTTGTTTATTTGCATGTTATTTTTTTTGTATTTCATAATATATTCTTTCTCCCCCGAATTTTTTCAATTTCCTCAGTCAATAGAAAGGGGAAAAAATTTTCAATTGGAGAAAAGGTAAAAGTGAAAAAAATTGCACGGAATTTTGTTTAAAATTGGACTGATATTCTCTCAAATATTTAAAAAAATCTTTATAAATACCTCTTTTCATTTATTTTGTACTGTCTGTAAGTCGTTAAATTACCTGAAAGAAAAAGATTAATCAATTAATATTATACTATAGGAGTTTTTGTAAAAAATTTTGTATAGCAAAAAGATAATAAGAGTTTCTTTTGAAACAGTTATTAATAGCACTGTTCAATAACTTTCCTAGCTTTTACTAACAACGGAAAATAAAGTAAAAATTTAGAAATAAGCACTGAATTGTGTAGAAAATCATACATTTAATATTCAGATACTGATTCGATTTACTACTTTTTATACCCTCACCACAAGTAGAACAGGTGTATATACATTTGTAATTTCGCTTCTAATTTCTATAATATTGTTTTCTGATTCCATAAAATACATACATTCGTGATCCTTTTACAAAGGGGAACCGATTTACCGATGTTAGTCTAGTCGCCCACAATCGGGTTGAAATCAGACTTGCCACGACCTCAGATAGGCTACAGAAAATTTATGACCACTGTTCTATCTAAAATAGTTGCAAAAGGGCCTATAATTATGATTTTTTTGTTGGTTATTGTTGTTTTTTTATTATATTAAAAATCGAAATTTTTGATAAAAAAAATATATGTAAACATACTGTGGGTCATCGCCAGATATACATATAATACCAAATTATTTTCTAAGTAAGAGATATTCCAATCTCTATTTTTGGTTAAAAATTGTAATAAAACCAATTTTCAAACTTAAAATGTATACAGATGTATCTATGTAACCTAACATTTAATTGTGATATTTACTTATAGTTTATAGTACAACAGTCGTGCAATGTGCCTTTTAAATAATTTTTATTTATTTGCACATGACATTTGTATTTAACATTCATTCAACCCCTTCTCATTGTCAGACAATTGACAAATGAAAACAGTTTTGAGTTTCTTTTGAATTTTCCACCCACAGGTTAAACAATTCTTTCTTATTTTCTTTACTTTGTCTCATTTCATTAATAAAAGTATAATAATATATTTTGTTATAAGTTGAAGGCACGTTTACATTTCTTTATAGTTTATTTTTTGTAAACACCAAAATTATTGTTTTTTTAAAGTATGAAAGGAACACAATAACACGCACTATTAAATCAACATTTGTAATATAAAAAGAAAGCATGATATTGAAAAGAATGCATTTATTATTGTTAAGAAATATAAATAGTTAAAGCCACAATGGAAATGAGACCCACTTTATTTTTATAATAACATTTATATTTATTTATACCCGATGAATTCGTTTTTTTTAACATTTCATTCTTTGTCTATTACAACTTTTTTAATATAAATCAGAATTATTAAAAATCATTAATTCAATTCTGACATAAGGGACAAATGGAAAAAAATAAATTCCTTTCAGTTGAAGTGTTTTGCTGTACAACTTAATAAAATCAAAGTATTTATTTCCTTCGAGCAGAATAGGGCTCCATTAGAGTGAAGAAATCGTATTATATATTTTTATTGTAAAGTGTTCATTTTAGTCTAGTGCAAAAAATTCTTATGCTCTTAATTACTGCTCCATTTGAAAAAATAATTTGAAAAAATATGCGCTTCGAAAGAGCGTTAACGACAAACGTTTTAAGACAGTTGGCCAATTTACAAAAACTTATTTTCCAAAAGTCAGGATTTTTTTATATAGAGCGCAATATGCGATTTTGTTGCGAAACAAGAAGAAAGGTACAAGGTATTTAAAAAGATGGCGTCAAAGTCACGTAATTTTAAAACGAAAAATTCGGAAAACATTCTTAAGGAAAGGATCGCAATGTAAAATATTTATGAATATTAAAAAGGAATTCGGCAAGTGTGAGATGCATTCACACACAAAGATTATTTACAAAGTAGGGAAACCTATTATTATTTGTTGCTAAAAATTTAAATTACAATTTAAAACCACATACGTCATACTCCTAGTTTTTATTTTTTTTATACTTAGATCCGTTATTGTAAATTAGAAGTAGTGAAAGTTAATATTTTGTAAACGATACAATCATTTTTAGTTGGACTTGAATCAGAAAGATACCAATCAGCTTTACATCTGATGATTAATGTCATCATCTCTCACTCAATTTTAGTTTGAATTATAGCCGAAACTGAACTTAAACTATCAATAATTTCTAAAAACGTGTCTAAGTGTTATAACAGATATAAATAATGTGTATATTTTATGCGTCTGCCTATAAAGGTTTAAAGGGCATGCCCGCATTTTTAGAAAAAAGTATTACGATTATGATGATCCATTAATTTGGAATTTAATTTTCTTATTTTTTGTTGTTGAAGAGTCAGACAGGTACACAAATGGCCAGAGATTACCGCGATTTTATTTTCTTTTTAATCTTTTAAAGCAGCTATGTGTCACCGCGGTAAAAAAAACTTTTTTTTTTTAAATCTCCTAAGCGACCGGTAAACAATTTCATATTAAAGAAAGCTAATCATAGTTGAAGAAGTAAAGCCTAAATGTTTGCTTTGGTAAAAATGATTTATCTCCTTTACTTTTCTGTAAATTGGGAGAATCTTTAAGAGAAATTGTTTGGTGTTTTGATTAAATTACTTGTGTGTCATGAAAACAACAACAGCAAAACGACACAAAAAAAGACAAGCTTTAAATCAAAACGAATAAAATAGATACAAAATAAACGTATAGTTTTTTTCAACTTGTTAAAGAAGTAGCAGCACGTGGGTTTTTCAATTCCATTATTTTGTTGTTAATTCTTTTATTTGGCCTTTCATTCAATTTGTCAAAATTTAACACAACAAAAGAGCTTGTTCCTGCCTGGCATTGTAAATTATTCCATTGCACACAACAACAACAATATCAATATGAAAAGATACGAGAACAAACAAATCTTAAGCAGGGATAACTTGCGCTTGAGCCATAATGAAACAAAAATACTGTGTGCGGCCACCAACAATTACAAGAAAACACTTAAGTTTTTTTTTTTAAGTTTCCATCATCATAGAACTAGTAAAGTCTGTTCATATAGTTATTAATCCTACAATAATAGGAAAACAAAATAAAAAAATAATGTTTATAAGAAGTAGTTGGTGGTACACTTGAGAAACATTTAAGAAAATCATTTAAATGTTCATAAATAATATTAAAGCATCAAAAGGAATTTTATATTTATCCAATTGAAAAAATTACTTTGTAAACAACAAAACTGATTATAGATAATAAAAACTCTGTAATATATTTTTATTTACAGACATAAAATTTAATAATTTAAGACGATGGGTAAAAATATAAAAAAATTTTAAGGTGTCTTAATAGCTTTGGCACTTTTTTAACCGACTTGAAAAAGGAAGGACGTTACCAATTCGTCTCAATGTTCCTTTTTTTAATCTCTGTGCCCGCAGAACTCAGTCATTTCTGAGCCGATTTTTAAAATTTGATAGATTATGCTTACAGATTGCTCTTGCTTTAAAAACAGTTCATAATCTTAAAAATCAAAGGGTGTCCCCAATTTTACGTGTATTATGAACTGTAAAGGGCATTTTATTAAAATTTAAAATGACTGCGTATTACTATTGCTCCCAATAACAAAAAGTTATACAAAAATAAATCTAAAAATTATAGGCTGTTCCCATAGGTGACGTAAATTGGCCTTTATGGGCCTATCTTTTGAACCGTTATAGACAAACACTTAAAAATTGTACAGAATGTCAATTACTATGAACGTTATAACAACAAGTATAAACATTTAATGTTATAAGTTAAAGGGTGTCCCAATAGTTAATGTAATTTGATATATGTGTCAAACTCTTAAATCGTTATAGATAGAAAGCTGAAATTTACAGGGAACCTGTATTGAAAACTCTGCTATACTAAAAAGTATAAAATTTGGATTTTGAAATTAAACGGTGTCCCAATAGTTGATTTAATTTGATGTATGTGGCCGAACTTTTGAACCGTTATAGACACAAAGCTGAAATTTAAAAAGGAATTTATTTGAATTTAGATATTAAATGGTGTTCCCATAAATGATGTAAATTGACTTATAAGGGCCTATCTTTTGAATCGTTATAGACAAATGCTTGCAAATGGGACAGAATGTCCATTTCTATAACCGCTGTAGTAAATTAAAGGGTGTCCCTATAGTTGATGTAATTTGATGTATGTGGCCGAACTTTTGAACCATTTTAGTCAGAAATCTGAAACTTAAAAGGGACTTGTATTGCTAAGCCCGCTGTATAAGCAAGTTTATAATTTGAACTTAGAAAGTAAAGGGTGTTCCCAAAGTTAATGTAATTTGATCTATATTGCCGTATCTATTGGACCGTTATGTACAAAAACTTGAAAATTGGACAGAATGTCGACTACTTTGTTGGGTATAATAAGAATTTTAAATATTGTAAATTATAAATTAGAGGGTTTCACAATAGTTAATCTAATCTGATGTTTATGGCCAAACTGTTGAAGTGTTATAGTCCGACGGTTGAAATTTGCAAAGAACAAGTGACAAAGTTACTGAAAACATAACCGAGTTTTTTAAAAATAATTTTTAAATAAGAATCTATAAAGATGACCAAAAGAAGTAGGCCGAAATATCGAATTAATAATTCATTTATTATTAAAAACTTAAACAAGATTTTTAATTTATTTATTAAGTGGACCTTAAGCTGAAAATTAACTATTTATTAATTTACAAAGAACCTGATTGCTAAGTCTAACAGCAAGTAAATTAAATGGTGACCGGATGGCTGAATAAAGTTTGTAGATGGAATATAAGGGTATCCCAATATTTCATGTAATTTGTTGTATACTTTTAGTCATACTTTTGAACCGTTATAGATCGACAGATGATATCTGTTTTGAAGTCGGTTTCTTTTGCAAGAATTATTCTGAAATTATTTTTTTAAGATTTTTTTTTTTGCAAATCGAATGCTATTCACCAAATAAACCGATTACTAATTAATTTTATAAGAAATAAACAATTAAGTTAAATCTTTCAATTAACAGATTTTAAAATCTGAATTCTATTAAATGTTTATTTTTTTTAGTAACAAGACTACAAAATCTCTTCCACACTTTGTTAAACATCTCTCTTCAAAAAGGCACTATAAACTTTTTGAAAATAAAATCATATAAAATCTCATTAAACTTCTATGACAGACATAATTATTGTTTATTATTGTGACAATTATTTTTTAAATGTATGTATGTCATGACAAAGTCTTTTTATTTCGTTTATACCCACATATTAAAAAAAAATTTTTCTCATACACTGGGAGAACTCATCTAAGCACATTACGAGCAACAATACTGTGGCTTCAGATAATAAACAAATACTGTAATTGACAATTTCAAATGATAATTAAAAACATTGACTTTGTGTGTATGTAAGTGACATTGACAATAGTTGTTTTTAAAAATGTTTATATTCTTAATTTTTGTTTGTTTATTTTAATTTTAATTTTCTATTGCGTGATAATTACTAAGAGTTTGTAAGTATTATTTAAGTGTGTGAAACTTTGTTAATATTTCTTGTTTATTATCATAAGTTATAGTTTTTCATTTTGTAAAGATGTACGTAATATTAAAATTTAGTTCGTAATACAAATATGTAGATATTTTTTGTCAAATGGTATTTAATTCGAAAAGCTTAATATTTTCCAAAACGAGTGTTTAAAAAAGACTTTTTTATGTTTTCGCGAACTACAGTACTGTTCGAAACCTAAGCAACTTTTCCCCAGTAAATACTCATGGTCGTATATGTTCTCTTTAAATAGATTAATACAAATTTTCCCTTTTATTTATTAATATATATATAGTCTACATACTAATAATAACAACAAAAAATACATTTTATGTCTTTGGAAGAAATTATAAAACAAAAACAAAATTAACTTAAAAATTCGCTGTTCGAAACCTAAGCAACTTTTACATTGTTGCATTTGTTGCGAAATATTAACTAAAACAACAACAAAAATTTTGAACAAAAATTTTATGATTGCTATTATGATTGCTATTAAAAAAACTAATTTTGGTTGATTTAATGCATTTAAGTAGTACCAATTATTTAGTAGTGCAACTATGATGCGAACACGTTATGGATCAGCTTTTAAGCTAAAGATTATTGAACTTTTTAATAACGGTAAATTCCAAATTGCTATAGCAAACCAATTGAATATTAACAAATCAATAGTTTCCCGGCTTATAAAATAGTATAAAGCTACTCGGAAAGTAGAGGAAGCCAATAGCGGTGGGCGACCTCGAAAAACTTCTGAGCGAACAGACCAGAAAATTTTCCGTCTAGTTAAAAAAAATCCATTTATTTTGTCGAAAGACATAGTGAATGAGCTTGAACTTCAGATTAGTTCTTCCACAGTAAGAAAACGTTTATTGGAACAAAACTTAAGGAGCTTCATGCCATCTAAGAAGGCTATGCTGACTAAGAAGCATTTAAAAAAGAGGTTTGTTTGATTGATTGCAACGTAGTCTCTGATTTTCTCAGCTTTTTGGTTGTTTTAGGTTGGATTTTGCTAGAGCACATATGGATTGGACTATATCCAAATGGAGAACTGTTTTGTTTAGTGATGAATCTAAATTTAACTTACTAAATTCAGATGGAGTTTGCCACGTAAGAAGAACAACAGGAAATCGGCTACATCCTCGGTACTCAAAAGCCACAATAAAGCATGGGGGTTGAAATGTGATGGTTTGGACTTGTTTTTCGGCCAGTGGTGTTGGTCCCTTTGTAGAAATTCAAACAAAAATGGACCGTTTTGTTTACAGAGACATTTTAGCAACTCACATGCTTAACTATGCTGAGTGGAAAATGCCACTTCGATGGGTGTTTCAACATGACAACGAGCCAAAAGACTCATCGAAGTTAGTCAAAGATTGGTTATCAGCTAATGGGGTTCAAGTTTTGGATTGGCCACCTCAATCGCCAGACTTGAATCCTTGAATAGAGAACCTCTTTGGATATTTTAAAACGGAGAGTTGGAACTCGACGCTTTAAAAATAAACTCGAGTTGATGAACTGCCTAAAATCAGAGTGGGAAGCTATACCAACATCTATTCTATCGAATCTTATTGAATTTATGCCCAAAAGATGCGCTGAGGCCGTAAGAAACTTAGGTTTTGAACAGCGATGTTTGCTCGCTTCGATGTTTGCTCGCCTGTCACCGTAATTGGTAAAATCCTAAAGTTCTTTACACCAGCTGAATTTCTATAGCTGCTATAGCAACAAACACTAAAAATTAAAGGGTGCTTCGAAAGTGTCGTATTATTTATAAGCATATTGTTAATTTTTGAACTGAGATAGACAGACAAGACGTGACGAGATTTGCAAATGTACTATTATTATACATTAAATTATGTAGCCAACTTCGCTACCTAAGAGACTGTTAAAAGCGGTGACGCTGAGCTAAAGTTTTCTTTATGGCTTTTGTGTGAGCATGAGAATTGCTCGCAGATAGATAAGTTTATGCCCTGAATTATAATTGGCTGTAAGACAAAAATTTGTAGCGTACGGTTTGTTACGATCGATAATAAATTTTATCCAGTATAAAAACATCTGAAGAATATTTTTAACGTGATGGATTGTACGAGAGAGTAAAAAAAAACATATGACACCTCTCTAAATTCACAGAAATTCACATTCGTTCCTCAAAATCTCTCGTGTTTTGTCCGTTTTTGTTTGATATATTATACCCTCCGAATGGAATATAATGTTTTTATTATTTTTTTTCGGGCACTTCTCTATTTGGAATACATAATCCGCTCTAAGGACGTAGAAATATACAGTACGGTGCCATGAAAACACCCAGCGCATACTTAGTTTTTTGATTTGAGCAGAAGCTTTCATTAGCCTTTAAACTTTATTTTTTTAAATATATGGAGTTTGAAATTTTAACGGACGTTCAAATATTTTACTGCAATTCCGGATTTTCCGAATTTCATATTAAATTCATTGCGATGCTCTCTTAATATATTCGAGCGATTTTTTTGTGTAAAAAGCAGTTTGCTTGAAGCAAAATTTTTAAGTTTAGCACTTTAAGAGCTTGTATGTTAAAGGTTATCAGCCGAATATACATATAATCATTATTCATACCTTTACACTAAACAAGTTTTTTTTATGTTGCATAATACCCTTCATAACGGTATCGTAAATAATTACTACTTTGCTGAATTTGGTTTTTTTACAGCATAAAATTTGTTTCAACATAATAAATAGAAAGCTTGCAAAATAACTATCGTAAAATAAAAAAGTTGTTAAAGAAGCATGTAGCAGTTGTCATGATGAAAATATTTTTTTGCTGTTACCAGGAAAACAATAAATTATAAAATGTTAATTAAATGAAACAACTTTTAACAGACTATAGCCTGTAAATAAAAAAATTATTATTAAAATGACAGGATTTGTATACAAAAAACATTTTTTTTAGTAAACCACGGGAATATTAGACTAAATTAATTAAACTTTGAAAATCTTTTGCTAATATTCAGACTTAATTATTAAAACAACCAATGTTGATTATTGAAAGTGTAAGCATGCATCGATGGATATTTTTATACCCTTCACTATAAAAAGTAGAAAAAGGGTATATCTAAGTTTGTCACTCCGTGTGTAATTTTTACAATATCCATTTTCGACCCCATAAAGTATATTTATTCTGACTTCTTATGCATAGCAAAGTCGATTGAGTGATGTCCGTCTGCCCGTCCGCCATAGCTACCACCTTATAATTGATTTGCCAGCGTGAAGGACATATAAGATTCAGCATAGCCGAATATAGCAGACCTACTTGTTTTAATTAAGAACTATATTAAGGCATTCATTTTTAAACTCGAGCGAAAAAAAACGTTCAACTTCATTATCACTTTTCAAGCATCGATTTAGCTTTATTATTTTTGCGATATGGTAGATCTGATAATACCTAGCAAAAGATTTTTGAAAAGGTAATCGAGTGTGGAATTAACTGATTTTGGCGGAAGTACTTCCCAACTAGATTGCCAACTTAATGATTTTAACAAGGCATGAGACTGATAATCGATTACATTAATTATTGTAGGAAATAATGTTGATCATTAGTATGTATTTTATTCCTTTTTAACATAAAGAACTAATTCCATTACTACTTCCTTTTTTGGGAACTAATGTAATGTGTTTTGTAAGCGAGTAACAAAATATGGCAATCACAAAAGTAAGTCATTATATGGCAAATACTTTTTAAGGTAATGTCTAATTTTTTGCTGGGTAGGGTTAATTCTTGTTATAAATAGCTCGCCTTATTTAAACAAAATGTCAAATGATTTTTAGGGTTTTAATTACCCAGTCAATTAATAAACTGCATAAAGTGAAATGCTTTTTGCTCATAAAGACGGTGACTTTAAGAGGGAAAAACCCTTATTGTACAATATTATCAAGAGATCAAGAATTTATGAATATTTATTTAAGAAACATTGAATACTATTAACTGGGAAATTTAGAATTTAAATTGATACAAAACAAAAATTATTAAACTGTGTTTAACTTTTTTGTACTATTCACCACAGGTTGAATAGGGTATATTTCAGTTTGCCATTCCGTTTCTACTTTTTGCAATATCCATTCCCGACCCCATAAAGTATACATGGTGAAGTCGTTTAATCGATGCCCATTTGTCCTTCTGTCCGTCTAACCGTCCGTGTTCGTCAACTTTTCCAAGGCACTAGATGAGCTAGATAAAATTTAAATATGCCAATTGATCAGACATAGTTTCGAAAATTGTGCAGCTAAAAATGAGCATGATCGACCCATGTCCTTCGAGGCAGCGGAAAAAAACACCACGTTTGCCTCTTATTTTTTTCATATATTTTTTTTTTCAACTTTGTATGTTTGTATTGCTGCAGGTGGTGCGTTTACTACTCACCACAATGATACTAGGATCTGATACAGTTACTTTTTCATTTACTAAGCGGGGACAACAACCCTAAAACAAACTTTAAATTTTCGACGGGGTTTTTGAAAAGAAAAACTTAATGATAGGAAATAATTTCTTATGCCGATTTATATGTACATGTGTTTATATACTCGTGTATATGGTAAAGGGTATTTAAGAATCGCCATAGCCGAATATAGCACTCTTGCTTGTTTTGTATTAAAATTAATTCAATTTTTTGTTTGAATATCTTTTTAAAGAGTTTTTCATATTTATACTATTTAAACAAACTCTTAAGCCGTGCTTTCTTTTTAGTTTTTTGTGCAACAGATGAATGTGATGATGATGATGCCCTTTTTAACTTGAAATTCAATTTTCAAACATAAAGATTTAAAAATGACTGCATGAATGACTATTTCTTCAAAGTTTATAAATTTTTAAGGGCGACTTGAATGCATTTTTTTAATAATAATAGTCAAAATATTTATTTACACTTCATGCTTTTTTAATTTCATTTGTTGAAAGTAAAAACTTTTGAAAACAAATTAAAATATGTTTGCTTGGAAAATGCGAATGGATGTGGAAAGTACTGGAACAAATAGTTCTTTTTTTTATAATCTGTGTTGAATTGTAAACATTTCAATTCCCGTTGGGTGCATTTAATTAAAATTTTTATTTTCTGACACCATTAACTTTCATTTTTGGTGGTTTTTGTTACAGCTATGAACAACATATTTTAAGCCTACGATTTCATTCATCCATACAGACCTTCGTATTAATTCATTGATACGAGTACTTATGGGGCGTGTATGTATTGGAGTATCTGTGTGTGTAACTTTGTATTGCAGACTGTATTGTTATCGACGAGAAGTAGTTTAGTACTAGTACTAGATCATCTTAAATTATTCGGTTTGTTCAATTATTTCTTTTTAAATAGAGTGTATGTGTGTGGCTGTGTTTTTCTTTTCTTACCACACATTTTCTTTTTATTTTTTTTATATTAAAAATCGATAGTGCTGCAATTGTGGCGACCTATTTTTTGATTATTTTATTTTTGTATAAGAGTAAGTGTAAGTTTTTTTTCAAGCTGATGAAATATGTAGCGTTTCGGATCGTTTAAGTTGCCATAACGTAAAAGTAAGCAAAATGTATTATAATTACAATTATTATACATATGTACATCAGTATATGCACTGTATGTAAATGAATTTTATTTTGTTATAGATGTTTGTTATGCCTTAGGTTTTTATAAAGATGTTTTTATAGCTCAAATTGTTCGAGAAAGGGTGACCAAAATTTATTTCCTGACCGGAGCATTTGAAAAAAAAAAAAAAAACAATTTGCCGGACGAAATTCGAATTTAGAAAGTAAACTCAACTCTTATGTAAATAAATATGAATACAATTTTAAAAGTACTATTTCTATTTAAAACGCGGTTAACTTTAATTGCTGGTTTTTGTATACCAGACAAACAATCCGTCTAAAAAATTTTTACACAAACCGGGTGCTTTTCATCGAAAATTTCTAGGCGACTTTATCGAGCAATTTCTCTAGTCTCTTTGCCCATTTCGTTTTTTATTTATTTTCAAATTGTATTTTTTTTATCGTTGTGGCACTCACTGCTTATATTAGACGCTGTTAAACTTTCTAGCTTATGCATCCATGATAACTTTTAAAACGCGAATAGTTTCAATGCTTGGCGTCAAATAAAAATACAAATTTTAAAGCAGGGTGTAAAGAGAAGCGAACCAGTAATTATGGAATTAAAAATTTCTTGCAATGAAATGTTATAATATACATAGTTTTTTAAGACCTCAGAGTTCGTAAATTTGTGTTTCATAAAAAATAATTATATTTTATTCAATTGTAATTAGCATACTTTTCATTACAATTGAAAAATTTATAATAATTATAATTATTTGAAATAATGATAATGAAAAAAATTTAACTACCATTTAATGTTAATGACTTAATTTTAATTTTAATTGTTTTTATTAATGGTAATGAAATTACAATTGAAAAAAAATAATTGTGTTTATGAAAGCTAAATTTTTGAGCGCAGAAACTTAAAAAACTATGCATAAAATAAACAAATCTTAACACTCTTGTGGATAGATCTTTATTTGAAAATTTTAATAATTTATAATAATTATAATAGTCATAAGCATTATTTATCATTCAATGAAAATGAAATCGTCAATTAATTAATTGCTCCCATATATGGTACTTAGCATACATGGGAATAATTAATTAATTAGACTAATTATTTGACGATTTCATTAGCATTAAATGATAAATAATGCTAATGATTTCTTAGTATTATTATTATTTTTACTAATGGTAATGATTTTTAATGAAAAGATTTCATTTATAATTAGTTAAAAAACAAAATCATTATCATTAATGAATATATCGCTTGTCTTTGTACTCGTACACTAAATACACATGGCATTAAGGTAAAAAAATTGGTGAAATATTTATGTTTTAACTTTCTCAAGACAAATGAGATACTATTGGGACCT
Organism: Gymnosoma rotundatum; assembly: GCA_916610165.2. Lineage (NCBI taxonomy): Eukaryota > Metazoa > Arthropoda > Insecta > Diptera > Tachinidae > Gymnosoma > Gymnosoma rotundatum. The sequence continues at coordinate 101,968,206 of OU744340.1, forward strand.
ATTTTTGTTTTCTTGTAAATTATAAGAGCTGCTTTAGATCTCAGACATCAAGTTTTACATCTATCTAACTTAAAAATTATAAATTATTAAAATTATCAAATATAATTATATTTTAATATATTTATCAAGCACAAGGGCTTTATAAAATTTATTTTTTGTTTCAATATTTCGCTACTCCTTTGTGTAAAATCATCAGGAAAAATAAATATTTATTTGAACATAAAATAAAACAACAATAAAAAATAAAATAAAAATACAAAATTTTGTCAAACTAACATAAAACAAAAATAATTTTGTCATATAAAAAATTTTTAAAACAAATATAAAGTACAAAATAATGACCAGCAATTCAAGTTTTTAATTAAAGACACGGGAATATTTTTTTAAAATTTAATTTTCACAAAAAACTTCGTGCTATTTTTTATTTAATTATCCCGATTAAATTAATTACCGATATTGATTATTGAGGGTCAAAGCACATCTGACAAACATTTTAAATAAACTAGTTTTTATTTTTTTTTTTTCGTTCCTATATATACTTACAAATCTCGTTATCATTTCCGCTTGATAAATAAATTAAAATATTAAATAAAAGGTCAAATAAAACTCTATATTAATATTTTCAAATATAGATCTATCGACAAGAGTGTTATGATTTATTTATTTTATGCATAGTTTTTTTAAGTTTCAGCGATCAAAAGTATGTGTTTCATAGAAAATATTATTTTTTATTCAATTGTAATTAGTAATGAAACGATTTCATTGAAATTTCATTACCATTATTAAAACCATTATAATTAAAATAAAATCATTATCATTAAACGGTAGTTAAATTTTTTTTCATTGGCATTGTTTAAAATAATGACAATGGTAATGAAAAAATCCGAAGTATGGTAATTAGTAATTAAATGATTTCAAAAAAATTTTACAATTTTTTTTTTTAAGTAAAAACAATAACAATTAAAACAAAACATTGTCATTTAAAGATCTAAAATTGTTTAGCATTTTATTAATTTTAAATATTACCAATTAAATTGCAATGGCAATGAAAAAATCTTAAGTGGAATTAAATTTTTTAGATTCTTGTTTATAATTAAATCTTAATGCTTGTATTTGATAATTTTTGGAGATAAGTAAAGAAAAAGCTTTATTAATATAGAAAAAAAAAATACTTTAAACATAACTCATACACTATTTATTGTATGATAAAAAAGAAGAAAGTTTTTTTTTAAAAATAGTAATTTTCATTTTGATTTATTAATAATCTTCTGTATTACTTAAATGATGAAAAAATCTGGTCCCCCTACTTTCAATCTAGAATATGTTTAATCTAATAGAGATTTAACTAATGGGTCCCCTTTAATTTTATTTTCTAGCAATTCATTTCCTTTTTGTTGCTGTGTTGTATTTTCCAAATGAGCAATATAAAAATTAATGACTAAATGAATGTGAATAAATGTAAATCAGATGCTCATTTCGTTGGTAAAACGTATATGAAATATATTTTACATTCTTACTCATATTTGGGCTGTTAAATCAAGCCACCGTAAATGAACAACACTAAACTAAACTACACTACACTTGACTACACTTTTTTTGTGTGTCGTTTGTGTATTTGAATATGAGTAAGAAAGGGGAGTATGTAAAGTACTTTCTTGCAACATTAGGTTGCAGCAGTTGTTTATGAAAAAGCAATATAGTTTTGATTACTTCTTGCACTACTGCTGCTGTTATTATTGCTTTGACTGTGGCTGTAGCTGTGGCTGTGGCTGTATTGTTTGCTGTCACCATTGACCCGTAATATATGGGGGTTTCTATGCCGGATTCAGTTTCTCTCACAGTCTTATGCATAAACTTTTTATAAATTTAACCACACTTTAGATGCAGTGATTTGGTTTTGTTTTCTCTATAAAGACATATAAATATATACACACGTATGTATTTATGTTGTTACTGTTGATGCAGGCATTATTGCAGTTCAATATGTTAAATTCATTTTTGGCTTTTCTGTGTTGTTTGTCTTGTTACTAAATTAATAAATAATCAAGATAGTCATTTGATATACGGCTCTTTTACAGAATGACCGCAGTTCCATAATTCATTTTCATTTAAATTGTGGATTTTTTCTTCTTCTGCATTTCATCTAAAATCGTTTTTCGTAAAATGTCTTGTACATTTGACTTTTATTATTATTATTTTTTTATACTCAAATGCTGTTGATAATTGTATCAAGATTTTGGTAATTAATGTCTTTTTTTTGGGGTGTTTTGATAATTAAAGCTATAAATTTTCAACAATTTATTTATGATCATATATTGAAAATATCTTAAAATTTATTTTGTGGTTGTAGGTTTATCATAAAATTGGCATCTTTTTTTTTTTCTTTCGTTAACATTTTGTTGAAATGTAACCCTTTTATGAAACTAATTTATGGTTGTAGCGATTTTTTTATTTTGGCTGTTTGCTTTTGAACTTTTAATTATAACTAAATTATTATTTGGCATCTGTCTAAAAGCCAAAAAAGGTAGTCTAAAAGCCAAAGAATATAGTTTTTGCATGAAAGTGCACTAAATTATTTTATGTATTACTAAAAACCATCTGTCATTTAATTTTATTTTGGTAAACGGAATTTGCAAATGGGTTTCTAATATAAAAGCGAAATTCTAAAAATGCATATTTACCAAAAAAAAAAAAAAAAAAGAAAAAAAATATTTTTTGAACTATAGTCATTAAAAATGATATGAATTCTTTAAGGCCTTGAGCTATTGAATGTTTGAAAGCAAATGCCTATTTTAAATACATATGTATTTTAGGTTAAGGCAAAAAAATTAAAATAACTTTTTTATAATGGAATTTTATATATTTTTTTTTTTTAATTTTTATTACTAAGTTTTAGTTTGCAAGCTTTTACAGGCTTAATAAAATTTAATTTGTTTTATTATACAACTGTTTAGCCTCTTTAGTTTAAAAGATAATTAATTTTTATGCCTTTGGCTCTTTTAATAAAATTATAATACATTAAAAGTTTTTTTGTGATTGAAAGTGTGAAAATTTAATTACAAAAATTATAAAATTAATTTTATCAGCCGAATCAAAATCGGTTTATTTATCAAAAATTCTGATGAATTAATAAAATGGATGAAGAGAGATCAAATAATGCGGCGATAATGCTTTAAAATTGGAAAATCTGATTTTGAGAGTGAAATTATTGTATTGAGAGTGAAGTATTGTAATATTGTACGTGGTTCATATACGTCAATTTATTTTGTAACAATTCTGATTTGTGTGGGAGAGAAAGAAAATAAATAAAATGAAGTTTTTCAAAATATCAAATTTGTGATGTGTGAAGGCGGTGTTATTAAAAAGTAATGAACATTTAGTTTAGTTTAGCTTTTTTATCTATATTTTTAGGTCTAAAGAGTGGGTTTTATTAAACAAAATACATTAGAAACAACGCAAACATTCTTGTTTAACTACATTTTTTAACGGTGAAGCTATACGCTGGGAAATGTCACTCGTGGCACCCTGATTTAGGTTGGTATATACGTAGATAAAGTGTTTAATACACTATTTCTTCCAAATGCGACAAATATTTACCAGAGATTTTTAAATTAATTAATTAATCAAATTTTTACATTTGAAAGCATTTTACTTTAAATAATTTATCAAGAAAAATAAAGGATATAATTTAAAGGGGCTTAAAGCATTAGAGAAGTAAGTTACATTGAAAATGTTCACTTATAACGAGGGGTCGCCATCCAGAGAGTGTGCTTTAATGGATTGGTAATTTTGCACCGGAAAAATTTCTGCGTCACAATTGTAATAATTAATAACATTAGATTTTTGTGTATATGTATTGTCTTACATTAGAGAGCACAAAACATTTAATATTTAATGACTGAGTTATTTATTAGCTAAAACATTGTTGAGATTTTTTTCTGTGGTTGTATTGTGTACGTGAGTCCGTAAGGAATTGTTTGGCGATCATGGCTTATAGCTAATGTGCTCTAAGCCCCTTTTTTATAATTCTACGGTCAATTAAGTTTAACGTGACTTACTGTTATTTATTTATTTATTTTTCAAGTTCATAAAATTTATTTTCCTTTTAAATAAAGTTGGTTTAGGTTGAGTGAGCTACGGACCGCATGGAAGCCAATGAAATCAATATGATTTTCTGTAAAAAGTTCCAATAGTACCCTGTAATGGTGCCAATTAGAAACTCTTTTCGAAAACCTAGAGTAATTGTTGTGGTTCTCAGACACCATCTATATGCTGTTTTTAGGCGCTATTTATAGTAAAATACACCGTTAATTTGGTAAAAGAAATATTTTTTTAATTGCCTGCTGTTATTAAGGGCCATCCTGACACACGCCCTATAAAAATCTGAAATGTTTCCTAACTTAAACATGTAAAAAAACGTGTGTTTTAAGTTTTAAATATTTTAATTTTTTTGCAATGGAAGCAATTCAACAAAAAAAAATATTTCCAAAGTGAAACCAAAAAGGAAGGATCCAAAAAAATAAACTTAAATGGGCATATTTTAACCGACTTCATAAAGAAGAAGGCTCTGCTTTCAGTTTTGTGTTGAAGTGTTTGTTAAGGATGCGAAATAATTGACTTCTTGCAAAAAGATAAAACGAAGATTGCATAGTGTTATTGGTTATTACTGAGAAAGAATAGCCTTGATGAACAGAAAGAAGTAGTTGGTTTAGTTTTTTTATTGTACAGTTTCTATGGAAAAAACTTAACATTTCAATACTTCGCTGCGATCGATAGATTGATTTTTTTTAATATAGTTTTCAAATGTTGGTTTTAGATTAAAATATCAATAGAGTCTTTCAACAATAATTGACAGAAACTAACACTATAAAATATACATACTTATAAGATTATTGCCCAAGAAAGGGTAAATTTAAATTTTTTTCAACTGAAACTATCAAATTGCAATATTTTTCTGTTCACTTCTGCTTTAATATTAATCACAAAAATTAGATTTTTTTTAACAATATTGGTATAAATCACTGACAACAATGAAATAAAAACAATAACTATTAATTATCTACAAATCTCTTTTTTTATACACTTTTGCGTATTACAAGAAAATAATAAAAAAAGAAAGATTAAATTGTTAATACAAGTCAAACATTAGTTTAAAGTAACACATGAAGCTTCCAAAGAAATGTAGATATGGCGACGCCTACAAATGCATACAAACAGCTTTCAATCAAATGATAACTTGAGTTTAAGGCGACTTACAAAAGTACCTATAGGATTTCAAAATATTAATACCTTGACAAAATAAAATTATTTGTTTCTTAATCTTCGTCAAAACTGCAAAGGTTCGGATATCTCTCGAAATATTTTTTATTAGCTTCCGTTTGGATATTTATCGCATTTTTCTGTTTTTAGTATACTAAAATGTCAGTAATATTCATTTTCGCTATGGATCAAAATGTTCAACTGTAGTTTATATTAAGAAGTAGAGTGCCATTGGTTTAAACACCCTCACTTTGGTTCATTCTATTGTGGTTCTTCTTAGAGGAACATTTCAACTCCTATTCTATACAATATAAATCTGGAAACTTCAAAACAGAATTTATCTGTCTGTCTGTAACGGTTCAAAAGTATAGCCAAATACATCAAATTATATTAACTATTGGGACACCTCTTAACTATATACTTGCTATAGCAGACTACTGGGACACCCTTTAATTTATAGTCTAAAGTATTTATACTTTTTAGTATACAAAGCAAAGCAGTGACATTTGGTCTAATTTTCAAGTGCTTATATATAAAGGTTTAAAACGGCCATATAAGTCAAATTACAGTCATTTTGGGAACACCCTTTAATTTCTACTTTCAAACTTTAAACATGTCGTTATAGCGGACTTATCAATACAGATTTTTTGTAAATCTTAAGCGTCTATCTACAAATGTTAACAAGTATGGCCATTTACATTAAATTACTATTAGGGCACCCTTTAATTTGTAATTTGCAATATTAACACTTGTTACTACATCGGTAATAGCAATCGAAATTCTTTCTAATTTGCAAGCATTTGTCTATAACGGTTCATATAGACCAATTTTTAATCAATTATGGAATCACCCTTTAATTTTTTGATTTATTTTTATATTACTTTACTTTATATTACTATACTGCAATAGAAAATTCGTACACCCAAAAACTATTAGTTATATTTATAATAATTTAAAAATTTTTGCATATTTATTAAAAAATATCTGAAACTGTTGAAAATCTGTAGAGAATGTTTTGATAACCACAACTGCTTGTCGTAGAGTATACAAAACATGATTAATTATCGGGAATAGAGATTAAAAAGACAGAAAAACTATAAACATGAAAAATAATTGAAATATATAAAAACAACTTAAAAAAAACTGTAGGCGTTTAAAGTTGATCTATAGAAAGATTTTTTCATGACACTTACCAATGATCATGAATATCATATTTAAACTTGACATTAAAAAAAAATAAATAAACAAAAACTCCAAAAACTAAACACACACATATTTAAAAAAAACATTTGTCATAAAAATTATTCAAATGTTGATTTATTTATGGGGAGTTTAATAAACATTTACAAAATATTTAATTTTTGTGTCTTATGCTGTTATTTTTTATTGCTGTATTTATATTTTAATATTGCATTCATTCATTTATTTAATCGTTTTAATATTTTGTTTAGTTTAGTGTACTAAACATCTGTCCTAAATCAATATTTGTTGTAAATGTCATGTCTCGTTGAAATATTTCAAAGAGATAAACAACAGTCTACAAACATTCAACAAACAATTTAGTTTAACAATGTCATAATGTGTTTAAAGACAGGAAAAATGGTATTTAAACAATGAGTTTAAGGGAGTTTTTTTTCTCTTTAGTCTCTAATAAAAGCAATACCTGTTGTTTTACTATTCTTATTTTGAATTTTTCAAATTCTCTGTCAACAATAAAGTTAAATATTATAAAAGTTTAGCTCAGTAGTGCTCATGACCTGTTTAAAAACTTGAAACAAATGTGTAAAATTGTTTACTTCTTTTGTAAATTGTTTCAAAAGTTTTTGTTTTTTTTTCTGTTCTATTTTTTTTTTCTAATTTTTCTTTGTTGAATTGTTAAGAAAAACAAAAACTTTCAATGAAAAAAACTTCCTGTTTAGTTCCGAAAAAAATTACAATGCTAAAAACAATGTATGTTGAAAAAATTAAGGGAATTCACTTTAATATGTAATTTTTGTACACAAAAACATAGGAATTTTTTTTGCACTAACTATTACTGAATAATAGAGAAAAAGGTTATTGAAAACTGAGATGGTTGTTTTTACATCATACATACTTTATTGATTTAGGTGCCGGCAACTACCCACTTTACATATAAAATAATTCTTGTAAAAAAAACCGACTTTAAAACAGATGTCATCCGTCTGCCTATAACAGCTCAAGTGTATGGCCACATAAATTAGGTTACATTAACTATTGGGACACACTTATGTCTCCAAACTTTATACTTTTTCAACTGTTCAATAGTTTGGCAATATATATCAAATTGCATCAGATTATATCAACTATTTAATTTATAATATAACTTTTTTTATACTTCTTATTATACCAAATAAAGTAGTAGACATTCTGTCTAAAACTAAGGTGTTTGTATACAACGGTTCAAATTTTTACGGCCATATAGAACTAATTACATTAATTTTGGGAACACCCTTTAATTTCTAAATTCAAATTATAAGCTTCTTGTTATAGCGGACTTAGCAAAAAATGTCCCTTGTCAATTTCAGCTGTCTGTCGATAACGGTTCAAAAGTCCGGCCACATACACCATATTATATCAACTATTGGGACACCCGTTTATTTCCAAGTCCAAATTTTATACTTGTTGTTATAGAGGAGTTAGTAATACAGGTTCTTTGTAAATTAAATGAACTATTGGTGCGTCCTTTAATTTATAATTTTAAATATTATCAGTTGTTACTATAACGGCCATAGCAAGCGACATTGCGTCAAATTTACACACGTTTGGCTATAACGGTTCAATAAATAAATCTACAGTAATTATGGGACACCCTTTAATTTCAATTTATATTCAAATTATAAACTGGTTGATATAGCGGACGTAGAAATACAGGTCCTTTTAAGTTTCAGCGTTCTGTCTATAACGGTTCAAAAGTACGGCCACACACTTGAAATTACATCAACTATTGAAACACTCTTTAACTTCCGTATCCAAATTTTATACTTGTTGTTATAGCGGACTTAGCAATACACATTCGTTGTGCATTTCAAGCGTCTGCCCTTTACAATTCATAATACAAGTAAAAAATTTATATGTTGTATGGAGACACCCTTTAATTTTTAAGATTATGAACCATTTTTAAAACGGGACCAATCTGTAAGCATAGTCTATCATATTACCAAAAATTTTTAAAATCGGATCAGAAATGACTGAGTTCTGGAGGCACAAATATAAAAAAAGCAACGTTCAGCCGATTTGTATAACCTTCTTCTTTTTTGAAGTCAGTTAAAAATTTCTCAATGCTTTTTATGGTTTGGCAAAGTCTTTGCCAATTATTTTTGAAAGCCGTTTGTAACCTTGAGTTCTAACTTTGATTTGCGAAACATGTTCCACGTTCCTTTGAAAATAGAAATATAAAAAATACAAGTGATTGTTTTTGATTGATTTCACCTTTAAAACTGAAAAAGAAAAGAAAGGTAAGGCCCGAAAAAAATCGGGGAACTTTTCTGAAAGAAGTACTTTGACAATCGACCTTAAAATCCTTATTTTATTAAGTAAAACTGCTATATTCGGCTATGCCAAATCTTATATACCCTTCACCATATATCACCGTACAATCGTCATAAGAAATTCTTTTCTATCAATAAGTTTTTTTTTTGTTAAAAAAAAATGCGTCAAAAATTATAAGTTTTGCTTAGAGTTGTTGTCCTATCAACTTTCGTTTGTATTCATGCAGATGATTGTCTTTGCTATTTAGTATTTAGTAAACACAAACATCTGCCTTTTCTAACTTCCTAAAAATTTAGACAACTTCCCACAGGAATACAAACAAAAGTTAAAATAAAAGATATGGAAAAATTAGGGGCAAACGTGGTGTTTTGGCCGCTCCCTCGATGTACATGAACGAATATTGCTGATTTTCAATAGAAACATTTTTGAATCTATGTCTGATTGATTGGCGTATTTAAATCTGTTTATCTCATCAAGTGCCTCTGCAAAGTTGATTATAACACGAACAGACATCGTTCAATCGACTTCGTTATGTATAAAAACTCAAAAGATATGTACCTTAAGGGGTCGGAAATAGATATTCGCGAAATTACAAACGGAATGACAAACTGAGATATACCCTTTTTTTATCTGTATTAAAGAATATAAAAAGGTTTTAAGTTTTCTTCTAATAGTGAATACCATTGTTAAATTTGCGTTTAAGAGGGAAGTTTTGTCGTCATTTAAGTTTTTGCTTTATTTTTTTGCCTTGAATCTTTGTTAAGCATTAAAATAGAGATTTTGGAATCGTAAAAACAGACTGGCAGTCACAAATAAAAAAGTATTTATTTAAGTGCATATGTATTTCAGTAGAGCTGAATAAAATAAGCATGTGGTGTTTGCGCCAATAACTGGCACATTATGGCAAGCACTCTAGAAAACTACTTTCAACACGCACTTTTTTTTTATAAAATGCAAACAAAGAGGAAATAATGAGAAAAAGAAAACAATCTATATGAAGAAGTTGAAAAATAAATAAAAAGAGAAATAAAAACTAAACTTCTTTGCATATAAAGGTGTTACATTTGTAATAACGAACCGAAAAAGAAAAAGTCATGATAAGTACATTGTTGCTAAGGCTTTTGTTGTTGGGTAGTTTTTTTAATTTATAAGAACATTACGTTCTTTAGCTGATTTGTTTACTCGTACTCAGCGATTATTACATTCATTTGTTTATTTAAGTTTCATTCTTTAACAAGCGACCCCAAACGAATAATCGACAATAATTCCACCGAACAAGGACAGACAAATAATCAGACAGATAGTCTGAACAGTCTGTTTGTCTTTCTTTTTAAACAGAGAGACCACTTGAGTGCCAAATACTAAATGCAACCATATTTTTTATTGGTTGTTGTTGATTCTTTTCATAACGCAAATCCCTAGAGGAAGTTTCATTTTACTCTGGCAAGAAAGTTATGAATTATTTAAACAAAAAATAAAAACAATATTAAAACCTGTAAAATCTTGATAAATACCGAAGCTCTACATAACACTTTTCAAGCAGAAATTAAAAGAGAAATTTAAAAACGACTATTTGTAGTTTTAGTCGTCTTCCACCCACAAAAATAAAATTATTTTTTTCTACAACAGTAAAATTAAGTAAAATAAGATTTTTTTAAACAATAATTTAAACATTAAAATTACATTTCATTTCTTTGTAACGGGTGCTTCAAAATTAACAAAAATTATTTTCAGAAGCCTGAAACATAGAGTAGAAAATTGTTATGTAGTGTATTTTTAAAAATAAAAAATAAATTAAAAATGTGTTTTGGGGTAATTTTTGAACATTCCTGTCCGTATGTAAGGAATAACAAGAACAATGTTGGCCTTCAAGGCTTTATTGTTGCTGGTTTATTAATTTAAAACAGTTACTTCACGTGCCTCCACTGCAAATAATCGAAAGGTGTCACATCGCCGTGCGTGCCCTAAGTTGACGGTGGTCTTAACACTGAGTGAAAAACAATATGTCGACTAGCGCCCTTCACTAGGGTAGCCAACTAGTTTTAAAATATAAGAACATGGCTGTCGGGATCATTAACTACCTCATCTGTTGAGAGTGCAACAGAATACTTTGGAATATTCCGCACCATTCCTGCAGACATAGACATTAACCACAGCCACCATGTGTACACCGAAGCGACCTCATTAATAACCGGCTACAGAGATGGGCGGATCTCTGTATAGGCTACCGGTTCGCGTGGTGCCAGTATAGCTTAAAGCACTGGTCAGTCCTCCGACAAGAGTCCAGATTTGGTGACTGCACATCGGGGGTCTGGTACCCCCTATGTGACCTTCTCAAAATCAACATATTGCCGAATTTTGATTTCAATAAGTCGATGATTGCATTCGCAGTCATTGATAATGACGCTGTTACGTTCTGGCCTAATTTTTGAAGAAACAAAGTCCAGTGATGCCACTAGCGTGTAAATTGCATCAACTGGTGACTTTTTCTAGATGCAATGTAGTCTGTAGGGTCTGTTGTGAATTGTTTTCACTTCATATGCGGCAATTTTCGTTTTAAATATAGCCGAATCATCGAATATCCATTGGTGTTGATATCCAGTAGCAGTTATTGAAAATGAATTTATTTTTCATCAATCACGTGTGATTTTCCTGAACTTTAAGATTGACAAATTAATTAAAATAAAAATGGGGGGCTAAAATAGGTTGATTTCAACGATGATTTCAACAGTTTTAAAAAACAGTAAATTTTTTACGAAGTTATCATCATCACAATGGTGTTATTCAGTGAATTTTACAAAGATGTATTCATTATTTTTTATGCGAAAATTCTAGAAAATTAAAACTTAAATACACCTCTGCTATCAATGTCCTACATTTTGTTTGAAAGAGTTTTGCCGTTCATAAACAGCTGCTAGCGTTAATTTTGTGATACTCTTTATTAGACCAAAAACATTTGTTTACAAAAAACACCTAAACTATTGTTGTTATTGCTGCTTGCTACTGGTTTGCAACAGATTTTTTATCAATTAAAATATTTTTCACACTATGTTTCTTTTTTTTTTAATTATGTCTTGTTATTGTGTTTTTTTTGTTGCTTCTACTTTAGTAGTTTCAACAATCTACAAATTAACCAAACGAAACAATTTTTCATTTAAAACAAAAACGTAAAATGTTACAAAGCAAATTTTTTTTCGGTGTTGGTATTTCTGTATAATTTTTTTTTGTTTATAGTAGAAACGTGATGAATGACAAAACCCACATGCAACTGAGGTGTAATTTACACCATTAAAAAAAAGACGTAACGAAAAAACTTAAAAGTACAAATGAACCCAAATGTGTAGCGAAAGAGAAACAATTTTATTTGTAGGTGCCTCTTAATTAAGAAGTAGTTTCGTGTAATTCGTTACAAAAATTTTAGTTTTACTTTACATTTCACAGTGGTTTGCTAATGATTTTTTTGGACAAAATTTGGTATCTCATGAACCACTATGGATGTCCGAATGAAATTTCACAGGGAAAAGCAGAGGTGTTTCTGAGTACAGCTGACAGCGGTCGGCCCTCTTTAGTAGTAGGAGGCTTCTGGGTAGGCCTCCACAGTTGGGTACCTTGGGCATATAATATTTTGGAAATTACATAAAAAGTTTTTTTTAAGTGATATGCTAAGATTTTTAAAATTTTATTAGACCTTGAAAATTCGCTTACAATTTTTTTTAAATTTTGGTCGACCTTCACTTAATATTTTTGGCGTGATATACACATTTGCTATAATCTTAAATAATGTTTAGAATTTAAAGTTTTGTTTTGATAACGATTTTCGTAAAAAAGTTAAAGCCTCTGAATTGGGAATATGTAAAAAATACAGTTTTCTCCGGATTTCCCCCAAAAAGGTGGTACTTAATTCTTGCGTTAGTAAATTAAGTTTACTTCGCTACTAGCAAATTTTTTAAAGGAAAAATTATGTCAAATATTATTACGATTCTTCTTTCAGAAGACTGATTTCCAATTGAGAAACGAAATTCGTAAATTATTAAAAAAAATTCCTTGAAGGGCAAAGCACCGATTATAAAAACCTTAACGGATTTTAAGGTCACAATTGTTGGCTATATACGGGATTTGATAGTCCCGTTATTAATAAAGGCAGGGTAGCGTATTTCGTAAAATAACTTTTTTTTTTTTTTTTATGGAAAAATTTTCCCCTTTCCAGGAATGTGTGTGTTAAAACAAAAAGATTTTGAATCTTTTATGTCACCATTTGATTAAAATCTCTTTTGTCTATATAATTTCAATATATTGTAAGATTATCTTGATGCATTTTGATTTTGTGGCAATTTAAATTCTATATTTTATTTCTTAAAAAACCACCTTAATGTGATTCTTTCAGTTTTTAAGGTAAATGTCATTAATAAAATGGAGCGCTCAAATCCATTTTAATGTTATTAATCTAAAAGTCATAAACTATTCTTCGATACTATTTAAATGTTTATCGAGCATATCTTGCTATAACTCCGAAATTTTTACAATAGCCTATAAATATTGTTCTGCATATTTTATAATTATATAATCGTATTTAAAAAATTATTTTTAACCCTTTCGGGACGGAGTTTTATTTTGAAAACCAAATTAAGTATGGTAAAATTTTTTTCATATTCTAAAAGGTATGATAAAAGTATTATGTTCTCCATACTTAAAAATTTTAAATTCGTCCTTTTATCCTCGGACATATAATCCCAACAAGTATTTTCATGGGACATAAAATCCTAATCAGTGTTCTAGAAGAGCGATTCGAAATTAAAAAGATAACTAAAATATAAATATTATTAGATTTAGATAAAAGCTTACATTTATTTTTAACATTTTAGGAATGCAATTAGGTATTTATTTGCGGAATGGCCCAAAACACTTGTAACATAAGGCGTTGTTACAACCTGAGCATATCATCTTTGTTCGCTTTTCTATGCCAAATAAAGAACAGCGGACACAGCAACAACGCTTCTCTTGCTCTACTGGCAAGTGGCCTCCAATATTGAGGCTATCCGTTTTTGGACGTTTGGGAGTTCTACCTCCCTGGCGATTGCATTGAAAATAAAGAAAAAAAGACAGTTTGAAAATTGCTGGGACGTATTATCCCAGTAGTCCCGAAAGGGTTAATCATCTAAAAAAATTTTTCGTCACTTGTGTTACTTTAGCGATCATTATTAAAATTTATTTTCTTGAATTTTTGTAATACGTGCATATGTTTATAGTATGTATATTTACATACACATATGGTCACCTAAAATCGAAAAGGCCGTAACTGACAAACAATTTAAAAACAGTTAATTTTTTTAAAGCTATATTTTTAATAATGTCAATTCATTCAATCAAAATTAAGGTTTTGAATTATTTGTTAGATACGGCCGTTGGGTGAATATATATACTTTTACATGTTAAATGTCTATATATTTAAATAAATAAATCACATGTTATTCATTTTCCTCATTTCTTACTTTCAGAACGTTTTTAATCGTATTGTAGTGTTTGAGCCGAAGGTATTCCTCATGAAAAGTTGGAAAATTTTTAATTCCTGAGAATATGCAAGATAACGTCACTGAGTACAGGTATAATTATTTGATCTTTTCTTTTATCCAAGTAGCCATATTAAGAGATATTAATTTTTTTTTAAGAAATGCAGAGCGCAGGAAGCAAACTTTAGCTTTAATTTCTTCTTAATTTTGCAATGTAATACATTCGTATCCACAAAGGTTTGCTTATGCACTGCGAATAACTGTTGGTGACTCACTGGGAGCCCATACTGTTCGATTACGAAAGAATGATTCTATAGCAGTGTGAACAGAATCCACTGGCGTCATGATATGCCAAGGTATTAAATAAGTATTTTTTATGTTTTTAACGTGCTTCAAACCAATAATCGAAACTACAGGTGCATACACATTTTACAAAAGGTAATTTTTTGGTGGCTCTCTCGTTGTTATTTTTATGTTTCTCACGTTATTTTGCTGTCACTAATTTCGGCATATGTGGTTTTTCGTAAAATTGAAGGGCTTGTATTTTCTTAACATTTGGATTATCGATGCTATATTTTACAGGGCAACGTGTTGTTACTTACAGAACAAAATTTCATTAAAAACTCAGTTTTGAAAAATATGTTGTCTCCTCATGATGTAAAAATTAAAAATTTGTATGAACAAATTTGTCGCCAAACTGAAAAACACAAACAATGGAATAAATTCATTTGAGGATAAAATCATTTTTTTTTATGAAATAGTGATCTATCACAGAGAAGCGTTTCTTTTTGTTTAATCTAGAGATTATGATTTTCGAGTTTTTCAGTTTTGTTAGAACTCTTAAGCTTTAGGCTACTTGCAACCTCTTTTGGATTGAAGCGTGTTTATTCAATGCTTTTTATATAGAAATTCCATTGGAATCTAAATGAAAACTTTAACCATGATGAGTTCCACAATTTGTTGCATGTTTTTTATGAAGAAGTGTAAAATGAAAGAAAAGTAGAGAAAAATTTTTAATGACTGCTGTGTAGCGCCGTAACTGGATGTACTGGATTTTTCACTGAGGTGGCCGACAATTTTTTTTTGCGAAAGTGTTATTTCTGCTAAGAGGCTGGCTTTCTTTTTACAGATTACGATGGGCGAGTACAAACTTATCCCGGTTTAAGCGGAATAGTTCTTTCCCAAAACATTAGCTATCGACCTTTATGAATTTTGATAAAATCAAGAAGGACCGTTAGTACGCCACAAGGACGGACAAGGAAGCCTTGCAAGAGGTCGAGAAATTAGTCTGCAATGAACTCCCGATTTTATAGGCCACAGAAGAACCCAGAAGGGATAAACAAAAATACCTCGCAAGAAATGGGCATCTTTATACCTTAAGGCACTCCAGAAGGAGTAAGCCCCTTGGTTAGAAATCCAGAAGGTTGCTGCGATATAGTTAATGTAAGTTATATACTATGCCACAAAACGCGGCAACATCTATAAAATATGAATGCTGTGGGAGAATTTGGCATTAATAAATTCTCAGTAGCTACGAGAGACTTTACAGTGAGAAAGAAAATCGACAGGGTACCAAGAAGTACTGAGATATAAAGGGGTCAAAAATGTTTATGTGCGTTTTGAAAATCCATGTATGCTCCAGCAGCTGGTCATACTGATACTAAGTCAATTGAAAATTGATCAAATTTGATCTATTAGTAAATTAGTAGGCAATTTCAACGAGTTTGTTTTGCAATCGCTTTAATTTATTTTCATTCAAAAGCTGATAAATAATAATTTGTATCTTAAAAACCGTAGATCTAAACGTTTTTGTTTATGAGTTAAAAGCTTTAGTCTCCCAAGTCGTAAGTTTGGTTCGTTGTGATTTTTAAAGAACCCGTTCTTCTTTAAGCGTTACAATAAAATAAACAAACTTTTTTTTTTGTTTTTGTTTGATTTTTTTTCTTTCTTTAGAATTAATTATTAAATAGTGTACATAATATGTTCTGTTTATGCATAAACATTGTCGTTCTTATACGCATTCATTTAAACATAAAAAATTTGTCTGGGGGAAGTTCGTTTTTGTAGAAAAGAATATTTAATAAAAACTGAGGAAACCCCGCTATCAGTGAATATTTTTGGTTTTCTTTGAATTCTCCTTTTTTCTGGCTTATTATTTATTGCTTTTATTCCTAATGATTTGCATAAATACTTAATGCCCGCCCTCTTCCCACTTCTCCCCTATACAAATTTACATAATTACATGTTTGAGTTTTTCTTTTATTTTTGCTTTTTTGTTTTTTATAATTTTTGTGCGTAATTTGGAATTCTCTATAATTATTATCACTAATAATACGTATAATTGGGGTTTGTAAAAAGGTCCATGTTATGTAAATTTATTAGGAATTAAATATAATTTTTATCATCGAACATTTGTGACTATGAAACTTTTTAACTTTTTTGTAAATTGTTATTATAGTAAATATAAACAAGTTCTATATGTCACTAAGACAAAAACATCAATTTATTCATAGAAAAGTTTCTTGAACAAAAAAAAAACAAGTACCTGCAAAATGATGCTGGAAAATTAGAAATATTTTGGAAAAGATAGTTTTTTAAAAGAATTTTCCTGTTATGTTTTATAGTATTTTTTTATCCGTGATCGTATTTAAACTAAAAAAGGGCAAGAGGATATCTGCCATCTTCATCAAAGTAATTGCAAAAATTCTAAAGCTCGCACTTTTTAATTTGTTAAAAATTCATAAACCAAAATTTTATTTGTGATCAATATTACAAAAGTAAGAAAAGCTTGAATGCTATATTTTCGATTAACATCATTATAATCACAGCATTCGGAATACAGACAACACAAATAAGATTGTCAAAATACATATTCATCAAATAAAATACATATTTACTAAGAATCGATATTTAACGAAATTAAGAAAAAAAAAACAATTAAAAATGCTATCTGTGGCTATGCCGAATCATATATACCCTTCACCATATATAGTATGTAAATCTAGTTTAGTGTAGTCACTTTAATAAAAAAACAGAAATTGGAGTGACTGAGAATTAAGAACTTTAAAAAAATTAGTACTATATAAGATTTTACTTAAAAATGTCATCGGCTCTTAATGGGTTAAGCACTTTTAAAAATTTTTAGTATTTCCTTAAAGATCTCTCTAAAATGATTTTAAATGTTAAAAAATATGGTGCACAATTTTACTTCTCTATGAAAATTTCAGACACTCATAACTCGGAAAATATGGGCCAATTTTTTCACGTGATGTTTCTTTTTTCGATTTGAATTACTTCATTGTTTCAAATGATATAAAAAAAAGAAAGCCAGGCATGATTTTTACCCGCCGCCTCGAAGGATATGGACCGATCTTGCTATATTCCTGATCGATTGGCGTGTTTAAATTTTCTCTAGCTGATCTAGTGCCTTGGCAAACTTGATTTCAACAATAACACGGACTGACATCCCTCAATCGACTTCGCTATGCATAAGAACTCAGAATATATATCCTTTATGGGGTCGGTAATGGATACATACACGAAAATTACTTTTCTTTTAATAAAAAAAACACTAAATAATCGAAATCTAACAACAACAAAACCAAAAACGGATACAATTTTAAAACTTCAAAATCGAATTTTACTATAAAAATTTAAATTCCAAAATAAATTGAAATTTTAGTAAAAACAGAAAAAATAGGAAACATTTTTCAAATATCTATAAAATCAAATGTATAAAAATAATGACTAATTTACCAACATAAAAAAAAAACAAATACGTAATTAATATGTATATGGTTTTTAGGCAATTGTGTTTTTTTTGCAATGTGTTATAACTAATGGCCACTGTTTTCTTGTTTTTTTGTTTAAGTAGCGCTGAGTAAAAAAAAACACTTAATAAAATGAAATAAAACATAAGGATGATTTACATTTTTTATTGTTTTTTCTGCACTGTCTGGTTAAGTATTAAAAAATTTACAAGAAATAAATTTACTTTTAATCGACATAATATATTGTGTTATGTATTACTTCAATAACTCATCTCAGAGGCGTGACCAAGTATTTCCTTCCACTTAATTTTGTATTTATTACATTTTTTGTTAAATCTTTTTGCTTTTTAACTCCTTTTCTCCTTATATTATAACCCGTATATTAATAAGCAACATAACACGACGGCAAAGAACAAAAAACAAAAAAAATTCATTTAAGAAAAACGCAAAAACAGTTTTAACTAAATCAAACAGAAAACAAAATATGCGTGTTAATTATTAACGATATAAAAACTTTATTTTAATTGTTATCTTTTTTGAAAATAAACACAGTAGAAAATATATTTAGTTTTCTTTAGTTAAAAACAAGTAAGAGTGCTATATTCTATATACTATCTATGTTAATCTAGTTTAGTGAAGTAACTCCAATCAAAAAAGCAAATATTGGGGTGACAGAGAATTTAAAAATAAAAAAATTTTGGTACTGCATACATACATAAAAATGACATCGGCTCTTAATGGGTTAATCATTTTTAAAAAAATTTTAGTATTCCTTAAAGATCTCTTCATAAGCTTTAAAATGATATCCATATTGATATTTTAAAAAATTTTAACATTTTAGAGTCCCGTAACTCCAAAAATATGGGCGAGCGGCAATTTTTTCACTTGCCTTTTTTTTCTTAGTTTTTCATTTTCTATCGCACCATGTATTTATTATTTTGATTGGAGTTACTTTATTGTTCCAAATTACCTTGAAAATTAAGAGAGAGGCGTGGTGTTTTGC
Organism: Gymnosoma rotundatum; assembly: GCA_916610165.2. Classification (NCBI taxonomy): domain Eukaryota; kingdom Metazoa; phylum Arthropoda; class Insecta; order Diptera; family Tachinidae; genus Gymnosoma; species Gymnosoma rotundatum. Next base: position 101,987,255 of record OU744340.1, read on the forward strand.
CTGCTGCCTCGAAGGACATGGACCGATCATGCTGATTTCCAATAGTACCTCTTTCGGCAATATATCTGATCGATTGAGGTTCTTATTTTTTTTGTGTGAAATCAAGTTTGCCGGACGGACAGACGGACATCGCTCAGTCGACTTCGCTATGCATAAGAACTCAAAATATATATATACTTTATGGGGTCGGAAGTGGATATTGTAGAAATTACAAACGGAATGACAAACTTATATAAACCCTTGTTACACTTTTTGTGGTGAAGGGTATTAAAACAAACAAATAAATAAATAATAAAGACGAACATATTTAATTGGTGGCTTCATGGTAGAGAGCCATTAAGAAAGTGGAAAGTTTGGTAGTTAAAATTGTTATTAAAAAGATTATTTTCCGTTTTTTTTTTAAATAGATTTTACAGTTTATTTGTTTCCCGGTTTTGCTTGACTTGATAGGTATTTTACAAGGAAGTTAGTAAGTGCGCATGAGCTACGAACAACGAAATGTTTTGCTAGAGTTGAGATCATGAGTTACATTTTATTTAAGATAATTTACATGTTACGTTTACGAAAACTCACGATTACCATGTAAAAAATTCAATTTAATACTACAACAATTTGATATTTCGAGGATTCTAAATTACATTGATGAATTTTCATATTTAATTTAAAGCTTATCGTTTCACTTGTACTAATTCACGATTACTTTCATTGATTTTTCTGTAATGCTAATGCATGCTCACGTAGTTACAAAAAGAATTATTTAATTTGCGGACTGACTCTCTTGCATCAACTATCTATATGAGATCTGATAGTTTTCAGAATAAATCTTTTAAGGAGCCACCGGAGCTGATAGAAGTATTATTCATGTACTGTTTAAATGGAGAAATAAAATAAAATATGCTTTAAGAGCTTCAAGTTACACTTTTTGTTTCAATCAGCATTTAACAAATTGTTGACTTATTTTAAGGATAGATTATTCTATGAAAAAAGTAAGAAACTTCTGCACCAAGCACTTTGTTGAAATATCACAATTGTTTGAAATTCAGTCGATTTGTTGTTGCCGTCAGCGCCGACGCGTCGATAGAAGTAAACCTAAAATTAGAGCAGGGATTTTATTACTTTTTTTGTCGACATTTCATGATGTAGCGAAATACCACAAAAAAATTCCGCATTAAACATATCAAAAAAAATTTAAATGGTTAAATTTTTAGCGACTGGGATATGAACCTAAGTCATCAAGTCAGTCACATGTATAATGGTCAACGTGCCAACCCTGCGAGTAACATTACATTACAGCTAAGTAAAACATAATAAGTGGAACTCGTGAAGCAATTTCCTTATTTTTAAATTGAATATTAAAGCAAAAAGTTAGACATGGTTTAAATTTCAAAATTAAACAAAAAACTTATTTTTTATTTATGCAGAACTGATATTTTAGCCAAAAAGCATTAAATTGTTTTCACACATTTTATTTATTTAATTTGTGATTTTTTGTTAGTCTTATGCCGTCATTTTTATGGTCATTTTTATTGTAAAAAATTTAATATACATGTTTACGTACAATAACATCAACCTCATTATCAACATCAGCACGATATTTTTTTTCACAAGTCCAGCTAGTAGTCATGCCATTATTTTGCATTTAGATAAATAAGTGGTAGTCAATTGGATAGAGGCACATAATTTATGAATATTTGCTTAGAATTTCAAGTGTTTAAACTTAACCTTCAATTTTGGTGAGTCAATATTACGGTCGCTGTTATTTGATTGGTTGGCTGGTGTACTTGAACTACACGCAAATTAAAATTTTCTTATTCACTTATTTCAATAAATAAACAGTTTTAAACACAAGACACAATAATTAAGTTTGAACATAGAATTTTGTTTGCTTTGTAGATTCGGGGCGTACAGAAAAAAAATAATTGAAGTAGTGTTTGAAATTTATTAGAAACAAATTAGATCAATTTACTTTTATAATTGTATTTTTTTAAAAACTTATACAATTCTTGCTTTTATTTTTAATAAAAAAACAAATAAGAGTGCTACATTCGGCTATGCCGAATCTTATATAACCTTCACCATCTATGTAAATCTAGTTTAGTGAAGTAACTGCAATCAAAAAGGCAAATATTGGGGTGACAGAGAATTAAAAAATAAGAAAAAATCAAGTACTATTCGGCTATACCGAATCTTGTATACACTATAAAATCTGTTGTCAATTAAAACAAATAAATTTGAGGAAAATGAGAAGAGTTTTGGCTGTGCTAGATTATATAATTATAAAAGCCAAAGATCTCCTTAACTAAAAAAAGATAATCGATATTAACATCAACGCTTTTTTAGAGCTTGGTAAGCAATAAAAGGCAAAAAGCTTACTAGGATTATACCCATGTAAGATTTCTATGCAATCGGTCTAGTCGTTTAGCAAGTACAGATTTATAAATAATTTTTAACTAAGCCCCCCACTGTGAAGCCTGGTAACTAGCTTCTTTTATCAGTAAGTATTTCTCATAACATGGGATCGATTATACTTTTCAGGGAAGCTCGTTTTATGGCCTAAACATATCGTATATGGAATAAACTGTCCACATGAATCTTTACGTTCAGACTCTTTAAACCAAATTTTTTAGTTTTGCCACAATCCATCATCTGTAGTGTTGATACTGGCAAAGTATTACACAACTGCCTTTCTTTTTTGTTTTAAAAATTTAATCATTTTTTAATATTCTTTTATGTTTTTTAATTCATAGATACTTTTCTCACAGCTGTCTTTACAAACGCGGTGTCGAATTTCAGTTGTTAAATGATGTAAAAAAAATCGGACAATATAACTGCTGACTAAATAACCAAAGATACTTTAAAACTCTTTAAAATTTTTTTCTAAAAATTCATTCCAATATACCTTTATATTTATCGTTTTGGACAAAAGTTTACGTATAAAATATTATTTCAGGTATTTTTGGTACCATCTTTGTACTTCAAGTGCTTGGCAAATTTATTTAATTAAGTTTTGTTCAACAGCTATTCAAATACCCTGCCACTGATAATGTTAGCTTAAATTAAAGTTAATAAGCAAAAAATAACATTTTTTTATATTTTTTGCTTTACAATTAATTTACCCTTAAAAATACAAAACATCCAGTAGTTAAAAAGAAACAATGTTACTTATACACGTTTTGCATTTTAAAAACACCACAATACCAAAATAATTTTAACGTAAAAATTTCATCTTCAAAGCCAAAATACAGAAGACACAAACAATTTGACCTTTTGGCAAATAAAATAAAAAACAAACATCACAACATTGTTGGCTTTTCTACATATTTTTGCTGCGTATTTTGGAAACAATGAAAAACAGTCGTTAATTTTATTAAAAAAAAATTCAAGTGTCTTATTTTTATGTTTATTTATTTAATGGTTTATTGTTTTTTGTTGTAAAAGAATTTAAAAATATAATAAATAAAGTCGATATTACTTGAATTTATCTTCATATTTTATTGCATATTGCTGATTGGAAATTCAAAATACTGTTGATTTAGATAAAGAAATCATTTTTATGAATTTTAAAACGGATGCCTTGGGAATGGTATCTCAAAAACTTTTGGGAAGAGACCTAAACGGTTTGAGCTTCATTACATGTAAAGAACTATTTTAAACCCTTTTCTACCACTAAGCGTACTTGCTAAAAATATTTTTAATTTTTTAAAATGCATTAAAGGTGGATTAGAGGTCAATGCTAATGGAAGCCAATTAATTTGAACAAATTAGAGAAGAAATTAATTTTGGCGTGATGTCTCTTACTATCAGCTCTCTACATACACAGACGCCTTGAATAAGTAGTCTATCTCATCTATACAAAAATTGTTTTTATTTCCTAATCAAAACTTAGAATGGTTTACTATCTTAATTTTTTTAGAATTTCTTAACAACTAAGCCGCCGAGGCATTCACTTTAACTAAAGACTCATACTCATGTGACTAATAATGGTTTTGTTGTTGGAATTTCTTAAGCTGATTGCTTTAGGCGTTTCGCTTTATACTCAAGACTCTGTTAGGATTTGAACTCATACTCATGATCTTCTGTTTAAGAAACTTATCGTTCCGACCGGAGCGAATTATTAAAGGAACTAAATCATCATTCCTTTCTTAATTTGAACCGTAAATGTACGACGAAAAAGAGAATCACAAATAACAGCCAATTTAAAACCACCAAGGAGTGTTTAAAATATTTGTGCGAATTGCAAAAAATAATATTCCGATAAGATATTATCAATTTCATACCAAAGATTAAAGTAGTACAAATAGCACAAACTTGTATAATGTTATATCTCGGTAAAAAATAGGAAAATAATTATTTAATAATTATTTAACTTTTTTGACTGTATGAATTTCAAATTGAGATATTTCAGCTCTTTTTTAATAATTTTTTTTTTTTATTTTCAATATTAGAACTAGGATTTCCGTTTTATTACTACAAATATATAAATATTTGCAAACTATATTTCTTTAGCACTCTTTCAGCTAAATTGTTAATTACGCATGTTAGAAGCAGTGTTGCCGTTTCGTTATTTTTTTTTAATTTTTTGTAAGTTTTGAAGGCTTCACGTAACATGTCTAATTTTATTATATTTGGCCAAATTTTTGTAACTTTTGGTACAGACACGAAATAAAGTAATACACTGAAAGAGTACTTGTTTCATTATTTGAGGTAAGAATCTCTCTTAACATATCAACCTTTCTTAACAAATCTGTTCATTTTTAATAACCTCAAAAAATAACATTTCTGAAGTTTTACTCTGTTCAATTCGTAAGAAATCACGAAATGTTTCTTACTCCATGTTTAGAAACAGCAAAGTGTTTCTGGCAACAATTCTTTTAAACTGTGACATAATAAGATCTGCAATTCGTGCATTCTGTTCAAACGAAAATTGTTAGCAACTTCAGTTACTGAGGTTAAAAAATTTGTCAAGTTGCTAGTGGTACCAAATCAATACCACCATTTGAACTTCCTTCAGGAAATGCCGGATTATATTACAGAAAAATGTCAGTAATTTTATGTTGATGTTTTAAGCAAATAAGGTTCAAATTTGTCTTTAATAACGATATTTTTAAATTAATTGGTGTAGTAAATACTATCGAAGCTCAGTCTTTCAAAGAAAAAGGTAAAACGGAATCCTACTTTTACTAATTTTATTAAATGCACTTTTCCATACCGAAATATTAGTATTGAGTTATAATTTAAACCCTCATGAGTTTTATCGGTATGAATTGTTTTCATATGTTTTTATTTTTTTATTTTCGTTTTGTTTTTGTTCAGTAAATGAATTTGTTGCCTTGTTACTATTCATATAAGGAACATTTCAAAATGTTACTTTTACTGAAAAAATGTAATTTTTTTGAAGGAAAAACGTAACATTTTTCTGTCTTTCTCTGGCAACACTGGCTAGAAGATACATTTTATCACAAGAAAACGATAACTAGCGGGATAGAGAGAGAAAGAACATTTTGTCACTTTATTAAGTCTTAACACATTTTTTACCCAAACCTATTGCACTTAAATAATTTTTACATTTCCTACCCAGATTTTAAAATAAACAATAGAGGCAGAGACGTGCTACCTCGTGTTTAAACAAAACACTTGAAATCTTTCTGTTATTTATAGCAGTTTAAATTTGAATGATCGCTATGGCTTCTTTAAAAAAATAATGCAAATACTGTTACATAAATGTTCAATGTTACTGTATCGCTTGTATTGCTTATCGTCAAAAAAAAAAAAAAAATCACATGAATATGAGAATGTCTATAAACTTCCAATAAGTACAAAAATTTTTCACTTAATATAAATTAATACGCAATCGGTAAAATACGTAGTATACCCACATAATAATTATATAATTACAAATAAAATCCATATACTGACGACGTCATGGCTATTGAGTTAGTCCCAGGTAATGCTTTAATACAACTTTACAAATGAAATTGTATAATTATATCATATTTTTCAATCAAAGTTAAGAAGAATATATTTACACTATTGTATTAAAATACAACAATACAACTGATGCAATAAGGCAAGCAACTGTGAATTAAACAATGTTTATAGAAATATTGTAAAAATATAAAATTAAAAAAATTTAAATAATAACTTTTTACTTTTCTCAAAATTATAATTAAAATTTTTTCATGGTGAGGTAAGCGAAGCACGCCAGTCATTCTACAAAAAAAAAAAAAAATAAATCAGTTTATTATTATACGAACCTGATTTTATGACTAATCATGCCTTATGTGTGTACGAAAATAAAAGTTTAATGTGTAACAAGTTAATGAACCCTCTTGAAAAGCCTTCTCGTTTCAATTCCATTTTACAATAATTGGCGGCAGTGTTTTGGCGGTAAATTTATTTTATTTTTATTTTATTTTTCGCTTTTATTTCCTTTGTTAAAAGAACCCCTGATCTGAATTTTATTTTTACCTGCTTATCATAAGTTGATTTCTGTGATTTATTTATTGTACCCTACAAACTTTTATCATTTTTTCGTTGTGTATTTTACTTTTTCTCAAATTCAACTTTCTGTTTCTTTAAGCGGTATAAATAAATGTTACGTACAGACATTTGTATAATATCTTTTTGTATGTTTGTTTCTGGTTTCTTCATTCAATTGGATTTCATTTTCAAATATTTACTCCATTATTCCAATTCATTTCAAATTTATGTTTTTTTTTTGTTTGTTTTTTGACTGCATCAACAATTCGCGCTCGAATAAGTTTATTTGAAGTAGAAGAAAGAAAAATGGGGAAAAAGCCAATATTATTATACTTAATTAATGATTGAATAAATTTGGATGAAAAGGAAATCAAAAAAATAAAAACTAACAATAGATGAAAATTAAGTAAAAAATATTGTAATTTTTTTTAACTGCCGAAAAGAGTTTTTTTTTTTGTTAAATATATATTGCTTATTTAAGGCCCACTTCTTTTGTAACTTATTCCAGTTTAATATTTAAATTCTTTTTTAAATATTTATCAATATCGTTTAAATATACAGAAAGAGAAATCTTATCCTAAATTTAAATAAAATTTTCTTACTCTTACCAAAATCGTACTAAAGTAATGTAAGAACTAGAATTTTTTTTAATAAGCAATTCGACATTTTGCTAAGAGTAGCATAAGATTTTAACATTTAGAGAGCAAGTTACTGCACTCAATATTGAACGATATTTGCTTTTAATTTCTACATATAAAAATTTGCCTCAATTATCAAATTCAGGTACTGGAAGAGTTTTGTACTTACTGGACTGGTGACAAAACACCGCTTCGGATACATTAAAGTACGCACTGCTCAAAAGCTTTCTGAGTGTTGTATTTTGAAATGATTGACCGAAACTAATACATTTATAATAATTTTATATTCAACGGTATTGCCATTGTTGCGCTTTTGTAGCTAAATTGGAGCCAAAGTTTTAAGTAGAATAAATCTAATTTTTGGCTTATGTTTATATATTCTTGTTTTGCAAACTTCAAATTACAGTTTATAAACTGTTTTATAATTAAATCTGTATCAAGGATCACACTTAATTTGTGTAAAATTTTTTCTAAAAAAACACTGGCAACGCTGTTTACTAGAGACATTACAAGCAAAAGTAACTTTTTTCACTTTAAGAATGTGGTTGAAACTTTATTATATGCAGTGGGTCAACAATGACGGTTTGATTATTTTACAAACACCACAAAAAAGTGTTAAAATCCTGACCAGCTGATTTGACTGGCTTCGTATTCCATTGAAACAGATTTTGTTTAAACTTTTTAGCGCATAGATAATAAATATGAAAAATCCTTAAATTATTTAATAACTATCATTGTAATAACTACTAAAATATTGAAGAAATATTGATAAAAATTGGATTGAATGTTGCTTGTATTGCCTAACAGCGAATGCTAATTAGATTTAGTTCTACGTACACAATTTTGTTGTCTATAAAACAACAAAATGTAATTTTACAAATGTAATTCACCCACATTTTTTCGTTGTATGTATATTTCATTGACGTAAAACATTGAACTTTATTAAGCCACAACGTAGTCTAGATTACTTTCAATAAGAGAATACTTAGTTCAGTTTCAATTTAAGGCATATCTAATTTAAATTGTTTTTATGTTGTTAACACAGCAAAAATACCAGATATTGTGGTTTTGAAAAGACTGAAATATCTCTGAATTCTAATTAGGTGTGTTCACTTCACAGAGTTGTAGTTAAAGCTAAATGCAAGCATGATTCGATGAAATAACAAAAGAATATTTTCAAAGATTAACTGTGACATTCTAGTTTTCTCCTTAATTTACGTTAGTGAAAAAAAAAACGTTTAATCGGATATATAACAAATTTATTATTAATAGAAAGGAAGTGAAATATGTTTTTAATATACATACCAAATTTTAGAAATATCAAAAGGTCAGTTCACCTTGAAAAAATTTACTCAAACTGCGCCCTTATCAATAACTAAACAATAGACTTAAGAAAGTGTGGACAATTAAAAAAATTAAATTAAATTAATATACGTGAATGGTAGTACAGGGTGTCCGCCTGGAAGGTATACTACTTTGTTTTGTCGCTAATTTGGTAATCGTTAGTCTTGGCACTTCATATTTGGCAGGCGTGAAGTAGACACTCGGCAAATTTATTATGGAAAAATATTTGATAAACGAATGTGTTTTAATCGGTAAAACATTTTACCAAAATCAATAATCGATTACTGTGACAATGAGAAAGTTATGTGAAATTTTTGAGAGAAACAACGTAACAACAAAATGCACTATTTATCGTGTAGTGAATGATTTCGAAAAAAGAGGGTCTGTACTGCTAGTTGGCTGAAACATTACTGCTGCTAAAGAAAGTGTTCAAAACAATCCATTAACCTCAATTCAACGCCGTACGAGGGCTGCTATATATATTTCTTGCCTGGCAATACTGAGTGCTGCCAAGTGCAATCTGACATTTCCATTGGAAAGTTTGTCATTTTTAAGCATAATCGTACTCAAAACGTTTTGACGTACGACCATTATTTTTGTTGTTTACAGTGACTTGAAAAAACTAATATAGAAAAAAATGGAATTAACTCGTGAACATTTTCGTGCCATCATTTTTCACAACTCTCGACGTGGATTATCACGACAGGAGTGCATTGATGAACTTAAATCTTTATATGGCGATGAAGCACCATCATATAGCACTGTGAAAAATTGGTATAATGAATTTAATCGTGGCCGAAGCTCGCTCAAAGACGAATTCCGTGAAGGTCGTCCAAAAACGGCTGTTGTGCCAGAGAACATTAATGCCGTGCGTGAACTCATAATGCAAGATCGACATGCGACATACCGAGAGATAGAGACATCGTTGGACATTTCTTCCACCAGCATACATTCGATACTGCATGAACACCTGGCCGTAAAAAAGGTTTGTTCTCGTTGGATCCCGCACAATTTGAAAGTCGCCCAAAAAAAGGCTCGTGTCGATTGGTGCAAAGAAATTTTGCTAAAATACGATTGCGGTGCTTCAAAAGACGTTTATAAGATCGTCACAGGTGACGAATCATGGTTTTATGGGTATGAGCCCGAAACGAAACAACAATCGACCGTGTGGGTCTTCAAAGACGAGCAAAATCCAAGAAAGTTGTTCGTGGAAGAAGCACTTCGAAGCAAATGGTCGCCTGTTTCTTCGGCAAAACTGATCATGTGGCGACTGTTCCGCTTGAGCAACGTAGGACGGTCAGTTCCGAGTGGTACACTACAATTTGTTTGCCTGAAGTCATCGGAGAAATTCGAAAAACGAACAAGAGAAGACGAATCATTGTTCACCATGCCAATGCGAGCTCTCACACATCGGCTCAAACCAGAGCGTTTTTGACCGGCAAAAACGTCGAATTAATGGGTCATCCGCCATACAGCCCTGACTTGGCACCTAATGACTTCTTCTTGTTTCCGCACATCAAGAAAAAAATGCGTGGTCAACGATTTTCGTCGCCAGAAGAAACTGTTGAAGTGTTTAAAAATCATGTTTTAGAGGTGTCTCAATCGGAGTGGAAAAAGTGCTTCGACAACTGGTTTGAGCGCTTGCAAAAATGTATAAATCATGCTGGAGAATACTTTGAAAAACAATAAAACCATTTTTGATTATAAATATTCGCATTTTCACTATTAGGCCAGAAATATATAGAGCAGCCCTCGTAACAGGAGCTTGGTCTTCAAAAAACAAATTTGGCCAAAATTTTGCAAATGGATTTTCATTTGTTTTCCTTTAAAATTCAGTTGACACAAGGGCCTCTTCCACAAGACCATTTATGCTGCCGTACATATACCAATGGGATGTTTTAGCTCGCCCATGACAAGCCCGTACTTCTTGAAAAAGATGTATTAAGTTACGAGGCACATTTTTATTTAGATAAATAGATAAATGTGTCAATAAACAGAATAGTCGAGGCTGGGCAATGGAAGCCCCTCAAATTTTTCATCAGTCACCTTTGCATCCCTTAATAGTGACTGTCTGGTGTGCAATTTAGTCAGGAGGAATAATTGCAACTTACTTCCTTGAAAATGAAAACGGCGCAACTGTAATTGTGAACAGGGAGCGATATCGTGATATGATTGAAAACTTTTTAAGACTACAACTACATGCTCTGGGCTTGATTAACTTGTGGTATCAATAAAACGTTGCCACATCGCATACAGGCAGGAAAACAGTGAAATTGCTGGGATACCTCTTTCCACAACAAGTTATTTTAAGAAGGTTGCCTATTTTGACAGCACCGGACATCTTGGGGAGATATCTGAAAAGCAAGGTTTATGCAAACAAACCAGAAATGCTTAAGTAACTAAGACAAAGTATTCCTGATGAAATCAATAAAATACCGCGTAAAATGTGTGAGAATGTAATACAGAATGTGCTTCAAAGAGCTCGCATTAGTGAGGTTTTCAGAGGCATATGGTATAATTTAACAGTATTATTGTTATATTAGACAATAATATGGCCCCAATGATGGAAAAAATTCTTTGTAAACTTTGTTTAGCAAATGCAATGGAAAAGTCAAAGAACTTTTAAATAAAAAAGTTTAAACTTATTTCTAACTTGAATACCCTTAATGCCTTTCAAATATTGCAATCGTCTTACTACAAAATAGTAATTAAAGAAACTTGAAATTAAAATTTGAGCATAAAAATTAAAGAATTAATTTAAATTAAAAATATCTTGTAATTAATATTGTGGTGTAAATAGAAACCATTACAAATTCTTAAAAGTGTTAAAATAAAACAATAAAAATCAATTAATCAGTAATAAAAATAAGAAATATAGATCATATTTGTAATGAACATAACAAACATTTTCGCTGTGTGTATATGTGTGCTTATGTGTTAAATGCCCTCTTTAAAATCAAATCGCAAAAAGTAAAACAATCCTGACAGCTGAAACACGATACCTGCACAAATATTCAAATGGCTCATATGAACATTTTTAAATGATTAAGAAAATGGGTGACAGTTTGATTGACTGGATTAATTGTTGAATGTCACGTAGTGATGGTTTGGCTTTTTGTTCAATTTGATGATTTTTTTTTAATATTTTAAATAAACAAAAATTATATTTCGTTACTTAATAAAAAACTTGTATTTTTTTGAGTTTTGCAAGAATTGTTGTCTTTGGGATTTTAGAATTTTTATTTAAATTACTTCGTGGTTGATTAAAGTGCAGCCTCGCTTGTTTTTGTAATTTAGAACATCATTTAAATTGATTTTCTTAGCACATTTTAAAAACATAAACATGATGTTTGGTGCATAACAAAAACAACTTCATTGTTGATTACAGTGACCATTTCTTTAGTATTTGTGACTTAGAACATCTTGCACATTCACCTTTTGTATTTGGTTTGTGGGATTTTTTCTTTTTTTAGTAAAAAAATATTCAGTTTCCTGTTTTATTATTGTGATTTATTTCTTTTCTTCTTTTATTTTTACCAGGTTGCTTTTAAAGTACAAATTTTGTTTGCATAACTTGTTTTTTTTTTAGCAATTTAAGTAATTGAAATTGTTTACGAACTGACATTTGTTCATAAAAATGCTATTTTTATGATTGAATTTGTTCAGCTGTTTGCATAAATTACTTTAAATACACTTAAAGAAATTATGTGTAGTAAATTGACTTGATAGCGGATAACTGCTTAAAAGAGTTTGGATAATTTGATTTTAAATTTGGATATTACGAGTATGAACATGGCGTATCGTTTGATGTGGTAAATTATTTAGAAAGTATGCATACATGAGAAAATATACAGCTTTGGTTTATTATTCAGGTCACACATAACACAGTTTAATTTTAATTTCAACCACGATCAGTTAATTTTTTTTTCAATAATGGCAACAAATTTTAGCGATTCAAATTAGCTTTGGATTAAAACAGGCAGTGAAATGTAATGATACACATGAGATATTTAGCATTGTAGACTCCACAAAAATTTGGGAAATCTGCATTTTAATTAATTTGAGATGTTAAAGGTACGGCAACTCCGGATGTTTATCAACCAAATACGAAACTTTTTGTTCATGGACGAATGTTGAATTACAGCTATAGTTAAGCCTGGGAATTCGATATTAAATTATTTTTAATAACTTTTAAATTCGATTGATATCGAATGCCTAATATTAAGCTCTACTCAATAAATCATAGAATTTTATTTTATGTTAATGAATTTCGTGGATTGATTTTCAGAAACAAATTCGTTTCTGTTTGCTTTTAAGTAAGTTTTCGTCTAAAACTAAAAAGATTCACTTAATTTAAATTATGATATTTTTTTGTAGTAACGTGGCTGTTGCCAAAATATTATCATCACAAAAAAGTTTCGTAAATTTTTGTTGTTTGAAATCATTGTCAGTCTTAACACTCCCTTATAATGGAGAATGAAATCACTGAATTGATACTTCGTTTTTTTTACTATTTTTTTTTTCTTATTATTAAAAAGCTTAAAAAGGATTTTATACTTACATCTTATATAATAAAAATTTTGTTATTTAGCTTAAACGGAAATTTACCTGAAAATAAAAAAAAAAGAAAATGGTTGTCATAAATGCCAAAAGTATCGTATATTAAATTATAAATTTTTTAAAAATTTCCTTAATAACGGCCACTTCGCAATTATAAAAAATTGCTTTTAAAGGTGAAAATTTAGAGGTAGGAAAAAAAGACATTTAAAAAAACATTCTCACTCTTGAGTAATTTTCGAAAACTAATTTTAAAAAACCATGTAAAATTTTATACAATTTTTTAAATTCTCTTTTTAAGTTTCAGCGATACGCATTATTTTAAACAAAACATAACCAACAACAACATTCCCTCAAAATGGAAACCATGTAATATTGTTTACCCTTCTGGCTTTATCAGCAAACAGAAATTTCATGCTAGTTTCATGAAAAGTTGCTTGGTGTAAATTGGCTATAACTCATGCCGTAAATGATGCTGTTTATTCAGCACATTTTCTCATTTTAAAAATTGGCTCACTAGAGGCTAAAAGAACTCACATGTAACTTTCGAAAATATGATAATAGAATTCTGCGTGTATGAAGTATTTGATATTAAGGTGATTATAAAACACACTTAACAGAAATATTGTAAAAGTGCAAAAGACATTTCCTGTTTTAACTTTTTCTCAAAAATCTCCAAAATCTGTTAATTACCTCTCATCGGATTTCAAAGGCTCACAACCACCAGTGCACTTTAAGAGGACATTCAGCCGCACTTATGCAAAATAAACAGACTCCCTATATATTAGCAAAGTTGTGGAGGCCGATATGTCATTTCACAAATAACACTTATCTGTATTCTAAAGATTTTTATCTTATTACAAATTTGTTTAAATTTTGCCTCATTCTTTATGAATTCACTTTGAAATCAATATAAGTTACCTAATGAACAATTTTAATCTGATTTAAGTTCACCTTTATTATAATTTCTAAATTTACTGTGAGTAAAATGTTATTTTTACAAATTTTTGCATTCATTGTGAAGAAAACAGGAAAGTTTTGTCGGTTGCAGAATGTAATGCAGCATTTTCTGGATTCCTACAGCCGTTTACTGCATTCTTTGAGTAAATCTACATTATGCTGTATACGCTGTAAATGTCATCTTTTTAATCAAACATTTAAGAAAATTAGAATACGAGCATTAAAATAAAAATAATGAAAATTAAAAAATTAAAAATTACTATTTATTTTTTGTTTCCATAGAAATTACTGCTTTTTGAGAATGAGAATTTTCTTATTTCTTAGCGAAATTTTCTCTTTTATAATAAAAAATATTAAGTCTTACGTCCTAACTATAATGTGCATAAGCTAGCTCGAGCATACCTCAAAAGTCTAACGAAAAGCCTGTCAAATGCTTAGGTAAGCAATTAAAAAATTCTGCGTAACTACAATATACTTAAATAAACTCAGTAACTAATTGCCACAGTTGCACATTTATGTTTGAACCGTACTTTTGCCAACAAAAAATTTTTTAAAGAAAAACAAAAGTATATTTTATATATTTGATAACATTCACATACATCTTTTGTTCATGTTCTAGAATAAATTCAATATTACATTTTTTTTCATTTTTGTATTTGTAGCCAATCAAACTAAAAATTGGATCGGTGTACATCACTTAAATCATATATAATTAAAATTTTAATTTTAATAAAAAATTAAGTAAAAATATATGTCTTTTTTTCTACATTTTCTATAAAATTGAAAAGTAAAAATTTAACATTGTGCAGTTTTTCTTTTACGAATATATAACACCAAACACAATCAGCTGTTTCCGTACGAAAGTGCAATCAGTTTCGTACTTTGCTTAAAGAAATTACATTTGACGAAACTTGATATATAATTTAATGTATCTGCACAGCTGTTTAAGTTGGCGTAATTTATCTTATGCGCATTATATTATAGATGGTCCTTAAATTTTATAATAGATATTTCAGATACTTTTCTAATTAAAATTTAATCTCTACTTTAACCGAACAATATTGACTTTTACATTCGATAACATCTTTAACAAACTGACTTCTTTATTTTAAATTTCAATATATTAATTTGACTCTTTACTCCTTGCAGTCAATTCAAATTCTTCAATTCTTTTTCTTTCTAGTTGTGTCGTAGAATATCAATGACTTGGCAACTCTGGTTGCATACTTTATTGGCTTTTTATGGCACTGAATCAAAATGACTGTGAAAATATGATTTCGCTCGTATTTTCTAGTGACTGCCCTACAAAAATAATAAAATGAAATGTGCAAAATATATATAAATGTTTAAACTCTTTACAGTTTAATCCCGGCTCATGTTACTGCATGCAGAAAGAAAACGAAATAAAAACACAAATACAAAACTCACAAGACACTCATACGACTAAAAAATGAACTGTCAGCTGTAAAGTAGTGAAAGGAAAAAGGTATAAAATTATAATACTTTAGACAAACTACTTTAAAATGTAATAAAAAACCAACATAATAAACACTACGAAATGACTAACAAACACACAATAAGGGCAAACATAAAATCACAGTTAGAGAAATTATAATTAAAAATGTAAGCGCAATAATGTGTATTAAAAATTATGTACAAATTACGTATTTAATTATTCAAGGGGAAAGTATTTTAACTTAATTAATTTATCGATTGGAGTGCATCGAGAATCCTCGTTTACTGTCCAAAATTACTTGGTGATACCTGTTGTTAGCAAATGCGGGTCTGTATAAGCTTGATATGTCGCAAGCTCCGACATAAGTTTTAATGCAGAATTTAAGAAAATACAGTTAGAAAATATAGTTAAATACTAT
Source organism: Gymnosoma rotundatum (assembly GCA_916610165.2). NCBI lineage: Eukaryota > Metazoa > Arthropoda > Insecta > Diptera > Tachinidae > Gymnosoma > Gymnosoma rotundatum. The sequence goes on from OU744340.1 coordinate 102,003,108, forward strand.
TTTTGAACTAAGTAAAAAACGATAGCCAGTCTAAGCCAGACAGAAACAAATGTAGGCAAGTTGTCTTAAAAATTTATCCTTTTCAGGAATTTACCCCAATTAGACTAAAAACTATTGATTTGAAAGAAAATACAAATATTTAAAATCTGTGTGTGACCAACATGATTAAAGAATAAAATAAATAAGTTTTACATCAATCGATTCCCGAAATTCCCAAATCGAGCATTAAAAACCAAAACTGAAAGTTTTTAGATTTTTGCCTCTAAAAATCTACATTTGGCTTTAGGGTAATGAAACACTTTTGGGAATATCGGAAAGCATATAAAGCTACTAAAATTTTGTTTCATCTGATGGTGAGTAGGGTGCAGCGGTGATATGTTCTCTTTGTACTCAACAACTAATCAGCTGTTAGACGAGCTGTAAGAAAGTGATAGTTGTATGTGTTCAAAGATTTAGCAGATGAGGTAACGCTGATGTGGGTTAAAGGATCCGTAGGCACTGATAGATGAACTGGCGATGGGGAAATTTACTGGACTAGAACCTATAGTTCCATTGGGGGATCTTATGTTGCAACTAAAAGTCTTTAAATTTGATGATATCACATGTAAATAGGATCGAATGGTACTTAAAGATTTCATCGGCAAGAAGGCCAAACAGGTGTTTGAATATTATAGGGGTGCCTGTAGCTGTATAAGAGAGGTAGTGACAGGTCATGGAAACTTCAGGTATCATCGGACCAAGAAGAGAGCAGTGGGAAACGAAACTTGTAGACTGAATATCCCGTATTAACTTCCAGTAAATTTAGGACTAGGATGCTATGGGAGCTTCACTCTTTGGCCAAATTTTGGCGGTTGCATGAAACTCTATTACCAGTCGATAGCCTGAAATTACTATAGTCGAAAGTATAGGCTGGTAAAAGCACGGCACTCAGTGGGAGTGAAATCTATGTATGCTTCCAATCAAGCGACGGAAATCAATGTGAAAAGAAGGGGGAGGGAAATTGAAAAGAAACACATACAGTTAGTTGTCTGCTTGGGTATCTGCCCTATATACATATATATATAATATTTAATAAAAATAAATGAAGCAGTTCTCACTAGTTGTTAAAAAATTGTTCTTAAAATCAGAGCAACTAGCGTAAGGAAGGAAAGCTTTTGTAGAATCTAATTTTATACTTTAAAATTTTTACGTTAATTTTTTTCAGCATTGCAAGCTGTCATTATTGTTTTTCGATTTTAATATCCATTTAAATCCATTTAAGTAATGAAATTAAGACGGTTTGCGAAATTTATGTTAATTTGATACAAAGCGACCACGTAACGGAATAAAAAAAAATTCAACAATAAAATAAAATACAACCCAGAAAAGGGGTAATTTGATTTTATTCCAAGTTTTTGTTTAAACTATTTTATAAATTTATATGATGATGTTGTGATTGTAAATCAAGCAAGTAAGTGATTGTTTTGCTGTTGTTGCAACAGGCATGCAACGACACAACATCAAAAAGAAATGAAGAACAAACAAAAATAGAAGCAATCGGTTGGCTACTTGCATTGAATTTATTATATGGATGGTTGGTTAGATGGATGAATGAAACGTTTGCTTGCTTCAATAGTTTGTAACATTAGAAGAACACGTTCATAAATGAAATCTGAGAAACCGTTCAATGGACGACGTAGCAGTATGGACTCGTATGTGTTGATAGTTTTGTTGCTAGTTTGCTACTGACAAGCAAGCATTGGTCAACTTTTTTTATTTTACTGTTGTTATTTTTATTGTCTTTTTTCTTTAGTTCAGTATTGCAGGGATTGAGTGATGGATTGCACTATATTTTTATTCATTTTTTTTGATTTTCTCTTTTTTTTGTGTGTTTCAATTAGATTGTATGTCAGTTATGCTATTTGAATTTTTAGTTCAATATTAACAACAATCACAATAACTTACTTGCAGTCAAACTTAAAAAAAACTACGACAAAATTCAACTATTGACCAATAACCATGATAATCATCATTATAAACGTCAACAACTGTGTAACCTAATATTTGTTAGATGACTGTAACAGAGTTTCTCAATGACTGTTACAACTAGTGGACGTTGTGCTTCTAATAAGTTTCTGTCATTTAAATTATTATTCATTTAAATTCAAGCAGGGGCCGAAGCGCATAAACAGAAAATAAAATAACATCTTAAATAATGCACAAAATAAATTATGATTTAAACAACTTTCTCTTTAATTGACCCATAATTTTTACCCACTATTTTCTGAGGGTCATAACTTAATTTTTTAATTATTTAGCTTTTAAAAATTATTACAAAACAATTAAAGTATGTCATTTAATATATCTAGAACTAATATTTTATTTTATTAAAAAAAAAAAACATCTATACAGGTATATTGCAGGTTTTCAAAATTAAGACCCCTAAAAGGTAAAAACAAACAAAACTAAAGTTTGGTACTTTATAGTATCCAACTTATCTTCTTAAATAATAAAAACATAGATAAAAATTATGCTGCATATTTCTCTTTAAAAAAAAAAAACTCGAAAGGTTTTTGTCACTTTTGGTCAAATATATAAGAAATACAATTGGTACTTTTTTGAGGTACTTTTATTTTTTATTTTTTTGTACAACAATATAGTGTATGAATATATAATATGATACTGTATTGATAAAAATTGGCCGTAAAAATTTTTTGGTTTTTTTCAGTGGGATGAAAAAGGTACGAAGAGGGTCAAACTCAAAACTCTTCACGATTTTTTTATAAAATTTGTTTCAATTATAATCCATTAATCCCCCCAAGTTAACCTATTAAAGTACTATTTAGAACAGGCTTTAAAAGGGAAAATTCAGGAAAAATATTGATACTTTTTAGAACCTAAAATCATATCATATCTACTTGTAAAAACAGCCAACAAAATTATAATTTAAAGGGATCAAATTTGGTAGGTGCTAAAGAGAAACAACAAGAAGTACCTTTTCTATATTATATTCATTTCATATTCCAAGCTTTTATTTTTGCTTATGATAGATACTTTTATAAGAAAAGAAACCAATATTAATATTAGATTTAGAGTTCCACAGAAAAATGTAGGGGATTTTTTTAAACGTCATTTACTTTATATGGTGAGTGATATACAAAATTAGTTCGCAACTGATTAAAGACTGAGTTAAACTTTACGTTAAATAAATGACTGCAGCAGGAATTGCTTAACTTTTGATTTCTGTTGCCTACTTACAGATAACAGTCAGTAGATAATTAAGCCTCCTATAAAAATGTCGCAAGTCCATTTTTTTAACAAGAGAAAAAATTTTAATTTCAATAAAGTCGCTAAAAAGCTTAAATGTAATAAAAACATTTTTGAATTTGTAATTGTTAAAAAAACTATTATATCTTAAGGAAATCTCTATTACTGGACTTTGTTCTCATTTAATGTATTTGCATTCATTAAGAATAACAGTTTGTCAACCTCTGCTCAAAAGAAAATAAAACAAAATAAAGTGTAAATTTAAATGTTCATTTTGATTTAAGCATAAAGATTGCATTCAACAACCTTTATTCCATGGAATTACAGTTACAAAGTTGAACAAAAGTTTTCTACAAAATATAAATTTACTTCCATATATGAATGTATGTATGTATGTATGAATGTATGTATGTATGTAAGTCGTACATTATGCAAACGTTTTCATATTAAATGCCATGCACATTCATTTACTCTTATTCTTGACAATATGAAAGCATGTCAAGCTAATTGTTGTTGCTGTTATTTTTGTATTTATTGTCATTAGGCAACAACAATTATTTCTATATTTGTACAGAAACAAGAATTGAATAAAACAAAAATGCAAAATCTGTTTTAATGATTTGCTATTCTTTGAAATTAAATGTTCTTTCCTCTTAAAAAACGTAAGTATTTGTGCAACATGATTTCCATTTTTTTTTTGTCATGCAAATTAATGTCAGTATGTTGAGAATACCAATAATAAGAATAATAATAATTTATATACAAAAATTTTAATGCAATTTTTATGCAAAAATATTTCGATACAATAAAAAAACAGCGAAAAATACTTATGTATCAAATTGGGGTTGCAAGAACACTTACGGTGCACAATACATACCATCAAACTCACACATCTGCTAACTGGTTCAAACATTGATATACTTGAAAAAAATTTCATTATTTTTATGCTTCAAATCTTTAATTGTCAAATTGTACAAGTAATTGGAATCTCTTGGGCTTGAAGAAGTGACGACACATCACTGTTTGTGTGTCATTATTTCCATTATTCATTGTGGCTTATTGTGTTGAATTTTATTTGTTATTGAAAACCAGATCAAATTTACATATTTTGCAAAGACAAAAAAATAATATGTTGGAAAAATTTGAGTTCGATAAAAATCGTAATTGATGAATGTTGTTGATTTTAAGTTAATTGCATTTAAGGCATTTATGCACGTATTAGTACTTCTAAGACAAGAAAAAAAAGTTGTAAAATAATAAAAAAAACTCACACTTGTATGTCACACACTTGTGTGTGTGTGTGACGTGTTAAGAGTGTGTTTCTGTTTTGTTTGGCGGCTGTTAAATATCAACACTCGCTTATATTGATTTTTTGATTTATAATGTGCACCCCTTGTTCTTGATACATACATTTGATTGACTTCGAAACAGTCTTGGAGAATTTGCTTGTTTTTAAATCAATTATACAATAATAAGGTGACCATGTTAGCTAAAATTGATCTAAAGTTCCTTAAAGCTAACGAACAATCAGTTTTTTCAATAGACGGAAATTAAATTTAATTGTGAAATTTGTTTTATAAAGAGACAAAGTGGTTTATGTTAACTTTTGGTTACATCTAATATAATTTGATAATACTTTCTTTTTCATTAGTCCTTAAGTCTGTATTCGGACAAATTTTCTTATGCTAAAAAGAAACTTTTATTATTATTACAATTATTATGCCAATAACCCAATGAACCCATTAAACTTTTAACAATGTGCCATCTTAAGTCTGTAAAGAAAAATTAACTCAGAAAGAAACTGACATTTTATTTTCCATTGAGTTGCCAGTTTAATTCTGCCGTTTTAGTACAGGTAGAGATACAATGGCTTATTCAAGGTAAAAAATCTTAAGCAAAAACAGAAGCCAAAAGACAACAAAATAAACATAAAAGTTGTTGACTCTCTTGTTTTTGCATTATTTAAAAGTATTTGTGTAGTTTTGGGTTAAATATCTTAACATTTGACCTGCAAATAAAACAACTGTGATACTTCCTGACTGTTTGGATTCAAAGTTCTTACAATAACAAGCTTTAATAATAACTATTCAAGAAAAAGAAAACGAAGAAAAAAGAATTAAAGAAACTCGTTAAGTGACCTCTGGTCACCCTAAACGCATAATAGACATATGCACGTACCTCATTTGATATTTCACTTTAAATGGTTACATGAACCGAAAGCTTAAGTAACTGCTATCACGACGGTACGTTCAATCAAGTTGGTTGCATTAGTAGTAACGTTAAGACAGAAGCCTGAAGCTGTCAAATTCAATTGTCAATTAAGTTTTTTTTAAGAACTTTTTGCTGTTGCGTTATTTAAAAAAATAATAATAAAAAAGTCTAAGTATTAAAGTCTTATAATTTTTATGATCTCATCCAATTAAGCTGGATGACAAAGTGTACAAGAAAACACAAACTTACAATATACATAGAGATTTAAAATTAGAGATAGTTTTTCTTAAGTTTATTTAATGTCATCAAATGTAAACTTAAACGTTCATTTGAAATCTCAAAGACATAATTAACTTTGTTCACACTTTTTCAAATTTACTCGTCTGAATTGACAGTCAGTCACACGCATATTTAAGCATTAAAACAAAGACTTGTTGGCAGTGGTGCCAGAAAGTTTCTTACTGCTATCTATAAATTAGCGCGTAAAGGGCAACGCCTTGTTACGTTGGACTTTCATTGCAGTAATGACATACCTAAATAAGAGCGTCAACTTTGTGTCTTTAACAGCAATGTTAACTCATTTATTTTATAAAACGCGCTGTATAAGAATAAAGAAGAGATAAAACCGATGGATTACCCTGAAAATACCTAAATTGTCATAACTTTTCAACCAAAACAAAACAAACCAATAAGCAGCCACCTTCACTTCCTAACGCACTGTCATTGGATTTTCCAATTGCTAAGCGTTAGCGCTGTGCTATTTATTTGTTAGTATCAATTTTCAAACTATAGCACGAAAATTTGTTAACTAGCAAATAACCTTGAGTTTATAAAATACCCTCTAATATGGCTTTGGCTAATATATTTCTGTATTTCATTGTATTTAAATTTACTTTTGAAAATATCCGTTTAACATTTACCTGCTGGTGAAGCAATATTTTTATTAATAATATTTTGCGGGTCAACATAATAATAATCTTTTTTAAGGTTGCGTCGTTGAAGTCAAATCGTTTTGTAATTTTTTTACAGAACTAAATTTAAAGAGCAACAAATTTAATTCAATCTTAGTTTTTACAAATATTCTGAGGTAAACGTGATAATTTTTTACATATTTATCCATTAGCAGCAGTGTTAATTTAAAATAAAATTGTTACACATATTTATGTTTAAAAAGTTTTGACAAGAAGTTGCAATAGTAGTTGTCAAGCAACTAAACCGAAAAAATAAAACATAATTTTAGGAAAAAGATCTTCAGATCTTATTTTGACTAAAAAATCTTTAAAATTAAGGTAAAATCTTTATTCTGGCATCGCTGAGTGTTGCTGTTAATAACTTAAACAAACATCAACAAACGTTTATACACTTCAAAAAATTAGAGGTTAAATTCGTACCTGTTAAGCATGAAGTAATAAATTTATTTTGTTTTTATTTAAGAAATTTAGTTAGATATGCAACAAATATAAGAATTTACTTTTAGCAAACATTGTTTTTTGATTTTTCTTTTTGGAAGACAAGTTCTTATGCTTGTCTAAAATTTTGGTCGCCAAATTATCAATTATTTTTCATAATTTTTATGCCCTTTACCACAAAAAGTGGAAAAAGGATATATCTAAGTTTGTCATTCCGTGTGTAATTTTTTGACTATCCATTTCCGACCCCATAAAGTGTATATATTCTGACTTCTTATGCATAGCGAAGTCGATTGAGCGATGTCCGTCTGTCTGTCCGTTTGAAATCAGCATGATCGGTGCATGGCCTTCGAGGAGGCAGGCAAAACACCACCCAATTTTCTCATGTCATTTGGAACAATAAAGTAACTCCAATCAAAAAAATAAATATATGGGACATAAGAGATTTTAAATATAAGAAAATAACATCAAGTGAAAAAATTGGCGCTCGCCCATATTTTCAGAGTTACAGGGCTCTGAAATTTTCAATTTTTTTGAAATATCAATTTGGGTATCATTTTAAAGCTTTTGAAGATATCTTTAAGGAAATACTAAAATTATTAAAAAATGTTCAACCCATTAAGAAGCGATGGCATTTTTATGTAAAAAAATATATATGCAGTACCAAAAATTTTTTTTTTATTTTTTAATTCTCTGTCATCCCAAAATTTGCTTTTTTGATTGAAGTTATTTCACTAGACTAGATTTACATAGATACTTGCTTTATTAATTTAATACTTTTAAACCGTATCTTTTATTCGAATGCCGCATGCGTTACGCTAATTTCTGAGATCCTTTAGAATTTTTGATTTTTCGATTTTTGAAAAAATTGAATAATTTTTTTTTTTTTGACATTGACATCTTCCCTTTTTTGGCATTCATTGGCATGTATTGTAACCAGTGTTCGAAAAAAAAAACTGTACACAAACCATAGCGTACGGCACTGATAAAATACTTTAAAATTCCATTTTAGTGTTTGTGAACTTGTATGTGTACCCATTACGTACACTACGTCTACAAAAAGAAGAACGCAAACTCTAACAAAACGTACTGAACAAAGTTCACAAACTCTATTTTTTAGTGTTTGTGTACAAAGTACGCTAAAATGATCAGTACAAAACGAAAAAATTGGGTTTTAGTGAACTTTTTTAATTTGTTGTTGTTTGTAATAATAGAAATATTTCGCCTATTATGTATAAATTCAAATTTTCACATTTCGAGTTAATGATACCAAATTGATTTTTTAAAATGTAAAAAAAATTAAAAATATCGACCTATATCCGCCTTTTTTCTTTACACAACAATACAACTTCTACCTTTTTAAAATTAATTTCAACAATAACGTAGCATGTTGACAAACACTGTCTTTTTTTAAAATTTCTTAAATTATGTTTTGATGTTTGTTTAGTTAAAAATAAATCATAATCACGTGAGTGTTTGTTTTTAGTCATTTATGGTCATGGTTATGGAAAGCACCTAACTTACCCGTATAATGCTACTAAAACAGTTGTCAATACATTTTATTTTTATAAATAAAAAATTTTTAACACAGTCTACGGAACTCTGCTATAAATATTTAAAAACACTTTTTTGTAAATTTGAATTTTAAGAAAATTAGGAATGACACGCACACGAAGTCGCGGGCACTCAAATGAGTTATTTACTTGCTTTAGTTTAGTTTACTTCATTGTAGTGACAACTAACTAGCGTTTTATTTTTTACATTAGATTAATATTCCAGTAAATAAAAAAAGAAGTTAAAAGATTTTACATGATGGCGAATAGATCCAAGAGAGTCTTCTGAATGACGGCATATTCATACCAATTTTTTTTTTTTTTTCATTTTAGGCTGGATATACATAAATGGATTGGGTAATAACAAGAACGGATGTGATGACGTACCCATTATACCGTTTCAAAAAGGCGTTTAAGAATTTCATTTGAAAAAACACAGCTTTTTTTCGAACATTAAGAATTACTTTTAAATGATCCAGGAAATGATCTTGTTACTACCACGAGATGTAGTAAGCATTTTGCTTCGAAGACATTTTTGGATATTTTTTAGAATATCAGGAAATTTTTTTCTTTTACTTGATTTACGTCGAAAAAAATTTAAATTCATATTTTTTTTGTTCATATTTTGAAAAGATTTAGGTGTTTTTTTTTTTTTGTTGGCTTTCGCTTGCACTTTACTAATTTTAATGGTGTTTAAATAACTGTATACTTAGCATTTAATTAATATTTTTACCCATTTGTAGTAGCAAAATATGTATTTAAAAATTTCAGCTACAGATCCTTGTAATATAAAGACAACTCATTTAAAAACTTTCGTAATACGGACAATGAAAAAATTCGCTAAACATTCTGCATAAATCTGTAGCTGCAAAATTTTCTTTCAGTGGATGCAATCACAAATGTTTTTACCAAACCTGTTTTTTTCTCACTATACGCACTTTTTTTTTTATTTATAAACGTGGCGCCAGTTTTAATAAAATTGTGTTCATAAATTAAATTTGTTTTGCTATTTCTAATCCCTTTTTGTATTTAATCAAAATTAATTTCAAACTATTAAAACTTTAACACTAAAGAGAAAAAAAAAAAACAAAAAAAAAAAAATGATAAAAATGTGTGTCAGTGAACCATTGGAAAACCGGTACCGGCATTTTGCTTGCCTGCTTTTTGTTTATTATTTTTTTTAAATTTATTTAATGCATTTTTAATTAAGACCCCGCTGGCTATTGAATCATTAATGAATCATTATGCTTTTATACCAAAAACTGTTGTTTAGTTTTACCTTATTCGACTTGGTTGGTTCATTCATAGTGCTTTAACTCGTTATGACTTTATTTGGTCAATATGTCGTGCGCTCATGCACTTGAGTCATTCACAAGACTGGTTACAAAAAGCATGAAAGAACGAAAATCAAAAATAATGAAACAAAAATGAAATTATTGAAAGCAAAACAATTGACAACTAGTTGAACATTTAGTTAAAGAAATACTTTTTGTAGAGCTATTGACGACGTATTTTGCCATGATTATGCAATTGTTTAGTATAGAAAATCCGCAATTATTTTTTTAAGTATTGTTGTTGCATTGCTAGTACATGTGTAAAAAAACAACAAACAAAACACATGTTCAGTGGGAAGCTAAAACACAAAAAAAAAAACGATGAAGGTTTACGTTTACGTGCAACTAATTGATTTCATTAAAAGTGGGTACAATTACAGTAGATGTTTTTGCTGTTGTTTTCACTTAATTAATATTAATTAATATTTATATTTAAAAAATAAGTTTCTACACTTGTAGAAATTTTATTTTATTTTTGTTTATGATTTGTTAGCAAAAGAAAAAGGAAATAATGGGGCTAGAATATCTCCTTCCCTTTGCTTAACGATATTTTTTGGAAATTTTGAAAAACATACCATTTATAAGAGGGTAAAAACGTAACCCTATTAGTTTATTTAAAATGTATGTCCATCAGAAAATGTTCATAAAATGTGTATTATTGCAACAACAAATAATAAAATGAAACTTAAAATTAAAGACTGTCTCGACAGAGGAGTGATTAACAGATATAAGAACTAATCTCTTTATATTAATATAAATTTAAAAGGTAACCAGGCAGAAAACCTGGTTTTTAGGTAGATAACTTTATATTTTGCATCGTGTTAGTCGCCTACCTTTTATTTTTATTAACAATTAATAAAACAGAAAATAAAAAATGAAAGTGTGGCCCTTCCATGGTACAAAACCTTTCTTGTGATGGTCCTACTCAAACATGGCAAAACAACGAAGTTGCACTTGGAAGAAATACGTGTTTAGAAAAAATGGGTTGAATTACTTCGTCCCAGCAATACAAAATACTTCGTTTGCAAAGTATAGCTGGTTCCTTATGTTTCTTATGTTTGAAGAATAAAATAATTTTTTATAAAATAAAGCCCTAATTATGTTTATTTCTCCCACTTATTAAAAAGAAAAAGTTGTAAGTCCGTTATCAGATATTGACCCTTAAGTCAGATTTTTTTAAATTTACCAAGCTACCAGTTAAGAGTCTAAACAAAAACTGTCTATATGACCTATAAACTTCACTTGTACTATTTCTAAATTATTGTAACCGGCCTTAAATATACATATCTATGCTGTAAAATGAGTAGAGTTAACACGTTTGACTCACTGAAATTATTTAACCCAATATCGTAAGCAATTTTCGTTTTACTCACCTCCCAGCAGTACTAATTGCACAAACACTCCTGCGACTATATATCAAATAACATATCTGACTTGTTGGAAGCAGAGATTAAAATGAAATGAATTAAAAACGAGTAAGAATGCTATGTTCGGCTATGCCGAATCTTATATACCCTTCATTATCTATGTTAATCTAGTTTATTAAAGTAACCCCAATCAAAAAAGCAATTATTGGGGTGACAGAAAATTAAAAAATAAAAAAATATTGGTACTGCATTTTTCATAAAAATGATATCGGTTCTCAATGGGTTAAGCATTTTTAAAATTTTTTTATATTTCCTTACAGATCTTCTTAAAAGCTTGAAAATGATACCCATATTGATTTTTAAAAAAATTTTAAAATTTCAGAGCCCCGTAACTCGGAAAATATGGGTGAGCACCCATTTTTTACTTGATGTTTTTTTCTTATTTTTTTAATTTTCTATCGCCACATTTATTTATTTTTTTGATTGGAGTTACTTTATTGTTCAAAATTAAATGAAAAAATTAAACGTAGGCGTGGTGTTTTGCCTGCTGCTTTGGAGGACATGGACCGATTATGCTGATTTCCAAAAGCACCTTTTTCGACACTATATCTGATCCATTGACATATTTATCTTGATTTCAACTCTTATACAGAAGAACAGACGAAAATGGCTCAATCGACTTTGCTATGCATAAAAAGTCAGAATATACAGTACTGTTCGAAACCTAAGCAACTTTTTACCACTAAGTAATAATAGACTCATATCTTTTCTCTAAATAAATTTGTAGAAATTTTTTTTATTTACTACTACACATAGTGTCTATAACCTAAAAATAACAACAAAAATTAAATTTCATTTCGTTTGAAGTTATAATAAAATAAAAACAAAATTAACTTAAAAATTCGCTGTTCAAAACCTAAGCAACTTTTAATATTTGGTTTGATATCCTTTGTTTCTTACGACCTCAGCGAATCTTTTGGGCATAGATTCAATAAGATTCGATAGAATAGTTGTTGGTATAGCTTCCCACTCAGATTTTAGACAGTTCATCAACTCCTGCTTATTTTTAAAGCGTCGAGTTCCAACTCTCCGTTTTAAATTTCCAAAGAGGTTCTCTATGGGATTCAAGTCTGGCGATTGAGGTAGCCAATCCAAAACTTGTACCCTATTAGTTGATAAGCTAAGGGGCATTTCCCACTCAGCATAGTTAAGCATGTGAGTTGCTAAAATGTCTCTGTAAACAAAACGGTCCATTTTTGTTTGAATTTCTACAAAGGGACCAACACCACTGGCCGAAAAACAAGTCCAAACCATCACATTTCCACCCCCAATGCTTTATTGTGGCTTTTGAGTACTGAGGATGTAGCTGCTTTCCTTTTGGTCTTCTCACGTGGCAAACTTCATCTGAATTTAGTAAGTTAAATTTAGATTTATCACTAAAAAAAACAGTTCTCCATTTGGATATAGTCCAATCCATCTGTGCTCTAGCAAAATCCAACCTAAAGCAACCAAAAAGCTGAGAAAATCAGAGACTACGTTGCAGTTAATCAAACAAACCTCTTTTTTAAATGCTTCTTAGTCAGCATAGGCTTCTTAGATGGCATAAAGCTCCTTAAGTTTTGTTCCAATAAACGTTTTCTTACTTTGGAAGAACTAATCGGAAGTTCAAGCTCATCACTATGTCTTTCGACGAAATAAATTGATTTTTTTTAACTAGACGGAAAATTTTCTGGTCTGTTCGCTCAGAAGTTTTTCGAGGTCGCCCACCGCTATTGGCTTCCTCTACTTTTCCAGTAGCTTTATACTTTTTTGTAAGTCGGAAAACTATTGATTTATTCATATTCAATTGGTTTGCTATAGCAATTTGGGATTTACCGTTATTAAAAAGTTCAATAATCTTCAGCTTAAAAGCTGATCCATAACGTGTTCGCGTAATTGTTGCACTTCTGAAGAATTGGTACTACTTAAATGCATAAAATCAACCAAAATTATTTTTTTTCAATAGCAATCATAACGGGACTACAATTTTTGTTTAAAATGGTTGTTGTTGTTTTAGTTAATATTTACCAACAAATGCAACAATGTAAAAGTTGCTTAGGTTTCGAACAGCGAATTTTTAAGTTAATTTTGTTTTTGTTTTATAATTTCTTCCAAAGACATAAAATGTATTTTTTGGTTGTTATTATTAGTATGTAGACTATATGTTTAATAATAAATAAAAGGGAAATTTTTCATTAATCTATTTAAATACAATATATACGACCATGAGTATTTACTGGGGAAAAGTTGCTTAGGTTTCGAACAGTACTGTATATAATTTATGGGGTCGGAAATAGATATTATAGATATTACACACGGAATGACAAACTTAGATATAACCTTTGTCCAATTTTTGTGGTGAAGGGTATAAAAAAAAAAATGGCTAAACGGCATCTTATGTACCCACACTAAATTAGGAAAAAAACATGAACTAAAATATAAATAATAATAATAAAAACACTACAACCATCAACAGAAAGAATCCCAAAAGAAAATTCTTTAAATCCCCAAAGCAAAATATAGGATATATTTCTCAACCGCGAAACTGAAAATTTATCGCCATTTTAAAATCGGTGATATGGCTATAAATCCCCTATTCTGGTAACACTGGTATGTCCTTCTTTCTTTACTCAACCGATATCTCTCACCCTCTATGCTTTGCAGGCAACAAAAATGGTCTATTTTGTCTGCTCTTCAGCTGCCAAATCTAGCATAACCTAAGCTAAACTCATGCTCTAATGGAGAGAAACCAATGAGTGAAACTGTTCAGTTCTTAAAAGCAAATTTAACACTAAGTGGCAGGGGGCTGCCAGATGTCCTTAATTGTACTTGATTTACAAAAATTTTAAAATGGTCGCCAAGAATCAAGAGAAACTCTGAACCAAAAATACAAATAAAAATTTGTATTTTTTTTATAATTTTTAAAAATTTTATAAAATTTTAGTAAAGTATTATGGTAGAGTATTTTTCTTTCAGTGTATTGTTTTGAAAATCTTATGCTTTCTTAAAAATTTTTTTAATCAAGAATTTTTTTTATCTATGTCAAGCACTTACTAAATTTGAATCTTGCAACCCTAAAGTTGCAATATATCTCATTTTCACTTGTGATAGAGTATGGAAAGGAAATAAGGTATTTTTGCATACGAAAAAGACCCGTGAAAGCTGGCTTGCTTAATTTCGCTTAACTAACTAATTGGCGGCCCATAAAAGTACTTTCAATACATTCTGCTAAAAAATGCCCATGACCTCATAAATATATTTGCCCAACAGCACAACATTATGGAGAAAAAAATATTTTCAAAACAACGACTCTATCGTGATGAAGTCGGTCCTGCAGAGTAATGACGAAGCATTCTAAGTAACTCCTACTCAGCCTTCTAAATCTAAATCTTAAAGTAGACCTTTGAATTAGCTATTGAGCCTATTTCAGACAGGTAGTTTGACTGTTAAGGAGAGTTTGTGTCATTATCTTAGCTGTAGGGCACTAGAACACAGAGTTTTATTAGGCGGTATAACAAACTTATATTATTGTCATTTGTGGTGCAGGGCATCAGAAAATCGAAGCGTAGCTGTGATATTTCCGAAACACTCATACTAAAACAAAAAAAAAAAAAATATATACGAGGGCTGCTATATATATTTCTGGCCTGGCGACACTGAGTGCTGCCAAGTGCAATCTTCGATTCGATTGGAAAGTTTGTTATTTTTAAGCATAATCGTACTCAAAACGTTTTGACGTACGACCATTATTTGTGTTGTTAACAGTAACTTGAAAAAATTAATATAGAAAAAAATGGAATTAACTCGTGAACATTTTCGTGCCATCATTTTTCACAACTTTCGACGTGGATTATCACGACAAGAGTGCATTGATGAACTTAAATCTTTGTATGGCGATGAAGCACCATCCTATAGCACTGTGAAAAATTGGTATAATGAATTTAATCGTGGCCGAAGCTCGCTCAAAGACGAATTCCGTGAAGGTCGTCCAAAAACGGCTGTTGTGCCAGAGAACATTGATGCCGTGCGTGAACTCATAATGCAAGATCGACATGCGATATACCGAGAGATAGAGACATCCTTAAACATTTCTTCCACCAGCATACATTCGATACTGCATGAACACCTGGCCGTAAAAAAGGTTTGTTCTCGTTGGATCCCGGCTCGTGTCGATTGGTGCAAAGAAATTCGATTGCGGTGCTTCAAAAGACGTTTATAAGATCGTCACAGGTGATGAATCATGGATCTATGCGTATGAGCCCGAAACGAAACAACAATCGAACAACAATTGGTGGGTCTTTAAAAACAAGAAAAATCCAACGAAAGTTGTTCGTGGAAGAAGCACTTCGAAGCAAATGGTCTCCTGTTTCTTCGGCAAAACTGGTCATGTGGCGACTGTTCCGCTTGAGCAACGTAGGACGGTCACTTCTGAGTGGTACACTACAATTTGTTTGCCTGAAGTCATCGGAGAAATTCGAAAAACCAACAAGAGAAGACGAATCATTGTTTACCATGACAATGTGAGCTCTCACACATCGGCTCAAACCAGAGCGTTTTTGACCGGCCAAAACGGCGAAATAATGGGTCATCCGCCGTACAGCCCTGACTTGGCACCTAATGACTTCTTCTTGTTTCCGCACATCAAGAAAAAAATGCGTGGTCAACGATTTTCGTCGCCAGAAGAAGCTGTTGAAGTGTTCAAAAACTATGTTTTAGAGGTGTCTCAATCGGAGTGGAAAAAGTGCTTCGACAACTGGTTTGAGCGCATGCAAAAGTGTATAATTCATGCTGGAGAATACTTTGAAAAACAATAAAACCATTTTTGATTATAAATATTCGCATTTTCAGTATTAGGCCAGAAATATATAGAGCAGCCCTCGTATATATGAAACTAATTTACAGCAAGTAATAATTTTAGCACATTTCAAATTCTAGTACGAATATTACCTACACATGGTCAGTTCATTTTAATTAGCTTAAAAGTAAAAAATATAACAAGTTAACTAGAGTGGTCATTATATTACAAAAAGTCAGGAATTAGAAACAACCCTCATTTATACAAGAAAAAAAGAGCATGACGAAACAGGAGATAGAAAATGAAATTATTACTTTAAACACTTAAGTTTCAAAACCAATTTTTTTTTGTAAAATAAAATTTATATAAAAAGAAAGGGAATCATACATCAAAGAGTTAATTTTATGAATTGATGACGCCACCCACGTTTATTCGTTTAAGTTCGTCAAAGACTAAGGTTTCTCTGAGTAAATTATGTAATTCTTTTATGTTATTGTTTTTTATTTTATTTTAAAAAAACAATAATTTTAAAAGACATGTGGATTTGGAAAGACTGGTGTGGATTTGTTACGGTTTATAAACTTCCGGAAATTAAAAAAATTTTGATTTTCCTGCTGTTCGGATTTTTTAATGGTTATTTTTCAGTAGGTTTTTACCTTCATTAACTAATTTAAGCAACATTAGAATTTAATAGAATTTTAATTTGTCGTTTTTATTGTTGTTTTTATTTTTATTACATTTTAATTCAAAGGTGACTGTGTTTAATCATGTGTTCGTGCTCATGTGCATTTGAAAACAGGTGTTTTTTAAATTTATTTTTTCTATTAAAATTTATCCCCTTCTACTTTTATTTTAGCACTAAAATATTAGTCAAATGCATTTTGGCTCGAGTTGTTTTTCAATTGTTCAATTCAATTTTATATTTTTTTATTATTATTTTTTTTTTTAATATGGAAATTTATAGTCTCAAAGTCATGGCAGCGCGAATGTTCCAACTTGTTGAAAATAATTTCTATTTAAAAATGTTACTTGATTATCGATTGCAGTTGCAACTATTGTCTTTGTTACGTATTTTTTAATTAAGTAGCTGAGTGCATATTTCCTTTTTGTTATAGCGTTTATCTATTTAAACTGATACTGTTTGAAACCGACCCGTTAGGAAAAGTTTAATTTAAATTCTAAAGTTTTAATCAAGTTGCATAAGAATCGTATAAAAAGTTGTTGAGGAAGTACACATGTGTATAAATTTTTTTACATATTAAAGTTTCATTTTCACCGAAAATAAATTCCACAAATAAGAAAATACTAAAGATATGGTAATAACAATAATTATTTATTTAACGTGAGTGTCATTATCCCAGTTTTTGGCTTATTGTTATAAAACGCAATGCCAAAATTTATGAGAAATAAAAATAACTTTCATAAAATAGTGTTCTGCTTTTCATATAATTAAAAGCAAAAAAACAACACAAGAAATTAAATTACGCATTCATTTCCTTTGTTTAATAGACATAATTTGTAAGAATACAAAAACATTTTTTTTTTATTTGTTTTTGTTTTTTTTTTCTCATATAAATTTTGATGTTGCGTTTTAAAGATTATTAATATATATACACAGATTTCACAATATCATTGAAATTTTATATTTCATGTTTCAAGTTTCCATTAGACTGTTGCTCATAAGCAGACCTTCTCTTAAAATTTTCAAGCCAAAAATTATAATAAATAAAGACTTTATAAATAAGGCAAATATCTTTATAACAAATATAATGAAAACATTAAAAAAAAAATACAAACAAATAAATAGATAAATTAATAATTCTTTAGAATATCATTGGAATAATATAAAGTTTAAAATTCAGTTCACCTCAAAAAATGCTTTTTGTTTTTGTTTCTATAACTGTAGCTTTAGAAATTTTACTCGATCTCCTAACCTAGGATAAATATTATTTAATTAAAAAGGCCTATAAAATTTATTTTCAATGCAAGACCGTGTAATGAACAAAAATTATTTCCATCTCTTATCTGAGAATATATTTATATACCAACGCACAAATAAAAGATATGATTGCGGTAACCATTGTTGTTTAAAGAAGAAATATAAATATAAAACCAAATCGTTGTCTAACATTGTTATACATAACAATAATAATAATAATTAAAGTAAAGAACATGAAATTATAAAAATACTTATTAATTATAAAATTAAAAGAGTATAAAATTGATTTTTAAATTTTTTTTTAATGCCTAAGGTAAAGGTAAGGGCACATTGGGCGCATTATTTAACACAAATGAGTAATCCCCAGTTTTTTTTAATTTATAAAATTTTTTCATTGACATTAAATAAAGAAAAACTTATTAAACTTCTAATATATTTTTCTTTGCTACTTGCAAAAGTTAGTTTTGCAGAGAAAGCTTAATTTGAAGTAGTAGATAAACAAAAAATTTATATTTTTTTTTATTGGTCACGCATTTGCATAGAATAATGCGCTGTTAATACCAAATGCATAAAAATGTATCCTTATATTTATTCTGATATTTTTTATTTATAACTTTTATTTCTTAGTTTACGTTTTTGGCGATATTTTTATATATAACGAATCATCGGCTTACAAAAATATCAAGGTCTAAACCAAAATACTCTTAAAACCCATTATTACTTATCCGGTTTTAGTCATGTCTTGATTACACTTTTCTCTTATTAACAATGTATTATGGTTATTTTTATATGGTTAAAAGTATCATACGAGTATTATTATAGGATCGTTGTAAAACTTTGGTTGAGGTTGGAATTTTTAAAAAATTATTGAGTTCAATCCTAAGGTGTCATCTCATAATGTCCCAGGACAAAATATTCATGGACATTATATCCCAACAGAAAGTGACATAATGTCCACCAACGTAGAGTCATAACTTCCATGAATACTTTATGTATATTTTATGGTTTTCTATATTAAAAAGATGTAAAGTTTTTATAAACTGACAGCAAAAAATCTTTGGTAAGAGAAGCCGGCATTAGTTACACCACGGAGGAGAAAATCTTTGCGCCTGACCGAAGAGCGGCTATGAAGGAAATCGTTCGTAAGCAAAACCGTTGCTGTTTTAAGTGAAACTATCTTACTTTCATAAGTTACACTATGTCCATACTAAAAGAACACAATATCTTTGGACATAATGACGTTTCATGTCCACAGACAATATGTCACTTTTGAGTGTCCATGGACATTATGTTCGTGCATACTATGAGATCCCACCAATATTATGATCTTTTTTTAATAATCATTATACATTAATCATTATAACGTTGATCAATAAAGCAATATACGAGGGCTGCTCTATATATTTCTGGCCTAATAGTGAAAACGCGAATATTTATAATCAAAAATAGTTTTATTGTTTTTCAAAGTATTCTCCAGCATGATTTGTACACTTTTGCATGCGCTCAAACCAGTTGTCGAAGCACTTTTTCCACTCCGATTGAGACACCTCTAAAACATGGTTTTTGAACACTTCAACAGCTTCTTCTGGCGACGAAAATCGTTGACCACGCATTTTTTTGTTGATGTGCGGAAACAAGAAGAAGTCATTAGGTGCCAAGTCAGGGCTGTACGGCGGATGACCCATTAATTCGACGTTTTGGCCGGTCAAAAACGCTCTGGTTTGAGCCGATGTGTGAGAGCTCGCATTGTCATGGTGAACAATGATTTGTCTTCTCTTGTTGGTTTTTCGAATTTCTCCGATGACTTCAGGCAAACAAATTGTAGTGTACCACTCAGAAGTGACCGTCCTACGTTGATCAAGCGGAACAGTCGCCACATGACCAGTTTTGCCGAAGAAACAGGCGACCATTTGCTTCGAAGTGCTTATTCCACAAACAATTTTTGTTGGATTTTGCTCGTTTTTGAAGACACACACGGTCGATTGTTGTTTCGTTTTGGGCTCATACGCATAGATCCATGATTCGTCACCTGTGACGATCTTATAAACGTCTTTTGAAGCACCGCCATCGTATTTTTGCAACATTTCTTTGCACCAATCGACACGAGCCTTTTTTTGAGCGACTTTCAAATTGTGCGGGATCCAACGAGAACAAACCTTTTTTACGGCCAGGTGCTCATGCAGTATCGAATGTATGCTGGTGGAAGAAATGTCTAAGGATGTCTCTATCTCTCGGTATGTCGCATGTCGATCTTGCATTATGAGGTCACGCACGGCATCAATGTTCTCTGGCACAACAGCCGTTTTCGGACGACCTTCACGGAATTCGTCTTTGAGCGAGCTTCGGCCACGATTAAATTCATTTTACAAATTTTTTACAGTGCTATTGGATGGTGCTTCATCGCCATACAAAGATTTAAGTTCATCAATACACTCTTGTCGTGATAATCCACGTCGAAAGTTGTGAAAAATGATGGCACGAAAACGTTCACGAGTTAATTCCATTTTTTTCTATATTCATTTTTTCAAGTCACTGTAAACAACACAAATAATGGTCGTACGTCAAAACGTTTTGAGTACGATTATGCTTAAAAATGACAAACTTTCCAATGGAAATGTCAGATTGCACTTGGCAGCACTCAGTGTTGCCAGGCCAGAAATATATATAGCAGCCCTCGTATTATGATAACACGTTTTTGTCTTCCAATGTTATTATATTGATTCACATTTATATGACACAAAAGGTGATGATATCAATAATGTTTCTGAAAAAAGTATTTTTTTTTTAAATACAATCATTAATATAGTATTTTGTTTTGCAATTACGGTTACTATAACTATATTTTGTTCTTTGCGTGCATAGAAACAAATCGTCTAAAGAACTTTCCATATTCAAATAAAATCATTAAATATAAGAATTAAATTATTCTTAAATGAGTTTGTGTTCCCTGTGTCCACCTATCGAAAAAATCGGCCAATTGTCACCAGCAGATTAAAGTATAATACAGCAAAAATTTTCAGTAAAATCTTATTTTTTGGCGTTTATACATTTTCGTAAAATGTCATAATTTTATAGATTTTCTGTTGCTTTTTTTAGTTCTTGGCAAAAATGATTTCATCCCAATTTCGGCTAATCCGACGCCCCTGTCTATAAGAACCTAAAATTAATTAATTAATATATTTTTGTAAAATAACATTTCTTTAATAAACATTATCGAAAGTTCGATCCATCCGGATTTGAGATTCTAAATTCTTAAAGATTAATTTAACTTAAAGGTTTGAAAACCCGTCTTTACAAAACGTTTACAAAAACTTATGCAACTAAGTTTGACATCATTCAGTGTTGAGTGTTAACATTTTAATGATTATTATTTGCAGGTGGTTCAATATTATTGCCAAGGAAAGAATAAATCATAATTTAAGTTGCCAATAACGTAAAATTAATTAAAATTCAAAGAAAAACTTGTCATTTAAACACAACATTTTATATTTTTATAATGTTGGGAGGGGTTAACTAAGCCATCTTAAGCTTACGTCTCTTTAAGTCTTCACGTTTTAAAGATTTTTACTTAATTTTATTTATTGCATTACTAAGCATTCGATTTAACTTTCGCTTAAAGAAGACAGGAACTCTGACCTTAAGACAAGTTTCCTGTATCACAAAAAGTAAAATGATCGTTTCCTTTGTGTCCAAATCTCATATTTCCTATAAGACTTTCGTCTGTCTTGTTGCTGCAAGTGTACAAAAACTGACAATGTTTGTTTAGTGCGCAAAAACAATAAAATAAATAAATTAATGTTTGTTTGTCTGTCTATTAGTCTGTCTAATCTGTTGTTAGATTGTAGTTGTATGACTGTGTTTTTATGCCAGTCTGTCCCAGTTTAAATGTTTGTAGAGATTTTTGCATTTTGCTAAACAGCTCGTTTTTATTTTTTTAGTGTGACTTGTTGAGTTTTTGTTAGAAATTTTGTAACGATTGTTGTTGTAATTGGTTTATTAAGCTTGCACCACTTTTTGGTTGAATTGTTTATTTATCTTTTTTATTCTACTGTTTAAAATGACTTTTTTTATTTTGCTTAATTTTAATTTATTACAATTATAGTGTTTTAACTTTTGCCGTTTTAGTGGCAACTTGTAATTCTTAAGAAAGTACTCACGATGAAAAGTGAACAGTTTAGAGAAATAAGATAAAAATAAATAAATATGACGCCATTTATTATTTAAGCAAAATGTTTGGGTCAATTTATTTATTTTCATTCATCGTCATGGTCAAACTTATTAGAAAATAAAAATTGCAAAATTATTAAATAAAAATTTATAATTCGTTTGTGATGTTAGTAGAACGCTTAAAATTATTTCAAAATGTGGATCAGGGTCAAAACTTGCATTTAAAATATGCTTAGTCTGAAAGTCTAATTAAATGAAATTTTTTTAATGTAATCATCGTTTTGCTGCAGCTTATCACATGAAAATGATAAAGCTTCAGTCTTAAATTAGCTGTTCACCGGCGGCAACCGGGGAATTTAAAACTAGCTTTGCAAATTCAGATCCATTGTAGTTTGCGTATAGTAAAAGCGCCTTTAGAATGCTAATGTTATACACTACAGATGTACCATTGTTAAAAAACTCATGCGGGATCGACTCTGCAACTCATAAATTTTGAATTTCGAGCAAAGATTTTTAATTTGTTGAGTACAAGAAAAGATTTGTTTTATAAAACTGTGCTTTTTCTGTGCTAATGTATAATTTTTAAGTATTCTTTCGTAGTTTTTTTATACCCTTCACCACAAGGGGAAAGGGGTATATATAAGCTTGTCACTCCGTTTGCCATTTCTACAATATCCACTAGATGAGCTATACAAAATTTAAATGCGCCGATCGATCAGCAATTGTTGCGAAAACTTTGCTATTGAAAATCAGCAAGATATTCTTCTAGGCATAGATATTCTTCTAGGCAGAGGGCAAAACACCACGCCTGCCTCTATTTTTTGTTTTTTAATTTTTTTTTCAACTTTTTTGTTGGTTTTGCTTTTCACCACTTACTGCATATTCACCACTGCATTATTCTAGGATCTAATACAGTAACCTTTTAATTTATTAAGCTGAGACAACAACCCTAAGCAAATCTTACAATTTTCGAAACTCTTTTTGAACAGAAAAACTTTGTGGTAAAAAAGAATTTCTCGTAACGATTTATATGTCCATGTGGTTAAACATATGAAGTGAAGGGTATATAAGATTCAGCACAGCCGATTATAGCACTCTGTCTTGTTTATAACTAGTGTGATTAATAATTCACATCGATTTTACCTAAGAAAAGAAAACTGCCTTTGGAAAATTCAGGCCTTCCTACTTAAAATCTATCTTTGCTTACGTTAGACAAACAATTTATAAGATTTTAATTGGATTATTTAATCACTAATCACATAAAAAACTATGAAGTACTAATTTATTTATTGATACTCTTTTGTAATTTTTATTTTCTTAATAGAAGGTTAAGCAGAAAATTTCTTCAAGTTCTGCCTAAGAAAGTACCAAAAAATCGTATTCGTCTTATCGTGTAATTTAAACTTGAGGACTGTTGTAGAACTGCAAAAGCAAATAACAAATTATATTAGTTGCTATTGTTTTATCATTGCGCTCTTTAGTTTTAAGCAATTACCGACATGTCATGTTTTCAAACTGCCATGATAATTACAATCGCAAATAATAAAAGAAAAGAAACACAGAGAAATATAAACACAGCATGTCAATTATGATAAAAAAGTCTTAATTTTGTAATTAACAGTTAAATTAAACGGTAAACGTGTAATAACTTAAATATTTTTATGTTCTTAAAAATAATGATGTGTTGAACAGTATGAAAACCGTAAATGAACTTGTGTATACAAATATCAATTATCTGTCGAATATACTATTGTTATTATTATCATCATTAACAATGACACGTATAAACATTTAAAATAATTAGCGATGTGACAAAACTGATGATGGTGATGATATAATCGTTTGAGAAATACAATGGCGATTTCACTAAATGAGAAAAAATATATTCGTTCGCATTTAGAAAAACCGACAGACAGTTTTTTACCTTTAAAACTTCTAATTACAATGTTATTTTATCATGCAAAACCGATAATAGTATTCTTCACGTTTATTTGTTCTCATACTAACACTATTTTTTTTATTATTATATATGTGATATAAATACCGATATTGATTTTAGATGAATGTAAAAAATGCTCTGCCACTGTGGTTTTGCAATTCTTGTATCGAACTTCAAACTTAATGTTTTCCTTTTCATTCTTTTTATTTCTTGTTTGTATATTTTTCAAGTGAAACAAATGTTAAAAGCATATGAATATTGTTTATTTGAAATACATTCTAATACAAATACGAGGGTCACACGAGTTTAAATAAAAATCGGCATAAGAAATTCTTTCCTACTATAAAGTTTTTCTGAACAAGATAAGCTTTCTTCCGAAAATTGTAAATTTTGCTTTGGGTTGTTATCCCATTTTTTTTCGTAAATTTTTATTATAAACAACAAACACCTACAGGTTGAATAAAAGATATAAAAAATTAGGAGGCAGGCGTGGTGTTTTGTCAGCTGCCTCGAAGGACATGAGTCGATCTTGCTGATTTTCAAAATTTTTGAAACTATGTCTGATCGATTGGCGTATTTCAATGTTCTCAAGCTCATCTTCTGCCTTGGCACAGTTGATTTCAATACGAACTAGGACTCACGGACGGACATCGCTAAATTGGCTTAAAAAATGGGGTCAAAAATGGACATTGTAGAAATTACAAACTAAATGGCAAACTTAGATATATCCTTCTTCCACCTGTGGTGAAGGGTATAAAAAGTTTAATTGATTAGTAGAGTTATGATCATGATAAGAGAATACTGTTAAGAAAGTGGGACAGGAAAGCTTTGCTTATTTGTAACAACAAAGCTAAAAGCAAATGTTCGTTTAAAATTTTTTCAAAAAAGTAATTTGTTTCTTCTAACACAAACAATTGTTATAAGTGTGAATAGTAAAAAAAGAAAACATATGTCGAGCAGCCGCATTGGTAAAGCTGTCTTCTTGTTTGTTACACAAAGGATTTGATTTTAAATCCTACCGGGACCTTGAGTAAAAAGAAAATATTTGTTGTCAAGCCTCAGCGGTGGATTAGGTGTTAAACGGCGAAGAAATTTAGAACAGCAAAAACACCTACCAGAGTCTTGACAAAGCAAAAACAAAACAATTGTTATTTGGTCACTGTAGATGAGATAGCAAAGGCTCCCGTTTAATAAACAAGGAATTCGAGAGAAAAAAGGCAACAGTCATGGCTGACTTATTGAATGATTTAACTGGTAAAGACAAGATCGTGAGGTTGAGTCTCGCTAAATGTGCATGCATAATATGTAGATTGTATGGCTCCCTTGGTCAAGAGCACATGTAAGCTAAACAAAGTTTCGAGTGGTTCAAGTCTTAATGAAATAATGTTGTGATAAGGATTGCTACGTATGTTTGTTTAGTGACATGTTTGGTGATCAAAAGATCGTGTTACTACAATAGTAGACAGAGCTCTTCTGCAGAGTAAGAAGCTCAGGGCGAATTCAAAATGTAAAAATAAAAATTACTTACTTTTATTTAAAAACAGAAAAGGCAACAACGTTAAAATATTGATCTATAACTTCTATTAGGCTTACTTTCGGAAGAAAGCTTGTGCGTTTCAGCAACTTTTCGCTGTTTCCAAATTAAAAAAATCCAAAAAAAAATTTTTCGGATGTAGAGTTCAATCCCGAACAAAAACTTACTTTAAAAATGTCTAAAAGTCGTATTTGATGGTTGGTTTAAAGAAGATTGCGACTCGCTAAGAATAAAAACAATATGTTTTATAATCAATTTTCATGGATTTTTTATATTTGAATAAAAAGTAATTTGCTAATTCCTTTTTTCTTTCTGCATAATATTTTCCAATAGAAATTAAATTTACAATTCAACAGAATAGTGAAACTCACAAATAATTATTTACTTTATATCAATCATTTAATTTAACTTTGTTTTTCTATAGAGTTATTGGCTTGCCCTCGTACATTTGTTAACACATAATAAATATGCATGAATATCTTTTATAAATATTAATATATTTGAATTAATACTGATATGTTTAATACGTATATTAATCGAACACAGGTAATCAATCATAAATTAACCACACACCAGTCTGCCTTCAGAAGCTGAAAAATGTAAAAGCTTGAAATTAAATATTTAATTTGAATATAAAAATAAATAAGTTTTACAATATAAATTAAACTAAATTTACAAGTTATTTTAGAATTTTATGAAAATTTAATTTTAATTAGAGCACTAGATGGTAAAAAGCTAATTTTGCTTGATTTGATTTACATTATTTATAATAAAATATGTTAAGAGTTTGCACATTAACCGTATTGATGGTTGCGAAGAGCACAGTATTGGTTTTCAAATCTTTTGTACACACCCACATCGATGATGATTTTGAGTTGAATGTGATTCTCAAAGAACAGTCGAGGAAATAGGGCTCAGACTATTTCCTACACTGTTAAAACAAGTTTACTTAATGGTAATGAATTCTTTAAAAAACTTTGTAAAAAAAATAAAAACATCTAAGAATGCTAGATTCGCCTATGCCGAATCTTATATACCCTTCACCATCTATGTAAATATACTTTAGTGAAGTAACTCCACACAGAAAAGCAAATATTGGGGTGACAGAGAATTAGAAAATAAAAAAATTATTTGCTACATACATATCGCTCCTTTATTGCAACATAGTCATATCTCAAAAAATTAAAAATTTGTAGTTATTTAAGCAAAACTGCTCTTTTAGACCTTCTGTACATGTTGAAAAAAAAATCAGTTTTATATCCCAAGCTGAACCGAAGTTATAGCAATTGCAATTGCGGCAATTAGATCATAGGACTTATGACTTGAAAACTTAAATCGCATTTTTCCAAGTTCAAGTTTTTTTGAGATATGACTATGTTGCAATAAAGGAGCGATATGTGTATATAATTTTACATAAAAATTACATCGGCTCTTAATGGGTTAAGCACTTTTAAAATATTTTAGCATTTCCTTAAAGATCTCTTCAAAAGCTGTAAAATGATACCTACATTGATATATAAAAAAATTTTTTAATTTCAGAGCCCCGTAACTCGAAAATATGTGCGAGCGGCAATATTTTCACTTGATGTTTTTTTTCTTATTTTTTAATTATCTATCGTCCCACATATTTTATTATTATTATTTATTTCTTGAAAAAAAATTTTACAATAAATATTGATTAAATGAGGACTGGCTTCAAGGGTCTTTACCACTGAAATATTTTTTTTTCGGTTGGAGTTACTTTATTGTTTCAAATGACATGAAAAAATTAGTGGTAGGCGTGGTGTTTTGTCTGCTGCTTCGAAGGACATAAACCGATCATTCTGATTTCCAATAGCACCTGATTCGACACTGTATCTGATCGATTGACAAATTTATTACTATTTTTTTTTTTTGTGAAATCAAGTTTGCCTCGACCTTGATTTCAACACTAATACGGATGGATAGACGGATACAGATTATTCGCCGAATTTTCTCTGTGTAGCAATTGAAAAAAGGCCTAAAAATGTAAGAGTGTTATAATCAGCTACGCCGAATCTTATACACCCTTCACTGCATATGTAAATCTAGTAATTGTAGAACTTACAAAGAGAATGACAAACTCAGTTATACCCTTTTTCCACTTTGTATGGTGAAGGGTATAAAAAAAATAAGTTGTCAAGATTATCAGGTAGCTTACTTAGCTAATAAAATACTCTACGATCATACCTGTTTTATTAGTATTTCTTAGATTAATTCCAGATGAAATTCGTTACACATTTAAAGACAAACTTAATCAATAGATGGACATACGGTTGGCTATTATTTTAATTGGTTATTATTTTAATGAATACTATTTCAAGACTCTAAAAAGCCTTAATGAAATTGTCATGCGGCTATTTACCTTTCTTATTATTCTGTTTACTAGTTGCGTGTTAAAAATCTACTAAAATCTGATTAAATTAATTCTGAAAAAGGAGATATAATTAAGATGTATATAGACTTAAATACTTAGAAGTCGATTAAGTTGCCTTTAGTCACAGTCTTAAATCATAACAAGGTTCTTGTATTTATATGTGATCTAAATTTATAATTTTATTCGGCACTAAACAATTTAGTAAGTGCATGACCAAATTATAAATGGACTAAAGTTTAGTCAATAGAAATTTGAAAAGTAACAAAGATTTAGTAAAGTTATCATATTAGTTGTTTATTTGAAATTTATTAACTTTCGAGGTTTCAACAATTGCAAGTGTCTGTTCGAAAATCTATTTTCCTGCCTAAACATTGTAAAGACATATATAATTATACATATTTAGTGTCATCAAATAAAAATCAGTATAGTTAAAAAAAGAAATTGTTTTCTATTAGTTGTAAAAAAAATATGTTAAATAAACGAATTAAAAAATTTTTTAAAATTCGGATTGGACCTCGTTAAAAGAGATGATCTCAAATTATTTCACAATATCAAATTGAAATAAACTTTTTAATTATAAAAAAACTATGAAAATAATGATGTAAAATACAATTAAATATATTCAACTACTAACGATAAGAATTTATTTTAATTCCGTTTTTTTCTATTTCAAAGACATTTTGAAATAAATAGACACTGATTAGATTATTTCAAAATAGTTTTGTTTATATTTTAGGTTTATTTTTATTTTTAACATGTAATTCAAGTTCAATTACAACTTTAAATAAATAAAAATATAAAAAACATACAACTAATTTAAATTGAATTTTTTCAATGAAATTCTATGCTGGAACCTTTTAGAAAGACAAAGAATTCTGCGGTCGCCACATTTATTACAATTGATATCTTATCGTCTTTGCGTTAATAGTTAGTTTATTACTAAATTAATAATGTGGGCTTAAATAGTTTAATGTATTTAATATTAGTGCACAATTTAGTTGACACTTGAATGTACAATTTATCACAAAAAAAAAAAAAAAAAAATATGGTGAGAAAAAATGTCTTTGACTTTAAACGTAAATTAAGAATAGTGTTTACAAAATTTTTATGCCTTTAGCTAGTATTAAAGCCACTAAAGGTTATATACTTGAGCAACTTATAACCTGCAGGGTATGGGATTATTATAACTTTTCTTTTAACTTTTTATATTGAAAGTAGCACAACAAAATTAGTTGCACGTTTATCAAATCATTTGGGTCTATATTTAATATTAGGGATAGTTGCTTTTAATTTTACGTTAAATGCAATAAAACTCTTTACTAAAACTGTTATAAACATAAAAAGTATTTCTGTACTTATCTTAGGGTTGCCAGATTATCTAGAAGGGCCTGGAGTGTCAAGTGCTGGTTCACGTTACCAGTTGAAATACAATTTATTCAGTTAAAAAAGAATTTCTTTAATTTTGAAAAGTATTTTTTTTTTTTGTTAAATATAAATCTTTAAATAATTAAATTAATATTTTCTAAAAAAATTTATACTAAATAAAAAAGTTTTCGAAATATTAGATGTAATTGTTAACGACATGTTGTACAGTGAGTGACGTCTGTTGCCTGCGAGAAGCCTTTGGTAATTTTTCGAAAATAATCCATCTTTTTTCAAAAATGCGATGAATTTAAAGTAGAAAATCTGTTTAAATTGTTCTTTCGATACCAATTAACAATGATTTTTGTGAAAGGTCTATTAGTATATTAAATAATCTAAAGGTTGAAATTTTAAAAGGGTATATTTGATTAAAAGTTACCAAAATTTTAACAAAAATTTTGCGTGCACTTAAGAGTTACTAGATTCTGTAAATAAAATTGCAAAATATATGTGGCAACAAAAATACATATGAAAACATTTTTTGAGATTGAAATTAATTTATATATATATGACATGTGTAATATAATGTAAGATTGAATTATAATCGTTACGTTTCCTTGCATTAAGGTTGTTATTACTTATTTTTATTTTTGTAAAGAAAAATTTTAATAAAATTTAGCTTTTTTAGCTCTAAGTGCATTATCTAAATTATCCAGTTATTTTTTTTTTTTCAAAATCCAGGCGAAGTTTTTCCATTGTTTAGTTATTTGACTTTTAGTATCTGGCATGCCTAACTTCTCTTAAATTATTCTTTCTGTAATTATGGTTGGTTTTAAGAAAACGACGCTGTTTCAGCTTACACTTGCCTTCCTGTTTGCTTAAAATTTAATTATGTTGACATTTGTTCAACTTGCAACTATTGTATATGATATGTTGTATAAAATACTAACTGAGTATTTGTCAACACACTCCTATCTCTTCTATTTTCAAACTTCTAAAAACAGATTTTTTAACAAAAACAATAAATTTTAAATCAAAAAAAAAAATAAATTCAAATCAATATTGCCAAAATGTTAACTTATAGAAAGAAGGGAATATTTTTTACTCAAATTAATAAAGTTTGCTCCTGTGGAATTCAGTAAAAAGTAAACAAAAAATATTGCAAGTGTGTTGTAGTAAATATTAACCGAGAAATTGATAACAACATTTGTACAACTAATGTAAAATCAGACCACTTAGTGGCACTTAAAATAAGATGAGCGTTGAACAATTATTTTTTTATATATTGTCGTATTAGAATTTATCGAAAATTTCATAGTCAATAGTTCATAATCGATAATTTCCTTTCAGATTTGGAAGAGAAAATGTATTTTTAAAAAGAATGGTGGAATATAAATTTTCAATTTCATCCTTAAAGGAATGTTAAAAATTTAGGGATCAGTTAAACTATGTTCGTCACACATCTCTATTAGCATTGAAGATTTTCTTTGGGTTTGTTACCCTCAACCTCACCGGAGATTTAGATTTAGTGAACCTTTCTAGGATGTTTTCAATGGACAGCGAGCTAAAATGTGCGATTCGGAAGTCGTTGGTAAGATAAGGTTGATAAGGTTAGTGCTACTGAAAGCAATAACTGAAGGTAATTACTATTAAGTTAAAAGTAAACGTCCCAAAAAAAACAGTGCTTAGAATGTTGTAATGCTAAAAATTTGACTGATTTCGAGGCAAACTACACAATTTAACGACACCAAAGTTACATATTTCAAAACATATCTTTGCAAATGAATTAGAAAGTTGTATAACACCTGAAGAAACGTATTGTAATAAAATAAGATTTTGCTAAAAATAATAATGAAATATAAAAAATAAAGTTACTTTCTTTTTGTAAAAACTTATTGACTTCTACTGTACATTTTATTCTAAAATCCCAATACAGTAACAAAATATGGCAATCACAATAGTAAGTCATTATATGGCAAGTACTTTTTAAGGTAATGTTTAATTTTTTGTTGGGATGCTTTCCGTAAATTTTAACATTTAACTTGTCGGGACTTTTCGGAAAGTCACAATGAGTACTTGCAAGATCATATAAATCAGTTTCTTATGAAATAACCTGACTTGATGATTACATTTTTTTTGTTGTATTAGTGTCTATATAGAAATTTTAAATTTGGTATTTAAATTTATTAAAATTATTTTATTTTAGTATTACAACCACATAATAACTTAATCCGGCTTATGTTTACATAAACTTTAATTTCTAAATTTGTAAAAAAAAAACAAGATAAAAAAATATAAAACTTTATACGAACTTCCGTAGAGAAGCAATCTAAATTTCTATAATAGTTCTGACAGGGTTTGCCTAAGAAAAAGACTTCAAAACAATACACATAAAGGCTATAACACAGACTTAGTTTTAGAAAATTTTGCTAGTGAAAATCAGCAAAGTCAGTCTATGTCCTTCGAGGCAGCGGGCATGCGTGGTGTATGCCCTAATTTTTCCAGAATTTATTGAAAAGTAATCTTCAAGTCAGCTTTATCGTTTTTGAATATGGAAGTTAAGTTATCACAACAAATGTCATTATTGAGCTCAATTTTCCATACAAAATTTTTTTTGCGCAATAAGCATGAAATTGTTATAATATTGAGTAGAAATTAAAATACAACACTATTTAGAAAATGTGTGTGAAGCTAAATTTTGAAATGTAAACCTCAGACTAAACTAAGCTAAATTTTGAAATTTAATTTTATCAATAATATTAGAATATTGACTCAATAAAAGTGCATGTATGAACACACTAGAACAGAACTGTTCATTAAAATAAAATATAGGCAAAGTCATTATTAGTAGAACACAAATATATTTGCAAGGTAAAACCTAAATTATAAATCTATTTTGTTATAGAAATATTAAAGCAAATGCTTGATATATTTTTAATAAAAGAAAAGCAGTATGAAATTAATGAAATCAAATTTTAATATTGTTCTTCAAAATGTCAGTTTTGCAAAAACACGTTTACCAATTAAAGAAAAAATAATAAAACAATTAAAATTCATAGTAGTCATTTAATTTCGAGTCTAAAATTTGTTTCTTTCATCAAATTTAAACAGTCACGTTTAACATTTTAATATTTTAAGATTTTGTTTAAATGAAAATATGTTTGCAGATGGTTGAATTAACAATTCCCTAAAATAATGTTCAAGCAACACAAGTCACATCCCATCCAATTCATACTGATTATATTGCTGTTAAATTAAAGTTTTTAAGTACTGAATTGTTTGTTTATTTTTTCTTCTTCGTCTTTTCAAATTAATTGGCCTGATTTTATTTCTCACTTTCAGTGTTTTTTTTTTTTTGTTTTTTGTAATATTTTATTTATAATTTTGTTGTGTTAATTACGTGATTTTATACCAAATTAATTTGGTTAACCTAAATTGCTTTTATTTCACTTTAACTTCAAAACTAAATGCAATGAAACCATGTTGTTTCATATTTTATTTTTTTATTTTGCTGTATTGAGAATTTCACTTTGTGCTTGTAAAGTGAACATTTGTTTATTAAAACAAAAACAATTTGGTGAACGAAGTGTCAGTATTCCTTTTTGGTGTATGGAATTGGAAAAAAAAATATTATATAAGACAGGGTAGGGAAAATGCAAAGAGGTATTAAAAAGGGGGTGCTTTAAGCAGTAGTAAGAGTAATGCTATCATGTGTTAATTGTTGCAAGATGTCTGTTATATATCATAATGTTTATTTTGCTTGTTCTTCAGTTGTGTTTCTGTCCCACTGTGCTTTAGGCATTGACCCATGAAATCATTTTTTGTTGTTGTTGTTTGTTTATAAAATTTGAAAAGGGAGTTTTTATTGAACAACTGTCCCTTGATTTGTAATAACTACTTCGATTATGCCGACGTGACGTTGCGAGGGCAGTTTCCATATGTGCCATCATCTTATTATTTGCTCATATAAATAAAACTAATATTAACGAGAACATACTAAAAGCCATCGTTTAAATTTATTTACAAATTTTGGGAATTGATAATATTATTGAAAAAAATATTATGCTAAGAAATTTTTAATGGGAAAAGCTGATATCAATACGTATTTCACTGAATGATCATTTAAATTGTTATAAAAGCCATGAGAATTGTTTTTGAAGCCCATACATGAGATTCCAATTTATTTTTATGGGTTGCTGTGATCTTTTCTTGTCGAACAATTTAATTAATTTTATAGAGCAAAATTAAAGAGTCTATGTCTGGTTAATCGGTCCACGAATTAAGCCTATTAGTTATTTGGAGTTTTGAAAAATTCATTTTAATCCAAAAAAAAAAGCAAATATGCATGTGATTAAAAATATGGGGAGCGTATAAAATTGTGCTCAATGAAGGCATCTTTTCAATTCGTTGGATTTGAATCGGTTGGTTAACAGGGTACATTACCTCTAAAATAGAAACAAACAAAGAATTCTGATGAAGAATATATCGATAAAAATACCCCATATTTTGCTAATGTCTGCGTCTTAAAAAATTAGAAAAAGAAAACAACAAAAAACATGAACGTAAGCCTGAATAAAAATGTTTCATTGAGTTATATACTAAAATAGTATAATTACTGTCAAGTTAAATATTTTTTTTTTTTGGAGGCAACTTAACTTCCCATAGTGAAGGCCATATTTCTTTTAAAGATTTTGAAACTTTTTTTTATTAATGTTGTTAATTTGCATCAACAAAGGTAACTAATGTTGGTGTTCTCCGTTGAAAATATTGAAATGCTGGGGTGGTAAACAGAGCTCAATAATGCCCTGTTCAGACATGTTTTCTTAATTGAGTTAATTTAATTTTAATTGCGAAATTTAATTTGCTGTTCACATATGCTCAATTAAGCTTTTTCAATTAGCACAAGGCATATTTATTTTACAGGTAATGTCGTCCACCCAGCTGAGTTCTCTTTTTATTACACAAACAACATGGCTTTTTATTGTTGCTTTGAAGCTGGAAGTGTCAAAATTCATTTTTGTATGACCCGCCATTTTCTTTTTATTCGTTTGTTTGTATTTTTTACTTGCGGCTTGTAAATTTTATGAATTTTATAAATTTTTGCTTCTCACTGAACATAGCTCCAGAGTAAACATACTTGTTGGCAAGGGTTGCATTTAGCATCTTATTTAATTAGTGATGCAATTAAGTACTAATTGCTTAATTTAATTCTTGACTTCTTATATGGTAAATTGAGCTCAATTAAGGTCTTAATTGCGTAAATTCCTTAATTGCGCAATTAAAGCGTATCTCTGAACAGGGTTAAAGCTTTTACTTACACCACTTAATAAGTGTCTGCATGTAAGAGAACATATATTTAGCATCTCCGGGGTGGCTGGGTTTGTAAAAGTGTATTATTGCTTGTTAAATAGATAATTATAAGTTCAAATCCTACTATGCCCTTGAGAGTAAAGAAACTATATTTTGTTTTTTAAAAGGCAATTATTAGGAAAAGAAGAATAGAACAAAAAATATATCTATATAAAAAAGTGTGTTGTGTGTGTCTATAACTCACGATGGGTCATACCGAATTTAATTAAATTTTTAGAGTTTGTTAGTATAGTGGTGTAGCTAGTTTATCTATAGTTTGCACGGAATTGTTCGACGCGTTCGTGAGTTTTGACTTTTCCTGACAACGTGTGATTTTGTCTATATAAAAAAATAACAACAAGTACGTAGGAGCCTATGAGCGTATATGCAGTATGTAACCTGTGTGCGTAGTAAAGCTGTATCCGCTACTTTGTAATAAAAAGAACTTCTACTTTGGGAAATAGAAAAACTAATCATTATTTTGATTATCCAGAGCTAATTGAAAAATTTTAGACTTTTGCAACATTATATTTAATGAAAATGCATGATACTCTCTGTGGATGAATCAGAGTTGCATTTCTAATCATAGAAACAAAGCAGTGATGCATAGAAAAATCTCAACATGTTTTGCAGCAAAACGAATTATATCTGCGGAAAATTATATTTGGCAGCGCACTGAATAGTTAAAAAAAACCCTGAAGATTAAAAATAAATACCTAAATTACAAGTGTTTGTTTTTTTTAGCTACGCTCTTGCAGAAGTGGCTAAGCAAAGCTTTGCTATTTTGTAGTGAATTCTTTCTGGTCTGTGGTCTTTTTAATTATTATTTTTTATTTAGTATTTTTGATGTTGAGTGTATCTAATTATTTATTCCGTAGTATGGGTTGGAGTGATATTTGTTTGTTTGTTTAGACAAGACACAAGTGTTTCTTATTTTGACTTTAAAATAATTTTTTATCGACAGATGTAAATTCTAAAAAGTGAGAGTATTTATTTAAATTATTTTTATTTTAAAAATTCAAGCTTTTTGTTTTAATACGAAAGATGACTTTAAGATATTTTTTATTTTTTTATTTACCTTATTGTTAATGTGTATAAATCCAACAAAAAAATTAATAAAAAGTAAACTCCTGATAACGGTTGGTTACTGCCGTGTAGTGGTGGCTGTATATAGAATCAGTGAGAGAAGTAAGAAAAGGTACAATGTTTTCGAATGAAATAAAATGGTTTTATTTTTTTTATCTCGATAGATAATGTTATTTGCTGAGTAAATTCCAAGTATTTTGAGAACACAAAGTGTTTAACAGCCAAATTTTGTTTTATTTCTTTAAGTTGCAAGTATGTTTTATTTTTATTATTAAAAATAAAATTATTTAGAGAAATTTGAAATATGAATTATTTAACGTATTTAAAGAAATATTATTTTACTTAAGTTGACACATAAAATTGTTTCACTTTTATTTTTCTTGAAGCAGCAAACTGTTGTGGTAGTTAGTTAATTTAATTTTCTTTGTTGCAGATAATTATATTAAAAATAAAACAAATTTTCTTTTTTATGGTTGTGCTCTAAAAACTTAGATAATTTTTGTTTTTTATTATTTTACTTTTTTGCTTTATAATTATATTTAATCATATGTATTAAAAAATGATTTTATATACATACTTATTTTGTATTTCGAAATATTCCTAGAAATTTTTTATTTAAGCACGTTTTAATATTTGCTGCTTTACAAAATTATTATTTTTTTTTTACTTTTATTCTTTCTTAATTTGTTAAGTTATTGTTGAGCTGTCAAAAAATATGTCAAAATTTGACAGTATACTGGAATGAAGTTTACAGGGAGGTTGACATTTGCACTATTTACACATTCGCTTAAAATGAAAGTAAATGATTGTTTTATTTTAGGTTTTGTGTTAACAACCCCCAAATATTATTTAACAACTGATTAACACTTTTTGGCCTTCTCTAATTAACAAAGAATATTTTCCAGGTATTAACCACCGTTTTAATTATTATTAAATTTATGTATGTTGTTGTTTCCGCCTTAACAAAAGCAGCTGCTTATATAAATCACTTAAAACAGACACAAAAAATAAAACAACGTAATTTTTTATAGAATTTTAATATTTTTTTTTTTCAAAAATTATTTTGCGTTTTTAGTTGAAATAAACGTTAAATTTACTTGTACCACTTCTTCTTTTATATTTAACTGATTCGCTTGTATAACCAACCGGCTCAAGTTCTCGTTAGTAACTAAACTTTCATACAATAAAGTGTCTGTTTACATTTAGTGTTGTCGTTTCAATTCGTGTATCTTTCAGATACTTTTTTGTTGCTTTCAATGTTTTGTAGTTGTTGTTGGTGTTATTGTTTTTTTCTTACAATTCGACCAGCTGTATTACGGTTTGTTTACTTTTTTGTTATTTATTGTTGTGGGTTCATTTTGTGCCTTCGAAATGAACCCCTCTTGTGTCAAACATGCGGCTTTTTTTTTCCAAAGGAATAGATAGAGAAAATAAAATTAAACATAAATCCAATTGGGTTTTATTCTCTTAATATTCTCTCACTGGGCTCTGTTGTTTATTTTCTGTTAGAAACTCTCTTTGTGTTGTGGGATTTTTTGACTTACTTTTATTTGTTATTAATCTTATGAAGTCATAAAATTTTGCTGTTACCTTTCGTTTTTAGGTGAGTATTGTTTTTGTTGTTGTTGTTGTAAGCCTTGCCATAACTTTGCGTGTTATTAAAGTTCCTGTGACATATTTATGTCTTTAATCCCAAACGTTGGTTTAGCACACTCATTTCACTGATGTGTAGCACAGTGTTTCAGAAGTAGACAATATGCGATACAAACAATTTTTATCTGTTAAAAAAAAATGTGTTATAATTAATTGGTGAACTCTTAAGGTCCCATATAAGTCAAAATCCAGTTTTTTTTGCTTACAGTTGAATTCAACAAATTTAGCGATTTGAACGTCTTTTAAAATAATTTTTTGGTTGGCCAATGTAAGTTAAAATTAATTGCTTCCAGAAAAATGCACCGTTTGGTATGGTTTACTCACTGGTGGCATCATCGGACCTCATTTCTTCAAAAATGAGGCCGGATTTCACTTTACGGTCAAGAGAGATGGTTACCACACCATGATTCTGATTTTTTGTTTGAAAATATAGATCGCATTGATCAGGACGGAATGTGGTTTCCACAAAATGGTGCTACGTACCATAAGCGACCGCAACCATCGACTTATTGAAATTCAAAATTTTTTGATAAGTTGATTTTGAAAAATGGACCTGTAAATTGGAATCCAAGGTCGTGCGATTTGAGACCTCTCGATTATTTCCTGTGGAGCCACGTGAAGTCACTGGTTTATGCTGATAAACCAGCAACAATTGACGCTTTATAGACCAAAAACTGTTCGTATTATTCGTGACATACGGCCAGCAGTACTTGAAAAAGTGACCCAAAATTGGACGTCCAGAATGCGCTACATCATGAGCAGCCACGGTGGCCACATGCCCGAAATCATTTTTAAATATTAATGCCATGTTCTGATCTTTCGTATAAAAAAATCCTTCATTACAATTTCATGAAGGATGTATAAGATTCGGCACGTTTAGTTATACTGCTTTTACTCTATTTTTTAATATTAAAAATATCTAGATTTTGATTAATCCCATAAAAGAAATTTGCAGTTAATACTTATATTGGCCACAGTGGTTCCCTTTAAAAAACGAAAGACAAATTTAAATATATTTTTTATTTTGTTTTCTTAAATGAAATATTTTATGAAAACTTCACACACTTTGTTATATTTAACCATTTTTAAGCACTGTGCCATTCGTTTCCTTCCTCTTGTGCATTGTTAGTTGAATCTTAAAATATATTTCTGTTTAGTTAAAAAAAGGAAATATCATTATGTTAAGAATAATATGTCAATAGTTTCTGTACGACTCATAAATCAAAGTAAGTAAATGTTAAGAAGCGTAACTGGTCATGGAGTTGATTCAAAAACACACATATCGCAGAACAAATGCATTGTTTGATAACTTAATTTTTTTATTTTTTCTTATTATTATTTTGATTATAAGATAAAATACTTTTTAAGAAGTTTTTTATTCGAGTCTTAAGAAAATGTGCTGATGTCCACAAGTTTTATTTTTTGTTAAAAAAAAATTCAACAGAATTAAACAAAAGAAAATTATTTCACGAGCTTGATAAAAGGTGTAAACAGAAGAGTTAAAAAAAATTTATCAATTTAGTTTTATTTATTTAACTTGTAAATATGAAAGGTTTTGCAATAGTAACAGGACAAATTTGGTTTAAAATCAAACACAAAAGTTAACACACATTCAAGAGAATAAAATGTCATTCAAACAAAAGACTTTGTTTGGTTTATTACTTTATTTTATTATAACCTAGATAAATGAGCAGAGTGCTACTGAAGGACGCAGAGATCCAGAAACTAAGGCCTGACTAGAAACTGTTAATTGAGTTATAAAGCTATTAAAGGGATTTTATGAAGCGCTTCATATGTTTGAAAAATACATGTGAGATATCATCGTAATTCTTTATTCATTTGGTAGGCCTATCGATGCTTTTATATAACACCGTGCCGCAGCTTCTCTCGGTGGCGCGCATCCGAAATGTCCAATGTTATATAATTCTGGCATATAAGTCAGTCTAAATTCAACCTGCAGAATGAAAAATACCCACAAGAAAAAATATAGTGGGTCAAATAATTTCAGTGGCCATTTCGCTTCACATCTACGTAAGATTACCATGCACTCAAATTTTTCGTGCAAAATGTACGGTGTGACATAAGGTGTGTGGTAAGAAACGGCGCAGCGTTCTGTTGAAATCACATGTTGTTTATTACCATGTCATCAAATTCAGGCCAATACAAGATAGTAATGATGGATCTATATGCTCAAAGTTTACCGTGACGGAACAGCCGACGTCGTTCTCAAAAAAATATTAACTTATGATGCCTCCAGCCGAAAATTTACAACAAATAGTGACCTTTTTAGGATGCATATATTTGGATCTCATATCTATTGGTATCGTCAAAAATTAGACAAAATTTTCTGTTGACCTATGAACAGAAAACTCCCTTTTTGGAAAAAAAAACAGTTTTATCACTGCCAAGTCTTGTTGAACACTAAACCCCTCCCTATTGAGATTTGGTAAAACAGATTGAATAAATGACATTTCGACAAATGTAGCTACACGAATATTGCCGTTATTGCCGTCAGTAACTGTCTAAGTTCTAAATACCAATTTTTAAGGATACATTTGCCAGGCAGAAAAGCATGATTTTCAAACCGTAGAGGTAGAAAAAAACATGGTGTGAAAATTGTACATCATTAACTTAAAACCTGGGTATATTTAATTATACTAACGAACTTAATGAAAGTGAAGGTCAAAGTGCTAATTTCTATCAGTTTGGTAAGTGGAAAGTGTTATAATGTTGCTATTTATTTGATATTGTCCTAAGATGTATATTTGCTTTCATAAGCTGAAGGAAAGAAAAGTTCTAGTAGTAACAGGACGCTTTGTAAACGTAAATTTCGTCCTCTGCCTTTATCACACTTATTATTTGCTTGATTATGATTGGGCTCATTATTTGACACAACTGTGTGGCCTGTGATTTTGTTTAAAGTTTATTGAATTTAAATTCCTTCATATATAAATATTTCATGATATTCCAAATAATAAATTTTTTTTATTGTTTTTTGAATTGTTTCTTTCAATGGCATAAAAAGATTTACCATGTTTCATTAACGTTCTATAACATTTTTATAAAGTACTGGTAAAAGAAATTTTTGCAGAGAAATCTTTATTTGAAGAAAATGCAAAATGTGTAATTTTTTTTTAACTGGAAACGCATTTGTTTCAAATAATGCGCCCAATGTGACCATACCTTTAGTTAAATTTATTTATTTATTATTATAAGGCTAGCACAACAAGATAAAATATTTTATAAATTACAGTGCTAGTGAGAGAAAATAAACATAGAGCAAAGGCATAAACAATATTAAATAACAATTAAAACTTAATTAATTAAACAATTTAAAAAAGTAATAAGGAAATACATAAAAAGAATAGATAACAATATAATACTAGAAAATATCTAACTACAGTGTTTCAATAACTCAACTTTAAACTTATTTGCGTTGCTTATAATTTGAATATGATTAGGAAGAAAATGCCAAAGACTAGTGCAATATATGAAGAATTGTCTTTGCGATAATGTGGTTCTATGCTTTTGTTGAGTTAATTTCTTTCCTCTTGAAGATCTGGAAAGATTTATGTTGACAAAAAGATAGTCTGGTTGTTCATTATTAATTATTTTGTGCATTAGTATCAAGCATCTAAACTTAAGAAGACTTCCAAAATTCATCTTATAAATTTGGTACGAAAAACTAGATATTGATTCATGGCGTCCTCGATTATAAATATATCTTGCGATACTGTTATATGCAACATTGAGCTTGCGGAGGTCAGAGCTGTCACAGTTAGCGTAAATTTCACAGCCGTAGAGAAGGACTGGTATGATGTAGGTTTTAGCAAGCAGCATACGTATACTGAAAGGTGTCGAATACTTGACTGCCCAAAGACTTCGTGTCCTTAAAAGAAGATGAAGCTAAGGAATTAATATTTTTTTTTACCTGGGACTACAATTTAAAATTATCTCTCGTAAAAACAATCTATTCAAATGCCATTTAAAAAGAGTCTTGCTTTCTAATGTTGAATTTTATTTTACACAAACAATTTTTCGTTGTAAATTAAGCAATAATTTGACTCATAAATCTTTTAACATTTTGTTTAAAAAAAAACAATTTTTAAAAATTATTTTGCAAATGGCTATAAAAATTTTCTGGACATGTTTAACATTGCCGTCAATAAATAAAAACAATTATTAAAATATACAAGATTCAGACAAACATAAATTTATTCAATTTCATATATGTATGTATATATTATGTACATTAATATTTTATTGTTGTTTTCTTTAGACATTTGAGATTTTAAAATAAAAATAAATAAAAGAAAAACATAAATCAAAACTGAAATTTTATTTTATTAACGAAAATAAAGTATTTCGAAAAAAATAAGTCATTAAAAGTTAATTGTTTATTTATAAAGAAATTTTAAAAATTATGCTTAAGAAACAAATAATATTAATTGTGTCCGGCCTGTTGTCAATCTACAATTATATATTTTTGTTGTAATCCCTTAAATGGGTCACGAACAGAGTTTTTTTCTTATATTTTTCTTATACTTGCTAATTTCTCTTCATTCTATTTGCCATCCTTAAAATTATTGTTTTCTTTCTTCTTTTTTTATACGTTTAGTTAAATTGTGGAAAAATTTATGCAGGAAATTGAATAAGTGACTAAAGGCCACCTGACGAACTACAAAATGTTTAAATTTGCATTTTTAAATAAATATTTTGCTTTTTTTCTCCTTCCTTTACAAATAGTTTTGCTTCATTGTGAAGTTAAACAAATTCTTAAATACAAGATCACCATTAGATTTTTTTCTTTTTGCCGGAATTAGAAAAAATGTATTTTCCCACATAATTAACAGAAAAAATATTGTCACGATTTAGAAACCTAATGTTTTGAGAATTGAGAGAGATCTACAGTTTAAATACAAAATGTGATAAAAAAGTGAAATAACTAAGTTCTTTTCGTGAGGTTTATAAATATAAAAATTAATTAAATTAATTGAAATTATTTTGGCTTAAGTTCATTTTATTTTTAATTTCTAAAAATCTTTTTTAGAAAGAAAATTTATTTTACAAATGTATGCGGCCGTTTTGCAAAGAAAACAAGAAAAATTAGACGCTAGCAGAATGAAATGCGGCACTTTCTGGACCGCTACGACCTTCATTCTTCGCATCTATCTACCTTAGTTGTGTATTTTTTTTATAAACATCATCTATTTAACCAACTAACTTTGTAAATAAGAATACGAGAATATTCATATCAACATTAATTTGGTTAGACGAAATTTACACACAAACCAACGTACTCCTTTTACTGTTCTCTCTGTATTTCGTCTTGTACATTTGTTTTTGCTTTTGTTTCAATCATCGATTGAACGCGAATGCAAATTTTTATTTTTAACTGTCATTGCTAAATTAGCGCGTAAGACGCAAAGCAAGGTAATTCATAACTTTGGCGCTGGAATGTCATCCATAAATAAGAGCGTCAACTTTGTGTCTTTAACAGTAATGTTAACTCATTTTATTTTATAAAACCCGCTGTATAAGAATAAAGAAGAGATAAAACTGCTAAATTGCCCTGAAAATAACTAAATTGTCATTACTTTTCAACCAAAACAAAACAAACCAACAAGCGGCCAACTTCACTTTTTAACGCACTGTCAAAATTGGATTTTCCAATTGCTAAGCGTTGACGCCGTGTTATTTAGGGATGCTTCATACATTTACGCGCTAATTTAGGGATAGCAGTGTCATTCTTACTTGTATACTCACAACATTATAGATGCTGTTTCAGTATCATTTTTGATTGTTATGAGGTAAGTATGAATTAACGCTGTGCCGAGCGTGCTTGTAATTTAATTTTTATTAAATTATTATTTGAACTGTGAATATTATAAATGAATTGTTTTTTTTTTTTTGTTGGCTTAAGTTCATTTTATTTTTAATTTCTAAAAATCTTTTTTTATGAATGAAGTGCTGCACTTTCTGGACCACTACGACCTTCATCAGCAAGCCAAAATAATTTCAATTCATTTATAATATTCACAGTTCAAATAATAATTTAATAAAAATTATATAAAAATTAATTGTTTATTACAATTAAATATTTTCTTCCAAGCATTCTAAATGCTTTGGAGCTCTTATGTAAATCCTTCTGCTTATATTTTTAATCAGCCTATATATTTTTCAATCGGTACTTAAGAATTTAGCTGCAGGAAGCTGTAGCCCTCTGGAGGAAGCTGACGCCAAGGCCAGTGATAGTGTGGTTCTGTCTTTTTAGTGGTCTTTAAGTTTGGTTTGCCGGAAGCCAAACGGAGAGAATGAGTCAGATAACTGGCGATGTAACCCTCACAAAGAAATTACTAATTATTCTGCACGAAGAATCTTCAAACTAAATGTGAGTTACCTAAAAAAAGTAAACAGTCCAGAAATAAACTTACAATGGAATCGGATAGGAGGTAGTGTTACTTATTTAAATTATATATAATTACAAAATTTAGTATGCATGATTGCAAGAGTCTCTAAATTTGAAGTGTGTTTCATTGACAGCTAGGGCTGCCAGATGGCATGGAATGGCCTAGATTTTCCAGTTCTGGTTCAATTTATCAATTACCAGTTAAATACAAGTTGTCCAGTTAAAAACAATTTCCTTAATTTTCAAAAATTATTTTTTTTATATACATA
Organism: Gymnosoma rotundatum; assembly: GCA_916610165.2. NCBI lineage: Eukaryota > Metazoa > Arthropoda > Insecta > Diptera > Tachinidae > Gymnosoma > Gymnosoma rotundatum. Next base: position 102,047,164 of record OU744340.1, read on the forward strand.
TGTATATAATTTCAAATTAATTAAATCAATATTCTCTACGAAAAAAAAATTACACTATATACAAGAAAAAAATATGTTATTTACCTATACAATTGTGCTTGCGAATGTAAATTCAAATTGCATTTTTTTTCATAATGCTGCAGCCCTGGTTAGTGCCTTTATTTCCGTTTTAAATTTAAAACAATCTCTTTTATCGTGGGATAATTTATTAGACATTCAAAAAGTTTCAGAAATATCACATCTAATTGACATCGACTTCTGTTGTTGCCTGTGAGAATCCTTTGATAATTTGCATAAAGATATTCCAATTGATAAGATATGATACATCTTTTTTAAAAACACGATAAAAAATAAAGTAAGAAAATCTATATAGGTCGATCTCATTTGGTCTTTCCGTTCCAATTAGTAATGCAATTAGTATTTTAAATAATCTACGCTCACAAGAATTAGGAATTATTATCGTTATATATGAATTATTATCATTGTACTGGCCATTGGTGAGGGCCTTTTTAGGAGTAGTATGATGGCTTTAGCTTGAATTACGAGGGCTGCTCTATATATTTCTGGCCTAATAGTGAAAATGCGAATATTTATAATCAAAAATGGTTTTATTGTTTTTCAAGGTATTCTCCAGCATGATTTATACACTTTTGCATGCGCTCAAACCAGTTGTCGAAGCACTTTTTCCACTCCGAGTGAGACACCTCTAAAACATGGTTTTTGAACACTTCAACAGCTTCTTCTGGCGACGAAAATCGTTGATCACGCATTTTTTTCTTGATGTGCGGAAACAAGAATAAGTCATTAGGTGCCAAGTCAGGGCTGTACGGCGGTTGATCCATTAATTCGACGTTTTGGCCGGTCAAAATCGCTCTGGTTTGAGCCGATGTGTGAGAGCTCGCATTGTCATGGTGAACAATGATTCGTCTTCTCTTGTTGGTTTTTCGAATTTCTCCGATGACTTCAGCAAACAAATTGTAGTGTACCACTCAGAAATGACCGTCCTACGTTGCTCAAACGGAACAGTCGCAACATGACCAGTTTTGCCGAAGAAACAGGCGACCATTTGCTTCGAAGTGCTTCTTCCACGAACAACTTTCGTTGGATTTTGCTCGTCTTTGAAGACCCACACGGTCGATTGTTGTTTCGTTTCGGGCTCTTACGCATTGATCCATGATTCGTCACCTGTGACGATCGTATAAACGTCTTTTAAAGCACCGCAATCGTATTTTTGCAACATTTCTTTGCACCAATCGACACGAGCCTTTTTTTGAGCGACTTTCAAATTGTGCGTGATTCAACGAGAACAAACCCCTTTTACGGCCAGGTGTTCATGCAGTATCGAATGTATGCTGGTAGAAGAAATGTCCAAGGATGTCTCTATCTCTCGGTATGTCGCATGTCGATCTTGCATTATGAGTTCACGCACGGCATCAATGTTCTCTGGCGCAACAGCCGTTTTTGGACGACCTTCACGGAATTCGTCTTTGAGTGAGCTTCGGCCACGATTAAATTCATTATACCAATTTTTCACAGTGCTATAGGATGGCGCTTCATCGCCATATAAAGATTTAAGTTCATCAATGCACTCTTGTCGTGATAATCCACGTCGAAAGTTGTGAAAAATGATGGCACGAAAATGTTCACGAGTTAATTCCATTTTTTTCTATATTAATTTTTTCAAGTCACTGTAAACAACACAAATAATGGTCGTACGTCAAAACGTTTTGAGTACGATTATGCTTAAAAATGACAAACTTCCCAATAGAAATGTCAGATTGCACTTGGCAGCACTCAGTGTTGCCAGGCCAGAAATATATATAGCAGCCCTCGTATTACAGAATGACGCCGATATCAGTGCAGTTGTGTATAGATGATCTCCAACTCTCAAGAAAGAGATTAGGTACGGTCGTGCAAGCCGAGTGATCGAAGCTGCTAATTAGTCAATTATACGCTCCTTAGGCGCTTTATATAGGGGCCCCCTCTGTATGTAATTTCGTCTTCAAACGGAACCCTAGCACAGATTCCGGTGTGATAGGGAGATCGAGGGGGCCAGAACTAGATTGTGACTTTTTATATAATATAGAAATTGAACTGTGATTCTAACTTTTCGGCCACAAAACTATTTTAAGGCTCTTGGATGAGGCTCAGACAGTTCGTCTGAAATCATCTCAGATCGTATTACAGCGCGAAGAATTGAGCCTTTCAGGGGCAAAAGAATTAAGTTCTAGATCTACACTATTTCGTTTCATAGGATACAGTGGGGGAAACTAATCTGTGGGAAGCATGACAAAGACATAAGTGAACAGAGTGGGGCAAAACAAAGAGCTTTTGCAAACGTGGTTAGACCAAACTTCTGATAATTTTGAACAACTAAGATCCGCATATTGTGCGAGCAAATATTAAGGGGAATGGAGTGGAAGCCTCTTATGACTTTTAAAGTTTTTTCCTTTCATGGAAAGCACACAACAGATCAGTACAGCCTAGACGAAAGCCTTCTGATATGGAAACTGACTTTGACGGACTTTCGTACAGATAAATAAACAAATGGCAAAACAAAATATGACTTAATGGAATTGCTTTACCTCGAAAATTGCAACAAAACAAATAAAACATTTATGTTAAATCTTTAACAATTTTTTATTGGGCAGGAAAGATTTAACAATTAATAACAAGGCCTCGTGTAAAATAAATGTTACAATCTTTTTTGTTTCGTTTCCTATCTGTAATTCTTAAAACAGAGTTGCATTTGCATCACTTACCTTTTATACATTCTGTTGCTATAATGCAACCATGTGCATTAAGCCACCTCATTGTGACAGTATGTGTGTGTTTTACTTCATTTCTTTTGAATATGATTTCATTTATTTACTTTGTTTTGATTTTAATATTTCGTTTTTATTGTTACACTAACAAAGAATGCACAAATGGTTTAAATAAACACAAACACTAAGACATTAATAATACCAACAAACAAGACACATTAATAATACCAACAAAAAATCACTGCATTTTGATTACAGTGTACGTTAACAAAATATATTCCCACACAACTAAATTTGTTGCTTTTGTTGTTTTGCTTAGTCAACACTATAATACTCATGCCATGATGATGGAAAAGACAATACAAATTTAAACCGGTTTCAATTTTAATAGAAGTTTAATATTTGTTTATTGTTTTTGTTGTTGTGGCTTTTGTTTTCGGTGGTTTATGGTTTTGTTTTACTTCATTTGAACGAAACAACAAAAATAACTACAATAAGATCGATGCTTTTTTTTTTGGTTCTTCTTACAAAATTTTGCGCTTCCGTATAGAGAGAAACGAACCAATACTTTTCAAACAAATTTCAAAGATTTTTATCTAATAAAACTTGATTTGTTAATACTTTTCAATTAGTAGAAAGGAAACTTAAACATTAATTGATTTAATTAATTTTATTTATAAAAATATTTTGAATTAAATTAAACATTTTTTTCTTAGGAGATTTGAAGCTTAACGTTTCTTCATTACAATTTTAAAATTTTTAAAATCTTTATGTTCGATTATTTTGTAGAAGTTTATATTTTTCTTCATTCCAAAGCAAGCCGCACTTTACGTTGCTGCCCGTATTTTAAATGCAAACCTGTAGAATGCTTACAGCAGACTGAGTACTGAGTTGAAGCTTTGATCTAAACCAAGATATTCGATACTTAAACTCATACACGTACAAGAATATCGTTTACAAATGTGTGGTTTGTAAAGACTGGTTTGTTGTATTTTTTGTTTTTCATTTTTTATTAGTTTTTGTGTTGAATAATAATATAGAAGATAGAGCTTTAGATGGGATCATTTGGGATAAACGTGTGGATGGTACGTTCAGTGTTGTCAATTAGTGTCGAGGTATCTTTAAGATATTTTAACAATACATATAATTTTTACTTAGTTTTGTTATGTATGTATGTTGTGTATTGGACCAGCTGGAGTTAATTAGAGATTTAAATAAACACAATTCCATTATTTCCAAATCATGCGTCAGAAATCCCATATTTGGAGCTTTTTAGTCTTGTGTCCACACAAGCCGCGTTTTTCGGTTAGGGCAGAGAAATAGTGGTTTTACTTGTGATGAAAAAATTATTCCCAAGCGAGTTAACACATTTACCAATCATAAGCCGTTATAGTGAAAGGCTATTGTTAGCGGCATGCGGACGCGGGCGGCAATCAGCTGTTCTTTTTGCCGCTTGCATTTGTTTTACATGGGCAAATGAACGCGGCTTACTGAAGTAGAAGTTTGTGTAAAAAATATAAGACATGTTTAGTTTGTCGACGCAGAAAAAAATAAATGTAATCACTAAAGATTTTAAAAGGAAAAATAAATTAAATGAACAGCGATTTAGTAAGAAAAAGAAACATAAAAAGAAGATAATGGATGATTTGACAAATTGAAGCGGCAAAACAAAAAGTTAAACTAAATTTAAAATTGCCGCTCTGTCGCTTTTAACGGCATTGCCAGGTTAAATTAAATTCAACGTGTTAAAACTTTTGTATAAATATTTTTATTAACAAATTAATTTTTTCAAATAGGTAATACTGTTGCCGCATGCCGCTTGTAGTGGCCTTTGATCATTATTTACAGTTATTTTGTAACAGGTTCAGTACGCGATATTGGTATAATCAAGAAGTGTTTAACGATCTCTAACTGATTGAAAAATAAATTTGTCGACAAACTAATTACAGTACGTCAGAATAATAATTCGGTAAATATATTTACAAATGAAGATATTTGTTTTATTCACAACCCCTTGCATAATATATTTGTTATTTGATTGTATATCAAATTAACATTAAATTGTCTAATTTAGGCTTTATTAACTACTTTTTATTAAAAACTAGCTGTTACCAGGGCGCTTTGCGTAATTGTTCCAAGATCACTCTTCCAAGCAAGTTTTGTATTTGATTAATATGGAAGTTATCAGAGATTTCCTTCTGCCTATTGGGTCTTATGATTTAGAACTTATTTATCTTTTAAATATTCTTAAAATTGTTTTTTTTTTTTTCGTTAAAATCGATTTCGCGTACTTTTACTCTTTCTCACTTACCCGTCTTAAAACTTATACTGCTTTAATTTTTTTTTTTAATTCAATGCAGCAGTAAATGCCCGTTTTAGTCTTAACTCACGAATTTGTGCAAACTTTAGATAAACCGTCACACGTTCATACGAACCGTTCTTGAGTTATAAAGTCATAACCCACTTGCAACAATTTTTTATAAATATATGTAAACTCAAGCGTTTTTTTTTTCAGAAAATTATATTTAATATGAAAATTTATTATTCCGAATCTTTTTTATTTTAATTTACTTTATTCGTGCTTGATTCCTTTAAATATAAATATTTCATTCAGTAACTATTTTTATTTTTTCTTTAATTTTTCTAAAACTATTTCATGAGAATATCATGAAATATTTATATTTGAAGGAATCAAGCAATTTTTATATTTTCATTGAATCTTTCAAATACATACGAATGGTTCCCGATGGGATCCCTTATGTAGAAAAATGAAAGAAAATATAAAAATAGTTACTGAATGTTTACTGTGTTTTTGTATAAAACATTTTTGTGTTGTTATTGTCTTTTGTGTTATTGATTCAATGGAGTTCTAATTTAATCAATTTGGCTTTTGATATAAGGCTATAAAAAATTTGGGTAACATCCACTGATGAGCTTTTTGAGCAGTAGTGAAATGGCCATATTGATATGCTTTCCCCGCAGTAATACATTTCATTGTTTAGTTTAGTTTAAAGTAATAAATATTTCATGAGAATATTATGAAATATTTAAAAATTATTTTTTATTTTCAATATTTATTACACATTTGAGTGCGACATAAAGTCCATGGGCACTATTATTTGCCGCCCAATTTATTTAATTTGGATTGTGTACAATTGTCGTGTGATTATACTAGATTTACGTAATATTTTATATCTTATGTGATGTATTTTTTTACATTGTCATTAATTATTAAATAAGTTTTTAACTTGAAAATTTTAACAAATGCCTTGTGTCTAAAAATACAGTGCAAAAGAACTAGAAATTTGCTAAAGATTTTAAACAAAGTCTTCGTGATTTCGGTGTAATTCAAAAGCTTTATTAAAAATATTTAATATAAAAAAATTTAGTTTTGTATTTAATAATTAATATTTACTCGAAATTTAAGTTAACTTAAGACAACTCTTTTTTTAGTGTTTAAAGTCAGTTAAACTTTTTTTTTTTTTTGCTTTAAGTAATGAAAGTAAAGAATTTTTAGGGATAATGACAAATTTAGTGCAACCAAGTTTTAACAGCAGACCCGCCATCTACCGTCAAGTAGTTCTAACCATAGTATGTTTTGATGGTTCTTGAACGCAATAGCTTTTAATCCTCATGATTTGGAGTTACCATATTTGCCCTTTTTGGTTCGTGTCATTAATATTATTAATGTTTCCTTTTTTGCCTCTAGGTTTTGTTTTAGCAGACTGTAAGTTTGATTGAAACTACCAACATTTTTTGTTTTTATTTGCAAAAATCTACATTAGATTTATTAAGCTTTACAGAATTGCTTTTCCTTTTCATAAACCAACCGCAAATTAAAGCAAAAATATTCAAATGAATTTTTTGATACGTCTAGACACTTCTGTTTCATGGCCATGCCCACTGGTCATCACTAAAAAGCTACTGCGTTTTCTTGTTTTTTTTTTATTTATTGTAAAATTTTCATTATGTCTAATGGGCCCATAATAATTTGTACAAAATTTGTGCCAATTTAAGCACGATCCCTTTTGGGTATATATTGTAAAAAAGTTTCATTTGATGTGCAGTTTACTTAAGCTTCTGTTAAATTATGTTGGCTATCATTTTTTTGCGAGATTTTGTAGGTTTTTTGTGTGTATTTTTTTAAGCCTTGATCCTCAACTTAAAGAGCTTAATTTAGTATAAATCTTGCTTGTTTGGCTTTAAAATTATTTTGTTTTATTTTTTTAGAATAGCCTTCACTCTTGGTTTAATGATTTTAATAATGGTCAAATTTACTTAAGTTAAATTGTTTTTTTTTCGTGCTAATATTAAGTATATGTTTGTGGCAAAGCTGTTTAATAAATTGTCAATAATGGGGGAGAGAAGAGAGAGCATGAATTTTGCATAGATTTTTTGTCAAAGCATGATTATCCATAAATAAGTTTATGTCTTCAAAAATTTTACTTAGCTAAAATTCTAATGCACTAAAAGCTTAAGAGTTTAAGGAAATAAATGTGTTTTTTGTCTGTGGATATATTTGTACTTGCAATCTTGCAAATTTTTTCTTTGTTCTATTTTTCCACATGCACACTGCACTTGTAGTGGTAAGTAAAGAGTGTAACAACTTATTCAACTGTGCTTACCGCTTTTTTGTAACATTATATTCAGAACAATCTCGAATGGCAACAACTTCCCGAAAAAGTACTACAACAGGGGTTTTAATAATAAAAAGCGGGAGGAAACTTTCACTGCCTTTATGGATTTTTAACACCAATTCCCTTTAAAACGTGTCTGAGATGGAATCTTAACGACCTTGTTCTGTACCGTAAGAATGTTAAAAAGTATAACACCAAAAAGTTAAAAGCATATAAATACATTATCGTAGTGTTTTCTGATATTTTATTTTTCATCCTCTTTCAGCTGTATAAAAGAACCTTAAAAGACATATTTTTATCTGTATTGTCCAGATTTAAACCAATTCTCAATTTTCTATTTAAGTAACAGCGTTATGCGTTATTTAAAAATATACATTGGCAACAGTAACATCCCCTCAAACCTCAAGCAACACCATATTGCTTACTCCTCCTGCTTCATAAATAAATAAAAATTTCGAGCTAGTTTCATGAAAAAATGGATAGTGTAAATGCCGTTATAATTAGTAGAATTTTGAGGGTGGATGATTAAATCATAATCAACCTTATGTCAAAAATTTCTCAATTTCTCAAATTTTGTACAATAAAACTTTAACTTTAGTGTATCCCAGATGTAATGGATAAAACCTATTTTTTTCAAAACAAATAAATATTAAATTATATTAAATTAAGCAACAATTTCTTAATTGAAAATTGTTTATAGAATCTTATAAAAATGTATGTACGTAACGCTCATTTACAAATAGAACGTCATATCTCAAAAAAAAGTTCATTTTGAGATAATCGCAGTTGAAATTTTTGAATCGTTCTCACCATTCACTAGTGTGTCATAAACTAAAATGTGTCGTTATTTATGGAAAGAAAAACAGAGTTGCACTTAATTTAATTTTTCAACACAAAAAAGTCGTTACGTTTTAAAAATATCACTTTTTCAAAACTCAAATGTGTCGTTTTTATTGACAAACAAAGTTTCCGAACAGAAACTGAAATAACGGCTTATACTCTTATGATAATGTATTAGTAAATTAGCTATTTAGTTACACTAGAACTATTAATGTAAAACTATTAAGAGTGCTATATTCGGCTATGCCCAATGTTTGAAAGTTTAAAAATTATCCTTTACTGACCATAAGGTGAACCGAAATGGTATAACGAAAAACAATGTGCTCATTACAATGAATAAAATATTCCCACGACCTAAACAAAATAACTTATAACTAAAAATCATAATAAACCCACAAGATGTTAAAGTATTTAGCTTGAACTTATTTAAACTTCCAAAAACTAAAGCAGAACATGCAAATAACGCATTTAACATTACCAATCACATTAAGATCCTGGCAGAGCAAAACCCTGCAATAATAAAATCAAATTGATTAGTTGCTTGGATGATTGATAACATACTGATCTACCAACAATTTTCAATAGGAAATCTACTCAACTGCACAATTATATTCGCAGTTATAAATAAATTTTTATGTGAAGATTCTAAGAATTTCTCTTCCATTAAATACCAAGTAACAATATGAACCAGATCATGGTGAAATATATTGAAACAAAGATCATGAGCTTTAAAGTCAAAAAAGTCAATTCATTGATGTTTCTTAATATTAGACTTTAATGTAATAAAATTCTTTATGCTCAAAAAAGAAATCGAACAACTATAACGTTAAATTTTGTATCATCTTGTGTTGCCAGATTTGTAAATTGTTGAACATTTTTGAGCAAACGTTTCTTATGAATGGACAATTGGCAGCATTTATGTTGCAGTTGTTGAAACAATAAGCACAAAATCTAAAATAAAAAGCGTTAAAGCCGTAGATCAATCCTTGGTTAAGTGAGCAACTCCCTTTTATTAATCGTAATTACCTAAATGAACGGCTTCTGGTCTTACTGCATTTGCGTACGATGAGAATTTTTACTTGTTCTTTTGCATTGCTTTTTTTTCTCTTCATGTTTTTTTTGTTTAGTGCTTGACCATTTAATTCCATATTTGTGTTATTTAATGGTGTTTTTACTCATACAAAAATTGGGATGACCATTTAATATTCAAAATTTTGTTTATTGCCGAAATTAATAATTTTTTGACAATTTAAAAAAATTGCATTATTATGCTCTCCAAAAGACTTGAAGCGTCTAAGGAACTATCTATGTTTTTCTAAATACACTAATATCTAGAAAATAATGCGTATTTTTCGAAAGTCATTAGATTTTTTTTTTTTCCAATTTGAAGTAAAAAAGCACTAAAGCGACAAATTTTGCACTAGAAATAGTGCTAAAAGCACTGAGTTGGTAACTCTGCCTGGAAACATGCTCTATTATTTCGTTAAAAACTTCGGATCTTGCTGAAGTCTTGAAAAACCTTTGAGTGCACATTCATTTTACTAGGTAGTAGCGGATCTACAACAAATACACCATTGGCAAAAACAACATGGCTTTTTATTGTTGTTTTGTGCGTTGGAAACGTCAAAAACAAAAAGAGAGAGAGAGTGTTTTTGATATTCGTAAACAAACAGAGTAAAATACAAACAACTTTTGACATTTCCAACTACAAACCAGCTGGGTGGGCGGATGACACTACCAAGTAAAATAAATATGCCTTCCTAGGAGCAATATGACAAAGGGTAACTCTGTGTGAATCGCTAGTTAGGCGGCAAACCCGTGTTTTAAAACTCAAGAAAATATTGAGAAATAAAAATTAAACTTCTGAACAATACAAATATCTGCGATAGACACAGAAATATCAGAAAGTACGATTAAAAGGTAGTTTGCGGATTTTTACAGCGAATTAAATAATTTTAGCCGTTCACACATTGAAGAAGATGCACAAGTAATTAAAGATATGACGATATGCAGCAGCCAGTGTATTAAGCTGTTTTAATAATGGGTGTTGCGTTTACAACTGATCGAAAAAAACAACATAACAACGAATTGGTGCTGTTTTCAGCCTTTCAAATGGAGTAAACGATTTTTGCATCAATTAGTGGCAATGAATGCAACATGAATCTGCTAATAGTCATCTTAATCAATAAAATCTTCAAAAGTCGGCAAATATGTTATGACTCATGGTAACTCTTGATGGAATATCGATTCACAACTATAAAAAAAATTATTTCTTAAACATTTTTTTAATTTTTAATATTTTCGAATCATTGTTATGGGGCTCTACTCCGAACACGTGAGAAATCTATGGAATCAGTTTATGTCTTATAGATCAGGAGATATCTATAATTTAAACATCTTTGGAATTATTTTATTAAAATCGGTTAAGTTCAAAAATTTCACGTTTATCGTCTTTCCTACTCCTTTTCCAAATTAAAATAGAAGATTATATAATATTATAGAATAGAATACCATTTCACATAAATATCTATGTTTTAAATTTTATTTCAATCGGTACAGTCGTAAGTGCTTGTTTTTACCTTTTTTCTTTTATAGGTCCTACCTCTGAAAACAGATATCTATGCAGACTTACAAGGGCTGCTATATATATTTCTGGCCTGGCAACACTGAGTGCTGCCAAGTGCAATCTGACATTTCCATTGGAAAGTTTGTCATTTTTAAGCACAATCGTACTCAAAACGTTTTTATGTACGACCATTATTTGTGTTGTTTACAGTGGCTTGAAAAAATTAATATAGAAAAAAATGGAATTAACTCGTGAACATTTTCGTGCCATCATTTTTCACAACTTTCGACGTGGATTATCACGACAAGAGTGCATTGATGAACTTAAATCTTTGTGTGGCGATGAAGCACCATCCTATAGCACTGTGAAAAATTGGTATAATGAATTTAATCGTGGCCGAAGCTCGCTCAAAGACGAATTCCGTGAAGGTCGTACAAAAACGGCTGTTGTGCCAGAGAACATTGATGCCGTGCGTGAACTCATAATACAAGATCGACATGCGATATACCGAGAGATAGAAACATCCTTGGACATTTCTTCCACCAGCATACATTCGATACTGCACGAACACCTGGCCGTAAAAAAGGTTTGTTCTCGTTGGATCCCGCACAATTTGAAAGTCGCTCAAAAAAAGGGTCGTGTCGATTGTTACAAAAATACGATTGCGGTGCTTCAAAAGACGTTTATAAGATCGTCCCAGGTGACGAATCATAGATCTATGCGTATGAGCCCGAAACGAAACAACAATCGACCGTGTGGGTCTTCAAAGACGAGCAAAATCCAACGAAAGTTGTTCGTGGAAGAAGCACTTCGAAGCAAATGGTCGCCTGTTTCTTCGGCAAAACTGGTCATGTGGCGACTGTTCCGCTTGAGCAACATAGGACGGTCACTTCTGAGTGGCACACTACAATTTGTTTGCCTGAAGTCATCGGAGAAATTCGAAAAAACAACAAGAGAAGACGGATCATTGTTTACCATGACAATGCGAGCTCTCACACATCGGCTCAAACCAGAGCGTTTTTGACCGGCCAAAACGTCGAATTAATGGGTCATCCGCCGTACAGCCCTGACTTGGCATCTAATGACTTCTTCTTGTTTCCGCACATCGAGAAAAAAATGCGTGGTCAACGATTTTCGTCGCATGAAGAAGCTGTTGAAGTGTTCAAAAACCATGTTTTAGAGGTGTCTCAATCGGAGTGGAAAAAGTGCTTCGACAACTGGTTTGAGCGCATGCAAAAGTGTATAAATCATGCTGGAGAATACTTTGAAAAACAATAACACCATTTTTGATTATAAATATTCGCATTTTATCTATTACGCCAGAAATATATAGAGCAGCCCTCGTATCTATAATTTGCATTTCATTAAAGTCGACTAGCCTAAACTTTGTTAAAACTGATTCGGATTCATTGAAATGCCCGCTTCCCATTTTTCAAATTTCATTAAAATCGGTGCAGTCGCTTACCCGTGATTGATGCACGTACAAGCAAACAAACAAATAAACTTAAAAAGAGATTCATAATACGGTGTCCCGGGAACACTACTTTGTTTGTTTATAATTTTTTTTACTAAATTAAAGAGTGGATCTTATATTGCTAAATGTTTTATTTAATGTTGACAATTGTGATGATTTGATTTTTTCATGAAAATCGGGGTTGTCATGGACGAGCTGTAACAACCTATTGGCGTACGGTGGCGTATATGGTCTTATTGAAGAAGCTATTGTGTCAATTGAATATTAAATGCAAACAAATGCAAACCCTTGTGCAATATTATGGCAAAAGTTGTTCTTTGAAAGACAAGTTCCTGAGCACAGCATCGAATTGAGATTGATGGATTGTTTTGAACACTTTCGTGAGCAGCCGTAATATTTTCAGCCGATATTGCAGTACTCTGTGGTCCAGCGAAATTCATTCATTCACTCTACGATAAGCAGGGAATTTTGTTGGCACATTGTTTCTCCTAAAAATTTTACGTAACTTTCTCATCGTCACAGTAATCGACGATTAATTTTAACAAAGTGTTTTAAAGATTAAAACACGTTGGTTTATTGAATATTTTTCGATAATAAATTTGCCACGTGTCTACTTCACAATTGTTAATTATGAACTGTGAATACTAATTTTTACCAAAATGGCGGCAAAATAAAGCAGTATACCTTTCCGGCGGACGCACTTTATATATCACATTATTACAGTGAAAAACAAGGGTTTGCATTCCACATTATGCTTCTGCAGTTTCGTTTGCAGCAAACAAGCAAATGGAGTGTCGAAATGTTGTTCCGCATCCAATTTATTTTCTCGATTTGTTTTCTATCAATTTTTATGTTTCAAAATTGAAAGAACTTTCCCCGTACTGGTTGAAGTGCATCAAGCAAATTGGAGATGATGTTAAAAAATTGAAAAAGAAACTGAAAAATATACTTTTCTAATTATTTTTTGTAAAGCGACTTTTTAGCTTTTGTGTTATTGTATGGTCACCTTAATCATAAAATAACATGCAGCTAAACAAACGGTAAGTCGGCTGGTCGGCTGACTGGATTTCAATAATAAACTTATGATAAGCTAAAGGAAAGCCTATTACAAATTGGTCATCAATGATGTCCCATCGTACAGCTACAAACCACACATACGAGAAGTCAAACATTAAATCATTTCCACATTTGTATAAACATCATCAGAATCATGATACCGAGTTTGTACATCAAAATGAAATCAAGTAAAGAAAAAAAAAAACAATATTAAGAAAAGAAAATTTTCTCAGGCTTTAAGCTGAAGAGGATACAGAAAAATGTATGAAAAAAACCAATACAAAATTAACTGTGTGGCATATCATTAAGTAGCTGCTGCATGATTGTTTTTTTTTCTCGTTTTGAACTTCTTACACTTGGCCCCACGATAAGTTATTGGAAGGTTTAGAGTAATAAATATACAAGTTAGTACGAGTAAGGTGGTTAGTTGATTGGTAGTGATGGTTGGGTAGATGGATTGATGTTTGTGGATATATGTATGTATGTAGTACAAATGGTATATAACCACATGAGATTTACAAATTATTATGACGTCCTTCGATCACCATACCGACTGTCCCGTACTGTAATCAATATTGCAAGTAGTTAAAAAATATATAACCACATAATCTTTTAAAACCAACAACTGCAATTGTCTAACGAATATTTTGTTTTTCTTAGTTGTGTCTCAAAAAATAAAATTAAAAAGGCAACCTGAAACAAAATGTGCTGTGATTTGGGTGTTTTTATGTTGCGCTCTAAACCAAAGTTCTAGTACAATATTTGATAAGTAACCACATCCAAATTATTTTAATGTTTCGTTGCAGCTACTGTCAGGATGCTACTGTTTTTAAGAAAATTTTATATCATGACCTTCTTGTCTTCATCTCATTTGAATTTTTTGTTTAATTTGATGACTGTAATTTACTTTTAGCATCTTTTTTTAAAACTTTTTTTGTGGCAATATTTATTTTTTCCGTTGTTTAGTGTTTTTTTATATTATTTTGGTAATGTTTATATGTTCCTGTCGCCATTAATCGACCGTCACTTGATGGAGATTTGATTTTTATTTTGCATGCAAGCAGTAGCCAACCGACAATCATTTCTAACCACATTACCATATCCCGTAGTATGTGAATTTCCATAGCATAATTAACTTAGATTGTAGGAATATGTTTAATAAAAAATCTGCTTAAGGCACTGATTGATTGGTCTTATGGCGAGAGAAAAGTGCTCTAATTTCTTTTTTTCAATAATAAAACGCAAATGAGATGAGAACTGTTCTTATTAGTGTCAAGTTATTGCACAGGGAAATTTTAAATTTATAGTGCAATTAACAAATGGAATCTTTTATTAAAGTTAATATTACAAACACAGGTGATTAACAATTATATTTGGTTATTGATGAGAAACATCATCGAAAGATCAAATATTCTTAGATTAAAATAATTTTAATAAACCATTAAAATATGTAAACTAATAATAAAATTCTTTTGGAAACTTTTTTAAAAGCTGCTGGAAGATTGGTTATTTAAAGTCAATTATATGTATATACTTCACACTTAGCATTTGTTGATTTTACATACAAAATTTTACGCATCCAAATAACATTCGGCTGATGATCATGGATTGTTTTTTAATTACTTTGTTCGATGTGCCTGCGGTTACAATTTCTTCAACAACAGATGTAGTACATGAAACTATAATGGATAACACAGTTAAATTAAGTTTATTGATTCGTTTGAGATATTCTTAAGAACCTGGTAGTTTTTCTCTGTACAAATAAACGAAATTTTAATGCGAGTGCTGCAAACTTAGAAAAGTTAAACGAACTGTGTTTTATTAATGCTAAACACACGAAAAACTAAATGCTTTTCACAAAAATTTTTAGACAATTTTCTTTTATAATTTGTTCTAGCACAAGACCAGTTTCTAAAATAAAAATATTGTTTATTATTTTTTTAATATTTCCAATATTTGCCACACTGGTGGGTAGCATTTTCAGGAAACAGGAAAAAAACGATGTAGCGAAATATTAAAAAATAGAAATAATGAGCAATATTTTTATTTTAAAAACTGGCCTTGTGGTTGAAAAAATTATGAAAGTAAATTAAATATAGAGGTAAAAAAACAATAATATTTAATGTTTTAGACAAATCCGGAGCGATGTCAAAATTACGGTTAGCGTGGATCTTCTCAAATCAAGTACAATGCTTATTAAGTCATGAATTTTGATTTTTGAGTCAAAATAATTAATTTTTTAATTGAAAGATTTTACTCTACTTTTAATGAAATTTTATATTAATTTTTAAAAACTTTCTCGTGTAGTCGAACTAACCATAATTGCAATTTCTTAAAAAGGTATGGAGAATTTACTAAATGAAATTTTTTATGTGACTCTCAACTCAGGGACAGTTTCACGATGTCGCAATCGTTCGTTTGCTCGCTCAATTACATTAACAACAAGTTCTAAAAAATTGTTTGTGTTTTCAATGTTATAATGCTATGCAGAAATCTTTTGGTGAGCGAAGCCGGGGTGTGTTATACTATAGAGGGTAAACCCTTCCATTCAACGGTTGCGACATCAAGAAACTGGCCTTTAATTAACTCTCAACTATATAAATCTATATTAAATATCTTAAAAAATGTTCCCTCAAAAAATCAGTTTCCTAACGAATCTACAGTAATTAAAAAAGCCACAACTCATTACAAGAAAAGAAAAAGCCCTAACCCATTAAAATGTACATTTTTTTTCTACATATTCTAAAAACTTTTTGCCTCTTCATTCAACTGCAGGACTTTAATATGTAATATAATAGTTCTTGCGAAAAAAAACCGACTTCAAAACAGATTTCATCTGTTTGCCTATAACAGCTCAAGTGTATGGCCACATAAATTTGGTTACATTAACTGTTGGGACACACTTATACCTCCAAACATTATACTTTTTCAACTGTTCAATAGTTTGGCAATATACATCAAAATACAGCAACTATGGGATCACTTTTTAATTTCCACATTCAAATTATAAACTAGCTGTTCTAGTAGATTTACCAATCAAATTCTGTGTAAATTTCAACCGTCTGTCTGTAACGGCTCAACAGTTTGCCCATGTACTTTAGGTTATATCAACTATTTATAATATTACATTTATATACTTCTTATTATACCAAATAAAGTAGTGGACATTCTGTATAAAATTAATGTGTTTGTATACAGCGGTTCAAAAAATACGGCCATATAAGACAAATTATATTAATTTTCGGAACACCCTTTAATTTCTAAATTCAAATTATAAGCTTCTTGTTATAGCGGCCTTAGCAAAACATATCTCTTGTTAATTTCAGCTGTCTGTCTATAACGGTTCAAAAGTCCGGCCACATATACCATAATATATCAATTATTGGGACACCCGTTTATTTCCTAATCCAAATTTTATACTTGTTTTTATAGAGGAGTTAGTAAAAAAGGTTGTAAAAATCAATCGTCTGTGGCCATATACCAAATTAAATGAACTATTGGGGCACCCTTTAATTTATAATTTTAAATACTATCAGCTGTTACTATAACGGCCATAGCAATTGACATTGCGACAAATTTATAAGCGTTTGTCTATAACGGTTCAAAAGATAGGCCTATATAAGTAAATTTACATCAATTATGGAGGCACCCTTTAATTTTTAGATTTATTTTTGTATATTTTTTTGTTTTTGGGAGCCATAGTAATACGCAGTCATTTTAAATTTTACAGAAGTGCCCTTTACAACTCATAATACACGTAAAATATATGTTTGTTGTATGGGGACACCCTTTAATTTTTAAGATTTTGAGCTTTTTTAAAAAGGGACTAATCGGTAAGCATAGTCTATCACATTACCAAAATATTTTAAAATCGGATCAGAAATGACTGAGTTCTGGAGGCACAAATATAAAAAAACAACATTCAGCCGAATTGTATAACTTCCTTCTTTTTTGAAGTGGGCAAAAAAAACAAATATTTGAAATTGAATAATAACGCTGGCAAATACGGTTCACATGACAGTTGCGATAAATAAATAAAAGTAATCTGTAAATTAAAAGTTGAGATACAAACTTTTTATATTAAGCTATCGATATGCGAGAATAAATTAAAAACACAAAATTATGTCAACATCTTCAAATTATTAAAAATATTTACATACTTTATGTTGTGTTTAGTTATCTAGATGTAGAATATTTGACAGTTACTCTCTGTTAGGAGTTAAGTAAGGTAAGCCCTCTTAGCCTACCACTTTTCCTCGAAAACTCAAGTTCATCTTAGAGAAGTCTGTCACTATTGTTGTCCTCTATTCGAAAAACTTAGTCTATTCTAAGCTTAAAGTCGTTTGGAAGTCAGCACTAATTTTTATATACATACATATAAGACATGTGTGGGCCAATGAAATTCTTCTATAAACAGAATCTGTTTACATTTCTGAGCCAAATCTTGCCAAAACGCAAAATTTTAGTCATTTTTGTTCCAATAATTTTTTTTGCTTAGTGTACTTTATACCTGCAAAATGTAATAAATTATTAAAACGTCAGCAAAATGTGAAAATTTAAATTATTGAAATATCCCCACACATTTTAACACTCATACAACAACAGCCACGAAATAAACAAAAAAAAAAAAAAAAACAAATGAAAAACCAACAAAACATTTAAACCAATTTTTTTTTTGGAAATTCGATATTCCTCTAATGTAACGAACAAATAATTAATACTCGTAACTTCAGTATTTAAGTCAAAAGAAATTTTGTCGTAAGTAAATTTCGTTGTTGATTTTTCTTTTATAAATGCAACAGTGAACTATAAAAGTATAAAAACTTGTCTAAATTTTCTAGATTACTTTGAAGTGATCGAAAATTCCTTTCGCTGATATAGAGAACATAAGCTTCTCATTAGGAAAAAAAAATTACACCAGTACTAGGGTGCTTTTGTAGTCTTATTCAAAGTATTTTTTTTCTTCCCTTTTAAAGTTCTTAAAACCAATTGAAAAAAATAATAAAACTTAAGTACTTTTTAGAAACTTGACAATACCGATATCTGCCCTTTTGTCATTACAAGGGAAATATGGACAAAAAGATCCTATACATCTTTGTTTCATAGAGCTTGTTTCATAAACCCAACACTTGGCCCACTGTATTAACACTGTATCTGTATTTGTATTCCAGATAAATATGAACATGGTCATAATTTTGTAATGGTGATTGCGTGTTTAAAAATGTTAAGGATTGTCACCCATGTCATGCATCAAAAACATATATGGCAACAACAACAAATATATTTTGAGCTCAGATTCTTAACCACAAACAACGAAAATATATTCATGTCATAATTACAAGAAAACAACAAAAAAAAAACAAGAAAGTCGTTAAGACGTAACGACATTTAAGACATTGAAAAAGATGACGACATGTTTGAGGCCACATACAACAAAGAACATGCACGTTTTCTTCATTACATTTTTAATGGGCCACACGAAAGGACACCCATTTTCAGCCTGTCAACCATGTCTTTGTATTTATTTTTTTTCTTTATTTATTGTACTTTTACATTGTAGTCGCTGAAGCATTTGTGGCGTCTTGGGTCATGTGAAATGGGCCTGTCATAAAATACGAGACAACATGTTTGAATTTTAAAACATTTTACTCGCTCATGAAATATTAAAACGATCATTGTAGCAATACATTGTTTGGGTGTTAAGTACGTTAAGGTATAAGTGTTTTTTATTTTCATTAGTTGAAGAATTTATTTGAAACGTCACCAATTTAGTCGGCTCAATAAAACAAAATGTCAAGCTTTTGTAACTAATAAACTTAAATGTCTGCCTTGACTATTCATAGATTTGTATGAGTGCATAAAGCTTGAACGTAAACAAAAGGATAGAATAGTTAATGGCAGGGTATTGTGGAATTATTATAAGGGCGGCGCTTAATAATTTATGTATTCATTTGAGTAAACTGTCAACTTGCGCATAGATACCACATTTGAAAACAAATATGTGTAGGTAAATTAACCTGGCTCATAAAAATAGTTATGTCCCTTATTCATAATCTTTGGACAATTTATTCAGGAGTATTTAAGGTTGAAAATTTTTTAGTAGGTTACCCAAGCAGATAGTGGATCAGGCCACTTGGACCCCTATACCCTAACAGAGAGCGTATAGGTACACCTGAAAGTTGAGGAGACAGTGCTAACTAACATCAGTTCCATGCTCAGATGAAAATCACTGTTAGAATGTTGTGATGGAATAAAATTTTTTGGTTTTAGAAATTTGATTAGAGTAAAGTCATTCTATTAATTTCTTGAAAAATATTAATTAGCACATGGATACCTCTGTGAATCAATGACGAGCATCATTATTTAAGCTCGATAATTTAAAAATTGGGGTTTCCTTTCTTTAAATTTTCTTGAAGATTTTGGTAAGGGTTCTTTGAATACCCAATTATGCATTTGCAAGGCAATATGTGAGGTAATCCATAAAACTGCCGAGAAATGATTAAAACATATTCTCTTCTACTACTGACTGGCGCTCTATAAGTCTTTAGACTAACCAAAGTATGACATAAAGAAAATGTAATATATTATTATAAAAAGCTAAAGAGGATTTACTGAATCGATCAAGTCATATGATTTTATTATAATACAGCAGCAAGACTGAACCTCAGTGTGAACGTTGTTTCTACTAAGCAAATTGCTACTTTTTTGACTGATTGACCCTTTTAGTGCCGTTTTTTTTAAAGAGCTAAATCTGTTACTTATAGATATATTATAACCTTTTTTGTTCCTTTTTTGTTATTTGACACTTTTTGTTTTTTTCAGTTTAGATAGTTGTCTTTGCAAGAAGAATATTGAAACACTAGTGAGTTTTGTAACACCTTTTTGTTTGTGCACATTTCGAAGAAAAAATGGCTCCAATATATTCAAGAAGGTAATAATCTCCTATAAATAAAATTTATTAAAAATTTTGGTTGTTCTTAAAACCATGAAAAAATCAAACACACATTTTAAAAGTGTCTGTTTTCTCTACCAAAAACATTTAATTAAAATTGTTTAAAAATTTTCCAAATTAAAAACAAATACGAGTATATAAATAACTCAAAAATAGAAAATATAAACTTTTATTACATACTGCTCATGAAGCTAAAAGTAAAATATGTGAAGGGACTTTTAAAATTTGTATAATTGATATTAAAAGCAAAATATTAATATTATATCAAACATTGTTTGTAGATATAGTTTCAAGAATTGTCATTAATTATAAAAAGCTGAATGTACTAACGTATTTGAATCTAATATTTATTAATTCTGAGCTAGTTTCAGAGTTTAGCTATGTAATAACTGATTCAGAAGTGCCTATTGCAGAACTAAAGCTATTATAAAGTAAAACAAATGATGAAATCTATTAGCACATATTTAAAATTTTTAATTCCGAACAGTTTGACATGAAGTAGGAAGTTTAAGAAATAGGTTTGATGAGAATTTATTTTCAAAATTATATAACTTTTGCACATGCATATTCACTTTAACACACAGAAGTGCATCTGTTGAACGTATTTTTTTTCAAATCTAGCATTAATGAAAAACAGACTATGCAATAGGTTGATAGTAAATATTTGCGAGTCCATGCTTGCAATTTTGAGTTGATCTGAAAGATTGGATTACAAGTATAGAACTTGTTAAAAAATATAAATGTACAGTTTTAAAGAAATAATAATATTAGCCCAATTCACACTCTTGTGCAAATGGTCTTGTATCATGGCATTTGCAAAATTGTGTAGCATATTTTACTCATTACTATGGCCCTATTCACGATCTTGTGTAAATAGTCTTGCATCATAGCATTTGCAAAATTGTGTAGCATACTTTTAGTTTACACCAACAAATGCAAGACCATTTGCACAAGATTGTGAATTGGGCTATTGTGTAATTACGTACATACATAAAACCAAAGTAAGGAACCATAAAATTCTTACTTTACATACTAAAAAGGAGTGATATATATTAACTATTTTTTAGCTTTATTATATAATCTGTATATGGATTTTTTTATAATCTATTTTAACTACATATGCATATATGTTTTTGTTTATAAATACTGCTAATAAATAAAACGTTAAAGCCTTGAAATAAATTTAACATTATACGGTGCCCTTTTTTTTAAAAAAATACCCTTTTTGGAGCCACTTTTTTTTTGAATCCCCTTTTTGTGCCACCTTTTTAAAATTTCCAACGGTCACACTGCTGAACCACCTCGAAACAACAAATTCGTATTTATCAAACTTGCCATAGACTAGAATGAATAAATTTTATGAAATCCGTACTGTACTACATTATCGTTTATACAGTTGCCAGAGAAACTCAGCTGATTATAGTTGTTGAAGTTCTGGCTACATTATTTTAAGCTACGTGCATTTATAGACTTTATTTGATGTGAAGTACGCAACAACTACTTATAGAAATTAATAGTTAATAAACGGAAAAATATATAGCATCCTTGCTTAGTTATACATTTTAGTTTTAATTGAATGCCAAATTTTTGCTTATCGATTTTGTGTTACATCCTGGATTTACTGAAAGACAACTTTCCTAAGTCTGTATAAAATCTAGAACTTTGTAAATCCAAACAGTTAACTGACTCACCACCGACAACAAATTTCTTTCAAATTTTGGTCAGATCCCTTTATAGTAGCAACGTTAAAGCTGTGATTTTAAGTAAAACTGCTAGTAGATAGTTTTACGCGCTCGATGTTAAAAGTGCAGTCTATCGTAAATGGTTTCTTACCTTTTAGCCGTTATTATAAATTGGCTACTTTAGTTTTTAAGATGTACTTCTATTTAATGTGTCTCTTTACGAAGAGACTAAGCGATAACAACCAGTCTTGCATTTTGCGTCAACTTCAATTATTGTAGTCGTTAACTTAACAAAGTTTCTTTTCTCAAGTTATCGATAGAAAAACAAAGGGTAAATTTACTCGTTGAAATAAGTGATGTCAATTACATAATTCGTTTCAAGCCGTTTCATTTGCTGCCTTTTGTATAATAAAGCTTTGCAAACAAGAGCAGTTGAAATATTCATGGAAAATGGATAACTTGCGAACATAGAAAAAGCTTTTCAACCAATCAAATATTTTATTTAGTAGAAATTTAATTGCGTCAGTTACTTAAGTAATTTAAAAAATTATGTTAAATTAAAAAAAAACTAAAATTATTGGATTTTCTGTATTAATTTAATATATAATTGAATTACTTGAAAGCTTAATTAAAATTCAATTTAATAACAAATTTTAGAGCAGAAATAACTTAATATCGGGTTCACACAATTCCGATTTTATGAAATAGAAGGAATTACAGACTCATTTTATTGTATCACTTTTTTCCTCTCTTATAAAAAATTCACTGCAACGTAAGTGAATCGGGTACAAGCCGAGAAAATATTTTAACATTCTTCGTTTATCTTCAAAATTACCGTTACATGTATATTCACCTGCTGTTGCTGTTTAAAGCGGAATTGAGACTAGAGGATGTATTGTGAATAGTATATCATTTCAATAGACGCACAGAGGAGTATTTGACCCAAAAAGCTGGCCAAAAAGGCAAAAATTAATTTGATGAAATCCTAAGAAAAAATTAAGCAGATCGATAGAGAACAAAATTCTACATCATATCGTGCAATTTAAAGGGTGTAAGTTAAGATTTGTAGTTGTGGGACGCTGTCAAAGTCAGGACAGTGAAGAAAATTGCATGCGCTTTTATTGAATTTTTTCGATTTCAAGATATTTATAATATATTTTTTTATGGCTAAACGAATAGAGGTATTACATTGATTTTTTTTTGCCTGAAAGATTTCATCAGCAGCTATTTTCAATATTTAAAAAGAAAAAATTATCTTAAATATTTATTTTTAAAATTTTAACTATAAAAAAACTATGTATTTAAATATATTAATTCTTACCAAAAATAAAAAAGGAAAAGCTTTTTGAAAGTGAAGGTAGCTGTTGTACAAATAATGTTATATACCACAATAAAATATGAAATCTCTAATTTAAGAAAAAAGAAAAAAAGTTTGCGCAAGTTTGCGCCATTATTTTTGGTGATTTTTTGAAAATTTTACCTTTTTTCTATTTTTGCTCATAAGGCACTTTTTCTTATACTTTATTGTCGTCATAAACTTTTGTGTTTTTCGAATTATTGCTGTAAAAGATTATTTAATCACTTTTAGCAACTACCAACATAATGGATTACCTGCCCTTAAAAAAGAAATTTCTTTCAATTCAGGTTATTAACTAAGTAAAAGAAAAATGCACTTTGAAAAATATGCATATATGGCTTATTGCGCAAAATTCTTATTATTATAAAAAGAGACCAATTTTTTTAAATATTTAATATTGGATAAATTATAATTTTGAGAAAGGAGACATTGTAAAATCCATAAAAAGCTATGTTTTATTTCCCTGTATCTACACAACTACAATAGTTCGAAATTCTAAATTTACTTTGACTTGCTCTTAGAATAAAGTACAGTTGCAAACGAAATTTTGGCGGATGCGAGGGGGAGACCGGCATACGTAATAATAAATAATTTTTCTAAAAATACACAACATATATATAAAAATAAATTCTCTTAAAAATTAAAAAAAATAAACAAAGTTCTAAATGGGGGTTGGGTGGGTGGTTGGTGGGTGGGGGGTGTCAAAAATAACACTAACCCAATAATAATCTGCCACTACCTTATTTTTTATCAAACTAAAGCTAAAACTATCAAAAAAATTAAACTTTTAAACTAAAAACCACGCTTAATAATTTTGGCCAGCTTTTTGGGTCAAATACTCCTCTGTGAGACGGTTCGATAACCTACACAAATCGTGAAACAGTTTAACCACCGGATAAGATATTTCTTTGTCCGATAAACTCTCTTTTTCGATGCCATTGTATTATTTCAGTAAAAAGGAATAATTTCGTCTCATTTAAACTTATCTTAACAGAAAACTAGCAACATTTAAAAGAATTGATACCAGTATGCTGTTCTAATAAACTTTTTGTGTGTTTTTCTAATAAAGAACATACAATACAAAGTTATCTGCTTCTCTTCTCGTTTAATTCGATTCTTGTTTTAATTTAAGGAATCTCTTTACGTACGAATGTACAGTTTTTGACCTTTTTCTAAATTTTTACTTATAGAAACGATAATACCGAATAAATAACAATGTTAATTTTTAACGAATTTGACTTTTGTAATGAAATCTTTTTGTTACACAACTATTCAGATTAGAAAGAAAAGTGACCCTTTATTAAGTAATTGTCCTCGTTTAATAAATGCTATGTATGCATGAATCATCTATGTATGTGTGAATTCATTTAACCCAAAAGTTTTTTTTAGGAAACTTTCAACTATTTAAATCTTTAATTATTTATGTGGTATAATTGTAATATTTCTAATCTCAGTTGTTTATTTCAGTAAACAAAAACAGTTTTATAAATTCCGTCATTGTGTCTTATTAAATATTTACATACTTTTACATTTTTCATGTTCGTTTGTTTGTGCAGCAGATTTATTATTTGTACTCAAATGTTGAATATTCAATGTTGTTTATCGTTTTCTATTTCTTTTTTTTTATATTGGCTGTTTTCTTACTACATTTCCCTTTTTTTTCTGATGTAACAGGATACGTGTTTGTTCCTTTTTTTATTAGTTACACTAGACATAGACTGTATCTATTTTTCTATCGAAATCCTTAGAGACAAAAGAAATACTGGCATTGATAACTAGAAATAAATCAATGAATATTTTTGGTGTTAGTTTTTGTAACTATTTTATAGAAAGTTTTGAGGAAGACTTATTATTTGTAGTTTGTAGTCAAAGTGAAAGGAAATAAATTTTATTGAGTGCGTTTGTAGGAAAAATATTGGTAGTTAATTGAAAATTTTGTAAGCAATTGCTGAATTACCAAATATAAAAAGGTTGCTGTAAATGCAATGAAAACAAAGAGTTTGCGTGGGTAAAGGCCCAACTATAATGTGCATAAGCTAGCTTTAGCTTATGACAAAAACCCACGTAAAGCCTGTCAAATGCATTAAAGAATTTTAAGTGACTATAATGTACTTACTTAACCTTAGTAACTAACTTGCCACAGTTGCACAGTTACGTTTAATTCGTAGTATTAAAAATAATTGTTTCTTTGTAAATAAATAAAATTTAAAAACAAAGAGACATTCGCATACATATTTAAATTTTTAGTTCATGTTCTAAGATAAATCCAATAAAAAAAACTAACAACTTTTCTGTTTTTTATTTATTGCAAAACATAATAAAAAACGCAACCGTATACCTCACTTAAATCATAAACAATTAAAATTGTATTTAATCGCGTATTGTGTTTGTCAAAAATGTATCAGATATTAAAATTTTTTTATTTTTTTTACATTTTCTCTTAAATTAAAAAACTTCAAATTTATCAGTGTAGGTCTTGTTTGCAATTTTTCTTTATGAAAGTATGAATGTATAAAGTAAAGCACAATCAGCTGATTCGCTTCGAGAAATGACATTTTACGAAGCTTGACGAAAAGTTTTTTAAGTACATTATAGTTTTCCACATATAATTTAATGTATTTGTACACTCAAAAAATTTTAACATTAACTATTTGACGTTTATTTAGGAAGTTTTCAGTAAAGTTAAAAATAAATGAAAATGTGGTTGTTTTAGAAAGAAAATTTTTATTTAACTTTTTTCGTCTGTTGTTAGAAAAACAAACGACAAACGACAGTAAAAATGAAATTCTTAATTAAAAAACAGTTCGTCAGTAGAAAAGTACTATTTTACAATAGCTTTAAAATATAAAATAAAAAACATAAACTGTTGGAAAATAAAAAATATATTTAGAACAAAATAATTTATGAAAGAAAAACATCAAAAAAATATTGGTAAGTTTCTTACATAGTATTTAAAAATTGCATTATGTTTTAAAAAATAATGTTCCCTTTTTGCAGGTATTCTCTTCTAAATTCTGTAGTCTTTAGGCAGGCAGCCGTGTTGCCACAGCCCACTTGGGTCCATTGGTTGGTCTTAAACAAATGTATGTCATTTAAATTTTTGAATTACAAATATATCGCTCATTTAGTAATACAACGTTATAACCCAAAAAATAAAATTTTTTATAACGTGAAGATCATATCGCTTTTTAAAACATCGTCATATTTCGTTTTGTGTCTGTATATACATTTGAAAAGAAGATCTTTTTAAAATGTATCGACCTTTTACAAGATGAAAACGTTAACTGTGATTATCTTGAAATGATTTTTTGTTTGAGTTAAGGCGTTCTATTTCTAAATGAGCGATATGTACTTTAATTATTGGTTGCAAAAACATAAAAAATTTTGTAAAAGTACATTATTTTTTCAGCATAGAACTTTCCTGAAATCCTTGGACTTTCAAGGAAGAACAACTATTTAAGCAAATAAAAACAAGAATAATTTGTGTATCAAAATAGTATAAATAATCAATAAATAAATTAAATCTTTCGACTTTCAAAATAAATAAGAAAGCTGTAGTTTTTATTGTTTTGGTAGGTTACTTTTAGGAATAAAAGAAAAAAGCAGTTAATTTTACTGTTTTAGTAGGTTAAATTTTAT
Source organism: Gymnosoma rotundatum (assembly GCA_916610165.2). Lineage (NCBI taxonomy): Eukaryota > Metazoa > Arthropoda > Insecta > Diptera > Tachinidae > Gymnosoma > Gymnosoma rotundatum. The sequence continues at coordinate 102,074,132 of OU744340.1, forward strand.
AAATTAAAATAAATACAGAAACAGTTATTATTGTTTTGGTAGGTTACATTTTGTTAGTTGAAATAAATGAAAAAACAGTACTTTTTACTTTTCTGATAGGTTGTTTTTTCGTGCGTTGGAATAAAAGAAAAATTACTTGTTTTTACATATTTTGTTAGTTATAAAATCAACATTCAATAACAATTGAAAATTACATTTAATTTAAATGACATGTAAGTGGACCGTTTTTAAATGAAAAAGTAAAGTTTGCTTAAGCTATCTTATGCACATATAGTTTGGCCTTAACACATATCACATTCTATGAAAGCAATCGAAGCTGCTTCCTTTTATTTATTTATTTTGTTTTTTCTTTATTTTGGGGATATCAAAATTATGATTTTATTTCAATGGACACTTTTCAATCCGGCCACTTGCCTTTATATTTCATTATAAATTTTTACATTTTTCTCATTAATACGAGCAAAAGATAAATATTCCAACTGTGTTGGGGATTTATTGCCAACGCTCAAACTCAATAAATTATCAAAGTTGCCAAAATTGATGTACCGCGCCAAAAATTAAATATCGCTTCGTGTCATTTGTTTTGAATTTGACACTGGTCCATTATGTAATGTGATAAAATTAATTACATTGATGCTAGTATGGGTGCAGTGGATTTCAGTGGTCTAACATTGCCTCTTATTATTAAGTATGTATGATTAGCACCGATGTAGAAAATGCTGTTTTAAAATAAAATTGTTTTTTGGTGGTGATGATAAAAGGACGAACAGAGGTTCGATTCCCACAAAGATTACTAATTGTAAAAAGGCAGATGTAGAACGTCGATCTGTGTTGGCTTATTCTATTCTACTCTATTCTATTCTATTGTATTCTATTCTATTCTATTCTATTCTATTCTATTCTATTCTATTCTATTCTATTCTTTTCTATTCTATTCTATTCTTCTCTATTCTATTCTATTGTATTCTATTCAATTCTATTCTATTCTATACTATTCTATTCTGCTCTATTCTATTCTATTGGTAGTTTTAAGTACTATAAAATATGAAAAAGGAAAACGAAATAACTAAAGGAAGAAGGCAATAGTTTTATTGATGAAAAAATAGGATACACGAACGGTAGCGCCACCTGCAATTCAAAAAACTTCTGCATGTCTTCGCAAGCATTTAATGTTTGATAGTAATCTAAGGCCATACTTAAGTTTGATCTTTCCAATATTTGTATGATTTTCATATTCTTTAGATTTTTAATGTCTAAATATCATAAATTTACTGTCCGCACATTTTACCTGTCTGCAGGTTTGTTAAGCGGAATATCATAATTTGAAATCCCATCATAGCCTTAAACAAAAAGATTATTAATTGCAGTTAAGTAGCCGCATTAGAAGAGTTCTATAAAAGGTAAATAACTGGAAAACAGCAAAAAGTTGTGGTGTAGCCCCGCTAGATGAGCTGGTTCCAACAGCGTCTGACAACCGTTGCTGAATTGTTTAAAAAAGCCAGGCTTTTATAATAAGAAATAGCGAGCTTAAGTCTCGTTTGTTTGTTGAACAAGATATCGATATGGTGCGGAAGTTTGTTAAATAGCATGATTAGTAAACAAGTGATCGGGGGCGCATGTTTGCTAAGCCAGACATCGAGCAGTTTGAGTCTAGACGGAGTTACGGACTTATGTTGCTTGGACGGCTGCGTTAGTTTATTAAAATATAATGTGATTACAAATGTAGCTACGAAGAAAGAAACGAAACGATCGAAAGAACTTCTACTATTGAGAAGTGAAAAACGTAGTACAAAGCACGCGTCCATGAATTAAAACATTAAAAACAAGAACTAATTTTTGAGATTTTAAAATTTCGCCAGTTCTACCGTAAATGTAATACTAATGATTTGTCGATTTTAACTAGCAATTTTATTTAAACAAATCTCAAGAATTACATAATTATTTTTGGTCCAGAAAAAAGGACCAGCAAACAAAAATAATGTGCGTGAAAAAACGAAAACTTATTATTCATTATCCGAATCGCTTAGCTTAATTTTAGTACACATACAAATTGGGGATGTTGCAAATAAAAATTTTGAACTCTCGCTTTGTACTTTTACGAATGCATTACATTATAATTTTCTCGTAAAAACATTTGCCAAAGGCAAAACCGCAATCTCTTATTTGTTATGACGCTATTTTCAAGTAAATATTTCATCTTTAACTCAACTCCGCACAAAATAAATCACATACGACTCCAAACAGACAAAGATTATCACATATTTTTTCACATAACCTCTAAAACGTTTTAATATGTATTTGGATGACAACTCAATTAAGATGACGATGAATTACGCGACTACATGCAATCACCAACAAAAATTTACATATGCCAAACAACAATAAGCAAACGTGAGTGAAAAAAGCAATAGCTAAGAAAAAACAAAGTTTAAGTCGAGTTGCCTAGACTATTCTAATACAGACTCTTTACTACAACTTAAAGCAAAAATACCCAACTTCTATAGGCTGTGAAAAGGAAAAAACTTATTCATGTATTGGAACGAAATGTAAAACAGCAGCTTGCATGCTACAAGCATTAAAGTCAAATACAAAAACCACCCAGAAAATATGAAAATGAACATTTAAACAACAGCTACAACAAAAAAAAAAGTGTGGTAATAATATTTACTTACACATTGTTGCACCAACTGCACAAATTTGTTGTACATACTTCAACAGGTACAAAGAAGATATAGAAATAAAAAATTAATATTGGTGTTTATATGAACCGTGGTAAATGATGATGAGTTTAAGTTTTTTCTGTATCTTGTTTTTTTTTTTGCTGTGTAGAAGTTTTGGCTGTTAAACAAAACGCAAGTACGCGTATCATTGCCGCGGGCCAATATTAACGCCTGTTTCGTTAACATATTTTACTTATGCTTTTTTGTGCGATTAATACGCTACATCATTTTAGGTGTATTTCAGTTTTGAGTTTCCGTAGATGCTTGTAGCATGATTTCAAAGGAACCATATATAAGAACCTAAATCTATTCAATAAAAAAATTATAACATCCACATTCCAATAATAAGAACGTTTGGGAGATTTTTCTTCATGTTTTTTTTTCTGCAAAATATATTCTTCTGAAAAATCTGAAAATTATATCTTTGAAAATTGCTCTCTAAACATCGCATCACGCAAATGCCTCTAATACTTTACTGACATACACGCAAACTTTTAGTATAACTTTCATAATGACTCAAAATAACTCGAAAATGAAAAGCCACAATATAGGATTTGTCATTGAAACCAAAGAGGATTAGCATTGTAGATGGTGTTGATATAGCTTAATCTATAAGAATTTTTAATGGTCGCCAAGTTTTAAGAAAAAATATTTTCGTAAAGATTTTTGAAGGCTCAGTCGAAAACAATGACAAAATAATTAGAATAACTAAAAAGCTATTGAAATTTCATTTCTTTAGATGTAAGTATTTTATTGATAAAATCAAGCATTTTAAAAATTTGAATATGGCAACCTTATGCTGAAGCCTCATGTAATCCATATCAATGTCATCCAGCTTAGGTGAAACTTTGCTATCATAACACGATGCTTAGGATCCTAAAGACTAATTGCTAAACAACCTCCTTTTTGAATAATTTTGGTCCATTTATGGCTGCAACCCGACACCCAATCCTTAAAATTTCGACACCTAACAGAGCCGTAATATGTTAAGTGTACTTCATGATTTACGATAGTCTTGCCCAAAAATGAAGCCATATTTTTTGTTAAATTTGAGGTAACCAGCTTTCTAGTAGTCAGCCTTTAATGTGCTTTTGCGCGTTTGGCAACACTAACTAAAAATAATATGATGAAATCAAATTTACAGAATCATCGACACAACCTTAAAAATGTCCACTCCTTAAAATGTCTGCAGTTTACATAAACAGTGTTACAAAATCCAGTATAAACTCTTCAACTTAATAATTTCCTGAAAATCTTACTAAAGCCTCTGCAGTTTGGTACTTATTTTATTTTTGAAAATTAAAGGTCTCTAGTGGTAAAGTTGCATTTCTTAAGTCAGTCTGCCCTTCTTAGTCCACCCTTCAAGATTTAATAATCAAATTGAAATGGAATGATACAATTATTAACAATACCCAGTTTAACAATATCACAACGCCTTTCGTCTTCAGCAATACAGCTCTAAACATAAACAAAAGTGCAATTGCAGGGTTGTGAAAAATGATGGCTTCTATCTACTTTTACCTGTTCGAAATTATGTGTAACATAATTGACAGCATGCAAACATTTTGCAAAAAATCTTTTTTGAGAAAATTAGAAGTTACACATTAACTGACGTTTCTTAGCTTTTCTTAGTTTTCAATACTCAATAAGAAAAATTATTAATTTTTATTAAAAAAGTACTTAAAATAAATTTATCTCAAGCTGTCTGGCATCCCTGTTCACATCTTTTCGCGCTCTATTTTTTTTTTGTTTGTTTTTAAAAATATGTTTTTTAAGCTGGTGCCAAATGAAAATATTTATATTAAACAATAAACCATTGAACACATGCATCAACTACAGTTGATTTTTTTTGTTTTCAGAAAAAAAATTTCAATTTATTTTCTTAAGATGCCTCCATACTTCAAGTGATCATGCGCACATGCTTAAGGCAATAATAGCCGCAACATCAGCAACAACTTAAGCTTAAAGAGCAACAAGTAATTGAGCCGCATTTGAAAAAAAAAAAACAAAAAAAGTGCCGATCCACTGAAGATTCGGTCGACGTTATTGCGGTTGCTCATTTAATGTGCATTTAGTTATAAAACATTAATTATTTATGAAGTATTAGTGTAATTATTCAATTTACAAACGGTTGGCGCTCTTATACTCATTCATTTCGATCATGTTTCAAACATGAGTAGAATAAAGCTGACCATGTTTTTCTTGAAAATTTATTTTTTATATATTTAACTTTAGAATACTTTATTTACGGAAAATAAAATTTCTCTCCTAATGTGTTCACAGGAGCTTAACAGAATGTTGATATGTTGCATACTTTTAGAGTTTTAATTAATAGCAATAAATCACTTTTCAAACACTCTGACCACCTTATCGTTCACATATCCTTAGATTACATAAAGACTGTTTGAATTTTCTAGTGCGTGTAATTGCCTACAGAAGAAGACCAGAAGCTAACGTTATTTAGTCATGTTGTAAACCTGTTAACGCGTATCTCAATATATGAAAAGTGCCTCTAGAACTTGTTAAGTTTTTGTTTCATCTTTAAATAAGTCATCACTTTAATATTTATCTTCTTTTTTTCTTTCTTTGATAGGAACTACTTTGACTTTCTTAAGTGGGTAATCAGAAAGAAAGAGAGACACAGAGAGAGAGAGAGAGTGAGGTTCCTTCTTAAGTTTAATATAACGGTATACTTCTTCTAAACAGGTTTAATGTGTATAAATATTGCTCGCTGCATGCAGGCAAGTTTAAATGTATACTTAAGTTTTGAATCTCGTATTGTTGTAAGTTTCTACCCTTTAATATTCAGGCTACTAAGAAATTGCAGTAAAAGTTTTTAATAAAGACTTTCTACCCTTAATTTAGATGTATTGTACAGGGTGTCAACCGGTAAGGTAAACTTCTTCCCAGAAAAAAATTAAACATTACCTTAAAAAGTACTTGCCACATAATGACTTACTTTTGCAATTGCCATATTTTGTTACTCGCTTAAAAAACACCTTACATTAGTTCCCAAAAAAGGAAGTAGTAATGGAACTAGTTCTTTATGTTAAAAGACTCTACCGTACTAATGGTTCTGATTAATTCCTACAATAATTAATGTAATCAATTCTCAGTAATTGATTATAAAAGTCTCATGCCTTGTTGAAATCATTAAGTTGGCAATCTAGTTGGGAAGTACTTTCGCCAAGAATGCTTAATTCCACACTCGATTACCTTTTCAAAAATTTTTTGCTGGGTTGGTTTTGCCGCCATTTTCGTAAACATAAGTCTTAACAGTTCATATTTGGTAGTCGTGAAGAAGACACGTGGCAAATTTATTAATAGATAAACCAACGTGTTTTAATTGTTAAAATATTTTATCACAATCAATCATCGATTACGGTGACGATAACAAAGTTACGTGAAATTTTTGGGAAAAAAGGTGCCAACAAAACGCACTATTTATCGTGATGATTTCGAACAAAGAGGTTCTGCCGGTGATAGGCCCAAGCATGAGCCACAACGTACTGCAAGATCGGCTGCAGTACGCTGGTCAAGCTGGTCAAGAAAGTGTTCAAAATAATCCATCAAAGGGCTTCAAAGGACATTTTTGGCCGGAATTTTGCCATGACAACGCCGATTTTCATGAAAAAAAAAACATAATGAGTCACGAAACACATATTCATTTGGATGCATATGTGAGTAAATACGAGTAGAATAGTTAAGACTGGGCAGTGGAAAACCCGAAAATTATTCATCATTCATCTTTGCATTCATTAAAAGTGACAGTCGGGTGTGCAATTTGGTCAGGAGGAATTATTGGACCTTACTTCTTTAAAAATTAAACTGACGTAATAGTAGCTATGAATGAGGAGAGGTATCGTGATATCTGAAAACTTTTTAATGCCACAACTTTGGTCTTGATTAAAGTGTAGTTGCAGCAAGACGATGACACATCGCATACAGCCAGGATAACAATGGAATTGCTGCGAGACCTCGTTCTACAACAAGTTATTTTATAAAATGATGATGATGATCTGAAAAGCAAGGCTTATGCCACATCACACACACTCGTGTGAGTGTGTGTGAAATGTCTGAGAATGTAATGAAAGATATGCTCTAAAGCACTTGCATTTGTGAGGAGAACTAAAACGGTCATTTATCTGATATTGTCGAGTGAAATAAAATATTTATTAATATAAAATCCATTCTTTTACATTTGATCAAAAATTATAAACAAACAAAGAAGTATACTTTCCCGGCTATGTATTTTAAAATGTGTCAGTGTGTTCCAAATCAATTTTTACTGCCATTAATGTATTCTAACAATCGTGCTTGAACCAATGTAGCTGAAATGCTAAACTTGTGGCGTATGTAGAACATCATTATACAATTTCTGCTTTTTAGGTTTTAAGTGGAATAATTGAAAGGTCGTCTATATTCTAGTAAAAAGGAAGATTGAAAGCACTTTCGAGTCAATCCTAAACGGTATTGAAGAGTATATGATTCCAAGTAATCATATAACATAACATGAAATATAATTCCCTTTGCAAAGAAACGTTTTCTAGATATTCTAAATAAATTCATTTTACACTCATCTTTAACCTTAAAAAGTTAAATATACTTTTGTACTTTTTAGTTAATCTACTGCTGATTAAGAAAGAAGTAATATGGCTTGTTTTTTCCCTAAAATATTCGCAGATCATGAGTTTAAGTTCATTTTTCATTTATATTAGGAATTAAGATGTATCTATTAGTTGCCACAGATTAAGGTTCTCCCAAATTCCACCTCACATTTTGCGAAGCGTGTTTTATAAAAAATATATGAAATTTCCATCCTACGTAATTTAAGTTTAAGTCACATATGATTTCCTAATAAGAAACTTTTAATATGGGGTCCAAAAAGTTTCAACTGACCTTGCGTATAAGCTTTACAAAAACAATGTGTTAAAAGGATCACATGGAAAATACAAAGTATAAAACCGAAAACTTGCCAGATACAAATATCTTTTAAGTCGGCGGTACAGTACATGTCTTGGTCGCCTTCATTTAAAACCCATGGCGCTGCTCTACACAGAAAAAATAATAAATAATTTTTTATTGTATTATGCTAATATCCCATAAGATATTTAAATAAAAATTCAATTTATTTGTTGGTTGAAATGTTGGTATCTAAACGTATTTCTCCGGTTGATTAATTCAGCACATCAGAAAATCTTTGTCCAAATTTTTACAAATGCCAAAAACAATTTTAGTTTGAGAGTTATTCTTTTCCAATCAATTAGTTACGTTGAATATTAAGTTTTCTAATTATGTGACAAGTTCTACTTCAGTAAAAAAAATTATTTAAGTTTATGAATGAAGTTATTAAATGCGAATATAATTTTTGTTTTTCTATGGTAAATATTTCACTAAAAACTTTAAGCGAATGTTTACCAAAATATTTTAATTCTACTCCTCCATTTTGGGTTTTATGAGATTTAATACTACGAATTTAAGCTATTTTAAACTCAGCAATTTGATAAATAATTCAGTTAAAATAAATTAAAAAAATTAAAATAAATCTTAAATTTTTAAAATACCTTGGCTTTCGCTGCTCATATCTTCATGCGTTAACACTTTAACTTTAACATTTTCGAACTGCACTATATATAAAGATATCTTTTTGTTTTTATGTAAAGTTATAATAAAAGTTTATAAGAATAATGAAGATTTAGAATTCCAAGACTTTTTTTCATAATTTGTTTCACATATTACTGTTCACACTGTGAACAATATTAAAAGGTTTCTTGTTTTGCATTAAATATTCATTAAAATGACGCTCCTAGTAAATAATTGATTTGTATGATTCGTGTGAATTTCTCATTTCTTTACATGTAAGGAAATGTTACAGGCAGCAAAAGTAGCAGTGCAGTCACAGCAAAGAAAAAACATCTTGTAGCATTTATGTTGCAAATATAAACAAACTGAATTTAAAAATAAAACAAACAAAACACAACAGGCATATCATCGTAATAGTCATCATCTGAATACAAGAATACAAAAACAAATGAAAAAAATCTTAGACATGTTGCAAGTTCATTGAAACTACAGTAACAAACCAAATAAGTTGAGGCATTCTTGAAGAAGTTGTTTGTATTCTGTTAGTGCATGTTTGTTTTTGTTGACGCTTATTATTACTGTTGCAAGTAGACATTCATATTTTTAACGCATTCCGTTAAGCTCTGTTAATATTGGTTACTTGTTATTTTTTCCTTAATTTATGTAAATTACTGCACATGCGTGTGAACACATGCTTCCTCTTCTTAGTAAACGGCAACATCTCAGTTTTTTTGTAATCATTTTTTTAAAGCATCGTTTAAATTATGTTGCCAGCAGTTTTGTTACTTTATATGCTGTTAATATAGAAACTAAATAATACACAGGATAAAATTATTGCAATTATAACAATCTTATTTTCTAATGATTATTAAAGTTTCTCTAACTAACATTAACAATGAAAATATTTTTTTAGTTGAAAAATTAACCACTTTTAGTTAATGTGTATTTCGCAAAAAATGGGTGCCTTCTTTACCTCAAAGATGGCTACCGTCCCTTAAAGTTAAAAGACAGTTTACAGTTTTGCTCTGCAAATCTGATTATACAACCAATTAAAAAGGCGTCTATTCTCTCATAGTCGATTAAACTAGACAAAACCTTTCTCTAACATATCCAAAGTCACTCTATTTGGTGGGATGATATTTCAATCCTGATTGAAAGAGCAAAGGAAACTAAAGTTCTCATTATCTGTTAATAAAGGTGTCTGACCCTTAAACTGAGCGCCGCTCGTCGTCGATGTCAAAAAACGAACGAGGTTATCAATCCGACTGAATGTTGCTTTTTGATCTCTGTGCCTCCATAACTCAGTCATTTCTGAATGAAATTTGAAAGGTGATGCTTACAGATTGGACTCGTTTTAAAAACAGTTCATAATCTTAAAAATTAAAGGGTGTTCCCTTACGTGTATTATGAACCTTAAACGGCACCACTTTAAAACTAAAAGAAATTCGTATCACTATAGCTTCCAATTGCAGAAAGTAATACAAAAATAAATCTAAAAATTAGTCTCTCCGTAGATGACTTAAATTTTCCTATGTGGGCCTATCTTTTGAACCGTTATATACAAACACTTCAAAATTAGACAGAATGTCAACTACTTTGTTTAGTATAGTAAGAAGTATAGTCATTTTAAATTATAAATTAAAAGGTGTCCCAATAGTTAATATAATATGATGTGTGTGGCCATACTTTTGAACCGTTATAGACAGACAGATAAAGTCTGTTCTGAAGTCGGTTTTTTTCGGCAAATTATTAAATTACTAGAAAAAATTTAAGTTACCCACTGAATAGTTTTAGAACCTATTTCAGGTTTTTTTTGTTTTATATTAAAATATTATTAACATATTAATTGATTCAATAATTTTGTTACGTTTTTCCCCCTTAGAACAAACGTACGGATTCTGTTGATTGCAAATTCCACTATGGCTCACTATAAATTCTGTATTCTTTACTTTATGGCTTTCTCTGGCTATACTTCTTGATCCTTCCGGTCTTGTGAATCCCATGGTCTCGTATTTTCGTTATGATTACAAACGGAGCCATCCACGCTACACTTCTGTGTTACTCCGGCTAGACATAAACTACTCGATGCCTTGTTTAGTGACCTTAACCATCCACAGACATCTCCACTACGCCTTTTATCCAAGCCAGTCATCCCCTCGTATTCAATAGCCACAACACACGTCCGCCATACACTGTTGTTATGCTGTTACACTTCCCGCGCTAACCGCTATCGTTCTTACTTTTTATTATAAAGGGCTTCTTGAAAATTATCTGTTACTCTTTTATTAAATTAGACGTCTCCATTAAATTATCTGCCATGACTTCACACAATAATTGCCCTTTGTCTCTCGGGAGGTTTGTACTGCTGTTTCTTAATTTTAATTGCATTATAACAATTGTTACTTTCCTTTGTACGCATCAAGGGTGGTCTCGAACTCATGATATTCCGCAAGCACCTCTACCAACGCAGCCATTGAGGTTCCTCAGCTTTTGTTGGCTAATTGTGGTATTATTCTACACACACCATTAGTGGAAGTAACTTATTCACCCCGCGCATACGAAAACAACAACAGGGGTTGCCAGATTTTATTATCCGTAACAATATATTTAATTAAAAGCGATAAAAATAATTATCTTAAAAAAATTAATAATTACTTTTCAAGTTTTAAAAAATTTTTAAACGAACAAAAAAATAAAAGCAATTTAATTTAAGGCGAGTATCTCTTGTATACTATTACGAAAATCTATTGAATATCACTTTTAAATTTATTTTCTGTTTTAGTTTAACGCGATTAAGAACTTTAATAATATCGTCATCTTGAAAACGAACTGTTCAGTTTATATGATTAATGTTCACACCTTTTTGGCTTAATGTAACAGACAGACAATGAATACATATAAGTAAACTGAAATTAGAAATGAAAGTCTGTTTGTCTGTTTGCTTGTAGGTTTATGCCTCAACGGAAATGAACTGGCTTTGATGTTGCTATTGAAGGTTGTTCAAGCGAGGCCAAGGTATTTCCGAGGAAGAAAATTATATCGTTTATGTAGCGAACAAATCAAACTTTATTCACGTGACTAAGTTTTTACGGTAACTGTAGATTTTGTAACAGATAGTGGAGTTTTTTCACCTTCCTGAATAAAGTGTTAATTTTCACAAACTCACTCTATTTCTTATTTGCTTTCCATCTATTATGCTCAACAAATCACATCTCTTTTCTTAACTAGAAAGCATGCCTTCCATAAGAATGAACCTGTCTACAGGCAATCTGTTATCATCCTACCACAAATACTCAAACTTTCTTACTACTTTCCATAAATAATAACAAACGCTATCTATATTAAAAAGCAGCGAAGCACACGGGCTATAGCTGGCTTCAAATTAAAATATAAATAATTTCATCTGCTTTTTTTTAGCTCCATTTATAGCACAGCGGTGGGTTTTGATAATAATATCGAAATAAAATTTATGTTTGTAAAATATTTTGTCGCATTGAACAATAAACAAAAGACACAAATCAACGCCAAACTTAAAACAGCAGAAATTGTACAGCATGTATGTAAATAATAAACACACACTTGCAACTTGCAACACAATACTTGTCTTACTCGGTCACAAGTTGTATGCACATTTTGACATTTTATAAGAATATGAAAATAAATTTATATTTTGTTTTTGCTGGTTACTGTTGTTTTTTATGTTGTTATTTTTTGTTTCTTTTTTTTGTTTTTGTGTGACTCTCAATGTGAGCTTTATTTATAATTGGGTCTCCTTAAACAAATGTTGGGCATTGATCATTTATGTACATCCTGTCGTCAGATTCATTTAAACTGGAAGATCAGTACCTACTTACACATGAATTCCAACTTAAAGTGTTTTAGTTATGAAATTCGGCAAAAGAAAAAGATTAAAAAAAAAAGAATTTAAAAGGAACAAAATGATTACATTTCACGCAGGGATGCAAAAACATACAATTCCAGCTCATCGCCACCGTCACCACCACACCACCACCACCATCATCATCATCACCAACAGTGTCCTCAATTTCTCTACAAGTCATTTACTTACTGCTGCATATATCTAACTCTATATGTAAAGGTTTAGACCATAAACCGTTGCCAATGGCCCAAGGCGCCAACGTCTTAAGCACCACAGGGGGGCTTTAGTTTAGTTCAGCTTATTTTGGGCTTTTGTTAACCACTTTAGGTTTCTTTTCGGGTTTCAGCATTTGCAGATAATCTAAACTGTTGAATGCATGCGTCCATGTGTTAAAGAACTTATAAATTGCATCTGCATCTTTTTACTGTCCACTGAACGAGAACAGAATGTTTGTATTTGGATGTTAAAATGTGCTTATTTGATCCTTGTCGTTTAAGGGATTTTGGTCAAACAAGTTAAATTATGAATGTTAATAAGTTTTGTTTTTTATGTGTAGTTTTTTTTAATATATTTTCGTTAATCTGGTTGTTAATTTGAAAAACAAGATACGTGTAATTATAATGTTGATATTTTACATTTAAAACTTAAAATTTAGACACCTGGTTGTGTTTTGAAAATGCAAAACGCAATAGAAAATTATAAAATAATTATATGTAATAATACGTAGTCTACTTTTTAAACGAAACGGTTCTCTTAATTGCATAAACAAAAAGATCATTTTTAATTTGTAACTTTTTATACAATTTGTTTCTTACTCTTACGGACAATGCCGATCATATGACCGTCACTATGAACCGAAATAGCCGTCATTGTGTTTGTCATAATTTTCATCACATTATTTGAGCCAAATTATTTATAGAAACTTTCACTTGTTTATTGTTTTTGATTAAATAAAAGAGAATGGATCTTGTATTGATAAATTTTTTAATTAATGTCGGCAATTCTGTATGGAATACAATATCAGATAAATATCCTCTCACACACTTTACGCGGTATTTCAATAATTTCATCACGAGTATTTTGTTTAAGTTGCTAAAGCGTTTTTGTTTTGTTTGATATCCCCACAAAAGGAAGTCCGGAGCATTCAAAACAGGCGACCGTAGATGCCAATCAACTTCAATATTTCTTCAATCAACTTGGTGGGGAAAGAGGTCACGTCTTGTTGATGCCACACGTAAATCAAGCCCAAAGAATGTAGTTGAGGCGGTAAAAAGTATTCAATCATATCACGATGTCGCTCCCCATTCACAGTTACCGTTACGCCGTTTTCATTTTCAAAGGAGTAAGGTCCAATGATTCCTCCTGCACTGATAAAAAATTTGCGAACTTTCCATTGCCCAGAACCAACTATTCTCGAAAATATGCCTCGACACTCATTATGATTTTTTCATGAAAATCGAGGTTGTTATGGGCGAGCTGCAACATCCTATGTCATATGTACGGCGGCGTAAATGGTCTTGTGGAAGAAGCTCTTGTATCAACTGAATCTTAAATAAAAATGAATGTAAATCCTTGTGCAAAACTGTGTCCAAAGTTGTTTTTTGAAGATCAGGCACGGCGTCGAATTGAGGTTGATGGATTGTCTCAAAAACTTTTTTGAGCAACAGTAATGCTTCAAGCAGATCTAGCAGTACGTTGTGGTCCAGCTTGGGCCTATCAGCTCTTTTTTTAGATCTCATTCACTACAGTGCGTTAAATTTTCCACGCGTCTACTTCACGACTGCCAAATATGAACTGTCAAAACTGATGTTTACCAGAATGGCGGCAAAACAAAGTAGTATACGGTCGTTCGCCGGGAAAGTATTTTTATGATGTGTGCAAAAAATAGAGTTTTTGTCCGAAGACATACATGGGATTGATTAATTAGTTGGACTAATTAATTAATGATTTCATTAGCACTGAATTATAAATAATGATATTGATTTTTTTAGCATTATCATTATTTTTACTAATGGTAATGCTTTAATGAAAAGGTTTACTTAATAAAAATTTAAAAAAATAATAATATTACCATTGCCTAATAATTACACTAAATACACATCTTATCGTATAGTACAGCAATATTTTTAAATGGCATTAAGACTAACAAAAATTGGTGAAATATATTGTTTTTAGGACAAATGAGATACTATTGGGACCTATTTTTGTTTTCGTGTAAATTATAAGAGCTTCTAGTTGTGGTTTAAGGTGATTTTGGATCTCAGACATCAAGTTTTATACCTATCGAACTTAAAAATTATAAATTATTAAAATTTTCAAATATAGATCTATCTACAAGAGTGTTAAGATTTACTTATGTTATGTTATGTTATGTTATTTCAATGGTAATGAAAAAATCCCAAGTATGGGTCCTCTAAAACAATTTTTATTTTAACTTAATATTTAAAGCAGTAAAACGGCAACGTCGTTAAAGTGTAAGTGAAAAATTGTGTATATTTTAATCATGGTCATCCATTTCTTGCTGAGTTGTCTATTAAAAAAAAAACTTAAGCAGATATCCAAAACTCAATACTGTATGGCTCCGTTTGCTGTTCTAATATTCATCCATCTTAAATGTCTTCACATCTCTTATAGCGCGGCGACACAAGAATTGTTTTTTAGTTTGCTGTTCGAGAAACCTGTGAGGTTTGATAATTTCTTTATTTAAAAATTGGTGAAATTTTTACTTACTACTAAAGATCAATGGAATGGGTCGATCCCCGCTTGTGTATGTAAATTTCTTTTTAGCTAGTTATAAACTTCTATTTTATTGGTTAGACCCTAATTAGTGTCTCGTGTGTATTTACTTCTAGATTCTTTTGTCAAAATTTCTAACAACGAAAAGCGCTGATGTGGAGTTATCAGATATTGCGTTTTTGACGCAATTGCTTGTGAAGAATAAAGCGGAATCTGTCACTTTGACTTACTTGAAACTACCTGCAATTAAAAGATAAGGACTTTCGGAGTCCGACCAATTGGTAATTATTGGTAACCAGGATACCGTTAGCCCGAAGAAACTTCGGTGCCATGCTCGGTTACTGGTGGCGGCTTTCACGAAGTAATATTGTGGTAGTTGTTAAAAGCCAAATCGCGTAGAGGGGGCTTAGTTTCTTTGTACTAGTGCATTGATACAGATGCCACCAATGGTGCAGGTACAAAGAGCATGCTTCTGCTTAACATGTACTGAAATTGCCTATTTCCCAAAGGCACTGGTAGACATATCCTTTGTAAGATTAACACTATGGTAGGCCTAGCATGGCCAGATATTGACTGTTAATGTATAATACAATTTTGTAAGTTTTGGAATTATTATTAAGAAAAAATTTTAAAGCTTTCCTTAAAAGTGTCGATTATTAAATTTTCTGGCGCAAAAAAAGGTTTAAGTTTCGAACAGAATGTCCAAAATTTTTATGGCAATATTCTTTGTAAAGTACCATCATGGTGGAGCAAGGGTAAGAGACACATTACAGCAAATGCTGTATTGTATATAAAACAAGTAAGAGTGCTATTATATTCGGCTATGCCGAATCTTAGATACCCTTCACTATCTACGTAAATATAGTTTAGTGAAGTAACTCCAATCAAAAAAGCAAGTATTGGGGTGACAGAGAATTAAAAAATAACAAAAATGTAGTGCTGCATATATATTTAACTTTACATAAAATGACGTCGGCTCTTAATGGGTTAAGCATTAAAAATAATTTGTATGTCCTTAAAGATGTCTGAAAAAGCTTTAAAATGATACCCATAAAAAAATAAAAAATATCGGCGAGCGCCAAATTTTTCACTTGATGTTTTTTTAATTCTCATGAAAAAATTAGAGGTAGGCGTGCTGTTTGAATGCTGCCGCGAAATGGACCGATTATGCTGATTTCCAGTAGCACCTCTTTCGACACTATATCTGATCGATTGTCATTTAAATTTTTGTAGTGTTTTATTGCTTCGGTAAACTTGATTTCAACACTAACACGGACGGACAGACGGACATCAATCAATCGACTTCGCTACTCATAAGAAGTCAGAATATATACATATACTTTTTGGGATCGGAAATGGTTATTGTAGAAATTACACACGGAATGACAAACTTATGTATACCCTTTTTCCACTTTTTGTGAAGGGATTAATAATTTTTAAGGTAATTTAAGCAAGTTTCAAAAACGATTCTAGCTTTCCTGTCTTAGTACAAAATCTATGCAATCAATAAAATTAAGTGATGTATTGTTAAACATTTCAACATTTATTAGAAGGTAATTTATCAATTGAAGGACTAACCAATGTCCCCTTTGAATATTCAAATGAAAATAAATTTTAAGAAAAATTATAAAACTGATAAGACTACAAAATAAAATTACCCTTTTACAGGTTATTCAACTATTGTACCATAATAAATGGTTTTGCACCTTTAAACAACAAGCAACAGTAATCCATCTTAAATGTCCGTTTCAAATAAATATAAAATGAGCAAAAATACTTATAAGATGAAAAATAAAAATCTATTTTCCATCAACTCCAACAGAGACAAATGTTGGGTAATCCTTTTTCAATACAATGACGACAAAGGGAAAGACTAAAAAATAGAAAGGTTACAATACAATATTTTTGAACCAAAAAAAAAGCATGCAAAAAACTTTTAAGAAATTTGCTGAAGCGTTAAAGCCTTAATGTCAAAATGATTTTTCTTGAAAGTCCAACCTAAACAAAACAAACAAAAAAGAAAAATAAAGAAAATCCCTTCATGGTCAAAGGATATGTAAATTGACAGGCGTATTAAAGCAACACATGTTCGTACTTTTATAGTCGGTTGGGGTACAACGTGTAAGTTTGACTTAAAACGGAATCTAATAGACCTTACAAATGTCAAAAGTATAAACATGATGTTGTTTACCACACCACAAAATTTGAACGCTCTGTTCGCTTCATAGAAAAAGGGTTGTGCTGGTTTTTATTTTTATCTACTTAAAGGGCGGACACATAGATGTTTTAGCACACACTTCACCACCCATTTAAATCCAAAGTTTATTTTTATTTTCTTAGCAAAGTTTCCAAACGCTGATAGCAACCAATTTTTCTTATCAGTTTTCATTTGATTTTTCTTTTTTTGCAAAAGTGAGCTGGAAACTTAGTTAGACTAAAGCAAGTTTAACGAGTTTATAACTTCAGTGTACAGTTCTATTTGAATATTTATTTTTATTTTATTGACATTTGAAGCTCCATTAGCAGACTAAACTGTCTTACAGTTGTTATCCAGCACAGGTGAAAAAAGGGTTTGTCATTCCGTGTATAATTTTTACAATATCCATTTCCGACCCCATAAAGTGTATATCGCTGGTCTCATGTAGAAACGCCCTAACTCGTATATAAGTAACTTTACAGGAGAAGGTAAAAATAAAATAGAAACTGTATTTATCACAATGTAATATTAAAAATGGAAATGCTTAGAAAACCGTTATTTTTGATACTATTGCATTCAAATTTTGTGACAAGGTGTATCTGTGTGAAATGTATTGGAATCGCAGAAAATTTCGTAAAAAATCGAGTTAGGGCCTTTCTACATGAGACCAGCGATATGTATATTCTGAGTTCTTATGCATAGCGAAGCTTATTTAGCGATGTCCATCTGTCCGTCTATGGTCGGGTAGAAATCAACTTTGCCACAGAAAATTTAAATACGCCAATTGATTAGACATAGTTTTCAAATTTTCGCTATTGAAAATGAGCAAGATCGTTTTATACTCTCCTAGGCAGCGGGCAAAACACCTAATTTTTCTATATCAATTGGAATAAATCTAGTGAAGTGATTTCAGCAAAAAAAATTAATATAGAGAACCGAAAAATAAGAAAAAGACATCAAGTGAAAAAATTTTCCGAGTTATGGACTCCGAACTTTTCATAGAAAAGTACGATCAATTATAAATGGCGACCTACACATAAACTAACATATAAATCAGGAGTAAGCATGGTCACTTTCTGCAGTTAACATTTTGTCATTTTAGTAGCTAAAACTTAATGCAGACGACAATCAAAAATTTTATATAAAAACAAGTTAATCAAAGTAAAATTAAAACAAATTTAAGTTTTAATTTCATATGTTTTGAACAGAATTTTTTCGAGATTTTTAGTGTGTTCACACCCTTACTTCGTGATCCGGTCTGTACATAAGGAAGACTAAATTTCATAATCTTCAAACTCTTTTATTTTCTTTATGTTTGTAGTATATTATTGGTTATTCTGATTCTTTTGGATAATGGTGCAGCTTAAATTTTTTTTCTTGGGGGACATATTTTTCTTGAGTTTTGTTTTGAAATGTACCGACATTGTAACATTTATCACGTTTCTTCTGATACGGCTTTTGTTTTCCCAAAAGACCGCACACTACGGCCGATTTTTCAATTGTCTTTCAGTCCTTGCAATTGCTGTTCGAACTGTTGTTTGTTTGTCAATATATATGTTTATAATTTTTTAAAAAATAAATAACAAAATATCAAATGTTTAGAAAAAACTAATTTACGTACTTTTTACTTTTACTGCCATAATGTCGATAGACCATCAAATATAGCATCTACAGTTCACAAGCCTTTCCCATGCATTTTAATTTCAAAGCTGATTAGAATAACTCTGGCAAACAAATACTTCTTCAAAACAGATTTCAGACTTTGTACTACAGTTCCTTGTAAATTTCAGTTGTCTGTGTACAACTGTTCAAAAGTGTAGCCATATACATATATAAAATTAAATAAACTATTGGCGCACACTTTAATTTATAATTTTGAATATTAATACTTGTTACAATCGTAGCAATCGACATTCTGTCCAATTTGCAACCGTTTGTCTATAACGGTTTAAAATTTTTTAATTTTTAAAATTTATTTTTTTATTATCTTTTGCCATTTAGAGCTATAGTGATAAGAAGTTTTTTTTAATTTTTGAGTGGTGCCCTTTATGGTTCATACTACACTTTAAAAGATGTTTGTTGTATGGGGACACCCATAAAGATTCTAAACTTGTTTAAAAACGGGATCAACCTGGAAGCATCGCCTTTCAAATAAAAAACTTTCGAAATCGATCCAGAAATGATTGAACTATGAAGTCACAAACATAAAAAAGTAATATTCAGTAAAATTATTTATTTTATAAATTTATAATTTCTTCAAAGCAAAAAAATCCATGTTTCCTTTTTTCTGTGATAATATCCTTTTTAAATCTTTTATTTATTTTTGTGATCGTAGTGCCATAAATTTTTTAATCGACACAACTTTTGCCTTGTCATTTAAATTATAAAATGAGTTTTTAAGTATTTTAAATTATAGTAATGAAATAAAGTACTGAATATTTCCAAAATAAAATTAAAAGAAATTTATTCTACTTTTTAGAGTTCAAGACAATGTCCATTATTTTACTCGCTGATCCTCTTAGTAAACATTTATTTTTCCTTGCTAAGTTAGAACACAAACTTTTACTTCTTTCTATCACTTGGGTCAGCCTATTTATGTTTGTATCAATATTATATAAAATTTTAAAACGACTTAAACACTAATCAATTAAGTAAAACATTACTTCCTAACATGGCTAATCATGTTATTTCCAACAACTTCACATACCGTGACGCTGATGACCTAGACAAGCATTCAAGTAAACTTCTGCATTAAAAACAAAAAAAAAAAATCCTTTACATAATGAATAAACCACTGCTTTAAATCAATTAATGTTAACAATTAAAAGATTTGTTTTATCCGAAAGCTGTGTAACGCAACGCAAGGTACGCATACGTTTCACTCAGATGTACGTACAGTGGTTGCAACTTTAAAGTTCATTTTACCCATCACAACATGCGGTAGGTCGTTTTAAGATGCAATAACACAACTTTTCCTGTAACTTTAAACAACAAAAATAAACAAAATTCAAAATGAAAAATAAAATCTACAGGATATTTTTCTCTGCTTTAGTAAAATGTCCGCCTACTTGTGCGAAGCGAAATATTCGCCTGTTTAAATGTTTATTTTGGTCAGTCATCAGTTTGGTTGTTGCAGTGAATTTTGAAGCAAGTTCTACCTTTATAACAGCGTGTTAAATAAGAAAAAAAGTTTATGAAACATGATCATAAAATATGTTTGTTGAAAATTTTCGACAACTATCTGACACCCCAATGTACCACCACCACCACCACCAGCAACAGCAACACACTACAAATAAACGCACTTTGAACCGAACGTTTTCTTTTGAAAAGTTTAAAGTTTTTTTTTTAATAATGTTATTTGATACGTTAATATATCATAAATTGTTAAATACTAAATTAAAACTCTGTTAACTCGAATATTTTGATATCTGTTTTTATTTAACAAATTAATTGAACGGAATGTATTTTTTTAATTAATTTAATATTCCCGTGTTTTAATTTAATTTAATAATTAGCAAAGTGTCCCAACATGGAACAAAAACAAATTAGAGTAGTGTTTTGTTATATTTTATTTTTCGTCATCCTTTGACTGTATAAAAGAGCCGAAGATAAGTCGGCCGTATACAGTGGATAAAGAAAAATAAAATCATTGTTGTTTGTTGCTTTAACTTCGATTTTTGACTTAACTTTTTTGTTTGAACAGAAATCTTTAGTTTATTTTAAATATTTGTGAGAAGTTTCCTGAAGAGATAAGTAAGCGGTAGCGAAATGACCATCGAGACGTGCTTTCACCCTCAATAAGCAATATCGGTGACTATAATTTAATAGGAATCAAAAACAGCACGATAAATTTTGAAAAGTTAGTTTAATTAAAAGTTCCCGTGGTTATATTTATTTCAGAAAAGTATTTATGTTTTTATAGTGTTCTTTTAATTTGTTTGAATTTCTGTGAAATTAATACGAAAATCAGAAAACGGAATCTAACTTTTTTAGTTAATGAAAATGTTATACGAGGGCTGCTATATATATTTCTGTCCTAACAACACTGAGTGCTGCCAAGTGCAATCTGACATTTCCATTGGAAAGTTTGTCATTTTTAAGCGAAATCGTACTCAAAACGTTTTGACGTACGACCATTATTTGTGTTGTTAACAGTGACTTGAAAAAATTAATATAGAAAAAAATGGAATTAACTCGTGAACATTTTCGTGCCATCATTTTTCAAAACTTTCGACGTGGACTATCACGACAAGAGTGCATTGATGAACTTAAATCTTTGTATGGCGATGAAGCACCAACCTATAGCACTGTGAAAAATTGGTATAATGAATTAATTCGTGGCCGAAGCTCGCTCAAAGACGAATTCCGTGAAGGTCGTCCAAAAACGGCTGTTGTGCCAGAGAACATTGATGCCGTGCGTGAACTCATAATGCAAGATCGACATGCGACATACCGAGAGATAGAGATATCCTTGGACATTTCTACCACTAGGATACATTCGATACTGCATGAGCACCTGGCCGTTCTCGTTGGATCCCGCACAATTTGAAAGTCGCTCAAAAAAAGGCTCGTGTCGATTGGTGCACAGAAATGTTGCAAAAATAGGATTGCGGTGCATAGATCATGGATCTATGCGTATGAGCCCGAAACGAAACAACAATCGACCGTGTGGGTCTTCAAAGACGAGCAAAATCCAACGAAAGTTGTTCGTGGAAGAAGCACTTCGAAGCAAATGGTCGCCTGTTTCTTCGTCAAAACTGGTCATGTGGCGACTGTTCCGCTTGACCAACGTAGGACGGTCACTTCTGAGTAGTACACTACAATTTGTTTCCCTGAAGTCATCGGAGAAATTCGAAAAACCAACAAGAGAAGACGAAGCATTGTTCACCATGAAAATGCGAGCTCTCACACATCGGCTCAAACCAGAGAGTTTTTGACCGGCGTCGAATTAATGGGTCATCCGCCGTCAAGAAAAAAATGCGTGGTCAACGATTTTCGTCGCCAGAAGAAGCTGTTGAAGTGTTCAAAAACCATGTTTTAGAGGTGTCTCAATCGGAGTGGAAAAAGTGGTTCGACAACTGGTTTGAGCGCATGCAAAAGTGTATAAATCATGCTGAAGAATACTTTGAAAAACAATAAAACCATTTTTGATTATAAATATTCTCATTTTCACTATTAGGCCAGAAATATATGGAGCAGCCCTCGTAATATGACAAAAATTTTTACTAAAAATTAGCTGAACCAATAACCTGCTACAAAACAATACTTTTCTAAATCAACGACGGTCTTAATTTTTTTTTCTAAATCCCACATCTCTCTAACTTGGTTTTAATGAAAAAAAATTATATATAGATTTATTAACCTTTGATGTTAATTAATAAGACGCACTCCTATTAAAATAATCAATAATTAATCATTTCATTCTTTTATATTCATGCATTTCAATTCAATTGTACTCAATATGACAATAGAATAAAATTAATGATTTCACATTGAAACACAAAAAATATATTGAAAATCACCAAGTCACATGAAAACACAACAACAAAAAATTCATCTGCTAGAGAGCAAAAATTTATATATGATGAAAACAAAATAATCTTAAAACAAATCATCAATTGACAAAACCAATGGTAATCACCCCTAAAATCTAAAAAAAGAGCATCATTATCTCAACAACAGGACATCACATTTGGCACACTCAAAGTCTTTTAAGAACAAAATTGTTACAAATTCTAAAAAGCAGGCCTTTAAATAAAATTATGATATTGTCAGAACAAAAAAAAAAAATAATAATATTTTTGGTTACATGCAGTGTTAGAGCATTGAAAAATGTTTGTAGTTGTATGTGTTCAATTGATTAATATTTATTTTGAAAATTTATAAATTCTAAGATCGAAAGAGAATTTCAAACTAATAAATATTTCGTATTTGTCTTCTTAAATGATTTATTAAATAAGAATTGCTGTATATTTGTCTTACAAAATAAACAGGTGAATTTAATTTGTTTATTTTTTATATCTCTCGTCACTGTACAGCCTTTTTTTTTAATAAATCACAAAATAAGTATGTATATGTTGTAATATGTAGCATAAACTTCTAATTACCCCTGGTAAAAATACCACCAGCTTTGCCACACAAGAAATTGACTTCCTACCAATAATTTTCAAAAATCCTACCAAAATCGTTCACAGCCTACTTGGTTTTCCCCTTCGTAATTGTTGAGATGGAAGTTTGTCTTTTGGTGATTTTTGAGATGGGTGTTATGATTTAAAATAGTTTTAGAGCATACTATGCAGAATAAACGCACATCCTATTCCTGGAGCTAATCAAATTCGCTCTACCATTCGGTTCTAAATTTTCTCTTGACTGTGTCTTTACAATGTTCACTAAAAGTATTATATTATTTAAAAATATTCTAAAACAAAAATTTTAAGAGTGGTTCTACCTGATTGATGAATTTCGTCTTCTAAAGTTATATTATTTTCATTAATTTTTGTAGTTTTTGATAAAAATCTGAAAAAATACATGCAATATTAGTAAATACTTATGTAATTAATAGGTACATATTTACAATTAAAAAAGTTTACTTACTTTTCCTTTTTGTCTGTTAATTTTTTTACACTTTAAAACAAACCTTCACTCAAAAATATTGTTAATTTCAATTTCATAATATTGTTCGCGTTTCGTAAACCAGAGATGGTTATAGCTTTAATCATCTCTATGCAAAAAAGCAGAGATGTTTTTATTACACCTAAAACAGTTTTTGAAAACAGTGGTAACACTATTCAAAGTTATTGTTTATTTAATTCAAAGTTACATTTTTTTTATTTTATGTTCTGAATTTTTAAGGTGAAAAATTTACTATCGCTAAAAAATTGCTACAGGAGGAAAACCTACCAAAAATTGAAAAAAATGCAACAAACCAACCAAACTACCAAACTGTTTTTTAAAAACGAAAAACTACCAAGTTTGGTCCGATTGGACCAAAGCGGCAACGCTTAATACCACTATAACAAGAGAATAATTAAGTAAAAGTTTGCAAATTTAAACGAAGTTTTTATAAGTAAATTATATTTTAAAACCCTTCCATTAAGTTATTTTTATTGGTCTCACAAAAGAATATTTTTCTTCTTGTAGACCAAGAGTTTGTTAGTTAAGCTGATGAGGTAAAGTGACGGTTTGTTGTGTAATGCCGCTGGCCACTGAACTGAGCTTAAACTAAACACAACTCACAACAGCTGTTCTTTAATAATTGTGCAAATCACGGATCTCGAAAAACGATGCGTTTGACAGAACTTCATTCGGTTCATATACAAGTGCTTAAAAAAACAGAGGCCAGATATATTTCACTATTTGCACTTATACTACGATACTGCACAATGGGGGAATTAAAAAAAATAAAACTTATTTTTTTCTGGTTATTTTTATATCCCTTTGTGAGGAGAAAAAAAACATTACGAGGGCTGCTATATATATTTCTGGCCTGGCAACACTGAGTGCTGCCAAGTACAATCTGACATTTCCTTTGGAAAGTTTGTCATTTTTAAGCATAATCGTACTCAAAACGTTTTGACGTACGACCATTATTTGTGTTGTTTACAGTGACTTGAAAAAATTAATATAGAAAAAAATGGAATTAACTCGTGAACATTTCATGCCATCATTTTTCACAACTTTCGACGTGGATTATCACGACAAGAGTGCATTGATGAACTTAAATCTTTGTATGGCGATGAAGCGCCATCCTATAGCACTGTGAAAAATTGGTATAATGAATTTAATCGTGGCCGAAGCTCGCTCAAAGACGAATTCCGTGAAGGTCGTCCAAAAACGACTGTTGTCCCAGAGAACATTGGTGCCGTGCTTTAACTCATAATGCAAGATCGACATGCGACATACCGAGAGATAGAGACATCCTTGGACATTTCTTCCACCAGCATACATTCGATACTGCATGAACACCTGGCCGTAAAAAAGGTTTGTTCTCGTTGGATCCCGCACAATGTGAAAGTCGCTCAAAAAAGGCTCGTGTCGATTGGTGCAAAGAAATGTTGCAAAAATATGATTGCGGTGCTTCAAAAGACGTTTATAAGATCGTTACAGGTGACGAATCATGGATCTATGCGTATGAGCCCGAAACGAAACAAAAATCGACCGGGTGGGTCTTCAAAAACGAGCAAAACCAACGAAAGTTGTTCGTGGAAGAAGCATTTCGAAGCAAATGGTCGCCTGTTTCTTCGGCAAAACTGGTCATGTGGCGACTGTTCCGCTTGAGCAACGTAGGACGGTCACTTCTGAGTGGTACACTACAATTTGTTTGCCTGAAGTCATCGGAGAAATTCGAAAAACCAACAAGAGAAGACGAATCATTGTTCACCATGAAAATGCGAGCTCTCACACGTCGGCTCAAACCAGAGCGTTTTTGACCGGCCAAAACGTCGAATAATGGGTCATCCGCCGTACAGCCCTGACTCGGCACCTAATGACTCCTTCTTGTTTCCGCACATCAAGAAAAAAATGCGTGGTCAACGATTTTCGTCGCCAAAAGAAGCTGTTGAAGTGTTCAAAAACCATGTTTTAGAGGTGTCTCAATCAGAGTGGAAAAAGTGCTTCGACAACTGGTTTGAGCGCATGCAGAAGTGTATAAATCATGCCGGAGAATACTTTGAAAAACAATAAAACCATTTTTGATTTTAAATATTCGCATTTTCACTATTGGGCCAGAAATATATAGAGCAGCCCTCGTATTATAGTTTTCTACCAATAACAAAAATTAGAGATTTTTAATCCATAGGAAAGACAAAATATTTTTAAATATTTTTTATTTATTGTTTAATTTTCTGAAAAGAAATAGGTTTTCTAGACATCGATATGAAATATCCACTCTCTTCGTATTTACAAAAAAAAAAAAAATAAAATAAAAATAAAATGAGGTACACGATGAGAGTAAAGGTTCGGTTTAAATTTATAAAAACCGAAAAGGATAAACCAGCATTCGTGAAAAGCTCTTTAAAAGTGCGAAGTATAGTTATATCATCAGTATAAAGTATAAAAAAAATACAACTCTTCAATTTCAGTTGTTTCAAATTAAATTGATTAAGAAAAATGGAAAGCGGATAAGTAAAGCTTTTTAATTTATCTTTAAATACTATATTATTTAGATATTTGGAGCAAATTTACATGAAAAATTAAGCGACAACTGATTATAGTGAAAGAAGCCTACTGATATTTGGATCTTGCAAAAAATAAAAACACTACAGTGCATTTTTGTCTTTTAATTCATCCTATATATATATACATATATATATATATATATATATATATATATATATAAATCTATAAAATTACTCATTTATTTGTCTTACTTTGTTTTAAGAGGATTGCACTCGTCACGAATTTTACTTCTTATTCGTAGAACATCTGCATTGGCATCTTCGGATTGCTCTTTATAAAATAAATAAATACTAATATCCATTTAAAATAATTCTTATTGAGCTTGTCTCTATTCTGTCAAACTTGATACATAAAGTTGGTAACGCCGCAACAATTTTACCAAGAAGTAGTTATATTTCATAATACTAAAAAGCAGCTAACATTATACTGCAAGAAATTTGACATGTCAAATTTTTGTGTAGAAGAGTACAAATAATATCGTCTGACCATAATATGTAACTGCCATCCCTAAATGAGCGCGTAAAGCCTTCTTACGTCGGGTTTTTGCGCTGCAATGGCATACCTTAATGAGAGCATTAACTTTGTGTCTTTTACAGTAAAACCAGCTGTATAAGAATAAAGAAGGGATAGAACTGCTAGATTGCCTTGAAAATAACTAAATTGTCATTACTTTTCAACCATAACAAAACAAAAGAAATCATCAATCAGCCAACTTCACTTCCTAACGCAGTGTCAAAATTGGATTTTCCAATTGCTAAGCGTTGACACTGTGCTATTTAGGGATGCTTCGTACATTTTGTGTGTACATGAGAAATTTTGACAGATATCGTGCGCTTTACGCGTTAATTTAGGGATGGCAGTAATGAAACTGTCCGACATTGAGAGAAAATACGAATGAAAATTTGACAGTCGTTCGGCTCTCTTTATTTTTTGAAATTTTTCAAAAACTATTCTACTTTATTAGATCAGGGTTGCCTTTTTCTTATTAATGGCAACTTTTCAAAGGCAAAACTCGTCAAAATAGCAAAAAAAAAAAAAAAAAACCGCTAACTATAGTGCAAAATAGACTCAGTTGGCATTCCAAATATTTTTGTAAACAATTATTGTTTTAACAACAGCTGTTTCAATTTTACTTCATTTTATTCTACACCGATGGTGTAAACGTAAGAAAAAAAAACATACGATTTTTAATCTCTAATTTTTAACACGGATAGATTTTCAATTTTGTATCTCTTAGGTTTTACGTACTTAAAGTCTTACCGTCTAAACTACCCTCTAAAAAGAGTTTGGTTGTATTAAAGTTCAGTTGTCTTTTAGATGACCAAACCGACTTGAGTCGTAAACCGCAATTGGGCTATTAATTTTTTTAATATTCGTTTTTCTATATGTTCGAATGTCTAAAAATGTCTAAGCACTCCGCTCTATTTCTTGCGATACCAAATAATACTTCTACTACAGACTGTTTCCTTTATTAATAGCGATACTACTTTTTCTCACACTCCGGAATTGCTCTGAAAACTGAATTTCTTTTTAAAAAGCGATTCAAAAAATATTTTATTATATATCCCCGTCACAAAATGTGATACGATTTATATGAGCACGAATTTGTGAATATAAAAAAAGAGATTGACCGAAAATAGCTTTTGGTTAACATTTTTTTGCTTTAAAGAAAAAGAAAAATATTCAAAAAATTTGAAAAAAATTAAACTTTTCGATCTAAAAATCTAGAGCGAGAACCTTTGCAAAATAAACGGAGATAAATCTGGAACTTTTAAACTGCTGATTAAATTTATCTGATACTAAGAACATTTTTTGAGGAGGAGCAGTATTTTATAAACCATATATCGGCAAAATTGTAACTAACGCCTAAACAAAGCTATTGTGGGTTCGAAATCGACCACAACGAGGCTTGTAATTTTCTTGTGTTATCCTATTTTAAAAATTTTTTAATTACTTGTTGAATTACTTTAAATAAAGAAGTTACTTATTTACATTTGTTACTGTATCTTTCACAGCTTACAAAGTATTTCATGATTTAATTTTGTCTTGTGATCTTTTACATTTTTCCTGATAAGTTTTTTATTATTTGTTTGATTTTAAAATTTAATGCACCATTTGATTCTTGATAAAATACTTAGCAACATTAAGGAAAACTTTGTTCATTATTTGCAAATAAGATAGCGGGTACTAAAATATATTTTGAAATTTACCTAGAAACATCATGTTTCTTCAAAAAATGTAGCTTCAGTAAATTTCTTCTTTTTTTTTAAACTTACACATGTTCATTCTTTTATTACAAATTAGGAAAGGTAATCCTTTAGGGATTAGTCTAGTGCCAGACTTATTACCATTTATTTTGCCAAAGTCTCCACTAGGCAATCGCATTTAGATTTAGAACAGATGTAAAAAATGGCATTCATGCAATTATTAAACTTAAATTTATTTTTCTAATTAACACCTTCCAATGAAAATAAAATAAATTTCCCCCGGCGAAACTTTATTGTCAATTTTACATTTTTCTTACATTTATTACATATTTTATATCGTTAATCCCACTTAATGACTTCTTTTTATAATCATTAATCTGATTAAATGACAAACTTCATTAGACAAAAAAACAAAAATTTATTTAAGAAAATATCATTAACAACAACAGAAGAGAAGGACAATATCAGTCAGATGAGAATCAAACCCAAAAACTAATCGGCTTAAAAATTACTAAACAACTACTGAATACAAAACACGTCACAAACAAAACCTTAAGAGTTTATTTGATTTAAAAAAGAAGAAGAAAAAAAAAACATTACACAGCCGATCAAGCCTCGTTTATAAATATCAAGTCGAATTTATAATCTAATCAATCAAAATTATTTGTCACTTATTCACCTTTTTTATTTTAGTCTTTGTTTTTTTGCTTTTCAAATAAACATTCAAACGTTCAACACAGTAGAGATTTTATAGTAGTCGTAAAGTGTTATGACAAAGTACTGGACACACCGAACAAAAGATTATTACACAAAAAGATCGAAAATACCTTGTCACCGTGGAGCCAAACATAATTTAATTTAAGATTTGAGAAAGTTTAATTAAAAACTTGGAATATCGATAGAAGCAAAACTGACTTTACAGCGTTAATATGGGCATGATATCTAGTTAAAGTTTATTTGGCCGGCCAAGCTTAACCTATTAAGCATTTGTGCGTTTTTTAAACTGTTAAATATTTTTGCAATTAAAGATTTTGCTAAAGAAGATAAAAAAGACAAGAAAATCTGGTTCTAAATTCAAATTAGTTCTTCTAGTTTTTTTGTTTAAGATTCAATTATTTGTCTTTTCTTTGCAGAATTAAAAAAAGAGCAAAATCTCTAAACTTTTTGTACGCTAAAAGCGTATATCTTCTGCTAGAGATGGATCCTCAAAATTTTTAACGAAGACGAGTAGTTGTTAAGAGTTTTTATACTGTGATCTGTCCTACTGTGCACTACCACTTTTAAAATAATCTTCACAGTTGCTGAAAAATTAAAAAGATGTGTACAATAAATCAAAGAGAAATAAATACCAACCTCATTTATTATACAAAATGAAAATGACAAACTCGTCTAAAAATTCGTTAAGGC
The DNA here is from genome assembly GCA_916610165.2 of Gymnosoma rotundatum. Taxonomy (NCBI): domain Eukaryota; kingdom Metazoa; phylum Arthropoda; class Insecta; order Diptera; family Tachinidae; genus Gymnosoma; species Gymnosoma rotundatum. The sequence goes on from OU744340.1 coordinate 102,104,042, forward strand.
CTTTTATAAGTCTGTATCTTCTTGGTAATTGTATAAGTCTTGACAAAAGTCATCACAAGTTTAAAAATAAAATGTGATTAAGAGGAGATTGACTCTGACAGTTGAAGAGCAAAAAAGATAAAATTATGAAATAAAAAAAAAATATCTACAAATTAAGTTGGCATCAAAAATATAAAATCTATTACTAATCGGTACTGTCCTATGAAAGAGTGAATCGAGAATGTCATTAGGTGGTTTAAAAATTTATTTCGTATGTAAATGTAAGAGAAAACGATTTAAATATTAAGTGGCCGCACGGCTATAAAAACTAATCTAAATTTGCCAAGCAGCACGTTAATGTCAAAGATAGTTGAATCAACAAAAGAAAGACGAATTAAATTTATTCTTTTGGTATCATTTGGTACTTAAAATGAACTTGTATCAGTTGGTTTCTTTCTCCTGCATATTTATTTAATTTTATAAAATTTCATTTCTTAGTTTTTCAAATTATTTTAAAATTTTGACAACAGCTTTGAAGATAAAAAAACTCACCTGGACCACCTGTAAATAAATTCGTCTTAATGTAAAAGAATTTTTTAGGCGAAAGTACCAGAACGTAAAAAAGCCTGGCACAACTGACATATCTGCCCTGAAATTAATTTATTTATGTTTTAAAGGATTTTTATGACAGACCGATATTTAAGAACTTTTCTATTTCGTTTTAGTAATTAATTAATTGTTTTGTGGCAAGCAACAACAAATTTTGATACCGTTTGGTTGTCTTAAAATTTTGCGGATGAAAATATTCCTATGGCCCGTTTTAATACGTTTGAAATAGTTAATGATAAGCGATTATTTGACCTACAAAATTATATTTTTAACTATAATTAATGGCATTAAATATTTAGAGTCGTTGTAATAATCTACCTGTAAAGTAAGGTTTATCTAATTTTCATTTTCACAAGCTCGTCTTAAATTAAATTATATAATTTGAAATTTACGTCAACTTTAAGTAACAAAAGTTTATGTACATGTTTTTTAACAAGCGATATCTTTTATAAATTTAATTTCATAATTTACCTTAAAGCTGAGAATTCGAAAAACATCTTTAGTTTATGTAAAACATCGTTATTGGCTTTGCATTATTTCTATTTGTTTTAATTTTTTGTATATTTTCCTTTATAGCAAGAAAAATATGGCAACATAAAACTAAAAAAAAATGTCTACAAGTTAGAGGAAAGATTTCTTTGCTATATCAATCGGCTAATTCTGGCTTAGCATGTACTTCTTATCTCGGACCAGCACTCAGACAATACTCTGTGCGAGAACTAGGAAATTAGGTTATGGGAAGGAATAAGAATTTTCCTACATTGAAAGTTAGAGAAAAGACATTTGCAAGTGGATGATTCAACATACAACCAGTTCGACAAAAAACAAAATGGATTCTCTCTGTAATGCATAGTGCGATTCACTGGTGAATCAGCCACCATTGGATTAGCTTTTAGTGAAAAGTGTGTTACACGTAAAAATGTGCAGATATCTGTAACGAGTTCCCTAATCTCATAAGAGTATACTCCATTACAGTATCGATAAAATATCGAAACACAAACTACATTGCGTAGATGTTTAAGAAAGCCTATTTGCCCTCTCCTGCGCGCGGTCGTCCAACTTCAAAATAGACTCCAAAACAGACTTCAGAGCACTTCCCTTTACATGAGAGTTGTGTTCCATTTGTGGCCGGATAAATGTGGTATAAATAGTAAGTAGATTATCATCGGCTGAAACCTTCTCCTGAAACTTTATTAATGTGTTTAGGCCATCGAACATCACACTAAACTTTCATGCCAAGAACATCAAGAACTTCCAATTCCTTAATACTTATATCACCCATTATTACAGGTGAAGCATCATTTTTGGTCGAAGGTATGTGCGTAAGCATACAATATATATTTGTAATAAACCAAAGTGTGTTCATCTGTCCGATAAAGTCCTAACCTTAGCTATTAGGAAATTAAGAAATCGGGCCGTAGTTAAACATATATGTTTTGTTTTTATTTAATTACCTATTATTTTTAAATGTAGACAATTATTTTCTATACGAAGGCGATCCTACTTTTGCCGGGCACTAATCGAAACTACTGTAACCACGTAACTATTCCATTAATGTGTCTTACTTATAATTCGGTCTTTTCTGGGACCATTGCGTTGCTATGATACGTAAAATTTTATACCTAGGAGACCCCAGTTAGAGATTAGCCTCGTGAACTTACTCTAGCGCTGCCGCACTCTTTTATTTTAATGCTTTTTCAAACAACTTTGTTCAAAATCTATTGCATCTAATGATTAAAGTAATAAATTGCCAAGCAATTATACACGACAGATTCGGCCATGAAGGCTTATTATTATTTGCTAATAAATAAAATAAAAAAGCAAAGGCGAAGTATTTTTTATATCAATCAGAGACCACAATTATATGACAATTTTAAAAACATGAGTTGTGCTACAGTCGTTCACCTGTCTTAACTTAGAAAAATAAAAAGTCCCGCTCTATAAGACTGTTACCCGTGCCCAAATCTTTGCGAAGTTTGTGTATCTCCAGTTTTTTTTAAGTTTTTTTTTTTTATGTTTTAACTTAAAATATCTAAATATTTAAACAATAGCATTCCTTTTAAGAGATTTGAACAGGAAGGATATTATGATGGTTGGAATACTAGAGATTTATTTTAAAACTTAGACTCTTGATAAAATCCTTTATCACTTTAGTCGCCATTGTTATTTCATAAAAAACGCCATTTTCGATGAAGCCCTTTTGTTGGGAAAGTCATATTTCTCTGGAGCTACCTCCGAAACCAACGTTCTATCTCAGAATTTATGGTCATCTTTTTAGCAGTTTGTATCCAAACCCTCTATACGTTCTACTCGTTTACTATTATTTATATTAAAACGTTGTAGTTCATCATACGTGAGGTGTAATCTAGTTTCTATACAGAAGTTTATACGTTCAATACATTGCTGCGTTCAATACATTGTAAAATCTAGGAGCAGTATATGTTGTAGTACATCCATCTCAATCATTTCATTTTTGCTTACTTAAGAGAGCCCATAAGGCCATATACATACATATGTATGTTTGATATATGTTAAAAAGAAAGTTATTAAAATGACATTATTTCATTTAGTTTTTACATTTATAATACGATTCTTGTATAAAAATATATTGACATCTATAGTGTAAATTTGTTTGGTGGTCCATTATTCAATTTGAATTGCATTCATATTTTCTTTTCCATTCATTTATTTTATTTCTCTTGATATTTTATAAAATTTGATTTATTACCTCGTCATGTTTAACAAAATTATCTACAGTATGTGTGAGTGTGTTTTTCCAAACACAAAAAGTATTGTTTTGCGAAACTATAAATTTTTAACATTTTTTAATTTTTTTTATTTAGCTTTTTTATAGGACAAAGTGTGAAGAAAATATTAATCATTGATATGCCAAACATACTTCAAATTTTATTGGAAATTTTCTTTATCACCGAGACTTTTAATTTTCAACGGTTGGTGTATGAACGGAAAAATTGTTATTATGATTTTTTTTTAATTGAAAAGTGTCAACATTAAAGATATTATCCAAAATAATATTAATGATAGGTTAAAGTAGATTGAGTGTAGCTTTCAAATATAAAATAATAATACTTAAAAGCCACAAAAAAGGAGAGAATAAAAATACATTCAACTTTTTTATAAAATTTCACTTTATTATATCTATTAACTTCTGAACTTAAGAAAAACGTTTGTAAATATTAAGTTTAAAGGATTGATTAAAAAAAAGACAGTCAAACGGCTTCTCCTGATTGAAGACAATCACAATTTTGATTTGATGAAGAGTTTTGACTAATATATTATGTAATTGGATTAAATAAATGATGTTTTTGTTACTAGACTTTGTTTTTATTTTTTACACACTTGGATAGTATAATTTTTTAAAAGGCCTTTGAGTAAAATGTCAATATAAAAATTTAAATTTCTCTACTTTTTTTATTTATTTTTTCTAATTTTAATAAAAAAAATAATTAATTAAAAAAATAATTTTCCATTTAAATTAAACCGCAAGAATATTAAATTAAGGTTATTAAATATAAAAAACTTTTTTGTGAAAAATTTGATATTTTATGTATGTTTTTTTTTTCTTTTGATAATCATACATTTTTTTTTTTGTTCTTGAATTTATTATTCAAGCACAAGGTCTATTATTTTTTATTTTTTTTTTCAATATTTCGCTACTCCCTTGTGTAGCATCATCAGGACAAAAAATATTTTTTTGAACACAAGGAAGTAGCGAAATATTGAAAAAATAAAAAATAAAAGACCTTGTGCTTGAATAATAAATTAAAAAATAAATAATTAAAAAGGTCAAATAAAAAACTATATTAATCATACATTTTTAATATAAATTTGAGACATTGTTAAAATAAACTAATAAATTTAGATTTTAATTGATAGTAGCAATATTATTGGTTTGACAAAAAAATTTTAAAATTCTCAATTTCACTCAACAAAAGCAATTGTTCATTTGATAAAATGTTTAATCGATTTTTTTTTTATTCAATAAAAATTAATTGACTTTTTTTTTAATGGAAGACCAAAAAAGTGGCATAAACATTTAAAAGTGATTTATCATCATTAACTAGTGACTTTATATGGCCACATAAAAAACAATCAAAAGGTGTCAAATTGATGAACCTAGGAGATCAATTTATAGGTCCATTTCTTCACCCTATTTAAAACTTATGACGTACGGATCAATGTCTCCTAATATTTCAAACAAAAATATATCGATCTTAATCGAACGTAACTTGAGTCCAAAAATGTCACTAACATACAAGCCGCAACTAGCGATGCATTTTTGTGAACGCAATGATGCAATGAAATCTGTACTGTTCATTGGTTTGAGTTTATATGCGACAACAAAATTTTTAACAAGTCCGTCAAGAGAACATAATTTTGCATCTATAAATTGTATGAACTGATCAAATAAAAAGTAGAAAATTTTTTGCGTTGTTTAAGCGTCAATCTTAATGACAACTTGCCAGAATATACTGATCATTAATGGCAAATGAGATTTCATTTGACACTGAACCTGATAGAACATCTGTTTTATCTTTTCTTTCTTTGTTTTCTTTTTTTTTTTTTTTGTTTTTGTTAAACACTTGCTATCATTCTTATTTAGAGTAGACGCTACTGGATAATCTAATAAGTATGAAATGATTAAAAAAGCTTTCTCTCTCTCTCTTTTAAATAAAGTACATCAGACAATGAAATGAAAAATTTCTCTAAAACACGTTTTAAACGGCTTATAATTTTTCATAATTTGAACAACAAAAACGAATTTCAAAATTCTTGAATCAAAAAAAAAAAAAAAAAATTTGAACTTTATTATCACGCAGAAAAGAAACATGGTTGTTATATGGTCACAATAACCATATTATGTTCTTTGTAACAATATATAGTTGCGGAAAACAAATTATAGTTGTTTTCACCAAAACTTTAGTCACGATAAAGATTTTTTGTTAACTTTTCAAGATTATATGGTTACTGTGCTCAAAAAATGCAACACGGTTGGTTTTAACTTAAAAAAATATCAACCACAACCAAAGTTTTATAATTTATTAAAAATAATATAAAATATTTAATCATAATATATTATTGCTAATCAAAGTATGTTTAAAATCAACAGAATAATGTTTACGCTTAAAAATATTTTGTTCTCGTACTTGAAAGTTTAGTAATTTTTTGATAGCTAAAATTTGAAATAGTTTTTTATTGTTAAAAAAATTGAAAAAAATAAAAATTCGTGTACAAAATAAATAATTAAAAATAATATGCAAAAGATGATAACAAATAAAAAGGGAACCAAAACATTTAAACCTTTACTTTTGTGTTTGAAGCATAATTGTGAAATCGTTTATTTGTTATTTTATGCAAATAATTGATTTTTTAAGAATTTATGTTTTTAAATAATTTTTATGACAAATCGTTAATAAATAAAACAATAATCAGTTTTTTATATTAGGAAAATTTTACGCTTACGAGACTATATTATAATTTAATTATATAAGATCACATTTTCAGCCATATTATTATATTTTAATTTAACCATTTAATGTTTAATTTGAACATAATTATGTTTATACTTTGGACAACAATATGGTTGCATATGTAACAATACTATGTTTTGTTAGCAACCATATAATGCAACCATATTATGTTGCTCTTAGATTATGGTTACCTCAACCATATTTTTTCTTTACGTGATATTAAGTTTTTTTTTGTATTGTAATAACTTTTAGTTTTAAAAGTAAGCGATTATAAAAAATAAATATTTATTTTAAATATAAATATTTTTTTTATGTTGCTTTGCGTTTATTTTGCAACTTGAATTGTTCACGTTTTGTCTTCATTTGAACACTAGTTGGTTAAATTTCGTAATGTATTTTTTGCTTTGTGTTAAATTTTATTACTTGTTGTCGAATTTGATTTGATCCTTGATAATTTATATCTCTTCAAATCATAAAAATTTGATTTACTTTAAAATTTGATTTACATAAAAGTCTACTTTATTAAGTTTTTCAAGAAAAATGATAAAAGTATTTCATAACATAAGCTGTAAGATTAGACAAAATTTGCTTAAATTGCACACTATTGAAGAGAACTTGTTAACAAATATTTATGGAACAAACAAACAACAAATCAAAGAAACACAATAATTAACTTTCGCATTTACAATTTCCATTTAGTAACACCTTTTAATACACAATTAAAAAAAGTTTAGGCATAAAAATAAAATTTTAACTAAAGAAAACAAAAACTTAGAAAACGTTGCCTCTTAAATAAACAAACCAATAATTAAAGGCCAACATTAAAAACCTTAACAAACCTTAAGCTCCTCCAAACAGCGATCAAAGAAAAAAATGAGAAAAACATTTATTAAAATGACGGCCACAAATCGAAACAAATCAAAAAATACACTACAACTATTGACGCAGCAAAAGACAAACAGAGTGTAGAAGAATGATAAATTGGAAGACATTTTTTAAGAGCAATTTAAATGTATTTGTTCGGTTGGCAAGACGTAAGTGTACAAACGTTTGTACTGACCCAAGTACATTTATGCAGCCGGACAAAAATATTAAAGAATTTTTTACAACAATACAACATAATTTAGAGACACTCAACAATTTATGATTTTCTTTTTTTGGGTCTTTGTTTAACTGCATTCAAGTCAAAATAAATTGTTGAAAAATTATTGAATATTTTGGTTTTTAGTTGAAACGTTGATGACCCGCTTTGATAAATGTTTGTCAATAAAGAATTATAAAAGCTGAAATTAAAAAGGTGCACACACAATTTACGCAATAAATATATTTTTTAATAAAATATATAAATGTCAGAATATAGAAATTCGTATGATTTTCAGTAATTTAACATATTTTTTCAGTAAGCTTTTTATCAAAATTAAGAAACGTTTAAGCAATTCTTTTCCCATAAAAAAACATAATTTTTTCTCAATTTAGCTAAAGGCCCGTTATAAATATGATTGCTGTGTAAGATTTTTTTTTTTAATATAGAGAATAATTTACTCTCAAACCTCCTCAAACTGTGTAAAATATTTTTACGAAATTTTTATTTTAGCCGAAACGTCCTAAAGTTCCAAAATGTATCAAAAGACTTAAGCCGACTATTCATGACACTAAGGTCCAATATAGGATTAAAAACAAAAGTCTGAAGAAAACGAGTTTCTATTTTACAAATTCTTATTTGGCGATTGTTAAAGGGTGATAATATATTACCCCTTATTTGCAGCAAGCTTTAATTTTAAGTAAGTTTTGTAACACCCTTTGCAATGATCCTGCGGACTGATCCAAGTAGAATTTTGTCTGTATAACTTAAGCGTGAAATTAATAAAGAATAAAAACCTGATTGTTTCTCTTAAAATACAATCGTAACTCTTAAATCTTAAACTTGTTAATTTATTTGCTAGACTTTTTTGTTGTTGCTTTTGTTTTTCCTAAATGACACATTCAGCCAAGGGACAGTAAAAATGTGAAATTATTATTTAAAAACTGTCTGCGTTGTTGTCGTTTTTTTTTAATATTCTTAATTCTTGCAACATCAACGCATAATCTACAGATTTTAAATGTATTTTTTTTTTTTGTTTTACTTGTGTGGTCTCCATAAATTGTTTCGCTTAGAAACTGTGATGGATTCCTTTGATGAACCAACCTGTCAGGCTGTAAAATTGCAAAGTGGATGTAAGAAGAAAAAAAAATATATAAAATAAATCAGTTCATAAAACTAGTTAGTTAATCTTCTCTATTAAAGACTTTGGAAATATTAAGGTTGCCATTTGCTCGAATTGTTAATGTTCTAGAATTTATTCAGTATTTTTTTTTACAAAAAAGGAAAATATAGGTTCATCCAGAAAGAGGGTACTCGGAAAAATGCACAGCAAAAAGGATTTATACCTTCTAAAATTTTTATTTTTTTCTCATTAAAATGTTATTAAATTTTTAATTGATTCAAACACTTTTTTAATTAGAATTTCGTTGTATTCGATTTTTGATTCAATTAAAAATTTCATAAGATTTCAAAAGATATTTTTTATTTATTATATTATGCTAATATCCCATAACATTTTCAAATAAAAATGCAATTTATTTGTTGGTTTGGAATAGCAGGTATCTATACGTATTTCGCCGGTTGCTCAAGCCAGCTCATCAGGAAACCTTTATCCAAATTTTTAGAAAAGCCAAAAACATTTCCTTTAAGTACAAAAACTTCAAAAACAACATGAGACTTATTTAAGTTAAGGCTTTAACAAAAATTACCAACAAACAAACCACGTTTTTATTTTTGCTTACATTCCGTTCTGCGGTAGGTTGTTTATATGCCAACTCTTAATGCAGACGTAAGGCGTATTAAAAATAAAAACAGCACAGTTATTTTTTAAAATTTCTCAAGAGAAAGAAAAAAATATAACAGTGATGCCTACAGCTTGCACAAGCAATTGCATATAATATATTTTTTTTATTTAATTATATAAATAAAGATATCGTTGAACCAATTAAAACTTTAATTAATTTCAAACTAAACACAAATAAAATTTTTAATAGAAACAAAAACTTTCTTCTGTGAATTCACTAAGAGCATGACATTTTCACATTTTTGGAAGAATTGTTGTCATGACTTTAGTTTTTAACGTGAAATAATACCATCTATTTTTCAAAAAGTTTTTCCAATTGTAGGCAGAAAAAGACATGGTTCGGATTGAAGGTGTGAAGTATTTCAGCACCTGTGCCAGAAGAAATAGTGACTACGCTGACTGAATATGTCTAGTAATCAGTAAATTCACCATATATAAAATTTAAATAAATGAAATAAGTATGAAACTTAAAATTTTTTTTTTTGTTTTCTATCCGACAAATTTTGTCTCTGAATATTGTTTGGTGGCGTCGACTCTGCTTTCTTGTTGTTCATATTATAATTTGTGGTCACCGATTTTATATAAAATAATGCTGATCGCTCACCTCTGCTTGGAACATGGTTGCAGGAATAATATTGTGATAACTGTGACAATATTATTTTACAATTATTTTTTTTTCGTTTTAAGCAACAATTTAGTAATTGATTTAATTGATTTTGGCTTAAGTTTTTTATTTATTACTAAAAACCTTTTTCTCTAGAAAGAAAAATTATTTTACAAATGTATGCGGACGTTTTCCAAAGATAACCACAAAAATTAGACACCAGCGGAATGTAATGCTACATTTTCTGGATCGCTACATCCTTCATCAGCATAATAATTTTTCTTTTAAATTTTTCCTGCAACCAAAGTGTTATAACTATCGCCAAATTCTATAAATGTATTCCCATAATATATTACTAATAAACAAAGTAGGTTAAGTCTATCCTTATGTAATAAAAGTATGACTAAAATAAATTAAATAAATTAAACTCCGATCGGAATATTTTCAATTCCGTAGTAACAATTCCGATCGATTTTGTTTTACATTCTTCATATTCCGATCGATTTTGCTTATTTCTAAAAAAATATTTAATATTCTCCTTTTTATTTAAATGTGACAATATTGCCCACACCAAAATAAATAACAAAGTTAATCTAAATAAGGACACATAATAAAAGTAAATTTGAAAACCGCTAATAAAAAAATTTCAAAGAAACTAAATTCCATTTTGAAATTCAAAAGTGGTTTCATTCCGAAAAAAAAATTTTTGTTTTTCGTTTTCTAGAGAAACAATTTGCGAAATTGAAACCACTTTCGATCGGAATTGAGTTCTGTATTTTAATTTCGCCCTTAAGGGAATGGTTTTTTCAGTTCATTGATTGATTTTTAAGTTATCAGTCCAATTAAAAGGAAAATTATATAAAAACATTAAACTCTTCTCAAAAATAACAACAAAAAATTCACTAATTTTAATCGTAATTATGATCACTATGTATCACAATATGTTAAAATTTATAACATAATTATGGTAACATTTAGTAATGCTTTCTTATTTTTGATAATAATATTTTTCTCAACACTAGAATGTATTTTGTTTAAAAATATATATTTTTGCGTGTTAAATAAATTTTTTTGTTTTCACTGAAATAAGCTTCTCACAAATAACTTAAATATTTGTTTTTACACCGTTTGTCATTCCATACTTTTTAAAGTTACCTAAAGTGTTGGCAACCCTAGAACTGTATGTCTTGTGTCAGCAACATTTTACGTTGCACAATTTTAAATGCTGTAAAATGACATTTTGAAAAATATGCACACATTTAAAAGTTTTTCTCATTTAATTTTAGTCTGTCATTTCAAAATAAACTACAAAGTAAATTAACTAAATAAAAGGATTCTGATTCATGTTAATGGGCATGTGTGCAACAAAACACTAATACTTATTTAAAAATCCAACTGACAGCTCAAGCTGTCGTTTTTTGTAAAATGAACAAAAAACAACTTAAAAAAACATGACAATTTTAAGGCTTAAAGTTAAATTGTAAATAACAAAAATATATAATTTGTTTCTGTGTCTAGAAAAGAGAAAAAAGAAAAAAAAAATGGTTGAGTTAAAAAAAATTAAATAAAACCTTTCTGGTGTAAATATTAGACGTTTTCAAGTGTTGTTTATTAAGTGGTTCAGCCCCTCTATTTCTACTTCTTTTTCCTGTTTCTTTAAGTTTTTTAAGTTTTTATATTATTGTTTTTTGTTGATACTTAACCCTATAATTTTCGTCTAGCATTTTTTACCCTTTAATACAATTATTTGTCACAAAACTTTTATTCAACTCTTTATTTAAGGGGCTTTAGTTTTAGTTTTCTGGGTAATTCGTTTTTTTATTTAATTTTTCGAAGGAAACACGCCATTTTTATGCAATTTAGTTTTAGTTCAACTGCCTGTAATTATGGCAAATTGCTTTGCGGCATTTAAGGAATGTTTGTCACGAAATTTTGACGGTGTCACTGAAGTTTTTATATTTATTAATTTTTTTCAAAAGAAGGTTTTGGTTTGATTTATAAAATGTCCTCATTCTTAGGAAATGTTTGAGTAAAGGATATCGTGCTTTTTAAAAGTATTTGAAGGTTTTAAATATTTACAGAGAAACTAAAGATTTTTACTTGTTTAACTTATTTAGCAAAATGGATTTGATTGCGAAATGGTCATAAATAAATAGTAAAATATATATGCATCTGTAATTGCAAAGAAATTATAACCGATTATACGTTACTCGGTGTAGAGGTTACACAGAAAAAAGTTTTTACAAATACTTAATGCTTTATTTGTTTTTAAACTAAGATGTTATGATTATTTTCTGTTTTTTTTTTAAATTCAATTAACTATTTAATTATTTTTTAATTCAATTAACTATTTTATTTAAATTATTCAGAGTTCATTTATGTTAGGTTATGGATATTAACTACGCGATCACACTAATAAGGCATTTATTTGATGTTTGACTCTTGTTAAATGTGCCCCTCGACCGGACTGCGTTCGGAGATCAGTTATTGATGATATTCTAACTTGAATTATTTCCTGATAATGTATAGCTGATAAGCTGTATAATTAATTAAATTAAATTATTATTTGTGATATGAACATACTTACTTATTTCACAAAAATTAAATTTCGCAAAAAAAAATTTGAGCCCATAAATTTTAAATGGAAAAAATCGTGTATAAAAATTAAAATCAAAACCGTATAAAAACAAAATTATCTATATATCTAAATCGAAAGAATAATAATTTTCTGTTTGGGGTGTCAAGTAAACAACCTCTCTCCACCCCATCACGATTATATTTAAAAAGTATACCGCTTTTTGAATAGTATGATCTCTAGAGCGTTCACAAAAAAAGAAAAGGAAATTCGTTCATATAAAAGAAAATTGGTTCCATTTCAATTGTTTCCAGAATTCTTTTACTTTCTGTAAAAAACAAAAATTTTTCCTCCAAAAACCTCTGAAAAAAGTTCCAAGGTGTTGAACTGCACACTAAAGAAAATTAAAGAATTATATTCTTTAATAGAAATCGCGTGATATTAAATAATTTTCAACTTGAAAATTATAAAACAAACAAAAAAAATTTAAACATTTGTCAAATTTCCAAACAATACAAAGTGGCAAAAAGTTGCAAAACAGTGATACACAAGTTAGTCTTCCACACTTTAATTCATCTAAATGCATTTTTATTTAGTCATAAAAATAACTTTTGGCAACGCAAACTAAAAAAAAAAAATAAAATAATAGAAATAAAAATAAAACAAAAACATTAAAGTGAAACCAAGACCAAAGTCGGCATAAATAAAACACTTAAAATATATAATTTGAATATTACAACATTTTTAAAGGAATGATTCGATTCACTGTACGAGTTCATAAATAAATATTATTGCCTACAAGACACGCGAAAAAAGTCGTTACATATTCAACAAATATGTGTTTGTGTACTCGACCGTGGGATAAGGAACATCATTGCATTTTTTGTTTTTTTTATTTTGTTTTTTTTTGTTTTTTTATACTCAAAATACTCGTAACAGTAACAGTTCAATAATAAATTAAATCCATAATTTGCATACATTCGCATATGCATTACGATTCAAGTAACATGTTCCACGTTTAGGCCTGAAAATTATATTAGGCAAACAACAAATAACTACTTCCGTAGATCTTATTATAGTGTGTCTTATGGCACTTTAAAGGTTTCAGATAATTTTTTTTTTTGTATTTTCATGTTTGTCAGTAATGATTTAAATTAGTTTTAACAATTGATTTAGTGCCATTTTAAAATTAAAACAAAGCTTTGCACTCATATCCTAACAGCCGTACTTCTGCTTTGTTACTTTAATTGTTTGTTTTTTCTCACTTTATTTAGGGATTTTGTAAAAAAAAATATGAAAATTGCACAAAACACTAAAACATTTTAAAAGCTTAATTTCTCCAAACGAAGAAATATCAGGTACCAAATATATATTAATATTAAGATGTTAATAATTTCGCTTTTTCGATTTTTTTCGTTTTTTTTTCGATTTTTTTTTAAATAGATAGAGCTACATATTTCCATAGTCTTCGTCCACACTTTGCAACTTTTGTTAAGCAATTTTTGAGATTGCTGGTAAGAGAGGAAAGACGAGCAGAAATGGGTACTCTGTCTTATTCCCCTTTGTTTTGCCATTCGTCTAAGTAATTAAGACCGAAATTGCAGTAAAAAAAATTTAACGTGTGGGCACAATTGAATTTTAAAGGTGAACTAACTGTTCTCGGGGCGCTTCGCTACCCTAATGAGAATAATCGTTTCAATCAAGTTTTATATTTCATTAATATGAAAGTTATAACAAATTTCCTTCTGCCTGTTGGACCTTATGAATCAGGTCTTATTCATCTTTCAAATATTCTTAAAATTGTGTTTTGTTAAAATCAATTCCGCTTATTTTTCTCTTTCTCAATTATCTCGTCCTGTTTCTTTTTTTTTTTTAAGAAGCATACCCTTTTGGAACTTCTAAATAAATATCTTTCTCTGTTTTAATTTTTTTAAATCGGTGCAGCCGTAAATGCCCGTTTTAATCATAACTTACGAAAGCGTTCACCGGATTCGTGTAAACTTTACATAAACCATCTACACAACCATGAAAAGAAACCCTAAAAATTTAATCAAATTTGGTTTTTACCGAAAAATTGCAGAAACAAAAATTGCATGTCTGGACGTGAAATTACAAGAAGCTGTTTAATCTATTTCAAATTTAACAATTTAAGAATATGTGCCATAGAACTAATAATAATACATTAGAATCTTTTGATTTCGAGGAAATAAAGGTATAGCATCTGGGTGTAAAAATATTATCTTCAAAATTCATATATTTTCAAAAATTCTAATTGGAGTGGAGTTTCCTAAGAAAATTAACGTGTTCGATTTAATTTATTTGAATATTATTTTAAATCGCTTTAAAAATAAAATCATACACTCTTTGCCCCCAAGTCTAAAGCAATGTGACAACTTACCGTTATGTTTAGTCCGTCTTCCGTAGTCAGTTGAATTTTCAATCAAATGAGGAATAAAATTACTCTAGAAAATGTAATTATGTAATTCTAAAAATATTATTTTTTTGCTTTATTTTAATTTAAAAAAATCTCTTTTAGTTTTAAAAGAAATGTTCGAGAAGAGAATATCAGAGATGAGAAATAAAAATGCGTTTGTTTTTAGCAAGGATAACTGAAATTAGAAGTTTTGCTGACATTAAAAAAAAGAGGAATATGCCTTCTTAAAACAGACTGTTTAAACACCAGAGAAATGCACGAGTACACCGCAACCATATGTACACCGCATACTTACTCTATATTTTTCATACTCGAGTATTTTAAACACCGCAATAAAAAGTTGGGGTGTTTATTTTACCCATTCCTGTAAAAACGAGTATCAAAAATATCGCAATCAGAATTTTAAGTATTTTTTATACTCGTACGCGAGAATTCCCTAATTCTCTTTATTTGTAAGCAACGTTGCCACATTTTTACCCTATTAAAGTTTTTTACTGCCGTTTTATGAAATACTGCATTGTATGGAGATCTATTTATAAACAATAAAAAAAACAAAATTTGATCAAATCTATTGCTTAAACATTATAAGCAGAAAAACAAACAACAACCGTTTTCATAGGTATGAAATATAACACATATTAAATTAATAAAATACAATAAAAACCGCTGAAAGGCACAGCTTTTGTACACTATTTAAAGCAGGTATACTTATTTTATTGCTGTTTTTAATGAAGAAATATTTTCAGTTTATGCGCCTTGTTGTCATAAACGTGCTAAAATGAATCCGTGAATAAAAGGAAAATTATTTAATTTTTTTAGTTTTAACAAAACTGTATATACGCAGATGTAATATTGCATTGACTGACTCTTTTTAGACCTCATAAATAATAATAAATAAAATAAAGTTTTTAGTTAACATATTTTATTTTGTTAAATATAATTATTGCTTTTATACCTATTTATTAATTTTAAAAATCTATTTGCTAAACAATTGGAATTTTTAAATTTCTATCCTGTGTGACTTAAAAAAAACCCTAACAAAAACGTAATATAATAAACAATGAATTATTCTTGGGTTATTAGTAAACTTTTGTTGTGTTTTTAATAAATGAAAATATGGCGAATTTTACGGGTTCTATTTAATTTAGTTTCTGTTATATAATAAATAAACTTTCATAATTTCGAAGAAGTATGTATGTTAGCTAATTTAGAAATTGGCGACTTTTGATATTGTGAGTGATTTAATAATTCTGATCTGATAACACTGTTTTCCTCTCACTACACACGTTAAAATCTCTCTCTTGCTGTTTGTTTTGAGTATGAGTACGAATAATGTAAAGCCAGCATCGCAAACATTTTACTGGAGTATGGTAGACACTTATACTCAAATGGAATGGGTATAGTAAATACTCGCACAAAACAAATGCGGTGGCGATCACACCGCAACCGCATTTAAGATGAGTATACTTAGAGTATTAAAAACAGACACTCTTGCAGTTCTCTGTTACACACTCTTCTGTGTCCGCATAAATTTACCTGAAGTAATATTTTTTAACTAATAGACAGGAGAGATATTAAGTTCAATTCGGGACATCTTAGATTTTTAATATATTCAATATAATTATAAGATGAATTCGATATGCCACTCAAAGATTTATTTAATTCCGTAACGTACATCTTTAAAAAATTGAACGATAATTAAAGCAATAATATGCACTTGCGCTGAAGAAACTTTTTCATTCAACTGCAATTAAATTATGCTTATCTATAATTGTTCCGAAAATTTCTTGTATATTTCTGGTGAAATGTATAAAGTGATTCGAAAGTTATTCGATATACTTTGGTTTTTTATCAAATATTTACAACTTTCGATAGGTTCAATAGTAAAAGATCGTCCTTTCGGAGTTTTGCTTTGTATTCACCAGCTGATAGATAAAGAAGCAATAATAATATGCAGAAGTCCCAGCGCTGACTCGTAATTATTGAACTAATAGAGTCGTGGTGAAAGTTTTTGACACTGTATTTCCGAGCCCCCAACGGCCGTCGTTAGTATCATTTAAAATATAATAGTTTTTTCCGCAACAACCGTAACAGGATAATTTTTCTTGAAAGGTTGGAAGGGGGGGGGGGGGGGGGGGGTTGCTTAATCTGTTCTGAGGGGAGCTTAGTTCTGCCCAGACTGGTTTATATACTAAAGCTCAATACTTTAAACCAAACACTTTATTAAATCCACAAGCTGGACTTAAATTTTCTTTATTATTGTGGCTGTTCTTATATTAATATTTTTTTACATATATTGCAACCAACAACAGATACAGGTAAATGTCAAATGACAAGAAAATATTATTACTTTTTGTACAACAAATGTTGCTTGCTGCTGTTGCAAGTGGTGCAACAAGAAAAAACCAAATCGAAGAGCAGCCGATAATTTTTTGTATTTCTGTTTTGTTGTTAGCAGAATGACATCTTCAACAAAACCGATATTGTTGTCATCATCTACATCATTTGGTCGTATCGAATGTACTCAATAAAGCAGAATAAAAACATATCGAATGTTGCTTCTTTAATGGCTGCAAAAATCGCAAGTTGTATTTCTGTTTTGTTTCTCGTTGTATGGTGTTGTTCATTTTCCGAGTGATAGAGGGGAGGATAAATGAAATACCTGTGACTTTGTAAAGTTGGCGACGAGTTTGCGCAACATGCTCTCACGTTGTGTTGTTATTAACGCGAACTGTGTTGCAGACGCCACAAAGCCGCCGATTATGTTTATTCTTAATTCGTCCTCAGCTTAAGTTTTCCAATCATACTGGTGGAACTGTTAATACGAGTGCCATTGCATTTCAGCCCCTTATGATACCTTTATGTGTGTGTTTGTGTGTGTTTATCCAAGTACGTAGTATATGATAATTCCGTTTGTTTTTTCTTTCCATATTTCTTGGTTTGTACTTATGTTGTATGTGATGACGTTGGTACGTGTTCCGTTTATAAAGTTGTGTGTAATTTTATTTCTTTTTTTATCATTTTTGTACTTTCTCATACATTTTATTGCATTTGTAATTCTAAAATTATTATTTTTTCTGAAGTTGTTTTATTTGCTTGATATTTGTTGTGTCGTTTTTTTTTTTGTTGCAATGTTCTGCTTCACAATGAACTGCAATTGAAAACAAAAACGCTTTTCTGTGTTGTCTCAATTTTTTTTTTTGCATTTCATTGTTGTAGTAATTTCTCGATGTCCAACTGGGCTGAAATTGTTTTGACTTAAATTGCATGAAATCTCATTAAAGTGGGGTTTTTATGTGATCAAACATGGCCAATTGGTTGAATAATGAATGGCTTGCAATGGGCTGGAAAAAGAATTTAGTTTGAATTTAAAATTAAAATAAACAGAAGTGTTAAATTGGGCCGCCCGAATTTAATGCTTAACATTATTAATTGAGATTTCCTGCGCTATTTTCTATAAAACCCATATTAAGTTAAATACAACATCTAACACTTTCGTTGACTTATTTTACTTTATGACGTCACAGTGTATTACTGTTTGGTGTAGATTAAGGGACGGAAGTGTTATTGCTGTTACCGGTTAGAGAAGTACTATCTGATGAAATTTATTTGGATATTATTATTTCCGGGTGGTTTGTCGCCCGGTTGTTGCAATAAATACTTATTTTTCATCACAATTATTTTCCTTTTTAAAGGATCAAACGTTGATGACAACAGCCCAATTTATTTTTTTTAAAAGAGCAAGGGATATAATGATACATCACAGAAATTCAGATGCAGTTTAGCAAAATTAGTACGAAAGTGCATACTTTTTAATTAAAACAAGTAAGAGTGCTATATTCGGCTTATATACCCTTCACCATCTGTGCAAACCTAATTTGGTGAAGTAATTCCAATTTAAAAAGCAAATATTGGGATGACAGAAAATTAAAAAATAAAATACAAAAAATTAAGTACTGCAAATGTATGATTTTACATAAAAAATGCTATCTGCTCGTAACGAGTTAAGTATTTTTTAAAGAATTTTAGTATTTCCTTAAAGGTCTCTTTAAAAACTTTAATATGATGCCCATATTGATATTTTAAAAAATTTTAAAATTTCAGAGCCCCGTAATTCAGAAAATATGGACGAGGGCCAATTTTATTACCTGATGTTTTTTTTTTATTTATTTTTAATTCTATATCGCCCCATATATTCATTTTACTTTATTGTTCTAAACGACATGAACAAATTAGAGGTAGGCGTGGTGTTTCGCCTGCTTTCTCGAAAGACATGGACCGATCATTCTGATTTCCAATAGTACCTCTGTCGACACTATATCTCATCGATTGACATAATTAATGACACAATTTTTTTGGTAAAATCAAGTTTGGCTCGGGAACACTAACACGGATGGACAGACGAACATCGCCCAATCGACTTCGCTATGAATAAGAAGTCAGAATATATTTACTTTATGGGGTCGGAAATGGATATTGTAGAAATTACACACAGAATGACAGATTTACCCTTTTTCCACTTTTTGAGGTGAAGTGTATAAAAACTATTTTTTATTTATGACTGACTCCTATTTTTGCCAAGCATTATACCACTGATATGTTTATGTTTTGTTTTGTATTTTTGTTATTGGCACTCATATCGGCCAATAAAGAAAGTGATGAACATGAGTTCAAATCCCATCAGATTCCAGAGTAGAATGAAAATAATTGTAATTGGGAAATACAAGCGAACGCCTTCTCCGAAGGCGACTAACCAGCGAATAATTTCAAACTGTCAGAGCCTTGATTAGAGAAATAAAAGGAATTTTTATATAGACGCGTTATATGTATTTGCAAACGCGTCTGAATTGCAGTTTAAATTGTAAAGGCACTTGCAAAGTAGAACAAGGTTCAAGCTTAAACGGAGCCTTCGTTAGAGAGGAAAAATAAAACATTATAAGACTCCGTGGCAATGGTGTATGAGTTGGTAAAAATAAGGCTGGTTGTTGGTAAAACGGGGGCAGATTGTGAGTTCGATTCTTGCCAAAGCACGCAGTGAACTGTATGGCTGCGTGGTTTGACGTCGATTGTTTAACAAGCCATTACGTAGTTCAACATTACATAGCTGGAGTCACAGTACGTTGTGGTTTAGATTGCTGTCTTATTTTTCAACTGCGCTTGCTTAGCAAATTTAGCCAGAGCCGCAGAAGAAGTTTCCTTACTTTTAAAGTGTCATGAAAGATTCATAAGTACTTGTAATCAGAAGTAACAATATCTGCAATATGTAATCATAAGGCGATAGGGTTAGCTTTTACAACTTGCTTTTACTTCTATTATAAAATCTTTACATTTTAAACTAATTATAGGAAAAAAAAAACTTTTAATGTGAATATAAACACAAAATATATAGCAGACTTAATCCCGGCAAGTCTTTAGCAAAGTTTCGCTCATGATTTTTAGAAGGTCACAAAACGCTTAAGCTTTAAGCCTAAGGCCCAAATAACAGCAAAAAAAAACATTTAGTAATCTACTTCTGTTATACACGTGTTACTAAAAACTACCAAATAATGATTTCAATTTATCAAAAGTTAAAAACTTCACCCAAATAATAATAATAATCAATTAAGATTTCGCAGCGTTGTAAATTTGCGTTACATTGAAATTTCAAAAAAAAAAAAACAAAAACATAAACATAAACAACATTTTTAACAAAATGCTTTCTATAAATTTTAATTAAACCATTAAAATTAATAGGCGAGCACAAAAATATAAATTCAGTATAAATTAAAAAGTAAAATAGACTTCACCAATCACACGCACTCTACAAAAGCGTAACAAAAATAAAAAACAACAACAGCAACTAGTGACAGACCAGCCATTCAAAAGTAATTATTTATCAACTGAGAAAATTGAACACTGGGATATCAGAACAAAAAATTTTGGGGGAAAAAATCTCATTTAAAAAATAGGCTTCAAAAACACAATAAAAGTAATTTATCAAACTGAGCGCCTGCTGTTCATCATCATCGTCATTTTTGAGACCGACCAACAAAAAGAACAACGTTTTTTTTATTGTATTGATTCGTGATCGTCGCCAACGTCAAGAGGTTTAGCAAAGACACTGAAAAAACAAAAACATTTCAAATCAAATGTACAAAGTCGATAACAAAAACTTAAACGAAGATCATGGCCAGATCAGCCTCATCATTACGTGTATGTGTGTGTATGTGTGTGGTTAATAAAAGAGATCATGGATTGAAGGCAGGAAAGATTTCATATCAAAATGACGAAACACCATGTTAAAGCTGATTGACGATGTTTCGTAATGATCAAATATTTAAATATTCAATCACACCAACATGTGAGTTATCGTAAAATTCCAATTTTAATATTTTGTTTTACATTTTGTTGAGTTCTCGTAATGGAACGTTTGTCAAAAAGCCAATCAAGTAACACACTGGGAATTCTTATACGTGTAACAGCAACGAACGAACGCTTTTAACTTTTTATAAATGAATTATGTGAAAAAAAAGAAAAAAAGAAAAAAGTTTCAACTGTGACGAATTACATTGTAATGGTGCAACACCACAAGGTGGCAGCCAGTCTTTCTCCAAATGGCTGGCATAAATTCTTGTGTTATTGGTTGGCAAAGGAGATAGGCCGACTTTCAATAAACATTTAATAACACATGTTTAATTTTAACCCTAAAACATAAAAAAAATTTCCCCCCAAAGATGAGAAAGGTACATCGAAGTTTGTCATTCCGTTTATAACTTCTACAATAACCATTTCCGACCCCATAATGTTGTTATATTTCGGGTTGTTATGCACTTAGCGAAATCGTTTACTCGTCTGCCCGTCCGCGTTCTTGTTGAAATCAACTTTGCCAAGGCACTACATGAGCTAGAGAAAATTTCAATACGCGAATCGATCAGACATAGGTTTAAAAATTTTGCTATTGAAGCTCAGCCCATGTCATTTGATGCAGCGGGAAAACATCACGACTACCATTAATTTTTAATATCTTTTTAATAACTTTCGTTTGTATTCCGGCAGGTGGGTGTTTTTTATGATAAAAAATTGGTGAGCTTTCATCACATATATCAACCTTTTCTTTTAAAGAGTTGAGACAACAACCTCAAGCAGAACTTACAATTTAAAAAAGCTTTTTTTCAACAGAAAATCTTTATGATAGGAAAAAATTTTCTTATGTCAATTTTATTTAAACTATTTAATGGGAAATCTGCAGTATGGTTCATGGTGGAGGGAATATAAAATTCGGCATAGCCAAAGAAAGTACTTTTACTTGTTTTTTTTTGTAGTAGATTTAAAACAGATTTAGATAATATTGATCGAAAAATAGCACTGTTCCTGTTATACGAATTAAAGTTTTTTTTTGCTAACACAATATACCAATCACCAGATCTCCGTGATTGGATAAAATAATAATTCATTTATTAAAAAGTTTCTAAAGCAAACAAACAATATCCCGCAATATAACACATTAAATATTCAGCAAAGTCTTTAATGTTTTTTGTCGCTTTGTCTCTATTTACCAGTAGATAGCTCGGCCCTTATCGTCACACTTTTCAAACTTCTCCTGCAGCGGCGCAAAGTGGTTTGAAAACGTTTTTTTTTCAACAAAATTCGGTATCTCATCAACCACTCAAAATTTTACAGAGGCAAAGCAGAGGCTTTTTCAGTGAATCTGTGAACGGTCGGCACCCTAGGGTGCAGGGAGGCTCTAGGTAGGCCACTGAATTTAGGTACCTCGAAAAAATGAATATGTCATAGAAAGTTTGTTTTTAACTCAAATGTTAAGATTTTTAAATTTAGTTAGACCTTGAATATATCTCATTTAGTTTGGGAGAGAATTGGCTTAAATTTTTTTTATTTCGGCCCACCGGGTAATGCGCTTGTTTATTATCGCGTTATTACTTTAAACATTTGCTATATTCTTAATAAAATTTATAATAAGCAAATCTTAAGTTTTGCTCTGAACGCGTTTTTCGTAAAAAAGTTACAAGCCTTCCAATTGAAAAAATTTAAATATGCCGTTTTCTAAGGTTTTTCCCAAAAAAGGAAATATTTTTTTTTTTAAACACCTTAACATTATTTTTTCAGTTTTTGCGGTAAATGTCATTTAAAAAGTTAAGCGGAAAAAAATCATCATAATACAATGAAAAGAGAATGAAAGTAAATTTAAACAGTAGAGCTCTAAGCCCTAAAAATGAATGAGTACGAGAACAATTGGGCATAAAAGCTTTTACGGAAATTCCTTTTTGCTTACAGTTCAATAAAATCTAAACCGTGTTATTATAAGAAAGGAAAATTTGGTCATCCACAATCAATATTTCGCTTTTAGATTTCGTATCCAAAAAGATAAAAACACAACCCAATTTTTATCGATAAAAAGTCCTTCTGGACACTTTCGCTTGATACTTGAAATTTTCACAGAATGTGTCTTATTATGGTCATTAAAAAAGCAACTAATTAGATAAATCTGATTTAAAAGGGTGCCGCCTATTAAAATGTGACTTCTGCGGGCATACATTTTTTTTTTTCAAGCACAGTAAACAGACCCTTAAAATAATAAGTATAAAAATTAAATTAAAACATAAAGGGAATTGAAATTCATTTACAAATTAAGTTGGTTAAATAGATGATGTTTACAATGT
The DNA here is from genome assembly GCA_916610165.2 of Gymnosoma rotundatum. Lineage (NCBI taxonomy): Eukaryota > Metazoa > Arthropoda > Insecta > Diptera > Tachinidae > Gymnosoma > Gymnosoma rotundatum. The sequence goes on from OU744340.1 coordinate 102,127,277, forward strand.
ACACAATCTAAGGTAGATAAATGCGAAGAATGCTGATGAAGGATGTAGCGATTAAAAAAATGCAGCAAATATTTCTTTGATCAAACATTTCTTGTTTTAATAAAGTTTTTATTTGAACTTTTTAATAATTAATATATTTATTTAATTTTTAAGCTCTAGGTGTTTTTTATTTTTATATATATTCTCGATATTTCGCTACTCCGTTGTGTAGCATCATCGAAATATCGAGAATATATATAAAAATAAAAAAGACCTAGTGCTTAAAAATTAAATAAATATATTAATCATTTCTTGTTTTCTTTGGAAAAAAAATTAGAAATTAAAAAAGAATTAACGAATGAAAAGAAATTTTAGTTCGGCATTCAATTTCGTTTGGGAATTAAGACTCAGGGTATCAGATTTAAAATCACAAACTACTCAGCGCGATTTTTTTAAAGTAAAAAAATTTATTTCTCATTTTTCCCCGACATTACAATGGAGGGTTAAAAAACAGAACATAAAATGTTCAATATCTGTGATTATGGTGTGTAATGCATTGACCGATGTTCACATAAATTTTCAAATGATGACGTTCGCCATAATGCTGTTTATATTTTTTATTGTGTTACATTTGTATTTTGAAACTGTTATGAATAGATGGGCAGAAAACTCCCAGGAACTACAAACAAATGATGATTACAAGTTCATCGTTTTCTATTTTTTTGTTGTTGTTGTTGCTGCTGTTCATTATATTTGAATTGTTTGTATGTGTAAAATTAAAAAAAAAAAAAAACTAAAAAAACTGTGCATAGAATTGATTGAATATTTGTTTATTATTTAATATCCTGCTAAGATTTTAAATGGTAACTTCGAAATTGCTTTGCCGCAAGTTTACTTCATTACACAGTTCTCATCAATGTGTGGTGGTAACCAATTAATCTTTTAGTGTCCATAAAAACACACACCGCAAAGGACACCTCAAAGTGTTGTTGAGTTCAATGCTTTATGTTTTCCGAAAATATTGGATTGTTGCTTATTAAAGAAAAAGAAGATAATTCTATGTAATTTAAATGAAGAACTTATGCAGGTGTATGTTGTGTGGTTTCTTCATCAACCTGCCTTTTAATGGACCATTTTATTAAAGCACAATTTCATGTTGTGTTGATAGTGTAAGCCTCGTTTAAACATTTTTTTTTTTGTAGTTTTTCACCTTCCGTGTAACTTCTTTGTTTTCTTAATCCATAATTTTGTCATCGTTTTTAGCATTTTTAAAGTCTTATACCGCATTTACACTATGCAATTTTTCATGAAACTATCATGAAATTTTTGTTTGTTTGTGAAGCAGGAGGAGTAAGCAATGTGGTATTGATTGAGTTTTTTGGGGATGTTACTGTTGTTAATGTTTACTTTTAGATAACGCATAACGCTGTAACTTTAATAGAAAATTGAGAAAAAAAACGCCTCAAAAAATTGCATAGTGTAAATATGGACTTAATTACAAAAACAGAAACAGTTCTTTTTTTTTAGTTACATACGATTGGCATGTAAGATTTTATTTTAGTCCTTAGAGTTTTAGCCAAACGCTTTTTTGCTCTATTTCTCTAATTTAATAAATTACACGTATCGTAATAGAATAAGTAGAATGGTAGTATTTATTATAGCCAGATAGTTTGAATTTAAAAGAATCTTTTATTGGTATGTCCGCTATAACAACAAGTATGAATTTATCTAAATTTTATCATAAAAAACTATATAAGTGGAATTACAAAATAGTTTTTTTTTTTAATCTGCATTCATATTCTAAAACATTTGGAAAATCCTACTGCAATCATTCTCAAAAATAATATAATTAATGAATAATTATCGTCCTAAAAAACATGTTTTAAGTTTAACTGTTTTGAAGTCGGTTTTTTGTTAGAATTATTAAATCCATAAAAAAATGTTAAAAAGCGCAATTCTTTGAAATATTTGAAATATGTTAAACATGAACACGTGACAAATAATAAAGTGGTCCGTCAATATATTTCGTCATAACTTGAGAACAGCATGTGGAATTAAAGAAAATATATCAACAAAATGTATATTCTCATTCATTTCTGAAGTATTAAAAAAATAGCAGCGATGGAATAAATATTTCATGCAATATTAAAAATGGTTATATTTAAAAAACATTTTCTTGATTGTACTTACAATAAACTGAAGGTACCTGATTTTGATAAAACCTAGAGTATACATAAATCCATAATTTTACCATTTTAATTTATGTTTTAGATTTTGGCGAGTCCTTCAGTTACTACTCACATGAACCTGCCCCAGCATTTTCGTGCATAATCGTTTTTTTTTAATGTCGACCATCATTTTCATATCCTGTTCATTTATGTTATTGTTCAATAAGCACTTGACAGCTGAAAAAAAAACATTATTTTTATTGCAATAGTCTTTAGTTTGTAAAGTTAAAAAATGGATAGAAATTACTCTTTAAAAAAATTTAGTAGTTTACAATATAAATATTGAACCACTAAAGTGCGATCAAGTTTTGAATCTAAACTATATGTATTAAAAAAAAAATAAAACAAAAGAATTTAATAATTCTGCAAAATTTAAGACAATAACAGCTACAGCTCCCTGAAATATTAAACCACAACATAAATCAAAAGATATTGTAGAAGTTGGTAAGTAATACCGCAATATTTTTTTTTAATCTCAATGAATTTTTTTAATTAACAGAATCGCCAATCTCTTTTTGGAACGTCATTTGCAACTGCAATGAAATAACAGATTTTTAAGAGTTAGTTTCGTATTACCAGCCAACCTCTTTAATTTTTTCGCTATTTAATGAAGACATTTGTTAAATTATAATGATATAAAAAATTAATTTAATTTGTTTTAAATTTTTTTATTAACTTACCTTAAGCTTAGCCTGCTATTTTCTTTTTATTTGTATCTTTATATTTATACATACGGCTTGTCAATTTTATAAATTTTTTTTCTCAAAGTTTACTAGAAAAAGTTTAACTGAAAAAAAGAAATTGGTTTATTTTTAATTCTTTTAGACTGCTTATTTATTATTAATAATTTCATTTGTTAACTTAACTTCTACTTGACTCGCCATATTTTCATTGGTTTTATTTTCTTTTGCTGACATATATTATTGTAAATAATTTTCTCACTGAACACACTTCTAAACAGTGTTTTGTTTTATTTTTTACTCAATATTATAACAATTTCGTACATAATGAACAATAACTTAATTTAAATTTTGTATGGAATATTGAATTCAAAAATGGCATTTATTGCGATAATATCAATAAAGGCGCACGTATGAACAATAAAACAAAAATTCAATTAAATAATAATTTGAAATAATTATTTATTTAACTATAAACTTGTGTTCTTCTTTTTAAATTATTTATATAATTGATACAATTAAAAATTTAATTAAAATATTTTGTGTTTAATAAGAAAATTTATTATTTGGAATCTTTTTTATAATAATTAACTTTAATTGTGCTTGATTCCTTCAAACAAACTAAACTAAACTAAAAAATGAAATGTATTACTGCGGGGAAAGCATATCCATATGGCCATTTCGCTACTGCTCATATATAGCTAATCAGTGGATACTACCCAAATTTTGTAAGCAAGCCACAGAGTCTTACACTTAAAGCCAAATTGATTAAATGAAACTTCATTGAATCAATAAGGCAAAAAGCCATAAAAAAACTCAAAAAATTTTAATACAAAAACACAGTAACCATTGAGTAAATATTTTTATTTTTTCTTTCATTTTTCTACATAAGAGTTGCCATTGGAAACCATTTATATCCATTTGAAAGGTTTAATGAAAAAATAAAAATAAAAATTTTAAACAATTTTTATATTTCATGAGAATATCATGAAATATTTATATTTGAAGGAATCAAGCACAATTAAAGTAAATTATTATTTTGTGTTTATTTTTCCATTAAATATTTAATTAATGCAGTTCATTCTCGAAACAAATAAAAATTTTAAATGGCCCACTAACTTTTTTCTGAGTATCAGATTTTTTAATTAATTAATAGTTTAATCGTTTTTTTTTGTCGTATATATAAACCAAACATGAAATTTTTTTAATAGAATTTTTGTTACAGCAACAACGCACGAAAATATGTTTAAATAACTAAAGTATAAATTATCAATAAAAGCGTTGTCTTTTTTACATAATTCGAATACATCTTCATTGTTTGTTCAAAGTCTTTTCTAAACGAATTATAAATACAAACATCGCTTATTCATTCGTTGGCTTACTAAACAAACCATAAAAACAACGACAAGCTCCTTATTATTCCAAAATAATTAGCATAAAATTTGAAAAAATGCATTCAACATATTTGAAGGAAAAACATGTAAAAAGCAACCCGGCTCTTGCTACAGCAATTCAAACCATGAATGGAATAAAACGATGGTGTGGGTTTCAAAGGGTGCGTCTGGAGTTAATTTACTACGAGACAAAAACTACTACTTCTACTCTATCAGCCAAACAACTACTGAAGAAGTATGGCAAAAAAAAAGAAGAAAAAAAATACCTGCACAACAGAAAATTCGTTAAACGAAAGAAAGAAAAAAAAAACAAAACCCGGCTTAAACTGCAAATACGAATGAATTTTATTTGTTTTAATGCGGCAGTATAATCGTAAAAATACAATTACGCCTACACTCAACAGTTATACGAGTATTTATACCACTATTGATGTTGCAGTTTTGAGTCTTTAGCTTTTATACAGCTACTTTTTTTCTTGGTTTTATGTTTCAGCCATAAACAACACATCATACTGGATGTTGCAGCATGTTTGTTGCCAACTCAAAACTATTTGTTTTTGTCGAAATTAAATAAGTATGTAAACTTATTGGTCATATGAATGGATGAACAAGAACAGAGGCTTTTAATGCTTCCAACAGCTGGTAAAAACAAATTCTCTGTCGGAAGCTGTAATGGGAGTCAATGTTGGTAGACAGCGGAACATAATATTCATTAACCTTTTGCTCATGAATGTTGCAAAAAGTTATTGTTTTTATTACTCTTTCGTTGTTTTTTTATTTTATTTTTGTTGCTGTGGCTGTTGTTTGCCATCATTAAAAACGGTTCGTTTTAATTGAAAAACAAAAGGTTGAGAATCTTTTACATTATTATTATACAATAAAAGGACAGTTCATACGAAATGCAAGAAAACGTCATGTGTGAACTTTTTGGAGTTAAGCAAATTTTTTAGGATTTGTTTATTAATGCTTTGTATCTTCGGATGGAAATTTAGAAATTTAGATTAATTTTAAAACAGTTTTTTAAATATTTTTAAATATTTATTTTTATTAATTTCCTCTACGTCTTGAAAAGCACATACTTAAGCAATTTCGATAAAACGTAAATAGTGGTTAACCCAAAACATGCTTTAGTAGTTTTTATAAGACATTCTTTAGCATTTAAAAAGTTTAAAACAATTTTTAGCTTCTTAGGTAAATTCTTATGCTGTCAGTAGATTTTTTAACATTTGTTTTCAAATATTTAATATGAAAGCCTTGCCACTGTGTTGCAATCAAAGTGGTTTACCCTTAACGGAATCTTTTTTAAATTATCTTACACATGCTTAGGATTTTTTTATTACCATTAAATTTTCATTGGCATTGAAATAACGACAATGCAAAAAATTTAACTACCATTTAATGCTGACGATTTTATTTTAAATAATTAATTAATTAATATAATTTTTACTATTGGTAAAGAAATTTTAATAAAATGCTTCAACTATCACTTACACATAATTAAAAAGTATTTGTTTTTATGAAACACAAATTAATGATCATAGAAACTTAAAAAGAAGAAATAACTTTATTCTTAAACTAATTACCAATGAAACCTTTTCATTAAAAACCATAACCATTAGTGAAAATAATGACAATGATCATAAGTATTGTTTATCATTCAATGCTAATAAAATTATCAATTAATTAGTCCATCTAATTAATAATTCCCATGTATGATCTTACTACTGCGTTACTAAGGTAAAAGACTTGTCACGACTTTATTTACATGAGTCGTTCTAAATCGCTTTACACGTAATTAAAATTTCAAGAACTAATTGTTTGTATATTAGGTACTTGTGTGATGTATAAACATCCAAAGCTGGATAAATATCCAGAGTTTTTAGAAAAAAATGATGTATTAGTGATAAGTGTTATTTTGAATGTACAAATTTATGTGAACAATTAATTAGGCCTTGGAAATAACTTTTTTAAATTATAAGTAGATGCTTCCCTAATGAGTTTTTATATTAATGCAAAAGGAAATACTTTACCAAAAATACATTGCTGCAAAAAAAAATCTATTGCATAGTCCTTATCTCGGTTCCTTACTTTATTACTAAATCAATAAATATTTAAGCAACTCATTTATATCGCGCAATCCCTTCTGCATGATATCTAACAGTTTGTTTAGTGTTGAGTGTAGATTGGTAAATTTTGTTGCATGGTATCAATTACTTGAACACTTGCTTTCTATTGCACTTTCTCAAATTGCATTAATCTTCAACACGAATTATGACTAATTTTCTAAGTCTTTGCTATTATGCTTTGCAGCACTTTAAAAGTGGCAGCAATGCCTAAGACAGGCTTTTGAATTAAACTTTTTCGTCTTAAAAACAAACTATCAAAAAAAGCAATAATAACAAAAGGCTTGATTTAAGTCACTATGATTACAAAAAAAATTTAAGTGTTTTAAGTACTTGTAAAGCAAGAAAACACAACACAACAACAAAATAAAAACGTTTCGAAAACGATATTGTAATGCAGCGTCAGCAGTGACATGGTCAAAAATAGAAGTTAGTAAAATTGTGTGCTTAGGTAGCAAATTAAATGCAGTACAACCAGAGATAAATCCACAAAACTGCAAAATAAAACGTCATTTTAATAAACATAATTTATAGGGAAAGATCCTGGTCTATGAGAAGGCGAAAAATACACAAACATTCTGAAATGGAAGTCGAGTATTTACAGAATGCATACTGAGGTAATAGTGTAGGAGATACATATAGTCGAGAAACAAATCAATAATTTTGATAAAGTAATTAGTTCCATGCAACCCTTCCTATTCCACTGTACTGGTGCAGCATTCAATGCAATTGAATTAATCAATTGAAATATCCCTTATTGATTACAAGACAGTAAAATTAACTGGTAAGTTAAGTGAGAAAAAGATTTCATATGTTTTTTATTTTATTCTATTTTACAAACCTTTCAAGCTGCTGCTGTATTTTAAGAACTGAAGAAGCTCCGCTCAGAAACTTTGTAAAATAAATATAATCCACTGATAGAAAAACTTGTCAGGATTTTTTATTGACTCTTGATAATTAAGAGAGCCACCACACGGGCAAAATTTAAAAATTTGCAATTTCTTTATTAATTGGACTTTCTCATTTCATTCGAATTTTTTTAGATTTTTCTCATACAACAACAATTAAAAAGAAGTAAGAGTGTTATATTCGACCATGCCGAATCCTCTTATACCCTTCATCATAAATGTATTCTAGTTTAGCAAAGTAATTCTAATCAAAAAAAAAAATACATTGGGGTGACAGACAATTCAAATATAAGAAAAAAACTAAGTACTACAGTGGCTTAAGCATTTTTAAAAAATTTAGGAATTCCCCTAAAAAATTTGAAAATTCCAGAGGCCCTTAACTCGGAAAATAAGGGCGAGCGACAATTTCTTCACTTAATGGTTTTTGCTTTCTTAATTCTCTATCGACTCATATATTCTTTTTTGATTTCAGTTACTTCATTGTATTCAAATGATGTAAAAAAAATAAAGGTAGGCGTGGTGTTTTGCCCGTTGCTTTGAAGGGCATAAACCAAACCTGCTGATTTTCAACAGCAAAATTTTCGAAAATATGTCTGACCGCTTGGCGGATTTCTCTAGCTCATCTAGTGCCTTGGCAAAGTTGATTTTAACACAAACACAGACAGACAGACATACGACCATCACTTAGTCGACTTCGCTATGCTTAAGAACTCAGAAAGTACAAACGGAATGACACCTTCGTTATAATTTTCGGTAAAAACCGTCGTCACTGGCTGTGTACTTCGTACGTTCGGCGAGCGCTTTCGATGTGATAACATCATTTTCAAGCCACGTGTTTATTAAAACTGAAGAGATAGTGTTAAAAATAGATAGTGTTAAAAATAAAAGGTGGTGGGTTTAGGTAATTTTTTTGTGGAATGACACTTTTTCCACTTTTTGTTATAAAGGGTATAAAAATGCAAAACCGAAAAATGAAAAACAGTAATTTTTTCATTCTTAAATATGAAGTTAAGCAGTCGCTGCCTAACTTTTATTGTAATTTAAGCTTAACAAGTTTGGTAAAAAGAAAAAATTGAATCAACACTTTTGGCAAAATTGCTATTATGATGGTGAGAGCGAAGTGCCCTGCAGTTAAATTGAAAAAAAAAACACAAACAACAAACTTCACTTAACAATTTTATTTAGTCAATTTAACATTTTAAGGTATTTTGCCTTAAACAATAATTAATTTTGATTGTGAGGGAGGCAGCTGGTAGGAAATAAATAAGATAAAGAAAAAACTTAACAACATTGAACTAAATGATTTATGTGATTTTAAACATGAGATATTGTCATTTACCAACTGAGGAAAGCTTACAAAATTAAACTAAAAAATAATAAAGAAAATCTTGCTTAATAATTGTTGAGGGAAACGGAAAAAGATTTTTTTTGTAATGCAGTAGCACGTGTTTTTTTCATAATTTATTTTGTTTGCATGCAGTTTTAAACTTAAAATTTTTTTCGTTTTCTTCATGTAACTTTACTTAATGTCGTTTTAATTATTTTACGTTGTTGAGGTTTAGTGGAAATGACGTAAAATATAAAATTACCCTACATTATTTATTTAGCTAAAGCTTCGTTTTTAACATTTAAATATTTTTAATACAATAATTCATAAAAGAATGAAAAATGAGCCGATTTCTTTGTAAAGGCTCTAAATCTATTTTTAAGAAGTATTTGTACATAACGGTTAAAAAGATACGGTCATATAGGTCAAATTACATTAAATGTAGAAAAACTCTCTAATTTCTAAATTCAAATTGTTAACTTCATGATATAGCGGACTTAGCAATGTAGTTCCCTTATAAGTTTTAGCTGTCTATCTATAACTGTTCAAAAGTTTGGCCACATACATCAGACTACATCAACTATTGGGACACCCTTTAATTACCAAATCCTAATATTATGCTTGTTGTTATAACAGAGTTAGCAATACACCTCCCTTGTAAATTTTAAGCGTGTGTCTACAACTGTTCCAAAGTATGGCCATATATATAACATCAAATGAACTATTGGGGTACCCTTTAATATACAATTTGAATTGTTAATACTTGTTACTATAACGGTCATAGCAATTGACATTCTGTCTAAAGATTCAAAAGATAGATCAATATAGGTAAATTTACTTCACCTGCGGGGACACCCTTTAATTTTTAGATATATTTTTGTATTACTTTTGGCCATTGGAAGTTATAGTGTTACGCAGTTTTTTAATTTCAAAGTATTGCTTTTACGGTTCATAATACACGTAATTAACTTTTATGTTGGATGGGGACACCCTTTAGTTTTTACGAGTATAAACTGGATTTCAAACTGGACAAATCTGTAAGCATCACCTATCAAATAAAAAAAACATTCAAAATCGATCCAGAAATAACTGACTTATGGATGCACAAATATAAATAACCGAAATTATTAAAACATTACCAGCATATAAATAACAACTTTTAATTCGGCTTAAGTTCATATACATATATATAAATTTCTTAATTTATTAAAAAAAACAAGAAAGAGTGCTATATATGGCTATGCCGAATCTTTTATACCCTTCACCATTCCCCCGGGGCACCAAAGAGTCTATGCTGACCTAACGTAGGTGCAGACGAGGGTCCTCGGGGGTATAGGGGGAACCAGTCCCCCGGTGTTGCAGGCACTGGAGCTGGATAGACAGTTGGGTACTGTCGAAAGATTTTACCAGTTTACTTAATGAGTAATAACGTATGAATAATAATAGCCTAAATAAACTGGTCCCACGGGAACCGGTGGCCCATACAAAGAGCCGCCCATCTCTGTAGCCGGTTATTGGTGAGACCCTTCGGAGTATACGTGGTGGCTGTTGGTAAAAAAGTCCATATCTACGGGTCTGACGCGGAATACATGGAAAAGTTTGCTGTTGCACTCTCAACAGACGGGGTTGGATAGTCTGCAAACCTCAAGCAAGGCGAATTTCATGGTCCTGCAAGCCATGTTCTTGAAATTGCAACTCTGTTGGCTAATTCCCATGGAGGGCGCTAGTCGAAGCTTTGTATGTTACTCAGTGGTAAGACCACCGTCACGTTAGGCCATCAATGGCAGGTACTAACGTTAACCTGTATCACGTTTACCCTACACTATCTATGCAAATCTAGTTTAGTCAAGTAACTCCAATCAAAAAAGCAAATATTGGGGTGACAGAGATTAAAAAAATATAAAAAAATTGGTTCTGCATATATTTAATTTTACGTAAAAATGATATCGGCACTTAACGGGTTAAGGATTTTTACAAAATTTTAGTATTTCCTTAAATATCTCTTCTGGGTTTCATGCCCATATTGATATTTAAATAAATAAATTCCCGTTACTGGGAATATATGGGCGGGCACCAATTTTTTCACTTGATGTTTTTTCTTATCTTTTAATTCCATATATTTATTCTTTTTGATTGCAGTTACTTTATTATTCCAAATTTCGAGGTAGGCATGTTGTTGCCTTCTGGCTCGAGGGACATGGACCGATCATACTGATTTCCAAAAGCACCTTTTTCGACGCTATATTTGATCGATTGATATCGCTCAATCGACTTCGCTATGCATAAGAAGTCAGAATATATATACATAATGGGGTCGGAAATGGACATTATAGAAATTACACACGGAATGAAAATCTTAGATATACCGTTTTTCCACTTTTTGTGGTGAAGGGTATAAAAATTATTATTATGAATTTTTTTATTAATTTCTAAAAGAAACATACATTCGTCATTCGGTTGTGTACGTTGATAAAGTAAAATTCAAAATTAATCCACATTCTTTACGTTAGACGAAAGTCAAATCGCCAAAAATTTTAGTATTTAAATATTAGATATAAATAATACTGCTTGTAGGGTACTAAAAAGAAATAAAAAAAGAAACGTGATAATTTTAACTCAATCATTAAGATAAAAAAGTTGATGAAAAATACTTTATGAAACATGAACAAAGTCATCTAACTAAAATCTTTGGGTTTTTTTTTTTTTAGGCACACGCAACTCCCAAAACAAAAAAATTCGGCGACACGTTAATTTGGCTTTAAATATTTCAGACACACTAATTTACTCAGTTGCACACAATTCCTTTTTTCATATTTAAAACTGTAATGCAATTAAATAATAAAAGAAGAAAACACCTTCCCCCGTGACACGTAAATCGTTGGATTTAAATCATAAATAAGATCAAGTCTCTACGGCGCATGACAAACCATCATAATTTAACTTGAGGCCAAGTTAACTAAAACTAGATCTATGTATTTGTTTGTTTGCTTGTATATATTGGATGCTATGTTGTATGCCACATATTTTTATCATTAATGATTATTTTGATTTTTAAGAGTTTTTTCTTTTCACTGTATCTGTGTCTCGTCTTTTATGATGCTGTTGACGAACTTTTTCTGGACATCATTAATGATATTCTGTTTTTCAGTATATTCGGGTCTTCGGTTTTCTTTTTATACCCTTCTCTATAAAAAGTTGAAAAACGGTATATCTAAGTTTGTCATGCCGTTTGTAATTTCTACTATTATTCATATTCTGACTTCATATGCTAGTGAACTCGATGGAGCGATGTCCGTCTGTTTGTCGGTTCTTTTTTTTATTGAAATCAACTTTGCCAAGGCAATAGATGAGTAAGAAAAACTTTAAATATGCCAATCAGACATAATGCCGAAAGAAGTCCTATTGAAAATCAGCAAGATCGGTCCATGTCCTTCGACATCACGCCTACCGCTAATTTTTACATATTATTTGGAACAAATCTAGTTATGTGAGGTTACTCCAATTGAAATAACAAATATGTAGGGCGAAAGAGAATTAAAAAATAATAAATAACATCACGTGAAAAAATTGGCTATATTTTCCGAGTTATGGACCTCTGAAATTTTCGTAGAAAAATACGGTTGTGCACCATATTCTTTAATATATCAATATAGGTATCATTAAAAAGCTTTTGAAGAGATCTTTTCGGAAATATTAAGATTTTTTCAAAACGCTTAACCTAGTAAGAACCGATTACATTTTTATATAAAATTAATTTTTTTTCTTATTATTTAATTCTCTCTCACCACAATATTTGTCTTTTTGATTGGAGTTACTTCACTAAACTAGATTTACATTAATGGTGAAGGGTGTATAAAATTCGGCATAGACGAATTAGCACTCTTACGTGTTTGTGCTCACATCGTCGTCATCAGTGGTGATGAAGAGCAATGATGGTAATTTTTAAAATATCATTAGCAAGTATTTTTTATGTGTTTATTAGGTCAAATGAATGTTATTAACTTGAATATGAAAACGGCTTTTTACAGCGAATGTTTAATACTCTGCAATATTTTTACAAAATAATAAATGTAAAATTAATTATTTCTCCATTTTTCTAAATTTTTTTTCAAAAATACGTATTAATGTTCTACGTATGCATATTTCAATAGAGGGAGGCAACAATTCTTTTAATTGATTTAACGGTTTTTGCTAATCATCCGGTCAGAACCTTTCGTCTAATTAGTGATTATTAAATAAACTGCATTTTAGCGATTTTTGGTGTAAATTAACTTCGTGAAATTTGTTTTTTAAATTCTTTGAGTTTTTTTTTGCCTGAGTAAGGGCCTTTAATACGATTCCTTAAGTCAATTATTACAAAAAAAATAAAAATTAAAAAAAAAATTAAGGATAATTAAGTTAATTTCTTTGGAAATGGATGAAATAGAGAATATTGGCGGTGAAGGAGAGCGATAGATAATTTTATATTTCACAACACGCCATGCAATTGCACGTTTATTTCTGTGCTTAATTCTAGAACAATATTGAAGCGCTTCTGCTGTTAGTAGGCGCACTAAAGTCCTTTTGCAGCTGGTACAACCATTTAATGTATTTTATTACTCGTACTTGGCCGATGATTTGCTGTAGAGTAGAAGCTGCAAAGAGGAGCTACTACTCCATTAGAAAATAGAAGTTGTTATATTGACCGTATAATTACTATATCACTTCCAATCCACTTTTATAGGAGAATGACTGAATTAATTAATAATTTTTCCTCGAAAAATTTTCTCTCTCCATAATGTTTCAATATGACTAAATTCCATAAAAAAATCTTTCTTATAATGTATTTTCCCCCCGATTTTTTTTACTTTCCCTTTACTAGATAACTTTATTTTTTCTAGGAAACTGTATACATTAATTTATAAAAGTATTTAAATCTACAGTTCTGTATTACCTTTAGTAATCGAAAAAGATATTTGTTATTGCTTTCTGCTAACCGTTGGCTTAGCCATAAATTCAAATTTATTTTTATTATTGCATATCTTTTTCTACACAACTTTCATTTGCATACTATTCAGTTCATAATATTTGTTACGAAGAAAATGTGAATGCGCGCCGCCTTGCGAGTAATTTAAGTTTTCATTTTTGAAACTATAATAAAGAGAAAAAAATCTTTGGGTTGTGTATGGAGTAGCTTCTTCTTTTTGTAATAAAAAGTAAGAGAACAAATTGATGCAACTACTTATATTGATATATGTTATCCTTTTCTCAAAGCAAACATAATTCAGTTGAAACATTAATGGTGTAGGGTAAACTTGAAAACATTTCATTAACTTAAGACTAAACTTTGATGCGAAATTATTATATTTTATTAAAGTTCATGCGGGAGATAACTATACATAAGTAAAAGAAATAAACAAAAACTGCAAAAACAAATCCATCATTATGCCTGCGTGTCTCAAAGATGTCCCTTACAAACAACATAAAACAGAGTAAAAAATGAAACAAACATTTCGCAGATAAAATTTTTATCCAAAAAAAAAAAAACGAGAAATCATTATAATGATCTTTTGCTTATTTTGATTTCTTAACATTTAAGGTGACGTTCGAACAACAACAACAACAAAAAAGTAATAATTTCAGAAAATTAACAACAAAATGTTATTTTGCACTTTACCACATTATTATTATTATGATCATTATAAAGGAATGTTGGCTGTTTCGCTGGCTTGCTAGTTGGTTAAGAGATTTTCGCCTGCTTTAAATCAACTCATGTCGTACAGCAACTGTGTTATATTTTGCAAGTAAATGAGTTTAAGTTTTAGCAGCAGATTATAAATTTTATGTAATTGTTAAATCGTTTTAATCTTAATTCTAAGTTTCACCTTTTTGTCCTGTCTATTTAGTTTGGTTTGGTTCGGTTAATCACAGCAGATCAACGATACAAATTCTTAATGCTACAAGTTAATGTTCTTGAATTTATCAAAAAAAAAAAAAACTCTATGATTAAATATTAATCATATAATCTTGTGTACAAGAAATTTCTGTGTTAGATTTAATATTTTAGCCTTTCTTCTTCAAATGATTAATTCTTTAGTGTCTCTGGTATTGATTGGCATTTGTGTGTGTGTGTGTGTGTGTTTGTGTATGCCTGAGAATGTATTTTAACGAATGTGATTATTTTTATGTTATTCCTGTAACTTTGTTAAATCCCAAGAATTCTTGTCTTTGGTGTTAAGTCAGTATCTTAAAGTGATAATGATTTTAATTCTTTACTTGTGACAGGTAAAATATTGCAATATTAACACTTATTACCTGTTTTGTTTACTAATTTATCTTTAGTTTAAAGCATACTTATCTATTTTTACATACCTGTTAACTTTTTTTTGAAAAGAATGAATTTTTTTTGCAGCTCATTGAATGTGTCGTTAAAAGGACGGTTATAAAAAATTTTTGCTATTCTATCATATATTTATATTATGATCATAAAAGTTATATACTTCAATCATTCATAGAAAAAGTAATAGATATAAAATTTTAACAATTTTGTTATTTAAGTCAATGTACAAAGTGATATACATGATTGTGTTGAAATAAATGAATTTATGAGCCATGACCTAAATACATTTAATAAACAGTTTTTCAATTTTGCATTTAACATTTGTTTAATTTTTAGTAGCATAAATAAAATTTGTAAATTTTTTTAAATATTTAAACAATTCACTTGAAGTTTATAAAAAAATTTTAGCACCGAACAGTAAACTAAAAACCACATCGAAACCTTTTGAGGCCATTTGCATGTGAGTGACTAAATAAATTTATATTAGTCAAAAGGGTAGACAGCCGAAACACTTTAGAAGCTATAATACTCTGTTCAGACATGTTTTCTAAATTGAGTTGATTTAATTTTTATTGCACAATTTTAATTAGGTATTCACATATGCTCAATTAAGTTTATTCAATTAGCACAAGGCATATTTATTTTACTAGGTAGTGTCGTCTGCCCAGCTGACTTCTCTTTTTATTACAAAAACAACATGGCTTTTTGTTGTTGCTTTAATGTTGGAAGTGTCAAAAGCCATTTTAGTATGACCCACCATTTTTTACTTGCGGCTTGTTAATTGTTTTAATTTTTTCTTCTCACTGAACATAGTTCCCATAGTAAACATAACTGTTGGTAAGGGTTGCATTTCGCATTTTAATCAATTAGTAATGAAATTAGGTCCTAATTGCTCAATTTATTAATTGACTTCTTATATGGTAAATTGAGTTCAATTAAGGACTTAATTGTGTAAATTTCTTAATAGCGCAATTTAAGCGTATGTCTGAACAGGGTATTATACCGTTAAAAGCGTCTAAAATTTGGTGATAACATGAAAGTTAAATATAATAAAGAGCAGAGAGCATGCGCAGCAATTTTACGAAATAGTGAATAGAAGAATAAAATTTAAAATAAAACACAAAATTAATTGATGAATATTTACATCGGTCATAGTTGTTCATATTATAATTTCAAAATATATGACTTTTTTTTAACAATTTACTTTTATTTATGATTTTATGGTTTAGCAAATAAGTACCTCAGCGCCATTATAGAGGTGCGGTAACAAAATTTACATTTTATATAAAATAAATTTTATATTAAAATCAGAAATGATATCAATAATAAAAATTTAAAAAAAAAAAAATTAGAAAAAATGAAGAACTGATATCTTAATTTTTTAGTCAGAAGTTTTTCTAGACTTTATAAATTTATTTATTTGACTTTATGAAACTTTCTGAATTCCACAAATATTTTAAATGCAGTACTCCTCATCATGTTACAAAACTTTTAATTTAATGTAAATAAATGATAACTTTTTATTAATATTTAAAGATTCTTCCAAGGAGGAGCTTAACACAATCATACAACATAAAATATTAATTTATTGTAAAAAATCTTTAATAAAAAAAAAAACTAACTAAAGCTACAACTCTTTATACATTGTCTTGTTTAAATATATTTTTTAGTATTTATTTTTCCATCATGTTTTTAATAATAGCCTTTCAATAGCAATTAATAATCGAAATGTCATCTTTGACCTTTACAACTGTCAATTGTTCGACATCATATTATGGCTTTTGTCGATATTTCATTAACAATTCAGGCCCTGCGACATCAGGGGAGTTGTTTTAACACAAAGCA
This sequence comes from Gymnosoma rotundatum, assembly GCA_916610165.2. Taxonomy (NCBI): domain Eukaryota; kingdom Metazoa; phylum Arthropoda; class Insecta; order Diptera; family Tachinidae; genus Gymnosoma; species Gymnosoma rotundatum. The sequence goes on from OU744340.1 coordinate 102,144,080, forward strand.
ACATTAAAAAACGAATAATGTTGTTGCTTTAAAGTTTTTGTTATTGTCTCCATTTTACACTAATATTATTGGTGCTAGTTCATATTGTTTTTATTATTTTTTCAACTTTACTTCTCAGTTCTCAGTATTAAAATCACGATTCAGTTGCATGAAAAATTTTAAAGTTTATATAACTTTAAGGAAAAACTTGTCAAAACTGTCAATGAAAATAATATTAAACCACACGCGTACTGTAGCATGTTGAACGAAACAATCGTGGTGACGAAGGTTTACGAAGCCAGATGAAAAAAGTACAAATCAAAAGCAAAATCAATAGCCTTTAGTACAAGGGTAAGTCAAAAAGTTATATAAAAAATATAGAAATATCATTTGATCAATAGTTACATACTCGTATTTGTTAATTTTCAATTTGTCTATTTTCAAGCTCGATACATATGTATAAAACATGATAATATTGTAGACGGATAATGTCATTTTATATTTTATAATTTTCGAAAGAAGAGAAAAATTTGGAAGGTAACATATTGAACTCTAGTAGCCATTTTACATCTCAAATGTGTGATCATTAGCATTTGTATAACAGTTTACCATACATTAGTTATTATTTTTTAAGGAGTCAATTAGAATGATTCTATGATTTTATTGCAGAAACCCGTAGTCAGAAATTTTGCAGCTTACCTTTGAAAACCAATTGCGTTTATTGGGATACCAACAATGGGCAAATCTGTCCATAAGCAACTTACCATGAATAGTAGAAGTAAAGAACTTTATTTAGTTTTGCTCCTTTGGGAAACCTTAGTTGGGTTTATCACTTGTTGAAGTGCCACACTTTATTTAGTTTTTTTTTAACGAGATAGTCTTTAACGCTCGTTCAGATATTCTTGGACCTACATGTGTGTAGATGTAAAACTTTTAAAATGAAAATATTTGTGATTTCCAATTTTTCAACTAAAAATCAACAAAAGCTGGCTTCTTTTATCAAATTTTTATTAACTTTATTTTTTCGTTTTGGTTTCCAAAATAACTCTCATGTTGTTTTTGATGTTTTTTAAATTAAATAAAAATGTTCTTGGCTTTTCTAATAATTAATAAACGTTTCCTGATGAATAGTAACTATAGAATATATAACTTTTAAAAAATTGAAATAATTTGTCCTTTTTGCAAGCTGAAAAAGAAATTATCTCAGGTATATATTACTAATTTTGTTTTGTCTTCTTTTTTTATTATTAAATTTTCGAATTGATGACCACTTATTTAAAAGGCTGCAATCCTAGAAATTAAACACTTCCCACTTATGCAGCAAGTGGAATGAGTCACAAGTGCCATCATGACAGTGTTATATTCACTTGGTGGTAAGAATTATCGTCATGTTGGTTCGCCATGTCACTTAAACATCAAACAGCTTAGGCTACAAATATGTAAATGGAGGTTATAATAAATTCGGGCATATCATACACTCGGTAACATTACAATTAAAAAAAAAAAAAAGGATTTAAAATAAAATTTAACTTGAAAAACGCAAAAAACAACAAAATTTTAGAAAATAAATTCCATTTCCAAGTCTAGAAGTTCTGAATAAGTTTTTGATATTCATTTCATGAAGAATCAAATGGCGGAATTGAAAGTACTTTGAAGCGGAATTTTATCCTGATACATGGCTGATTATTTATTTTCCATACACTTTTTTATTTTTAACTTATATTTCGTAACATTAGTTATAAAATATAAATTATTATGTAAGTGAGAGAGTAACCTGTTGACATTTTACTTTTAAATACAAATACTTAATGTAAGTATGTTTATTTATTTTTTTCATAACCCACACCACGGGTTACCTTAAATTATTTAAAGTCACTTCTTCATAATTTTATCTATAAATAGTACCGACAAATTCTACCATCAAATCAAAGATGTTTTTTTAATCAACACATCGCTCACCCATTCCGATGACACTATTAGAAATTTTCTTTATTATTTTATTAATAAATTGTTTGAAGTTCTAATAAATAGATGAAATATTTATTGAAAGCAATGTAATTAATTATTTTAAATAATTTTGTATTTGATCACAGGTAACTAAAGCATGGATACGAAAAAACTTGTACAACGTAACTTGCCAATATTGCGATGAAAGGTATCAAAGCAATAAAGGCTGGGGCACATATAATCTGTCATACGTTGTACTTTAACGTATTCAACTGAAAATAAAGTAACGACTGATAAGGATCAATAAAACACAGCTAGAGCGAAAAGATACCTGTCAAAGTATTTAACGTATGTCAAAACTAAAAGTTGCACAAAATTTCTACATTACGTTCACGGAGACGTAATGCTTGTGACAACACTCAAAAAAAAAAGGATTTCAACTTATTTGTCAGTTAAAAAAGACAAAGTATAACGTAGGACGGATTCTATGTGGCCCAGCCTTAAGAGTAACGGTACATTTTGAATTCGTTTACAAATTCGTGTACAAATCAAATGCAAAACATGTTTTTGGTTTAATGTCATTATAATTAGAATGAAATGCAAAACTATAGAAAATAAGAAAAAATATTTAAGAACAATTTTTAGGCTGTATTTTAAGAATGAAAAATGGAAAAGAAAAAAATCCTGGACAAGAGAATTATTCAGAACTTATGAGGTGTAAAGCAAACTTTAAAATATAAAACATTTTTTAATATAGCAAGCATTTGTTGGCTTTGGAAAATAAACTTGGCCGTTTTTACGAGGAACATAAACAAAACATAGAGAACTGAACTGCCTGAACTTCCTACAGTAAAAATATTTTAGGCTTCTTTTACATCGATATTTCAAAGAACATCTAAGATAAGCAATACATAAACTTCGAACAGACAAACTGGCAGAAATGCTTTCTAAAAATTTTATGAGTGTTGTAAGGGGAAGAAGTGCCCCTTTAAGTTTCTTATTCAAGAGTTTACTGGTTGCTGTTTTTAATTATTAAGTAACTTGTAAATAAATATGTAAGAGAATTCTCGTGTATATGCTTCAGATAATAAATGTTATTATAAATAGAAATAATTTTTTAAAATTTTTTATCAAGTGAAATATTCTCGATTTTTGTTAATAAAATATAAGCAGAAAATTATTTATTTGTTAAAAAGAAATATTTTTAATTGATTAAGTAAAACATTTATTTCTTAAGTTAACATATTATATTATTATTATTATATTATTATTATTATTATATTATATTATTTGTTTTATAATCCGGCAGGTACGAGTTTTCTTTCATTGGGATTAGAATTTTCTTAAATCAGAAAATGTAATTTTATTAAATTAATGTTAGATCCCTTTACGCTGAAATTAAGTCATACATAGGCGACAACTGATGACGATGAGGACGTCTTTTAAATTGAATATCTTTAATACTGCATCAGTCATCTACACTAGGGTACACACCAGGTACATCAGGTAAAATTTATAAACCAATTTAAGTGACTGAAGATGATCTAGATGAAACGATTGGTTGGTAGAGTTGTTGCTTTAAATACTCTCAATATATTTGCAACGCTTTTTTGCTTAAGCTCCAATTTAAGTTGGGCTTTGTGCCTAAACATCATCACTCCACCACAGACAGATTTTATTTGATAAAAAAAAAAAGCCAAAACCAAAATAAACAAATCGCATATAAATGCGTTAATACAACGAACAACTTTAATTGGTATAAAACAGAATAAAATTTTTTATAAACAACGACAGTTTAAATTTTAAATTGTTATTTGTGGCTGTTTCTTTTTCTACCCACTTTAACGTTGTATGCCAGAGCAACTTAAAAATCCGTTCTCCAGTGATATGTGTCTCAAAAAGTTGACTGTTGTTGTTGGCATTTTAATAATTTAACTATAGACTTAACGTTCTACGTCCAACAACAAATTACAATATAACATGATTTGATTTGTTGACGTTACCTTAGGGTAATTTTAATGTCTTAGAGTAGATGAACCAAGTCGAAGGATCATGTGATAGATGATCTGGTGTGTTGGTTGTATTGGTCTTCTTGGCAGGCAAACCACTTATTAGTGTACAATTATTTGACAATCTTATAAAAGATCATTGGGAGTAACTGTGAGCATGAGTTTCTTAACCAATTTTTTTTTACTGTGAGGAGAGAAAATTATTGAAGTGATCAACATTCTAAAACAACAATGATGATCTTTGCTGATTCGATCTGTTAAAGCTGCCCTGTACTTAAAGAGGCAAAATGTATTATTTTTATAGAAAGTCATTCGAAAACTTGCTGTTAGTGCTTATTCAAGCCTGGCTTAAGCTTGTTTAAATTCTACAGGTAGCAAGCATATAATTGTTTAAATATTTGTTTTTGCGATCCTTAATACAGGGGTTTAGATTAACTAATATCACTCTTAGCTTCGAAAAGGTGCCTTCCATGGCCACAAGCCGCTTATAGTCATGAACAGTTTGACACAATTTTCCATCGGATAAAAAATCAGGAATAGGAGGATTAATGTGTGCTTACTGGTTTAACTGACGGAAAACGTGATGTAAAGTTGACGTTCCCACGATTTTGCGGGAAGCTAAGGATCGTTTTTAGAATATTTTTTTTCGTTTATCAACAACTAAAGGAATTATACTGAAGTCAAAATCCACTATCCAAACGACCTGGAGTCAGCGGTACGACCAATTGGAAAATGTTAAACTTAGCGAAAACTGAGAAAGTTACATATATAATCCTAAGCACCACTCTTTTACATTTTTTTTTTTATTTCAGGGTTTCTTAGCTAAACACCCCGTAAACCCCAATTTAATGTGAGTTGTTCTGAGGAAAGTAAACGTAAGACAATCTAAACTAAAGCAGCAAAAAAAAAAATACTTTTATCAACAACCAAAAAAATATCTTGACCAGTTTAATCTTTTTGGTATTTATTCTGGAATTTTGTTGGAAATTAAAAAAGTCTCTAAAAAAATTTAAAATTATTGTTGAAATAAATTTCTTAAATTACACTGTTCTGCTCGAAAATCCTCCTTTAAGCCAAAATATGCTTTTTTTACTGTTTTTAAATGTGCTGAACACGAATTTGAAGTCAGATTCTGTCTATCACGCACAGTTTCTTGAGAAATTCTAGTCTTTTATCCAAAAATGTGAGTTTTTTGTAAATTTTACAAATTTTTTTTGGCATAAAAACATAATGAAACAATTTAAAAGCCCGATAATTTTGAGCGTCATAAAGTATATTTGAACAAAAAAAAATTGATGGGAATATTACAAGTGGTTGAAGAAATATCGCTAAAAGTTTTTTTTACGGTGGTATCCATTTCATTCAAATCCCTACCTGCCCCCTTTCACCCTCAATACCCCAACTCCCCCTCATCCACTCAGCCGATCTCTTGTCACTATTTTCCTCTAGGATTTGATCAGTACTCTCGAGGCTTTCGCTCCAAGTTTCTCCTCTTTTCTCTCAAAATCAGAGGGTGTTAGAATTTTTCTGAGTTCAGATTCGGACTCAGCACATCTGAAAACATGAGCAACAGGCAAAATTGTTCAAGGTAGGGGAAAAAAATTTTTTTTGGAAAACAGTGTTATTAAACTTTTCGTAGTATAGTTTAGCTATGTTAAAATTTCCACTGAGAGGCATAAAAATGATTGTAGGCATTACCTAAATGATTGCAAATTTATTTGCTAAACTTCCAAATTGTTTATGTTACAATTATTTATTGCTTTCCCTTTTCATAATAATTTATAATACAAAAAAAAATACATTTTATTTTCTTTGTCTCTTGATCACAATAATAATAAATTTGCATTTGGCAAAATGTCCCAATAAATACTTAAATTACATTTAAGATTTTTATCTTAAAATAAAAAAAAACAGAAATTCCTTTCAAGGCTATTGTAGCATTAAATGCTAATCATATGTATGGCGAGAATATTTTTATTTTGGTTATTTTGTCTTCAACCACAAAAAATTTTACAAAATCAATATATACTTGGCAAAGAGTTCAGCTAAGCCATAGAAAAAAACAACAACAATAATTTCCAAAACCAGCAATAAGTCAGTCACAATGTTCGCGTCAGCCACATCTACTTTAAATATCCACCTTCTGGGAAACAAATGACTTTCAGTAAACACCCAAAGAGATTTTCAATAGAAAATCACTACTTGTAACACAACACACTCCTTTTACTCAAATGTTCAACAATCCACCTGAAGTAACACACACAGGCAGATACAACGCCAGACCAACAAACGAATTGATAGACTATTTTTCCTAAGTCTCACTTGCGCTAATGCTATAGCTTCTGATGTTTAAAATCACCAAATGTTTCTAGTAAATATTCAAAGAAAAAAAGTTCAAAGTAAATCAGTTGCAGTAACCAGCAAACAGTTGCCCATAGTTGTTGGCTGGCTAGAGTATTGCTGTTGTTGTAAATATTGCTAAAAGCAAGAAATGTATTTTTTTTTTTTTTTTGATAAAATGACGCAACGTCATCTAGTCATCTAACAAACGTTTTAGCCATACGTTAGATATTTCAGTTTTTATTCGCTAGATTGTTGTCTGCCTTAAAACCTCTGAATAAAAGTTTGGTTTTTGAAAATGCGTTTCAACGTCAACATCACCATCAAAGATTTGTCGAGAGAGTACATTTTGATTTTAACGTTGTCGCCCATTTTAATGTTAAGCAACACAATCATTAATATCTGAATTTATTGTTAGTGGTGTTCACAATTAAATGCAAAATCCCAACGACCTAAATTTAACGAAATCATTTATCAAGTTATAGCAGAGATGAATTTAGGAATTTTCGCCTCGTTCGAAATGTTAGAAATCATATAAAAAACACTTCACACAGTTCCTTTGTACATGCGTTTCCAGCAAAGGTGAAAATTAAAGCTTTCACTTACTACGTAATTTGGCTCTGGTAAGAAATTTAAGAAAAAATAAATTAAAATTATTCTTTATAAATCAACATTACCAGAACACATCCATAACCGTATTTGCTGTCATCGATTAGTGGTGCCATAACGACAATTATTATTTAATAAAAATTAATTTTAATTTGCAAATTTTAATAATTTGCAATGTGCCCGCGCATAAAAATAAATTATCGTAGCGTTTTGTGATACTTGTTTCTTTTTTTTTTTTTCTTTATCTTTTAACTGTATAAAAGTGCCGAAAAAGTCAGTATACAAGTATACAGTAGAAAAAGAATAATAGAATTATTTTTTTTTTTTGCTTAAACTTTGATTTTTGTCTTTACTTTATTGTTTGAAGAAAAATCTTTAATTTATTTAAATATTTTGTGAGAAGTTTCCTGAAAAGCTAAGTTAGTGGTAGCGTAATGGCCATCGAGACGTGCTTTCACACTCAGTAACCAATATCGGCGATTTATAATTTAAAATCGGGACATAAAAAATAGCACAATATTTTTTTTTACTATTTACTTTGTATTTCTTTAAAAAGAAGCTTAAACAAAAAATCCAAATTAAAACTCTTCAATATAATGCAGTGGAAAAGAAGAATAAAAACACTATAAAAAACATACAGTACGGTAATTCAATAGGTAACTGTATAAGGTCCTGGTCGAAAATCAAAATCCAAATTATGGTAACCGTTACGGTTATGGTATTATAAAATGTCACCAATAATCGACTATAGAGTTTCTAATAAGAGTAGTTTATATTAAATTACCTGTTACAAAGAAAAAGAAAATGATTAAATGCCACTCAATATATAATTTCTTCTATCTCTATTAGAAGGAACTTTCCTTGTAGATGTGAAATAGACTACGAGAGTTGCGTACGTTTCTTATACTCCTCCCTATGAAGCAGGAAAAAAATTTGTAATCGCTTTTTAAACTAAAATTAAATAATTTAAAAGCAATTTAAAGTGCAACAGACTCTGCAAGCCAACTTAGCAAGTAATATTCGAAGCCACTACTCAAAAAAGTTTCTTCTGGTCTAAAGACCGAAATGAACAACAATGTCTGACATCGTGTTTTTATTCACAGTCGATTATTAAAAAAATAATTTAGGTTTTAAATCAATTTTAAAAATTTATTTTCTGTGAAAACTTTGTTTAAAAGTACATTTTCAATTCAAATTATTTTTTTTTTTTTTTTTATAAATATGACAGAAATTGTATTAGGCTAGCTGGATCGAAACGTATAAGGCTCCTTTAGAAACAAATAATTTTTGTGAACAAATTGAACATATATAACCAAGATACTGAAGGCTACCAACTTGGCACTTGTTTCCTAGATCTTCATTTCGGTATAATAATGATGGATACTTACTAATTCGAAAGAAGCATTCGTCAGGGTATAGGATAACCAAAAGTAGTGGTGACTGTGCCACTAGGGCTCTTTTTTATAGGCACACATGCTAAAAGATAGAAACATGTACCTTGTTTTTGTAACTTAAGTAAAAAATGTCTCACATAAAAATAACGTAGATTCAAGCTGAGCTTATTTACTTAATTTTCTTGAAAATGGTGGAAAATCTTTTAAGACCGTGATATAATAAAGTGATCATTTGACACTAGAACGAACGTATTACGTATTTATCTTATTGGGACCTACATATAAGATTATTAGTATTCCGATTCTTTAATTAATTGACGTCCAAATTTATGATATAAGGAAAATTTTAAATTGTCTAGAATTTTAAAAAATATCAGAACCAGAATTGGCAGAAATTTTCATCTATGTTAACTTTGCTTATTCATCGTGCTTTTAAACATTAAAATATTGTAACAAAATTAAATAAAGCTTAAAAGTGTTAGTTTGTTAAATATATATTTGTTTGCTTTAAATTCTGTTACTTTATTTTACAACATTAACTGAACACTCTTAATATTGATTGAAGTCATAGTTCAACTTTGTATAAAGCATTTCCATTAGCTGGCATATTGTAGGTGGATTATCATGTCTCTATACAAACAACTAAATATTATGTGAAATAAGCGGAAAGTCAATCATCATATTTTTGTAAATTTAAACCAAAAAAATTATCACCATAATTTTAAAATTTGTATCTCACAAATATCAAGAGAAACTAAATTTTATTAGAAAGTCTTATAATAACCGTAGATTATAAAATGAGTAACAATTAAATAAAATGTTATCACCTGCATAAGTTTCATTACTAAACTGCAGCTACGACTGCACCAAAAAAACTGTTATAAAATACGAAAAGAATATCAACTATAATTGGAATTCGCTTTTTTTTGCACACAAAAAGATTATAAACCATCATACCCTTTAACTGACATGTGTAACATATTTTCGCCAAATTCTACACACATACATGCATTTTTTAATCTTAAACGTAATGTTTTAATGTGTATCCAATAAATTCTTTTATTGTCTTGTATGCTTTAATACGGGGAAATCTTCAGATCTCAAGCGAAATTACTAAACGTTGCATTGATTTTCATGTAAAGTTTTGGTAATTGTTTCTTGACGCTACTTTACTCTGTACCAGTGTTGCCAGGGGAAGACAAGTATAAGTTACGCTTTTTCTTCACAAAAGTTACAGTTTTTTGTAAAAAGTTACATTCTTAAAATTTTCTTAAATAAATTGTAAGTCTATGTATATTTTAGCAAAATTACAAGGCAACAATTTAATTTATCAAAAAAAAAAAAAACTAAAATAAAAAAGTAATAATAAATTTCAGGCCCATGCTTCTTGTTTAAAAATTGAAATAAAATTTAACATATTTATTTAGATTCTCACACTAAAATATTAATATTGAACTTAAACGACTCGTTTTGAAGGTCTTTATTATTTTTTTCAGCCACCACTCTTTATAAATTTTTAGTTGACTAAATATTCTTTCCACACATCCAATTGAAAATGGAAGTATAAAATTAAACCTGGCATAAATTTAAATTTTTGAGCATTTAAGTCAGGACTTAACCTTAATACTCCGTAGTTGACAAGTGCATGCTTTCGCCATTCAATAAAATTTGATAAATAAAAATTGTCAGACATTTTATGTTGAAGTATTTAAGCAAATAAGACTCAAATTTATCTTTAATACCGATATTTTAAATTCAATGTAACGTTTTGCGGAATTGTAAAAACAGTAGACATGGCGCCAGTAGCGGGTTGTCAAGTTTTTAAGTGGAATATGTAAAGTTGCTAACAATTTTCAGAAGTTCGAACAGAGCACTTAATTTTCCGCACGTTATAAGCGCAGCTCATATTATTTAGCAATTGGAAAATTTTTTTTTCCAGAAACAAAGCCGCAAACATTTCGTGACTTCACAATTTGCACAGAGTAAAACTTCACAAACATTACATTTTTTTTATTTTGAATCATTTTTAGATAGATTTGTGGCATTATTTGTAACCTTTGTTAGTAAAACCGATTTGATAAGAAAAACTGCTAGTGGCTATGTTGTCAAAAGTTACGAAAATTTGGCCAAAAATTACAAAATTATACATGTTACGTGGAGCCTTCAAAAGCTAAGAAAAATGTGAAAAATGTACCCAACGGCAACACTGCTCTGTACTTACACTCACAGCAACACGATCGCTTACTCTTTCTCTTCGCATTTTTAATAACAAATACTATAAGCAGAGATGTTAGCCTTTTCTCTAAAAAAAAAATCGTCAGAAATTCGAAAATAAATCGTCAAAATCGTCAGAAGAATCAAAATATCGTCATAGACAAAAATTTAAAAATGTTCGATTACGATATCAGCATTTTGATTTGTTTCGTTTGTTAAACTAAAATAATGGTCCATTTAATTGTGTGTATTGAGTTATTGCAAATTATAACCGTAAAACTTAGTTATTATCATGTTTTTAAATTAAATTTTAGTAACGTTTACATGAAAATATTCTCAAGAAATATCTGAAAAATAATAGTTAACAAATAAAATATTTTTTTTGCTTCTAATTACGATTGACTATAATTTTGTTTAGTTTTAAATCAGTTCTGTCAGGTTAGAGAATTTTCCCATAGATTAAGGGAATTTTATTCCACTTAGGGTAGAATTTGGGGGTAAACATTTGTTAGAGGAAAAATTCGGGGTTCAGAAAAATATTTAGGGGTTTTTTTTGGGGATTTTTTATGCTTAATTTCACAAATTTTTTGGAATATTTAATTCCAAAAGAATGCTTAACGAAACAATTAAAACAATGCCTACCTGATAATATGCCGAAAAAAACAAGAAAACCAGATATAACTGATATTGCTGTGTATTTTAATAGTATTTGTGAGACTATCGATGATACTATTAATGAACGGGAAAATCTACAATATACAAAGTGATATGATAAATTATAAAGTAAGAATCAGTTAAGATATAAAATGCATATTTCAACGGTTGAATCTATCTTAACGGTTAATTTTGGGGTTTGTTTTTATCTGATTTTAGAAGAAAGACAAAAATAACCTGCAACCGTCGTTTAAATGAAACTTCAATTATTTATAACTGAGTTTTCAAAATCTTATAATGTTTACTTAAAAGCACAATTTTTACTAAATTCGTTTTAAACTTCAGGATTAATTTTTAAATTGAGAACAAAATGAAAGTAAAATTCTTCCTCTGTCAAAAGTTTATTTCGATGTTTAATTTAAAGCCAAACTTATTAATTTATTATTAAAAAGAACGAATTTCATATATTGTGTTATTTTCTGTACAATTACTTTTAATAAATTCGCTAAGAAAGTTGTATAAAGAAGTACCACGAAAATCTTCACTGTCTATTTTCTATTTTTAACCTCAAAACAAAGTCCAATAGTATCATTTATATTTTTTAATTTTCTTTTGCTGCATCGATCTTATTGAATATTATTATTACCAACAAGAGTAAATATCGTTGGTCTCATGTATAAAGGCCCTAACTCGAATTCTTGACTTTTTACGTGATTCCAATATATTTTACACAGATGCCCGTCTTTACAAAATTGAAATGCAATAGTATCACAATTACAAGCACTTATATTTCAAATATTAACTTGTTGTAAATACAGTTTTTATTATGTATTAACTTCCTGTGTTAGGTAACAGTTATGCTATATAGGCCCTTCCTAGATGAGACTAGCGATATGTACATTTTTAGGCCGTTCTATTCTTTTTGAAGAAAATTTTACAATCTTTTGCTAAGTACGGGAGTATTAATATTATAAATTTTCACTTTGCAAATACTAATACTGGAATAATATAAATGATACCAGTTAAACGACATGATATAAGAAGTTTTAAGGCAAAAACCGCAAAACGTCAAAATGTGATATTTATGAAAAAAAAATCGTAAAAATTACGTAAAATCATGACATATAACACCTCTGATCATAAGTGAGCGCGGTTACGTTGCCAATCAAGCATACTACACACTGCAATTCTGTTTGATCCTTTATTTGTATGTAAAAGTAGAAACGGCTACAGAATTTGTTTATTGGTAGCAACGATTTACTGCCTGGCCCACGATGTCGATTGATAACTAAAGCGAGCGACAACAAGTCACTCGTTATCGTTCTCATACGGACCCCACTATCTTTCGACTTGTCGGTCGCTAGGACTTACGTTTTTAATGTAATCAATTTACTTATTGTCAGTTGATGATATTGCCATATCAACTATTTCAGACGTTAAACTCTTGTTTGAAAATAAAAATCGGTAAAACAAGTAAATTAGGCAATAAAAATGCAAAATTTTAGCACCAGTAAAATTTTATTTTATAAAAAATGGAAACATTTATATTTTTTTAAAAATTGCTGTAGATATTTTTGGCTGTGTTCTACGAACAATTGGGCGCAGCTAATTTACACAGTTCCTTACCTTTTTCCACTCAACAACGCTACGCATTGGTGGCCCATACAAATTCAGTTTCTTGGTGAGCTTTACCCACTGCTCTTCCATTGAGAGTTTGTTGCTTCCATAAACAGCAGATCCTCCTGCGAACTCTAGATTTGCTTCCATATAATCTACAAGAACTTGCAGCTGCTTCAAACTTAATTTTTTTATGCTAAACAAATAATTTTTGATGGTTTAAATTGTATAATATTATTACTAATTTTATATTTACCATTTATTTTCCATTATAAAATTTTTAACATAAACAATAAAGTATTTTTTGGTTTGTTTTGTTAAATTTTTTTCCTTTTGTGTCTGTCGACAACCACAACACAAGTGACTGATTTTGACATTTATGATCGCAAGACATTTCATATTGGGGCGCAAAATTGTATGAAAATGATTACGTTTTTGTACGCATTTGTTGTCGATCGACTTGTCGTGTTGAAAACTTTAAGTGGGGCGCAAATCAGCTGTTTGTCGTTGAAAATCCGTGCGAACGATAGTAGTCGATATCGTGGGCCAGGCAGTTAATGTATGTGTACACTGGTTAACTGTTGAGTAAGGCAAAAACTTAAAGTTTAACAGAACTGAAGTCATATAAAAAACTTTATATAAATATAAATATATATTTTTTTTATTAAGATTAAGAGGTGCGATATTTTTATACTAAACATTTATGTTAAGAAAACAAACATGCCTTTTAATGTTATTGCAGAATTCATCATCGTTATGTGTAAGAAATCAAAATCCTTATCATCTGATTAAAATGAGTTTTTATTTCTTTAAATTCTTACTATGCCAGAAATAAGCAATTTGAAGGCAAAATGATGCATTTTTACCTAACACATAACCTTATTTATAGCGTCTAACCTGTTTAATAAAAATTAGGTCTATTACTTTGATTGTCTTTACTAAATGCGATTTTGCGTGTAGCAAGGAAAAAATATTGATTGTTGTATGGTAACAAGAATCTTATTATATTAACTGTAAAAATATATGATTGCAGATAACAAATTTTAATTACTTCAATAATACTTTGTTTGCGTTAACCAAGATTTTATTAAAATTATTATCATTTCGCGTAACTTATAGATTCCTTTCTGATTTATATAGAACATATAATCGTTCATTTAAGCAAGCTAACCGTTATCCTGATAGACCAGTATCAATTGACGCTTTCAAGGCAGACATTTTTTGTGCCATCTGTCAATGTTATTAGATAGACTTAGAATAAGGTCTATCTAATAACATTGATCCTATTCTAATGTTTTGCAGTGTAAACATTTTAACACTAATTATTTATGCATGTTAGTTGGAATGTATGTGATTTCGTTTTTAATCGTATTGATGATCCTGTCTCGTTTTTAACTGCGCATCGATTTACTCTCCATCCCATCTGCACATCCACTTTGGCCATAAAAAAAAGAATTTTTCTTTTTTCTTTGCAATTATTTTTGGATGTTTTCTTGTTACTAATATTGCGGTACATAATACTAAATTAAAGTTACTACAAAAAAAAAACGCTTCCAAGGAAATCATTTTTCTTTGGTAAATTAAACGTTTTTTCGTTGTTGCTTGCTTCTAAATTCAACACCACACAGCGCAACAACTTAAGACTCTTTCTTTATAACTGTTAAAAATGTTTTTTGTTGCGTTTTTTTTTCGGTAAATTATTGGTTGTTTCGCACTTGCAGATTATCCATCAGTTCGTCGATGGTTTAAAATGTTCTGTTCTGTGCTGTTAGTTGTGGTGGCTTTTTCGTATTTCTCAACATTAAATATTTAAAAAAAATACATAAATATTTTTGAATAATACTTAGTTACTGGCATTAAACGGTCATTATGAGTTTTAAAAGCTTTTGGTACAAAACGTTTTATTAAATTTTCTTTTAATTATAAAGAAATTATTTCTTGAATTCTTTTTTTGGAAATCTTTAATAGCTACAAAATATTTCGTCTATGATTTCGGATTGAATTTTGCAATTTTTGTTTTAAATGGAAAATTTTCGAATAAATTTTATAATTTTGAAAAAATGATATTTTTCATTTTTACATAAAACAAAGATGTATTGGAATATTTAATTTAAAGAGGACATTTTCATAAAAAGTAGTCCTTTGGTAACATCAATTTTAAATTTTTTATTTATTTTTTAAATTATTGTTATTTTTTTTTTTTTTTTTTTTGTAAAAAAATATTTTTCTTTAGCAAAAATATCTAGAACAAGTAAAAAAACATATGATCTCAAAAATACGTTTTTTGATTTCTGTTTTATCTTTTATTTTATTTTCTTTGACCGAAAAAAATTTGTTACTACTACAAAATCAGATATTCCCAAATGCATAAAAAAAACAATTAGGCGCAGCGCAGTGCGTCTATTCCTTTAAATGCCTGAAAAATAAATAAAAGGAGTTATCTTAGATAAACTGATATAAATGCAGTTTTAGCAAACTGTCAAAATTTGTATGCATTGACTGATAGAATGCCCTTTAAATTTTAATTTTTATAATCTGTATAATAATATACATTCTTTGAAGATTTCAAGTATAACCCCCAAAATTAGACATAACCTTCAAAAGTATTTGCCATATGCAATAATCAATTTATACTTAAAAAAGGCTTCAAAGAACATGTGTAAAAAATTGTGGGGACAAATTTTTATTCTAAAGTGGTGTTTGAAAATGTACATTTTAATATAAAATCTGCTTCAATCTAAAAACTTTTTTACTTTATTTTATTTTTTATTGGTTTTTAATTTCTTAATATACATATGGACATAAATAAAAGAAATATTTAAAAATTCATCAAAAAAATAAGCGAGAAAATCCATTTTTTGTATTTTTATTTGAAAATAAACTTTCTCATTTAAGGGCCTGCGTCGATGATAACTAGACAAAATATACAAAACTGATCTCAAGTTGTCTTAAAATTTTAGAGCTTCTTTAGAAGTTAAAAAACAACATCACAACGAACCTGTAACTGCAAATTAATTTCATGTATGCTAAAATTTCAATCAGTGACGGGTTGATAAAATTTACGTATATCATTATGTACCCCACGCATCAAAGGGTTAATTCCACACTCGATTCCTTTTTCTAAAATTTTTTGGTGGGTAGTATTTGTACATTACATTATGACTAAGAAAATATATTAAAATTTAAAAATATATGACCGGATAAAATACCCTATAGCTTTGTTGTTGTTGTTTTTTCGCTACTGCAATCTTTAAAATACTGCATTGTTTATATACAATTTTAAGATTTTTTCAATTACGGTTTCCAAGATACATTACTACATTAACTGATTTTACTTTTTATAATTTACAGTGATGTATTTTATATAATAATACTGTAATAAATTTGTTGCTGTAGCGCCAAAGCTTTTAATTTAATGCACAATTATCGGGTGTATCGTACATCAATCATGTGTTCGATACACTTAGGGCTATTTTTTGACTTCGTATTTAAATGTCATTTATATTAAAGTTCTATTTTAGTACAAAATTCAGATTTTCAATGTACACTTAAATGAAACTTAAATTACCAATCTTGTGCATTTAACGTCCATGTAAATAATAAAGTTTTACCATATGGTAATCGCATTGTTTGTTGTTGTTTCTCAAAACTAAACAAAAGTAAACAAACCTTTTAGCCACTGATAGAACAATATTTTATGTTTTGCATATATTTTTTAATAAAAATAGTAATTAAAAAGTTAAATTAATAAAAAAAAAATAAGCTTGTGTGGTGAATGCATGAGTATTGCAGGTATTTTTTTATATATTCCAAATATTTTTAACTAAATTTGCAATTGATTGTGTTTGTTAGCAGCTGTTTTTCATAAACTTTTGATAATTATTTTGATATTTTGTAATGCTGCCATAAGAACGATCAAAGATGACTGAAAAACTGAAACTGTATTTAAATACAACTTAAATTTAAATGCAAATTAACTAAAAGCGTATTTAAATATTATGTCAAAAGCTGGCCATTGCTAGTTCTTTTTGAGGAACGCGTGTTCGTGTAACAGCCAAATATTAAAATATAACACAAATATATACATACACTCAAAAAATTTTAACATTAACTGTTTGACGTTTATTTAGGAAGTTTTCAGTAAAGTTAAAAATAAATGAAAATGTGGTTGTTTTAGGAAGAAAATTTTTATTTAACTTTTTTCGTCTGTTGTTAGAAAAACAAACGACAAAAAAATACTGATTTTCGATGCAGTCAAAATTATCAATTAATTTTTGCCTTGTTTCAGTAAAAATGAAATTCTTAATTAAAAAAACAGTTCGTCAGTAGAAAAGTACTATTTTACAATAGCTTTAAAATATCAAATAAAAAACATAAACTGTTGGAAAATATGTCATTTATAAAAAGTATATTTAGAACAAAATAATTTATGAAAGAAAAACATCAAAAAAATATTGGTAAGTTTCTTACATAGTATTTAAAATTTGCATTATGTTTTAAGAAATAATGTTCCCTTTTTGCAGGTATTCTCTTCTAAATTCTGTAGTCTTTAGGCAGGCAGCCGTGTTGCCACAGCCCACTTGGGTCCATTGGTTGGTCTTAAACAAAGGTATGTCATTTAAATTTTTTAATTACAAATATATCTCTCATTGTATTACTAACAACGTTATAACCCAAAAAATAAAATTTTTTATAACGTGAAGATCATATCGCTTTTTAAAAGATCGTCATATTTCGTTTTGTGTCTGTATATACATTTGAAAAGACGATCTTTTTAAAATGTATCGACCTTTTACAAGATGAAAACGTTAACTGTGATTATCTTGAAATAATTTTTTGTTTGAGTTAAGGCGTTCTATTTCTAAATGAGCGATATGTACTTTAATTATTGGTTGCAAAAACATAAAAAATTTTGTAAAAGTACATTATTTTTTCAGCATAGAACTATCCTGAAATCCTTGGACTTTCAAGCAAGAACAACTATTTAAGCAAATAAAAACAAGAAGAATTTGTGTATCAAAATAGTATAAATAATCAATAAATAAATTAAATCTTTTGACTTTCAAAATAAATAAGAACGCTGTAGTTTTTATTGTTTTGGTAGGTTACTTTTAGAGAGTTGAATAAAAGAAAAAACCAGTTAATATTACTGTTTTAGTAGGTTAAATTTTATAAATTAAAATAAATACAGAAACAGTTATTATTAATGTTTTGGTAGGTTACATTTTGTTAGTTAAAATAAATGAAAAAACCGTACTTTTTACTTTTCTGGCAGGTTGTTTTTTCGTGCGTTGGAATAAAAGAAAAATTACTTGTTTTTACATATTTTGTTAGTTATAAAATCAACATTCAATAACAATTGAAAATTACATTTAATTTAAATGAAATGTAAGTGGACCGTTTTTTAAATGAAAAAGTAGTTGTTTAAAGTGTTTTTTCATTTAAATTTACCTACATATGTGTGCTCGGGAACATACAAAATTTAAAGATACAAATAAATGACATGTAAAAAAATATGTGTTGCTTTCGAACAGTACATTGGGTGTATTTTCTGAACCTTGATATTTTTACTTTTTTAGCTAATGTCAGTTATTATTAAATTAGTTTAGTGTGATTCCAACTGTAATATATTATTTGAACATGGACGATTTTATTCTTTTGCAAGTACGTATGTGTCATGTGTTTTATGGCGTACTTTGTGTGTCGCGTCAAAACTATTTCTTTAAATTTGAAATTGATTCAAGATAAATTATAAAAGTTTTAACGAAAATTTTATGTTTTGGTGCATTGTTGTAATTTTAATAATTTTGTTTTTATTATCTTTTTCTTTATAAAATGTCAATGTTAACAGATTTCAGTAAAATATTGTATCTATAAATATTTTAAAAAATCCTAACGAAACGCCCGATAAAAAATAAATGAAAATTTTTTTGTTAACATTTAATTTTTAATTTAAAACTGCACCTTAATTCGACTTATAAAAATCAATTATTATAAATTTAATTTGATTAAATTAAATTAACCTCATTATAGAATGTGCAACCAAATTTTTTACAAACTTTCAATCTAAATTGAGCTAATTTAGCTGTGAGAACAAATTTTGTTTTCAAAACACTTACTAACTTCTGTGGCCATCTATTTTCACAAGATTATTTATTTTACAAAATACAATACGTTTTTGTCTTGTTTTTAACCCTTTTTAACGTGTCTTAAAGATTGTCATGATCCTTCGTTTGAATTCTATTGTTGTACTAAAGCACCATGAAACAAAACAAAATAATATTCAAGCAAAACTCTTAAATTAGGATACATTAGTTCTATTGTTTTCACAAAATACACAACTATTGTTTGGACAAAATCACCAAGGGATTTGCGCAAAGTATGTAAATGAACGCTTAGAAAAATAAAGTAGTAACCAATACAAAATTTCAAAATTCCATTTAAAATCGTTTAAACTCTTTCGTTTTGAAAATTTTGCTCACGCGTTTAACCCTTTCAAATCATCTCATCTAGGACGGATGATACGGAGATAAAGCGCTGCTAAGAAAAAATTCAAAAAATTCCTCGTACCTGATTAAAACAGGATAAACTAGCGGAGATAAACACATACATTAAGTAGCGATTGGCATATTTGGAAAAGATTAAAACGGAAAAAGCAGCTAAAATCCAATTAAAGGAACCGGATTTAATAATTTAGCAAACTAAATTGAAGAATTGTGAAAAAGCGCAGGTAACTGCTGCCAGAAACTTTTAAATTTACAAATTATTTAAGAGAGGGATCAATGAATGAATCCTTAGGCTTTCATTGATCTTGGTGATCAAAGGGTAAAGTAGAATTTCCATTTACATTAGCCGGCATGCAGGTAGATTACAAAAAGGCAGATTGTGGGCCGCGTTTGTGGATTTGATTATAAGGAGCTGTTGTGTTATGTTCAATGTGCTTCTTAAGCTCAGCTCAGCTTAGTTCGGCCTGTTCAGCCACGAATTCATTAATCCATTATCAGTGTTCATGTTCGCGCAAACACTTACACAAGCACACACAAACACACAAGTAAAGAGATTTGGAAAATGTTAAACAAATCATCGAATTAAAATATTATATCCGTTGATTAAAAACATTTGTAAATTTCAAGGATTTGCTCAAATGTTTTTGTTAAAACCAAGCGCACACAGCATTAGCGCGTATTGTGCTATTTAAACTAAAATGTCACCGTGAAATATTATCAGTCTCAACTAAACAATCACAGAGGACACACGCACATTAGAATTTATCATATCACAAGAAAAAGCAAACTACTTTGAAAAAGAATAAAAGCAATTTCAAAATAAATAATGGCTCCTGTGTTCCAATCAAATTTTTCTATACGCTCCTTGTTATCGGATAGTAAAAAGTGTTTTAAAGAATCAGAAACAACTTCCTTTATACCAAGTGCTCCTGCAAGTCCTGCAACATCACAAACTTCTGACGAATTGTCAAGTGATGATTCTTCATCAACTAGCAGTAAATCATCACCGGATGCTAAGCCAGCCTACACTTATAGTGCCCTGATTGTCATGGCTATTCGTAGTAGCCCAGAGAAACGTTTAACTCTAAGCGGTATTTGCGAGTGGATAGCCGATAATTTTCCTTACTATCAAAAGAATAAAAGCGTTTGGCAAAATTCTATACGTCACAATCTCAGTTTGAATCCGTGTTTTGTAAGAGTACCCAGAGCTTTGGACGATCCTGGCCGTGGTCATTATTGGGCCTTGGATCCCTCTGCCGAAGATTTAACAATTGGCGAAACTACTGGTCGCCTAAGGCGTAGCAATAATGCCATGATTAATCGTTCCTATGCAACTGGAGCGATACGCTCAAGGCATTCATTACATTATGGTGCAGCTTATGGTCATCACCCCTATCACCAGACTGTCTCAAATGCCATGGCTTATGCTCATCACTATACTCCAAATGCGGTTTATTTTCCTACACCTGAAGAAATTAGAATGGCTCAACAAACGGCCTTGTTACAAAGTCAAAGGGAACAACAAGCTGCCTGGTGTAACTATCATCAGCATCAACAAAGACAACAGCTACAACATTTTCAATATCAACAGCAGTATCTCGTACAAAAGACTGGCATTCCCCTGTAGAATCAATAACAGCTTTTTACATTTTTTGTTGCGCTGCAAGGACTCACACGAAATTCTTCAAAAGATACCACCAAGTGATTTCTAGAATGTTTGACAGAGAATTTTTAGTGAAAAAATGAGAGTTTAATTAATTGTTGTAAAGACTTTAAATGCGTAGAACGCGGCCGTTTAAACATATTGTGTTAAGATTAATTAGATAAGTCGATATTATTAAATAAAATATATAAAAAAATAAATAAAATAAAATTGTTTTTTTATTCTTATGTTCGCCGAAAATGTTGTTATTTTCTAACTGACTTTAAAGGTCCGCCATTTTTGGACAGATTTTGGATATTTTCATTTAGTGGAAAGTTTATGCTAAAAAAAATAATTCCGTTGGGAGTCTTAAAATAACACACAAGACTTTTTTTTTTGTATTTTTTGAGACGTAATTCAGAGACACTTAAAATTTTCAAACAAATTACCAAACAGAAATAAATTGAAAAATAAAGATTTGTGCCGCATAGAGTTTTAATTTTTAATCATAAGGACGTTTTTTTGTACGGTATTATGCAAAGGATTTTTTCTATGGCCGCTACTGCAAAGAGTACGAAAACTACAAACTTTAAATTATAAATTATTTACTTTTCGTTATCCCTATTTTTTTAAAAATTGTTCTTACCAGTTTTTTCCTTTAAAATTTCTCTTTTAGCTTCGATGATCGTGTCAGTTTTCCTGTTCTGCTTAAAAGTATTCCTTTTGAACTTATTTATTTCTCTAACTAACCTAAAGAAAAAATATTAAGGCGATTTTATTATTGGGACAGATAATTTCTTAATAGAATTTTAAATTTATATCAAAACTTATGGAAAGTCAAGTTAAAAAATTGCGCTAGCGAAATAGCCACAAAAACATACTTTCACCGGAGGTGCTAGATGATTTAGAAAAAAATATCGGCTTTATCGCAATACAATTTAAAAAATTGAAAAAAATCGGCAAATTAAAAACACCCAATTTAAATACAAGTAAAATTTTTTTTTATTAAGAAAAAATAACAAAACAGAACAATTCAATATTAAATAATGTTCACAACATGTAAAATAACACAAAATAAATAAAAATAATCGTGTTACAAATGAATTGCTTCCGTTATTGGTCTATTGCTGGTATATAGTGGAAATATTCTTATATTTCCTATTATTTTGGTCATTAGAGTCTCTTAAAGAAGTTTTAAAAAACATGTCATTTTTCTGGAATCTCTTCCATGGGATTTGGAAACAAATAAACCAGCAATATTTTTTACTCTTCTTGTCGTAGAATCTTTTGTTGGAACAAAATTATGCTGCGATATTCGTTGTACGAAAAAATATTTCTTTCATTGCGCTGTTGAATTTATTCTTAAGAATAGCCAGGATTACATAAGTAATTATACTTTTTAAACCGACTTAAAAAAAATGAGGTAATCAATTCGTCTGAATGTTGCTTATTTTTTTTTCTTTCGATTTTGAAACTTCTTGTAATTTGATAGATTATACATATTTTTTTCGTGTGTTATGTACAAAAAAGGGTACTTGCTTAAAATTTAAAATGAAGGGTATTACTTTATCTCCCAATAACAAAAATTAATACAACAAAAAATCTAAGAATTAAAGGGTGTCCCCATAGGTGACGTTAATTCACCTATAAGGGACTATCTTTTGAAACGTTATAGACAAACGTTTAAAAATTGGATACAATATCGACTGCTATGACCGTTATAGAAACAAGTACTAATATTTAAAATTATATATTAAAGGGTGCCCCAATAGCTCATTTAATTCGATGTATGTACTGAACAGTTTTAGACAGAAGCTTAAAATTTACAATTAATCTGTATTTCTAACTCCGATATAACAACAAGGATAATATTTGAATTTGAAAACTAAAGGGTGTCCCACTAGTCAGTTTAATTTGATGTGTGTTGAAAATTTGTGGAAAATTTCACTTTTACTTAAATGTTGTATCAATAAATTTAGTTATACTCAAAATTTTTATAGAAAATTTTACTTATAATGAAAATATCTACACTTAGTTTTGCTTTAACAAAAAACATTTAAATCTTTTTAATTTTATAAATTATTTATCGAAAAATTTTAGTATTGTAACCAAATGAATAATTTTAATTTCTAAATTCATTAAGATAAAAACAAATTATATAAAATTTTTTGCTTAAAGTTTTGCAAAAAAAAAGAAATAGACACTAAAAATTAAGATTGCTATATACGGCTATGCCGAATCTTATGATCCCTTTACCATCTACGTAAATCTAGTTTAGTAAACTAACTTCAATCAAGAAAGCAAATGTTGCGGTGACAGAGAATTAAAAAATATAAAAAATTTAATACTGGACTCATAAAAAAAACTAAATTAGGAAATTTGAGAAATCTGAAATCAAACGCTAAAAGATATCAGTGCGATTATAGCATCTTTCTCTTTACCCCATACACTTTTCAATCAATTAAAACTCAAGACAGAAAAAAATTTTTTTATTCTCGTTATTTTTAACAAGAACGTCTTAATCACAATTCTAGACTGTACAGAAAATTTTTAAGAATTGAAAATTTTTTTACAGTTACTTGTTACTTATTAAAATATACACCAACAAGTCAAAAGTTTCATAATCTTTGCATTTACATTTTTCAAGTTAATAATCACTATTTGAACACGTTTTATGATTTATTAAAAAAAAAGTATATGATGTGATGGCCTGAAAGATAAATCCTTTTTTATATTTTTTGTAAAGTATTTTTTATATGACTAAAAATGAATTTGAAATCGTCATTAAAATTATTACTTTGAATATTTATTTCCTTTTTGCCTATTTATAAACGGTGTTAAATATTTATAACCATGTTTTAATTTATGTATTTCCAATTCATTTAGTTTGCTTTTTTTATTAATAGGGGTTTATGTACATTCATGCATTAAATTTTAATAATGAAGATTTTTTCATTTTTATTTATTTTTTTTTTTTTGTGAGGTGAGATGAATATGCAAAAAATTTTAAGCTCACTTATGCAAATATTATTAACATATTTTTTGTGACATGCAATTTTTAAAGTTGAATATTGTGGAATTTATATATATTTAAAATGGGTCTTCAATTTGAGTTTAAAAGTTATAAAATAAAATATTTTTGTTTTAATAATACGGAAATTTTTACTATTTCAAAAGGAAGATAAGTGACTACTTTATACTATTTAGCAAATTTATTATAAATCTCGTTGAAAATAATTATATACGATATATTTTCTTAAATTAAATAATAACATTTGTCATGGTAGCTGTTTGGATGCTGTTGTATTATAAAAACTACTATACATTTATTTTACTCTACTTGCACTTTGTTAATTTTAATCATAGTATACTTTGATTTATATATTAAGAATTTTCAATGTAATAAACAATTAATAAATAAGGAGACATCAAGAACATAACATGGCGCAGTCGTAAAAAAAATATATATATATAAATATATAAAATTATATAATAATAATATATAAAAAAAAGAACCTACGTAAAAAAAAAGGAAAAAGAACCAAAATGGATTTAAAATCTATTCCTGATTTAAGAGTTTGTGGTAACAAAGCCAAGAATTGGGAAATATTTCTGCGTGATTTTGAAGATTATTTGGTCGCAAAGAATACCAAGTCAAGTGACAGTGTAAAACTTGCCTTGTTGCGAAACCAGATTGGAATTGAAGGTAGAGAAATAATACGGTCATTGGATATTCCAAATGAGGATATTAATAACTACGCAAAAGTGATCAAGGCTTTAAACGACTATTTTTCACCAATGAAAAATATTTTATATGAAAGATTTTTGTTCTACAACCGCTCACAAAAACCGAACGAACCAATTGACGATTTTGTAAGAGATTTAAAGGAACTAGCCAGAAGCTGTGAATTCTCAAATGTATTGGAAATGGTAAGAGATCGTATTGTATTGGGTGTATCAGACTTAAAACTTCAAGAAAAGTTAATTAAAATGGAAAAAACTGAAACAGAACATATTATATTGGAATGCAGAATATATGAAAAACAAAACCAACAAATCAAAGAAGTTCAAGGGTCAAATCAGCTTGTGCATGATGTTCAGCATGAAGATGGAAATAATGATAAGACAGAAGACTTAGATATTATTATAAAGCAGCAGAAAGGTAAATTTAAATATAGTAAAAATAAAAACAATTATGACAAGTTAAATAACATGAACATAAAATGTACTAAGTGCTTAAGATTTCATAAATTTAATAGCTGTCCGGCATTAGGAAAAATTTGTAATAAATGCAAAAAATTTAATCACTTTTCTAAAGCATGTAGATCCAATATTTACGTTAATACTTTAAATCAAAATGATAGTAATAGTTTAAATTCTAATTGTGATTTTGCGTTAACTGACAGCGTTAATTTGTTAAATGGTAATGATATTTGGTGTCAGGAAATAAATATAGAAGGTCATAAAATTAATTTTAAATTAGATACGGGCTCTGATGCAAATATAATTCCAATTTCTGTCTTAAAACGAATATTTAGAAAACCAATCTTTCAGCCTACTAAAACTATTTTAAAAACATACAGTGGCCATAAAATAAGTCCATTAGGTAAAATTATGCTGAAATGTGTTTCGAAGGACAATACTTCTAACGAATTATTTTTGATCGTAAATGATGGTTTTAAACCAATTTTAAGTAGAGATACTTGTGTCAAATTAGATTTGATTAAGAGAATTTGCAATTTAGAAAAATCTTCGATTTGACTAGAAACATTATTTATTAAATTTAAAGATGTTTTTGAGGGCATAGGAAAATTTGAAAAAGAATACAGAATTGAAATAAGTGAAAATGCAGTTCCTGTGGCTCATCCACCCAGAAGAGTTCCAATGAAAATTAAAAATAAATTGGAAATTAAATTAAATGAATTGGTAAAAATGAATATAATAGAAAAAACAGATAGTCCAAATGCATGGGTTAGCAATTTAGTTATTCGTGAAAAAAGCGATGGTAGTTTACGATTATGTTTGGATCCTAGAGAACTTAATAAATATATAATACCCAACCATTATTTAATACCAACATTTGAAGAAATAAGTGCAAATTTAGTTGAATATGCATATTTTTCAGTTTTTGATCTAAAAGACGGATTCTGGCATATACCTCTAACAGATAAGTCAAGCAATTTAGTAACTTTTTCAACACCTTTTGGATGCTATAAATTTAAAAGAATGCCTTTTGGGTTAGTTACTGCATCTGAAGTATTTCAAAGATACAATTTTGAAACTTTTGGAGATTTGCCTGGAGTAAATATATATATTGATGACATAATAATTGGTGGGAAGACGGTAGATGAACACGATAGGAATGTAAATATATTTTTAAAAAGAGCTAGAGAAAAGAACATAAAATGGAATAGAAATAAAATTCAATTTAGAGTACAAGAAGTAAAATTTTTAGGCCATATTATTTCAAATCATGGTATTAGACCAGATAAAAAACGTGTAGAAGCCATATTAGCATTAAATTTTCCTAAAGATCAATCTAGCCTACAGTCGTTTTTGGGTCTGGTAAATTACTTAAGAAAATTTATACCAAATTTAGCTAATGTGACATCTCCGTTGAGAGAATTACTTAAAAAGAATAATGATTATGTAGTATTACCTATTCATGAAGAATGTTTTAATAGAATTAAGAATATGGTTTCAAATCATACTATATTAACACCTTTCAATCAGAAAGAGGATGTACTAATTCAAACTGATGCTTTAAAAAATGGACTCGGTTGTTGTTTGTTTCAAAATGATAAAATTATTTCGTTTGCTTCAAGATCTTTATCAAGCGCAGAAAAACAGTACGCTCAAATTGAAAAGGAGTTTTTGGCAATAGTATTTGCTTGTAAAAAATTTCATCAATTTATTTATGGAAAAAAAGTTATTATCATATCAGATCATAAACCTTTAGAAAGTATTTTTAAAAAGGATATAAATAAAATTGGATCATCTAGATTACAGAGATTAAGATTAAAAATGTTTCCATATAACGTCGTTGTTTTGTACAAGCCAGGAAAGAGTATAGTTGCCGCAGACTATTTTTCAAGAAATTTTATTGAAACAGGTGACACGGAACATGAAGATGGCGTAACAGAAATGGTGCATAGTATTAATGTACAAGATGGTACATTAGAAAGAATTGGAAATGCAACCAAAAATGATGAAAAACTAAGTTTGCTAAGAAAGTATTCTATGGAAGGATGGCCCGAAAAAAATAAAATACCCGATTATATTAAAGGTTACTACAATAAGCGATACGATATAACAGTAGAAGGCAAATTAGTTCTTTATAATGATCGCATAATAATTCCAAAGATTTTGCAGCCAAATATTTTGAAAAAATTACACGAAAGTCATATGGGTATTTGGAAAACTAGGAAAAGAGCAGGTGAGTTATTTTATTGGATGAATATGAATCAGGATATTGAAAACTACATTTTAAAATGTGAAAAATGTCAAGAAGTTAGGCCGTCTAATATAAAGGAACCTATTATTCCGCATGATATTCCGAACTTGCCTTTTGAAAAAGTTGGCTGTGACATTTTAGAATATTCTGGAAAAAATTTTCTAGTTATTGTAGATTATTTTAGTAAGTGGTTTGAGTTAATTCACTTAAAATCTAAGACTTCTTTAGATATCATTGAAGCATGGATAGAAGTTTTTTCTAGATTTGGGATACCAAAGGTTGTTGTAGCTGATAATATGCCATTTGGATCATATGAATGTTCAGAATTTTCTAATAGGTGGAATTTTAAAATAATTACAA
This sequence comes from Gymnosoma rotundatum, assembly GCA_916610165.2. Lineage (NCBI taxonomy): Eukaryota > Metazoa > Arthropoda > Insecta > Diptera > Tachinidae > Gymnosoma > Gymnosoma rotundatum. The sequence goes on from OU744340.1 coordinate 102,171,805, forward strand.
GTAGTCCAAATTATCCTAGAAGTAATGGTATGGCCGAAAGAATAGTGGGCATTGCTAAAACAATTTTGAAAAAATCAGAAACAAAAGAGGATATATACAATGCATTGTTAGAATATCGTAACACTCCGGTTAAGGATTTAAACTATTCTCCAGCGCAGTTGTTGTTATATAGGCGTTTGAGAACTAAAATTCCAAGTACAGATAAGTTGTTAGAACCTAATTTAAAATACATAAACAGTAAATTTATTAAAAATGAAATGAAAAGGAAAATAAATAATTTTGAAAAGTATTATAATCGAAACACAAAGGAAAGGGAAGGATTTAAGATTGGTGACAATGTATATTTTGAGATAGATGTATCACGAAAGTGGAAACCCGGAGTAATAATTGCTTATCACAATACGCCCAGATCATATATTGTAAAGAGTTTAATTGATGGAAAAACTTATAGAAGAAATTCCTTTCATATTAAACTAAGAAAAACAAAATGTAATGATTTTAATTCTGATACTATTAAAAACGATACTGCTGTCAATATTCGCAAAAGTAGTCGTATAAAAAACAAACTAATTTTTACGAGCCTTTGTAAATATTTTTAATTAATTTAACTAAATTATTATACATATATATTAAATATTTTGTGTAAAAAAAAAAAAAAAAAAAAAAAAAAAAAAAAAAAAGGACATGTTGTATTATAAAAACTACTATACATTTATTTTACTCTACTTGCACTTTGTTAATTTTAATCATAGTATACTTTGATTTATATATTAAGAATTTTCAATGTAATAAACAATTAATAAATAAGGAGACATCAAGAACATAACAGATGCTGTTGATGGGCAGCGGCTATTATTCACATTTTTCATTTAAGACTCGTATTATAAATGAGAAATAGTTAAAAGTACGATTTTGTAGACCATTTGCTTTGGATTAGACATTAGCCCGAAAAAATGCAATAAGCTTAAGACCGGTTGATCAACCCCTAGAGACTTTGGATTCTCTACAAATACTTGTATTTAGCCACCAAACATATGAGGAGCTGCGAAATAGAGCCCTAAAGTAGGGTAACTCGGGAAATATATTTTTGTGAGGTTAGCAATTTGAAAGTCTTTAATGAGTTCTTCAAAACCAAGTACAAACCGCAAAGTTATCGTCTATCATTAAAGACTTATTTGCATTTGAAAAAACATAATTATTTTCTTGTTTTTTTTATACCCCAACCACAAAAAGTGGAACAAGGGTATAACTAAGTTTGTCACTCCGCTTGTAATTTCTACAATATCTATTTCTGACCCCATAAAGTATATACATTCCGAGTTCTTATAGATAGCGCAGTCGATTGAGCGATGTCCGTTTGTTTATCCGTGTTAGTGTTGAATTCGAGTTTGCCGAGTCACTAGATCAGCTGGAAAAAATTTAAGTATGTCAACCGATCAGACATAGTGTCGAAAGAGATGTTATTGGAAATCAGCATGATCGGTCCATGACCTTCGAGGCAGCACCAAAACGCCACGGATACCTGTAATTTGTTCATATGGAACAATAAAGTAACTCCAATCAAAAAAACAAATATATGGGACGCCAGAGAATTAATTAATAAGGCAAAAAACGTCAAGTGAAAAAATTTGCGCTCACCCATATTTTTTAAAATATCGATATGAGTATCCTTTAAAGGCTTTTGAAGAGATCTTTAAGGAGCATACTAAAATTTGTTAGAAATGCAATCCATTAAGAGCCGATGTAATTTTTATGAAAATTATATATATGCAGTACCAACAATTTCTGCTTCCTTGATTGAAGTTACTTCACTAAACTAGACTTACATAGATAGTGAAAGGTATTTAAGATTTTGCATAGCCGAATATAGCTCTATTACTTGTATATATAGCACTAAACTGTTCTTGTAGTACAGAACAGTTTTTTTTTTAATTTTCCTACGTTTTTCGCTTAATTGTTTTTTTTTAGCAAAATTATGAAAATATTAATAATACAATTCTTCAGTAGATTAAATATTTTAAAAATTTATTCTTAGTCAAACAACTTTATTATTATAAACAAAAGAAACAAGTTAGCGTTTCGACACTAAAATTTTTTGAAGGAAAAAAATTTATTTTGGACATATTACGAAAGAGGAAGGAAGCATCGCTTTTATATTCGGTACTCGGCGATACGCTTTGTTGACATTTACTTTGCAAATACTTAAAAGCAAATAGTAACAATACTTATATAATATATCCGACAACATGATTGTCTGTGTGAATGCGAATCAAATAAAAGTTGTTCTTGTTTCAAGTCTTCGCCTGTCTAAAATTGGGCAAAATTAATGAATTTCATACAAAACAGGGAAAATTAAACAATGTAATGCAGCTTTTTCCGGATCATCTATTTACCCAAACAATTTAATTAATTACTATTAGCAGGAGGCAATAACAAAAATATGTGACGATTAATAGAGACTACCACGAAACAAACAAACGTTAGATTTTGTGTTGATTTTGTCTAACCAACCTAGAAAAGATTGATTATTAGTTATGTCCCATATAATAATTTATTAAACTGATTGGTTAAATAGATAATACACAGAATACTGCATTATATTTTGCTAAAGTCTTATTTTCCCTGTTTTGTCTAAAAGTCCAAAAAATGCACCAATTTCAGGCAATTTAGGTATTTAATTACATGAAGACAGACCGAAGCTATAAAAGAACCGTTAGATGACATAATGCTGTCATTCTTAAATGATTCCTTTCTAAATAAAAAATATGATATTAAATTTGAGTAATATTAAGACCTTCTTTCTAACTAAATATGTATCAATCTTTATTGAAGCGATTATTTGCCTGCTTTCAAAAAAGATATGGAATGGTAATTGGATATTATAAGTTTTTGACGCACATTTAATCATTCTTAGTTTGTTTTGAATAGATACAAAAAAATCAAGTCCTCTTAGAAGTCAACACAATTTGCACATTAAAAAATTAAATTTAAACTCAAAAATAAAAAAATATAAATAAAAGAAACTTAAATTTATTTCCACTTTTTGTTGTTTGTATAAAAAAATGCAATTTTCTGCAAAAAAAAAAACACATGCAACATTCAAATACATATTCACCCTGAATATCAAACTTTGAAATAAATTACCAAACTTCCTTAGAAAATCGAATCAGATAATTAGTTGATAAATTGTTTTAGAAACACAATCCAATAAACAATTTTCTAAACACACACAAACTTGTAACCATGAAATGGAGTAGACAAAAGTAAAGACATACAGAGAGACTAGATTTGCAATAGAGTTTACTTAAACTCATTTGCTTTAACATTCATATAAAGTTAGAACACAGTTTTGGTAGAAGTGGTTTTGCTGTAATACAAGCAAATTGTAAGTATTTACAAAAAAATAAAAAAAAAACAATGGCAATAAATAATTACAGCTGTTTATTTCTTGTTAACAAGTTGCATGGTAATTATATGCAACAACACCAACTACAACTTTAATTCGTAATAAACTACGTATGAACACCATAAGCAGTTAGCAAATAGCAAGGACTCTCTATTTTCTATTTGGGCAATTGCTTTAGACAATTTAACTGTTTTATTGTTGTATCACATTATCAAAGAGTTTATTTATTTGGCGGCATGTAATCGTTAAAGGATTTTACGATAAAAGGCAATAATATTTTTAATAAAAAAAAGTCTTGAAGTTTTCTTTTTACGTTTTAAAATTTTATATATTTTTTGTTTATTTTTATTTTTTGGAACAAATGTGTCTTAAACATGGCCAACTTCCGTTGATGGTAGCAACCACATTTGTTTCTATTGTTTTTAAATTGTGAAACAATCACGTGCCTGTAATAAATGTTAAAATATTTTAAATTGTATTATTTCCCTATTAACTAGGGAATATCAACTTATTTTAGGGTAAAATCTACTACAGTGGGTAGATTGATAATTTAATTAAATGCATACAAAGAATCTAAGTCAAAAAGTATTTTTTGGCTCAACTTGATATGGAAAAGTATTTATGTTTCAGCTACGTAAAGTAAGTACTAAGACAAAACGAATGCAGAACCCAGAAAGAACTAAAATAAAATAAAATAAAAGGTGGCACATACGTAGCACCATAAATCTTACATTCAGTTAAATTCTACCAGCTTAAGTCTTCAAATTGGCTTCCAAAAGATTAAGGAAAATGTAGCGATCTATTGTAGTGTCAACGGCTAATATGTACCGCTAAACCATGGCACCAAAATGGTACACTTTCACTGCAGTTTTTGAAATATGACGTTTTGCAAAACTCAAGGTGTGTATGCAGACTTTAGTGAGCAAATGTATGTATAATTAGATCAGTGAAAAGTAATAAAATGTGATGTAAAATATTTTATTTTTGGCGTTTGCTTAAGAAAAAAACGTACGTAGAATAATATTAATCCCATATTCATCTGTACCGATCGCAATAAAATTTTAAATTAAGATCCTTAGCTGAAACATATCACAAACTGGGCCTGTTTTCTGGAGAAGAGGTTAATTTAAAAATAAAACAGTTTAAACTCCTCTAATAAAAATAACCTAAAAATCTTTTTCTAAGATCTCCCTACATTTAAAAATTTTTAATAGTATCAGGTTTGAGATACTTAGATAAATAAAAGTACTAAAAAAATATATCATAAACAAGTTACCAGATCTTTCCATATTAGATTCGTTTTGACGTTTAAATTCGCGAATAAAATAAAATCGCAGTTGCAAACAGTATATGAATCACAGAAGCTGCGTGAGCACGGTACCAAATTTTGTATTATTTAACTTATTAACAGCGTATTTCATAAATAAAACAAAACATTATTAAAAAATTTATATTCTAATAAATAGAAAGGTAAAAAAATTTTTGTAGAAGTTTTGTAATTTTAACTACTACGGATCAAATAACTACATTAAATACATATAAAAATAGACACCCTCTAAATTTTAATCCAGAAATGCCATCGTAGAATATCTGAAAATGAACTGTAGATATGTAAGCCCAGTACAGATACAGCTATTCAACAAAATTATTTCAATATTATTTTTCATCTCTATAGGAAATTATATCATTTCCAACTAAATTAAAAATTGGCCCTTTACTTCCTGCACTAAATAGCTAAAAAATAGTGTACGAGAGGGTTAAACTGTAAATATGCGACTTTTGCACTTTAAGCGCCATTTAAACAGTGTACAAAATTTGTAGTTCCGTTACAACCTTTCCTTTTGGCAAACTATCTCTTGTTATTTTTATTTCTTTTGTCTATTAGTACAAAAAATACATACAATAAAAAAAAAAAAACTATTTCTAACAAGGAATGCCTTAAAGGCTGTTAATCTTTTTCTACTGTAGAGTACGAACGAAAATAAGCCAATTGCAATAAATATGGCGTTCTCTTAACATCCGTTTTTTACTTTTGTTATTTGCTTTTTCATGACATGACCTCGCACAAACCGTTGCTTGTCAAATTGGTTGGTTTGATGTTGTTTTGTGCATTTATTTATCCCCCAACTGAAATTAAAGTTGTTTTTTAGTTTCGTCATTTAATAATTGCATTCCAAAGTTTTTATTTAATCTTCTTTAAACACAAAGATGACAATAGATAGTGGAAATAACAATTGTGCAATGAGTGCAGGACAAAGTAAGAATGCATGCATGACTACGATCCAGCTGATTAAAGGTGAAATAAATAAGTTACATTAAGGATTTAAAAAACAAAACAACCACAAATAAATTAGAATATGTTAATATTTGCAAGTTTAATATTACTATTAGTCAGATTCATTAAGGCCCATTATTATAACTTGCCTTTAAAGTGCAAATTAGCTAAATGTAACTTTTGCTAAAATACGGAATACAATGACCTGTGACTATTTTTCGTTATTATAACTTCCTTGTAAAATAAAATTTAACTTTCTGAAAATATGGCAGTATTAAATCAAAAACCGACTATTTATGACACATTAAATTATTTCTTAAAAAAAATAGTGGCAACGCTGTATTTTAAATTTATTTGCTTGCTTTTAATCAAACAAAAATACTTTTTTTTACTCCTCCTGTCTTGAATTTTTTGGATCGGTTTTTTGCTGGTACATTTACAGTAAATTTGTTTAGGGTCGTAATGTAAATGTACCAGCAAAAAAAAACGATCCAAAAAAATTCAAGACGGGAGGAGTTTTATTGGTAGTACCGGTGGATGCTCACAAAAACTTCGTCGAAAACAAGAGGTCTGATGCCGTAATATGGAAAGCAAAAGAAAGAAGCATGGAAAAAATTTTTGAAGAAATTACAAACATTTTATTCTGAGTGGACACGGAATATTGGCTTAAAGAATATTTTTTTAATTTTTATATAAATTATTCACATGCTGGTACAAACCGTTGGCAATTTAATTGTAAATAGTTCCAAATTTTTTCTAAAAGGCACTGAAATGTATTCTTTGATATTTCGATCTGTGCAAAAATTTATTTTCGCTGAAGTATTCAACATTGTCTACCTATTCGCGAAATTTTTCACACCATCTACTTTTCGGTTTAGTATTTTCAAAAATATCCTCAGGCCCGTTAATAAACAAGAAACTTTGTGTTTTCCACGATTAATTACCAAATTAAATTAACAACAAATTTAACTTTTTTATAAATTGGAAATACGACTGCACTCAGATTAGAAAATATGGGAACTTAAAACTCTTGAACGTACTGATAAAATTTAAAGGAAACATATCATGATGGGAAGCATCAGCTTATCGGCCACTTTTACCTTAAAGTACACTTATAATAACGAAAAATTACTTATCCGTCCGTTAAAAGCCTAACTTTAGTTACAGGTAAGTTATAATAATGGCCCTAAAACAATTAAAACATGTTGTTCAATATGTAAAAATTTTATACTGGTTTTAGAGAGAAATAGAGATTATGATTAAAAAATATATACAATATTGTAAATAAGACAAAACGTTGTTAGTTCTATACCTGAAATATTTATTTATTGCAGAAGTATAAGTTTTTTATATTCCAAATGTTACTTCATTATTTGGGCGTTAAAAACAAATTTTTGCTATGACATTTCTGTTCACAAACTATGCTTGTATTAGAGCTGAACAAATATTTTTTAACTTAATTGCTTCTATTTAAGCTTCCCTTTATGTCTGTGTTATTTCTTTTGATTTAAAAAAATACATAGTAACTTTAAGGTGTTGTAACCATTTTATTATTGTTTCTTTTAATTTAAGTAACAGCCCCAAGGCGTCCTGATGCTTGGTAAGAGCTTTCAAGTAAGCTTACAAAAGTTGTGGTATTTGTGTGATCTTTTGTTTTATATATATATATATATATATATATATATATATATAACACACTCTTCAAGATATTACATTAATGTCTGTGTGTTAAAAAAAAAACCGCAAATAAGCATAACTATGGTTATATTTTACCACGTCACTATTATGAAGGACACAGTAATGCTTACAATATTACCAATTTTATTATTATTAATAATATTATTATTTATTCAATAATAACAATAACAAGTACGAGTGCTATATATCCGGCTATGCCGACTCTTATACACCCTTCACCATTAATGTAAATTTATTTTAGTGTAGTAACTCCAATAAAAAAAATCCAACCAATGTCATGGGCTCTTAGTGGGTTAAGAATAACAAAAAAATCTCTCCAAAAACTTTTAAATGATACCCATATGCTGTACAAAATATGGGCGAGTGTCAATTTTTTTTTCTTGTTTTTTAACTCCATACATTCGTTTTTTTGATTGGAGTTGGAAAAATAAGTGGTAAGCGTGGTGTTTTGCCCGCTGCCTCGAAGGACATGATCCGATCTTGCAGATTTTCCATAGCAACATTTTTGTAACTATGTCTGACCGATTGACGTATTTAAATTTTCTCTAACTCATCATGTGCCTTGGCAAAATTTCTGTCAACCCGAACACGTTCGGACGGACGGACATAGCTGAAATAGATATTGTAAAAATTACAAACGTAAAGACAAACTTTTTCAACTTTTTGTGGTGAAAGCTATAAAAATATAGTTAAGACTACAGGTGTATAATTTAATAATAATAATTGTAATTTCACCGACATTTAGACGTCTTTAAGAAGTTGTTTGCAATTTCCAAGCCGTTATGTCGCCTGTTTTGCTATATTTTCTATACAAACATGATTCATTCTTAAGAAAAAAGCCATGTTCTTCCTCAAAACTCACATTTTATTTTATTTACTATAAAATCTCATGACATTTTGCATAAAAAAAATATAATAATAACAAATCGGCAAAAGTGTATTTTAAATAAATAATCAATACTTATAAATGCCTGAAGAAAAATATTTAGACAAAATGTCAGTTATCCTTTTGCTATCAAGAATTGGTAATCACATCAGACTTGGCCAAAATAAACAACTGAAAAATAATCCAAACAAAAACACAAATCTAGCAAAAGCAATTCTGGCTTTAATGTTAACATAAAAACAATCTGACAATAGCACCAATAAATCCATAAAATAAGAAATCAATTTGCTACTTGTAAAATGTATTGCGAAACAAACGTTAACCAAATCAAAAGAAACAAATGATTGCCAAAGCCAAACAAACAAAGAGCTTTTAAAAGGAAATAATGCTATAAAACTCATATGAAATTAAGTGGCACTTTGTACTGGTTCTTTGTTTTTGGTGTTTGGTTTTTAAATAAACCATTTGAATACCCTTTACCACAAAAAGTGAAAAAGGGTGTATCTAGGTTTGTCAATAATTTCGTAATTTCTAAAATATTTATTTCAGACCCATAAATATTATTTTCTGAGTTCTTATCGATTGAGCGATGTCCGTCTATCCGTCCGTGTTAGTGTTAAAAGCAAGCTTGTTAAGGCACTAGATAGCTAGAGAAAATAAAATACGCCAATCGATCAGACATAGTGTCGTAAGAGGTGCTACTGAAAATCACCAAGATCGGTTCATATCCTTCGAGGCAGCGGGCTAAACACCACGCCTGTCTCTAATTTTTCCATATCACTGAAGTTACTCAAAAAGGAAAAAAAACCAATAAATATAAGGAGCAATAGTGAATTAAAAAAAGAAAAATACCTCATGTGAAACAATTGGCGTTTGCCCATATTTTCCGAGCTATGAGCCTCTGAACTTTTCATAGAAAAGTATGATTGTGCATCATATTTTTTAAGATATCAATATGGGTATTATTTGAAAGCTTTTGAAGAGATCTTTACGGAAATACTAAAATTTAAAAAAATGCTTAACCCATTAGGGCCGATGACTTTTTATTGTAATAGTCTTAATTTTTTTTTTTTTTTTTATTGTTATTAATACTCTGTCACTCCAATATTTGTTTTTTTGATTGAAGTTACTTCACTGAACTATACTTACATATATGGTGAAGGGTATATGTATAAGTTTTATTTAATGTTAAAACTGCCACTTCACAACTTGTTTAAAAAAAAATTAAAGAAATAAAATTATTATATTTGAAAAATATTTTTCTCTAAATTCAGACTATTTTAGCGCATGACATCCTAATCTATTACTCAGTAGCTCCGAAGAGAATCGAACTTAAGATACCCCATTTCACCAACTAGGCCCATTAACTACATCAGACGCCACTGCTATAAAATTTTGTTATGTTATTACTTCCCCCTCTTACTAAGCTTTCAATGAACCTTGAACCAGGCGCATTAATCATACAAACTTGTCTAGTACAGGAACACGCAATTGCTTTTCTTTTTCCAATTTTCTCACTTTACTATGCAATCACCTTCAGATATTATGGATGCAAATTATTCGCTTTCCATTTCTCATCGAGGCTATTTTTCATTTCATCGTTTTTTAAGCAACGCATCCAACGTGTCTACTCAACAAAAATTATTTTTCTTTTTACTTAAGGCCCTGTTGGGATATGGACTCATGAATACCTATTTAGCTAACAAGTAGACACACACTCTTCTCTGCCAACCAGATAGTGTGGCTGCTCATTTCGATGAGCTAACATTTCCTTTTATTACACAAATACACAACAGTATTTAGAGGTAAAAGCAGCAGCTTTTTAGGCTATCTGACACAATCCAACAACGCTGTGATATATTGAAGAATGGTCTCAATACAACACTTAAAAAAATTGTTTCATCACAAATGCTATAAGTTGCGCCTAGGTTCATCTTGAAAAGCCATGTTATGTTAATTTTTCAGTTTCTGTTCTGAATGCATATAATCATAACACTTTGGGGCACCAATGGAAGTTAATGTCGTTTTGGTTTGTTTCCTAAAGAATGGAAAATTAGTACCTTCCCCTCGTTGTGATTGATCACTCTCCCTGTATTCGCAAACGACCTCATGACAAGATTATAAACTAATTATGCCTTTCACTACTATCGGCTTAACTGTCGACAATCGTCGTCAACGTAAATGCCCTTTAATCCATCTGCAAATAAACTAAATTGGTCACATACCCGATAACGTAAAAAAGTTAAATTTAAAGCGCGTAAAAGTCACCCTATAGATCACATTTATTTTTTAATTATTTCAATTAAGCAAAATGGCAACTTTGTTTCTACTTAGTATTTTTAAGTTTCTAAACACGAACTGATTGGGTTTTATTTTGTTTTGTTTTCTGTTATTGGTTTTAGAGCCACAATGATTTTATGCGATAAAAAAGTAAAGTGCAATTGAATGTTATTATTTCAGTTAATACTCATTGTTGTTATACGATATTTTATCTGTCTTGTCGTTATTGTTACAACAACTTTTTTACGTTCATGTGTGTGTGTGTGTGTATGAACGAGTCTTTTATATTGGGAATTGCCATCAATAATAAAATTCAAACCACAATTTACCTAAAGCCACCAGTTAGCCCAGCTAAAAGAAAAAAAACAAATTCAACAAAGAATACGTAATAGACAAACCAAAGATCTATAAAAAAAAAACTAGAATAACAAAAACAACAAACATGAGTTTTCTATGCTAGATCCAAAGACTAACTCTTTTTTTTAGCCTTTCAATAAACAAAACGAATTGGCTCATACTGCAAAAATAATATATTTAGAATGGACAGTGTGAAAGATTGAAAATGAAATCAAAGCCAGTCAAAATTAAACATGAACCACCAGCAAGCCACCTGCTCCGCCTTTTAACAATAATATTTTCGTTAGTTATATTCTCTCATAGATGCACAGAGCACAAACACACACACACACTGTATGTCTATGGTAGTTGTTGTTATTTTACCTGCTTTACTTGGCTTTAATGGCACAACAAGCTCAAGAGATCAGTTTTATTTACACACCCACTGAACCTGTTTTTTTTTTTCTTCTTTCTTGTCTATTTTTTTAATTTTGTCAGATTTATGCCATGTTTTCTTGCAACATTTAATTTGTCGCGATTTGAAGTTTGTCTAACTTTTTGCAAATAAAGACAATTTTAATTATTTTATTAAATTATTTAATTAAACGTCCTGCGTTTTGTGCACAAATTGATATGATCGCAATTTAATAAATTTTATTAACTTTTCCAACGTGCACGAGGGCTATATTCTCGTAGCTGTATTTGGTTGCTTTTAAAAAGCTTTGGTTATAATTAGTTGTAAATTAATAGTTGAAGAAATCTTATGCGATTGCACATAAGAAGGTAAGAAGTAAGTTTGTTTTTGCTTTTAAAAATTAATTTGCAAAGATTTTTTAAGAGGCAATTTAAGATTTTTAAAGATCAGAGTTAGTTTGATTAAATTTTTAATTAATCCGGTGTATTTTGCATGTTTTGAAGACTTTTTATTTATCTTTTTTTACTTCGGCCATTGTGCATAATAAAAAATAAAGTCCGCCATTTAGTATAAACTATCAGAATATCCTTAATTTTCTATTTGTTTTCTGTAAATGAGATGGCAGAAATGTTTTGCAGTTGCACACGTGGTCTTTGCCATAAGAAGTTCAAGGTGATTGTAAAAATAAAAAAAAATTAACATTATAACATTGTATGGTACCCAGTTTCTAATTCGCTTACTTTGCTACCAATAGCATCATCCAAATACTGATGGCAAACGGGTAAAACCGACAGCCTGTGATTTTTCGAGATTCATACTGAGTTTTTTCGGGATTTCCTGGGATTTAAAATTTTTAGTTATAAAGAAAACAAATTGTTTTTCAATATTTTTTATTAATACTTAAAAAAATAACAAAAACTTAATTAAAAACAAGTAAGAAATCTATATTGGACTATGCCAAATGTTATATATCCTTCACCATCTATGTAAATCTAATTAAGTGAAGTAACTCCAATCAAAAAAGCAAATAGTGACAGAGATTTAAAAAATAAAAAATTTTGGCACTGCATCGGCTCTTAATGGGTTAAGCTTACTCCAAATTCTCTGTTGATGATAACACGAAATTTAGGGGGAAATTATCCAGTTCAATTTGGGTATATTTTCCCAATTTCTTGGAGATTTAGGGGCCTTTTATGTTTTTTACTTTAAACCATTTTGCATAAATAAAATTGAGAAAAAAATACTTATTAACGAAACATTAAGCAATCAATTTTGTAAAAACCATGTGAAATCATTCTTAAAAAAACCTTATGCAGTTTTATATAGGTGACCATTGCCATAATAATATCACAATATAAGCAAAAATCCGGTAAACTGATTTAAAGAAAACTTCCACACTCAGCGTTAATATGCATGGTTCTTTTTCAACCAAAAAGGAAACTAACAGACAGAGTACCGAAATGCTCTCTCATTTCTTACACATGAGAGAGAAATAAGAGATTTTAGCTTTTGGTGGTTCTTTTCATAAATGTGTGTAGTTTCATTTATGAATGTGATGGTGCAATTTTTTTCTTGCTATTCAAAAGTGAAATAAAGAAAATTTTTTTTTCACACAAGCGCTTATTTATGAGAATTTAAAATTTTTTATTGTTTTTCAAAATTGAAAAGATGGTAGAAAATTTTTTTTTGAATTTTCATTAAGTGTTATACTGCTAGCGTATATACGCGTATGTTACAAATTGTATTTTTTTAGTTCTTTTTGGAGTAGTGCAGATGTAAAATTTGTACGCTTATATTAAATATAGTTACATACATAATACTGTTTCAACTAAATAACAGAATTCCAAAATACGTATGTATATTAATGTACTAATAAAATTACATTCATATAGCTTTTAATAAATTTAGATTTCTGTATGCATTATTGTTAATTTCTTAAATTTTTTTTCCAGTCTAGTTATAATATTATCTTTTAAAATAAGCATTTTGTTTATTTTTCATCCTTATTTGCTTCAATTCTAATACATACATACATTCATGCGGGATCGCAGGCATTCAAATTTTTTGTTATTCGTTAATGAACGTAAAAAAATTTTTTTTCTCATTTATGAAAAACTTCATTAATCTCATCTTTGAACGCTCAATAATTCTTCGCATTCGTTTATTAAAAGCATCATTAATGAGAATGATGTTATTTATCCCTTATCATATATGAATGCTTAAAAACGAAAGAGACGCACTCATTCATGTGTGATCGTAGTAAAACAATTTTTCGATGAATGAACAAAAGTGAAAAATTTGAACTCTGCTAACAGAGATAATTGCGCACAATAGTAAGAGTGATTTAGCTTGGCTTTTGTTATAGAATGGTTTGAATTTTAAAATACTTCTGTCTTATAAACTTTTTCTTCCTTTAAATTGATACACTTAACTTCAGGACAATGCACAGATCTCTCGCAAATTTCTCAAACAGCTCCGATATTTTTCGGGATTAATGCTATAGGAACTTTTTAAATTGCAGCGTTTCCAATGTTTTTTAAAAAAGATTTTTTAGTATTTTCTATGTAAAAATTTATATTGCTTAAAAATTGTATGATAGAAAATGCATTTCTTGTGTAACAATTATTTCAAAGCACCCACCATATGACCATTGATAATATAATCCTATATATATATATTTTTTAAAATTTGTAAATCGTGTTCACACTCGATATGATATTTTAATTGCAAATCTATCATATTTACAAATAAAATATTTTGACAAAATCTGTATGAAAAAAAGACAGCTTAAGGCTCTTACTGGTCCATTGTGCTGTCGTGTGTACGAGTATAGTTAAAGATGTATTTTTATAATTTGTTACTTTTAGGGGGCATTAAAATGATCTGGTAACAACAATCAATGGTATGTCGCATGTCCTCTACAAACATTCTTCATCGTCATCGTCATCATGCCTCAGCACATTCATTATAATCGTTGTCAGCATCATTGGCAGCACAAACAATAATAATATGAGTAAATTTTTCTTTTTGCATTATAGTTTTGTGCCACATACTACACCACCACCACCACTTTACATTTAAGTCAATTTCGTTTTCTTTACTCAAAGCCACAAAAGTCGTGTCTTAAACGCCCCTTTCGATCCATTGTTATCAGATTAAAATGTTGCTCATTTTTTAAGTTTGTTCTTTTTTGTTTTTTTTTTTTTTTTTTTTTTTTTTTAATTTTTAGTCTTTGTTCTGTGTTGCAAAAGAATGTTGGTTGGTTGGTTCGATGCATTCTTTAATACAATTGATTGCAATGTATATCGTCAATTGACCGCCAGCAAGTAAATTATATTTGTTCCTTCTTTATTTTATTTTTGGAGACTCAACAGCAGACTGATAGTTAGAAACATAGACTTTGATGACGCAACTAAACTACAAAAGACGAGGGCGATGATTATAATGATTCTTGTTGTCGGTCCTTGTTGGTGACTTAAAAAAATATGTAAACTAATACTTATAGGGATGGCGTTTAAAGAGTAAAACTGGGAAAACAAGTGTTTAGGTACACTGAGAATAGAACAATTAATCTTATATTGGAAATAGCTTGCATATGATTTTTGTTTAAAGAAAGTTCATTATTGTATTTCTATATATATATATATATATATATATATATATATATATATATATATATATATATATATCAATGTTTCGGACACCTTCGGGACTAGGCTTGAGGAATATTTGAGTAAAGCTGCTGTTTTACCACATTGAAAGAGAGGGTGCGAAAGAGGGTGCGAGCACCGAAGGTGATCAAAAAATTAAGAAATTAAAATAATAAATTGTACGAGTATAAATAAGTTTTATTTATTTAATTCTTAAATTTATTTATATGACTCTGAGCTGATGCAGCTTTATTCGAAGTCAAGTATATTATGTTTTAGTAAAATGGCACAATGATTTTAACAGCTCGAAAACAGCAGCATTGGAATACGTCCAGAGGACCAGAGGCTTTTCTGCTCGGTTTTTCAATAGATAAACATTATGTTGACTATATTTTTCTTCTTTATTGTGTTTTTTTTTTTTTTTTTTTGTAAAAGTTAAAGCACCTAAAAAACCTATTTTTGTGAAACCGTAATTTTATCTCCGTTTTATCTATTTCTATTTATTAAGACTTTTAGTTAAAATCCGCACTTCTTAGTGATTATCACGAACTCATTACGCATAATTTCAGCTCAAGTATATTTCTTAAGCATTAGGCTGATCTACACAAGCCTGCACCTGCTTAAATTTTTAGCTAACGACCTCAACAGAATATCTAGCGTAACGGGTGCTTAGGTTACAAAACTAAATATAATTATTTTTTACTTTCACGTCGATCTGATTCTACCTTTTTTATGGTTCTACGGCAACTGAAACTTGCTTTGTAGTCTGTCTGGCTTAAAAAAAATGAAGTTCATCTAGATCAAGTTTAATTTAGCGAATGAAGTACCACTCCTTTCTACTCTATTTAAATGATCACCCTTGCAGACAGACCAAGTCTTTTATTGCACTAATGGCAATAATCGCCAGTTGAGAGCTCATCAATATTTTTGTAAATTAAAATGTAAGATAAAAGAATTCTTTTAACTACGAGAACTTCCAGTATTGCTGCTTTTTTAAATAGGCCCAGCAAAAATTCTAGAAAAGGTAGGAGAGTGTGGAATTAAGCATTTTTGGCGGAAGTACTTCTAAACTAGATTACCAACGTAATGATTTTAACAAGGCATGAAACTTTTATAATTAATTACTGAGAACTGATTACACTGATTATTGTAGGAAATTATAATGATCATTAGTACTTACCTTAGACGATACCTGTCTTTTAACTTAAAGAATTACTTCATTGTGTTTTGTAAGCGAGTAACAAAATATGGCAATCAAAAAAGTAAGTTATTATATGGCAAGTGCTTTTTCAGGTAATGTCTAATTTTTTGCTGTGGGAATATTAATGGTCGTGTGAGCTGGCTAGAAGGTATTTTTTGTTAATTAATTAAATTTTATAAACCAATGGCTTTATTAGGGTGACTGAAAACCATCACAATCATTGAATTAAACAGAAAACTTGATTTTTCTGTAGCTATATATGCACGAAAGATGCTAATAAAACTTTAATTTTCCTGACTTGTTCAGAAGCTGTGAAAAAATAATTTTACATTTTAAATACTTTTTTGGTTTTATCTTAAACTTTGAGGGTGTCATTAAGTTTCTTTAAAGTTAATTATCGGCTTAACCACTACAAATACCTTTTCTTTATTTAAATATACGAGTAGTTCTTATTATCCTAACTTGACTTTCCTGAATTTTTGCTCAGTGTGTCGGTGTTGTTAAACATACATTCTTCATGATTGAAGGACAAATTTATCCAAACCTCATATCAACATAATTTAAATTCTTTTCAAGATTTTTTTGCTTCTTTTCTTAAATCCTTTTTCTTTTCTCTTTCATAAAATAATGTAGTAGATTAAAAACAATCCAGTTACATCAACTGAAACAAAAATAGTAAAATTGTTCCCAGAGGCAATAAAATTAAAGTTTTTTTTCTTGTAGTATTTATATTACGAAACAATCTGTACGATCAAAATAATTCGCTGTGCTTTCTAGTAGAAATGAAATACACAAATGATACTGTCTAGGAAATGATTTTTAAAATTCCAAGCAAAGAAGTCATAAAGTTAAAAAGTTTAGAAAAATGTATTTTAGTAATGAAAAATGATGACAGGACACAGACCATTAAAACTTGAGACATGTAGTGCCATGAATATGCTTAAAAATATATATTTATAGGGTAAATGGGTAAATAGGTCTAGGGATTCCAACCTGTAATTAGGAACAACTGTGATACGAACCTGAATCACGGCAGTCACAAGGATGGTGTGTTTAAAATTGGATAGCTAGGAATGTACTGGCGTCAATTGATTTGGAATTGGAAATATATATAAAAATATAAGTATATCAAAGCTATAATTTAAATACCCTGTTGATCTCTGAAAGTCGGAACAGCATTTAAGTAGTGTTGTAAGTCTTTTTAAGAGGATTTTTTGGGGTCGAAAATAATTTATTCTTGCAAAGAAATTTATAAAACGAACTTAAAAGCATTTTTCTTTAGACGGTGATTATGTTAAATTTCAAAAGATAGAACGTCAATTTAAATCGATTATGGGAACATTCTCTAATATCTAAATTCAAATTGAATACATGTTGGTATAGCGGAATTTGCATTACAATTTTCTTGTAAATTTCAGCTGTCAGTCTACAACTGTTCAAAAGTATGACCATATACATCAAATTAAGTGAACTGTTGTGGCACCCTTAAATTTTTAACTTAAATATTTTTTTTTTGTTACTGTGACGTCATTAAGCTTTTGTCTATAACGGTTCAAAAGATAGGCACAATAGGTAAATTTACGTCACCTGTGAAGAAACTATTTAATTTTTAAATTTATTTTTTTATTGCTTTTTGCTATTAAGAGCTGTTGTGATATGCAGTTTTTAAAATTTTAAAGTGGTTACATTTGCGGTTCATAGTACAGGTAAAAACATATATATTATACGGGCATAATTTTTAAAATTAAGACCTGTTTTTGAAATGGGAAAAATCTCTTTCCAATAATAAAAAAAAAATTAACGAATCCAGAAATAAATAAGTTCTGCAGGCACAAACATAAACAACAGCGTTCAGGCATTTTGATAACCCCCTTCTTTCTTTGAAGTCGGTTAAAAAACCACTTCTATTAATAATCTGAAAGAGCGATGGAATACATATACTTTGCATTCACAATTTTATTTGTCTGTTTTAATAAGAATTCTTTCTTTACTTATTTTATTTTACTTTTGAATAATTGTTGGAATAAACTTTGCGTTAGCGAACAATAGAAATTAAAAAAAAGCAATAACTTACTGATACTTTTATCTTGAGACAAATGCAGTCTTCTGGATAAATTCAAACTGCAATCGACCTAAAATAATTGTAAAACACTTTAATTGGCGATAACAACAAGTAAGAATGCTATATTCGGCTATGCCGAAACTTTTATACGTAAATTTAGTTTAATGATGTAACTCCAATCAAAAAAATAAATATTATTGTGACAGAGAAAACAAAATTAAATACTTTATACAATTTAACCTAAAAATGTCACCGGCTCTTAATAGGTTTCCTAAATGATCTCTTCAAAAGCTTTTAAATAATACTCGTATTGATATCTTAAAAAATAAGGTGCACAATAGTACTCTTTTATGAAAAGTTTAGAGGCCTAAAACTCGGAAAATATGGGCGACAGACAATTTCTTCACACAATGTTTATATTTATTTTTTTTTTTTGATTACAATAACTTCGTTGTTCCAAATAAATAACTTTATTGTTCCAAATCGTGGTGTTTTGTCCGATGCCTCGAAAGACATGGCCGCGATCTTGATGATTTTCAATATTTATGTTTTATGCGGTCGGAAATGGATATTGTAACAGAATCACAAACTTATATATTTTTCTTTTTCCGCTTTTTGTGGTGAAGGGTATAACTCTTTGTTTACACACAAATTTCGTGTGTTTTGTTAAAATAACAATTCTAACAACAGGGATGAAAATAAGCAAAAAGAAAATAATTTAAAATGGAGTAATTTATTCGCTGTGGCAAAAGGCAAGTGGAGAGTTTTGCAACAGAAAATGTTGTTTGACTTTACACACTGTTGTTAAGGATTTTTATTTCGTCTTTTTCCACTACAAAGTCAAAATGATATTATTTGAAATACAAAAAAAATTAAAAATTAATCACCTACAAATGTGTATTGCTTAAACCCAACTAAAATAAAATTTAAGAAACAAACTCCCTGAACCATATTCCACGTATTAAAAATTGCATTCGAATAATGTATCTAACGGTTGCAAGTTTCAAACATGTATGTTTCATTTTCTAAAGTTTTGCTTGCCTTTTGTTTTTATTTACTACTGATAGAACAGTTTTTTTTAAATATAATTTTTGCTGTGTTGTTGTTTTTGTTACTATCACAAGTTTAATTTTTGTGTGGTAATATGTAATTGCAATACCAACACTAACAACAAAAGTACAAAAATAACAAAATAAGAATACTAACTGTTAAAACCAATACAATCAAACCACACGTGCATTCATGTTAAGACTAAAATAAATTACAATGGAGTGCAAAACTTTTAGATTAAATTTTACTGGTGAAAATGTGTTTTTAGAAAAACTTGGATTTTTTGTAAAACACGCCCAAATCTTAGGAGCTTTAATTATCTGAATTATCTTGAGCTATTATTCAAATTTTATATATGATATATTATTTTGAACCTACAGGAAAAAGAAAAATAGAATTACTGTTGGTTGTTGTTGTTTTTGCTTAAATTTTTATTTTCGTCTTTGCTTTATATTTTGGACAAACATTTTTAGTTTATTTAAAATTTTTGTCAGAATTGTCCTGAAGAGTTAAGTATGTGGTAACGAAATGGCCATCGAGACGTGCTTTGACCCTTAATAATCAATATCGGTAAGTAATTTTATCGGGATATTTGCTTTTTGGTTCATTCTTAATTTAATTTCGAAACATTTTTGAAAAGATAAATTATTTAAAGAAAAGAAGAAAATTTAGACGCTAGCAGATTAAAACGTAGCATTTTATGGACCGCCACATCCTTCATCAGCATTCTTCGCATCTATCTACCTTATGGTATTTACGTCGTAAATATCATCTATTTAACCAACTAATCTTAGTGTTAATTTGGTGAGACGAAGTTCACACACAACTTAAGAATTTCTGTGTCGTTCTCTTTGTAACTCGTCTTGTACATTTCTTGTTGTTTTTGTACTAACCTTCGGTATAGCCACGAAATGCAACTTTTATTATTTCTTATTATTCATACTTGTTTGCTCACAACATTATAGATGCTGTGCCAGTATCATATTGACTGTTATGAGTTTGTAAATAATTTTTCTTTCTAAAAATGTTTAGAAATTAAATTAAAAATGAACAAAAAACCCAAAAAAAAACATAAATTTTCATTCATTTATAATAATCAGTTTAGTCAACTTGTTTTATTTTAATAATAGAATCCCTGAAAATCATTGTTTAAGAAAAAAGTTATCTCGAATTGTAATTTATTTGTTTGCCACTGTTAGTGTTTATAAAAAACTTTACTCGTTTTCGTACTTACAGTTTTTCACTGGTTGATGTATCCACATGGATACGTCCACAAATAAGTATCCACTAACATAGCAAAATATAACAATGATTATTCTATGAACATTAGGGTGGTATTTGTCGTTGACCAAAGACATTGTCAAAAAAGCAAATTTTTGTTTTAAAAACTAGTTTCAAAATAATTAGAACTGAACTTAAACTCATATGTTGTGAAAAAAGCAGCAAAAAAAGCAAAATTTGTTGAAAGCATTAAAAGAAAATATTGCTATTAACTTATATATTCAGAGAACCGTAAGACAAGCCTTCACACGGTTTCATTCTTCTGCTGTAATTCCTTAGAAGATGGCATTTTTTATCCAATGGGGTTACGGTTTCTCCTTTTTAATAATTCACATTTGTTTCCAATATTGCATGTATCGTTTTGCTTGAAATCATATTTTTTATAACAGATATTTATAGTCTGTTTTCTATAAATCCTTTTTTTTTTTACTTCGACGTTACTCTGGTAAAATATTATTACGTCAATTTTTCTAATTAGTTCAATGAAAATGCACCTCTTAACTTCAAAATCTTTTTTTTACCAATTATTTCAGTTGGTGAAATGAATAATAAAATTTTACTCAATAAATCATAGACTTAAAGGGCTTGATTTACGGTACAAAGATGGAAATTTTTAAGAATTATTAAGTACTGCTTTGAATTTTCATTTATATAATTTTGTTTTTATTTATTTATGAATCCTACTAATGGAGAAGTGGATGTAGATTGAACATTAAATTTATATGTTTATGGTAAAACAATATGTCCCGAACGCCAAATAGAAGACCATAAATTCCAAATAGAAGACAATGAGTTCCGTTTCTGACGTTTAATTTTATGTATGGCAACAATAAAACATGTTTATATGTATTATCATTTTTTTGTTTTGTGAGCTTGGGTCCAGTTATAAGCAGAGATGTACAATGGAAGTCTCATAAAAATTTAACGATTGGTTACATGCTAAAAGACAAATATAAATAAATTGGAGTTTTGACTCCAGAAGATTTCCAAGTTTTGGTCAGCAAGACTGTTAATATTAAATTCCCGTAGCAGTAAGTAAAACTTAACGGTTTTAAAATTTTTTAATAAAGAGTCGTAACTTTTTTAATCGTACAATATCCTTTCTAAAATTTCTTTTCTAAGAAGTATATTTTGCTGTTTAGAACCTGTATTAAACGAAAGCTCATCAAGCCTTCAATAAATATGAAAATTATAAATAAATAAATAATAAATAACTGCAGCTTTCAATTTTCAGGGGGGTTTTTATAGTTTACAGTTTAACTTAAAAGCTATTGGCTACTTAAATAAAAAGCTAATAAAATAAAATAAAATAAAAAACATATAAATTAAAATTAAATTAAAACATAGAAATTAAATTAAATTAATTAAATTAAAAAAAAAACATATAATTAAAATGCGGGTTAAGTGCCTTAGGTCTGTCCCCACAGATAATTATTCTTGTTGTTGCATCTATGCGCCTTATTGTATGCAACTGAAATTTGTAACCCTCGAGGGCAACATCCGTTTTTGTAATAAAACAAAACAAAGCATTAAAAAACAAAAAGAGAAAAATAACTCCATCCAAATTCATTTCTTCCCACAAATAGTAAATTTCTTCTCTTTCCTTATCATGTTGCTATCAAATGGTTTTTGTTGTTTTTGCCACTGTCTCTATTTGCTTTATACTTTGGTTATTGCTTTTATGTGGTATATGTATGGCAAGGATGTTGCTGCTATTGTTGTGACTAACGCCATAGGTGTCTATTGATCCTGCATTAGTTAAAGTAACATTTACAGTGCACTCTCAATAATTTTAACTAATTTACCTTCGCAACTTTTTACATAATGTGGCATCAATATGTGTTAAAACGAATCGAGATAAATCGCTTATAAAGAAATTTCAAGTCTTTTAATTGTTTTTTTTTTTCTTTATTTATTTTTCATAGCTTTTACCCTCTTTGTTTATTTAACTCTATTTTTTATACGCTTCATCACAAAAATTGGAAAAAGGGTATTTCTTTGTCGTTTGTAATTTCTACAATATCCATTTTCATTTTCCCATGCATAGTGAAATCGATTGAGAGATGTCCGTCTGTCTGTATGTCCGTCCTTGTTAGTGTTGCCTCGGCAAACTTGATTTCACAAAAAAAAGAAATATGTCAATCGATCTGATATAGTGTGGAAAGAGGCGCTATTGGAAATCGGTATGATCGGTCCATGTCCTTTGAGGCAGCAGGAAAAACACCACACCCAACTCTAATTTTTTCATGTCATCTGGAACAATTTAGTAACTCCAATTAAAAAAGTAACTATACGAGGCAATAGAGAAATAAAAAATAAGAAAAATAAACATCAGGTAAAAAATTTCCGCTCGCTCATAATTTCTAAGTTACCGGGCGCTAAAATTTTCAAATTTCTTTAAGATATCAATATGGGTATCATTTTAAAGCTTCTGAAGAGATCTTTAAGGAAATACTAAAGTTTTATCATCTTTTTATGCAGTACCAAATTTATTTATTTTTTAATTCTCTATCACCCCAAATATGTGCTTTTTTAATTGGAATTACTTTACTAAACTAGATTTACATAGATTGTGAAGGGTATAAAAGATTCGGGATCACCGAATATAGCACTCATACTTGTTCATATTTGAAAGGTGCTTAAAATTGAACTGTTTGCCTCTTTTCAAGTAATAAATTTAATTTTTTTAAATAATTAATTATTTTATGATTAGTTTTACAAACTTATTTTGACATTTAGATTTGTTTAAACGGAACAAGTAGAATGTAATCAAAGAAAACTTATAGCCTTCTGTATGAAACTTCACAAAAATTCTCAATTGGTTTGTTTAAAATTTGGTTCATGTACAAAAATAATTCTAACGACGTTTCGTAATAGAGGAAATAAAAAGAAAAATCGAAGAATTGCATTTACGTGGTAAAATATTAGAAATGTTTGGAACTGCACAGATAATAATTTCCAACTATTGTAGGTCTATTTGTTTTCAGATTGTAATTAAATTATATTTTTAATTTATTTTATATTTCATTAAATAATTGAAGCAATAATATATATCATTAATAATAGAGAAAACAATTTTCCAAATAAATAAATAAATAATTAAATCAATTAAAAATTTAATAAGTTTTTAATGTGATAATAAATAAAATTATTAATAACGATTTTTTTGTGTATATAAAAATACATAAATTCAATATTTCTCCAACTAGAGATTTATTCAGCCGAACTCATTTTATAACTATATTATTTATTTTTTATAAGTTTGGTCGCTTTATTCTCAGCGTTAATTTATTTATTTTATGCAATGTTCCCAAAATATAGTGCTCATGTTATCGAGAGTATACTGCATTCGGAAATAAGACAAACCACAATTTATTTATGCAAGTGTATCAACCCATCGTCAGCCACCAATCCAAAAGTAATTACAACAAAACCTTAATATACAAGAAGGAGTTAAACTTGTCTACTATATATGTTGTAGATGTTGTTCTTCTTTATACATTTACAGCCTTTGTTTTATAAAAACATAATTTGTGGTTATTCTTTCTAGTAACATTGCATACGTTTCTTTTATTTTATCCTGTACATTTATTTCTGTTACCACATTAAAGTAATTTTCTTTCATGTGATCTACGTCCACATAATATTTAATACTTTTTTTACAGTGCTTTTTCCTGTATACAGGAAGGACATTCAAAGAAAGCCACCGGAAGGAAACACTAAAATGGTATGTGTTTCTTTTTTTCTTGTACATTGTTTTATTTATTTTGATCACAGAGAATTGAGGGCGATAACTGTTATTACAAGTTTAAGATACTTCATGAATAATTAAATAAATTTAGCCATAATTTCATGCGTAGGAGGACACATTGGATTAATTGGTAGAATTTATAAAGAATTTTTAAAGCCCCGCAGTTAAACTCCGAGTTTTTATAAGGGAATTTAAGACGAACTATATTTGTTATAAATATTCGCTGAAAAGTTAAAACTTTATATTTTCTTAATCTGGATTTAATCTGGATTTAATCTAGATTTTAATATATTTTTTATAAAAAAAAATATCGTTTAGAAGTTGATCTCTCACAATTTCAGTTAAAATTGTAATGTTTCAAAATAAGACCCAGCAAAAAAAAAACATGCAAAAGAAGTAGGTAATTCATGGGTTCTGTTTAGAATGAACTGTTTCAATTTAGGGGAAAAACGCATGATTTTAACATTCACCCTTATGCTGTTTGGCGTCGTCAACATCGTCGTCAATTTTGAGACAACATCAACTTAACACAACATCAATACTAATTTGGTATTCCCTAACAAACTAATGACGACCTTGACTGCTTATCGATAATATAAAAAAAAATAAAACACACATATCTAATATTTGAATCAGCTGATTCAATTTGTTTCCTATTGTGTTAAGTAAGTGTTGAGGAAAATTCAAATTTTGTAAAAAAAAATAAAATACCTATAAAAAATAAAATAAGCAAAACTATTACAAACAATTAAAATAAATAGTCTAAGGGCCATTATTAAAACTTGTCGTTAGTTAAAAAAGGGATTTTGTCTGCCTGATAAATATCTTTGTATTATTAAAACTTCCAATTTTTTTTGCTATTATTGTTAAGATTAATAACATAAAATGGTTAAAAAAATAATAATAAGTGAAGTTTTTATAATGCAAATCCATTTATCGGTCCGACAAAATCCTGCCTTTACCAACTGCCTTTTTTCATTGGGATGGATTTTTTCTAACTCTTCCAATAATTTTTCAAATTGGCAGAAGTTCGTAATTTTAGTTTTTTCCATTTCTTTTTTGTTATTTTGTATATTTTTTATTTTGTTATTTTAAATATTGCTGTTGAAAAAAAAATGAAAAAGTACATGTTTTTAAAATTTTCCTTTGTACACAACACAACTCAACATCAAAAATAGCGACGACAAACTAAACGGCAACATCAACATCAATCGTTCTTAGAAAATACCAAACATATGGCGACAGTCATATGTTAATGACAATATTGACAACGGGAATACCGATTTACAACAAACGAAGAAAAACGACGTCGGTTTGTGGTGACGTCGCCAAACAGAATATGGGTGATTATTTTGTCAGTGGCAAGAATGAGTTCACATTAACAAAACGCATTTAAATAAATTCTTCAAAACAGTGAAAATTCGATGAAAACTTGAATAGTTTTCACTAATCTTTATTTGTTGTAATAAAATGGAACTAAATTTGTAAACTTTTTTCTCATTTTTTAATGACAGAATTTTTATGAGTTTTTCATGAGTTCAAAAATTATAAATAAACAAAGTAAACAAAGTAAACAAAGTTCTTCCAAATGCATCGTAGAAAATAAGTGCAAGAGAAGCAATGAAAACACCCTTGATTTTTCAACTCTATCATGTTTGTTTTTTTTTTTTTTTTTTTTTTGCTAGGGAGTATATTTTAATTCTAATTTAATTCGATATTTTTTATTTTAAGTATTTATTGATTAAAGAAGCTTTGTTTTGAAAATCGGTTGACAAACAGAGAAGAAAAGGGATCCCGTATTTTTGGGTTTGCCTATTTATATATAGAAGATAAAGTAATTTTCATGTCAATTTAAAAGTAAAATTCATCTTTGTTTTATTCCACTTTAAATTTCTGTACGTCTAATAGAACAATAATTTTTGGTTCTAAAGGTGCATTCTTATTAGTCAAATATTTGACTAAACAAGCATAACCACTACTTTTACAAATGTTTATTTAATCTTTCCTGATGCGTATTATTACGAATGACGGTAATAAGTAAAAATTTTTTAGCCAAATATTTGACTAAAATTAAGTATCATAAGAAATAGTAGTTACTAACTTTGATTTAGATGTAAAAAATTTTATTGAAAACAAAAAGTATTACTAAGTATACATTAGTAAAAAACCTAACAGATACCTAAACAGAAGGATATATTGGTACTTACACATATAAGTGTACCAATATAAGATACCGATCATTTGTTTGGTATGGCAGCTTCTATACCTGCATAATCCGTGTGAACGCCAGTGCCTATTTATGTGTTTATGAAACCTTTATATTTATACCCTTCACCAAAGGTAGAAAAAGAGTATGTTTAAGTCGATTGAGTGATGCTCATCTGTCCGTCGGTGTTAGTCTTGAAATCAACTTTGCCAAGGCACTAGATGAGCTAAAGAAAATTTATATACCTCAATCGATCAGATATAGTTTCGAAAATTTTGCTATTGAAAATCAGCAAAAACGTTTTATGTCCTGCAAGGAAGAAAATAAAATACTTCGCTTGCTTCTAATGGTTCCATATCACTTGGAACGATAAAATAACTACAATCAAAAAACTGCAATATGGGGCGATAGAGAACTAAAAAATAGAAAATTAAACAAGTGAAAAAATTGGCGCTCGCTCATATTTTCCAAGTTATGGGCCTCTGAGCTTTTTATGGAAAAGTACTATTGTGCACCACTTGTTTTTAATATATCAATATGGGTATAATTTCAAAGCTTTTGAAGAGATCTTTCAAAAGTATTTTATCTTTTATGTCACCCCAGTTTTTGTTTTTAAATTTGGAGTTAATTCATTTCAAGATTCGGCATAGCCGAATATAGCACTCTTACTTATTGTTCAAGGTTTTAATTTTAATTAAACCAAATACATTTTGAGTTTTGCCATGATTTAATGTCAAATATGCCTTTTTAGAGATCTTAAAAAACAATTCTGTAGAAATGGATATCGGAAAATAAAATAGCGTTTTGGCAGTAAAATATGATTTATTTGCCCTAGAACATTATTATATCAGGACATAAATTATAATGAATTATAACTTTCTATTTATTTAGCAAATGCTTTATATTCCAAATGCCTATTCATTATTATTTCATACTTCATAGTCAAAGTAATAGATTTATTAGCAAGACGTCATTAAAATTAAACCTTTCAGTAGTCATTAGTACTTTGAAAAAGCAGATCACATAAAAAATGAGCAAAAATAGTCTATAAAATCAACCAATAAATGAAATTAAATTCAAAATGAAATTGTTTTTGATGAAACAATAAAAAACGTTAAACTAAATTAAATTTTGTGGTGGTTACGCCTTGTTATGCCTTGCGGTAGTTTGGAATATTTTTTGCTCCACTCCGCAGCCGAGTTTTGTAATTTGTAACAATTTTTTTTAGTATTAAAAAACAATGTCTAAACAATGAAAAAGAAAACAGACCAAAAGACAGGCAAATAATAAAATGATACCATTATTGTGTGTTTGTGTGCAAAATTTGTTTCATACAAATGCCACACCTGAATACAAAAAAAAAAAAAACGGCCACATGATAAACCACAATAAAAATACAAATAAATAATCAAATATAAAATAGATTAGCAAAAACCGAGCTTTTCGCCCGTATATGTATTTAAACTCCTAATTCAAATGCCACAACAGGAATATGATGTTACCATTATGAGAATTATGTAATATTTGTTTGATTGCAAGTCGTTTTTTCATCACTGTTTTTTTCTTGTATTTCAATTCATTATTATTTTTCAACTTATCTGACTTCGATTTTTTTTTTTTAATTTTTTAGTGGAAACAAATCTGTTTTCGGCTGTGCTGAACCATAAATAGACTTACATGCCATGTCTCATAATTGACGCAATTAACAAAACCAAGTTGAAATAAATCAAAATAGGAGGAGACATTTATAATTAAACTGTGTCCTTTTTCATAGCCTTAACTTAAGGATTTGCAGAAAAAATTAAATCAAAAGCTTCCTTTCTACAGATGTATAAAAAAACTCTTCTATATTGAGCCTTTGCAGCAAGAAGGCCATTAGTCAGAGTTGTTGCTTTCTGAGAGAAATGTTCTCTTTAGTGTTCAAAAATCCATGACTTCTCCAAAAACCCATAACCATTTCTCAAGCAGAATTGAAACAAAATTTTAAATATTAAACGCATTTATCTCAGTTAAATATTTTAAAGATATTTCTATCTTGCAGCAAAGGCTCGTTGTATGCAAAATTATGTTTATTGTGGAAATCTGTCTTATATTAATCTAAATAGTTAGACGTTTTTTAAATATAAGATGATTAAAATGAAATTGATTCGTGTGTAAAACTTCTACCCACATTTTATTTAAGCTTTAAATGTGCGGTAAAGTAACCGTAAGAAGTTAATAAAAATTATAGTTCAATCTGTTGTAATGCCTAAAGGGGTAGGATGAAAAAGATTTTTAAGGTTTTTGCAAATTGATACTAAGTCTAGTTTCAAAATATCTTGAATGAGTATGAAAAATTAAATTAATTATTAGATATTTGTAAGGTGTTGCAGCTTCACAGTGGCAAAAAAAACCGTCCTGGCGTCACATTTATTCTGCTACTAAACTTATTCCTGTTTTGGAATCGAAAAATTTTGTTTCCAGTTTTGATCTGTCAGTTAAACAGCGAACACATCAGCCTGATAGTGTAAATGTGTCATTATGTTACACAATTTTGGGTAAAACAATTTATTTATTTAAATATAGAATTAGAATTTTCTTACTGTATAGAATATGCATCTGACTTAAGCTTGCCAGATACCTAAAGTCAACTAACTGGACAATGAGAAAAATTCACCTGGATTAAAGAAAAATAAGTGGATTATTTAGAAATGAACTTATAGTTAAATATTTTATTAAAATTTAATATGCAACTATAAATAAATAATATTAACATAAAAACAAGGTTAAGGAAGCAGCCGTGTTGCCACAGCCCACTTGGGTCCATTTGTTGTAAAATTGTTATAAATTGTTAGTGATGTTCAAAAAGTCAGTATTAGGGACAAAATGCAACTAATTGTACCTAAATTCGCAAGAACAATTGTATAACTAAACAACATATTTTGTTTTCTTCCTTTTTTTTTAGTATAATTTTTCTCTAAAAATAAAAAAGGTGAAAATTATAATAATTAAAAAAATTTATTATAACAGCTCTTATAAAATATATTTGCTTAAAAGTTCTTTTGCCAAAACAGGCAAAGTTTAAGGGGTCTAATAATTTATAAAAGACCAAGACTAGGCATGGATAATTTATACCTTAAATAAGTACTTATTGACAGACAAAATTATTCTTAGATTGAAAAAATTTATTTATTTTAACAAGACTAGTAAAACTACTTAAAAATAACAGAGTATTTTTTTATTATTCCGGGCCCACAATATACAGATGCCCCTATTATCGTTCTGAACTCAACTAAGTTTGGTTGTATACAAGTCGAACCAACTTTCACACCTACAAATTGTTTTGTCGTATTGTTTGTTATATATTGAAACTGTGAAGGTGTTACCCACCTTCAAATATCTAGTTTGACAGAAAATCAGACAAATTAAATTAAGTGTTTTATCCGAAAGCAAATATTTTCAAATGGATATATGTGTAGATTTCTTAATGAGATAAAAACGAAGCTGATATAGATAAGCTTCGTACACGGAGGATAATTTGCTATAAATCCTGTAATCTAGAACTACCGACGGCAAAGTTAAAAGTATTCAAAATATTACGTACAATTGCAGTAAGAATTTTTTTTACAGATTTATTAACTTTTTAATTCCTTCGCAAATCTTTTCCATAAATTTTTACAATGGTTCTTGGTCATTTTGGTTTCCCACGAGCAATCCCTGGATTTTTTCAATACGCTAAACAAGTCTCTCAAACTGGGCTTTCGTAGTAACTTTCAAAGCTTTGTAATATATTAAATGCTGAGAAACTGTAAAATTAAGCACAACAATTATTTTAGTTCTAATCTTTCCAATTTCCTGGACTTAATATTGAATTATACTGTAGCGTACAAAACCCCAACTACTAGTAAGAAGTTGTGTATATTAATCGTTTTTATCAACCAAACTTGTGCGCAGTTACAATTGACAATATAACAAAAAATAGTGAACAAAAAATTTATAAACGCCGAACAAATTATTTTAAAGTTGTCAACCGCAATAGGGGAAAAAATTTCCATATTTGGCCTTATACTGTGTCTCAAACAGTATGACGAATTTAATTTTCACTAATAGATATACAAATGACAATAATTACAACATAATATTATTGATATACGATTGATTTGTGAAATAAAACTATTAAGCACAACAAAAGAAAAACTCATTAGAGTCTTACAAAAAAGATCAAATTAAATAAAAAATATATTTAGATATGATATTTTTCGGCTAAAGTCAAAAGTCAAACAATCAAAACATTTTAACAATCTGAAAAAAACTGTTACAATAACATTAAATAATCATATTCGTATAAAAGCAAAAACAAAACAAAAACACTCCAACTTACCCTTTGATCTTGTAAAATTTATTATAAAAATGTTTAAAACTTCAATTTGAAATCTTTAGAAATATCGTCAATATTTTGTTAAAAATATTAAATAGTACAATTTAAACAAAAAAATAAAACAAAAACCAAACCATATTGAGTTCGTTTTTATTTTTATTATTATTTATTATTTTTTTTGACAAATTTGTTGAAAGTTGCGAATTTGATTTTATTAAATACTGATGTTGTTGATTTTCATTTTAATGTTGTAGATATTGTTGCTGTAAGCGGTACTTTTGATTGCATGCACCTAGTTTTCTGTTTTTGTTGTTTTTTTTTTTATTTGCTGTTGAGTCGCTGTTCAATTGTTTCATTTTTCTTCGCTGATTTTTGCGCTTTAAATGGAAAGAGGTCACAGGGTCAACACAGCAAATATGCAGATAATCAGTAATTTGCTGTTAATGTTTTTATTATTTTACATGCAACTTGTTTCTACTTAAATAGTTTATTTATTTATTTTTTTATTGCATGTACTCGTATAGCGCGTTTTTATGTTTGTTTAACTAATAAAGTTGTTCAATTAAAACTTAACACATATAAAAACGTAAAACGGGTGCTTTTTATTAAATTTGTTATATAAGTGAAATTGTATTTGTATAGATAATTAAGGTACTTTAAGGTAGTCTTGCTCTAACATTCTTCTTAAAATAAGAAGAAATTTTCACTAGTATTTTTTAAACTATCGAAAAATGTCCTGAAACTTCTTGGTTTATGTTTTTATATGTATTTAATTGGTGTGTGTGTGTGTGTCTAAAGATCAAAAGAAATAGTGCACAATTCATTAAAAAAAATTATGATATTAAAATTTTATCATAAAACATAAAATAAGTTTAAAATGCGTTTTATGACAAAATTTTCATACAAACTTGCCCTAAAATACATTTCAACTCTCTTTAATTATTCTAATAATACAGCAGTTAATTTTTAAGCCGACTTAAGATTTCTAACATTTTCATTTTAAAAATTTGTTAAAAAGAAAAAATTTTTTAAATTTTTTTATTAATTTTTAAAGAAATTAGGAAAAATTACAGGCCAGCAGAATATCATACAACATTTTCTGGATCTCTACATTCGTCACCTTAATTCTTCGTTTCCAACATTACAATAGTCAGTATGATACTGGAATAGCATCTACTGTGACAAGAGGAAAAAATATGAAAACCAAAAAGTTGAAAACACAAATTTTTATTGATGTAAGCGTCTCTGAATTTTCCTCTTTACGTTTTTTTAGACAGGTGGGAAGTCATTCACTTTATAATTTTAGAAGCGATAAAATCGTGTTGTTTAATAGAAAAAAAGTGTGAGGTTCCAAAATATTAGTGGATGTGAAACATAACGTGGAAAAGGAATATTGACATTCAGGTAAAAAAAATGTTATTTCAAATACAGGCAGGTAGTTAGCATAATTAAAACAAGTGATTGACTAAAATCAATAAAACGATAAATAAATGTACTGCTGTAAAGCTGTACATCATAATTAAGAAAATGCAACACTGTCTATTCATTTACTACCAATGCATTTATTAAATTTTCCCATTAATATTCTATTACAAAAAGTTGAGCAAATAGAAACATTTTAGCAAATATTAAAATATTAGCGAAAAAATAAAATCCAAGGCAATTAATACCAATTCAAACTAATAAATTCTGGCTTTTGAATTAAAATGACTGATATCAAAAATAAAAGTAATATTAAGGATCTACAGGTATTGAATCCATGACCGATCTTACTCTGCTCTAAATTTTCAACCAAATGGTGGAAAACTACTAAAACTGTCACATGATAAAATTCACCAAATTAACAAATTTATACCTATTCTGCAGTCAACACCGGAGAACTAATGACGGAAATTTGCTTGTGAAACTAGTTAAAGCAAGATTGGTTAATTTTAATCTTAATAGTTTTAACAGATATTTAGAATTTGTGTATCACATTTAAAAATAATAAAATAATAAATATTTATTGTTAAAATACTATATTCTTGCGTATTCCTTTCTTGGTGTTTTTAAGTATTTTTTTTTTTTTTTTTTTTGTTAATTTTGCAAATATTAAAATTTTACATTATTTTATCCTTTACAACAAAAAGTAGACCAAGGGTATAACTAAGATTGTCATTCCGTGTTTAAAATATCGATTTCCGACGCCATTAAGTATATATTGTGCATAGCGAAGTCGATTGAGCAATGTCCGTCTGTCCGTCCGTGTTAGTGCCGAGGCAAACTTGATTTCACAATAAAAAATATAATTATGTCGGTCGATCAGATATTGTGTCCAAAAAGGTGCTATTGAAAATCAGCATAATCGGTCCATGTTCTTCGAGGCAGCAGTCAAAGCACCACGCCTACCTTTAATTTTTTCATGTCATTTGGAATAATAATGTAACTCCAATCAAAAAAATAAATAACGGGTCATCCAAAAAATGCGCCTACATGTTTCTTTGAAATAAAACACAAACTATTTGCAATTTTTTCAAGCTGTTTTTTTTTTTATTAAAAATATGCTCCATTACAATTATAAGTGGAATAAAATATCATTCAAACTTCCACCATGACTGCGTCTGCAGACATCAATCCGAATATCGAAATTTTCAATGACTTTCCGACATGTTGCTGGTGTTATTTCACGAATTGTAACTTGAATGTTGTTCTTTAGATCATTAATTGTTTGTGGCTTGTTAGCATACACTCGATTTTTCAAAAAACCCCACAAATTAAAATCTAATGGTGTTAGATCACATGACCTTGGAGGCCAATTGAAATCTGCATTTCGTGAAATAACACGTTAGGGAAATTTTGATCGCAAAAGCGTAATGTTTTCTCGAGTTGTGTGACATGTAGCACCGTCTTGCTGGAAATAGACGTCAGACACATCAATATGATTCAACTGTATCCATAAAAAGTCTCTCAACATTGATTGGTATCGCTCAGCATTCACAGTAACAGCAATTCCAGCATCATCTCCGAAGAAAAATGGCCCAATGATTCCATTTGCCCAAAATGCACACCAAACAGTAACTTTTTGTGTTTTGATTTTTTTCTTCATGATTTTTTGATTTTTCATGAATAACACAAGGATTTTCATCACCCCAGATACGACAATTCTGCTTATTGACGAATTCATCCATTCGAAAATGAGCTTCGTCACTAAACAAAATTTTGCTTTGGGTATTTTTCAAAGAACGGCCATTTTCATAATAACTTTGAATGATGTAAACGCGTTGTTGCAATGTGTAGGTACACATGGACAGGTGTCCATGGTTAAAACTGTACTACCTTCTAATAAAACAAAATGGCTTATGTCATTTGAAAAGATGTCACGTGTAAAAATTATATAGTGCTGACATCTAGGCGTCACATTTGGATGACCCTTTATATGGCGCAATAGAGAATTAAAAAATAAGAAAAAAAAGCATTAACTGAAAAAATTGGCACTCGTCCATATTTTCCGAGTTACGCTGCTCTGAAGTTTTCAAATTTAAAAAAAAAGCCAATATGGGTATCATTTTAAAGCTTTTAAAGAGATGTTTAACCCATTAAAAGCCAATGTCATTTTAATGTAAAATTATATATATGCACTACCAATTTTTTTTTTTTTTATTTTGTAATTCTCAGTCACCCCAATATTTTCTTTTTTGTTGGGAGTTTCTTTACCAAACTAGATTTACATAGATAGTAGAGGGTTTATAAGATTCGACATGGCCGAATAGAGCACTCTAACTTGTTTTTAGTATAATCCCAGTTTTATTACCATTTCACCTACATAATATTTTATTCACAGGTCTAATGATGAATAATGTAGACATAATTGAAGCAATTAAGTTAAATTCATCTACCTGCCTTTCGATTCAGTGAATAAAAGTTATAATTTTTTGTAAGGAGTTAATCTGTTGTTTGCAAATTAATGTAAAATAGACGGCCTAATGTGTTTAAAAAGTGTCTTGCCAAGCTCAAAAAAATGTTTCCCATCAAATACCATTTTATTCAAAATATTTAATTAGCAATCTCCTCCAAGTAAATGTTGTATATAATTTAAACATATATTTAAAAAATATTTATACTTTACTTATCGTCATAAGTATATACACATATTCTTACAAATGAAATGAATTTCAATTCAAGTAAAGTATTTCTTATTGAATTCTTAAAAAAAAATTTAAATTTGAATAGTATAATTTTACAATTTTTGGAGATTGTAAAGAAATGGTTTGTGAGTTAGAATCGAAAATAAGATGGCAATCTTTTTCCACAACTATATGAAGTATTTTTTATTATTATTATTTTTTTTTTTTTGTCATCTCAATTTGTCCGAGAATTTCGTACATCCTTAAACAGGCTTGTGGGGATATAAAACGAATGCAGGCAACTGCGTGGCTGATAGACTCGTAAAGCTAAACTGCAGTATTCAGAGGTAAATAAACTCTGTGTTGTCAAACTTTAGGATGCGTAAGTCTACGTACGGAATTTCGAGTCTTGTTTAAACAAGAGTAGATCAGAGCCAAAATAAGAATATATTGAGATTCCTACATAAGTATTTGAAGGACATTGTGGCCAAGAAGATGGGAAGATCGACTAATAATTACTACAGTGGTTTTATAATGAAAAGGAGAAAACAATTTACCACCTTCTTTAACAACGCCGTGCATTGCAGCATTTGCATTTTGAATCATTTCTGCTAAGTAGTCTCTTCAGACTGTCTTATGCTGATCTGTTCAGTTTATATCTGATCAATAGGAGATGAAACTGGTTCTAGTCTTCTAGTGAGCACTTATGGCCGCAAGTTTTTTTTTTTTCATCCACACCCTACGCTTCAGTCTAAGGTAGATTGCTTACATATGCGTACTCTCTACTATAATATCTTCGTTTTTACATTTCTATTTCCACTTTGAAATCTCTAGCAACACGGACCGATTGCAGAGCCACATACGCTAAAAAATTCTTTACTTTTTTCTGTTGCTACTAATCTAACCTAAAATAAACTTTAGCGTCTTTGAGAAAATTTGTGTTGATATTAAATTTCAACAAAATAAGGATTCCACGAACTGAAGTGACTGTTTAGATTTGTATCGTACCTACAGAACAACACGGTAAAATGCAACTAAAATTGGTCTTTCTGTTTAACTTTGGCCAGCAATAGCGATTATATGCCAGAAGTAATACTTAACTTAAAATCAGTGATACGAAACTCACATGGGAAAAAAAATCACCAACTAAAATTTCAGTCCACATTCATAAAACAAAGAATTTAAATAAATTTATTTTTATTGATTTGAAACTTGTTTGTGTCATTTATTTGGTTGCTTAATATTAACAAGCTCTTTGAAAGTATACTTACGGACATTTCTTCCTTTGATTATGGTCTTAATTAAAACTGTATTTCTTAGCTATTTAAGAACTATATTTTTCTTTTTATTATTATTATTTTTTATTCATTTATTTAATAAACATTTGAAAATTATTTTTTTTTTTTTACTTTTTTTATAATTTTTATTAAATAATTTATAATATTTACTAAATATTTTAATTTATTACACTTAAAAGCTATTACATGCTAAGACAATAGTAATTATTAATTATATATTTAATAATAAATTAAAAGATAAAATGTATAATTAATATTTTAACTAATCGTTTGTTCTCATTTACTTAAAAACTATTTTTTATTTTTAAGTTCTAAATTTAGATTTTAAATTTTCGATTACAATGTTTATTGAAATTTAATAACGAATATTATTAATTTATTATTATAAAAATTTTTTGTTGTTATTGTTTAAAGATTTGTTCTTTTGTTTTCGTATTTCAGAAATTTATGTTTTATTGAATCCACTAATTATTGATAGAAAAAAAAAGCAAAAACGAATCATTCAAAAGTCATTAATTTATTACAAACAACAAAAACAAAAGGAATACACAAATTATGTTGGTGTTCACTGAAAACACCTTCAATCAAAATATATGTTTCTTTAACTAAATAAAAAATTTTCAATTTTTTTTTTTTTTTTTTTTTTAATTAATTGAAAATTTTAATTGAGGCCAATTTTGAAATATTTATTTATTTTAAAAAATTATTTTTAATACAGAACAAAATTTATATATTTAGAAACTATGAATCCTATGAATAGGTTAAAAATTTAAATTGATATGCGACATTTTTTAATGTTCTGTAAGAATATTTTTTATTATTATTATTTTTTTTTATTTTATGATTTTCTAACAGTTTGTTAAGCAACTGTCTTATAATTTAATTGCTAAAAAATTTAATGAATTTAATTCATTATTCCATTTCAATATACATATTTCATAATACTTATTTTTTTAATATAATTTACGTGAGCTGATTTTCTTTGTCGTGTTTTTATACTTCTTTAAACACAGAAATTTATTAAAAAAAAAAAACTGCTGATTTTATTCATAGTTTGTCGGAATTGTTTTGAAAAACTTTCATTTTATTGAAAAGTAGAGAAAGAAAAAATTTAAAAATTAAAATTGTTAAAAGAGTTGTATTTCATAAAAATATTTATTTTTCTGATATTTAAAGAACAATAAGCCAATAGATAAATTGTTTGTAAATGTAAAAATATCAATCAATTTAATAATGTTTTAAAATTAAAATCAGTTGTATAATTTGAAAGATATTATAAGGCGCTTAACAACAACAACAAAACTCATAGAATTACTAGCCAAAAACCTACAAGTGGGCTTCTATCAAAAATAAGTCCTGGATCAAAAAAAAATGAACAGAAATCCAAATCGTTTATTAGATTAAAAATAACTTTTGTTTCATTTAGACATTTCTTTCTAATGAAAATAAGAATATCGACATAATTTTAAATTGAATAAATTTCTGTGTAAGATATTTATTGCACCTGCATAATTAATTTTTTATTATGATTTAATTTTTTTATTGTTGTTTTTTTAACTTACTGTCTATATGTCATTAATTCAGAATAATGCATATGAGATGGGTAATGCGATGCTGTTAATGGGGGTCATGAGATATGCTGTTGCTGTTGACCCGAATTAAGATGCTGAGAAGAACTGCTGTTATTGTTACTCGTACTACTGCCGCCATCAGCATTACTGCCAGCACCATATAAATGATGATGTTGTGAATGCAGCTGATGATGCCGATGTTGTTGAAAGGAAGATTCATTTACACCTACAGGTGATGAAGAATTATTTCCTAGTTCGAGTTCGTTCGGTAAAAACATTGCGGAAGATTTTTGATTCGTAGTTAGAGGAGAACGGGGTGGTACTGTAGGTGGTGTAACTGAGTGCGGTGAATGAGAATCGGAGGAAGGCCTTCTACAAAAGGGATTAATGCCATTGAAAGACGATGCCGCTAGTAGGTGGGGAGATAAATGTGAAAATCCTGACAGACTGGGTAAACCAGGGAATAACATTGGATTACCGCCATGCTGCATTAGAAATCTTGGATCACTCATAAAGGCTGCTGCTGTTGCTTCAGGAAATCCTGGCAGTGTAGCGGTCGTGTTAGGAAAATGTTGCTTAATTGCCTCAAAATTAATGGGTGGCAAACCGTGGGCACCTGCATATAATCTAGCTAGAAATTCTGCCTGCAGAGTTGTTGACAAATTGCTGGTCGGTGATGGTGGAAAATTTTTATTGCTATTCAAATTCATAGGTTCAGGCAATGGATCCAGGTTATGATTGTCACTAGTGGATAATAATTTGCGATGTAAATTTAAATTGGAGCTATGTCTGTCGCGACTTCTCTTAGAAGGAAAAGCTGCATTACAACCGTCAATATTACACTTGTGATGTAATTTCAAATGTTCATTCTGATAGTGGGTTTTGAGATGAAAGTGATTCTGAAAAACCTCACCGCAAGCTGTGCACTTGAGGGGATTGTCTTTATCAATGGGTACTTCTGCTTCTTCCGCTATACACTCAGAACCATTGTGTTCTTCTCTAAGTGCTAAATTTGATTTAGGTTGTTGTTGTTGATAACAGTTGGTGGTAGTCAAATTCTCGGGTAGATTATTGTTATCCTCCAATGATATGTTTATTTTAAAATTGTCTTCCATTAGTTCTTTCTTGATTCTTAAATAACGATTTTCTTCCTCTGGCTCTTCACAAGAGTTATGGAAGTTAGGCGTAGGTGATGAGCCTAAATCTTCTTTAGGCTCCTCTTTAATAATTGGCATTAGAAGACCAACGGCTAAACCATTTTCGTTACGTTGTGGCTCTTCTTTTCTAATGGGCTTAGGTGTTGAGGATAAGTCGAGGGATTGTTCTTGTTGTTGCTCTTCGTGTAGGTGACCTGATTGTTTTGGACTATCTAAATGCTTTCTCTCTACTTCTTCTACCTCTTGCGGCTCCAATTTTACTGGCGTATTAGCCATTAATGTATGTCTCGCTATTTCATTTCCACCAGTACTGGGTGTAAGAGGCGGTGATGGCAGCACTTTCGTACCCTCATTTGAATGCTCCTCAGCTTTTCTTGTTCGCTTGGTTAAATCTAAAGACATATCTCCTTCACGTTTTCCCTCTTTTAATGACTCCGGCTCTCTTGCCTTGCACTTAACTGTCAAATCATCAGCTATATCGTAATCATTGGAATTATCACAGGAATTTTCATTTGATTGTACAGCGCAACGTACAGGATTTTGGTTTTTACGTTTGCGTTTGTTAGATGAATTCATAAGATGAGCACTTCCATTGGCTGAGGCCTGCAGAGATAAAGCATTGGAAGAACTCTCATAGTCCTCTCTTAAGCTACAAGAATCTGTAACACTAAGTGTGTCGTCGTTGCTCTCATTACTGTTTCGTTCGGCAGTGCTGCGATCATCATCGTCCATATCGTCTTTCTTTAAAGAGTCTACGGGCTTATCTTTGGTTTTAAAGTAATCAATGGGAGTTTTAGTTTCTGCAGATCTGTCAAAATGATCCCTGCTATTGTCTTCTAAAGTAGAATTTGTTTCTTCTGCTGCATTGTCTTCAAGACTGAAATCTTCGGAATTGGTTTTATCAAGCATACTATCACCTTCGTCTCCCACCACAACTATACCTTCACCATCGTCTTCATCATCATCCTCATCCATGTCGCCTATATGAATGCCACCCACCATGCCATCATCATCTTCCTCATCGTCGCCCATTACTTCCGCTTCAGACATTTGCCGTCCTTCGTAGCGATGCATTAGAGGATTATCCATATAAGCTCGCTGCATATAATCTGGATTATGTTTCATATCTGCTAAAGAGCTCATTGGATGATGTCTCATATCTGGCGGGGGAGTCAACATAGGAAAACTGCCGAAAGGATTTAAACCAGCCATTAGCCCATTTGGTGGCTGCAGCAACAACGGATGTGGTTGAGCACTACGTCCATCATGCGGAGATATTTTGCGCCGTAAATGAGGTGAATGCAATTTTGGATTAGGATTTGCACTGTGGCGATTACGAGATCTTCGGGAACTAAACATCATATTACAGCCATCAACTGTGCATTTGTGCATTTCTCGCAAATGCACAGCGGAGAAATGTATTTTCAAGGCTCCTTTATCACAAAATGTTTTTAAACAAACATTACATTGCACTCTCTTCTTGCCAGTTACTGGGTTTATAAATTGAGTACCTAAATTTGCTGGAAGTGAACCCCATTGTCTTTTACCAGGTGAATGGGTTTTACGACTGGACCTTAAACCTGTGTTAGAAGATATTCGTGATAGTCTGTGACTATGCGAGGAGGAAGTATCATGTTGCATGGAATTTCTTTGACTACTAGTTGATTCCCTTAGATCTCGTTGACTTTGGTAATTGCTCGTTGCATTTGTAATTGAGGAAGATGATTGCGTGACTGAAGATGTAGATAGAGATACTTGTGAAATGCTTCGAACAGGCGGTGTTCGTCTAGAACCAGATGAATCACGTAAATTATTGATATCAGAGTTTTTTGGTTTATCCATTTCAGGAGTTTTGGAACATATTGGAGATTTTGATATTGCCAAGGTAGGATTTAGACCAGTAAAATGCGCTGAGAGTAAACTGTGCGGCATAGGATTGCCAGATGCTGCTGCTGCAGCAGCAATGGCTGCCACTTGATTGCTGGTCAAGCCAGCTGGCAATCCAGAGCCAGATGAGCTATTACCAGAGGAACTGGAAGAAGGTGGGTGTAAATGAGGCATTGGTGGTGGTGGAGGCAAATGGAAAGGTAAGGGATGCCCTGACATAGCCATGGCATTAAAAAACTGATTGCTTTGAGCCGCAGCAGCTGCTGCCGCTGCTACAGCAGCATTCTTTTCAGATTGACTTGTAGCCTCATTGATGCGCCTTCTGGCTTGAGCCAGCATTGCTGCCTGTTGAGCCGCCTGTTGCTGCAAATGTTGATGATGAACCATCTCACTGGGGCTAAGGCGAGCTGGTGGCGGAAGACCCGGAAATGCTCCTAAAGCAGCTGAGTTAATTTTACGGAAATCGAACGGTTGCATATTCTGCAAATGACTTAAAGGATTTGGAGCTGCTGGTGCGGGTGATGTTTGTATAATTGTAGACGAGGAAGATGAATTAGTGGAAGCACTAGAGCTAAGCGTTGTGTTCGAAGTCGTCATACTTGATGAAGTCGAATTTGGCCCCATACCACTAGCCGGCGATGCAGGGTTACGGAAGTAATTACTTAAGTGTCCTGCCGATGCAGCACTTGAGTGTGTCGCGTGAGTTGTTGAACCAGCAGCAGCTGCAGCAGCAGATAGTTTTTGTTGCAATTGAAATTGCATTTGAGCGTGAGCCATTGCACTTAAGTGCATATTCATTGGATGCGCCGCTGCTCGAGGTGGCGATGGACGCCTACTTGGTGACATTACCATGGATGCAGCTGAGGTATTGGTAGCGACCGGTAAATTATGTATATTGTAGGCGTTGTTGCACTTGATAATATATTCGTGTTCCAAGTTCGTGCGTCTGGCTAATTGTTGCTGACGTTCGTAGCTGTAGGCGAAAGTTGCTTGTGCATGCGCATGTGCCTTTTT
Organism: Gymnosoma rotundatum; assembly: GCA_916610165.2. Taxonomy (NCBI): domain Eukaryota; kingdom Metazoa; phylum Arthropoda; class Insecta; order Diptera; family Tachinidae; genus Gymnosoma; species Gymnosoma rotundatum. The sequence goes on from OU744340.1 coordinate 102,213,689, forward strand.
TAAATATTCCAAGTCCAAGTCTGGCAATGTATGTAACGGTGGTGGTAACGGTAGACTTGTGGATGTGACCGTTGTAGGGTTTTGTGCGAATGATAAATGTTGTGCTGTGTTCGTAACGTTAGAGTGTCGCTGCTGGAATCCGTTTGTGTGTTGTTGGTGGTGATGTTGGTGATGTGGATGCTGTTGATGATGTTGCTTCTCCTGATTAATATTCATTAATATGCTGTTTGCTGTTAGCAATTTTATTAAAGACTAGAAATATTCGATGATTTAAAGTTTGTTGTTTTGTCTTCTCTTGCAGATATTGAGCTTGATATAGTTGTGTCGTAAGTTTTAATCTTTTGTTGTGTAAAATTTTCAGCATTTTGTTTGTTTTATTTTTCAGTTAATTATAATTAGTTCTGAAAATAAAAGAATTAGAAATAATTGTAAGTCAAAGGCATCAAATTTAGTAGCAAGATAATGAAGATATTAAAACCATTATTTTTATAGTTTTTCTCTAAATTTGCTGCACTTTGCGACATAATCCAATCATGTACCTAATTGCCACAAATAATCTTAAATATATTTTTCTTTCTCATATGACAAAAGAATTTTTGAACAGAACTGCTACAAATCAAATTAAGTCTCCTTACAATTTTGCACAAGAACCTACAAAAGAAAAAAGCCAATATTTAATCTGACCATATAATTTTACCTAAAATCTTGCGAGTCTAAATGTCACTTTTGCAAATAACAAAAAGGTATTTATGTCTATCTACGTTTTGTACTCCGCAATATTGTTTATGCCAGTATAGAGCAAAGTCATGACATTTTTCTCGTTTAATTTCTTGCTTGAATTATATTTTGTTTAAATTGCCATTTGCATTTACAAAATGTGTTGAATAAAAAAAGTAAATAAATTGTATAAAATTCAGGTATTTGTAGGAATAATATCTTTAATCGCATTAAGCTTGTTTGGCTGTAATAAACTTGACTTAAAACGTTTTTTTTTTGTGTTATTATTGTAAATACTGTTCAGATTTTTTTTTTTCTTAAATACAAAGTGAGATTTGAATGAGTGTCGAGATATGATGACTGAGATACTCTGTCAATATTTATGACAATCAATATAAACGAATTAATGTGTATGTAGTAAATTGTAGGAATGACCGCAACTCAATATTTTATACCAGAACACTTAAGTATTGTTGCAAGTGTGTTAGTAAATTATTAAAAAAATGTATATAAAAATCTACGTTTAAAAATAACTTGACCGATCTCTGTCATGACGCAAATGCATATTTATATTTTCAAGATTTTTTATCATTTCGTTTGAATATGACTGACAATTAAATTGCTGTCACTATTTATGGCATGTCAAAAGTGTCAAAATGACATTTTTTATTGCGACGTATAAAGTGGTTTCAGGTGATGCAAAATTATAAAGAAAACTTTTTATACAGATTTCTAAGCGGCATTGTTTGATTTGATTGGTTTTTTTCATATTTATTTTTGTATTTTTTTTATTTTCATACATTTGATTGGGCTCTTGGCAGCAAGCACATCATGCTGACAGATTTATGTATGTTTTACTATTAAGATAGGATTAAGGAATTGTGTGTGAAAGTTTGTTAAAAGTATTTTCGAATTAAATTCAATGGAATCGCTATGACTCTTTATTGTTTTGGCTTTTCTTTTGTGTCACTTATTCAAAGGACATTTTGAAAATCTGCTTTAAAAATCAGAAATGTGCCATATTAAATTTAAATTGTTGTTAGTTGCTAAAAAATAAAAAAAACAAGGTGAATTAATTTTTTGCAGTTTAAATTATTCTTTCAGCAATTTATTTTCATTTAGACAGGAATCTAGATAAAGTCTTTAATTCAAACTAAAAAAAAAAAAAATATATATATATATATATATATATATATATATATATATATATATATATATATATATATATATATATATATATGTGACTTGTTTCATTACCGGGCCAGTTTTTGCTTCAAAATCTTGCAGCAGCTTGTCTTCAAATCATTTTTCAAACAAATATTGTTCAGTGTAAAATATCGTTAACGTGGGTCTCATAAGGCAGTCGGGAGATAAACAGTTCCACCTTAAAAAACATATTCATTATAATGTACTATGCTTAATTCTCTTATTATGGGATGAGTCGAAGTTCGAGCATAGCAAAAACTTCTTGAACATGAGTAGAGTCAGTTGAGAAAGATTATAAATAATATTAGGGGTCATAACATTCCTTGCAAGTAGGCTTTCAAAAAAAGATATTTCGGCCCTTATGTAGTATACAGAATCTATAAGAGGTGCAGATAAGGATAAATTGGTAGACCTTATAAATTGGTCGATATGGAACTCCTAGAACACAAGGAACATAAACGAAGGTCAGAGAAAGGGAGAGAAAAGGAAAGGAAAAAATGAAAAAGAATTAGAACTCACCCCTATGGACGCAAAAAAAGAACGGAATGCTCTTAAGCTATTGTTGATAATAATGAAATTTTCGCAAATATTGGCAAGAGCTATGAATTAAATTTCACTTAAAGTGAGATGCTTGTACTACAACGGGTACAGAAGCCAACCAAAAAATTTAGCACAATCACCATTACAATTTTTTCGGCGCTAAATTGAAATAGTCTATGCGAATGTAACAAAGTGACTTCATACTTTACAGTCCATTTAACATTAATTAACGTAGCCCAAAATCGTGCTCTTGCAACGTTTATTAAGATCTGCCAACAAATCTCGAAAACTGACCGGCAGATATTTTGTGCAGCTGGTAAATTTTGTCATGGTCTTAAATTTAATAGTGCATCGCCGTTTTGGACGAAAGTGGCATAGTTCCGACTCAGGATGAAGCCAAAAAAAGGCTTAGCAGATAATTCGCACGGTTGATATTTTGTTCGTCTCGGTCTCTGCTTTCATAATGAATATTTCTTTTTCGACGGACATTTTATTTTTTAATTGAAAAAATTTTCAATAAATAAAATGGCATTAGGACTCAATGTACGCTAATATGGGTGGCCATTGCCAATAAAGTGACTTTAAGAGACTATATGTGCAAATGATTAAGCAGGGTATGTTTAAAATAGAAAAGTTTTTTGATATTGAGTAAATTTCTGAAATGCGATACGCTACAAAATTCAGGGAGGATTTTAGCCTGTAGGATCCAAAAAAATCGCAGGTTTTCTTAATCGCAAAAGTTAAAATCGCCAATCCTGAGGTTTTTAAAAATAAATCTTGATCGGCAACCCTAATCCATAGTGAATATAAATGTTCGCATGTGCCTCGATGATGAACACCCTGTGAACACCACAGCTCTAATGACGAATGTATCTATAAAGCGATGTGCGGAACTATGCGCCCAGGCTAAAAAGAACATTTAAAAATTTTCTTAAAGTTGCCTAAAAAATTATTTATGAATGTTAAGGTTTAAACTATAATGTTTGCTGGGTAATATAATACTGTTTTATCTACAAATTTCTCACATAAATAATTCTCACCTTTTAGTGCATCAATAAAATTCGATCTACAACATTAATTTTAACACAAGTTTGGACACGACTGTTTTAATGTCATTTTGGGTATTAATTTTTATTTTATTCCAGTCAAGAACCAGTAAAAAAAGGAGACCAAAAGAATACCCTTGTCATTAGAGTAAACATCAACACATTCAAACGAATATAAAACAACAAATCATATTTAAAATATTTAAACACTTCTTTCGTTCAGTCGTTTTGGTTCTTCCAAGAATTCTGAACAACAAAATTTTTATTTGTTGTTATTATTATTGGTGGAGTTTTTGTTGTTTTATTACTTTATTTTATACTTTTAGCAGTAACGTGACAGTTTAGTGTCCATTGTTTACTCTTCTCATACAGTACTCATCAGGAGGACGGACAGTAAAACAGACAAATAATAAAATAGACAGACAAACGGTTGTACAACAAAGTGTACTCAAGCTGAAGATGTCGTAAGATGGTTAATGGTTCAAATGATTCTTCTAAACGTTGTTGACTGTAAAAAAGTTGAGTGTAGTACGAGTAACATGTGTGAAGAGTGTCGGTTTGTGTGTATATTTAATGCTAACGTGTGGTGTTGCGGATAATATGCCATGACATTGGCCAGCAATATTTGAAGCGTGTAAACATAAATGTTGGCACCATCATTACTTCGTTCTGAAAATATCGTTACGTTTTATGAACTTTTTCAACTATTCAGTCAGCTATTTCATTCATGTGCTTGTGTGTGCCTGCTTACATTGGTCCCATAAAAAGCTACTTGATTATTGCTATAGAACTTGTGGCATAACACTCTAATGCTTTTGTTTACAAGTATGGACAAAGTGGAGATTTCTTAAATATTTTTTTCAGCTCTTTGAATTAATATATTGTATCCATTAAATCGCTTAAAGGATTTTATTTCGTGATAAAAAGTTTATGTCTATTTCAGATTTTTGCAACATTTGGCAACACTTGCACTAACACATCGATTTTTAAAATGCTAGGCCAGGAAGAAACTTAAACTTTTTTACTACCAACACTTAAAACAACAACATCACAGATATGGTTTAATACAATCAAGTTGTGGAAAACACTTTAAGACTTGTGCGTTTAAAATCCGGACATGTGTAACCTTTGAGCAGCTTTTAAAGCATATATAGAAAGATTTATTTTGCTTTAAAAATATTGCTTGCTAAGAGTATATTATTCAAAATAATTTCACCATTTCGAATTATACTTCTGTACAGGACTTCCATTTAACTCAACAGCGTAGTTATTTTGAGAGTTACTTATTAAATGACTTTCTTCAACGTCTTTGTAACAACAGAGTAATTTCTTAAATGGCTCGGTATATGCCATTCTAAGTTTGTAGTTGGACTAAAACTATCTCGATTAGATAACTAACTTTAAATTTGATTTTTTTACCATCCAATAAAGTGAGCGCAATACTTAAATTCAAAGTGAAATTAAAACTTAAAAATATGGTCTTATAAAATTTTTATCATTTTCAACCTCAACGTTTAAAGCTTTATATAGCGAGATGTAATAAACAGTCGATACAGGTTTGCATGGAAAAAGTGAAAGATGAATTTTAAAAATGATTTTGCTAGAAAAACATAAAAGGACACGCAGGCGCTAGAGATTTTGTCTTTAAAACACTTTTAAAAGGTAATTTAATATGATTTGAAGTTAGGCAAATTTTTTTTAAATTATATTATTTTTTAAGACTTATTAAAAATATTTTATTAAATCTTGCGTTGGGCTGTATTCCATTAAACGGAAATCATCACTCTGGATGACCTGACGAAGAAATGTTTTAATCCCTTGAATTCCAAAAGAAAATCAGATGGATGATAAATTTAATAATTTCTGTGCCGATCTTACCAGACATTTCTTCCTATTTTTTTAAAGAAATATATACGACTGGTCGACATTCATTCAGGTATCTAACAAAAATGTAAAATAGCAAAGCAAAGCCATTAAAAAAAATCCCAATTTTTTTTTTCTATGATTTAAAACTTTGTCAAATTAAAAGCACGAAAATCTAAGCCAAGTTATTGAGTTCTATTTGGATAATTGTCGGTATTCAAAATTTAAAAATACACAGTTTTTAGATTTTTTGATGATCTTATCCTTAATTTTTTTCGAAGCATAAAGGCGACAAATTTAAAAAACCTTTCAGAGTATCAATCCTTCGATTCTGCGATATCAAAATAAATTAAAAAATCAGCGACTAGATATAATTATGATATATAACGAACTTCTCAGTTTAACGCACAGGCCTGACAAAGTATTGGTTCGTTAAACCGGACAACTACTGAATTCAGTATTCAACAGGTGTTGTAATAATCGGTATTTTCAAAAATTATAATCTCGGTAATTTGTAAAAATCTTACTTGATTATCATTCCTGGTCGTAAGCTAAATTTTCCATTATTATTATTTTTTTTTTTTAGAATTCGGTTAGAAACTCAGAATTTTTGTAGACTTTTCTTATGGATGTCGAACAAAATTGCTGCCCGGGCAGATCTTCTCAAGACTTCTTGAATATGTTTAAGATTTTTTAGAATATTATTTTTATAAACGAACAATAGGTCGTCTGCTTTTCATTACTATTAATAAACCGCAATACTACTATAACAAAAAATTAAAAAGTGGAAATTTTGACGTTATAACCAGTGTTGCCGTTGGACTAAATCTTTTACATTTTTTGTAACTTTTAAAGGCTCCACTTAACTTGTATAATTGTATTATATTTGTCCAAATTTTCGTAACTTTTGGTGCAGATACGAAATAAAGCAATTTTATGTTGACGTTTTAAGCAAATAAGACTTTTAAGTTTTTCTTTATTAACGGTATTTTTAAAATAATTAAAATAGTTAAACCTATCGAAAGTCAATGTTTCGAAGAAAAAGATTAAACGAATTTATTTAAAAAAAAATCCTTCTTCAATTAATTTTATTGAATGGCGAGAGCATGCACTTTTCAATCACGGAATATAAGAATTGAGTTCTGATTTAATCACTTGCGAGAATTATCGAGCTGAAAAATTATAACCTGTTTTTCTATTTTATTAATTAAGTTTTCTTTTTGCTCAGTAAATTAATTTATTGCCTTGTTATTTTCTCTAAAATGTGGAATAAGAATGTTTACTATATTTAATATAAAAATTCATAAAATTAATATTTATTTAAAGAAAATTGTAAAATGTAACTTTAAATGAAAAATTGTAGCTTTTTTGAAGGAAAAGCGTAATTTTTTTTCTTGTCTTTCTCTGGCAACACTGGTTATAACTTTTTCTTAAAAAATTGGAAAAGACAACAAGAATGCTCTTCACTGTATTTTTAAGTATTTCTTTCATTTTTTATTTGAGCTCAACACTAAAAGTTTCTTTGAGGTCTTAATATTGGTGTGGCTTTGATTCGATTTCTTCTTGATATTCTTGAATATTCTTAGTATCATTTTGATACCCAGATCACATTGCTTTTTTAATTGAAAACTGTTTCTTAGCCTGCCCGTACATACATATTTGCAATATCGTTCTAAAAAGTGATATTTTGTTTTATTATTGATTCTACTTCGAAAAGCTAATTCCGGTTAATAATAACGCCAAAAACCTACTGAAAATATGGCGAACTGTGTTTCATGAAAAAAACAAACTATTTCAGAAATAAGTTTGTCACTTTTATTGCAGAAGAGAATTTAGAATTACCCCTGAACTTGATCTTTCAGACCTTTCAGAAACGGCGTCAATGGTACCCAAACTTTTACATTTCTCATGTTTCCTTTCAATGTTTTTAAGTCTTAAAATTGTAATTCGTAAATTTATTGTACATCGTTAGAGAGGTAATATTTAGTTGTATTTGAAAAAAAAACTTTAAATTTTTCAAAATTCCAAGTGTAGTTTTTTGAACATATTCGACAATATTCCATTTTTTTTTTTTTTTGTTTCTTTGTCGCAAACTTAAGCTCTTTCTAGTGTTCACTACAATTCAATTTATAGTCCTCTGCGTACGAACTTTGCAAGAACCCTTTGTTATTTTTCTTATATGCCGCATGTTCATGAATGCTCTGAATACTGTCAAGTATTCTAAACTTGGACACTAGTCAAGATGTCTGTATAATCATGTCACTGCTTTTCCTCATCTCCTTGAAGAGTTTCAAACTTTTTGTCTCCATAAAATTCTTTGCAGCCACAAGTGTGTTATACGTATGTGTATTCAGTTTGAGTCCCAAACATGTCATTAAATTCATATTCATCATAAGATAACATGACTTGAACGTATGTGTATGTACATTTAAGAGGCAAGAAACAAAATTATCTATTTATTTCTTTTTAATAGTTTTGTTTTTATTAAACCTTTAAGAAAGAAATTTGTCACATCATGTTTATTATTTTAAGTCTTAAGGACACAACCACTTGTAATGGTCACTAGTGTTTATTTTTCTAGTACGATTTTATGCCTTTTTGGCTGGAGTTTACTTGCTGTGAGGTCTCCTAAAAGAGTTCTCTAAACTGTTGGCTTGTAATGTTTTTCTTTGTAAATCTTCTTTTGAAGAAAACACTTGTGTTGACAATCGTTTTGTTCCCCTTACCAATATCGTTGGCCATGATCATCACTATTGCAGACAATGACGTACGAAAATGTAACAAAAACAATACCTATAATACGTTTGTATATACATATGTGTGTATGTAGATTTGTGGTTAAGAAGTTTTATGTTACGAGTGAGTATGTTGAGGTAGGCATTTACATAACTTTAAATGTTTTTAGTGTAGACGAAATTTGTTTCGATTTTGAATGCATGTAAAATTTCAATTAGATTAGCATTTCTCTTTTAAATATTTTGTTTTTAGGTTTGCAATAACTTCCTTTAGATATGGGAAAACATTTTAAAGTTGTTGGCTTTAAGGGCAATTTGTGCTTATTTTTAGAGGGAATATAAAATTTACGATTTTAGCTTTAAAATAATTACACAAACATATATATTTTGTTAATTTTTTTATATGACAGAAATTGTTTTTAAATACACACACTAACGCTGCTAAAAAAAACGTTTGAGGATTAATGGCCTTTGAAGAAAATATTAAAACGTGAAATTTTTTATAAACTCAACACTTCAACTGAAAGGTTAAAAACAGCCAAGGTCTTTTGCGTTAAAATTATTATATTCGTATGTTGTATATACCTCGTAACAATTTTCATTTTATATCATCTGTAAAGTAAACTGTTAAGTGTTAGTAATATTTCTCATATACGAATGGGTACCACCAATGTGTTTAAAAGACAGCCTACAAATGCGTAACAGATTTTTAAGTCGCTACAACGAAGTATTAAAAAACTAAAATCATCCGCTAGGAATATATAAACTGTTGATTAGTTTTGAATCGAATCTTGACACTCGTCCCACAGTCTGGTAGGAATTTTTATATGTGGAAATATTTGAAATTTGATTCAGTTTGCTGCCTGTTCGGTATTAAAAAAGACAGATTTCTGAAGTAACAAATATTTGAAAAAAATCAAACTGTTAAACTTGTTAAATATATTGATGATGTTAAATTTAAAGAATATTGTAGAGCGATCTGTTAAAAGTCGTAGCACAATAACGGGTTTAATGAACATTTGAATATTCTATCTAAGACCTTTCTCCTGTTTCTTCGGCAAAACTGGTCATGTGGCGACTGTTCCGCTTGAGCAACGTAGGACGGTCACTTCTGAGTGCTACACTACAATTTGTTTGCCTGAAGTCATCGGAGAAATTCGAAAAACCAACAAGAGAAGACGAATCATTGTTCACCATGACAATGCGAGCTCTCACACATCGACTCAAACCAGAGCGTTTTTGACCGGCCAAAACGTCGAATTAATGAGTCTTCCGCCGTACAGCCCTGACTTGGCACCTAATGATTTCTTCTTGTTTCCGCACATCAAGAAAAAATGTGTGGTCAACGATTTTCGTCGCCAGAAGGAGCTGTTGAAGTGTTCAAAAACCATGTTTTAAAGGTGTCTCAATCGGAGTGGAAAAAGTGCTTCGACAACTGGTTTGAGCGCATGCAAAGGTGTATAAACCATGGTGGAGAATACTTTGAAAAACAATAAAACTATTTTTGATTATAAATATGCGCATTTTCACTATTAGACCAGAAATATATAGAGCAGCCTTCGTATGTAGCCTTTCAAATAATAAAAAAAAACGAAATCGCACCGAAAATGGATACAACTCTCATTTATTAGCATGTGCTTCAGAGACTATTTTGGAGTTACTCGACCGCTTGCAATAAAGAGCAAAGAAGCTCATAGTTAAAAGTAGGATACCTAGCTCTATTGTCTCATTGACGCAATATGAGATGTGTTTCACTATTTTATCGTTACTACAACGGAGTATGCTCTAATAAAATCAGGGAACTTATTCCTGAAAACCGTAATTTTGTACGAGCAATACATTCTTTATCAAGAGCGCACTCCATTATAGTGGAGTGGAATCGCACTTCTTATTACAGAGAAAAATTCTTTTTTTATCCGAACAGTTGGTATGTGGAAAAAAGTCCCTGCGGAAGTCTCACCTGTCACTTGCAGTGTACAAAGATTTAAATCAAATCTCTACACTACTCCCGCTATCCTTTTCCCACAAGCTAATTTCCTAGTTTTGGCAAAATGCATTGCATATGTAAGGTTAACTATTGAGTACTGGTCCTAAAACAAAAATAAATAAAATAAATCCCGAAATCAGTTCAGAAATAATGCAGAAAACACAAAAAAATACATGTGGATTGATAATTTTATCATTGTTTTGAATTCACGAATGACGAGTTTTGTTTGTGTTGCCGAAAAAGATCTTAATTTATGTTGTCTTTTTTGACAAATTCGGCTATTTCAGCTTTTATTTAAATTTTTATTTTTGTATTTTAACTTAAATCTGGGTGAGGTTTTTATTTTAATATTTTCATCCCACTTGATTTATTTTGTCATTTTTTTTTTTTTTTTTTAATTTTAAAAAATTAGCAAAAACCTTTGATTTGTTTGATTTCTGATTATGTAAAAATAAAAATAAAAATATTTTTAGTTAAAAATATGGTTTTAAATGATAAATTTATGCGGCTACCGAAAAATTACTTTAATCTTTTTAATCTCAACAAATTAAAATAGTCATATAAACACACGCGCACACATACCGCTATTTCAAAATGACAGACAATTCACTGTGGCACATTTTAAAAGAAGATAGCCAAAAATAAATTTTTGTGGTCATAAATCTTAAAATAAGACTCCAGAAACTCAGAATTCATTTATTTAAATTCTTCGCTGGTTCTATATTTTAAAAGTCATTGACTATCTTTTTTAAGGCATAAATGATTATTGAAATAAAAACTTTGGCCATTCTACACTCCAAAGATTTTTTGTATGTTAGTTTACGTGTTTTCGGAATATTATTCTACATCATGTAATCATTCATGCGTATCAAGTTATTAAGACTTATAATTGCCAAAAATCGAAATTTAATTACGAACTAAAATATTTGAAAAATAATTCCAAGGGATAAGAAATATAAGTTTGAACAAATAGCTAAAGCTAAGCCTATCTAACTCATATAATTGGTCGACCAATTAACATCCATATAAGAAAACCGCGGCTGCTTAACAATAACCCCATACCGATGGGAGTTGAACTCATTACTCAGGATTTTTTTATTCAACAATAAGTAGACGTATCTACAATGCAATCACCGCAGTTGCTCAATTATTTTTAGCTAATTTATCCTTCTCATTCAATTCACACAATCCGACTTTTTTAACGGACAAAATTAGCGTTTGTTGAAAATCTTGTTTACATAAAAATCGGTTTTCACTGCCACCACATATTTTAACAGAAATATGTCGCTCTTATATTATTGTTATCTAAATCAAACTACTTCCTTGCATAAAGCAAAGGATCACTATGTTAAGAAGCTTCTCAATTTGTTTCTATATTCCAATTTGTGGAGAACAATTTCGAATATGATTGATTTAATTACAACCACGATACATCTTTAACAGGTGTTTATCTACAACTTTCATAAGCTTTCATGCTTAAGGTTAGATATTATATATTAGGATAGCCTCTGTATATAATCTTATTTTAGTAAATTTCGACAGACTGCCCTACACAGTTGCACGAATTATTCACAAGAAAATCTCATGGAGTTCGGTCCTACTTATTGCTAAAAAAAAGTATGTTAAGCTGCCACACTGTCTCACAAGAAAGATGAAACTAAAGTTGCAACTCACTCAGATCACTTAGAAACTATTAATTTATGAAATTTCTTAAAAAATCGGGCGGATCTGTCTAATAATACACACGATTCTAGCTCTAACTATGCCTTTCTTTGACAGATAAAAATCTGTGTGTCTTAGTTTGTAGCAAACTGGCGATTTTGGAGGAAGAAATGAACTTGCTCCTCCCCCTTTTGGTACGTAGTTGCAACATAAAAATCAATTTTCAATATTTTACACTTAGTACCTTTGGTTATAAATATAGTCTATTCAAAACAAAAGGGATAGTACAATCTCAATCAAAAAGAAAAATCATATCAAAAGTTTTATAAATGCTCCACTGTGCAATAAAGACCCTACACACAGAGTTTATAAGTTTAGAAATAAAACCATACAATGTTTCAATTGATTAATTAATCTTGTGTCTTTTAGTTTAAATGTTTAAGCATAAAAATTTTTAGGCCTTAATTTCCCATCCATTTGAAAAACAACATACAAACAGAAGAAAAACAGACAGACATTGCAACAAATTATATTTTATGCTCGTAACACTTTTATGTAGAAGAAACTACACAAAAGTTGTTGGTTTTATTGTAATTAAATTTATAATTCAAATTCGGTGGAACTAATGAAAGTGTCCATCTAATCTGGTTTGTTACTCGTATGTGTCTTCTGTATTTTGTTTTAAGGTGGTTAAATAACAAATAAAATTAAACATAAACTTGGCTTTAATAGGATGGCACTTTGATATCTTTAGAGATTTGGAAGAAACTTAATTTTATTTTACTCTTTATTAACATAACAAATGATTTAGAAAAGACACACTTTTTTTATTAGACAGAGTTCGTTGTGTGATCTCATAGATTATAATTTAAATTAAATTTAAATCTTCTACTTTGTAACATTCTAAGCACCAAAAAAAAAAAAAAACAAATTAAAAAAACAGTTGTGTGTGAGTGTGTTAAATCTCTCCATTAGAGTTGACACTTTTTATGGTTTGTTAGTGTTTTAAATATCGTGCATGTTTGACCTTTTTTCTGAATTTAAATTAAATTTTTTTTTGTGTTTTTGATCAGCTCAGGCTGATCGTAACAAATTGAACATTTTAAATCATTACTTTTTTATGTTCTTATGATGATTATGGACATTGTATTTTTTTTATGTGAGAAATTATTGTTAATAATTTGTAATCGCTTTTTTTTGCTGATTTATTTTTTTTTGTATTTTTTTATTGAGAATAACATTTTATGCGATTATTGAATGTTCTTTTATATAAATTTACTCTGAATAAAACAAAAACCTTTAATTCGTGGAATATTTAACTTTTATGTTGTTATTTTTTTTTCTACTCATTTTTGATTATAAGTTGCCATAAAAACGTTTGATCTTTAAGCGATTTAGTTATAAAGGTATGTATGTGATTTTGCTCTTAATAATATTATCAGCTTTTATGTTTAAATTAAATTACTTTCGTAAAGTTATTTACTTATATACTTTTATTTATATACTTTTAAAGAGATAAAAGTGTTTAATGAAAAATATACAGTAACATCCTGTCCAAATGTCCGTACAAATTATCGAGTAACAAACAAGATTTTGAAATAAAGAATGTCAGGTTCGTGGAACGGAAACCCATGGTGAACCACCTTCCTTTAGTTAGAGCGGTTCACGTATAAGAAAATACTCAATCGATTACACTTCTACCTCAATACCACCGCTTCTACAATACAAAAAAAAAACAAAGAAAGATGGTGTTAAAGTGCAAACTTTAAGCTTCTTTTTCTCGCGCTATTGAAATCATTTTTTTTTTCTTGAATTTCTTTTTTAATTTACAAATAACGAATCAACTACATTTGTTCAGTCTATTTCTAGACTGAATTGTATTATTTAATACTTAAGCTATTAGGGTAAATTTTTACCCCCTATTTTTTAATTTTTTCCCCATGGACTTCGGATACAGTTCGTTTTGTTAAGCTCCGCCATTATATATTTGAAGCAGACGTATCAACTTATTGAAATTAGGACCATTTTGAATATAGTTATTAAACAATTCTGGAATAAATTACAATGAAAAGAAAAACTTTTTAACATTCGTTCTTGTATTACTATAGGATATCTACTTGGAAAATAATCTTAACATACGCAGCTAGAAAATACTCGTGCATCTCCAAAGCAAACAGATAAAATGAGCTTTACCACTTAAAAACGTCAACTGCCATTTACTTTCATTTCGCCATAAGCCCAGCCTCTTGGAAATTTGGGCTTAGGGGCGGCACATTGATGATACCCTCAATAATAATCTCTTGGCAATGAAGTCGTGCGGACAGGTTTCAATTTAATACTCGAAAAACTAAGTTATATGTAGATGCGTACGACTGAATGTGTGACCTTATTTATAATTATTCCTGATAAAGATAATACGCACAAAAAATAAATGATTTTTGCATTCAGTTATAAAAATACGGGAATCCAATTAATTTTTTTTTTCAAATTTCCTGTGATAATTTTTTTAACAAAAATGATAACCCATATCGTAAGTAATTTGAAATTTTTTCACTCAATAAACAAAGCTGTTCGAACAATAACAGAAGAAGAATTGTTACATACTTTCAATAAACTCAACTTCTAAATTGATAATGTACTCGTATTTTACTGGAAATAATAAAAATTTTTATAAAACAATTTCTTTCGAACAACACGCTTTGTTAAATATCGTCAAATTTTCAATAAAAATTAGTTTGAGCCAATAACCACTTTTTTTAAAATATTACATAGGCCAACAACAATTTTATTAGAATTGGATACTAAAGCAGTGAAGACTTTTATTGAATTATCAGTAAATTTCGAAAGAAAGGTTTATTAGAAAAATTCCTTCTAAGGGACCAGAAGCTCTTGATGATCTTGACATAAAAATTCAATGGGATGTTTAGTGGATCAAGTATATTTTTCAGGTCTTAAAAGAATGATTCAAGTGCTTTGGGCTTCTGTAAAGATCTGCAAGATCTCCTTATTATCGATGCCACCTTAATAAGACCGAAAATGTAATACAACCCTCATTTACTTCAAAGATTATTGTGGAGATACGCAACTACGTACAAGAGAAAAAGATGAGCCGATAAGTGACAGAAAGGGGATATCTTAACCCTAAGGCTCTATTTATTCACTGAAGTAACGACGCAATGTGGAATCTGTTTTACTGTTTAATCGGGGAACTTTTTTCTGAAACCGTAATTTCGTGCACACAATACGTTCTGCATTACTTTCTAGTCAATTGTCACTACAAAGAATATTTATTTTTCACCCAAACAGTGTTCAAAGAGTAAAATCGAATGTCTTTACTAGTGCCTCTATCTCATTCCCATAACCTAAGGGTAGGCTACGTTCACTTAATTCTACTATTATTAACACACTTAAGATTAATAATACTCATTATTAGATTATGCTAATATCCTATAATATATTTAAATAAAAATGCAATTCATTTGTTGGTTGGAAAAGCAGATATTTATAAGAATTTTGGCAATCAGAGGCCGTATTCTGTAATTCTCTTAGCTAAAACTTAAGCTAAATTGCTTAAATGTTAGACTAATCCTTGTACATTTGATCTAATTAATCGGTATCTGTAAGTCTAACTCAATAAATAAAAGGGTGTTAAGTATAGGGTTAAATGTTCCAATGTCGTATTTGTGGCAAAACACAGCTTTGTTAAAATTAAATAATTTTAGAGATGGCGATTTAGCTTAAGCGACTTATAAAATAAGGCTGCAGGAAGCCTTTATCAAAATTTTTGGAAAATTCTAAAACGTGTTTTTATTTTTTACAAACCACAATCGCAGCTTGAGATGGACGGATGGGGTTCATTGGATTGAAATTTTTAATCGACTTTAAAAAAAGAAGTAGGTAATCCAGTCGTCTGAATGTTGCTTTTTTTACTGTTTGTGACTGTAGAACTCAGTAATTTCTAAAACTATTTTGAAAATTTTTTTTGTAATTTGATAGATTATGATACAGAATTAGGTCAGGTTTTAAAAACAGTTTATATTTTAAAAACTAAAGAGTGTTCCCATACAACATACATATTTTTTTACGTATTTTATATACTCTAAATAGCGCTTCTTTAAAATTTATAATTACTGCGCAATACTATAGCTCCCAATAAGAAAAAAGTTATACAAAAATAAATCTAAAAATGATGACGTAAATGGAACTATATGGGCCTATCTTTTGAAACGTTAAACACCAACGCTTGAAAATTGGACAGAATTTTGATTACTACGAACGCTTTAATAACAATTATAAACATTTAAAATTATAAATTAAAGGGTGTCAAAAAAGTTAATATAATTTGGTGTATGTGGCCAGGTTTTTGAACTTTTATAGCCATATATTTAGTTGAAATTTACAAAGATTCTTTATTGCTAAATCCGCTATATCAACAAGCATACAACTTGAATTTAAAAATTAAAGGGTGTTCCCGTAGTTAATATAATTTGAACTTCCTGGCCTTAATAAGAGTAATAAGAAAACTTATTCTTGTATTTTTATTCTTCGATTTTTTGTCTGGTGTTTCTCTGAAGCTCTGGAGATAACATCAAAAATTCCGATCTTAAAAAAAAATCAGGAAATCGTTTTTCTGTTCAAATTCAACGAATATATGTTAAGGCCACGACAAATAAAATAAATCGCAAGTAAAGTATTTATCCGCTACAGTGGCTCACAAATCAGATACAACTCAAAATCAAACTCTGATCGTACAGAAACTATTATTTTAAGAACATGTTCCTAAATCTGTCGCAGATTATATATTAATACAAACTCACATACTTTTTAGAAACACTTGCTGTCTCTGACATGTTTAACGGCTAAAACACATGGTTGAGTAAATTTAAAAAGGAAGCTTAAAGAAATATTCATGAAAATTCATTTGTAATGAAGAAACTTATTTCACTGAACTTATCTTTTTGTAGCAAACACTTAAGTACGTAAATAAATTCTATTTTATTTCAAATATAATTCTATGTCATAATTCTAGCTCATAAACAAAAATTGCCAAAAGCTTAATGCGTATTTCAAACGAACAGTTTCTTTTTATGTTCACAAATAATTCTTATTAACAATCGTTTACAGAAAAGATATTTCAGTTTAATAACCAATTTCGAATATGACTTTAAAGTCTTTTGTTAATAATGGAGTGTAAACGTATTTAAGTCTTGTTTTTTTAGTATGACTGTTAAATTTTTAATTACTGTCGAATATGTACAAAAGTGTATCTCCGAAAATCATTGGCATTTTAATTAAGTCTTTTTAGTAAAAATTTTTTACTAAGCATTCGAAAAACTATAATTAGTCATATTTTTTTATTTCGCTAGTTTTTTTCTAGCCTCGAGCTGTCATTTAATAAATCAGTTGTGGAGTATAACAAGATTTAGGAGTGCGTTTTATGGGACTTTTAGAACGCTGTTTCCGTTTTATTTGTTTGTCTTTTTGCTTGGTTTTGTAAATACTACAGGGTTTTTAGTTTTAAGTTGCTTTTTAGCAATCTTAATGATGAGTGAGCAACAGGAAAGTTTTAACTATGATTTAAATTATTACTGCTAAAGCTAAAGGCACAACTTAATAACGACTTGACGACTGGCTTTGTGGTTTATTATTTTAAAAATTAAAAAAAAATATAAACATTATTTTTTTAACTTTATTTTCAATTTATCACCCTTTCAGTTGTGTATCAGTTTCTTTAAAAATTTTTAAAAAATATAATATATTATCTAAGAATTCAATATATTCAATAGAATATGAACACATAAAAACAATTTTTTTAATTCTAATTTCGTATTAAAATTTCTAAAAACTAGTACAAATTTTATAGCATTAAATTTGATCATTAGTTGATTTATTAACTAATTAGAAAAATAATTGCTTTACTATGACTCACTCTATTCCCATTTGTATAGTTACTTTTTTTTTGTTTCTTCTTGCAGTATTTTCAAAACTTTAAAACTAACAAATTAATAACTAATTGATTTTTAGTTGTATACACACAGATAAAAACTGCCAATGTGTTTGTTAATTTCATGTCTATCAGCTGCTGTAGTGTAGTTGTAGTTTGTTAATATTGTTATTTTATTTCTGAAATATTTTTTTATATTCTGTTATTGTCGATAAAACATTGTACAACGTTTCTACAAACAGACATGTTTGACAAGTGTCATTTAGAATTTAACGATGTTTATTGCAAAATTAACAAACAAAAGTCATAATTTAACAACCTTCAACTAATTAGAATGAGAGATATTTTTCTTTATTTTACATATTGTCTACTAAATATTTATTGTCTATTAAATTTAATTGTTTTTTTTTTCTTTTTTTAAATTAGTTATTGTAATTAAATTAGTTCGCCAAAAAGACTCTTTCACTTCGAGAACTTCTACAGGATAAAAGTAATCTCCACCTAAAGTCGAAATAAATAAAATATCCGAATATAAAATTGAGCATACAAAACACTAGAGCAACAATTAAGCAAATGAAAACTTAAGAAAATAAATTTTCTGAAAAGTTAAAAACGCGCAACGTTCATAAATATTTCCATCTTTGACTAAAAAAAAAGGAAAATTAGTTATAGAATAAGATTTTACAAACACTTCATAAATATATCGGAAACCGAATATATAAAAAAAATTTTTTACCACAAAGTACGAGTTTGTGTAGGAACACAACACGCGACGGTAACGATATTTTCATACAAATTTGACATAAAATATCGTTCAACGACAATGCCGCTGAGATAAAATTTATTTTATTTTCTTGTCGGTTTTCATTATTCTCTCACATTTAGTTTCTCACTCTCCTAACAATATTGCAAGAAATATAAGTATTTTATAAGCATTTGAATTCACAATAATAGCAAAGGCATATTATTTATATAAAAATAGAACAAAATTTCAGGAATAAAAATATTTTGAAAAAACTGATACATATGTATATGTACGTAAATGAAAAACATAATTGAAAAGTTAAAAATATGAAAATAAAATTGATTGAAAAAATAACTGAAAAGGTGAAAAATATGAGCCCATGTCTCATCTTAAGTCAGTCATCATTTATTCTTCGTCCCGCTCTTCAATCTGTGTGAAGGTTTTGAGAAGACCTATTGAATCCCTTACAAGGTTAACCAGTCCAATAGACTCTAATGCCATGGACATGTTAAATGTACTTAATATTCTTTACGTTTGATCGATTTTTTAAAAGAATTTATCTAATTCATTTAAATGTAATAAAATATTTTAACAAAATATTTTTGAAAACAAACACAAAGCTGAAATGAAAATAAATATTATTAATGCCGTCAGAGAATCGTCGTTATTTTGTTTACTTACTCTCAGCAACGATAAAACGTTCCGTTACCGTCGTCTGTTGTGTTTCTACATTTTAACTTACAAACGAAGCGTCCCATATCATGTATACGCGACCCTTTGTTTTAAGTTTTATTTTGTAAACTTGTTACAGCGAGCAGTGTAGCACACACTTTGGATAAATTTTAAATAAGGTGATGCAAAAACTACAATTGCTTATTACTTGCTTCTGTAGCCAACTAGCAACACATATTCTGCGTTAACTTTAAGCATCGTTCTATTTTTTTTAATTACCCCATTTATGTAAAAATCACGTTACTATAGGGTCACCCTCTATTTAATTTTATTTCCCTTTAAGAATTATTGCTATATAAATGTTTAAACGGTAAAATCAAGGCGAAACAATACAAAGTGGTCGCGATGGCGAATTCATTAATTTTGCCTTAAACTAACTGTCAAACTCCATATATAAAAAATATGTATACATTTTCTTTTTATGGTGTTTGACATGTAGCGTTTTCAGCGATAATTAGTGTATTTGCCATCGAGACCACCTGTATTATTTCGCCATGGGAAAAACCATATTCGTCAAAATCACGGTCTCTATGGAAACACGCGTCAATTTTTACTGTTAAAACTTATTTTTATAGCAGACATAATCTGTGCATACCTTGCGTAAATAAAATAATTGTCTGCCTAATAAGGGTGAAAAACTAAAAATAAATATGGTAAAATCGCGTCAATAGGAACAGCAGTCTAACTAGCTTATTGGACTTAGCGTTGCCTAGGTCTTACGGCCTTTCTAGGCTTTGCGTAATATATTATGGCCTTGTTGGCTACGGGGATCTACTCCGCACACGAGAGAAATCCATCAAATCATTTTGATCATTCAGAAAATATCTATATTTCAAATAATTTTGGAATGATTTTATTTTAATTGGTTAATATTTATTAAATTGTAAATTTTTCCGCTCCCCCTGTCCCGCCACCATATTTTGTTACTCGCTTACAAAACACATTACTTTAGTTTCCAAAAAAAGAAATATAAATTATTGATACTCATTATTTCCTACTATAATTAATGTAATCGATTCTCAGTAATTGATTATACAAGTCTCATGCATCGTTTAAATCATTAAGTTGGCAATCTATTTGGGAAGTACTTCTGCCAAAAATGCCTAATTCGACACTCGATTATCTTTTCAAAAATTTTTTGCTGATTACATATCGATCAATATTTAAGTTTTTATTGTAATCGGTACAGACGAAAATGCTCGTTTATCTCCTTTGCTTCTCATTTAGGTACTAATTCTAAATGGTGACCAATCTATATTTAAAATTTTATTAAAATCGATTAGCCGAGACCCGTTTCCCCTTTTTTCTCCCCTTCCTAAAAATATAAATAGCCTCTTTTACCATGAGACACAGGTATAACTTTTTTAATCTCGGACCAGCAGTCAGGGGATGACCCCTACTCAAGCAATGCTTTGAGCTAAAACTAGGTAATTACACTAAGGGAAGGAGGATAGAGGGAGTAGTGTTTTTGAACATTCGACTTAAACTTTCCAACATCGAAAGTGACAGAAAAGACCTTTGCAAGAAGATGATGTCACACACGAACTGTTCAGCTAAAAAACGCATTCTAACTGTTATGCATAGTGGGGTTCGCTGGACAATCGACCACTAATGAATGAGCCCTTGACTAAGAGCATGTTGTACGCAAAAACGCGTGGATATCGGGAACGAATTCCCTTATCTCATTATAACACATTCCATTTTAGTATCGGTAAAACACCGAAACACAACCCACATTGCGTCGATATTCAAGAAAGTAAATAGAGTTGGATACACTTGTGTCACCTATGAGTCTGTTCGCCCCTTTCTTTATGCGGTTGAATAATTTTAAAACAGGTTTAGAAGCACATGAGAGTTGTATTACATTTTCTGCCGGATGTATTTGGTATAACATGGTAAGAAGATAAGCTGGACTGAAAATCGTTTCAATCGTTTAGGCGTGATTGACGCACACAATAATATATATTAGATTTTTCGTACTTGTAAACTTTAAGTGTCCGCGTATTACGATCCAAAAATATGGCTACGTACATGAAAATTACGTCACTACTGGGACACTACTAGTTGCTAAACCGGGCATAATTATAAGTGCAAATTTGAAATCTCTGCCTGTTATCGGTTAAAAAACAACATTATTTTTATGAATATAACATCATTATTAGAACATTATGGTTTTTGGTATTTGTTGTTGTTGCGGCTATAGTATTATACCTTTACTGGCAATAATTGCATGAGTCTAGCTGTCACGATTCTATAGATAGAAGGCTGCGACAGACATTCGTTGTAGCCATAAACCAATGAGGCTACTATTACCCTTTGAGTACGCAAGCTAAAAATAGAAAACAGGAAATTTTCACTTTAACGAAATAAATACGATTTTTCCCAGTAGAAAGCATAGAGGTGCAATTGTTGAAATTTAGCAACATCGGTCCATTAATTGTGGAGATATGTTAAACAAAGCGAGCGCCTCTATTTTTCCTACGTTTTTTAAGATTCAAGATTGTTTTTTGTTGGTTTTTTTTTGTTGTATTGAAAAGCAAAATTTTAGAAAAAATATATAAATTAACAGGTAATTGAAATATCAATAAAGTATTATATTTTCACCAACATTTCAACAAAAAAAGTTTTTGCAATTAAAAATTTATAATTTCGATAAAAACCGGAAAATAGCAACAAAATAAACTAGCAAAAAATGCGAACTACTTAAAGACCAAAATTTTAACTGAAATTTTTATTTTCATGTAATTTTTTCCAAAAAATTGTACTTGCAATAAGAAATGTAAATTTCATTCAAAACCGAAAATACACAAAAAGGTTAAGTTTTGTAGAAAAAGGGTGTCAATAGACCCCAAGCACCATGGATCTCCATTGAAGCCAAGTGTTTTGTGTTTGGTTCTTTTATATGTAATGAAACTCGTCACAAGAGCCGAGGGAACTAAGGCGGCCTCTAGTAGGCGCAAAGCAAACCCCGAGGTGACATATAAACAACTCAAGTTCACCCCAAATATCTTCATATGAAAGATAAAATAGTTGCAATTGCAAATACCACTGTGGCACATTATACAATTCTCTATTTTTTACTCTGTGGCTCTATCTGGGTATGCTTATTGTTGCCACGGTATCGTATTTACTAAACATGCGTTATTACAAACGCAGCTATTCAAGCTACACTACTGTGTTACTTCGTTACTGTCCACAGACCACTTTACCCAAGTCAGTCGTCCCCTTTAGTCCAATAACCACAACGCACATCTGCCGTACTCCGCTGTTATGATGTCACTTCCCTGCGGTAACAACTAGAGCTCTATCTATTTATTATAAAGGGCGCCCTGACAATTATCTCTACTACTGGAACATTAAATTAACATTTCCTTTCTGGGAGGTTAGAACTTTTACTTCTTTAATTTTAATTGCATTATTACAATTATTTTTCTGATTTATACGCGTGTCCGATGGTGGGCTAGAACTCATGATCATCTGTTTTGCAGCACGCACCTCTACCAACGGCAACTATTAGGGTCACCCAGCTTTTATTAGCTAATTGTGGTATTATTCTATAAACACAGCAACAACAATAGGGGTTGCCAGATCTTATTTTTGTATCAATATTTTTACTTATCGTTTAAACCAAGGCGAATCAATTGCCATGTGGCAGAGTTGGAGAATTTATTATTTTTGGCTGGTAGAAACGAATGTCAAACTTCATATATAAAAAATAGTACACATATTTTTTATGTATGGAGTTTGACAGTAGTGTTCACGGCGAAAATGAATGAATTCGCCTGCGCTGCCGCCTGGTAATTAATTCGCCTTGGTTTAAACTGTACTCAAATAATAATAATAATATTTTTAACTTATTTAAAGGATGTTATATTAATGTTAAGTAACCATAAGGCACTGCTAGAATAATGATTTTTTTCTTTGGAATATATAGCAATTTAGGGTGATGTTATTATTTATTAATACGAGGGCTGCTCATTATATTTCTGGCCTATTGAGTGATAATGCGAATATTTATAATAATAATGGTTTTATTGTTTTTTAAAGTAGTCTCCAACATGATTTATACACTTGTGCATGCGCTCAAACCAATTGTCGAAGCACTTTTTCCACTCCGATTGAGACACCTCTAAAACATGGTTTTTGAACACTTCAACAGCTTCTTCTGGCGACGAAAATCGGCCACGCATTTTTTTCTTGATGTGCGGAAACAAGAAGAAGTCATTAGGTGCCAAGTCAGGGCTGTACGGCGGATGACCCATTAATTCGACGTTTTGGCCGGTCAAAAACGCTCTGGTTTGAGCCGATGTGTGAGAGCTTGCATTGTCATGGTAAACAATGATCCGTCTTCTCTTGTTGGTTTTTCGAATTTCTCCGATGACTTCAGGCAAACAAATTGTAGTGTACCACTCAGAAGTGACCGTCCTACATTGCTTAACCGGAACAGTCGCCACACGACCAGTTTTGCCGAAGAAACAGGCGACCATTTGCTTCGAAGTGCTTCTTCCACGAACAAATTTCGTTGGATGTTGCTCGTCTTTGAAGACCCACACGGTCGATTGTTGTTTTGTTTCGGGCTCATACGCATAGATCCATGATTCGTCACCTGTGACGATCTTATAAACGTCTTTTGAAGCACTGCAATCGTATTTTTGCAACATTTCTTTCGCCAGTCGCCTTTTTTTGAGCGACTTTCAAATTGTGCGGGATCCAACGAGAACAAACCTTTTTTACGGCCAGGTGTTCATGCAGTATCGAATATATGCTGGTGGAAGAAATGTCCAAGGATGTCTCTATCTCTTGGTATTTCGCATGTCGATCTTGCATTATGAGTTCACTCACGGCATCAATGTTCTCTAGCACAACAGCCGTTTTTGGACGACCTTCACGGAATTCGTCTTTGAGCGAGCTTCGGTCACGATTAAATTCATTACAGCAATTTTTCACAGTGCTATAGGATGGTGCTTCATAGCCATACAAAGATTTAAGCTCATCAATGCACTCTTGTCGTGATAATCCACGTCGAAAGTTGTGAAAAATTATGGCACGAAAATGTTCACGAGTTAATTCCATTTTTTTCTATATTAATTTTTTCAAGTCACTGTAAACAACACAAATAATGGTCGTACGTCAAAACGTTTTGAGTACGATTATGCTTAAAAATGACAAACTTTCCAATGGAAATGTCAGATTGCACTTGGCAGCACTCAGTGTTGCCAGGCCAGAAATATATAGCAGCCCTCGTATATATATATATTTTTTTTTTTTTGTTATTATAGGACATTAGAGTAAGTAGCTTTAATAGTCATCTTTAATACTGAAAAATAAAGCAATATTAAAAATGAAACGAAATGTTTACTGTTTAAGCCAAAAAAAAGTTTGTATAATGTGTCAGGGATTTTTTTTCTTACTTTTATAACACAACCGGTTGATACCGCCGCCAGTTTCTATGAATTTACCTGCAAATGAAATAAGGAAACATTTAGTGAAATACATACATTAAATTAAACTATAAAAATTTCAATAAAATTTTAATTTCTTTTATGAAGCAATAAAGACAAATTTTCTAACAATAAAGCGATCGATCACTAGTCGTAACTGCTTTAAAAATATAAATACTTAAAACTGCAGAACAAATCAGAAAAGAAATTATATTATTTATTATAAATTATTTTTTATTAAGCATAACATGGTTTACTATTTTATTTATGTATAATATTATATATAATTTCTTTATATTTTAGTTGGTTAATTGGCATTTTAGATATTTTGTTCTCTTTTTTATATTTTTTTTTATTACCGTCGTAACATACACAATCTAATCTTGTGAAAAATTGTCAACTGAATACAAGATAATAATGCTACAACTTTAATAACATCTTATAAAATATTATACACATCGATATGAACAGAGATGGGACTTTGGCTATTATTTTATGTTATTACTCTTGGTTAGTGTGTGTAAATTTTGTCTTTTAATCTTTATAACTGAAAGAAAGAAGCCGCTGTGGCTTTATTTCTTTCTTTTGTTCTCTTTTCTATTAGACCAATTTCTTTTTTTTTTTTTTGCTGTTAAGAAACCATTAAAAAAAGACTACAACTATTTAAGCCTTAAATGATACGTTTTTTTATTTCTTCTTCTTTTTTTTCGTTGCTGCCGCTATTTAAATTTCTTTCTATTTCATATTTGTGGTCAGACTAAAACAACCTTTTAACCAAATTAAAAGAGCGAGAGATGAATTAATACCCAAAAACTGATGAAATCGCATGTATGCTGGTTATTACAAGAAATCCTAGATAAAAAATACAATTAACTACATTTATATGCTGCCGGCTAAATAACAAAAAAGAAAAAAAAAATCGACAAGAGTAACAAGAAGAAAGACATTAAAACAAAAATGTTGCCGTTTGATCTGAAGCCGGCTTAATTGAATGACCTTAAAATGTCATAAAAATTGACAAACCGATCGAGACTTAAGAGTTTTTTCCTATTAAAAATAATATACTATTTTAAATAATTAAATTAATAGACATTTAAGAAACAGTAAAAAGGAGTATAAGGAAATTAAAAATCTTCGTTTGTTAACTTTGTAAATAACTCATTAAGAAATTAAATTCCTAAACAATGTTTTATTATTTAATATTTTAATTTTATAAGTTGATTAATTGTTTTTAAGTTTTTTCTTGTGCGTCATAGCTTCCATACATTTCGTTTCATTTATTATTTTTAATTTTAATAAACCGTTCGCTTGATAATTGACAACCTTCATTTTGGTCATATTTCGAGTATAATTTCATATGCGAAATAGATTAAAAATTTAAATATTGACAATTTCAAGGTCAATTTGCTGAAATAAAAAAAAAACACAAAAGAAAATATTTCTTCAAATTATTAATAACAAAAATAACGAAGTATCTCGGTACTTTTTTTGAATGATTAACATTATATTGTTTTCGTTAATTGTTTTTTTTTTCAAGCATGTGTACTGGATGGATAAACAGTTGTGTTCATACAAATGAGAACATTTATGTTACATTTTGTGTTTATTTATTTATAATACAATCATCTTGATCATTTTTTTTACAAAGACAAAAAAAAATTAAATAGCAGCCAAGTCCTTCGCATTTATTAGACTAATACAAATCCGCGCTTTATTTACGTTTGACCTTAAAACAGAAAGGTTGCGTTGTGTCTTACATAAATGATTCTCGGTGAACTGAAACGGTTATTCCTTTTAGTTCCAATTTTTGGCTGAATTAAATAACAAAAAACCAGTAACAAGTCTTAGCAAAAATATCCTGAAATAAATCCGCCAATTGTGAGTTGGGCTCATACAAAGAGTCCCGCGCTGTGTAGACCAGCCTTTAACTTTAAGATTAAAATATCTATTGCTGAAATTGTAAAGTATCTGTCTATAACGGTTTAAGCAAATGACATCACTATAGTGACACCTCAGTATTTTTTTTTCCCACAAACCAGACATTGTACTACTTACTCGGTTTCAAGTTGGGTGCTTGCAACAGTTTTAAAATTTTCAATTTCATTTTTTATTCGTTATTGTATCGGCCATAACAATACTGAGATAGAGGCCTGTAATAGATGGACAATTAATGTAACGTTAAAAAATATATTTACTTTTGACCATTGGGTGTCGAATCCTAAAATAAGGTTTTTTAGCTGACTAAACAATAATAATTTATTTATTTTTCTTAAAAATAATTTTTAAGATCTTAGCGGAAAGTTCTTTTTTCGCTGTGTTTTTTAGCTGTTGGCAAAATCCAAACAATATTAATGTTCCAAAGAAAAAGAAACTCATGCATAAAAGCAGACCGATCACGAGTGTAAATCAATTAATTGTTAAGTAAAATTACCGTTTAAAAGTTTGACACATACATCAAATTACATTAAAAATTTAATTTACATATTCACATTTTATACTTGTTGTTTTAGCGGACTTAGCAATACAGTTTTTTGGCAATTTCAATCTTCTGACTACAACTGTTCAACAGTTCGGCCATATACATCAAATTAATGAACCATTGGGTTCCCCTTTATTTTCACAATTTTAAATATTAATTCTTATTATTATTATTATAACTGTTATATTTTATTTAATTTTCTCATCTAGTGCCTTGGCAAAGTTGATTTCAACACGATTTCTACATGTGTCCGGCCAGATGGATAGACGAACAGACGGACATCACTCAATCGACTTCACGATAAACATTTTTTGTTAACTTTTAACGATTATATGGTTACTGTGCACAAAAAATGCAATATGGTTGGTTTTAACTCAAAAAAAACTTTAATCACAACCAAAGTTTTATAACTTATTAAAAAAAAAATAAAACATATTTAACCATAATATATTACTATTAATCAAAGTTTAAATGTTTAAAGCAACAGAATAATATTTGCGCTAAAAAGTATTTTGTTCTAGTTCTTCACAGTTTAGTAATATTTCTGGTAGCTAAACTTTGAAATTGTTTTTTATTTTTAAAGAAAGTGAAAAAAATAAAAATTTATATACAAAATAAATAATTAAAAATAATATGCAAAATATGAAAACAAATCAAAAGGAAAGCTAAACAGTTAACAAATTTGAAGTAAATATGTATGTGTTGTAAGCATATAAATCTTTATTTTTGTGTTTGAAGCACAATTGTGAAATCATTTACTTGGGCTTATAAACTATATTTTTATATAACTGATTCTTCTAGAATATGATCTAAGCGTTATTATAAGCAAATCGTTAATGAATAAAATGATAATAAGTCTTTTATATCAGAAAAATTTTTCACTTACGAGACTATATTATAATTCAATTATATAACCTGACATTTTCAGCCATATTATTACATTTTAATTTGACCATTTAATGTTTATATGTAAACATAATTATGTTTATACTTTAAACAATATTATGGTTGCAAATGTAACAATACTATGTTTTGTTAGCAACCATATAATGCAACCATAATATGTTGCTCTTAGACCATGTTTTGTTTTGCGTGAAGGGTATAAAAATGAATGCATCAAACAAATTTGCTTTCAAACCGAACCGTGAAATTGCCACTCGTAAGAACAGTCAATCACTCAACATTTCGAAAATTTTGGTATACATTTATCCTGATAGTTCATATTTGGCAGTCGTGAAGTGGACACGTGGCAAATTAATTATGGAAATATAGTCGATAAACCAACGCGTTTTAATCGTTAAAACATTTTATCAAAATCCATCATCGATTGCTGTGACGAGGAGAAAGTTACGTGAAATTTTTGGAAGAAACAACGTACCAACAAAACGCAATATTTATCTCGTAGTTCATGATATTGAAGAAAGAGGGTATGTAGGTGATAGGATCAATCATGAACCACAACGTACTGAAAGGTCGGCTGAAAACATTACTGCTGCTCAAGAAAGTGTTCAAAACATCAACGTCGATTCGACGCCCTGCTCAGGAGCTTGGTCTTTAAAGCTTTGACCACAATTTTTCACAAGGATTTCGATTTGTTTCCATTTAAGATTCAGTTGACTCACGAGCTTCTTGCACAGGGCAATTTACGCCGCCGTAAATATGCCAACAGCAAGTTACAGCTCGCTCATTACATTACATTTTCATTTGGATGGTTATGTGATTAAACAGAATAGTCGGTTCTGGGACAGTCGCCTGATTTGTCTGCTGCGAACTTCTTTTTGTGGGTATATCTAAAAAGCAAAGTTATTGCAATTGTAGAAATGCTTGAGCAACTTAAACAAAATATTCGTCATAAAATTAATGAAATACCGCGTAAAATGTGTGAGAATTTAATAAAAAAAAAAGTAAATAAAAGGGCTCGCATTTGTGAGGCTAACAGATGCGGTCATTTGTCTGACATTGTAATCCAGACATAATTGCCGACAGCAAATGAAAAACTAAATAATATAAGATCCATTCTTTTTCATTAATCAAAAATTATACACAAACAAAGTTGTATACTTTTTCGGACACCCTGTAGTTATTAGTAGTCTATGGTCTAAGTAATTATAAAGCATTAAATGCAAATTAACTTTAATCTAACAATTATCAAATCGACGTTTGAGTTGGGGTGGCTACTAAGAATATGTAGTAACGTCAACGATCTTGATTCGTATTCTAGCCGCTGCTATTCAAAACAAAAAACTTTCCTTAAAACGTAAAAATGTGCTAATTTTTCAAACTATCACTGTATAAATTACTTAAAAACATTATGTCAAAAATATAAAAATAAAAAACAAAATTTTAGAGAATAAAGAATTATTTTTAAATATTAACAACAAATCACTCATCACACAAAATAATATAAAATTAAAACAACAATAAAAATGTGTCAATAATTATAAAATTTTTTAATTTTAACTACATACATATTAATAAAAATTTGAGGCCACTCGCCATGCATGTATGTATGGATGTACTATGTATGTGTCAAAAATATTGTTGGTTCATGTACTTAATACTAGGGTGTGTTTGATACATAATTTTTCTTTAAGCTTCGCTATTAAAAGTTCAGATAAAATTGTTTATTGCTAAATAAAATTAATGTTTTTTTAGAATATTTGATTTCCGTGTTGTCTTTTTGCTTGTTTTTAGTCAAATAATTTTTTTTTCAAAAAATTTTGGACAAAAAAAAATACAATTACATTTGTGTGAAACCATATAAACAAAAATCAAAATCTAGACGTAATGGCACGATTTATGAGAAAACAAGTTATAGGCGAAGACTTTTGTTGTTGTTAGCGAATAAATTTTATCGAAGGTTTTCTTTCGACTACTGGAGAAATAAATCAATTATTTACAAAAAAAAAAGTTTAAATACTCTATTCTGATAAACTATCTATTGCGACAACAAAAATCTAATCTATCAATTATATGACCAAAGGTATGGAAATACAAGATTTGATTGCAATTGCGCATTCAAAAATAATATCATGCATTTTTTTTTCATGAACTTATTATCTGATTTTTTTAATTATAATTTTGTTCTGTAAAAAAATCTGATTTTTTCCTCCTTCAACAAACATTTTTTTGGTCGGTTCTTTCCTTTTAACTAATTTATGAATTTTAAATGAATTTTATTCTGCAACTCCTCATACCAACTTGACCTTATTATAAACTATTTAGTAATTCACACAATTTACTGTCCACTTAAATAATATTTCAAGAAAGGATTTTACTTCAGTTATCAGGTATTGTATAAACGCAGGTCATAATGTTTAATAAGAATGACCGTTGTTTTTGTTGACCGTAGTTAGAGAAGTCTTCGGTTACAAAGTATTAAATATATTATTACGTGAAACAATAATTCCATATTTTAATCGCCGTCTAGAGGCATCACATTTGCTTTTTTTAAATATTGAAAAAGCAGATCTTTTAATATAGCTTTTAAATAACTCCAATAAATGTCCCGTAATAAAGGTATAAAAATAATCTATTCATATATCTGTCGATATTTAATTAATAAAAAAATTGCAACAAATTATGCTTAAATCATTTTGCTTTCATAGTTCGCACTATGCCAGTATTAACAGTTCAGCATTTTTGGGGCTAAATTCTAACTTTTACACGGTAGAATTTAAAAATATTTTTTTTTTCCTTTTTGTTAAACTTGGCTTACAAATGATTATTAGCATTACGATCAGAATAAAATAATTGGTCAGCTCTTAAATATATAAATACCCTATTATGATAACATAAGTAAAAAAAAATTCAGTCATTTAGTCGTTACTGATGAGCGCACAATGAAATGAATCGTTCAGTTAAGAGTGTTATTAATAGAAGCGATGTTAAATTTGCTTTATGAACTCACTACAAGTGTTTAGCCTACTTTTAAACTCTATAATGAACAAATAAATTAAAATGAATTCTAAATATAAATTCGTTTTTCAGTTATTAACTAATTACTGTTTAAAGGCAAAAAAGAGTAAATATATTTTTTTTAAATCTTAGAAAATATTTATCCTTTCCCTAAAGAAGTAAACAAAATACATTTCAAGTTCAATTGTAATGAAAAAAAAAAAATCGACATTTCTTTCATTAGTCGATTACGTATTTATAATTTATTTGGATAAAAATTTTATTAATCGAATAATAATTGTTTTTTGTGTCATGTCTAACATCTAATTTAACAATATTATTTATATACCCTGCATACTTCGAATCGACAAACTAAACAGCTTCAGTCTTTAGTAGTCATAGGTAGCTTGAATCACTCCGGTAGACTGCTATCTGTAACAAGCAGTTCAAATTTCTGATAAACCGTTGGGTGAAAAACATCAAATTTATTAATGAATCTTTAAAATAATTAAAGTAGAAATTTCAAATCCATTTAAAAATGTTTTAAGTCCATTTAAAAAAATATTATCAAAAATAGGAAAATTTCTAACAGGACACAATTAAGTAGCAATTTTCTTAGTTATTCTATGATAAGAAATCAAAAGACAAAATTTTAATTATATTGTGCTTCAGCTGTAAATCCACTTTTTTTTATCGTAAATACCAAAATTGGTTTGTGCTAAAGTTCTTATAAACTGGATGTCACTACCCTTCACATCCAACTCAATAACTTAACGTTTCAAACTTACGTCAATTTCATGTAAGTAATATACAAAAAAATTAAATACAAAAAAAATTTAACTTAATTACAATAAAAAAATCTCTAAAGTTATAAAATAAAAGAGAACAACATTTGACATGCCCATGATTTTATTACGAATACTTGTATCGTTCAAACGGACTCGATATGGATGTTTATTTTCAATAAAACTGACATGAAAAATAAATTTTCTCCAACACGACAACAATTTTGTAAAAGAATTGACTTTTCACAAACTCTTAACGCAACAATAATAGCAACAACTATAAAACAATTTATTTCGTTGATGAACATGAACGACGACACAATCCACAAAGTCGTCGTCTATAAAATCTCAAAAAGACTTAAAAGGCAAAAAAAAAGAAAACTTAATAAAACTTCAAAATGAAATAAACAGTACAATGTTGAAGGAAAATACAAAAACTATAAGAATCAACCTCGACATCTTTGTCATATGAAACAAACACAGCAACAGCAACTACAAGAAGGAATGTCACAACAACAAAAGCAAACAATTTACAACACTATATACAATAATTTATACAATTGCAACTAACGACAATAAATTGAACATAAGAAAAAATACAAATACATATAGATATTTACTTCAGATGCACACACAAACTGACACACTCATACCAACATGCATGAATTTCAACAAATTGCAATTACAGCAACAATTCAAACTACAGCAAAAACAAAAAAAAAATGACGACCAAACAACACGACATCATTTTACACGTCAGTCCGTTTGAAACACAAACAAAATGAAAAAAAAAAACAAAACAGAAAATTAAATAATAAAACTTAAAAAAAGAAAAATGGCAACTAAAATTTAACTTTATTGTGGAAATAAAAGATTTCGTACTCTTTTTATTACATGTAATTCTAAAATACATTGGTGACAGGTCTGCACATGTGTAAGTGTATTTGTATGTGTGTATATGCCTGTATATATGGATGTAGGTCATTACACAGGACAACAAATAAAACTTTAAAATTTTCGAATAAACCAGCGAATTATTATTAAACCGTAAATTCTGAATACTTGAATTTAAATAAAGAAACAATCTTTTAATTCACCTGCATACTTTAGCCTCAGCTTTAGTTAAGCCTCTCTATCAACTGGTGGTTGTCAACGACAGATATCATCTTCTTTAATCTTTTTTTAAGTTGACGATTTTCATTGACAGGTTTCGTCCCCTATCTCAAACGCCTTAATGCAGTTTATGGTACTTGATTCTGCCTTGAAGCATTTCTTACCGGTCACCTTTTCTGATCCATTTTTTAAAGCTCAAATATTACGAGACCAAAGCTTGCACTCTACTGTGAATAGACGGGCTTATCAGCCTTGAAAAAAGTTTCAAACTGACAAGGCCACCTCGTTAGTTATACCACACATTTAAGCAACAATCATGTTCGTCTTTGTTGTAATTGTAAATACCGACTGCAAGTTTCAAATTTTCATTCCTTGTATCCAGTCCTTTAACCGAGATGACAAAGTATGATGCAGGCTGCCATCGGTTTCGAAACATATGTCATACGACTGGCACAAGACCGCCGTTTTAGTATAAGTTATACCGGGTGGCATCTCTTACCGTAAGCAGATCTGAAAGTACTTTTATTAGTTATTTCACTTTGCAGAACATTATGCGTGTCGATTCCGAAAGACCAAAAACAATTTTATTTGCTAAGTGTTATTTCGCCAAAAGCTACAGGCATCATTTAAGTACGTTGGAGGACTTAGTTTAATTTTTATACCCACAAAATAAGCTTCAGACAAGCTAAAATATTTCTTAACTTTTTATCGGCTAAAAACGAAAAATAGTTCAAAATTCCAAACAGTTAATAATGGGACTAAATGTTTATAAATATCACAGAACAAAATCGAAATACAATGCTAAAATTATTACTTAATATTAGTTTTAAAACTTTTGAAATTTTATATTTTGTTTCTCTGTGTACGTTTGAATTCATCCCAATGATTGGCTGACAATGTTTGCTTGCAATTGATTGCATGTGTGCCTTTTGTCAGTTTTGTCAAAAGAAAATCGCTCCACATAACTATTGACTGAATGTCGTTTTATTCATAAACAACTTTTAAGAAACAACTGCGCAAACTGTTGGCAACTCTTTTTACAAAATGTCAGTATTGTATTGTAGAACAAATAACAGGCATCAAACTGACACCAGTAGGCAGAGAAAGATTGCAAAAAAAAACACATCATGTCCCATGTTTATTTATTCAAAACACACACATGCACACATACACAGGCACACGAGCCATGAATGTCGTCTACATTTTTGTTTTTTGTTTTTATTCCATAACATGTGACATGAGGACATATTGAATGAATAAGATTGATTTACTTTTTTTTTTCTTTCTCCGTTGAAGTCAAACAATTTTAAAAACTCCATCATACTTTATTCATTTTAACATAAATATTTGTTACATGCAACAATAAACTTATTTAAATTAAGAGTTGCATATTTATGAAGAAAGGGTTTTATTTATTTCTTTCCTGGAATATGAGTTTTTTTTCAAGTTGTTCTTTTTGAAAAGTATGTCGCCGTCACGCCAAAATGATTAAGGACTTTGAAACGGGAACACTTTCTAGGTTTAGAAGAGAAATACTATAAATTTATCTGAATATTGAATTTTAAATATAAAGCAAAGTTTAATGGCCATTGATCTTTTTATGCCAAAGAAATTTTAGATTATTTGCGTAAGTATATGTATTTAATTTTTTTTATTAAATAATCTTTTTACTTAATATCTTTAAAACGAAAATTGGTCACTTTTTTGATTGTGTTTATTTAAAAACACAAAGAAAACTACAAATTATATTTGTATATATTCCAAATCACAATTAGCATAATACACTGTTGACATGTGCTTTTTTAATTTTAAATAATAAAAATTACTTAAATAAATATTAATAAAAATCCATAATAAAAAAAGGAAAAAAAAACATGTCAAAAAAATCACAATTGATTAACATCATATGCACTGACAGTGTCCAGCAAAAAGGTTTTTTCTGTTAGCAACCGATAACAAATAACACAAATAAATTTTTACAGATATGAAATTTTATTCTAAATACAGTGACAATAAAGCCAGCAATAATAAAAAAATAATAATATAAAATAACAAAAAAAAAAAACAACTCGTACACAGCTTGATGCTAACAAGATGTTTAAGAAAAAAAGTGTTAACTAATATTTTATTGCCGTATTTAAAACACACTTTTTCACATTCGAATGACATTTGCATACAGTGGGGAAAGAAATGTTTTATCTTACCAAAACAATTTTAAATAATAAATAACAATCATAAATAACGACCAAGAAATATAATTATTTTTATTTTCAATTTGGCATGAACAAATTCTAGACTTACCTTTCTAAAAAACTTCCAAGCTATTGTAATCTTGAATAATTATGATATTTGATGAATAAAAATATTTTGATTTAATATCTTACTAATTATACAAATGATTTTCTAACACTAACAACATCTGGAGACAACAAAATTGAACAGGGATTGAAAAGTTTGACTATTTTTGTAATTACGAGTAGAAGGTCACAGTATAGTTGACCGTTATTTTAAAGTAAAAACTTTGGTTCCGTATTCCATTTCTATTGGGCATATACATCTGCTGGTTAAATGTTAAACTTTTTGCATAATTTTCTTTTTTCAAGTTCGAGGTTAGCATCTCTGAAACAAGGAAATTTAAATCTATTCGCTGTTAAGTTTCATATTTTTTAATTCAGGGACCTCATGTAACTCAAAAATTATATACTTTTAACTTAAAAAGTTCTACCCATAGTTTGGTTCCCATCTCATAGTTTTTCTACTACAAGAAATGGAATCTGCTTTAATATCTCCAGCGCAGTATCGCTCGCAATCTATGGGCTATAGATGTGATCTTATATATCTTACTGCCTTGTACGTACTTGATCTAACACTTGTTGCGATCTTGTCAAAATGTGAACCCCACATCGACACTACTTGTCTATTTGCAAGAAGCAAATCCACAATAACCCATTTTTGAATAGGTTTGTATCTTTTTATCAATTCAGTGCTATTAACTTATGGCGCTAATGTTTTAAAAAATTTTTACGTTCATCATTCTCCTGGCAATAAAACTTAAAAGGTTGATAAGATTTATGACAGTTGCTTTAGCTTAAGGCGGCCTAATGATCAGTTAAAAAAAGCTAATAAATAATATTATTAAAGTCACCGATTTTGATTATTGAAGGTTAAAGCACGTCTCAATGGCCATTTCGGTACCGCATACTTAGCTCTTCAGGAAACTTCTCACAGGAAGCTTCATGAAACTTCTCTCAGCAGACTACCCACTGCGGCTTATTTTTTTCATAGTCTTTAACCTTACCTGTCGATTTTATTTTTAGAATGGATTCGCCTAGTTAAAATCCATTACATTATATACTGTTTCCTTTCTAGTATTTAATAATAATGCATACATTTTTTAGAAACATGTATGTATTTACAAAGAAATGTATAGATTTCCCGAAGGAAACAAAAAAAAAAAAAAAAATTTAATTTTTTGTTTCCTGTTTCCTGATGATGCCACCCAAAGGTGTGGCGAAATATTGAAAATATAAATAAAAATTTTTTATTATTTATAAAACGGACCTAGTGCTTAATAAATTAGAAAAGAAAAACTATTCCGATTAAAAATTATTTAAAATAGTACTTTTAGGTAACAGCCTTTTTCTGTTTAAGACTCATTCTAAGCGAATACTTTGTAATGAAAATCTTTCAGAACAGGTTTATTTAAAAATATGCATATATGTCTCAATTGGCACAGCAGTTGTGATGCCAGCACCACCAGGGCAGGTCCTAACCCACAGCTACAGCCCAGAGACAAATAACAAATTAAGAAAAATAATGTTACCAAAAAAAAAAAACGAACTTGAAAAAAAAAACACACAGAGAAACGCTTAAGAGGGAGAACAAGATAACAGTGTTCCCCACTTGCCCATCCGACCTAGAACACCTGTTCCAACCGAAAGTTTCTGTGTCCCCAAATCCAGAAAAGGTAGTTTTTAAGACCACTTCTTTAAAACACCCTTTAATTAAAATATACTTAAAATAAAACTTTTGAAAAATTGTAACTACTTAAAGTATATAAAATGACGTTAAGTATCTGTAAGAAAAAAACTTCTTGTTTTGGTTTTTTGTCAAAGACTTATGTTACTTGTGTATAAAATTCGGTTATCAAACACAAATTTTCTGAAACCTTTAAAAAATATGATGTCTAAAATTAAAAATATCATTGAAAAGCGTGACTGTCGCGCACTTGAAAACATTCTTCAAAATCGTTGAAAGAGTCTCAGCTGAAATCCAATAGCAAAAATAATTTAATAGATAGACAATGACACTAGAGCCTTAAAGCTAACACGAAGGACGGTAGTATAACAAATTAAAATCATGACCCGCAACGATTGTTTTGTCTCAATTTTGCCATAAAAGGGTTGACCACAAAAACACAAACAACTTTTACAAATACAAAAAACAACAATAAACGTACGTCAAAGTGTATCTTGAAACTTTTTATTTCTTAGACATTTGAGTTGTTGCTATTGTTGTATCTAAATAAACAGAACACGACATCTTTTTATTATTTAATTTTTACAGGTTCTTATTTTTTTAGGTATTCGTATACATACACACAGCAGTTACAGACAAATATTTAAACGCAGATTAAAGCAGACAGTTGTGAAATTTAAAGAAAAAAAAATATTTATAAGTTCTAGTTTTACCCGATTTCTCTTCAAGCTTTGTTTTTTGTTTCTTAATGTAAAAATTTTGTCCCTGCTGTAGTGATTTGATGCGACACGACACTCTTATTAAAGTTTCATTTTTTTTTTTTTTTTTGTTGCACTGGCACCAACAACAAACAATTGACACAAACATTCATTCTACACGTTTAATCTGGTGTTGTGTTCAGTCTTTCTGGCTTAAGAGTATCATGATTATGATAAATATTGATGTCATTTGACTTATTTTTAAGCCACTGAACTTTTTTTTCTCTGGCTCTTTTATTCGGACAAGTTGAGTTGAATATTTTAAATACTGGAAGTGCCTCAAGTCAGTTTGTATCAGATGTCAACTTAATGAAATAAATAAATAAATAATGTTGGTATCTTGGGAATATTGAGGAGAAGTGAATCTTCTTTAAATTAAAATTTCTTGGGGATTAAATTAATAATGAAGAATAGTTTTGAAAATTTGTTCATAATATGAAGAAAGCAGACAGGTCGCATTTTTTTTATTAGATGTTGATTAAACTAAGGTAAACGTAACGATTTTGTCAGCTGTTTTTTAAGAACTTAAAAACATACCAGTGTAAAGGTACGTTAGCAAGAGACACATTTTTGTATAAGAATAGTTTTGAATTCCACTTACGGTAAGCGACAAATTGAAATATATAAGACGTAATTTTGATAGCCCTTTAAAAAAAAAGTAAAGTAAAAGCAGAGTACTTTCTACAAAAATTAATATTGAAAAATTACCTTTTAAGTGAGAAAATTAATTCAAGTATAATTTTTAAGGTGTTAAATAAAACTTTGATGTTTCAAAAAATTAGATTCTAAATAGTAATTTAAGCGAAATGTATTACTTTGTATATGTAATTTTTTAAAAAGGTATTTTCGCAAAGCTGCATTTTACAAAAAATATTTTTTTTTCTTAAATTATTAAATAAAAAAACTTCTGTAAAATGCTACAGCTAAAAAAAGTTGTTTTTAATTTTCTTTATAAAAATAAAATTTATTTTATGATCTTTTTTCTCAGACTTTTTAAACCTATTAATCAATTAGTACATTTTTAAATATGTCATAATATAAATTTCGTCATAAGTTTAAAAAATTTATATTTTCAAAATTCACTTTGTAGAAAAGCCCTTTGCACGCAGAGAAAAAACATGGTTGTGATATGGCCCAATAACCATATTATGTTCTTTGCAATAATGTATAGTTACGAAGAACA
Source organism: Gymnosoma rotundatum (assembly GCA_916610165.2). Lineage (NCBI taxonomy): Eukaryota > Metazoa > Arthropoda > Insecta > Diptera > Tachinidae > Gymnosoma > Gymnosoma rotundatum. The sequence goes on from OU744340.1 coordinate 102,252,500, forward strand.
AATTATAGTTGTTTTCAACAAAACTTCAGTCACGACAAACATTTTTTTGATAAAATAAAAACCTGAAGTGGTTACTGCGCACAATAATGCAACATGGTTGGTTTAAACTTTAAAAAATTCAAACCACAATCAAAGTTTTTTTTTATAATTATTAAAAATAAAATAATATATTTAACCATAATATTTTATTATTAATCAAAATAAGATTAAAGGCAAACAAAATAATGTTTGCTTTTAAAAATATTTTGTTCTAGTTTTTGACAGAATGCTTTTCCATCAGTTTTGTAAGCTTTACGTTGAAAATGTTTTTTACTGTTAGAGAAATAAAAAATAAATAATTTACATACAATAATTAAAAAATTAAAATTATATATTTAAATATACTTAAAAAATTATATACAAAATATGAAAAAAATAAAAGGTAAGGAAAACATTTCAAATTAGTTGAAATAATTCTTTATATTTGTGTTTTAGGCACAATTGTAAAACCATTTTTACATATTTTTCAATCAAAACTGTCTTATTATACATGTAAAATAATTATGTAACAACATATATTACCGCAGATGCCAGGTTAATATGTTAGAAGTTTGGAATAAATATGGAGTCAGTATAATATCTTCAATATGAGATAATAAAGTATGTTTACATAGGGATGTATGTAGATAAGATGCAAATTCTTGGGATTATAAACTATAATTCTTGTATAGATTATTCTTATAGCCTATGCGTCAAAGCCTTTTAATTATTACTCGCTAATAACAACCAAATAAATCATTTTTTGTGAATTTATATAAATGCTAATAAAACAATAAATAATAATAAATATATTATATTAGTAAATATTTGCTTTCAATTATATAACAGGACATTTTCAAACATATTATGATATTTTAATTTAACAATTTAATTTTTATATTGAACCTTTTATTGTTTTTATTTAAACGTAATTATGTTTACTCTTTACCATGTTATAGTTAAGCTAGACAACAATGTTACAATACTATGTTTTGCCAACAACTATATAATACAACCATAGTATGTTGCTCCTAGATTATGGTTACCTCAACCATGTTTTTTCTTTGGGTGTGGAAAAGGTATTGAAAAATCTTTAGTTAATAATAATTTAATATTAAATCTTATATTTTTAAGTAACAAAAAATACGCTTTGAAACACTTCCTTTAAAGAAAATTACACACAAAGAAGAAATCACTAAGAAAAGAGCAACATATTATGGTTGTATTCAAACATTATTTTCACGCACATTAATTTTATCGTAAATTTTTGGTAAAACAAAAATAAACATTGTAGCACAAAAACACAAAATTTTTTTAAGTGTTACAATATTATGATGTATTATAATCATTTTGCGTTTTAAAATTATTATGGTTATGTAAATATAAACATGATTCAAAATTGTAACTTAATATTCAAAACTGAATGGATATGATTTTATAATGCATTAAAATATAGGAAAAGTGGAAAAGATATATAAAAATGTCTTTATAAAAGATCTTTATCAATGGGAGGGGTTCAATTAGTTTTGCCACGTTCTCAGTTGAGCTACAAAAAATTTACTACATGAATTTAGCAACATCGGTCCTTAAATAGTGGTTATGTGATCAAAAACAGAAAAGCGCCTTTCGTTATTATTGTGTTTTAACTCTGAAAAATGAAATCTCAGAAAAAACCTATTAGCCACCAACATTTAACCAAAAATTTTAAACTTTTTTTGCAATAAAAAATTGGAAACTTCATTAAAACCCGAAAATTATGCAAAACAAACTCTAGATAAAGAAAAATTGAAATTTCACTAAACGATTAAAAGTTCACCAAAATAATTATATCCGCAAAAATTTCACCAAATAAATTGGATTTTTTTTAAAAAAAATCGTACTTGAAAAAATTTTCTAATTTATTTCGAAACCGAAAATTCACAGAAACGATAAACTGTATGGAAGAACGGGTTCAATAGACCCGAAGTATCAACCGTCTCTATTGAGGCTTACTTTTTTGTGTTTGGTACTTTAATATGTCTAAAAAACCTTCACAAGAGGTATGGGAACCCAGGTGGCCATCAGACTGCAAGTTGACAAACAATCAACTCAAGATCACCCCAAATACCTTAATTGTATCAAGCACATACATATTCCCACACAAAAAAAGGTGGTGAAGGGGTTTTAGCAAATTAAAATAAATGAACTTAAGCCAAAATCAATTTCAATTTATTTATAACATCCACAGTTCAAATCCTTATTTAATAAAAATTAAAATATAAAAACGCACGGCATAGCGCATATGCATTCATGCTTAACTCATAATAATAAATATGATACTGAAACAACATCTATATTGTTGTGAGAAAACAAGCAAATAAAAATAACAACGGCATTCGTGATTAACTGAAGGTTGATACAAGACGAATTACAGAGAAAACAGCGAAGAAATGCTTTAATTTGCGTGTGGATTTCGTCCTACCAAAATAAAATTGATATAAATACTCCTCGTATTCTTATTTACAAAGTTAGTTAGTTGAAGATTGTAGCGGTAAGGTTCTTAGGAAAACGTCCGCAGCATACTTTTGAAAAATAAATTTTCTTTCTAAAAAACAAAGGTTTTTAAAAAATTAAAATAATTCAAAATCAATTTCTATTTATTTTTAGTACAATATAACTTTAAGATATTTGATTTGAGAATGTGACCTTGTAAAAATTGTTTTTCGTTTTTTATGTTTTCATTCTTGTAAATGCCTTCCACCTACTGTAATATCTATTTGCAACATTGATCACAAATTTTACTCTAATTTTAGTTTTCACATAGTATGCGATGAGCACTTAAAACTTAGCTTCAAAAATATTTTTTTTTTTTTAAGATTTTCTTAAAAAGCCAGTTTTCTTGGTTAAAAGATAAGCACCATCAATAACGAAAATTGAACTAGAATTTGTAAAATATTTAGATACAAGCCAAAAAAAATTATTGGAATCACGTAAAATATAAAAATGACTTTGGTTTATTTTATAACAAGACAAGGTTAAAATACAGAAACTATTTAATATTTTTTTCATACTTTAAAACTGCCAGCTTAGTTCATCAACAAAAATGTATTTGAGGCACGAACGAAAAAAGTACAACCTGTAATGGTCGCATACAACTCCCAGCCAACGTTTTGAGTGTCGTGACGCAGGAGAAGGAAAGTGGTCAACAGTTACAAAGCAATTATATGAAATTACACAACAATTGATGTAAGACAAGGAAAAAGCCACAATAACTAACAAAAAAGTCAATATTTTTTTTTAATTGAGGAAATATTTAAGCTTCTGACGCAAGTGAAAATCAAGTTCAATATTTTAATTTATTATTATATCAACTTTGTTTTAATATTTTCTTTTTAATATCTTTACTTGTTTTCATCTCGTTTTAACATTATTCTCTTTTAGTTATGGATATTTTTAACCTTAACTGCACACTTAAACTGTTTTTCGCGATTTTTCATTTCCATCAAATGTGCAACTTCAACGCCTTTGTGTTTAAGGGCATTTTTTCTAACATTTTACTTATTTCTTTTTTCCTGTTAACTTCAATCAATTTGAACACCAGAAATGTGCTGGAAGCTAAAACAAAAAATCAAAAGAGTTAGAAAAAACATTTAAGTGACATATGACTCGCCTGTTAGGTGTTATGTGAATATGATTGTACAAGCCTGCACTAAGGCATAAGAAAACTGTTCACTCTATTGTTGAAAATTCTATGAAAAATTTACTATTCAAAATTATTTGATTGAATAGTGTTCCTGAACAAATCGAGTACGAGTACGAATTTTTGCTTTTACTATACAAAAAACTTTTCTGATTTTTATTAAATAAAATAAAATAATTTTAATTCAAAAACTTATGGTAGACAAATTCTATCATTAAGGTTAAGCAAAGTCTTAGCAAAAAAATTTCGTTTGATCTTAAATATCATAAACTGAAAGAAAATCTAATTCAAAACTTGACAAAATTCTTCTTGCCTTTAGCTGCAGTTGTACATAACAAATTACGTGACATTGGCACTAAAGTGCTCCTTAAGTAAACTGAATCTAAAAATTAATCCCAGAATTAATCAATAGTAGAAAAAGATTATTAAGGCTAAAATTTAGTTTTCGTTCTTTAACTGAAAATAGAGGTGTACGTTTAAAACCGCTACTGATTCACTTAAGTATGGGTTACTATATATAAAGCTTCTCTCGCCTTAAGCACATTATTTAGAGTTAAGGAAGGAGTAGGCAGATTTTTAACATTAGTGCGGGTCGATTTAATAATCGCCCATGGCTCAGTGGGGGTCGGTCATACATTTGGACTCGATTGGGGCACTCTAAATGGGACAAAGTGGGATTTTTCAAAATTCGTTTTATAGCATACGATTTTCACTGAGCCATGGGCGATTTTTTTGCCTTACCACAAACCGACCCGCCCTATTTAACATGTATTTCTTACTATAGAAAATGATCAAGAGAAGGCCTTGCAGATTTATAATAAAGTTTTCTCTTGCTAAGATAGATAGATTGCAATAGAGATATTCAATTTTAAACTAGTCGAATCCCTGCCGCGAAATATATTTCAACGAAGACATATTTCTTGTGTTAAAGCCCTTTGAACTCGTTTTTATTTTATTCCATTTATATAATTTCGCTAATTACTGCAAATATACAAATGACAAACGCTAAAAACGGGGTACTAATTATTATTATATTTTGATGTTACTTTCCTAACTTTTGAATCACTTGTTATTTTGGGCTGTCATTAGAGTCCTGACGCATTTTTCCCCTTCCAAAAACATAACAAGATTACTGTAATGTACAATTTCCAACCCCTGCTCTATGGAGTTACCATGCCATGTCGTCGAAATATTATACTTAGAAACAAACTTGCAAACACTCTGATTTTTGTAAAAGCGAAAGAGGTACGAATCAGGGATCATAAAGGATATTTCAAAATTGTGCCTACATGATTCCCAACTTGCACTTTTTACACTCAAACTTTACTTACGACGTTTTAAATAATTCATGTTTTTATACCCTTCACCACAAAAAGTGGAAAAATGAAAAGTTTGTCATTCACCACGCCTGCCTCTAATTTTTCCATATATTTTGCAACAATAAAGTATCTAAAATCAAAAAAATAAGTATGTGGGGCGATAGAGAATTACAAAAATAGAAAAAAAGCATCAAGTTAAAAAATTTACACTCTGCCATATTTTCCAAGTTATGGGTCCACTGAACTTTTCATAGAAAAGTACGATTGTGCACCATACTTTTTAAGAGAGATCTTTCGTCCCAGACGAATATAGCGCTCTTCCTTGTTATTCATTAATATTAATATATAAATAAATTATATATTTTTTAAATATTTTTTGAAATTGATTTTTAGTTTTTCTCCAATTTTTCACTTTTATAACATTATCACTATTTCGGGAAAGCTATAATATTCATTAAAAATTATAAAGTTAAGAAAAATCATTTTAGGTACGAAAAACATTGTTGTACAAAAAGTGAAAAAAAAGAAAAAGGAAATGTTAAATGGGTTAACAAAAAATAGATTATGATTTGGTACTTGCTTTAACTCGCAGTTTTCAGGGCCAAGCTCTTAACTTATTTTGTTAGATAAAAGAACATTTGTGGTATACATAACGTGAAAAACAAGTCTTTTAAATTTTAAATTGTACCAAATGTGTCCTCGGTATAATATGACACTTAACATATTCGTATTGTACCAAAAAGAGTACGATTATATTAACTTTGCCATCCCTGGTACAGACTCAGTTTACATTTCAGTTTCTCTGTAAGGTTTTCATTTAACTGTGTTGCGTCTGTAGCGCTTTTGGTACTAGGTTGGGATACATTTTTTTAGTGGACTAAATCCTGTGATTATGTTCATAAAATGTTTTCTGATTAAATCTGTTTCAAAGATCCAGCTTAGTTTTTGTTCAATATTTTATAGGAAGTTTATAGGTTTTAAGAAATTTTGTGAATCAGTTGCAGGGCCATTTGCTACAGACATTGCATAATTCAGTCAATTTCAAATTTAGCAATGTGTTAAAAACTTTTTTCTAAGAAATGATCGAAAGACCACGGTGTAAAGAATACTTTTATCTTTGCTTAAAAAATTTATTAAAGCAACTAGTGTCGCCAAAGCTTTGTTGTAAGATTCGGGGCAGAAACGACTAGAAAAAGGTACAGAAGAACAAGCTTCAATAAGATGGCCATTTCCGATTTCTTAAGCCTTAAGATCAGCTTGTTAACTACAACTTCTATCCATTTCTTGGTCATTTAAAAAAAATAATTTCCTCAGTCAAACTATGAATATGCAATTTAAACATATAAAATACATTTTCTGGCTGCTTTCTTTTTATTCTTGCCATAAGTATCTAGAAGGAGGTGCAAATGTAGATTCCAAATCATGCAAAATGTATTTGCACATAAATTTCGCAACGAAAATAAAAAATAACGCAACAATCAGGTAAAATTTGCCTGTTCTTAAAGATGCCTTTAGTTTGATGCATGCTTAGCAGCTAATAATGAACATTTGTTTAGCTACTCTTCCCCAATAATAGATTTAGAAAAGGAGCATTACTTCAAAGATTTCTTTTTAGTGTTTTTTCTTTATTTTAAAACTTGAGGCATCGAGTTTATGTTTTTTTGTTTTTGCATACGAGCATTACTAACTCCTTCTTTTACTATAACAACAGCAATAAAAGAGGCAGAAAATATATGTGGCATATTAAAATGATGTTTACATCTTTTTCCAATGCTAGTGTACCCAGCAAACCTAGTTGGTGTGTTCACACTTCTTTAAATGATTGCAAAAACTATAAAGTTTTGATTTTTGAAATTAAGTTGAGATTTATGCTTAAATATTATTTCAATTTATTAACATAAAAATTAAGTAAAATTTTCTACAAAAAAGTAGTTGTTACATTTTAAAACATATTTGCCGTATTCACAAGCTCTGCTAAGGTGTAGGTAGTATTGCATACTACCTTTTGTTTACTTCTTTGTGAACAACCATTGTATCAGTGTGCCATTGTACATTGTACTTCATACGTCAAAAAGTAAATAAGAAGAAGAAAAGTGCTATTCATCATTTGTTATTTATAAGCCAAATGGGGGAGAAAACAGAAAAAAGTAAATTAATGAATTTTTTGTGTGAGGATGAAATTCAAGACATTTTTAGGATGGACCTAATGTACTTCCTTTCCAGTCGCAGAATTATACATTTAGGGCTACCAAAATCATCATTATGGCATAATCGGGTTTTAAGATATTTTGATGAAAACAGATTTCTTCATATGATACGACTACGGCCAGAGGAATTTGCCTATATATTCAACCTTATAAAAAATGGCGATGTTTTTCACACAATTGACGAAAGGCTCCAACTACGTATTGACTTGCAGCTTAAAATTGTACTTTACTACTTGGGATCTTCAGAAAATGGTGCTTGTGTTCATAAGGTAGCATCTCTTTTTGGTATAGGTGATGGCGGTACCATACAAAATATTAGAAATCGAGTCATTAAAGCAATATTAAATCTTAAAGAACAGTTTTTATATTGGCAACTTTCAACTTCAACTTTCTAATAAATCAGTCAAATCAATAAATTAAATAAATGAAACTAATAAAAATATCTTTTAATTCAATTTAATTGAATATATTCCATACATGAACACAAAAATAATAATTCATTTAAACATTTAAACAAATACAACGTTTGAAAAACATATGAAAAAAAGTACTAAGTGTTGTATCGCATGTTTGCATGAAAATTACCAACAACACAGCTAGCACCGTTGTATTTTGTTAGCACTTAGCACGTACTAGGGGACTTGTGAATAGGGCAATTGTATTACATTTGCGAGCACTAATTAAATTTTATATAATTTCCTTAGTTTTATGTAAAAATTAAATTTTTATTTATATATAATTTATAAGTAAATTGGTAACGAGAGAAATTTGCAAAATGATATTTAAAACTGACTTTAAAACATGATGATAACGTTTGAGAACAACGTTTAAAAACAAGTTGATAATAAACTTATTTTTTTTTAAATTTGCAATAATATTTTTAAATTTGCAAAAAATATTAAAATAGTTGTAGAGAATGCTATAATTCTCGAATTATATTCAAATTAAATTAAGATATTTTTTTTTTATTTTCAAACAATTTCTTTTCCTTTAGTTTTGAATGTTTGTTGGGTACATTCAGGAAACTGTTGTATGAATATGCTGCTCTCGTATTGTATCTTGTTGTCATACGAGTATGAACATAAATGTTGGTTGGTTCTTAACAAGTCTTTCTAGCTTACGTTAATACTATTTGACCATTTGGTTATTGCGATTTTTGTTTTTTTTTTTACTATAAAAACACTTCGTTCCCATGATTAAAAGCATTTTCTCTATTTGTTTTTTTTTTCTTTTTTTTGTTGTTTTTGCTATTTTAACTTAACTACACCCCACATTCTGTCTTTTTGATTTTAAATTTTTATGCCATGAATTTTTGTGTTGAGTTTGTCCATCCACCTGAACATGTCTTATACGTTTTTCCACTTGCACTGATAAGCATTTGTTTACTTGTGTATAAATGCTTGAAATGCGAATATGTGTCTAGTTTTTACTCGAATGTGAGTATTTCAACAATATTTTACATTTTTGTAATTTTTATTCTCTTTTTTAAATTGTTGACAAAATGACAACCAATCGTGTTTGTTCCCATGCTTTAAATTCGTTTCGCAACAACAAAATAAATTCTAAAAAAATTGGAAAATGGTCAGTTAGTGTAATTTTCATTTCAAAAATTTGTTGACTTTCAATCGTTGTTATGTGTCTGAGTTTGTATACTATAATTTTTTAAATTGATTGACATAAAGTTCAGCCAAAAAGAGAAAATTTTTGTTTTTTCTAAATAATTATTAAAATTTTATTTAATTTCAATAAGGAATAAAAATTTAAATTTATTTAATAATTCATCAGGTTGTCATAAATTTATATTGAATACATATTTATATTAATTAGATTAGCATAAGAATAATACAAAATTAAATACTCACAATAACAAAGGTAATTGGTCAGAAACAAACAAAAAACACTAATAATATTAAATACTGTTTTAACTTCTTAAAATCAATATTTAAGATATTAGTTAAGTATTAGTTTTTCATTTTTTTAAATTTTCCTTTGACTCCAAGTAGATTATTTTTTAGTTTTTCTTCCATTTTTCGTGTGGCCGTACAACATTCGCTTTTAAGAAACTTACGCAGCCTTCTATACCACTATTAATTTGTGATTCCAATGGGACATGAAGTACTCGATGCAAAGGCTCGGGCTTAACCCAAACTCATGATATCCTGTTTAATAAACAGACGCTTCCTCCAACTCATCTACCGATTCTAGACAACGATTGCTTCCACTTTATGATCAGTAATTCGGAAAATTTTAACTGCTGTTTTTCAATTACTTGGCTTTACCAATACTTATTTTCGTTTTACACTCTAAAGCCCGGTTGGGATTTAAACTCATTAACCAAAAATCATTAAAAAAATTTTTTCTGCATCTGTATCCATAATAAATTAAGAACAGAACAACAAATTTCCCATAATAAGTTTTTGTTGCTTTTTTTCCAATTAAATATTCAAAGCTCAAAACTGGCTTTTCTAGTGTTTTTAACCTATTCTTATTAATTGTGTTATTAATTTTTCATGTTAAATGTCATTTATTATTTAATATAATTATAAATATTTAGTTGTTGTGACAGAAAATCAATTATTATCGATTTTTTTTAAATCGCATTAAATTGACTTTACACTTGACGTATTTTATAATTGAAAGGGAGTTGTTGTAAGTTAATTAAGATTAACGTAATATATTAAAAAATTCCAGTGACAGTGATATTTTCCTAAAAAAAAAATTATTTTTAATACTGAAATAATTTTCTTGCTTGATCCTAATTTTTGTCGTTAAAAAGGCAATCATGTGTTTTCCATCAATAATTTTTAGTTGAAATATGTGAATGCTAAATTTTAAAGTATATATTTCCTTGTTTATGTGTTTATTTGCCAATATAGTATTGATTGGCCTGTTGAGGATAAATTTAATAAAAACCAAATGTTTAAATGTTTGTCATTGTTAAAATTCTTTTTATTGTTTATTTTTAAATGTGATATTTTTTAATTTATTACGAAATCCCTTGAAAAAGTTAACAAAAAATTGACGAAACGTCGGGGTTAAGAAATGTAACAAATTTGGTTTTTATTACATTTATCCTTAATAGGCCATTTTAGCTTATAGAAAACATTAATTTAAACTATATAATTTTGAGAATTGTTTTCAATTTTTTTTTTCACACATTTAAGTGAATAATAAAAAAAATTCTTAAGCGATTTAAAAAGTATAATACAAACCCAAATCTTATAATGTATCTAAAAACAAAAAATATATAATATGGGCAGACTTTAATTACATTTATTAGGTTTCATTAATAAGTGTTCAATTAAGCGCAATTACCATAAAAAAAATTTATAAATATTAAAATAAAGTTTAGTGCGTCCGTATGATTGATCGGACATTCCCAAATCATATATTACATTAACCTAATCCCGCAACTCCCAAATCGGACAACGCAAATACCAGAGTTTAAATTTTTTAAGTTTTTCCAATAAAATCCAGTATCATAAAATATTCTTTTAGAAGCAAGTTTGTTTTCGGATTCTATTTTTGGGTTCTTGAAATATACGCACAAGAAATTAGTGCTTTTTGATCAATAACACACAAAAATTTGTTGTTTTTGCAAATTTCTGATATAAGACTGATGTTTTGAAGTTTAACAATTTTGCTGAGAAGGAACTTGGAAAATATATACAAAAACATTTTGCATATTGTGGTCAATATTTTGAAATAATTAAACTAAAACCCAAGGCATATTTATTTTACTAGGTAGTGTCATCCGCCCAGCTGGTTTATAGTTGGAAATGTCAAAAGTTGTTTGTATTTTACTTTCTTTGTTTACGAATTTCAAAAAACAATAACAACAAGCATATGCAATAACAACAAGCACTTGTATTTGGAAAAACCAAGCATTCCTATTCAGAGCAATAATCTTCTGTTTCTCTTTATGCTTTTGACATTTCCAGCGCACAAAACAACAATAAAAAGCCATGTTGTTTAAGCAATATTGTATTTGTTGTAGAGCCGCTACTACCTAGTAAAATAAATGTGCCTTGCTAAAACCTTAAAAGTTCAGAATTTTAGGCTTTTAAATGTTTTATGAATAGTTTTATGTAGGCTATAACCCGGTATTGGACTCAGTTGCGCCTTTTTCAAAGATTCTGACAGCTTCATTACTCCTCTAAAGTAGTTTTTTCTCTATTATGCAGCTGCTAAAACACGCTAAGTGCCAATAGGAAACAAGGTAATTCGTTTTTTTTAATTCAGATAGTTAAATCAATAGTGAAAATAATGGTTATGCTAAGAACCTCATTAGAAATCAAATCTGAAAATATAAGTATTTAACAGATGAAAAAATGAAACAAATAAAAAAAGAAGTCCTTTTTAAAAAAAAAAATGTATGATAAAAAAGTTTTAATTTATAATCAGAGGTTTTGTGCGTTTTTTTTTTTTAATTGCGTTTAAATTCTAAGAGCCCACAGTGCAGGGTAAATTAGCATCAATTTTATATATTAGGTCAACTGTTGGGTGACTTTCATTTGCTAATTATTTAATTTATGTAAATATTTTTTGCTGGTACTCAGTGAACACAGTATGTAATTTTATACAATTTTGCATGATTTTAACAAATTGGTAATAAGTAATAAAAACAGATTTTGCTAATTCTTTCATCAGTACGAGTATAAATAATAACAATCAATAATTGTATATTTCAAATGCAAATTATGAAAAAAAATAATTGTTGAAAAATAATTGAAATAAAATCGAATAAATAGAAATAAAATTGTCAGACTAAATAAAAAAAAAGAGCCCTACACAGGAGAAAAATCGTTTAAAAACTTTTTATGTTTTTGAATCAATTTGTTATTTTCACTCTCCCGTTTTTGATTTTCTGTTTTTTGTGTTATACAATATTTTCATTTAAAGAGTAAATTTTTTAATAATCTAAATAAATGTAGGCATTAGAGGCTGACAGTAGTCAACAGTTGGAAAGTTTAAAAATAATTTTTAGTTCACTTGCCTCAAAATATAAAAACTTTGTGACTTGTTTTTTTAATTTTTTTTTTTTTGTTTCTTTGTCTTGTACTGTTTTAGTTGATTTTTTTTAACACAAATAAATGGCAAGTCCGTAAAAGAAACCATAATACCTACTATTTGGAATAGTATTTTGTGTGTAAATACGAAATAACTAAAATATGACAGTGGTTACACCTTTCAATTTAGTCAGCTGTAGACATTTGATATTTAATAAAAACTAGAATAAAGCTAATTAATTTTAATTCGTAATACAATACTAGCAATATTACAATATAATATTAAGTTAATTAAGCGGTTAAATAAACAATTACAAAACAGTAAACATTATTAAATAAAACTTAAGACTAATTATAGATCCGGTATTTAGAAAACTGTATTCCTTAATTTTACACATAAGTTTTAGAAATGCAAGTAATCCGAATACACAAACAATCCCACACCATTTGCAAAGTAAATAAATTTATAAAATATACAAAAACTGGTAAAAAAAAAAATAAAAGATACTGACATGGTGTTTCCTATCACAGCCTTTCTTTTAAGTTATTTGCGGTGGTTTATTTCGAACTAAGCGGAAATATAGAGTTCGTGGTGAAAACCTAACATGGAAACTTATTCCAAGATTTTGCAGAGTAAATAAAGAAAGAGAAAACCCCCGCTAATATTAGTTTAAACGAAAAAAAATATTTTCTATATGTGCTTCTATATTAATGAACTCATACGTAAGATGGCTCATAATAATATCACGCTGGTAACTTTTTGTAACCACAATATGTCTTGAAAAATTATCCAGAGAATTATTTAAGAATCGAGAAATACATAAATTTTAAAAATATCAATTTAAAAACAAATTTCTAATCAAACGTATTTAAAAAGTAGCGAATAAAAGAAACTCTTTTTCAATAAAACTAAAGTTCTAATACTAAAGAAGTATGTGGTGTCCGAAAATTAAATACATTTAGTTTCTAAATGACTTTAACTATTTTATTTACAAATAATTACATATAATAACGAACTTAGATTTGCTTTTGAACCAAAATTGAATTTTTTTTTAATCTAAATAGTTGATTTGATTTATCGGCAAAGAGTAATAAAAATTATTTTATAAAATTTGCCGAGTGAATTGAACTGACACAGGAATTTTAATTTTTTTACTTGTTCCAAAAGAGTGCATATGCTCTGTGTATATATCAAATCTCGCCCGAAAACTTTTTACACTTGCTATAAGGTGCTATAAACTCTATAGTATTATATATAGTCTGTTTTAATATAAAAAATACACAAACACAAATTACGTTTCTCTGCCAACGCCGTTGTATTGAGTAGGTGTCTACCTATAACGGTTTTTAAGATAAAATTGCTCATACACACAATTTTTCTAATAACATCAATTTCTAATACAAGTTCTCAAATAAAAAAAGATTTATTCAAACAATGCTATAAAAATTATTCGAATAAAACTATAAAAAATTATTTGAATAATACCATAATTCGAATATTAATTCATATATTTAGATAAATTAATTTTTTTATTCGAGTAACCGATTAATTATCTAAGAAACTGCTTAAATTAGTTTTTTTAGAGACCATTTTTAAAAGTTTTTTTGTTTTTTTGCATTTGCACAGTTTAAGTTTTTTCTTTTATATGATATCAAATTTGAGGCAACAGAGGAACAAAAATTTTTAAGCTGAAATTGCAGTTTACAGTGCAGTAAGAATGTTACAATTCATGATAGTTAAATTTATATTTTCCTAAGAAAAGATTTTCAATTAGCAGAGCAGTTTTACTACGAATGTGAGACAACTCAACTTTTTAACTTAACCTGAATGTTCTACTGTTATATTTTAAATAAGAGCAAGATTTCGACGTTACTAAACACGCCTTAGTACATTCGAATTGCCAAAAAAAAAGCAGTGTTCCTAGATTCAGTCACTTATTAGGTATCAAATTAATAATTGAAAATAATTTAGAACTTAACTTGTTATTAATTTTTTTATTAATAAAGTAATTATCTTCGACCTATTTTCCTTTATTTATAAAATATTATATGTATACGGACCATACTTGGGATTTTTTCATTACCATCGAAATTTCATTGGCATTGTTCGAAATAATGACAATGAAAAAAACTTAACTACTGATTAAATGATTTTATTTTAATTATAATTAAAATTATAATTAATTGTTTTTAAAAATGGTCATTAAATTTTAATGCAATCTGTTTTATAATAGTAACAATTGAATCAAAAATGATTTTTTCTGTGACACACAAACTTTTGATCAAAGACGCTTGAAGTTTTTCAATAAATAAAATAAATAAATATTAACACTCTTATATATTTGAAAATTTAAATAATTTATCAGTTTTAAATGAGATAAGTGTAAAACTTTATGTCTGAGATCTAAAGTCATCTAACATCACAACTTACAGATCTTATAACTTACACGAAAACAAAAATAGGTTCCTAAAGTGTCTTATTTTTTCTGAGAAGGTTAAACATGAATGAATAAAAATTGACTTATTACATTTCATACTTAACTCAGAACAGTCAATATGATACTGAACAGCATCTATAATGTTGTTAGCAAACAAGTATGAATAATTAAAAATAAAAAAAAAGTTGCATTTCGTAGCTATCCAAAGGCTAGTACAAAAGCAACAACAAATGTACAAGACGTGTTACAAAGAGAACGACAAAGAAATGCTTTAAGTTGATTGTGAACTTCGTCTCACCAAATTAACATTAAGATTAGTTGGTTAAATAGATGATGTTTACGATGTACATAACATAAAGTAGATAGATGCGAAGAATGCTGATGAAGGATGTGGCGGTCCAGAAAATGCTGCATTTCATTCTGCTAGCGTCTAATTTTTCTTGTTTTCTTTGGAAAAAGTCCGCATACATTTGTAAATAATCTTTAATTTCTAAAAATATTTAGAAATTAAATTAAAGTGAACCAAAAAACCCAAAAAAAATCTATTTTCATTCATTTATAAAATCAATGGTACAAATCCTGATTGGGAAAAAATTAAAAATTAAAACATAAACATTTCCCTAAGTTTTCTGATCTAAATGCCATTTTAAAATATTGCTCTACTATACTTTAGGATGTATATTAAGTGTACAAAGGCAAGGAACACGTTCATTTTTTCGTCTTAAGTCAATGGTAATGATTTTCTTTAACTAATTACCAATGAAATATTTTTACTAAAAAGCATTACCATTAAATAACATAAATAGTGATAATGCTAAAAATAATGATTATGCTAAAATAATGATAATGCCAAAAAAATCGTTAGCATTGTTTATCATTTAATGCTAATAAAATCGTCAAAAATCAAATTTATTTCATTTCTTTATCCGCCGTACCGCGACGTTTCGTTTGAATTTTTCCAATATCTTCAGCGGTATATATTTTTATTGAAATGAATTTTTTTTGCCAATTCCACATTTAAATTTAAAAGAGACAGTTTAAGGCGACAATAATGAAAATACAGTTGTAGGAACCGTCAAAAATTTTATAAAATATCACAGAAAAATGTTACTTAATGCTAAGTATATTATCACAGTAATTATCACAGTTGAAATTACACTTAAATTTTTGTTGTGTCATAACTTTCCTTTTACATATTTTTCTAATTACTATTTAAAATTAAGAATTTGTAAAATTTTTCTTTAATTAAAATTTTTCATTTAAAAACAAAAATAACAAACTTGCATGTTGGTTTTATTGCATACATTTGTAATATTTCCTTATATTATTTATAAACAAAAAAATAAAATTTTATTCAATTTTTTCTACATTCTAATAGTGTTTTTTTTTTTTGTTTGTTGATTTGCAGTTGCGTTTTGAAATTTTTAAGTGAAAAATTTGTTCCATGAAAAATGCAACAATCAGCGAAAGGCATGAGATGTATTCAGAGCAATTTTTATCTTATTAATAGAAGCTCAAAGTTAAATAGGCAGAAGTGTTAAAGAACTTTAGCAAAAAAAAAATAATAGCGGCAAGTAGCTAAAAGACAGATAAGATTAAAATTATTTAAAGAGTTTGATATAAAATAAAACAGTTAACACCAGCCAACTAAGTCATTATCGTCGTCAGCAATATTGTTGCAGTTGCTACTTATAAAAACACCCAATACAAGACAAGAATTAAATTAACTTGGTTTTAGCTCTATGGATGTGTTAATTACGTAACAAGTAACATGGCACAAGGAGATTGCATGTTTGAACTTATTAGCGTCACAAATCTACAATAGAAAAACAATAATTTTTTTATAAAGGTCACAAATGTGAAAATAATGTTAAACCACAAAAAAGCAAAGCAAAAGAGAAAAAATTCTATTTTAGATTATATTTTTAGCCACATACTTATGGCTGGCTCGTCTATGCAGTCGACAACAAACGACAATGTTTTACAATCTGGCAGCTATAAAAATTAATAAATCGATAAAAAACTAGAAGCAACAAATTCTAATAATGCAACAAATATTTTAATTATTTAACAATAACTTTCTTCTTTTTGTTTTATTATTTGTGTATTTCTTTTTAATTTATTTCCACGCCAAGCTTTTTTGGACTCAATTAAAAAAACACAATATTACAAAAAGCCGAAAAAACACCACCTAAAACACGAGTATTTATGAGAAAAAATTTATCAAAATATCGAAATTTCAATTTTGCAACAAAAACAATTCGGACAATATTATAAAAATTAGGGCTCACAAAAACACTAAAATTTAACAAAAAAGCAAAATTTTAAAATCGAAAAATTTAAAATCATTAATTGAATTTTGAATTGAGGCCTGCTAAATTTTCAGATAAAACAAATAAAATTCGCTACGTATAAAATAAATTGACTACATTAGAATAATCAGATTTGATACTTCTGTGTTTTAACTTAAAAAAAAGTTTAAAAAAAATAACTAGAAACCTTCCTACAACTTACATAAGATTTTGCGGAAATATTTTTTTTGTATGGTTACAAAATCAAACTCGTGCACCAATTGAAGCCACACGTAGAAAGCCGTAGATTCGGGATGAGATGAATGGGTCTAAAACAGAGTTACCGTTGATCCTGATTTTCGCAAGCGAATTTTGTTTAGCGATGTAACTCACTTTTAGTTGAATGAATTCGGCAATAATGAAAACTACTGTATTTGGAGGGATGAGACACATCCATAAAAACTAACTGTTTGGTCTGCTTTCGGAGCTGGTAGGATGATTGGTCCGTACTTCTTTAAAAACGATGCTGTCAGAATGTTACAGTCAATAGTGACAGCTATAGAGCCATGATTACTAACTTTTTTCATTCATTATTTGAACAACCATGATGTGCAGGAGTTACGGTTTCAAGAAGACGGCATTACACATCTCTCGCCACAATTGTTTTTTTTTTAAGGAAATGTTTGGTAATTGCATAGTTTCCCATTTTGAACCATTCAAATGGTCCCCAAGATCGTGCGATTTAACACCGCTGGACTATTTTTTGTAGAGATAAGTGAAGTTACTAGTCTACACCGATAAGCCCGAAACGATTGACAACTTGGAGAATAATATTTGCCGCTTTGGTGCCTATACACGGCCAGAAATATTGAAGAAAGTCATTGAAAATTAAACTTCCACATTAGACTACGCCCGAGCCAGCCGTGGCGGTCATATGCCTGAAGTATTGTTTAAATTGTAATGCCAGAAGATTATCTTTCGAATAAAGTTAATTTCAAGTAAATTTAAGAAATTTATCTTTGTTTTATTCCATTTCAAAGTTGCTATATGTTTATAAAAAATACATCCAATATATGAAACTATGTGGCACAATTTGTACAACTACTTGCAAAGCTCAAAATGATAGGATATACATATGTGTGTAACTGTCATTTGGAATTAATAACTGTAACAATTTCTTCTTTCACCATCCATCCATCCAACATTCGTCATTGTGATCATCCATTTTACGTTTATAATCACAATCATACATATGTATCAAATCTTTGTATCAATTTAAATCTGTTCCGCAATTATAAACCAATGTCGTTGGTCGCAAACTAAAAACAAAAAAAAAACAAATTTAAAATAATGTTACACATACAACATCACACAACACACCAACAAATATAAATAAGTATGTATGTGTGTGTATGTTAGTATGCTTTTTTTTGCCAAATGAACTGTGTAGACTGTTAATGATTGTGTGAAGAAAACTTGATCGTGTTTAAAGATCACAAAAAAAAAAAAATAAAATAAAATATATTTTTAGCATAAATATGAAATTATGACGAAGATGATGATCATGATAACGATCATTTTCAACAGCAAGAAGATGATGCTTCGAGTAGATGATGCCAGAGTATCTGGTTATAAAAAGAAGTGAATAAAGTTGTTTGTATGTTGGTGCGCATTCGCATCCATTTGATTCATACATCCAAAAATGTTAAGAAATGAAAAACAAGACATCTTTAATCGCATACTGGCTACATATGGCCAATGTCCTCCACTTACGGGTGGATGTATGTTGGTTGTATGATTTAGCTTGATGTTTCGTATGTTCGAACTACGATGAATTGTTTTTGATTGTCTTGTTTGTTGTTGTTTTTATTGTTAATGTCGTTCTTCCATGGTTTTAAATTTCATTTCGATGTTTTTTTCTTTTTTTTGTTATTATTTACCATTTTTGTGTCCGTCCGTCTGCCCGTCTGTAAGTTATTGTTGGAGGCCTTTGTAAACGCAGTTGTTTGACAAGCAGGAAATTATATGCAATTACAATTTGTTCGCGTGAATAAATGTAATTGTGTGACACACAAATGTGCCATTTTACGTGTAAGCAAATGAGTGAGTGACCGAGTTGTGAGTGAATGAATGAATGATTGTGTATCTTCATTTAGTCACTGTTAAATATTTTTATTTGAATCTCTTGCATTTATTCTTACAATTGTAAAGAAGACCTTTTCATTTGTCTCTTTATTACAACAGCCGAATGACTTTTTTATGGTCTTGATATCCTTCCTTTTCATGTTTTTTTACTTCGAGACATATTTATATGGTTCTAGCAATTTAATTGTATGTAGTGCACACTATTCACAAGAAAAAGGTATTTTGTGTCATTTTAATTGGCAAAACAAGTCTGAGTAAATTATAGTTTTATTAATGGGCAAGTTATACGACTGTGTCTGTGTTTCTTTCTAACTTGTCCTTGATTTATTAAAATTGCTTTTTTATTCAGTTTTTGTTGTGTCCGTACACATGTTATAAATAATACCATAATTGAAATGACAAAATAATCGAGTTAAATAAAATATTAATCAACGTATATTTATAGAACATTGAACAAAAATTTAATGGCCACCAATACTGGACAAATGTTAGTTATAACAATTCTTAAATGCAGGCTCTTAACGTGTACCGCCCTTAAAAAGCCCTTGTATTTAATATTTACAATTAAAAAATTGTCCTTAATTTTTCTGTAAAAATCGATTACATACGAGTACTGTAATAAGGCGTAATTACTCATTTTTAAAAGCATTACTTATTTATTTTTAAATATGTAGAAATAATAGTTAATACAGAAACAAGAAAAAAAAAGTATTTAAGGAAAAATGTTTCAACGAAGAAATTACGTCAAAAAGGTCAAATAAATTATACAGAAATTATTAACCAAAAATACAAATTGAAACGGTAAATTGAAGTTTAAAGCATGGTATTTTGTTTAATCCAATTCGTACGAAAATAAGTATGAAAATAATTGAAAACATTTTTCCGCAATTGTATCTGTTGATTTTGTGCAAAGTTGAAAAATGTTTCTGTCAGCATGTTTCGCTGCTATGAAATGTTTCTGGCAACAGTTTGTGCTGCCAAGAGCAAACAATGTTGCATACTTGAGGGCAATAAAAACGACTATTTTCGTCGAAATCGTAGTGTTGACAAAACGTTGTCAAATTTCTTTAACCCGTTAATGGTTTAAATTTTAGCTTAGATACAATTAATTTACAGCATCGGCGCAGCCTCTAATGCCTGAAAATTTATTTTCAAATTAAAAAACAAAAAATGAATTTTTTAAATATGAGTATTTTATATATTTTATGTGTATACTAAAAAATAATAATCGTATAAATGATAAAGTTTACACATTGAAGAAGATTACACATTAAAGTATGGATCCTTAAACCCCAATTTAGAATAAAAATTTGTCCCTATAATTTTTTACACATTTTCTTTGAAGCCATATAATATAATCCATCAATAATTAATATTTTTATGAAATAAAATTAAATTTTTAATATTTTTTAAATCTTAATTAATGAAATTTATGCTAATAGATAATTTGTTAACTTTGAGCAGCATAACGGCCAACATTTTAAATTTATTTTTAAGAATCACAGTTGTACATTCAAATTAATATTCACTGTACCGCTGGGCATCCATAGACATGGAAATCAATAGATTCTACAACATAATACGCTTTTTAAGATTTGGTGAGAACAATACACGCAGTCAACGTAGAAAAAGAAAAAAAGCCAGCTCCAAATCGCGATTTATGAACAATGTTGAACGCAAACTTATCCCAAATTTATAACTTTATTTTCATCGAGGTCGTACAGGGTTTGCTCAATATAAGTGTACTTTCGAAGGCAGCGAAGTATGATATTTAAATCTGATGAATTCGCGACGCTGATAACGCATATCCTTTGCAGGGTATAACTTACACTAACAAAAGTAAAGATACCCGTAAAAATCAGTGGAAAGAGTTGTTAAAGAATTAGCGTCTCCCTATCGTGGAAGTGGATAAATATTTGCATATATAATTTTTTTCGGTTCTCTGCCAATAGCGAAGCGTTTGTTGTCATTGTATCTTACAATACTCGGCACACTACAGAAATAAGCCTTACCGAGAGAACTATATTCGACCTAAGTACCCGAAAAAATAAAGCTGTAGTTATTTTATCAACAATGAATTCAGGCAAATCTTTTAGTGACGATGTCAAAAATGCGGCATTATAAATTTTTATAATAAGTACAAAAGTGGAGTTAACACCAAGGATCAAATGGTTCGAATTCATTGCCGTAGTTTGAGGTGGCCAGTGACACTATTTTTCAATATAAATATTGCTTCACTCGCATCATACATTATTTACTATGAGAACAATAAAATGATTGCCTCGTTTTGCGTAAACTATCTCAAGAGCTAAGCCGATGATTGAAGCATGAACGACAAAAGCACAAGTTATGCGTTATTATGTCACCGAAATTACCATTGAAAGCGTTTTGGGTTACCAAGTATCACCCACTGAAGAGGCATCTAACGAATTTAAAACGCTGGATAAAACAGGAAAAAAAAAAGTTATAAGATCTTGTCACGTGTGCTACAAGCAAAGAGAAAAACGAAGATGCAAATCTCAAAAACTGCGCTTAATGTGGACGGGCATTTTAAGCCGAACAGGCTAGAGACATTGATTAAGGTATAGAATATAATATAAAAAAATAATTTTGTAAATAAATAACGTTTTAATCATTGATAGTTTTTTATTCACATTTTCAATACAAATTGCAATGTGTGTGTACCAGGGTACCCGGGGGCGCATGTTGCGATGGTTAAAGTTTAAGAACATTTTTTAAGGTATAAACGAAGCAAAAAATTAAATCCAAAATCTTAATTCGCTTTCTTTTAAGTTAAATAACGACGATCCAGAAGCTTATTTCAAAATTTTAATTACTAATCTATTTCTTTCATGTAAATATACGTAGGTGGGTACCCCAGTACCCGGGTATTAACACAAGGGTTAAGGTATAAAAAACATATATAGAATTTTTTAATGAACGAAACTAATTTCCGCGTCAAAGGGTGTTAAGGTGAAAAAAGTTAAGTTGCAAATGAAATTTAAACGGTTGCTTAGAATAATATATAAAAATTTTAATTAAAGTTATAGAAAACCTTAGAATAAAGTTAAAATTTGAATAAATACTAATATTCTATATATATACTATATTATGTCTGAAACCATACAACCGGTTTCATTAGAAAGGCTATTTTGTAAAGATGGTTTTGATCTCTTTTTAAAAATACAAACACGAGCGGAGATAAGGGCAGCTTCTGGCTCTGCGAAACAAGTAAGTAGATTTAAATGTAATTTAAAAGGCTTAGATTCCTGTTTGCATGGGCATATCAACTTTGCATTCTTAAAAAATAAGAATAATAGGAGAGGTGGAAGCGGTGGCAATTTTTTGCCTTTATGAATTTATATAACAATTGTTGGCGAAATTTATTTATATACACAGATTTGTTTTAAGTTTTCGTAAAAAATAAAGTCATGAAATAAAAATTCCAGTTGTACGAGACAATCTAACCGATTTTAATGAACGTGATAACATAGAGAGGTTCGTTACGTGTTAAAGGTTTAAACTTGCGAAATTGCTATTTTTCACTCGTCTAGTTATACAATTATACACATTTGTTTTCTAGAGCACTTAATATGGACCGTTCCTTTCATTCACGGGTTAAGCGTTTTAATTAATGATTGCCAAAATTCTTACGACTGTTAACTGATTAACAGTGCTCTATTAATAACACTGTTCTGCAAAAAAAAAAAAAAAACTTTTCTCCCCTCCCTTGAACAATTTTGTCTGTTTCTCATATTTTCAGGTGTGCTGAGTCCGAATCTAAACTCAGAAAAATTCTATCACCCTCTGATTTTGAGATAAAAAAGGAGAAAGTTGGAGCGAAAGCCTCGAGAGTACTGATCAAATCCTAGAATAAAATAGTGATAAGAGAGCGGCTGAGTGGGAGGGGGGGGGGGGGGGGAGTTGGGGTATTGATTGTGAAAGGGGGGCAGGTAGGGATTTGAAGGAAAAGGATACCACCATAAAAAACTTGTAAGATTATACATACAGGAAAAAAACTTTTAACCATATTTCTTCAACCACTTGTAATATTCCCATCAAATGTTTTTTTGTTCAAATATAATTTATAGCGCTCAAAATCATCGGGCTTTTGAATTTTTTTCATTATGTTAAATTTACAAAAAACTCACATTTTTGTATAAAAAAAACTAGAATTTCTCAAGAAACTGTGCGTGATAGACAGAATCTGACTTTAAATTCGTGTTCAGCACATTTGAAAACAGTAAGAAAGCATATTTTGGTTTAAAGGAGGATTTTCGTGCAGAACAGTGTAATTAGACAATTTTAAACTGAAAGCCCAATATTTTTATGCGCCCTTCATGGAGGGTAAAACCTTGTTTTAATCGGTCCAGTCGCTTTTAAAATGCGGATTAAATTCCAAAATGATTGTATTATTTTTTATTATTTAATTGATGCTTTATAAGTATTACGCTTATAAGTATTATGTGAGTAGTTAGCAATTGTGTCAAATATTTATGTTGATGTCGTGAGATAATTTTAAAGTATACTCGTATCACAATATGAAGTGCACCTTAACCATGAAGGAATCATAAGTCCATGAATACAATAAACTCGAAGTGTAATCTCGAGGTCATGAGGTAAGAGAGTTAATCCGCGTATAACGGCTATATTTTTGGACATAAAACTTTTGCTTTGTTTTTTTTATGTTTCAAAAAAAAAATTGTTTATATTTATTTTAAGGTAAAAACAATTTTTCTGAAGAGTGAAAGGTTACAAAGCAACTTTGTTCAATAATGATCTCGTGATCAAAAATATTATTTAAAAAGTTTTTGTGCTAAACGCTATCTGTCATTTTTATATGTATATGTATGTACGTACATATGTATGTACTTATATATATGTACTTTAAAACAATGTTTTCATACAAAATTCATTTTGAAATCGAAATCCTTTTTTTAATAATTATGGCAAAATACAGTATATGACAATTTTTTATAATATGTTCATATTTAAAGTATTTTTAATAGCTTTTAATATGACACCTTTTTTATTAATTGATCTAGATAAGTTTCTAACATTATATTTAATTTTTTTTTCTGCATTACATGTTTGCATCCACTTAATGAATCTCAAAACTACACATTCACACTTTTAATTCTTCATAAAACTTAAACTTAAATTATACATTAACAACTAACTTAAAAAAGAAGCAATCTACATAATTAGTTGTTTGAACTAAAAACTTAAATCTATTAAGGTGAACAAAAACTGTAGCACTTGTGTAATTAAGTCGCAAGACATTTTGTTAACCTATTTTTATAATATTTTTTGAAAGCATTTGGTTTAAAAAAAAAAAGATTTAACGAGTCAAAATAAAAAAGTATCTAAAAGAGAAACACTTTTAAAGAAGACTTGGAAAAAATATAATTTCGGACGATTACTTGCCCAAAAAAATAAATTAATGGAAAATATTAAAAGTGTAAAAAAAAACACTAATTTGACATGTATAGTTGTTGTAGAGAGTATGTAATAAAACAAAGAATTAACTGACTAAAATTATTAACGATTCTTAAAAGTTCCCACGATTTTATTTAAATAACGGCTGTCTCTTGCTAGAGACATCGAGTTATAATATTAAATAAAAACGTTATAGTTTATAATAAAGTAAATAAAAACTTTCATCTTTGTTATTCTTTGTCATTAAATATCAATGACTAAATAAATATTTTTAAATTTTGCAGACGCCTCCACAAACTGTCAACAACCCTGACATGTGCAAAATGGATAAATCGATATTTGTGTGAGTTTATTTTAAACAAAGGCAATTCGATTTAAATTTTAACAGTCATCCAGTTGAGCCGATTTATTTAAAACTTCTGGTTACTGCACTCATCTGAAATCAATTGTCAACATTTAAACGATAAATAAATATTTAATATTTTTTAACATTCATATGTATTAATGTGAGGTTGTGTCACATTTTATTTTAAGATTTTTTTATCAATTTTTGTCCATAAAAATTTAAACTTGTTTATCGATTACGATTTGCAAATGAATTAACAATTGTACGAGTTTTTTTTTATTTGCCGCGAATGCTATAAGTTATTGGTTGTTGTAGAAAAATCACACAAATTATATGGTAATGAATTACAAGTTTAGTGAATGTTGCAACAACTGCAAGCAAAAAAAAAACATGTTACGACAAATTGTTTCGTGTTTTACAAGTTCGTCGTGACAATAGCGATTTTTTAATTAAAATTAAAAAAAAATTAATTTATTTTTATACAAATTTAATAAAAGTTTTTATTTATTTTTATACAAATAAAAATTTCTACTATAAATTACTAAAGCACTCAATATGAAAAATTATACCTATATAAAAATTTACATCAAAGTCTGGGTAAGAGTTAAAAATTTAAGAAATTCTATTATTATAATAAAAAGCCGAAAATCTAAGAACTTTTAAATTTATTTCACGCTACCGCTCATTCTTTCTGATTGTGCAACAGCATTCATTCTTCGCGTAAATTAAAAATTGTCTTTTATATCTTTTATTTTTATTTTTACTTAACACAATCTTAATGTCTTTTTTCACTTTATAGAATTGCCTGTATATTCTTTTTTGAGAACAACATTAAACATATATGTACGTAATTAAATATAATTTTTAAAATAAAAAAATCATTAAAATACAAATAGTTAAAATAGATATAAATTTCAGTAATTTTACAAAAAGATATTTTTTAAGCTGTAAAAATTTAACATAAATAATAATCCGATAGTAAAGGGTGTGCAATAAATCGATGTTTCTTTCTGATTTCCAAATACTTAAACAAAGTCAAACGACTAATGAAAAATATTAAATGGGAATTTATTTGTTTAAAATGGGTATAAAAAAACTTGTTTACATTATTTTTTATTTAATTTCAATTTTACGGCATTTAGACTATGAAATTTTTCATGAAACTAGCATGAAATTTTTGTTTGTTTGTGAGGTAGGATGAGTAAATAATACGGTATTGCAGCATGCAAAACACCACGCCTACCTCTTAAATTTTCATGTCATTTGGAACAATAACTCCCATCAAAAAAAAAAAAAAATAAATATATGGAGTGATAGAGAATTAAAAAATAAGAAAAAAAATGTCAAGTGGAAAAATTGGCGATCGCCCATATTTTCCGAGTTACGGGGTTCTGAAATTTAAAAATTTTTCAAAATATCAATATGGGTATCATTTTAAAGCTTTTGGAGAGATCTTTAAGGAAATACCAAAATTTTTTACAAGTGCTTAATCCATGAATGGTTTCCAATGGCAACCCTTATGTAGAAAAATTAAAGAAAAAATAAAAATATTTCCTCAATGGTTACTGTGTTTTTGTATTCAAATTTTTTGAGATTTTTATGGCTCTTTGCCTTATTGATTCAATGGAGTTCTCATGTAATCAATTTGGCTTTAAGTATAAGACTCTGAGGTTTTGCTTACAAAATTTGGGTAGAATCCACTGATGAGCTATATATGAGCAGTAGCGAAATGGCCATATGGATATGCTTTCGCCGCAGTAACACATTTCATTTTTTAGTTTGGTTTAAAAAATAAATATTTCATGAGAATATCATGAAATATTTATATTTGAAGGAATCAAGCACAATTAAAGTAAATTATTATAAAAAAGATTCCAAATAATAAATTTTCCTCTTAAAATTATGAAATATTAAAAAACATCAAAACTCTGAGATTTTGAGATTTAGGGATTCCGATAAATCCCTGCATTTCGGGATCGGGGGTTACAAAATTCGAATTAACGGAATCTTAAAAATTAATTCCTTTTGGCATCGGCAGTCAATACTATCTGCAGACCTGTAAGAATACGTGTGGACTGAGTTTTAACTGCAGTAAATTCAACTAAGACCCTTGATAAATAAAATAAACACAATTAATATACACTTCAAATTTTATTTTATTTATGTTTCACCACCTCTTTAACTTTTTAACTTTAGAAATAAGTAAAGCAAAATAATTTGAAACAATTTATACAATTTACCAAATGTACTTCATTGCAGTACAGGTAAAGTAATGCTTAAATGGATTTATATTAAAATAGAATTATTTTTAAAGAGATTTTCGGGCTAAAAAAATTTTGGCACTTCACTTAAAAAGACTCTGGAAGCCCTGCGCAGAATTGTCACTTCAGAACAATTCTTGAGGTACACAAATTTCAAGAAACATAGCACACACGAGCTGTGTTTCCATTTAAAAAAGTTTCATAGTTATACAGGCCAGAAGGAAATAAAATTTTTAATTTTTAAAATTTAAGAAATTTTGTCACGTCAACAGATTTTCCTGTCCAGATTTTCTTCTGACAAGAATTTGTGAAAAATAAAATTAAACATAAACCTGAGTTTAGTAAAATTAATAAGATTACGAATATTATTATTTTCTTCTGCAAACAGCGTGCAGAGTCAGAAAAATTTTTTTTTGCACAGGCTCCGCTATAGATGGTGTAATGAGCTCAAGTAATCATAAGTCCTTGAGAAAAGTATTATGCGTATGCCATGAGGTCTTACAGGCGTTTATGTCAACTTGTTAAGTAAAAACTAAAAGTTTAACCAAAGTCAGGAGCGGTCGCCAACTGCGGCTCCTGACCTAAGTAATATTTTTTTCAATATTATTAATAGAATCTGTTTCCAATTTAGCCTGCAACAGACTTTGAATAGTCGATACGCTTACAACGGAATGAGGCACTTCACAATAAAGTTATCAATTAAAAGAAAAATATTTAAAGTAACTGCAGATGAGGCACAACCCAACCATTTGCACTTGTTACTAAAAGCCACCAGAATATGTATTTTAGAAGGGGGAGCGCACAAACCTGTATGCGCTGCTATTGAAAAGATTTAGTTCTTTTATTTTTCAATCTTTGCTTTTTTTGCTGTGTAAAGATTGCGTGAAGCAAATTTATTAATTTATGCATAAATTTAAATAAATAAAATTATTAAATTTATAGGGCCACCATAGATGTTTTTTTTTAAAGAATGTGTGAACGTATGTGATTTGAGTTGTTTTTTTTTTTTTAATTGAAATTGAGCACAATAACGAAGCACATGTTAAATTCTTACTTCAAATGTTATTTTTAACTTTCTTTTGTTTTTTTTTTTCTTTTTTTCGCTATTTTTATGGGACAATTTAAATTATGACTTCTTAATTAGTTGGATTATGAAGTTAACTTGCATTTAACTACTGTGTAGCACGTTTGTGCAGCAAACAAGTGTTTTCTTTTGCTGTGTGCCTCAAATATGTGGATCTTTGTTTCTTCCTCCATATAAAATCTTGAATTTCATTCATTTATTTTTTTTTTTTTTTTTTTTTTTGCAAATAATTTATGATTAAAATACATTTTGCAGTTGAGTGAACATTAAGAACATTTTTGGTTGATTAAGACTTTGGCAAAGCAAAATTTTTAAATATGTTTATATTTACACTAAAGAATTTTAAAAATAAAATCTTAGAACGACAAGCGGTAAATAGAAGAATGAATTTATGTAATTGATTTTTTTTTTTCTTTATTTTATATTTTAATTATGTGTGGGTTATTCAATTATCAGTGAGGAAATCTTTTTTTGTTGATTATTTTTTTATGTCAATATATTTTATATACCGATTTTCTTCGAACTATTTTAAAGCCCTTTGCAAATAAAGGTCCTCAAAATAAGCTTATTTTGTCAAAATAACTAAGTCATTGTTTCCATATCGTTTCTTAAAAATTGCTTAGTCTGTCTAGAGAGGACTGAGCTATCCCCCAAATAAATTTATAACGTCGCCGCCTTACAGTACTGAATCTGAGAGTATATCAGTATATCCTTGACATCAGCCGTAAGTTGTGCAAACAACAGGTTTAAGCAATAGAATAGTCTGCAATGTTTAATTAACTTGTAAGTAAGGAGAATAAAAGAAGCCTCATCTCAATTCGTTAATGATCTACAAATATAAAAAATTGTTGCAAGTGTGTTGTGACTTCATAACTCACGAACGGTTAAACTCGATTCGATTTAATTTTAAGGGTTTGTTCGAATGATAGATGGTGTAGATGATTTATCTTAAGTTTGCACGAAATCGAGCGACGCGTTCGTAAGGTGCAATTTTTTATGACAACATGTGATTTAGTCCCTATAAAAAAAGGCCTGATTTTTTTACTATAAACTTCCTTATTAATATGCATTGTTTAAAGAAATACTGTATCGTTTGGAAGAGTAGGCGTGGTACCTCCCATACAAAGTGAATATTTTTTTTTCGTTTACCTATGGAACTGCGAGAGGAAGGGTTTTCAAATTACGTACAATTAGCTTTCCTGTAGCGTGCGTAATATAATAAAAAAAACTGCCTGGATTGGGGCAGCGAAGCGCAGTCCAAGAACAAGCGCTGATGTCATAGAATGATTTTGGTGGGGACACAATACAATTAATTGTTAGGGTTTCTCTGGAGGCCTCTAATCTTTGAAATCTTATCAGTTAAACTTACATAATAGGTTCGCATATGTTGGCCTGTTTTCAAAGCGACAATTATAAAATTGTTTAATTATAAACTCATTTAAATATTTAATAAACCAGATTAAAAAAATTCTTGCCTGACAACTGAGAGATTGCACTGTGCGTATGTTTGCCAAATACCAATTAAAATTGTTGTTGCATATTTTATTAAACATATTGAAATATTTATAAACAAACCAGATGACACCCCAATATGATGAGGTGGTTTTTTTTTTACTTTTTTTGTTTTGTAAATTGCAAAAGAATATATGTATTTATTTTTGGATCATTAATATTACAAACACGTCGCCTTAATGCTTGAATGGCAATTGTACTTGCAATGTAGCATGCAACAAACAACAAAAAATAATATTTAATAAACAATAATAAATGCATGTGCCACACAAAGGAGAGAAAGAGGAACAACCCAAACAATTAAACAGTAAATGAAGAGTTCAACCAACCATTCGATCGAACGGCCGTTCCAACGACCATCTAAACTGGCAACTAATTATAGTCTAATCATGGTGAAGACGCGTGCAAAATATATTTTTATTTAATATTTAATTATCAGTTACATTGGAGAATTGCATTCTTTGCTTGGCCGAAGGTAAAATTAAAAATTCCAATTATTCCTCTTACTAGTGATAGATTATACTCAAAAACAGGGAAACTGAGATTAAGGAAAATTTGTTATACTTTGCTCCTGTGACTTGATTCTTTATTATAAACCTAATGAGCCGTAAAACCAACAATAAATAAAGCTGATTGTAAACAGCGTTGCTAGAAAAATTACGACTCTTATCCCTATTTTAACGATTGATTATCCAAACGAAAATTTCCAAAATGACACAATTGTGATCGCATCACGTAAAAACTGCTGGATGGATGGATTTGGAAAAATTGTGTTGGGAGGCCCCTTAGAACATTGGTTCATGTATAGAATACTTTTTTTTTTATTTAAGTAATTTTGTAGACCAAATAGAGCTATATATGTATGTGAAAGTATCCCATTTTACCGGTATAATGATACTAAAACAGTTGTTAGCACATTTTCACTGTTTACGAAGTCGTGGGCACTGCTAGTCTATTGAATTTCGTGTTTTAAATGAAAGTGTATCTCATTTTCATTTTTTTTTTTTTTTTTTTTTTTTTTTCCGTTTCTTTATTTGCGATCTATTTTACAATAATAAGCAAATTTGAATAAAATATAAATATTAACATAATTTATTGATTCCCATCGGAAACAACAATATAAGATATACATGTACTAGTTATAATACATATATAGAGATGATTTATATTTTTACAAAATATAGTTATAAATTAAATTATAATATCACATTTTATACAAATGGGAGATCTAATATGTGTTTTCTTTTAAGTCTTCGTACTTCGTCAGTCTCGTCTAATAGTGTGATTGCTAGTGTGTTAGAGTGATTGCTGAGTCTTTTTAAATAGTTGCAGCTAAATTTTTGTATTTCAGTTTTTACAAAAGGTATTTGGAGGTCATTATGTAATGCTATATTGGTAACGTAAAAAGGAGCGTTTGTAATT
This sequence comes from Gymnosoma rotundatum, assembly GCA_916610165.2. NCBI lineage: Eukaryota > Metazoa > Arthropoda > Insecta > Diptera > Tachinidae > Gymnosoma > Gymnosoma rotundatum. The sequence goes on from OU744340.1 coordinate 102,283,670, forward strand.
GATCTTAAGGCCTTAGATTGAAATCTTTGCAAAATTTCTATATTTGATGTGCTGGCTGTTCCCCATAATTCTATGCCATAGGTCCAAATTGGCTTTAATATTGTTTTTAGAAGAAGTACCTTATTTTCGAGTGATAGTTGTGATTTGGGCCCCAGAAGCCAGTACATTTGTTTAAATTTCATATCGAGTTGTTTTCTCTTGGCATTTATGTGCACTTTCCATGTAAGTCGTCGGTCCAAATGAAGCCCAAGATATTTGACATTTTCTTTGCTGGGTATTGGGGTGCCATAGAGGCTTACAGGTGGGCAGTTTTCCCTTCTTAACGTAAAAGTAATGTGATTAGATTTTTGGGTGTTAACTATAATATTCCATTTAGTAAGCCAGTGTTGTAGATGGTCGAGTTGTAATTGCAATAATCTTGAAGCTTCAGTTGGTGATTGATGTGAGGATATAAACGCGGTGTCATCTGCGTATGTTGCTACAGTTAGGTCTTCTGTAGTTGGCATATCGTATGTGAATATAGTGTACAGGACTGGTCCTAGAACGCTGCCTTGAGGTATACCGGCTTCTATTTGATAAATGTTCGAAACATCACTGTTGATTTTTACATAAAAGTATCTATTACTTAAATATGACAGGAAAAACATATAAAATGGTGCTGGTAGAATATTTTTTAGTTTATATAGCAATCCAGTATGCCAAACTTTATCAAACGCCTGTTGTATATCTAAAAATACAGCAGAGCAATATTTTTCATTTTCGAAGGAGTCAATTATAGCTTTACATATTCGGTGGCATTGTTCAGGCGTTCCATGTTTATGGCGAAAGCCAAATTGGTGATCAGGAATGATACTGTTTTTTTCTAAAATAGGTATTAAGCGCTTTAGGAGAAGCCTTTCAAAAATTTTTGAGAAAATTGGCAGTAAACTAATTGGCCTATAGGAAGATACTACATTTTTTGGTTTACTTGGTTTTAAAACCATAATTATCTCTGCACACTTCCATTGGGAGGGGAAGTGTTGGAGCCGTAAAATAGAATTAAATATAAGTGTTAAAAAGACAATTCCTTTATGCGGTAATGATTTTATAACTTTCGCATCTATTTTATCATATCCTGGTGACTTGTTGTTATTTAAGGAAGTTATTTCCGCTTTTGTCTCATTCGGAGTGACATGTTTTATTGGCAGATCCATTTGACACGCAACATCTAAGAAATGCAGAATATCGCTGTCGTTATCATTAATGCATTGAGGCTTAAAAGTTTTCTCTAAGTGCTCTGCAAATGCGGTAGATTTTTGTATATCAGTTCGGCACCATAAACCATTATCACTTTTAATAGGAACGTTTGTTTTTGCTGGGCGTTTGAGATACTTAGTGGCATTGTAAAGATCATGTTCCTTGTTTTTGTTTTGTGGCTTTAATTTCCTGAGATACTGAGCAGTATTTTCGTTTCTCTCTTTTGCCAAGAATTCTGAGCATAATTTAATAGCAAGATTCCAGTTGGTTTTGTCAGTTGGATTTCTTGTACGGTGCCATACTTTTCTTAGCCGCCTAGACTGTCTGATCATTTCTCTGGCTGTTGCTGAAGCTTGAACTTTAAGACCTAAGTTTCTAGAAGGCCCTATGTCTGGGGTTGATAAAACAGCCGACTCGTGAATCGATGAAGTCAATAATTCAACAGCGTCGTCTAAGTCATTCCCTGATTTAATTACCATATTGAGGTTCAGACTGCCTTCTATCCGTTCTCTGAAGACTTTCAGATTCGTGTTTCGTTTAATTAATTTGACATTTTTAGGTTTTATCTCTACATTGACGTTGTAGTTGACAAGAAGGGGAGAATGATCAGAATTCAAGCTATCAACATTTGAGATGTCAAGTGAGTACCTGGAGATGCCACCATATACAACGAAATCAAGAAGGTCCGGTATTTTAGCAGGGTCTGTAGGCCAGTATGTGGGACTGCCGGCTGATAAAGTACTAAAGTTATTTTGCAATATACACTTATATAAATTCTTTCCCTTAGGGTTAGTAAGCCTGGAACCCCACCAAGGGTGCTTCGCGTTATAGTCCCCAGCAACAATGAAACGAGGACCTAGTCCTTTAAAGAAACTTTCATACTCTTCACGTTTTACGCTGTGTTTAGGGGGGAAATATATTGAGTAAATATTGATAGGCCTATTGTTGCAGATTAGTTTTATACCAGCAGCTTGAATATAATTTTTACGACATTCATCTGCAAGTTCATATCGAACTGCAGATTTTATAAATAAGCCAGCTCCAGCATGGGCCTTACCATCAGGGTGGTTGGTGAAGATAAAATCGTAACCTTTTATTTTTACATAAGACTTTTTTGTTAAGTGCGTTTCGGAAATAAGAAAGATATCAATATGTTGTGTTTTCATAAAAAATTCAATTTCATTCAATTTATTCGTTATTCCGTTCGCATTCCAAACACCAATTCTTAAATTTACTTGCATAATTTGTTGATAAGAAGTGACATCATATTCATAAGTGTATTTGTTAATTCAATTTGTTTATTTAAAAGATGTTCAATATTTTTCATAATGTTATTATTAACATTTTGACTCGCAACATTGGCATACGTTTCGCCAGCATTAAAGTTATTAGAACCAGTATTTACATTGCTGTTATTATTATTAAAATTAGGATTCATATGAGGAAAATCGTTTCTGTTCATAGAATACTGATTATTGATGTATGGTCTTCGCTCAGCTAGTCTTTTCTTTAAAAGGGTTTGGTAAACTGTACATCCCCTGTAGCTAGCAGTATGTTGTTGCAAGCAATGTACACATCTTGGAGGAGTGTCGTTTATTTTTGGGCAATCAGGTGTAGGATGACCAAGTCCACATTTCACACATACAAATGGTTTCTTGCAGTATGTTTTTGTGTGTCCGAATTGTTGACAACGGTGACATTGGACGATATCGTCAGTGACTTTAGGAGCTTCAATTTGCACGATGCAATGATTTATTTGGCGTATTTCAAATACCTTTTTATTGTTTGGGCTGGGATCAATATCCACGTAAAAAATCGGTAATGGTTGTTTACTAAATCTACTTTTAACATTTATAACATTTCTTACAAGATGACCCTTAACAAGAAGATCTGCTTTAATATCTGAAATTTTGGTGGTATGATGGAGACCCTTAATAACAAATCTGTAAGATCTCTCACTTTTTAACTGATATGTATGATAGGAAAAATTATTGTCGTTTAAGTATTTAGTTAATGTACGATATGATTCAACTGTTTTTAAATTAAGTTTAACTTGACCGTCATTTAAACTCTTGTAATTAAATTCACTATTGGCAATCACACTACTTACACATTTTATCATTTTATTTATGTTATTAACATTATTAATAAAAATTGGTGGCGGCTTTGGTGTAGTTTCAGCATCAGCTTCATTATCATTGTCATTATGATCTTCATTATCATCAGCAAGTACAGTAAACTTATTGGTATTAGAACAGCTTGGTTCATCAAAACTTTTAAGTTTTTTTACAATATTTGTAATTTTTGTGTTTTTTTTACGTTTTGTTGTTACTTTTTGCCAGTTAAGTAAATCATCATCACTTACGCTACTGTCTTCACTTTCTGTAGTCATTGTATGATTTTTAATCCCTATGTTAAGTGTATAGGGATTAATAATCACTTATCCACTTGGTTATTTGTTTTTGTTTGTTGTTTATGTTTGTTATTATATGACTTTTAATCCCTATGTTAAGTGTATAGGGATTAATAATCACTAGTCCACTTATTTGTTTGAAATTTATTTTTGTTATTTTTATTTTTTTTTTTAATTTTTATTTTTAAATCACAAAATAAGTTAAACAGGGCACGTCTGCTCACTTTGAATTACTCATTTAAAACACAAAATTCATTAGAAAAAAAAAAGTTTGAATTTTTTTCAGTTTCATTTTAGCTGACAACATGTATGTATAATACTAGTCCATAACTACATAAATTCATACACATTTTTTCGAATAACATCCCAGTTAGCATTTGGATTTTTCTTTTACAAAAATGTAATTAATTTTTTTTTTTGTTATATTTATTTTTCTAAATTTTAAGAAAATTAACAAACACGTTTACGAATGTTATAAAAAATAAGCAAAAAGATATTTGCACGATTAATTTTGAGAAACTAAAATTAGAAGTGTGCGTATAATATGATTCGGAGACGACTCGCATACGGCTAGTAATATGATCCAAAAATGGCTTGAAATATTTTCGTAATTGATTAAAAACAGTATCGAAAATAAGTCAAAGAGGCGAGTCATAAGAGACTCGTTCAGAAGAGTTGCAGCTAGAGTACCATTTTCTCCCGACATAACAATCATTTTCGATTTCGATTCTAAAAATAAAAAGTCTTCAAATCCTTCCTTATGAATTTCTGGCCCTAAACTTATGTGGCAATTCCAAATTTGGGTAGAAATCCCCTTATCTGTCTGATGGTAAATGGGTCTGACTGTGCGGGACTAACATATTAGCAGCTCTCAATAGTAGACATTAATAACTTATTGAGTTAGTAGTGCTTAGAAACTATGAACATATTTACACGTGTAATTAATGCAGACGAATGTTATCGTATATTCTTTGTATTATGATTTTGTTAAATATAATATATAATAGATGATTTAATTTAATTTTTAAATAAATCGAAGTTTATTGTAGTTTGGGCAGAAAAAAATTTATAAAACTAATAAACTGTATGCTGAAATCAATGTATATTTTAATTAAAAGTATTATTATATCTAACACAAAAAATTTTTGGTTTAAGCAAATTTTGAATCAAAACTTTTGCTACTCAACAAGTTATAAAATCAAGTAAAAAAATTTTGTTTATAACATATTCCTTTTCGTTCAACGAAAATAGTTGTTGGTTTCATAAAATTTTTAAAAGAGACTTTTATTACCTTATTGTAGGAAATATAATTATTCAATTAATCAGTTAAGTTCTACGTCCATACATGTAAATGTTTAACTCAGTACCTAGGCTGACAATTAAGTAATGTTACAAAATAGATTTCAATGTTTAAAGCGTCAGTTGTAAAAATAAAAGAACAAACCTAATAAACTGTGTAGGAGTTCTGGAATACCTATACAAAATCCAATAATCTCTGATACCTATGACAATATAGGACACAGCGCAACAGTAAAAAAATATACGGAATTGACAGACTAATTTTCAAACTGTTTGGTGACCAATTAAGTCAATATTTGCTTCAGACTTGGTAATCCCGTTGAACAAATGTGAGTTATATTTGGTGCTACAAAAAATGTTTTCCTACAATTAATATACCTATGGGAACACGAGATTCCCATTTTTTCGCTAACAATATTTCGCAAAGTTATTGCGCCTATAAGGCTGAACAGCTATTTTAAATATATATTAATACAATATGAAAACATCTGGGCACCCTCAATAGCGATTTATACCCTAAAAATGTGTGAAACAAGAAATAAAACAAAAATATATTTTTAGGAACTATCACATGAAATGCACACTTCTCTGCATACTGCTACACAATTAATTTGATTAATTTAAAACATATTTAAGGCTTTTAGTAGTCATCCAAAAAATCACGATGTAAAGTTTTTTAAATTTTTTATTTTACCCACAAAAAAAAAAACAGCCCCTAAGTGGGCTTACTGACTAAAATTTAATTAAAAGATACCTGCAAGGGATTTTCAAAGGGTGGTAGTAAAACAACTGGCGCCAGTCTTAATCTTGCTATAAATTTTTTATATATGTCAAAGGTTAAGAGGTCAATTGCTTAAACTATTTATTAATATAAAATCAGCAATGATCCGAGATGGAAATATTTTATAAAGGCAGTTGGGTACTTATGTATCTGCCACATAAAAAGCAACCTAGATATGTTTCTATTTAATAATAGGTACCCATAATTAATTCAGAATGTTTACTTACCTTTTTCATATAAGACTAATCCGGAAATCCAAATAACATCTTTTTGTTGTCCAATTTAAAACAGAAATGTTCATGTTTTCCATTTTTATTTAATTATTTATTTTTTTTAATTTAAAATAATAATTTAGGTAACAGTTTGAGTATTTCACAATATCTTTTTATCAATTATGTATGTACATATGTACGAACCTAGGTATGAACAAAAAAATAATTTTTAATAATTTTTATGAATACCTACGTATGTATATATTTTTCATTATTTTAGCACTTAATTGTTTTAAAAATATGTTTGCAACACTTTTTTATAATTATTACTACTACTTTTATTCCAGTTATTTCAAACCATTAAAGCATGTACCTTGTTGTACCGCACAAATAGGTATTAAATACTAACAAATGCATTATCACTCAAACGCACACACAAATGCTCCCCTTTTATTTCAATTTGAATTTTTCGTTTGTAAAATAAATTTCTTCATTAAAGTAAATAAGCCGACGGCTATATAAAACCGTTTTATAATGTTAATGACAAGCATCCACCTACTAAATAGAAAAAACAACAACACACGACATTGATTGTAAATTGTGACTCTTTATTATGTGATTTCCAATGTGTGTTTATTATATATACAGATCCAAATATGATTTTTTGTGTTGTTTTTTTTTCTAAAATGTCTCTGAAAACGTGGAGACAAAAAACACAAATGGTTGTGCTGTTGTTGTTGATATTTTTCTTTTGCCTTTTAACTGTATATATGCTATATATGTAGCTATGTAGTATAGGGTGACGCTTATTGAGCTACCAACCAATGACACACGACGACATTTTTTTCCATTCACTTTATTTTCCGGTAATAAGAGCGAGAGAGCACTAAGAGGTTTTAAAGAGTGAAAAATACAGTATGATATATAAAAAAATATACACAAACGACAAAAAAAACGGCCACCACACTATAACGACGTTGTTGCTATTGCTATTCCAGTGTATTTGTGTATATTGCTTTTTATTCTTCTTACTTTATCAAAATAAAAAAAGAGTCACACAACATTGAGCATAGTTTAAACGACAAAATGAGGAGAATAATCAAGGACATAAAATAACATTTTCTAGTTTGTTGTTGCTGGTGTTTACGTTAAACTATGTTGGGAGCAGAAGTTTTTTTGCATGTGTGTATATATGCATATGAATACCTACATTTGAAATGGTGGGTGACACTTTTTTTGTTGGTAACTAATGTTAATCGGTCTGTTATAAAGGGAGGAGTAGTGTTTTTTATTACGTTTTAAAACGGGGTGTTTCTTTATATTAAATATGACAAGAGGGGTTGTTAAAAGAGACACTTTTTCAGGTTAAATTATTTACACTCACATTAAATTTTTTTTAATATTTTATATGTATGTATGTAGGTATTTAATTTATTTAAACATTTATGTTTTTTTGCTTTCTTAATAAACAATTTGGTAAAAATAGCTACGTATTTTTCACGTCCGTGTAGATGATATTTAATTTTTATATACCTACATCGGTAGAAAAAATGTTGTTTCTTTTGTTTTTTGTTTTAATAATGTATACGCGACGTTCAGATGTTTGATAGTAGGCAAGTCGCAAGCCACTGGAGTGGCTGCTGGCATGTTAGCAATGGACGACCGACAACAACGACAACTCTGTGTGTTAATGTGTTTGTTTCTATGGCTAAATGAATGTATGGGATAAAATGTAAACGGTGTTGGTTGAGAACCAGACCAACAAAACAAAATATCAAACCAAAAACACACACAGCAGAAAAAAGTGAAAAATCCAACCAAACTACCATCTATCCACATTTATGCGTCTATTTGTTTGTTAGCTGGCTGTTTTGGCTGTCCAACAACCATCCACTCTATACCCTGCATAAATGTGATACTTTTAAAGAGACTCACGAATATCTTCTTAAGGAAAAAAACACACAGAAATGAAACCATAGGAAAACGACCTCCAAAACCGTAGAAAGTTTAAATGAGAAGAAGAAACCAATACCAATTCAATATATTGAATTAAAATTACGCTCTCCTCAAGAGTTTACATTATTTTAAAGAGAAATCTTAATATATTATAGACATATGAACTTCTCTCTTAAAAATTTTCTAATTCAAAAACTGCTCTTATAAAATAACTGAAATCGAATTATCCCTCATTTAATTACTTGAAATTAACCCATATCTCTTCTTATTTCTTATCAGAGTACTTTTAACATTTACCAAAGGGTTTCTGCTATTTTTTTTACTATTATGGTTTTTGGTTACTTTATTTTTGTCTGCATTTTTTTAAATCGTCTGCCTAAGCACGCTAAAGTGGTGCTAATTATATACCTACCTTCATTTTTAAACAAAAAAATTTGTATTTTTGTGTAAATTTGGATACTTTTAAAATAATTTCTAATAAGAAGGTACATAAGTTTATACAGCCTTGAAATTAATTCAACAGGTACCTAAATTAACTAGGCTCATTAGAAACTAAGTTAGATATTTTAATTTTAAAGGGACAGCTTAAATATGAATAAGATTTCTTATTAGCAACTTTAACATGTGCACGCACACATAATTAAAATGACAATAATGATACGTAGCCGTCGTACTTACCTTCTTGTAACGCATTACTTAGTGCAAGTGTATGGTTGTACTTAATTACATGACACAAAACATATAATAACACCTCTATTTGTTGATTTTATTTTAAATTCTGTTTCAGTTCAATTTTTTTGTACTAATTTTGTAATTATAATTCATACACATATAAGCGTTTAATATGAATAAATTACTTTCAATTTTTATACGTATAGGTATGCTATATCTAAATTTTCCAAATGTAAGATCCAAGTGTTTAAGCTAGTTCTGCATGACATGTTTTTTTTATACAGCTGACATGTAAGTTTTGTGACCTGTGTATCGAGAGATGATATCAGATGCTTGCTTGCTTGTCCGATCAAAATCGAAGGTTGTGTGATTAAAATTTTGTCATGGCATACAATGTTTCAAAACGTATGTATATATATATATATATATATATATATATATATATATATATATATATATATATATATATATATATATATATATAGTAAAGTATGCACCTTTTATCTAGTAAAGTAATCCATTCTGTTTTCTGCTTTCAAAGTTCAAAATATTTTATTCGAATTTATTGAAATCTCTTGATCTTACAAACTTATCGGCTTTAAAATAGTTGTGTATTATTTTCTTAATAAATAAAAAATAAAAAAAATAAACAAATAATAAAATATTAGAGATTTACGAGTGATTCTGTTTCGAACCATGCTAACGCATATTTTAAAAATCTTTTAAAGCACTCGTAAAGAACATGAATTTTTATTAGTTTTTATACCTACGTATAACTATCAATTAGTTTTTATTTTTTATAAATTTCAATATTAAATTACACTTATCCTTTACGAAAATTGTGAAAACAATCATTTTATCAAATCATCCTACAAATAGGTAGGTACTTCATTCCAACTTGGAACTTATAATAAACTAATAGAATACATAGGTACCTAAAATTAAAAAAAAAATAGGTACCTATTTGTTTCGTTAAGTTTCTTTCTTTGGACTACATATTTATTTGCTTAACGTTTTAAATAACAAGAAAAAACTAGTACTTTATTAAAAAAAATCGAAAATATTTCCGCAAGTACATACCTACATAAGTATTTGGAATTATTTTTTCAACGTTATCCACCTACAAATGGCCAATAACATCAGCTATTTTAATTTAAATATTTAACAATATAAACAAATACCAATGTCACTTTAATATAATAATACATACCTACATAAAACTTATACGAAAATACATATATACATACTTTATTTTTGTTAAGAGCGGGAGTAAATGTTCCTTAAATATATAATTGAATACATAGAATCCATGCACACATATTCAAGCATAAAACATTTTGTGTGTGTTTGTATTTTGTTTTTCTTTTTAGGAGACAAATATCTACTCAATAAGAACATAAATAAGTGCATGTGTATATACGAGTTTTTTTATAGGGACTATTGTCATATTATATAATATACATACATATACTTACGCACCTTTAAAACAACAACAAAATAGGTATGCTCTTAAGATAATATATTCTAACGCTTTCCCTTTCTCACTACAGTAGACAAAACTAGCAACAAAATATAAGTGCTATTACCAATTTTTCATGTACACAAAACCAGTCAATGTGTGAATGGGGCAGCCCATATTCTCATAAAGAGTAAACAATTATTAGAGGAGGAATTATATCACCACACAAGGACAATTGTGTAATTTAATGAATTAAATTTATTAAACCAGGATGTATTAAATCAATATTTGTTAGCTTTATCCTTTTTGAGTTATTTTTTAGTTCAACTCTGTCAAATACCGACCCGTAATTCTCCTTGATAATTGGATCCCTTAACGCTACAACAGTAAATTAAAATAATTGTAATTTATCAGTAAAGAAATGTGAAACTCGTAAATTTAATCAAAATACATAGATGTCAATTTTGTTAAGAGTTTCCACCTCCAAAACTGAATTTGCAAGATTAGCACTGTAGTTTTTTTCTTTTATTATTTATGTGTCACAGTTTGTTTTTTTTTAGAAAACCGGTATGATAATGGTTAAGGAGTTTCCCTAAGGAGTATAATTTTTTTTTCATTGTGCATGGGTATGTGTGCATAAGCAATATAAAAGAGTGCTTTGTATAAAATATAAGAGCGTATTTTTAAGAGAAAAACAGGAGTAATCATAATAATAATATGGATAATGCAGTTTTCAATAAATTGAGTTTTTTGTATTGCTCTAAAGTTTATATAATTGAGTGTATTTTTATGTTTTTCTTTGGGGTTTAAAAATCTCTTGCGTTTAACCGAATTCACAAGTTTTTTCTTATTTTTTTGTTTATATATTTGAGCAATAACGTTGGTGTGTGCTTTTGCCGTTGGCTTTAGGTATTTTAAACATAATTAAATAAAATTGAGCAGTGGACACAGGCAAAAAATCTAAAAAAATTGTGTTCTTCTGTTTGTGGGGTAGGCTGACGTTTGATTTGTGAATTTTCGTTGAGTTTAGATTTTCAAAAATGCCGTCGGCAATTTTTTTTTTATATTTTTAAAAATTATTTTTATTATTTTAATACTTTTATATAACTTAAATATTCTTTATTTACTGTGATGTTTTCAGAAGTGCAGATATGAAAATTTAAAAAAAAAAAGATTATATTAAATGCAATGGGTGTTTCGTTATTTATGTTACTTAAATTACTGACTAAAATTTACAAAATTTTCCAAGTGAATAGTAATTAAATTATTAACAAACATATTTTATCATTGTTTTAACGGGTCCTATTCGAAAGAATCGAGTTATCATATTTTTTATTTAACAATTTTTTGGCTATAAAATTAAAGTTTATAAAAAAATTCATTATTTGAAATCTTTTTTATATTAATTTACTTTATTTGAGTTTTTTAAGGCTTTTTGCCTTATTGATTCAATGGAGTTCTCATTTAATCAATTTGGCCTTAGTTATAAGACTCTGAGATTTTCCTTACAAAATTTGGGTAGAATACACTAATGAGCTATACATGAGCATTAGCGTAATGGCCATATGGATAGGCTTTCCCCGCCGCAATACGTTTCATTTTTTTGTTTAGTTTAAAATAATAAATATTTCATGATATTCTCATGAAATATTTATATTTGAAGGAATCAAGCACAAATAAAGTAAATTAATTTAAGTTTATATTTTAATTGCTAATTATTGCTGAAACGGAACAAAAACAATCATTATCACTATTATTATATAAAATTAATTAGGTTGTAAAGCATTATGCCATCTATACAAAATATATATTATACCTTGTAATACAGAGCAGATATGAGGAAGGAGGTCTTTTTTGGGGAATATTTTTACAAGGTTTATGCTACTCCGCTCGAAATTTTGTTTTTGGCTTAATGTCATAAATTCGGCAGGTTAGTGAAAATGGTGAGTTGGGAATAGCGAGATCTAATATAAGAATTTTTTGAAAAAGTATGGATGAATTATTTCCCGAAATTGAAATCAAACTTAAAACTTGCATTAAATCAATGAGCTGAATAATACAGAATGTGACAAGTCAAACCATTGCGGCTCACTGTCTCAGGAACAGAACCAATTTAGAATACCCCACAAAAAAGGGTTTTCTTATACATGAAACAATTTTCTTTTCCTGTATAGAGCTTTAGCCCCCAACAAAAAATTATTACGGCAATAATCCTTCGTGTATGGAAACCAAGCAACATATTTTATGTTTTAAATTTAACCAGACCTGAGCACTAAATTTTCCTTTATTATTTATGTCCATGATTTGCTGTAATTGGACTCTATAAACCAATAAAGTTAGTTGGGTATAAATAATATAATATAGAATTTATGTAACTTGATCCAGACTCCGTAAATTAGTATAGAGTTCAAAAAGTACTAAAATTGTGGCCTACTACCGTATAAGATTATAAGTTATTAATTAAAGATTTAAACATTCCAAATTAAACTATTTTTTAGGATCATATTTAGGTATTATAGACTTTTTAGGGAGTTCTATATGCTTAGTTTCAATGTTAGAAAAGGACATTACCGCAACCAGTTTGTTTTTCTAAAGAAGGCTGTATTCTACAAGAAGGAAACATTCCGGGGGTTGGTTGATTTTTTTCTGGGGATTGCTCTTAGATTTACGATCCATCCTTTACATTATGCCTTGCTTGCTTATGCAAAACTTCTGTATATTATTTCATTCGGTTTAACTCCTCTGTTTTTGTCTTATATATAATCATACTTAATAATGCATGAACATATTGTATATGATCATAATATGATAAAAAAAAACTATTAAATTTAGAACTGTTTCTGTTCACCATTAATCTATTTTGATATTTTTTAAATAATGATAACTTTGACAAACTGATTTTATTATCGTTTTGCTATTTAATATTTTGACACTTAGCGTTTTCGAGTGAAGTGAGTGATAGCTTAAAAATAAATCACCGAAAACTTTTAGAAAAGCATTCACTCGAAACCAAAATATTTAAAAAACGAAACAATATTTGTGTGTTTTTTGTCATTATTTGATTCCATAAGTATGAAATTTATACCTTATTTTTATTAACAATGTATATATAATTCTTAAAAATATTAATATTAATATTATTTTCAAATACTAATTTGGTTGTGATTGGAATCCTATTTAGTACTTTTAACAAAAACGTTTTGGAATTTTACTTTTGACTTGTCCTTCCGATGCTTTGCGTTTTTCATGTCTTTTTATTGTGAATCGTTGGCCAGAGCAAGATATTTTAATAGAAAACATAATATGGTTCCTGTAACCATGCCACGATTTGTAAATCTATTCAATTTAATTTTAAAGTGCCCATTAACAAACGAGTTACTTTCGAAAATTTTAAGAAACATTCGGTGCATTAAAATTTTATCCATGGCAGAATAATGGATAAAGAAAAATAAAATCAATGTTAATTATTATTGTTTTTTTTTTTATTAACCTTTGATTTTTGTCTTTACTTAATTGTTTGGATAAAAATGTTTAGTTTATATAAAATGTTTGTGAGAAGTTTTCTGAAGAGCTAAGTAAGCGTTATTGACATGAGCATCGAGACGCGCTTTCACCCTCAAAAATCAATATCGGTGATTTAGTTATACTTTACAGATTGTTTTCTTGATTCTTTAAAAAAAAAACAAAAAATAATTTTTGTATAGTAAATGTCTTATTATATTAAAACTTTGAAATAGAAATAATTATACGAGAGAAGATATTGTTTTATCCAGCTTGCAGAGTTCTCATTGTAAAACCAACGTAATAATGTAATTTTTGTTCATTATTCTTAAAATACCTATAATTGTTTTATTTTCTAGATATTACTGTTGTATTATTTTTCTCTTCCATTCAAATACAAAACAGGCAGCTATCAAAATGCCAGCAACTTTTAGTACAAAAACGGTTTCCATGTAACCCATAAAAACATATGACGCGTGCCTTGAACACAATTCATAGAAATGGAGTTTTCCTCTTCTTTGGTCATTGAGAATGTTTTACTTTCAATGTTAGTACCAGTCACACTGATACATAACTATTAAATACATACTTATATGTACATATGTATATAAATATCATGTGCAGTATTTGTTTATGTGCCTAAATTGCCTAATGAAACAGGAAGAGAAATGCTAAAATATAAAACAACATGCAGCACGAAAAATTTTATGTTCTTTTTCTTGTTTCTTTTTTTATTGTAATTATTAGTTTTCTATTTACGATCTTCTTCCTTTTTCTACCTAGTGTGTCAACCAAGAATGTGTGATTCTTATCTAGAAAAGTGTGTGTTAGAAAAAAGAAAAGAAAATCAAAGGACTAATATCAAAGAATTTTTTCCGCTTTAACCACACTGATATTGACCTAAGATAACCTGATACTAACTAAATAAACCTTAGAATGGCCAATTATAAGATAAAACAACAATTATGAAACTGTGTGGTGTTATATATTTTTCAAATGAACACCGAGAGATAAATTTAATCAAAAGCAAAAGAAAACTAAACAGATTTATCAACTAGAACATTAAAACAATTTTCTGATTTACTTTTAAAGCAGCAAAACGTATTTGTTTTGGGAAAAAATTTGCATAGAACATGTCTAGCCGGCATATTTGTAAAAGATAAATAAAAGCAAGAAATATGGCGAAAGCCACATTCGTCTTTTTGACGAAATTCACAAAAATTGCCAAAACGATTTTTTATAGTTTAAGTCTATAATATTTATACGAGGGCTGCTATATATATTTCTGGCCTGGCTTGTCATTTTTAAGCATAATCGTACTCAAAACGTTTTGACGTACGACCATTATTTGTGTTGTTTACAGTGACTTGAAAAAATTAATATAGAAAAAAATGGAATTAACTCGTGAACATTTTCGTGCCATCATTTTTTACAATTTTCGACGTGGATTATCACGACAAGAGTGCATTGATGAACTTAAATCTTTGTATGGCGATGAAGCACCATCCTATAGCACTGTGAAAAATTGGTATAATGAATTTAATCGTGGCCGAAGGTCGCTCAAAGACGAATTCCGTGAAGGTCGTCCAAAAACGGCTGTTGTGCCAGAGAACATTGATGCCGTGCGTGAACTCATAATGCAAGATCGACATGCGACATACCGAGAGATAGAGACATCCTTGGACATTTCTTCTACCAGTATACATTCGATACTGCATGAACACCTGGCCGTAAAAAAGGTTTGTTCTCGTTGGATCCCGCACAATTTGAAAGTCGCTCAAAAAAAGGCTCGTGTCAATTGGTGCAAAGAAATGTTGCAAAAATACGATTGCGGTGCTTCAAAAGACGTTTATAAGATCGTCACAGGTGACGAATCATGGATCTATGCGTATGAGCCCGAAACGAAACAACAATCGACCGAGTGGGTCTTCAAAGACGAGCCAAATTCAACGAAAGTTGTTCATGGAAGAAGCACTTCGAAGCAAATAGTCGCCTGTTTCTTCAGCAAAACTGGTCATGTGGCGACTGTTCCGCTTGAGCAACGTAGGACGGTCACTTCTGAGTGGTACACTACAATTGGTTTGCCTGAAGTCATCGGAGAAATTCGAAAAACCAACAAGAGAAGACGAATCATTGTTCACCATGAGAATGCGAGCTCTCACACATCGGCTCAAACCAGAGCGTTTTTGACCGGCCAAAACGTCGAATTAATGAGTCATCCGCCGTACAGCCCTGACTTGGCAACTAATGACTTCTTGTTTCCGCACATCAAAAAAAAAAATGCGCGGTCAACGATTTTCGTCGCCAGAAGAAGCTGTTGAAGTGTTCAAAAACCATGTTTTAGAGGTGTCTCAATTGGAGTGGAAAAAGTGCTTCGACAACTGGTTTGAGCGTATGCAAAAGTGTATAAATCATGCTGGAGAATACTTTGAAAAACAATAAAACCATTTTTGATTATAAATATTCGCATTTTCACTATTAGGCCAGAAATATATAGAGCAGCCCTCGTATACATATTTAAAAAAAATATTTTTTGTAAAGAAAAAAAAATATTGTCATATATGTTTTATTTTAAAAACGACAAAAATTTAGTGAGCACAAGACAGTTACAATGTTTACTATAAACTAGTTAAAGTTAAATTAAACAATAAAAACATATCATATAAATTCAGATCTGATAAATAAAATTCTCAAGATATTTGTCAGCATCCTTTTTCTTGGAGCGCATTGTATGCGAATTGAAATTATTAAGCATTTCTTTAGAAGGTCTAAAAAATGCAACATGCGCTATTTGCATTCATAAAAGTTTTAACACGCAATAATGCATCAAGAAATTTATACTGCATTCTATTTCGCAGACGAGTCTTAGAAGAATTCATTATCGAAAATACTCTTACAACGAAGACATTACTAAAATGGTACGTATCTTCAGGCCAAAATTTATGCAAATTAGTGGGAATTTCATCATTTAAATAATTTTTCCAATTAACAGAAGGCATTTTTTTTTCACTGAGTTTCATACACATCAAACGGTGTATTGGGGTTCATAACAATAATCAATTAATTAAATAATCTTTGATAACAATAAATTTTGTTTACAACATTTTGCAATGCAAAAATTTTCATAAGCTTTAAATACATTCATATTTTCGGGAAGCCAGCTTATTAGTTCCTTTAAAATTTTAAAGCATTCTTAAATATGGAAAACAATTTTCTCGTATAATTTTAATGGTTTCATCATCCATTTCAACATTACTTAATTCAGTTTCAAATGTTGACCCACAGGAGCAAATTATTGAGTGGAAGGAATGTGTTTGGCTTATCAATGGATATGGTTATAATCTTTATAAATTGTTTACAATTATATAATTTATTTAAAACTGATGACACAAAAAAGTTTTGAGGAAAAGAAAATTAAACTAGAACACAAAAGCCTTTGATGCATACTGCCTTCATTCACATTGTATGATTGAAGTTTAAATTATTCATTTCATTAACTATAGGGCACACGCACAGTTCATCGTAAATGCTTTGCGCTGTTTTACCACTTCCTTATGTTAAAACTAAGGAAAAATGATACTCCAGCTCCATCCGATTTTTTCATGTCGACACTTGTCAAGACAAATTAAATGTAAAAATCGCCAAAAATTGCCACGTCCCTAAAATTAAAATACTGTCGTGACAAGCACGGTTTTTTGTCTTTATAATAGAATACTAAGTAATATTTGACTTAAATGGAAATTTTAAAGACACAAAGCAACTGAGAAAACAGTGGTTTATGGTCTAAAATATTAAATCTTAGTAATAGATTCAATAATAAATATCCTCAAGCAATGCGAGAACAATAATAAGGAGCGCTTCGCAGAGCTTATGAAAAGTATCTATCATGATTTAAACTCAGTTGAAAATAAGAACCAAAATTTAAGACTTAAATCTAATATGCTTGGTAAATAAATTGGTTCACACATTAACAGTTGAAGGTACTGACTTGCTACTAACACAAGATCACGCTTGTGTGAGTACAATATTATGATTATCAAACGTACAGTAGCTTTTAATTATACTAAAAATTTAATCTCTGGTTAAATAAATTTTTTCTATGGGAAGAATATTTTTTTTATTACTGCTGTGAGTTGTGAAATTTTTGTTGGCAATATAAAATTTTGACGTTTCTATAGAAAAAAGAATAGTTTATATTTTTAAAAATGAAAAATTAAAAAAAATATATATTTTTCGTTTCTCACTTCAATACTTTTGTTAATGACATCGTCGCAATTTTTGGTGTACAATCTATATATAATCATATGTACAATGTATGTATGTATGTACTTTTGTATGTTTATTAATTTTCAAAAGTTCCCAATAAGCACAATTTTTTTGAGAATTCCAATGTTGGAATTCCAGTGTGAATTCAAGCTTGAATGACATTTGAAATCCATTCTCTTTCTAGTCTGTTTGAAGTTTGTTTAAAAGCAACAAATTTGTTTGAAGCATATTTTATCTGTTGTGGAAAAATTGTTTTTATTTATATTGAATTATATTTACATTACATACATTATTCCGGCGATTGGATACGAAATACTGTCACCTAAAGAACGTTGCTGAAAAACAACGTCGGCATCAAATCGAGTCAGTTATGTACTCTAAATGTCAGTCATAAAATATTAATGGTGAACAATTTCACAACGCGAAAGTCCCAAAGTTTTAAAAGTGAAAATAAAGAAATAAAAGTGAAAATATTTAAAAAGAAAATAAAGAATAGAAAATAAAGCAATATAAAGAAATTTTGAATAAATAAATATAAAGGTATGTATTCAAAGGCAAAAGCAGATGCTCGTAAAATTTTTGCACTGCTTACCCAGAATCAGCATATTCTGGGAAATCAACAACCAATGGGAATGGCTTCCAACGATGTCCACGATCTCCACGTCGCTTTGAACGATGAACCGTCTGTCTGTGAGGACACAATTATAAAAGAAGATGGTATATCTGATACTAAAATTAATTCTGTGGGAGACAGGGACTTGAAAATACAGCTGGCTGCATGGGCGATCCAACATAACATTGCGAATGCTGCAATAAACAGTTTACTGCAAATCCTTAACCAGCATCATAAGGATTTGCCATCGGATGCTCGAACTTTAAAGAGCATTCCGAAATGTCCAGATATTAAAGCAATGGGTTCGGGTGAGAAAATGTATTATGGCCTTAAGGATTCGATGACAGATTTTTTGCTAAAAAACGGAATGGGGACTAAAACCTTAGAGCTGAACTTTAACATAGACGGTTTGCCATTAGCAAAAAGTTCAAATAGGCAAATTTGGCCAATTTTATGTAACGTAAATGGTTACACTGATATATATATATATACAGTTGCTGCGTTTTGTGGAGTGAAAAAACCATCGACTGCTGAAATGCTTTTAAAACGATTTGTCGCAGAGTTGAATCAATTGCTATGCCAAGGACTTGAATTTCAAGGGATGCATTTCACAATATCGTGTAGATCATTTATCTGTGATGATCCAGCCCGAGCATTTGTGAAAGGGATCAAAGGACATACAGGGTATAGTAGTTGCCCTAAATGCGTCCAAAGAGGTAGTTCGTGCAATGGAAAAATGATTTTCAAATATAAAATTGAAGCGAAGCGAACAGATCTTGAATTTCGATCAAGAGTCGATCCAGGTCATCACAACTATATGGCACAACTAAAAATAGAATTTTTTAATTTTTAAACTATAAACTATGTAAATAATAATATGTACCTATTTTTATAAAATGTTTTATTTTTACAAGAGGAAATGGGGTAAAAAATATGGCAGATATTGGTTTGAAAATTATTGTTTAAATAATGTTATAACACTATTTATATACTGTTGTAACATTGCTTGAATAACACTGAAATTCCGTGCTTGAATTCAACGGTAAAAACAGGTTCGGTTAGACTTGAATTCCACTGCAATTCCATGTTTGACTTCAAGTGTAAAAACAGGTTCGGTTCAACTTGAATCACACTGTTATTCAAGGCTGGAATTACACTGTAAAGGTACTGTTTTGTTCGACTGTCATTCAATGGTTAATTTTGCTGGATTCGCTATTGAAATCAACTGTGTTTCAACTGTAATTCAACACTGGAAATTGGAAATTGTGACTGAATTTCAAATGTAATTCCACTTGAATTCCAGCCAAAATGCTTATTGAGATACAAATTTAATTCTTTTTTAACATTTTGACAAAAGTATTAAAATTTTTGTGACAAAAATTTCCAAATTTGCTTTTGTATTTTACTAGCCCTTAGGGCTAGTTAAATTTTATTGAACTCAGAACTGTCAAAATTGTTTCTACCTTTTTACACACGCCCTTTAACAACAGAATCGTTTTATTTACCTAAATTAATATAATGAATTATTTAATTCAAAAAGTTATATCAATAATAAAAAATGCATTAAATCTTTTATAGAAATCCCCTAAAAAATTGTACAGTAAATTTAAGACCAATACGAGTACTTTTGTAAATGAATTCGGTCATATGTATAACCACTATTTCGGGTCACTTTTTCGAGCATTGCTTGTGGAATGTTACGTATAACACAAATAATTTTGGCCTTTAAGACGTCAATTTTTTCTGGCTTATCAGAATAAACAAGTGGTCCAACACGCAATAATCGAAAGGTGTCATATCGCACGACCTTGAAAGACAATTTCTTGAAATTTACTCTTTGCTAAATTTTACTTGCAATAAGTCGATCGCTGCGACCTGTGAAAAGAAGTGCAATCTTTTTGAAACCACAACTCGCACAGGTCTATTTCATTTATATTCTTATGCAAAAAATTATTGCTAAGGGTGTGGTAACGATCTCCATCGACTGTTACGCGCTTTCCAGCTTCATTTTTGAAGAAATTTTTGGGATTGAAAAAGTCTGCAGGGTCTGCTGTGGGTTGAATTCTCTACATATGCGGCAATTTTGTTTATTAACAAACCCGATTAAATAATAAATTTGCGCCATCGTCGAAAACAATTTTGCTCGAACTGATGACGATTTTTTAAAGTAAATCTGGATAATTTGGTTGAGCTTTTTAAGTGTTAAATAGTAAGCGCAGTATGACAGAAAGTTTGAAAGTTGAGCCATAAGAAACATAATTTTTTTAAACCTCAAAAATTAAGAAATAAAAATCTATTTAATTTCATTTTTTTTTACAAACAATCGCCAAGTTTTAAAAAAAAGTAAAATTTGTGGTTTAAATAATTTATCTTTTTTCCAAAGGATCAAACAAAGAAAATCCTATAATTGGCCTTGTCTATATATCAATACAACGTTTGATCTTTTTACCGGCTTTTAACAAAAGAACAAAAGAAACAATGAAATGTCCACTATTGAATTTAACCGAACTCAAGTGTAAATAAAAACAGGTTCCCACAGGCTGGTGGTTTTATATAATTAAAAATACAAAAGACAGTGGGTTCATTTATTTTTTGTTTTAGAAACTAAATCAAAATATCATTTATAACAACTGATGATTAGTTAAGCCAACAGAAAATCAAAATCTTGTGAAGGATCAGTGTTTTACTTTTCTTTGATATTTTGTAAATTCTCATGCTGTATAGAGTAAGATTTTTTAAGCAAATAATTTTTTTTTATTTTAACAAAAGGACCTCCCATTTAGATAAAGAAAATGTTCATTTATTAAATCAATAAAAATTAATGATTTTCAAATGAAAATACCTTATTTCGCGGAAAATTAAGAAAAACAATTAATTTATTGTCAAAAAATAAAATTAAAAATATATCAATTCAACACCTTCTCTTTGTCAATATTTCAAAAATATCATTTATAATTTGTGGTTTTTTATTGCTTTCGACCAAAATTTTCTTTTAAAAATTAACTTGAAAAATCTGAAAGTGTCCAGTTGAGCTTGATTCTATCGTTTACAAATTTATTATATCTTAAATTTGTTTTTAATTTTGTTTTTTTAAACACAACTTTTATTTAATTTAAATTGTTAAAAAAAAGTCCTTATTATTTTGTATTCAATTAATTCTTTTCAGCTTGTCAAATTTATTGCCTCGTGTCTTCTCTTTCTTTATTAAATAAGGGACCATTGATAATGAATGCTTTTTTTAATGTTTAATTAATTATCAGAATTACAAACAGCATCATGTGGCCATATGAAGTTTGCAATAAAAATTAATTTGATTGATATTGTGTGAGTAATTGTTAAATGTCTTTACAATTGTTATTAATCAATTTAACTATAGTAAAGTTTTTTATACAATTATTTTTTTTTCTTTGTAAATTTATAAAAGATCTCTGTTTTTTATGTTGTTGCTTAAAAAATTATCAAATTTAATTTTTTTATGAAATTGTGGATATTATAAATTAATAAAATCGATTTTCGCTAAGTTCAATTTTTATTTTTTTTTAATTCCTAAAAATGCTTCAGAAAGAAAAATTTTATTTAAATGTATGCAGAAATTTTCCAAAGAAAACAAGAAAAATAAGACACCAGCAGAATGTAATGCTGTATTATCTGGATCGCAGTATCCTTCATCAGCATCATTAGTGGCCATGCCGAAGGTTGGTATAAAGGAAAAACAAATGTACAAGACAAGTTACAAAGAGAGCAACAAAGAAATGCTTGGGGTTGTGCGTGGACTTCGTCTAACCAATCTTATATTGGTTAAAATAGTTGGTGAAATAGGTGATGTTTACAATGTAAACAAGCTAAGGTAGATAGCTGTGAAGAATGCTGATGAAGGATGAAGCGGGACTAAAATGCAGCATAACATTCTTTAGAAAACGCCGCATACTTTTGTAAATAATTTTTCTTCTAAAATTTTTTTTAGAAATTAAAAAAAAATAAATAAAAATTGAACTCAAGCCGAAACCCAATTTTGATTTATTTAAAAAAAAATTGTTTTAATTTTTTAAATAAAATTAATAATTGACTTTGATGAAAACTGAAAGAAACGTTTTAACCTGCTTCAGTATTGTATAACATGTTTGATTATTATCCTATTTGTATATACGTTTTCAACCTACAACAATTATATCTTATGTATAACGTAAGTTTTACGCCTCATATTGTCAAACATAGTAAGTTTTTTTAAGTCTTTCCGACGCAATAAGATTTGTAAGCCTTATTGATAATCACATTTTTAAAAGCTCAAGATTTGTCAATAAATATTTCTTTTCCTTGGGTCTATTGTTGGATAAATTTTGCATTTCGTACACAAAGGCTTGAAACATCACGTAATGAATATTGAATGAATGTTCGACTATCACGGACCCCTACCTGTGGAACCGCAAAAGAAATAGACTTGAAAATTAACAAGTGTTGTATTGTTATGGCCGTTACAACAACAAAAAACAAATGAAGTTAAAAATTAAAGGGAGTCCCTATTGAAAAGTTATTTCTCGTATATTTCCCTATATATTAAGCCATAATAGACAAACTCAGAATGTATGTCCTTTATATTAACAAGTGTAAAATATAAAATTAAAAATAAAAGAGTGTTCCTACATAAACTGTCTACTTACACTGCAAATATTAACAAACTAGTAATAAAAACATTTACGGCCACATTCATAAAAATTTAAAACAGGCGAATTAACCAAAAATAGGCAAATGTTGACATAACTTCATTCATAAAACTTTAATAGCCTAAAAAACGTTTAATAAACCATTTTTAAAATCACAAATTTTATTATTGGATTCACCCTTCTTTAAACCAATAATAAAATGAAGTTTTGTCATTTTGATATTTTTGAAGTGCAATTGTTTACAATTTGTGGGAATAAAAAATTTTATAATAAAATATTACAAATATAATATAACTATGGACGCGATAAATACAATTCTCAGAATACGTAAGTTAAATTTTAATGGAATTAAAGAGTTCTACAAAATTAAACTCTTTCAGGGAACTTAGTTCAAATTTCGAAAACTCGTCAAGCAAAAATATATAAAAAAAGGGTGGACCCTTTCTCTATTCGGGATGAACAATTCAAATTAAAGTACCGATTTAAAAAATCCACGGTAAGAAAAATAGTCGATTTGGTAAAAGATGAAGTTGCATTGGATAGCAGAGGGTGTGGTACATCTACCGAGTTACAGGTATTGGTTGCCTTGCGCTGTTGGGGTCGTGGAGAGGTAAGCGATACTGTCATGACAATAATGTTGACATACTTACTCTTTTTTTAGTTTCAAGATGATGCTGGCGATCTTCATGGTCTTACACGACCCACAGTATCAAGAATATAAAAATAAAAAAGACTGGAGGGGATCTCGCCCAATATTACATCAATATGAAAGGATATTATTCCTTGAATGTACAGGTAAATAATCCAGAGGGGAAAAAAACAGTTCTGTACATTTAATAATATTGTTCGATAGTGGCAAGATGGAGAGGTAGTACCCACGATTGCCGTATTTTCAACGAGTCTGGCATTAAACAACGTTTCGAAAGTGGGGAGTTTAAGGGTAAGATACTTGGTGACTCGGGGTACAAACTAACACCATATTTATTCACTCCTTTGCATCAACCTGAAAATGAAAAAGAACTTAAATACAACGTTGCTCACATCGCAACTAGGAATTCAGTGGAGCGATGTTTTGGAGTATGGAAGCAACGATTTCGGTGTTTACTACGTGGTATGACTGTAAGCCTTTCAAACGCAAAAGTTGCAATTGTTGCGCTCGCTGTACTTCACAACATTGCAATAGAAGAAAATGATAAAGTCGCATTAAAATGATTTATTTTATTGGGTCTAACACGAGTTTAGCGACGTAAGTTAAAAAATTCAAAATTTGTTAATAGATAAGAATCCACAAATTTAATTACCTTCGGCGGTACTGAAAGTCTAAAAGTTGTTGGCGCCAGCCGTTTATAACTAACAGACATAAGTCTTCCAGACTTTTTATTCTTCTGATTTCTTTTTGAGCAACTGTCACCATTTCTAACAACCATTTGTCTGATATTCTGGTTTAAGGAATCATTGCCACATTACCTTATTTTTATTTTATTAAAAAAACACTATTACGAAACTGTCAGTCATTTTTTAACTCGAACAAAATTAGCCATCATTCAATGCGTAAGTTAATAACTTTTAAAGTAAACTTTGACTTCAGATGCGATTTAAAAAAATTAAAAATCAAAAAACTTAAAACCGTTATATGGCCAATAGTCGAAGTGAGAACAATAATTATTTGTTATCCAAAAAAGCAATAACAACTTTTTAGGATTCTCTAAAAAAATTCCCAAGCGTTTAGATTTTAAAACTCCTTAGGGAATGGAGAAGGCGATAGACATTTCAAGCTAGAAGTTATACCTTGAGACGAAATTAACAGCTTTCTAATGTAGACATTGGAAAGCATTTGTGTACCATAAAACGAGACGAATAGAATCGGTGGGTGTAGTGACTAAAAATAAAACTTCAGTGCGACCAATAAAGAAAATTTTACTTATCAGCCTTAAGTGTTGCAAACTTAAAAAATCATAAATAAAACAATTTTCCCATCACCCGCTGTTTCTATTCACCTCTTTGGATCATTTGATCCTCGTCGTTTAAGAGCTATAATTCCCTTCAGAGAAATTCTTTAGTTTTGCTAATGCTTTGAAATATAGAAAAATATATAATAGTAATAGAAACCTTGAAAGAAACAGGTGTAAAGAAAAGTTATCGAAGAGATATTATGAGTGACGTATTTTATGGTAACTTTCTGTCTTCTATTTCTCAGAAATCTGCAGCAGTTTACTGTGAATTTTCAAGCGAGAATATTTACCTTTCGTTTTGAAACGTTTTTGGATTTTCAGAAGGATTCATCCAAGAACCTCATTCTTACCCCACTCCTTCCTCTTCTATAGTCCTCCTTCCGCTCATTTACAGCTTGTCATGACTTACTCGCTAAATACTGATATTTTTACACCTTTTGGAAAGGTTTGCTCTTTCACTAAAATCGTAGTTTTTTTCATTGGACTTGGTTTAAAGTGTAACCTCATGCGTCTTTGTCTAAAGTAGAAAAGAAAGAAAGTCTGCGGGTCTGCAAACACAAGGTTTCAAACTACAATGTCTAATTTAAATAAAAAACGATCTGTTTTTTTCACCATAAATACCTTAACGGTTGTTATTGTAACGTGGATAAGGAAAATTAAAATAAAAAACCTAACTTCTCTCAGCATCCTTCTAAAAGTTATCTGCTGCTCTCTAACAGTAGAACTTATAAGACAAGCTTCTGGCAGTACAAATCGCTAATGTATTTCTGTCAGCTGATCGAAGTTCATAAAAACATTTACCAATATGAAAATTTATTATTCGGAATCTTTTAAAATTTAATTTACTTTATTCGTGCTTGATTCCTTGAAATATAAATATTTCATGATATTCTCATGAAATATTTATTAATTTAAACTAAACTAAAAATGAATTGTATTACTGCGGGGAAAGCATATCCATATGGCCATTTCACTACTGCTCAAATAGCTCATCAGTGGATTTTATCCAAATTTTGTATAGAAAACCAGAAAGCCTCATATCAAAAGCCAAATTGATTAAATGAAACATTTTTGAGTTTTTATTGTCTTTTGTCTTATTGATTCAATGGAATTCTCATTTAATCAATTTGAGTTTTGATATAAGACTTTCTGGTTTTCTATACAAAATTTGGGTAAAATCCACTGATGAGCTATTTGAGCAGTAGTGAAATGGCCATATGGATATGCTTTCCCCGCAGTAATACATTTCATTTTTAGTTTAGTTTAAATTAATAAATATTTCATGAGAATATCATGAAATATTTATATTTCAAGGAATCAAGCACGAATAAAGTAAATTAAAAACATTTACTTTATACAACTTTAATATCTTTGAAATAATACACAAAGTATAAGAAAAAGAATTACTTTAAGTTATCCTTTTATAATGTTAATATTCAAATATTTTAATCTCTATTACAATTATTTCTTCTTTTATAAGCCGATCGTTCAGTTCAGCATTTGTATTGTAGTCCCAAAGAAAATCCCCTTAATCAGAAGCGCATGGCGCTAAATTTTTATGCTGTGACAGGTTGTAAGATTGTAATTTTATGTTTTGTGTTCAATCTTCAAAAGAACATTTTCTTTTATTGTTTAACACTAAAAAGAACACTGAAAACAGATTATCGCGATAAGCAGTGACAGTTTTGGACAACATTGAACATGCAGGTATTACCTTTAAAATTTGGGCTTATTTTGATGGCCGCTAGCTGTCTGGCAAAGAGGTCAAATACAAAGATTTATCAAAAACCCAAAAAAAAGGATTATAAAAAATTTGTTGAAAATAAAGAGTAAGAAGAGAAAACAAAGAAAGAAAAAAATACACAAGACAAATAAAGACAAAAGAGAATTATTAAGGCACGCGCTTTCTGTCGTTTAAACAATAAGACACAAGAAAAAGGAGCAAAAACATACAATGGTCCAACAAAGAAAAGATTATCTGAATATTGATGAAAATATTTGTAAAATTCTACATTGTCAAGAACAATGGAACAAAACGAAAATTATATGTAAATAAATTTTTGTTTTAATATTGAAAATTTCTGTGAGTGCTTGTGTGTGCGTGTGTGCTGAAGGTTAAAAGGAAAGTACAAGATTATCCTTAAAAACTTAACATTTTGTTTCATTTTTGTTGTTGTGTGTACATATTTTAAATTCTGAACTCATGAGAGTCATATGGTGGCACTTGTTTTTAGCTGTCAGTTTTAAAATGCAAAAATATGCTTAAATTTGTTGGCAGCATTTTCTACTGCTGTTCTTTCTTGCTGCTTTTTTATATATTTTTTTTAAATATTTTACTATTATTTTTGCAAATGTTGATCTTTTTTCGTTAGATTTTATTGCTGTTTGCCTTTTATTTTTATTTTTTTTTTTTTGTTTGCTAAAAAGGATTATAAATTTCTTTTTGTTTTAAATGTTTGCTCTTTTTCACAGCATGTGTTACATTGTGTTGTCTTTTGTTTTAAAGCCCTTTAAATATTTGAAAGCATTCTAATTTTTAATAAATTTTAAATTTAATTTGTGAATTGTACATTGTGCATTTCTAAAAGGAAAGGATGTTTTCAATCTTCATGGGTATTTACGTACAGTTTATTTTTATGTCGTATTAAATTCGTATATTTAAAGAAAATCTGAAGAAGCCTGATTCTATCTTAAAAATCATAACTTGTTAGTATTCATGACCTGAGAACGGGTGGGCCGATTTATATGATGTTTATTTAAAGTTGCACCTGAACCTTTTTTAATACAACATACTAAAAATTTTAATGGTTATTTTGCACTGAACTTCCAGAAATGCCAACAGTTAATTGGAAGCAGTTCTAGGTTTTAAGTCAGTTAAATCCTAGTAGCTGTTGTGCTTTCCTAACAGCGCATAAACAATCTTTGTTGCACTAGGGAATTTCTTAATTAAATTGCAGAATCAGGAGATCATCTGTAGCAATCTATCATTAAGCGTGAATATTTTTACATTTTTATTTTATTAAGAAAACTATTACACAAGCAAACTAATGTTGCATGTTGAAACATAAGCTGTGTCTTAACTAAGGAGAAACCGAGTTTAATAAGTTTTTACTTTTGCCACTAAAAAGTGTGGTGTGTGTAAGAAAAAATTAACAAATACATATAGAGCAGCAGTTTTAGCTGCGTAAGTAGAGCTGTCTGCTTCTAATAGAACCGTACCGCACCATAAATATAGAGAATAATGAATTTTGTTGAGGAGCCGCAATGGACAAGTTGTTTTAAAGGATCACAAATGAAAAACAGCAGTTTAAACCCTTCGTAGTCTGAATGAGAAAAAGTAAGGGTGCTATATTTGGCTATGCCGCCAATTTACATACATTCATATATATGGTGAAGGGTGTTTAAGATTCGGCATTGTCAAATTTAGCACTCCTACTTGGTTTCAATATCGATTGAGCTTCTCACTTGGTTTTAAAAAAAAATACAATTTGTTTTTGCTTTAAAGTTTTGTTGAGTAACGAGTAATGCTGCGAACTGAATTGGGACGAACGACGAATTTCGTCTAGCACGACGCATTCATCTGTAAAAGTTCGCTGCGTAAATTTGCAAATTTGCAGTGTGGCGCACAATTAGAACGAAAAATTTACAGCTGTTAAGATCAACAAAATTGTTTGCTGGCTATGACAAAAAAAAAAAAAACATTAAAAAAAATGAGGCAAACAATTTTGAGTTTTGTAAAAATTATTAAAATAAACATCGTGTTCACTTTTGTCCATATTTAAATTTGTTTTGTTTTGCATATGACGATTGTTAGTCTTACCATAGAATAAAATAAGAAAAAAATAAAATAGTTATACAAGAAATCAAGCACGAATAAATAAATTTGAAAAGATTCCTAATAATAAATTTAAAAAAATTAAACATTAAGAAAAAGTTATTAAAAGGCAATTTTAGGGAAAATAATTGTGGATGTTTAAATTAATATTAAAAAATAAACAATAATTATGGCAAAAATAACTTTATTTACTAATATATTTAAAAACTACAGAGAAACGAAAACCCTGTACTAGTTTGTTCGACAACCCTGCAATAGTTTGTTTGTCGTTCGTCGGCGTAAGAAATAGAAATAAATCTATCGGAGAGTTCGTCACTCTTGACGAATTCCGTCGACGGCGGTGTTGTGTTAATTTTCATATGCACCAATGTGTTTTATTTTTGACGGTAAATATTCGCAACGAAAAATTCGTCATTCGTCCCAATTGTTTTCCCATAATAAAATATATGTTGATTAGCTTTTCTGCTCTTCGTGCTCTAGTAAAGAGCAGCTCTTCGAATTATTAATTCAGCAAACTTTACATTAATTGAATAAATTTGAATTAAATTGCAATTCTAGCATTTAAGTTCTACCTACGAACTTAAATAATTCTTATAAATATTTTATTACGAGGTGAAATTATTTTTATATCTTAATAATAATTATATTTAATTGTTTCTAGTTTTTTTTAGTAACAAAGAATTGTAATATTGTGATAAATATTTACATGATCCATTAATTAATTCAAACAACACCATAATTTCTTGCAATTTGACTAATCAACCAATGATATGAATCCCATGTTTCGCCCTCGCTGATTGTATGACTTTATTTTTGTAAAAAGTAAATTATTGGATGTTTCATCTAATGTTTATGTATTTGCTGTTTTGAATTTTTTGCGATATGAAGATGGTTTTGTTTAGAAAATATAATAAAGGAAAGCCTACGACTTCAGGTATAACAAATCTCTATAAATAATTTATAAAACCCTACAAAAAGCTGAAGAAACATTGGACAGATTAAACTGATGACGAATTGGATTATAAATATTCTAGGATTAACTAAATGTATTGTTATATAATGGAGCAGGTGAAAAATTAAACCAGCAAATGTTACCAGATATTAACTAATAAAAAATTATAAACTTATTTTTGCAAAATGACAATTGATCAAAACTTTAATACAGTTATTACTGTAGAGTATGTGTATGTAGCCAAGTCTTAGACAATCCCTTTGATTATTAGGTGCGGCTCAAACTGCATCGAATTTTTCCTCGAAATTGCAACAGCTTTTAATTGTAATAACAGATGATATTTAATATAAATAAACTGGGTTAAAAATTGTATCAGAAAAAAAAACTTATACTCGTAAAGCAACAAGTATATAATATTTTTGTTAATTGCGATTTATAACAAAGTAAAAACAAGACTATTAAAGCTTCTAGATGAAATTTATTTTTATTTTGCTTTTGTTTTTTTAACCTTTTGGTAACTTTTAAAAACCACAATGCAATAAACCAATAGATACTTCAAATAACACATACTTAACACAAAGCGAAATATTTGCCAAAATATACAAAACATAAACACACAAACACAGCTACAAAACAAATGTGGTCAACTGCTTGGAGCTATTTAACTATCGGTCTTATCTTTTTTTTTTGTTTTCTTTGTAGTTGTAGTATATTTTGTATATCCACTTATATGTGACTTGAATGACTTGACCGTCCCCAAAATAAATAAAATAAAAAAATAAAATGTAAAAAATATCAACTTGCAATCAGAGCACCCTATTTTTATTATTATTTTGTCTTTAACTCCTCCACCTAAACCCATCATACTATTAAAAGTAATAATAATGTTGTGAGAGTTTTTTGT
This sequence comes from Gymnosoma rotundatum, assembly GCA_916610165.2. Lineage (NCBI taxonomy): Eukaryota > Metazoa > Arthropoda > Insecta > Diptera > Tachinidae > Gymnosoma > Gymnosoma rotundatum. Next base: position 102,314,382 of record OU744340.1, read on the forward strand.
TACTTCTTGCTAAGAAAAAAAAAACATCAACTCCCCTAACAATCGAAGGTCTATAATAAAAATATTAAATAAAATTGCTAAGAAATGTTGGTAAACAGTTAAAGAGTGGCCCAAAGTGGTAAAAAGAGCCCTCGTATTTACTTATAAAATGATGTACTTTGATATTCAAAATAGCTTTTAAGGATTCGACAAAAAAACCAAGCACACTCACACACACACATTATACTTGATTTAAGCAAAATGTTCCAACTGTTTTGCAATGAAGTTTGTTTAGATGAGTGTTGTATTGTGCCCAAAATTGTCCTCGGGCGACTTATTGTTAAGATTTATACAAAAATTTATCGCGCGTATTTAATCTTTGTGTATTTTTTGTTTGTATTTTTTTAAAAAATTGTATTTATGCGATTGCGTATTTTGCTGGCTGATATAAATGTAAATATATATATATATATATATATATATATATATATATATATATTTTTTTTTTTTATTGAGAAATTTTATTCCTGCATTTTTTCAGTTTTTTTTTTGTTTGTTTTTTATATGTCTACATAAAGGTACTTGTGGCAGGTTTGTTACCATAGTGCAGCAACGTTTTGATTACACCCGTAAAAAATATCAAATCTGAACTCAAAAAAATTCTACAAAATTATCCTATTTTATTAAAATTCCTTCATAAGTTTAAAATAAATAATTTTTATAGCAAATTTTTATTTTGCCACTTATCTCCTCTCTCTACTTTCGACTCACACACGAAGGGTTCAGTTCCATGTATAGGTCACCCGTTAAAAGCTAATTTAATTCTACAGCAGACATAGTAAAACACACTTTATATAAATTTAAAATAAGTTCCTGTTAAAGCCACTTAAATATTGGAAAAACTTTTAATTTTTATATTTGTTTTTATAGCGACTTACAGCCATTTTATAGAACATAATCTGCCGTTTAGACGCACAAAAACGTTACCGTTTTCCATCTTTGGATTTTTAAAACGCCAATGTCATTTTTTCGTAAACAACGTAACAAATGACAACGGTTTCTGGTTTATGTATCGCGCATTGTAGTGTCAAAAACGTCAAAACGGAGCGAAGAAAAAAACCATTCGTTTTAAAAATTTTACATATACATACATGTTTAGTTGTGTTCCCAAAACTAGTTTAAAAATATTAAATAAAATATAAAATATGGAGTTTTCAGGAAGTCTTAAGGAGTTAATATTGTTGGGCAACTACCCATCATAACATTTTCAGCAATAAAACATCTACTTTAAAAGTATTATTTATTATTAAACTTTTTTATTTATTTGTTGTTTAAAATTTTTTATTTGCACAATTTTTTTACCGTTTGATTGTTTGATAATTTTGTTTTGTTTATTAAACCCAGCTGTTTCTTTTTTAGTGCCGAAGCAGGGTTACCATCATTTAAGGCAAAAACAAAAAATGTATATGAAAAAAAGTAAATAAAAAATATTAATTAATATATTAGAAATACTACGATTTGACAAAACTTTTATTTATACGTAACACAACGTAAGTTAAACGAAAAAACCGGAACGTGTTACACGGACGCTAATTATTACGTATTCGTCCATATGCCATCCGGTTTCGTTTTGCTCTTGACGAGTTCTATAAACAGGCTGTTAGTAATACATACTTATCGTACACCCAATTATGATAAACGCTCTATGTCTGCCTGCTATAGCTGAAGCCATATAAGGGAAAATTGCATCAAGACTGTATGTTTTACTTGATGTTATAGCGCGGATAATTTTACTAAAGCAGTGCAAATTTGAAGTGTCACGTGGAAAGCCCTTTAATTTTTAATAATTTATATCATACTGCTTATAGTAATACATATTCTGTAAAAATTTCAAGAGTCTACCTACTAAGGTTCCACAAATAGAGGACTGTGACATACGGACATACTTGATTAAACCGTTATCCCTGAATCATCTCAAAAGCTAAATTCTAAATTATACTTAAATTTCTTACTATCAAAGAAACTACCAACAGTTAACATGATATTGTAAATGTGTAAAAAGTTCTCGAAATTCGCAAAAAGATTTGTAACGCGGATGTGTAACTGTCCAATTATTATGTTATTACTTTTTATTTAATTTAATTTCATTTAATATATTGTATTATTTTTTATTTTTCATTTGTTAGTTTTAAGTTGCATATAACGAATTATACTTCTGTTAATTTTAAAACTAACGGCCCTGTTAGAAAGTATCGCCACCTGTTTGTGGAAGTGATAGTCAAGTGCAAAGCAAAACAGTTCTTCGTAATACATCGCCAATCGCTAGTCGTACAGATTAGTAACTGCGGTAGTCTCTGTACTAGCTATTGTGGGAGAGACGGTTAGTTACGACACAAGGTTATGCTTTCAACTGATTTTTCTTACTCTCTGCTAAGAGCTGGATACTGTAGGAGAGAGAGATAAATCTGATACGAGGTTATACCTCTAACTGGTTCGCTGTAAGCTCTTTCAAGAGTTAGTTTCGTTTAAGGCTATCGCGTATGAGAAGAGTAAAATTAATCCGAGGTTATACCTCTAAGCGGTTTCTCGTGCTCTCTGTCGGGAACTCGTTTTACGTAATTATTCTGTGCTAGAGAGTTATCTGAACGTGTGCGAGATTGTTGCGCGGTTAATACCGCGAGCCACTCAACACCAAACCAAACTCTTGGTCAAGGTACATTTATTTTACTAGGTAATAGCGGCTCTACAACAAATACAACATTTCAAAAATTAAATGTCTTTCTATTGTTGCTTTGTCCGATGGAAATGTCAAAAAACAAAGAGAAATAAAAGAAAATTGCTTGAAAATCGTAAACAAATGGAAACTTTTGATATTTTCAACTTCAAAGCAACAAAAAAAAGCCAGGTTGTTTTTGTAATAAAAGCAAATAAAAAAGAGAAATTACCTGGGCGGACGACACTACCTAGTAATATGAATATACCTTGGTGTTGACGTTACCACTAGGAGCTGCTAATCTAATAAAGTCTTATGATTTATAATGTTTATAGAAAGAGAGGTCTTTTGATTTGCTCACCGCTGAGATTTAGCCTGAATTATTAACGACGATTGGACTCCACTGAAGCTACCCCAGCAACAAGTGAAAACATGTCGTTATAGAAGTATCAGAAATATTACTTTTTGGTGTCTTCTTGATATCTCGCGAAATTCGTTGCCAAAAATACTTTACAGACTTGAAGAAAAATTCATTTAAAAGCAGATATTAAAAACAAGAAAACTTAACATATTCGGATTATTAGGCGAGGTTATGCATTTTATACCTTAAAAGTATTTATTGCATGGATATACAATAAGACCATAAGTATTCTCTTATAAGCCAGACATGCATAGTTTTAATCGATACATGCCTTCGTTCCACTATTGCTATAGAATGTTTGAATTTAAAAATTAAAATTTCCGATACCAGCATCATATCCAAATAAAATGTATAAAATTTAAATTAGTTCCAAATTAATTATTCTATATCTTTATTTTTAAATTTCTGGGAAAAGATATTATATATTTTAAATTTAAAATTCTATTTTAATTAAAAATTCTATTTTAAATTTAAAATTCTTAAAACTTCTCTTAAACTTAAAACAAGATGAACTTTTGTTCTTTGATTCGATGATAACACAACTGCGAAAAAATTAAAATCTCTTTTCTCGAGTGTATTTGACAGGTTATATTTTATTTAAACTAAGGCACACGTATATACATTGTATATTATTGGTGCCACAACAGATATAATCAATGTTATGTTGAATTATTTTGTTCTCTTTTTGCTTTGAAGTATTAAAATCTTTATTTGTTCCCTGATTTAAATTCGATTTGTATATTTAAATTTATTAAACATGTGCTTATTTTATTGTTCTTTTTTTCTATCACTCGATTCAAGGTGTATCAATTTGCAAACATTATAAAAACGACCGTTTTTTTTATAACAATTGCGTGTTGGATAATTAAAAATAAAATAATAAAACGGATACATAAAAAGTGCTAGAAAATAAAAAAAAAAAAAAATAAAAAAATTAGTAACTCCTTGATTTTAAAAAAAATTAACGTTAATTAAATTACATTTTATGTTTGGTTTTACTACCTTCCTAAGCTGTGACTAGGTTTGGTGTACAAATACTGCATTTTTTACGTGACAAAAATCTCTGAAGGTTAAAACATGCAATTTTTGCTGCAAGTTGCAACCAATAAAAATATTAAATTTGACATAGAAACTTAAAATCTGGAAAAAAAATCATAAAAATATAAATACAATGACAAAAATAAATAATTTGGTGTCTGTCCCCTTGGTATGGTTGGCTTTTGGATGAAAATAGCGTGACATTTTTCTTAATGTTGAATCAAAAAAATCAGGCCTTTTGTGTGTTTTCGTATATTAACTCAGAGACGGAAGACAGTTAGCCACTTAAATGTAGCATAATCGCAGTGTAAAGTTTTAATTTTTAATTGTGGCAAATAGTAATTATATTTTCTTGCCTGCTCGCCAGAATTGTTCACAAATTTACCACACACATAAAAAATTGTTCAACACACGAAATCTTGCATCTACCTCAACTGGTGCACAGCTTCAACAAGAAACATCTGTGCTGGCTATTTTAAAGATTTTTTAAAACTATTTAAAACACGCTTTAACACATACGTTAGAAGTATCCGAATTTACTACACACTTCTTCTACGAAAGTCTTTTCTTTTTCTTGAAGATTGAAGTAGAATATATATTGTTTTCGTTTATGAAAATATAAAACCAAAGTTTTTACCATGAAAGTTTCTTTAGTTTTTTATTTCTAATATTAATTAATTCAACGGGTAAGTATAAGACAGGAAATGTCATAATGCAGAAATTAATCGGTTTTATAGGCCCTATTACATATGGCACCGACTTGGAACCACATATGTAGTAAATACCAACATCGTCATAATATAGTAAAAAGGATGGCTGCCATAGCGCCTCTATATTGGGAAGCAATTATAGTTCCTTTTTTGCCATTCCAAAAATATAATTGAATTGAATTGTAGTTCCGTTTGCTTTTCGAGTAGGTTCTCGGAGAATGTACTTTGTCTCACTTATGATGTTTTTTTTTAATTAAACATCTACTTTGCTCTATAGTTCGATTTCACTTTTACTGGCCATTAAAGTGATGACACGATTAATTGAAAAAAAGGTTGCTGAAGTCATTCACGTTGGCTACAAATTTGATTGTTTTGTTCTGCTTAAAAGTATAAATACATATTCAGAATTTACATTACATAATCAAGCCTCCTTCTTCCTTCGTCGTACTTCTTCATAGCATATTCGCCGGCGAAGTAAAATAACCAATAAATAATGCTACATCTTTCTCCTTTCACCATCTGCCCCTTTCCTAAAGAATTTAGACTGCTAGTTACGAAAGTAGCCTTCAATCTTAACTTTTAAGTTTGAGATACTTTAGACCTTTCTAAAGTAGCCCAATAGGGTCTCAAACTGCCGCATCTCACACATGTAAACTTGTTTATCAGATTTAGAAGAGTATGTCTCTTAAAAAATCCCTGCTAGGTCCTATTGTTATCGACTGTACACATTTGAAAATCCAAGCGCAGGTGCTGTTTTGTTTTTAAAAATAATTAACACTATTTTCGGAAATTTTAGATATTTTTTTACTTAGTTTTTCACCAAAATTAAGAAACTTTTAAGCAATCCTTTTCCAATAGAAAGAAAAATTCCCAACGAATATAATTTTTTCTCACTTTAATGAAAAGCACCGTTATAAATATGATTGCTGTTATTTTATTAATTTGGTAAATATTTTACTCTCAAAACTCCTCAAGCTGAGTAAAATATTTTTATGAAATTTCTATTTTAGCCAAAATGTCCTAAAGTTCTGAAACTGGCATCAAAAAATTAAAACCGATTATTGTAAAAAGTATTTTATGGTCCTAAGGTCCAACACAGCATAAAAAAGTCTAAAGAAAACGAGTTTCTATTCTGTTCGCTACTTGATTTTTAACTATTCTTATTTGGAGATTATCAAAGGGTGTTAACAGATAACCCCTTCTATGTAGCAAATTTCAATACTAAGCAGTGTTTAATTTGCTTTCTTAAAAATAGCAACAGCATTAAAATCTTTGCTGGGTTTACATGTTTTTCATCAAATAAAACAACTAAATGTCCCAGTATTTAAAAAAATTTCATTATAAACGTAGCAACAGCAAAAAGAAAATGCAAAAATAGAGAAAGAAATGCATTTGCTTCAGCTGACTATGTGTTTCTTTCTGCAGCAAAGCAATGGGCAAAGCATTTATTTTGAGAACGTTTGCTGTTGCTTAAGCAATAAGTTGATGTTTGTTTTTCTTTTGCTGTTGATTTTTAAGAAGAAAAAAAAAACACCATTTAATCGTGTAATAAAAACAACGTTTGTATTTGTATTGTATGTATTATTGTAGGTATTTTCGTACGTATTTTAAGTAATAAATACAAAAATAAGTTTCCAATGTTAAAAGTGAGCAGCAGGTTATAGCAAAAAACAGCAATCGTAGTCAGCCACAACTTCAAAGTAAAGAGTTAAGCAAAAGCAAAAATAAAAATAAAGAAAAACTGATTCCTCAAGCAACAGTAAACGTTTTCATATTAATTGCTTTGCTGATTGCTTTGCTGCAGAAAGAAACACATATTCAGCTTAAGTAAATGCGTATCTTTTTATTTTTTTTTTTTTTGCATTTGCTGCACATTTTTCCACAGCAACAGATAAGCAACCACATATGCATTGAAAATAGTCAAGCATTTTTAAACACTGATATTAAGTAAGTTTTGAAACACCCTTTACAACGATCCTGTAGACTGATCCAAGTAGAATATTGTCTGTATAACTTAAGCATGAAATTAATAAAGATCAAAACCCTGATTGTTTTTCTTAAAACACAATCGTAGCTCCTTAATTTTAAACTTGTTAATTTATGCATTATTTACAAAATAATATATTGCCGGTGATGCCATTACGTTTCTTTTTATTTTATTCTTCTAACGTTTCTGTCTTATTGCTAAGATTTTTATGTTAAGTGTAGACACTTTTTAAATTATACGTAAGACAATATCCAAAAATTCGGAGGGAAGTTCTAACAGATGTTCCTTAGCGCTGCTGAAAATTTCATTAAGTTTTTTTGTATTTACAACGTAATTAGAGACAAGAGTTATAACTCTCACAGCTTTTCCACAGCCAGTATATGCGACTTCTGAAACTAGATGAATGTTGAAGGCGAAATGAGGAACTTGTTGTTTCTCAGAAAAATAATATATTCCTTTGGTTCGTTTTTACCCGACAGAGTGTTGTTTGATGTTTTGCACCTTAGGATGGCTTCACCTTATTTCTCTTTTTTTAGGAAGCATGACTTTAAAGGTAGTTGTAAAAGTATTGTGTTAAAGAATATGCCTTAAATGCCTCTGGTCTGGCAATTAAACTAATTTGTTTAATCTTAAAGTTAAGGCTTAAGACGCAGAAATTATATTTTCATATTTTTAAGCAATTAGTTGAACTAAAAAAAAAAAATGGAAAAGATTTCGAATAGAAAGTTCATTGGAACCTCTATTTTTAGTAAAAAAAAAAAACTTGTTTTGCTCATTTAATCTCAAAAAAATAAATTTTTTATTGTAGAAGTAATTTTCCAACAGGATTTTTAAATTTTTGCCAGGTTGACCACATAGAAGAAAAAAAAAAGGAAAGTTTAAAGATTCGCAAATTGCGCAATTTTTTAAAAAGGTCAAAAAAACATTTATATATAATTTCTTAAGAGAATTGTTACAATAATTATAACAACTTGTTTTCTGCAGATGCACACGTAGGGTACTAAAATGTCGAAAATAAAAAAAAAAGAAATTATTGCAACTTTGTGGACGGCTGTTTTTAGTTGGTTCGGTTAATTCGTTAATTAACAAGCGCGATAACAACAGTGCAGAGCGCTTACAAAATATTGCATTAAAATTTAATATACTGCATGCAGTTGAACTATTTTCACCTGATATGGACCATGCTTTTTAAATCGTACATCCTAAACTAAAGTAGAGGTAACAACAGTTGAGAGTTTTCTCCACAGGTGCATCAAACCGCATTTTTTGTGTTTGTTTGTTTTTTCATTTTGGTTTGCAACAATTGTTGCACACATATTTTTCATATTTATTTTGCTCCACAAGTAATGAGACTCTCAAATGTATGTGCTGCTATGTGGACAAATTTAATGCTGTTTTTTTTAACGAAACTCCAAAACAGATCATCATACATAATCTTGTGCATTCTTAAGCAAAAGATGAAAAAATTACATAATTTTCAAAGTTTTTTTTTACAATTTTTTTGGAGAGATGATTCTAAAGTTTAAGTGGTCGTATCTCGCTGTAATAAGATTTATTTTTGTTTTGTTTAATATTTTCTTTGTTTTTTCTAACCGTTTTTGTTGTTGTTTTAATTTATCATTTTCTTTTGATTTTAATGAAAAAAACAATAAGATAAATAACTGCAATTTTCTTAAAATTATATAAAAGAGGAGTTTTTATTTTGTCTACCGACCGACTGCTGTTAAGAAATATTTTGAACCAAGGTCGTTTAATGAAAAACCGGAAGATATTTACTTGTTTGTTTGTGTGCAGAATTAGATTAAACATGTGTTTTTGTTGATGATTAAAATGAGCTTTTTTACATTAAAAAAATAATTACGTAACTGTAATGCAAGTAACGAGTTAAAGATGATATTTTGATAAGACGAATGATAAATTTATTTTCAGTTGCTATCAAAGCAGCTAATATTTTTAATGCGATTCAAAAGATACACAATATAGCATTCTTCTAAAAGCAGGAACACAGAGCGGTGGTTGAGAATTCATCAGCTTCGTTTAGATCTAGTTCATTATTGAGATACTTCGATAATACTTTTCTAAAGCAGAGTCGTTCAGAGTCCGAAGTATCGGGTATATTTTTTTTAGCTGCAAGAACACATAAAATGATATTGCAGGAAAAAAATATGGTCGGAATGAAATTTTTTTATTTTAATCTGGTAGATAATTTCATGGCATTTGATTTTTACATATATTTTCCGGCATTGGTTTAGCCCAATCTTTGACTTTTTTTCTAATAAAACTCTTCGTATCCGTTAATTATGGCTAGAATATTGTCTTTCAATGCTTCAGGAGTTGCTGGTTTGTCGGCATAAACTAATAACAACATTGCTCTACAAATAGTGATCCAGTAAACAAGATTCTCTTGAAAAAATTGTCACAAAATTGGAAATTGCAATAAATCGATTGTTGAGCCTGTTGCAAGTTTCGCAGTTTTGCTATAACAAAGTATTGCTGATGTCTAAGTGATAAATTTTTAGAAACATATATTCAGTCACTATAGCCCAATAGTGTTCACAATTCACCATAACGACAGCTCTTTTCCAATGTAAATTTTAATGGCTGTGACTCGGTAATGGCTTTAAGATTGTCTTGACTCTAAATATGACAAGCTTCATCCCTTAAAAATATTCTTTGATAAAAGTGCTCTATGAACTTCGCGAACAGATTTATTTATTTTTCACAATTTGAAAGCGTTCTTTAAGCTGTACATGATTCATAATGACTTGCCAAATCCTATTGAATAGGAATGTCAACACAGTTAACCAATCTTTGCTTTCAAACAATAGTTATCGATATCGATAGTTCTCATGCCGCTAAAAAAAACACCTGATTGATTCGCTATTTAACCTAAATATGTTACAATTAAATAACGCACTTTGCAAAAGAATACAATTCAAGCAAAAAATTGTTTGTTCTTTTTTTTAAAGTTTTGTAAATTTTTAACTTGGGATTTCATATAAAACAAACTGCATAAGAAATACTCAATAAGATTTTAATTACTGAATTTCTATGCGATATTAACTATCCTGTATAAATAATATTTGTTTTGTGCTGTTTGTCAAAAAAAAAATGTTGATAATGTTGTTTCTGTGAAGACCGTCAATCTCTAGAATTTTATCGGCCATGGCTACTCCTTGTTATTATTAAATACGTGGCATGGAAATTACAACTTCATCGAAAGATTTGACAAAAGTATTCCATTTATTGGCGAAACCAATCTTTAAACATTATCAACACCGACAAGTTTAACGGTAAATCATTTTATGTTATCCTCTTAACTTTCAAGAGAATAAAAATAACAGTCATAAAATGCTATGAATTTAGTGTATTTCTTTTAATTAAATAAGGCAATGTTGTTAATTACACGGTACACTTTTACTAAATTAATTCATTTTCAAAAAATTATTGTGCTATTCTTTTAAATGATTTCGATCTTTTTAACAAATCGCCGATATTAATTATTGAGGGTAACAGCACGTCTGTTAAAAAAATCGGGATCGTTAAAAAAAATTGCACAATAATTTATTGGAAATTTAATTTTATTTATTAAATTATGCTAATATCCCATAACATTTTCAAATAAAAATGTAATTTATTTGTTGATTTGAAATAGCAGGTATCTATACGTATTTCGCCGGTTGTTAAAGCCAGCTCGTCAGGAAACCTTTATCCAATTTTTTTAGAAAAGCCAAAAACATTTCCTTCAGCAACCGGCGAAATACGTATAGATACCTGCTATTCCAAACCAACAAATAAATTGCATTTTTATTTGAAAATGTTATGGGATATTAGCATAATTTAATAAATAATATTATAAAAATTCCCAAAATAAATTTACAAATGGAAATTTAATTATTTTATTAAAGGTGTCCTGTGTTTTTTAATTTAATTTAATAATTTGCAAAGTCCCGTGCATAAAAATAAATTATCGTAGTGTTTTTCATTATCTTTAAACTGTATAAAAGAGCCGAAAAATAGTCAGCCGTATACAGTGAAGAAAGAAAAATTGAATTATTGTTGTTTTTGCTTAAACTTTGATTTTTGTCTTTGCTTTATTGTTTGGACAAAAATCTTTAGTTTATTTAAAATGTTTGTAAGAAATTTCCTGAAGAACTAAGTAAGCGGTGGCGAAGTGGCCATCGAGACAGACGTGCTTTTACCCTCAATAAACAATTTCGGTAATTTGTTAATAAAATAGGGATCATTATTTATTATATTATGCTAATATCCCATAACATTTTTAATTAAAAATGCAATTTATTTGTTGGTTGGATAAACGTACGTATTTCGCTCTAGCTGCATCTGGTAACTAACCTTTATCCAAATTTTTAGAAAAACCAAAAACATTTTGTTTAAATATAAAAACTTCAAAAACAACATGAGAGTTATTTAAGAAGCCAATACAGAAATGCTAAGGCTTTGACAAAAATTGCCAACAAACAAACCACGTTTTAATTTAAAAATATAGCACAGAATTTTTTTTGGAAATTAATTAATTTAAAAAAAAAGTAATTTTCTTCTGCCGTAGATGGATTAATGATGGCGCCTGTACATGTTTAAGACGCCTGGTTATAGAAGAAAGTAACATCAAAAAAAGTCGGGACTGGTCTGGTTGAAGGACGTTCTTGGTACAAACACACAATATTAGTTCAAACCTTGTCGAAGCTACAGGGTATAGCGGTCATGATGGTTGAGATAGTGAATTGCATATTGCTAAGCAATACACAGAGTGGTTCGAGTCACACCGGGGTCAGTGAGTATTGCGGTGTGATTGGCTGCGTTGGTTTGTATAAGTGCAATTTTGTATGTACAAATCTAGTCAGAATAAATAAAACAAGACAGGAAATTAACAAATTAACAAATAAAACTGATTTGTTGCTAGTTAAATTAAAAGAAAAATTAAATAAAAAACGTAATAATCTTTATTAACACTTCTGTCAGGATCGGCTATAGTGTACATTATGAAAAGGACATTAATTACGGATTAATTAAAAATTTGTTTTGCCTTTTTGTAAGGGACCTAAAATTTTGTGAAAAATCCAATTAAAAATATTTGGCTAAGGAAATTTGAAGAATAAAATTAAAAAATGTCATTTATTTGCTGATTGAAAAAAATTTATAACAAAATATTATCTACTATTATATAAAAATATTGCATTTGCTTGTGGCACGTAGATTTTAATAAATGAATACAGTAATCTAAGCGCATATGCGTATGTCTTTAGTGCCATTGATTGCAATGCACCATGGATGGCACCATTGATTCATTTATTTTCACAGCTTTGTCTGACTTCACACAAAATCAAAACAATATCGAAACTATAATAAAAATGTGTGAATATGAATTTTTTTTAACTCATTTAATTTCCTGTTTTTCTATTTCGTAGTTTATTTCATTTTGTTTGTTTCTCGCATTTAGATTTATGTATTTGTATTTTTTTCGACTGTTTTATAACATGCGTTACAAATCAATCATACGGTTACAAACAATTCAAAGCACTCACTATTCAAATTATTTTAGTTTTTATATACAACACTAGACTACACACTCCACTGTTGTGCTTTTTCAAAGTTTACTTTTGTTAATAAAATCTTAATTTCAAATCATTGCATTTGTAAAGACATGGAGATCTTCGTTTAGTTAATTTTTCTACACTGTTTCCAAAAGTAGTTTTAAAGTATTTATTATACCCTTTACTACAAAAAGCGGAAAAAGCATATATCTAAGTTTTTGTTTGTCATTCATTTGTAATTCGTTTGTAATTTTACAATATTTATTTCCGACCCCATAAAGTATATATATTCTCAGTTCTAATGCACAGTGAGCGATGTCCGTCCATGTTAGTGTTGAATTCAAGTTTGCCAAGCTACTAAATCAGCTAGAGAAAATTTAAATACACCAATCGATCAAATATAATTTCGAAAATCAGAGATCTCGGTACATGTCTTTCGAGGCAGCAGATAAAACACCATGGCTGCCTCTAATTATTCCATATCATTTGGACTAGCGAAGTAACTCCAATCAAAAAACCAAATAGATTGGGCGATAGAGAAATAAAAAATATTAAAATTGGCGCTCGCCCACATTTTCTGAGTTACGGCCTCTATATTTTAATTTTTTTTTAAAATATCAATATGGGCATTTTTTTTGGACAAAATAGTTTTTTCATGTCTTCAGATAACGGTTTAGGTATGATCAGCAGAAAGCACCTTCTTATCCAAAACTTTCTGTTTCGGTAGCTTATTATAAGCGCAACATGTATGCGTATAATTTAGGGTTTCATAATTTCCACAATCTTGTGCATAGAGTATCACAAGATGTTGCGTCCTGCATCTTAAAGCATATTAGGGACATTACCACTCAAAAGCCTGTCATAGCTTACAGTGATGCCTGCGCAGGACAAAATCGAAATATTAACATAGCTTTAACTTGGTTAAAAATTGTTCAGTCATCTGATAATAATGTTGAAATAGCTGATCATAAAATAATGGTACCCTGCCATTCTGTTTTGCCAAATGTTCGCGATTTTGATTTAATAGAAACTTAAATTAAGAAAACGAATTATTTATATATGTATACATGAGCATTATTATAATTTAATTGAAGTATGTAAAAAGAAAAATGAGTTTTTGGTAGTATACTACCAGCTCGACAAAACAACTAAAAGAGTCAACGAATAATAGAAAGAGAAACACCAATGAAGAAGCTGTGTCTTGGCTAAAAAAAACAATAGATAAAATTCCATATAAGACATATGGTGGAGTGTCGCAAAGCCATAGCACATAAAGCCATAATGGCTTTATGTCTCAAACCAAACGGAAATAAAGCCATAATTTTGAAATGGCCTCAAGTCTCTTGTCAATTTTAGTGAAATGGGACATAAAGCCATTATGGTTATATGTCCCATTTGATGTTTTGCGTTACAAGTGCTTTATTTCACTAAATATACCTATTTATCTATGAAATTAATGATTTAAAAAAATCCAAAATTTTTAGACTCCAGGAATTACAACTGCAAACATTTTGTTAAAGGAAAAATCCTTAGTTTTTATTGGAAAACATTTTTTTATTCTTGTGACGCACGCAGGAAAATTTATTCAGCGAAGCCACCTGCCGCGTCCTGCTGGAGGAAAAAACCCCTAAGCGCCGCCGCAGGCCGCCACGCAGAGAAACTTTAGTATGCGAATCCAGATTTGAATACTTAACTTTAGTGCCTCAGAAACTGAAATGAGAGATAAAGCCGCTTTCTAATACTGCAAATGTGAGATAAGGCCATGATGGCTTTATCTCTCATTCAAATGAAAAAAAATGTCCTTATCTACCATGGGATTAAAGCACACCAACAACCCCACTCCCATGTTTAGTTTTATAAAATAAAATGTATTTTTTACATAAAATAGGGTGACATGCAATCATTATTAAAAATATGGCTTAATGTCTCATTTTCGGGAAAAAATTTATGGTGTTAAGTCCCATTATAATGAGACTTAATGGCATATGCCCTTATGTCTCAATGGAATGGGACTTAACGCCATATGGCTTTATGTCCTATGGCTTTGCGACATCCCACGAAGATATATAAGATATTTTATAAAACATCCTTGGATGACAATTCCGAATTCAAAGTATAAGATCTATGACCTAAAAGAGGAGGACCTAGGATGAGTTATTGAGTTGCTTCCATTATACACAACCATTAGACCATTAACAGAAGAAAAACGTAAAGATATGATGGGTTTACTTTCCTATATTCCTTCAATTTTTTACAAATACTTTTTATCCATAAATACTAATAAATAACTTACTTACAATGAGATGAGTTTGAATAAAATGTTTATTACTTATAAATATGTTTCCTTGATGGTATAAGTCATTTTTAAAATGATGCAGTTAATTCTAAAAGACTAAGTCATTTCAACCTTTCAAAACAACATTTTCTTTTAAAAATGATAATAAATTTCACCATCATAATAAATACTTGTTTGTTTACTGCCGAAAAATCTTATTCCATAATACAAAAATAGATTTTTTAATCCTTTAAAATGCAAAACTCTAAATATCTCGAAATAGGAAAATATGTCTTATACTACTTTCAAAATAAATGGCTCATATATGCACTACCAATTTTTTTAATTTTTAATTCTCTGTCCCCCAAATATTGATTTTTTTTATTGCAGGTACTTCACTAAGTTTAGTGAAGTTTTTGTGATGTTGTAGGCTACATATTCAAATCATGTTGGTATCTTGGGTAGGGTAAGACGTTAGTGGGCATGTAGAATGTGAAGATAATTTTCCTTAAATCTTCACTTGAATAAAACCCAAAATGATCCAGAGGTTCAAAATAAGGCAATATGTATAATGGGCACACTGTTCAGATTTAACCTCCCTTTTCTTAGTCTGGTTGTTATGGCAAATTCAACAAGTTCACTTATTTTCCATACAGTAAGAAATCAAAAGTTTAATTTTTATGAACCAAAAGTAAAGTTTTTGGAGTTGGTGTATTTCGTTGTTTCAATGGGAAAAAGGTGTATTATATGCACTTTTGTTATTATTCGTGTTTATTATAATTTTTTATTTTGTTTAACAAACACACAACAACTGATCATGTATCGGTAATGTAATGTGTAATGTTTCTGTTGTTTCTTTTTATTTTTATATCATTGGAGCAAAATCCTCTTCCTCATCTTGTTTAATATTTATATACACTGACCGGTCAATGCTTGCTTGCTTCTTCAATCATCCAGTGCACAAAAACAAAAAATTAAAAAAAAAAACGCATCGATTATCATTCGATAGGTCACATTTGTGTAGCGTGTGGAAATCAATTAAATCTAATTCTCACGACCACAAGTGACACGCCACATAGTCAAGAAATCGTTATACTTTGGCTATACACTTTAACGTTTATGCTTTTTTCTCTATTTCTTTTCATTTGTTGCCTATTTCTTTGGCATTTTTGTTTTCAGCTTCATCTACTTTTTTTTTCTCTGCTTTATGCGTTTTGCTACAATACTAATTCTGTAATTCATGCCATCCATTCAATCCATAATAAAGACAAAGATCAGTTAGTATTTTTAGCCAGCTTAACAAGCACTTTTCTGCAAATGTATGTACGAACGACTTTTGCATTACAAAAGTTCATAATTTCCAGTTGCATTTTTCTTTTCGCTGGAAAATGTTTCCCCTTTCGAAACAAGTGTTAATATTTTTTATTAAATAATGTTTACTTTAGAATTGGAATTTTAAAAAAAGCACTCACTAACGCTCATAAATTTACAATTGTCTGAAATAATCTGATAATTTGTATCTTGCGAATGTTTTCGAAATTTTCTTAGTTGCAGTAACGAATCAGGATTTTAGGTAAAATGTTAAAAGTAAATAACTAAAAAAATTTCCAGATATAACCGCTGAGGAACAAAATTGAAATTAGAGCCTACAAGAAGCATTCGAACAGTAAAACTAGGTTTGACGTTGCTATCGTCCGTACGTTAACCAACGATGTCAAAGCAATGGAAGTACGTTTTTATTCTCTTCATATTATAACTTCTGCAGTGGCCATAAAAGATTATTGTCCATAAGTACAACTTATTTTATTGAGATAGCAAAGAGTCCATTTAGCAACTTTCTTTATGCAAATGGAACTCCTGGTCCTTTATTTTTTTTTTTTTAAATTTTACAAGAAAAAACTGTATTTCAAATCCTTTTCATTTCATTGGCTGGAAAAAATTTATTTTGGCTAAGTTGACCTTGGCTCTACTTTTAGTGCGACTGATATAATTTCCTTAGCGACATCCAAAATGTGACAGTTGATACCAATTTTAATTTTTATTTTGTCTTTATTAATTTTATTTTTTGTTTATATTATTTTTTATTTGCTGTAAGAAATAGCTTTGAAGAAAATTTACCTTCAAACACAGTAACTAATTTATTCCTTTCGTCAGCTTGCGTTTTTAACTAATTTGTTTTGTTGCACCTGAAAAAATCTTTTAATTGACCTTGTGTTTAGGAGGCACACGATGTTGCAATGTCACAGAAAACAAAACAGTGTCGCATGTTTAAAAAGCACATTAAATATTCCAAAAACGAATTAAAATAAAATGTTTCTGAAATTGAATGAACTTGGAATATATAATTAATTTTAATTAATTTTAATAAAAAAAAAGAAAACAATAGCAAAATATTTTCGCAAATATAATTTTTCAAATAAAATAAATTTCCATACCGGGTGATTGGAAAACTTGACTCTTTAAACGAGTATAATTACAATAAAAGAAAAGACCAAAAAGATCATAACGGGGTAAGGGCAGTGCGGATCAGAAAACTAGAAGGCAAGTAGTGGAAAAAAATTTTTTTTTGTAAAGACCCCTAAATTACAGTACATTACATAAGTCATTAATAAAAAATAATTTATTGAAGCGTTCTCTTTATTTATTGACAAGTATGAGAAAAAAGTAAAACTAAAAAAAGTATGTCCCAGACCTTCTCATTTTTTAATGAAAATTATTTGCAATGCGTAGAATTAAAAACACAAAAATAACTTAAGCTGCAGCAAGTGCAACAGCAACAAAAAAAGGTATTCAGCATTGTTATGCAAATGACAACATTTGACACGCAAAGCGACAAAATCAACAACCTACAAGTTTATAATGAGAACAATGATGCGGGTTGCAATAACACCAGCACAAATAACAACAACAACAATATCTCACACTGTTGTTATTGAAATAAACAAAAACATGGAATTTAGTCGCAAAAACATGGTTGCAGTCAGTCAGAGTCAATGTTTTTTTGCGTTTTTTATTTTACAAAAAAGGGAATCAGTCATAAACCTATCACATCATGATGATAATGATGAATATGATTATAATAATCATGTTAGTAATGGGAGCGCACTTACTTTGTACTTATTTTTTTTTTTTTAATTAATTTCGCGTTTAATTGTGCTTTTAAAGGTGACTTTAAATTACATTGCAAACAAAAGTTAAATACACTGCAGACAGACATTCTCACACACATATGTAAGTGGGTGCAATTCAATTAAATCTTTCAAATTGTACTTGTTACATCAAAGTTTTAAAAGAAATAATGATGGAAAAATATTTGCTGATAGGAGCTAAATATGGCACGTAGTCAATGAATCTCTTGTAATAAATTAGTGAAAGAAATAAATTTAAACATTGTATTTTAACGTAGAAGAATAGAATATATAAAAATCTTTTTCTCTTAATTCAATGAAAATAAAAAAAATTTGTACAATTTAGTCACTTTGAAATAAAATTAACATTATGGGGAAATAAGCGAGGTAAAATTTAGATTCTTATTTTTAAGAAGAAATGAAATGCTCTTTCGACTATAAGGCAGTCTACGGCTTTATTTTAGAAGAAATTATGCCCAATGATGCCACCATTGTGCGTTTACTGTATGTAATGGAGTCGGTATCTTCAATTGTGAATTGGTTTAACTCCATAGACAGCAACTTTGTTTAATAAAAATAGGTTAAGACAAAAATGAATCTGATCGTCGAAAGATCAAAGAATATGATGCCTGGCTTTAATTTTACGATTAAACAAATTTTTGTAAAAGATTTTATTAAACAGGCTCATCACATTAAATACGATAAAAAAGTAAAAAAAAAATATTTTTTGAGCAAAAATGTATTATTAAATTCAAAAAGTTAGTGCTGAGCTGAATGACAACTATGGCACAACCAGAAAAAGAAAATTTAATAAAATGAAAAATTTTATTTAATTTTAAACATTTTGGTTTTAATTTTCTTTTAAAAAACTAATTTGCTGCATTTGGTTATTAAGTTATTTAGCATTAACGATATATAAAACAAACACTCATTTTTATTCTATGATGACGTAGATGCACAGTGGAAACTTTCCGGTACGTCTGAGTGCGCAATCTTGTTTTTTGATTCATGGTTTGGATATACACCTATTAGTCAAGGCACATTTATTTTACTAGGTAGTAGCGGCTCTACAACAAATACAACATTGGCAAAAACAACATAGCTTTTTATTGTTGTTTTGTGCGTTGGAAATGTCAGAAAGAGAAAGAGAAGTAAAAGATAATTACTCTCAATACAAATGCCTGCTTTGTGTTGCAAATGCTTGTTGTTAGTGTTTTTTGCTACTCGTAAAAGAACATTGTAAAATACAAACAACTTTTGTCAGTTCCAACTACAAAACAGCTGGGCTGACGACACTACCTAGTAAAACAAATATGCCTTGCTATATTAAGCGGCTATTAGACGATCAAACTTCGCCTGTGAGCACTGCCTTCAAACCCATGTAATAGGGTAAATTTCGTGTTTGTCAGCTGCGCTGGATGAAAATCAAAATTTTTTGATATTTTGTGTTTGCCATCAAGCCATCATACACGTTTAATAGCGTGTTTGTCAAGCAGAGTGTAAATTTAATTTGTGTTTTTGTCGGCGAACAGTAAAGATGGCTATGCTAGAGCGCATGAGTTAAATAAAGATAATATGTATTGACAAATTATAAGAAGTAATATGTAAATTATATTACGCTGAAATTCTTATTAATTGCTAGGTTGAAAATAAAATATTAACAATTTAAAAGTTGTTTTATTTTAAATAAATGATATTGCACTCATATTTTTATAATGCAATACAATAATCTAGTGAATTTTTTATGATAATGCAAGTTTGAATGTAGGTCTTGAAAAGGTTTTTAGAAAAATTGAAAAAAAAGTACAACCAAATGCAACAACTAAATTTATAAAATAAAATAAACATATTGCAATCAATTCATCCGCTATCACAAATACGAACTTCACTGCTCAAAATCTGCTTGTATACTGATGTTTGACAAACTTGGCCTGATCCAAGGCATATTCATTTTACTAGGTAGTAGCGGTAATACAACAAATACAACATTGACAAAAACAACATGCCTTTTTATTGTTGTTTTGTGAGTTGGAAACGTCAAAAACACAAAGAGAAATAAAAGATAATTGCTATCAACACACATGCTTGCTTTGTCTCGCAAACGCTTGTTGTTAGTGTTTTTTGAAATTCGTAAACAAACAAAGGAAAATACAAAAACTTTTAACATTTCCAACTACAAACCAGCTGGGTGGACGACACTACCTAGTAAAATAAATCTGCCTTGGCCTGATCCTGTAATAGCAAAACACTCTCTCTCATCAGGCCGTGCTCACAGGCAGTGTTGCCAGAACTTTCATGTGTAAAATCTGCGAAATCCAACAATATTTCGGGGAAATCTGCAAAATCTGGAATTTATTTTAAAATTCTACAATAAACCTTCCTTTTCCTTTATTTTGAACATGACAATTTATTTCTATACAATATATCCGAATATTTATGAAACTAATAAAAAAAACCAAAAATAATACAATTCAATTTATTATTTAAGAGGAATTGTATTTGCTTATAAAATAAATAAATTATGGTAAAGTTGCTTACTTATATATGTAAAAGTTCTATTAGATGTAATAACATTACACAAACATTTATATTTGTTCATAAAAATCAGATGACATAATTTTTAGCAAATCTGTGGATATTAGTGTGACAAAAACTTGGAAGTTTTTAAGTTTTCAAATTTTAATATTCCTACTAAAGATTCGTTTTCTAAGCGATTGCAAAGTTTTTTTAAAATCTTAATTTACCTGAATGTGGTTAAGTTGTTATGTTTTGGACGAACGCTGAAGGAGTTTAAAAGTTGGAATTTGGAATTTTTTTTTTAAATTAACTAAAGTAATTTCTTTTTCATTTAGACCTTGTCCAATTTTTTAATACAAAATTTAATATAATTATTAAGTCAAGACCTATGCTTAAAACTATTTCAGCTGCCGGGATGCTTAGATGCCTAGGGCTCATGTAATCTACAGCAAAAACATCAGTAGTTTTTATTAAATGTTGTTGCTTTGAAAAAATTTTTTTGATTATTAATAACACCATGAAAATACTTTAGAAGTATTTTATATGAATTTAGCATTGTCGATATGATTGATAGTAACAGCAAATGAAAAATAAATTTTTAACCAGTCACATAATTCTTATAAGCGACTTACGAACGTCTCTACGTAAAGACAATGCATCTTTTTGGTTTAATATCTAATGAAATTTGTGTTTTATCAAATTGATTATGTTGTTTTGGACTGCTCGGCAAATAATTGTATAGCTAGAGCGTTACACAGCAGATAGAAATTTGAGTTATGCATACAACGAACATAATACCTGTGAGTGGCATATTTATGAATTTTATAATAAATAAATCTAATATTTGACTTTTTAAAATTTGGGCGACAGAATGTTTTGTGCCTGTCATGACAGCAGCTCCATTTGCTGCAAATCTAACCATGTTCTCTTTATAGTCAACGAATTTGTCGATAAAATATTTAGCAATTAATTTGTGCAAGCTAAAAGTGTCGCATTGGTATACTTTTCCCAAGCCAAAAATAGATTTAAAAATCTATGTATGAAGACCCGAACTGTCATGAATAAGGATTTTTTATTTGAAAGGTCGTTTTTCAATTTAAATTTTTATGATAATTAGGAGTTGAACTGTGGTATTATAAATGAATTAAAATTGATTTTGGCTTAAGTTCATTTTTTTAAACCTTTTTTTTAGAAAGAAAAATTGTTTTACAAATGTATGCGGATGTTTTAAGAAATCTTAAATTTTAGGCCAAAAATCTTCAAATCTGGTTTTGCCAATTTGAGAAGCTAAAATCTGCAAAATGCAGAGAAATCTGCACTTCTGGCAACAGAGCTCACAGGCGAAGTTTGATCGTCTAATAGCCGCTTTAGTGATACGGAAAAGACCATACATTTTTCTCTCGTCGATTTTACTTGCACAAGTAGTGTTGCCAGTTTTTTTTTAGCATTCTCGCAAAAGGGGGTGTTGATTATCGCCAAATATCGCCAATATATGAAAATATGTAAAATTAGTTATAAAAACATTTTATTGAATTCACTTCTTTTATTAGAAAACATACAAAAAAGAATTCATTTGTAAAAGTACATTAGTTTTGTATCACATTAAAAAAACTTAAAAATAAAAAAACAACGTTTAATAACATAAAAAATAACTTACTAATAAAAGCAAGATCAATGAGCAGAATTCAAGTGATTTTTATAATTAAAGCTTAAAATGGTATATCAAAACATTTAAAAAAAATGTTAAAAATAAATAAATTGATTTAAGAACACATGTCATTATTATGTTTTTTGTCCATACTGCGATAGATTTCATTTGTATTAAATCTACTTTACATGTCTTCCTTAAGAAGGAATGTGCTAAAACATATGATACTTATATTCATGTATGATAATACAACCGGTAAAGAATTGAGAAGTTCATATTGCATTATATTTCTCAATTTATCTTTCATAGAATTCATTACAGAATAAGTTCGTTCGACACAAGCACTTCCCCACTGTCGTTTATAAATACCAAGTTTGTAATTAGGGTCTCCAAATCTTTTAAACACATCTTAAACAGCACAAAATTTTATTTGAGATGCAGAGTTACAGCATTTTGACACGTTTTCTGGAATCAGATCAAACAATTTTTTTAGCAACACTTTTAAATATAGAAAACTAGTTTCTTGTAAAATCAATTTATCAATTATATTTAAAACAGTCTCGTTGAATTCAGTTTGAAATTTTCTGCCAAAATCAATGTTACCTATATTCAAAACCGAATTTTGTAATATATTTTGGCTTTCAGTTCTTTATTCACTAATGGCATTTATTTATTGATACCTTTTTTGGGATCGATACTATTTCTTATTTTACTTTTACAATTTTGATTCTTGTATCTCGTTGCCTTAAGATTTAAGTGCCTTTACCATTTGAAATTTAAATCAAAATTTTTATATTTGTATTTACAAGGCAGATAAAAAGGTACTCACAAAAATAGTAAGCAAAGCGAATATCGTACATAAATTCTTAGTCAACCTGCCAGGTTTTTTTAATGCAATGTTATCTTAGATAAAATCATAAGAAATAGCCAAATGTTTCGCCAAGCATTTTAAATACCGCCATATATCTCGCCTCTCCCCATTTCAAAATTTTTATCGCCACAAAGGATTTTTTTTATCGAATGGAGCATGAAAAAAAAAAAATTTTAAAAGTTAATATATACTTTAAAATGAAGTATGTAACTCCAGTTCTAAATAACCTAATTTTCTTCCTTATAAATTTGCTCTTAAAAAACTTGAAGTTTTCCCTCACCTGGTTAAATATTGTAAAAACATTTTTTAAATATTGCATGCATCTTACACATGTTGATTGTCGTCGCAAATGATGTTAGTATTGTAATTTTTCTTCTTTTAATCATAAATGTTGTTAAAACGCACACAAAAACCGTCTTAGAAAAGAAAAATTTTTCCTTATAAAACCATAAAATACAATTTGCTTTAAAAGTTGTAACTTATTATTAAGATTCTCATGCGTTGCATAGAAATTTGTTGTTTTTCTTAGTTTTTTTTGTTTTTAATTTATACACTCTTTGCCACTTAAGGAAAATAGATTCAAATGGAGGGAAAATAGATTCCCCTTTTTGAATATAAAAGATTTTCCGCTGTGCTTTTTTTTGTGCATGGACACTTACTACAGCTGGGAGTTTCTTTTTTTCATTCGATGATGTTTTGACAGTGAATGGTCTGTTTTTAATAATCGTTTAAAAACCATCCAGCCAGTAACTTTGGCAAGAAAAAGGTTGACATGCAAAGATTGTTTTTTTTTTTTTTTTGCTATTTGCCACTGTTATTGTTACGTTTTCCAAAGCATTAAACGTATAAATAAAGAAAAATGGCGTTGTTACTTAGTGAACTTCAAATGTTTAAAAACTATGTAATTAATGTTTTACGTTAAATAATTACATGTTGAATTCGTACAATGAAAAACATGATCTTGGTGCAAACATTGTGTGATTTTTAAGAGACAGCGACAACTATTGAAACATTGTCTTGCAAACTTAATTGTTTTTTAAAATTTAAAATTTATGGATTGCTTAGTGAGTCGTCGATTTTTAAGCAAAGCGTATTTTTTAAGAGGCGTATAGAACTTTTAGTTGGCCGCTCTTTTTAAACTTTTATTTTATCGTCCAACAAAGCTATTAATTTCGATTAAGAAGAGGTCATTACTGCTGTAGAGTGCAGCATAGAGGAAGACTCGAATCTGTCTGTCCGCCATCGTATACACCAGTTGGATATTTTTCCATCAACTTAGTGGTTTGCGTGCAAACAAAATCAAACTCGAGCGAACTCGATTACGTAGGAAGGCGTAAATTCCGTAAGTGGGTTCAGGTTACCATTGATTCTGATTTGCAAAAGCGAATTGTTTTTAGCGATGAAACTCAATTTTAGTTGAATGGATACGTCAATAAACAAAACTGCTGTATGTGGAGTGATGATAATCTTCAAATATTACATGTAGTTCTTTAAAAACAAAGTTGATAAGTACATTTACATTTATCAATTGGACACAACTGGTTTATTGGAGGAACATAGTTTGACATGTTCGACCCGTGAATGGGTCTCCAAGATTATACGATTTAATGCCGCTGGACTATTTGTTGTAGGGATAGTAAAGTCTCTAGTCTACGTCAATAAGCCCGAAACGATTAACCACTTGGAGGATAACATTTGCTGCTTTTATTGCCAATATATGGTCATAAATATTTAAAAAAATTTGACTTTCAGATTAGACAATATTCGAGCCAGTCGTCACGGTCATTGTCAGTCATATTTTAGTTATAATGCAGAATTATCCTACGAATAAAATAAAATTAATATCAATTTAAAAAAATTATCTTTTTTTATTCTATTTTAAAAGTTTATACGTCTATAGAAAACACCCTGTATTTATAAACATAAAATCTGCCATAAACTTTCTTTGTATTAAATGTTCAATTTCAAGAATGTATGGTTTTGAGCACTTTCTGAGGTTTTCAAACGTACTTGATGTAGTCTAACTTTCGTTTTATCTACCCTCGTATATTTTTCTCTTACCAGATAGCAACTGTTGTTTTTTATAATCAATTAAAAAAATTGCGTCACTTTTAATGTAAACCACACTTTTTCTCATCATCATTGTCATGATCATCTCAAACGTATAAAAGTTTTAATTATTTTTGTTTTTTTATTTTTCTCATCCATTATTTACTACAACTATTGTTGTTAAAAGGTTGCAATTTTTAAATTTTTATTATAGTGCAACCATGTAGCCGTCTTAGACAAGTATGTTTGCAATAAATTTTCTTTTATTGAAGTGCATAATTATTAATAAAGTTGTTCAAATTAACATTAGCTAATTATTTATATGGCATCATTATGCACTTTTTCCATTTATTATTTAATGATTTAACATTTGTAATAGGAGCAATAGTATGCTGTTAATGTTTAATTAATAATAAAATACTAAATACAATTAAGAAGTTTAAAACTTTTTCTCTTTAAGAAAAAAATCGTCTTAAAATTATATCATAAAACACAATTTAAGGCCCAACTATAATGTGCATATACCAGCTTATGCCAACTTATACAACTGTGCGAATACATAAAATCATATGTGGTAAACTATAATGTACATAAGATAACTTTTCGTCAAGTTTCGTTAAACTTCATTTCTTTATGCAAGGTACGAAACTGATCGCACTTTCCGTACGGAAACAACTGATTGTGCTTTGGTTTATACATTAATAAAGAAAAATTTTATTTAAGACCTAAATTGCTAAATTTTTTAGTTCTTAATTCATTAAAAAATGTAGAAAAAACAACATTTTTCTTTATGGCAAATGTTTTACAATTATAATATATTTAAATTAAATTTGTATTTATACACACATATGTATACCATATAAGCGATGAACATCGTTGGATTTTTTAGTACGGTTGGCCACAAACACAAAACAGAAAATAATTTGTAATAATTTTTTTACATTTTCTTAGAACATAAACCAAAATATGTAAATGTGTTTGTGAATCTTATTAAATATATTAAATATTTTCTTTAAAGCCTTTTAGTTAAAAAATTTTGTTGATTTATATAGAAATTATTTTTGGCAAAATTACGAATTAACATAAATGTGCAACTGTGGCAAAAAAGTTACTAAATTTATATAAGTACATTGTAGCCATATAAATTTCTTTGATAAGTTACCTAAGCATTTGACAGGCTTTTCGTTGAATTTTTGACATAAGCTAAAGCTAGCTTATGCACATTATAGTTGGGCCTTTACTCAACTGTCTTTACACTCCTGCAGTTGCTGGACAGCGATTGTTACTTTGTTTGTTTATGCTTGTATCCTCAGTTTTGACGTTACTGATGTTGAAACTTCGAACAAGAAATGCAAAAGGTTACAATTACGTTACAAATTACAATTATAAAGAATTTATGCAAAATTTTGATGGGGACACCACCTCAAGGGTTGAAGATAAACGGTTAGTATGTTTTGAAAAAATGTGCGGGCTAAAAAAAAGTATTGTGGGTCAGTCATACTTTTCATTTCTTGAGCGCACCTTTTAGACAGTTAAATTAAATAGGGTGATTTCTTATATATTACCCCTCTAGGATAGACTCCGGAGCAGTTGAGGCTTCTCACTACCGTCTCTAACCCGTCTCAGCTGCACGCTTTTTTGGCTAAACAAATTTTTTTTCTAAACATCATAGATTTAGGGCTTTAGCATGTCTAAATCTTGTTACTAAGGTTCTCTATAAAACATTATCTCATCCCTTGTGATCTACCCTTTTCGGTTCTGTAGGTTCGATTGTTTTTGACCACAATAAATGTGCTTATTTGAGTCCCGGAAACCTGCTTGCAATCACTAATAGAAAGCAGTATTTATTTGCTAACGACGTAGTCTGCCATTGCTTCTAAAGGTGACAATAAGATACGAGCTTATAACTGATTCACTTGAAACAGTCGCCTTTTCCAGCTGTGATTAGAAAAATTTTAATTGCATCAATTCACATTTTAAACTGACTATAAAACTTAAAATTGGCAATAAATTTTGTTATCACAACGACCACATTTCTTTTTTTGTATTATTTTCATAAATGAGAAGGATAAACTTAAATTACTCATTTTAAACAATATATCATCCTTTTAATAGTTTTTTTTTCAACGTTTTAAAAATCCGGGTCATTTATAATTCACATCCAGTCTCTAACTTAAAAAAAGTATAAACTAACAACCAACCACACAATCAATAAATTTTGTTTTGTGTGCAACAACACGACATGAATACCGATGATGTTGATAATTACAGGCCATCATTACAGCATAATATTGAAAAATTGCCATAAATTACAGTGCTAAATGCAAAATATTATTCACATATAAGAAACTAGTGACAAATCACAACCCAAGGCAGGCAATATTTTTTAAAACTGCATTAATTAATGTATGTTTCATATGCCGCCATAAGACTGTATTAAAATGTAATTAATATGATTAGAAGAGTAAATGCATATAAAAAATTTCCTAGAGCTCTAGAAAAATATAAAAGAAAAAAAAAAGGAAACAGCTTGATTTTTCTTTTAATATTCAGTCTGCAAGATGCCTTGTCATTGCGATCTTATAGACCCACATTTTTTACCGGTTTCATTAGTTTTTTTATGTTATCGATTTTATTTCAGTGATTGACACATCAAATGAAAATATGACATGCAGCTTGCAGTTACTGCAATAATGATGCGTAATTATGTATTTGATATTTTTATTAAATATAAGTTTTTTTTTATGGGAACACGTATTTTTTTTCTTTGGAATTTGTTAGGAAAACAAAAAATATCATAATCATAATTATAGAACAAACAAGAGATACATGACCCTTTTTCTTTTCCCTTTGTAAAAGAAAAATTTATAAAAAGAACATTACACAATAGAATGGCTTAATTTTTTATATGCAATTTCTATTTATAGAGTTGCCATGATATTAATATGGGGGTTAATAAAATCTAAATGAATGTTTTAATTGCAGTAGTAGGTCTTTTTTCACGCCAAATTTCTTCAATGGATGAACTTTTACTAAATGGTACTATTCGAGAGCAATTTTACCTCAATTGTACAAATGATATAAGAGTGAAACACATCCTACATTACGTCCGTATTCCCATGAGTCAATAGAGGAAAACATCCTTCTGTCCCTTCTTCTGAACGTGGTCAAATCATTGTTGTATATAATAATTTTGAACGACGCTTACATGAGAGTTGTAAATATGTAAAAGTGGTAAAAAAGATAAGGACCTTAAATTGAAGGGAGTAGGTATTTGATACACTGTTCCAAGCCTTTTAAAGCCTTAATTCTTACAGATGAGTTATGTTCGGTTATATTTCCATTCATAAGCATACAATACTGGGTTTCAGAACATTAAAAACATCCCTGACTGTTTCTTTCATATTAAGCCACATGGCCCTTCTTTTTATAACGCTTGGCCTGTTATGAAGCGAACGAGAAAGGCATTCGCTACTACCATCTAAAAAATATAAGATCGGGTTGAAAGTTCGAAAAAATTTCCTGGATGAGACTATAGTCTATAAAAGAAAAGAAAAAGTATTTAATGTATTAGAAATGGCACACTTTTGTGAAGGCAAAAACTGGAATTTGCATAACCTTGTTTTATGAGATACCATGGTGAAAAAATACAGGAGGTCTCGATGGCGAATTCATTAGTTTTCGCCGTAAACGCTAAATGTAAAAAAATAAACATATTTATATATTGAGTTTGACATTTAGCAATTACGGCGAAATTAATGAGTTTACCATCGCGACCACCTAGATTTATTTCGCCATGATGAGATACCACATATTAAAATTTGCCGTTTAACAATGCAGAGCTAATGCAACAATGGTAATAATAATGGTTTGAGTATAAAAGTGCCATTTTTATACCTTTCGCCACATAAAGTGGGAAAAGGCTATAAGTAAGTTTTTCATTCGGTTTGTATTTTCTATAATATCCATTGGCGATGCCATATATTCTAAGTTCTTATGCATAGCGAAGTCGATTGAGCGATGTCCGCCTGTCCGTGTTAGTGTTGAAATAAATTTTGCCTTTGAAGTAACTCCAATCACAAAAACAAATATATGGGGCGAAAGAGAATTAAAAAATAAGAAAAAAAAACGTCAAGTGAAAATATTAGCGCTCCCCCATATTTTTCGCCTTACGGGCCTTTGAAAATTTCAATTTTTTTTTAAATATCAATTTGATTATTATTTTAAAGCTTTTGAAAAGATCTTTAAGGAAATACTAAAAACTTTTTAAATTGCTTAATCCATTAAGAGCCGAAGACATTTTTATGTAAAATTATATATAGTACTTATTTTTTAATTCTCTATTATTCCAATATTTGCTTTTTGATTGGAGTCACTTTACTAAACTAGATTTACATATGTATATGGTGAAGGGTATATAAGATCCGGCATGGCCGCATATAGCTGTCTTACTTGTTAATAACTATTCCATTTCCATAGCTTCTAGAAAAAAACTCTGAATAGGGCATTGGGATTTCCAGAATAAAAACTCTAGTAATAACAGAGACCAAGGCGCGACTTTTGCTGACTGACTTCTTAAATATGGCGAATCAGTTAAAAATATTTTCAAAGGTTCATAGAAGTTAAAATTCTTATGGTTTTAGATAATAAAGTTACATACACTCCTTAACCCATACACTATCCTTAACATATTTTAAGCCCATTTTGCTCGGGTTAAAGAAAATTTGCTAAAATAATTACCTTCAAATTTTTATAAATTTTGTATGTTGGTATTTATTCTCGCAGATGAAACTAAATGAATAGGACTAAGATAACCTAGAACAAATTTAGTACTACAGCCCCCAGAAAATTTCTTTCGTGACGCTAGTGATGTTGGTAACGAACATAAAGTGTTATGAAATGCTAGACATTGAAAGGTTATGAACTCATAAATCCAAAGCGAAGAAATATGTTTTTTAGGAAAAATTCATTTAATTCACAAAAGAGTTGTTGGCAACTCTATAAACATATAGTAAGTCGACATATTTTTTTTTGCTAAGATTATCACAAAGATAAACCATCTGGTAAGATTTTCCAAAAAAAAAAAAAAAAAAAAAAAAATTAAACCCCATAAATGCTTTTTGTCTTGGTGATGGCTGTTACAACATTCGGTTTAGAGTGCCATCCAAGCATAAGTTAAATTCGAAAAACAATACACTAGAGAATATTACGGAAATGTTAAGTATGTACTCAACACTATTATATTATTGCAAATGTCCTTTATATACTACAAACATGCTGGTATAAGTGCAATTATAATAGAAAATATATCATTTTATTTTTATGCTTCCAAATTCAATTATATAAGACAATAGAAAAATTTACACAATGATAATATACACATAGCCATTATTTTATCTCATTTGAAAATGTTTGCTTAAATGTTACACAAACATAGTGAGTACCTACCTATTTTATGTATTTTAAGACGGTTTGTGGTTTTTGTTTACTTCAACACTAAATATTTCATAATCAATAAGTGATCGCTGATATCATGGTCTGAAAATGATGGGCTTGTAAAAAAAACTGTTGTTACCTATAAACCATGTTGTTACATGAGGATCACAATGATAAGTTCTTTGTTTTCTTTCTATTTCAATATTACATTCATTTAAACAACCACTCTGTATAGTTGTATGCAATATGAGTTCCCAGGTAATACACCATATGACAAGAATATTTCTAAAACTACCCTTAAAATCCACAAAAAAAAATAATATTTGTCAATATCATATTTTGAGGGATGTTTCAACCATTCATTCATTCTATTGTCATTGTCATGTGAAAATTCATCTTTTTTATTTAATAAGTACCAAAAAATATTTGTTACGGTTTTTGTTTGAAATGACAAGCAATTGTTGATAGTATGATTGTTGTTGTAGTTTTTGTGCAATTCTTCTTATATTCTTTCGACTCTTCCTCAATAGGTACAAATTGAAAGAAAAAAATTAAATTATATGTGATGGGTTGGTTCCTGTTTATTGTCTGTTCACGCAATCACAATAGTTTAAATGAAGTTTTTTTTTAACTATAATTTTAGGATTTTTTAATGTCTTTTTTATTTCTTTATTTTGTGTGAAAAATCCCATTGTGAGTGAATGTTCAGTAGGCACACACTCGCACACGCACACTCATACGTTTGGTTATTTCTTTCATATTGTTTTTTATTGTTTTCTGTCATTTGTGGTTGGTTGACAATTCTTGTGACAATGTGTTGTTGACATTAGTTCACAGAGATTGTACTATTGATGTTTTGCTTTTTAAATCACCCTATTGGCTGTCGTTTTTAACCAATGACAGTTGCAGTAAAAATTAATTTGAATTTTGGTTCCTGCATTTAACAAATCTTGTGAAAAAAGGTAAATTTTATCAAAGAATTTCTTTACTATAGAGCATCTAAAGCAAAAATTTGTTTTTTTGCAATAAAGAAAACTTTTAAAGAGTATTTTCCCCATCAAAACTGTCAATAATTATTAATTAATGTACGGACACCCTATTGCCGCAGAGGATCGCATTCATTATTGATTCCTTTCCTAAACTGTCCAAGTAGTAATAAATATGTTTCTCCAGCTAGTGGAGTGTACATAAATTATTTGATTTTTTTTAGCAGACTTAAATCCTTTGCTTTAGCTCTTCTTTTGTCTCGGATGTATAGTGAAAAAACCGTGTTCCATCACGCGGACACTTTAAGACTGCGGACTCTTGGAAGTAAATAAACAGAACCCCTGGAAAAAATGCAGCATGTGGGCGTACCGCCATGTTTAACTATTGATTTCTCTACGTATTTTTCAATCGCCGGTTAAACAAATTAAAAGTGTAATTTTGTCTCTTATGGTGATGCTTAAAATTAATATATGTATAATTTTTATAGTTTTTGAACAACACAAATTTGAATACCTACTAGGCGCATACAAGGTCTCTGTAAGACATTTTGCTTGATACTGCCATACCGGTTTAAAAAGCGTTTTCTGTACTAAGGCGAGAAAAATCGTCTAAGTGTTTATGATATAGAGAGATCTGGCAGCGTGTGTTATTTTAATTTTTTGTATTTGTATACTTGTGAGTATGAGCCAACATAACTGAAGACCCAAATAAAATGTGCATAAGCAAACTTAAGCTACCGTTAAAATTGAATGAAAAGCCTGTCAAAAGCTTAAAACAGTCTGACAAGTTTTTGGTAACCATAGGGTAAACTTACACATTTGTACTTTTAGATAGAAAATATATTATCTTATGATTCCTAAATAAGTGAAATTTATATACAAAATATAAATATTAAGCACATTTTATATTCGAAGTCATAAATATTTTTAATTTATGGAAGAGGAATTTAAAATTTTTGATTTACCTTGATACCTTTCTTTATCTTATAAGATAATTCGTCGGAAAAAGTATTTAAAAATGCAACAGTGTGTATTATCGAATTATTAAACTATTATAAATTGTGCGTGCGTAAAAATTGAAAAGAAATTAAAATATTCGAAAAATTTTTAAACACTTTTATGAAAATTAAAAAAGTTCTCTTTTCTTAGATTTCAATTTAAAATATACTTTTTGTAGACAGAAAGAGATTTTTGCACAAATGAAAATTTAATTTCGTTTCAGATAAAGACTTAACAAAAATTTAATTCAATCAATTATTTTATTAATTAAAACAAAATTAATTAAATATAAAATTGATACAATTAATCATTTAATTAGAACATTTTCTATTTATTTTTGAACCAAATGTATAATTGAGCGAAGTAAAAATTTAATTTAATTTCAATCTGAAAAACAAATAAAACCCTTAATAGATGCTAATATTTTTTTCTGTGTAGAGGTATTCTTGACATACTGTGAAAACTTCTTTTTATAAATTTTATGTTTTCTCATTTCGTTTAAGCAAATGACATTTTATGAAACTGGATGAGTAGGACTTATAAATAGATTGTAGTTTGCCACTTATGATTTATGCGTACTTGTACAGTAACTTAAGATAGCTTAAGCCAGCGTAAGCACATGATAGTTGGATCTAATATAAACTAAGTAGGTACGTGCTTATTAAATAATTTTATGTTTGTATAGATAGCAAAGAAACTTTACGAGAATTATAAAAACTTACAATAAGTTTTTATAATTTTTTTCGTTTTATACTTTTCTTACAATATATTAAGCAATCCTTTTTTTAAGAGAGCGAGAAAAGGATCACTGTTTATATTACAATAATTCATCTGAATAAATTTTATTTCTGTTCGATATCCAAAAAATTAAAAGGAATTCAAAAGAAATCATAAAACAGTTAAATCATCTCGCCATAGTATTATGTATTAAAAAAAAAATGCGGTTGCCATTATTAATGAGTGTTACTGTACAATATGAAAAAGCATAAACAACAATACTGCTACTCAAATATACATACATACGTCGAACAGAGTCTTAACGGTTGATAAATTATTTGCATATTAAGTAAAACTAAGTAATAACAAAGAATTATCTATGACTAGCATTAGTTTCGCTTGGTGACTTTTATCAAATTTCTTGAAAAACAGTAAAGACATAAAGAAAAAACAAAAAAGATCGTTGTTAACAACCGAAAAACAGAAAAACTTATGCAATAAAGATATATAAAATTTGAATTATAAAAAAAAACTAAAACATGAATCTCTAACAGATTAATGAACATGTGCCAGGTGCCATGATCAGCGAAGCTAAACAAGTGTCGAGTACGCATTTCTAGTTACAACATACTCGTACAAATAAACATATAGAGAAAAAAAAAAACAAATCATAAAAGAATAAACATAGAGTAGCGCCAAGTATAAAACTTAAGTTTTGTAATTGTGTAACCATTAAATAAGTTCTAATAAATTTCTTGAAACAAAAAACCTTAACTTGCCAACAAATACTAATATAACATTCTGCACTATTTTCCAATTTTTCGTAAGCGCAAATAATTTTACAACTTAGAGTAAGTTGCATTAAAAATATTGAAGGATTAACATAATTTAAGTAAACATTTTACCCTACACATTTTAACTTTTTAAAAAAAAAAAGTTCTGGGATTTTATCAGTTACAGTGTGTTACTTTAAAAACAATATCTTGTTGTAACTAAACTTGGTCTAATAGACTGTTTTATTACATATTACATATTATGTTACATACATTATCCAAATAAAAAAAAATATTGGGGGTTTTCATTGGTGCCTTGAACATAGTTATTTACAAGATAACAGAAGATAAAGCAGACGTGCTTTACTTCTTATCAGTTGATTAAAATTTTTAAGACACCAAGTTTTCTTATTTCATTTAATTCAGTTTACATAAGTACTACATCCTTTTAAGTTTTTTTTTCCATTATTGGTGGGTCTATTTTGATAGTGTGGGTTTTTATAAATGAGTCCGTAAACCTTTTCTGTTACTGCAATGGTATTTTTCATTTTTATCGCAGTAATATTGCTAAACTGGTTCTTAGCAACCGCATATTCGAGGTAGGCTCCTTTTTGGCCGCAGATCACTGGCGTAAGTTTCATAAAAGAATTTTTCGACCGTCACTGCGAGGTGGTATAAGTCGCATTTCCAGTTCTTCTCTGTCTTACGCTCATGTATTTTGATTATTATAGACTCTATTCAGATTCTATAAAAATTTTCTCTATCAATCCATTCCTATATGTTTTAAAACGTACAAGTCTCTGAGAACTAATTCTGAAAAATAGGATGGCCGTTGTTTTTTTTTACAGAACTGTAAAGATAAGCACCCGAGATCTCTTTATTTGTAAAGGGTAGAATAAAATTCTAAGGTTAATTTTTCTTATCTAAAGTATGTGAGAACGGCTTGTTGACATGCCCTCATACTCGTGTAATAGAGAAAGATTTGTTTTTATCAGCGGAACTGTATGGATTAAAATTTTTTTTTTTGATATTTTGTGTTTGTGATCATGCCATTATACTCGTTTTTTTTTTTTTTTTTTTTTTTTTTTTGTAAGCGAATTGTGAAGATAACTTGGCTACAGCGCGCGTTTTTAAAAGCATTTATTGAGGTGTAGAAAAGTTTGCCGAAATTATGGCAAAAAATCGCAAAGTTCTGAATCGAAATGATCCATCTCGTTGTGTAAAGAAATTTTTTGGTATATATTTGGAGTTAGAAATTTATAGCATTTCTGAAGATGAAACAAAAGTGTCACAACAAATTGTAATAATATTAAAATGTGTATTTATTTCTTAATAAATATTACAGCAGCTCGCTCGTATTGCATTTTCTTATGTTTTTTTTTAATTTTTTTTTTTAATTTAAGCCCCTCCTGTCATAATTTTTAACAACGGTTTTGTTACCATACTTGGAACCTTGTACGTGGCAAAAAAGTAAAATTTATATAATAATAAATCTATAATAATCAAAAAGCAGAATTTGAAAAAAAAATCTCTTTAAATCCCTATAACGCAAAATATATCCACAAGGAATTGCTCAAACCCCAAACGGAAATTTTATCCCCGATTTTGGCATAAGTCCCATAATCTTCACTATTCAGTATGTGCTTGCATACTGATGTTAAACAAACTTGTCATTATAGTGTAATAGCAAAATACTCTCTCTCATCAGGATATGCTGACATGCCAACAGTTAATTTATATTCTACATAATCATATCCATAACTGCCTCAACTGTCCCTTGAAGAACAGTGGGCATCATTTGATGTCTGTGGCAAACAGCGTTGCCAGTGACATTCTTAACAAGAAATTAATACAAAATTTGCCTGATCCTTGGAACAGATTGAATAACAAGGCTGTTTAAAAGCTGCATTTTGCATCAAGGGTGTAAAAACGCAAGTTAAAACTTAAATTTAATTGAAAAAAAAAATAATTTTAATTTACTACCATTCGCAGTACAGAGACAACGCCATTTCAGTATTAATTTATAACAAATGTGTTACAAAATTGTGTATGTATCAGTTTCCCTCACTCATTTTTTGTTGGCTGTATTTACTTTATTCGAGGCAGATTTATCTGTTATGTAACGTATAAAACAAATTTCAGCTGTGTTAATCAAAGGAATAGCAAACTGAATACATCATTTCTCTGAATGAGAATATAACATTTTTCTCAATTACTTTTAACAAAAGCTAAATGTTGATATATTTCAAAAACTTGGTTATAATTTTTAGTTCCTTTTATAAAATTTTATGAAGATATATTTGCTCGGTCTCGTATAAACTTGAATGATATAGAAGAATGGAGAATCTTTAAATGCCCAATATAGGGCATCCTCTTAACATTAATTTTACGGTTATATTTACAAGTACTGAGCGTACCTATATGTACATACATACGTATGTGTGAATGAATTTATTTTATAACACATAGTGGTCACTCACTTATTTTAGTTGGTCGTGTGTCTCTATTATTATTATGATTATAAACCATCTCTGAATTCACTTAAGCTTGACCATTTGCTTGTTATTAAAAGAAAAAAAAACCATCTTATTAAATCGTAATTCAAAAAGAAAAGCAACAATGATGTCTGTTGTAAACTTCATGTCTTCAACTCTTTCCAATCTTCATCAACGTTACTTACAACAATTGATGTTACAGTCTTTTTCAGCTGCAGCTTAACCAGTATTCATTCGTTTTAAGACAAACCTTAAAGAAAGTTCATCAGAAATTATTACACTTTTGGTACGTGTCTATGAATATTTTTTTTTAGTAGCGGTTTTTGTTCAACTTCCCTGCTCACGTCTTTAAAAACAGTATAAATAAAAGAAAAGAAAAAGAAAAAAATATACACACAAACATAAAGGGTAACTTAACTGGCCATTGCACACATTATTTTTCTAATAAAACACAATTTCGAAATTGTGTTTTTCTACTTTTTAATGTTCAAATATTTTCCATTTGCCAGTTTATAGAAGTTTAATTGTGGTTATATGCAACATTTTTGTTACAAGAGTTTTTTTGTATTTCTTAGCCGTTTTGATCGTCCTCACTGAACACGCGCATAAAATTGCACTTTAATTAAGACCAGATTTTATTTTTCTTCAAAAATTGTTTAAAGTAATAAAAACTGTTCATTAGAGAAAACTTTTATGTAGACAATTTGATGAAAAAAAAAAAATCTAATGTTTGTTGTTGGTAGGCATTGTAAGTTTTACAAAGGCTTGTGCAAACAGCTCTTCAAAAACAGTCGGCAATTTTTGACAGTTTATAGTGATCGAACTGATATTTTTTTTAATTTTAAGATTTTCAGTAGTTTTCTTAAATATGTGTAATAAAACTTCAATTCATGTTAAAAACATTCTCTTTGCTTTTCCAAAGTTTCCTTACGCCATGCATCTCTTACATTGTATCATCCTGTAATTGGTATCCCAAATTAACGCACTTTTAATAAGAATTTTTTTTTAAACCTTCTACCAGAGGATGCTGAAACATTCACTAGAAACTCCATTATAATGTGTAAATATTAAGTTCAGCGATCTGACAAATAAAGTGCTCTTGATAATAAGCTGAACCGTTTAAGATTGTAAAAAACTAACTAAAATTTAATGAATTATTTTCTATTTTATTAAGCTTTGGGTCCTTATATTTTTTTATTAATATTTTATTTCAAAGCTTAATAAAATAGAAAATAATTTAATAAAAAAGGGTCAAATAATCATTATTAAACTAAAATTAAATGTTTAGGATTTCTTACATAAAGGCTGACTTCCAAAATGTATTAATACAAAGTTTGTATACAGTTTTGCTGCGGTATTTAGATCTTGTATATATACAAAGTTGCGAAACAAAGCATCAATTTAGAAACTGTTGCGCTAGTTGCTAGGTTGCAACGTTTCTAATACTTGTCTGCGACATTTGGAAACGGTATGCATTCCGAACATTTAGTACCACGGCATTATGAAACACAATACATCGCTCGAATACAAAGCAACTGACGTTTTGAAAGTCAACCAAAGTGTAAAAAAAATGTCTGTCCGTCTGTCACAGCTCTTTATTACTGGAATCATAAAAGGTAAAATAACGTCGGTCGAATAATTTTTTTATGGAGCTAGGGGGCGTCGATGATTTGTTTGGTATTGCTGCTGCCATACCTGCTATACCCGTGTGCACGCCAGTCCCTATAGCAATAAGTAGAAATAATAAAATATTAAATTAAGGGGTATTCCAATATTTTCATTTATATGGCTTAAGGTTTTAAGCCGTAGTAAGCGCAGACATTTAGAATTTACAGAGATTATATACAAATATGTCCGCTTTAAAAATAAATTGAAAACAAAACATTTAGAAAAAAATAGGTTGTTTCCATCTGGTATCTGAACTTTTATGCTTTTTAGGCAGACGCTTGAAATTTTTTCAAAGAATTTACTACTATGTCTGCTATAAGAATAAGAAATTAAAT
Source organism: Gymnosoma rotundatum (assembly GCA_916610165.2). NCBI lineage: Eukaryota > Metazoa > Arthropoda > Insecta > Diptera > Tachinidae > Gymnosoma > Gymnosoma rotundatum. The sequence goes on from OU744340.1 coordinate 102,352,682, forward strand.
GAAAAGTATACCAATAGTAACGTGATTTTCACATCTATGGCCTTATATTTTCATACCGTAATAATAACAATTAATTAAATAATTAATCTACAGAAACTTATTTAAAAATTAACCAAAGTATGTATTACTATGCCTGCTGTAACAAGTTTAAAAAGTTAAATTAAAATTAAAAGATGACCCATACATGGCAGCGAGCCCTTCGTGTGTGAATCAAACTCATATTTGGCAAATTTATTAAAAATAAAAATATTCAAAGCTTTTCTAAAATTCAACAATTAAAAAACAACAAAAATAAAATCGAAAATTCGAAATCTCGACAATATGAATCAAAGTATATCTATATCAAGTACATGCAAGTCTACAACAAATACAACATTAGAAAAACAACAGGCATTTTGTTTGTGTAAAATCATGTATTATGTCAAAAAACAGTTCAGAGATGGCAAAGTGGGTAACATTTTATAATTTTTTAACTAAAAAATTAATATGAATTTTACTTAATTATTATTAAAAAAAAGTAAGAGAATGTCCTTTTAACGACAATATCAATGTATATAACTTGAGCTAAAAAAGTGTATTTGTAGATTTCGTTTACCATCCCTGATAAAACAATAAAAATTAAAAGAAAAACGTGAACAAACAAGAGCAAAATAAAAATTAAAAAAAAAATTAAACAAATCTTGACACAAAAACTGCTAAATACGCACACAAATAAAACTATCAGCTGAACTCCTGCATGTACTTGTTATAGATATACTTTGATATGAATGATATGCATATTTAAAAAAAAACTGGAAATACATTTTTTGCGACTTTTGAAGGCTCCACGTAACATGTATAATTTTGTCATATTAGGCCAAATTTTTGTAATTTTTGGTACAGACACGAAATAAAATAATATTACTAAAAGAGTGCTCTTTTCATTATTTGAGGCAAAAGTCTTTCTTAAAATATTAATTCTGTTCAGTTCGTGAGAAATCTCGAAATGTTTCTTCATGTTTAGAAACAGCAAAGTGTTTCTGGCAACAATTCTTTCCAACTGTGAGCGGAGCTGAATTGCGTGTGGAAAACTAACCATTCTGTTTAAAATTGCGAAAATTGTTAGCAACTTTAGTTAAACCGCTTGAAAAATTCTACAGCCGTACTAATACCTCGATTTAGAATACCAGGAAGTGCTGGATTCTCCCAGCAAAAAATTAGGCATTACCTTAAAAAATACTTGCCAGATAACGACTTACTTTTGTGATTACCATATTTTGTTACTCGCTTACAAAACACACTACATTAGTTCCCAAAAAAGGAAGTAGTAATGGAGGTAGTTCTTTATGTTAAAAGAGGCTACCGTACTAATGGTACTCATTGTTTCCTACAATAATTAATGTAATCGATTATTAGGAATTGATTATAAAAGTCTCATGCCTTGTTCAAATAATTAGGTTGGCAATCTAGTTTGGAAGTACTTCTGCCAAAAATGCTTAATTCCACACTCGATTAACTTTTCGAAAATTTTTTGCTGGGATATTACAGAAAAATTGCCAGTAATTTTATGTTAAAGTTTTAAGCAAATAAGGCTCAAATTGTCTATCGAAGCTTAATCTTATTTATTTAAATGGCGAGAGCATGAACTTTTCCATACCATATTGAGTCCTAATTTAAGTCGGTATGAATTTTTTTTCATACGTTTTTATTTTTTTTTTTATTTTCGTTTTGTTTTTGTTCAGTTAATGAATTTTTTGCCTAGACATTATATAAATTACATTAAATTACTATTTATTTGAGGAAAACTTCAAAACAGTGATGGAAAAGTTGTTACGATCGTACTTTTTTTGATACTATTTGGTTTGAAAAAATACCGTGTTACTCCTCTGTAACATTTGATACTCTCAGTGATACGTCTACAATTTAAAACCATTGATTTTCTTAAATTCATCTGTTTTAGCATTTCCCCTTTATCACTTATAGTTCACGAAAATGGCAACTCGATTCGATACGTCACGAAAATTTACTCGATACAAAACCTCTCTCGATCACGAATGCGACAATTTGGCCCCAGCTGTTACGTTTTTTGTGTTTCTTTTGACAGAATTGTACACCTAAATACAAACAAGTAAGAGTGCTATATTCAGTTATGCCAAATCTTATACTCGTATACCCTTCACCATCTACATATGTAAATCTAGTTTAGTGAAGTGACTCCAATCAAAAAAGCAAATATAAGGGTGATGGGAAATGATATTTTCATTTGGTATAGATTTGAGCTTATTTGAAGGAAAATACCCAATGACCTTGACTTTAATGTGATGTAGGAAGCTTTTTGGAAATGGTCTCAAAATGTAAGAGAAATTTTTTTTTTTTTAAATAAGCCCAAATCGATTCTCTTGGCGCTATTTATCTAGGGGCTATTTCAGTTTAAAGTGATATACCTTAAAAAGTACAAAGTAAATTTAAAAACTTTTTTGTTTATAGCTAAAAAATCTTTTAATATATTGATTTATGATTTTTGTTAACTTATCTTTTTCATTAAGATTTATTTGCTGTTTAATAAAAATTAAAAAAATTAACGATTTGTTACTCTTGAGATTAAAAAAGTACTCTCAGAAAAATTTGTTGATACCGAAATGAAAATATCATTTCCCTTCAATGCTTCAAAATGAAATGTAAGTAATGTAAGTAAAACGTATGACGGATTCTATGTGACCCGGGCTTTATTCTCCTATTATAGGGAGATAGAAAAGATAATGAATATAGATTTTAAGACTTGTGCTAATTGTGAAACGAATTTTATTTAGTTTATTATTTTATTTTTGGCTTTAATTTAACTGAATTCATAAAATTTGTTTTAAAAAAATATAGAAAGGAATAATGGCTAAACAACAATATATAAATTTTATTATTATTTTCTGCACCAAGATTTTAGAGCTTTTAAGCTTTTAGAAATTTCTTAAATTCTACCTGTCTTAGACAAATTATCAAAATTATAACTTTAACTTAAATTTAACTGTATTTTATAGTTTCCTTTATTTTCAGGTTTATAATAAAAATTAAGAAAACGATTTAAAAATTGTGCGTGCCGGATATAAAAACCCTTTTTTATTTAAATTCCAACAAAAACCATAGACGTTTAAAAATATTGTTGTCGTTTTTAGAAAATGGATGTGAATGTTTGTTGGTCTCTTTTTCCTTTTCTAACCATAACAAATCGATTTCGACACATTTTAAAACATAATTAAATGCTGATATAAAAAAGATAATGACGCTGAAATTAACACAAAAAAGTCGCAAAGAATGAGACCCAACAACAAATTTTAAATGCAAATTAGATAATTGGACCAAATAAAACGAAAAAAAAAATGTGGTAAATAAATTAAATATTTGAAAAGAAATAGCAGTTGCTTCCTGCTTAACAACCCAGACAAACTATACAATCAAAAATAATTATAAAACGCACTTATTGTGAAAAAACGTCGTAGGTACAAAACATTAAACTCTTAAATTTGAATACATATATAAAGTCAATAAAAATATATATTCGATTATAATTTTCCAATTTCCGTTCAAGGTTTTTTTGATGTTAGACCGCTGGTGTCCAAATTCAAGTCAAAACACAATACAAATAAATGGATTTGGAAAAAAGTTAATAAATCCCCAAAATTGCTTTTTTTAAAACACAAATCTATATAATATCCATCATGTTAACACAAACATAAGAGTTTAAGCCAAAAAAAAAAAAAAAAAAAAAAGTAAGACAAATTTAGAAACATCTTTAAGCAGCACAAAAACGACACAATCATCACGGTCGCCAGAGTCTAATATGGAGTTAAACAAATTCATGATAATAGTGGTTTGTTCGTGTTTTTTGTACATATTGGTTTTGTTTGTTGTTGTTTAATTTGTAGCTGGCGATGATTGTGGGTACCATCATCACCAGCACAGAATCTTCCTAAAATAGTATCCATTCATAATACATTAATGAATGTATTTTCTTATGAATATAGAATCCAATAATCATCATCTACATAAAAATGTTCACAAAAAGAAAAGATACAACAGCAGCACCAAAGACATAAAAAATTAATAATTTAAATTTATGAAAAACGGAAAGAAGCGCCCCTTCTTTATGACCTAAACAATAAGAAACTATTCGAGATAATGTTCTATAGAAATCATTTCATACAAATGAAGAAGAATAAGAAATCAACGACATTCATTCATTAAATAAAAGGCCAAAAAGACATAAGCAGGCAGCATAATCCAACAACCCTGCTGCAGTGTGCTGATGGTTTATATATATTTATACAAATCAAAACCAAATGACCAGACACAGTTGAAACCATGACTGATATTTTTTATTATTTGTTTTGTAAGAGGATATGAAAATCAGACCTGAGTGTTTTAATTTAGACCGTCAAAGTGAAAATTTTTGGCGGTCATTTTCTGAGGGAAATTTTACTATCTTACTCCTCCTAACGTAAATATAAATATATGCATACATATGCTTTCATTAAGTCACTTGTAAATATTTCCATTAGTAAAGAATAATTTTCATTTTTTTTTGTTCTGCTTTTGTTTTGTAATTTTGTGGTTGAATTCAAAATTAATTGAGGCGTTGTTAATTTGCTTTTGTTTTTAACAATTTTTGTATAATTTTTAAGTGTGACAAATTTACTAAAGCATTTTAAAGATAAAAGTCCTTGGCATATAACACTTGACGCAAAGACAGGTCATTCTTGTGATTTAGTAAGTTTTGCAGAACGAGACAGATTGTCAACAGTCAATAATTAAAATTTTAAAATATCATCTTTTTTAAATAAAATATGACGTATTTTTAATACGTCTGAGATTTTTGGACTTCTCAGCTGGGTTTAAAAATTTTTCATTTTATTTAATTTAGGCAGTTAAGTAAACATTCTCTTATACGGCTAATAGCGATTTTATATCTGTAATAATTTTAATCTTATGTTTTGTTTTGCAATTATTATTAGGCTGATAGATTTTTCGGTATTTTTCAGAAACCGGGTTTCGCCTATTCGGTTAAAGACCTTCATTTATATAAAGCTTTTTTTATTTATTATTTGAAAGTAATAATAATTTATATGATTTACGCAATTTAACTTTTATAAAATAAAATATTATATATAAAAATAAATTTAATCATCAATCATCATTTTCAAACTGTTAAACACCATTTAAGGAATTGCCTGCACTACTGAACGAGCGATTATATAACTGAGCTGTTTTACAGAAAATATTTGTAAAATGGCCGTTTTTTTATAACAAAAATATGTTGGTTACCCGAAAGGCAGAAAAACTAAATTAATATCCGGGTTAAAAACGGAGACGATCACCATAGTTTTTATCTCTCTTAAAAAATCTAAACTGTTAAATGAACATTCCAGTGTTGCTAGGGAAAGATAGAAAAAGTTACGATTTTCCTTCAACAAAGTTCAATTTTTTCATTAAATATAACATATTACAATTTTCCTTATACAAATAGTAATTTAATGTAATTTATATAATACATAAAAAGTTAATTAAATAACAAAGCGACAAATTCATTTACTGAACAAAAAGAAAACGAAAATAAAAAAATAAAAACGTATGAAAAAAAATTTATACCCATGATATTCATGAGGTTTTAAATTAGGACTCAATACTAATATTTCGGTATGAAAAAGTGCATTCAATTAAATTAGTAAAAGTAGGATTTTTGAAAAAATCCATTTTATTTTTTTCTTCTATAGTTTTTGCTGCACTAATGAATTTAAAAATACCGTTACTTAAGAAAACCTGAACTTTATTTAAGACTTAAACATAAAATTACTGACATCTTTCCTGTAATATAATCAGGTACCAGGGTTTAATATTCAGCACCAACAAAATTTTTTTTGACTGGCGACTGAACTGAAAATAGTTTGAGTTAAACTGAGCACACACACAACTAAAAACAAACTGAATTCAGTCTACTATTTTTAGGAGCAAAATGAACACACAGCGACTGAGTTTCGAGTTTGTAAGTTAACAGTACGCAACTAAGAAGCCAGTTCGTGTGTGTTAAGCGGACGTAGTTATGTTTTTCTAGTTACGTAACACAACTGAAAATGTGTGTGGATGATATGACTGAATAGTTTGATTGTTTGTTTTTACACAGCTTTTTAACAAATAAATATGTATATTATCATTGTTGGTACAAATAGAAAATAATTTCATTTCATACTATTTGTATGAAAGTTTGATTGCAAATATCTTGCTACATGCATGTGTAAATAATTTTGATAGAATAGATTTTCTGCTTATTTCTTTTTTAATTGTTTAAAAATTAAAATGGTTCTACACAATTAGAATAATTTTACTTTATTAATGTACTTCCATGCGGTTGTCCGAATTGAACTTAAAATTAATTTTTGGTTTACATGATTTTGTTTTCAACTTTGAACTTTATTAATAGTCTACTATCCTATTAAATACAAAAGTCTCAGTTAGTTAAGGATTTGTCCCTGTTACAAAGTAACCGTCGCTGATCCGCAATTTTACTACCTAGCTTAATGGTCAAGCAAATAAATATTCCTTGCAGTTTTTTTTCATAATTCATTTTTTAGTATACTTACATACATACAAATAAAAGCAGAAAACAATAAGTGCCATATTCATTAAAAATAAAATAACTTTAAAATGTTTTTTATCACAAATTTTCAATACAAATTTGTCCTAAAGTACATTTCAAATCTATTTTAGTATTTCATGAATACGGCAGTTTGAATTTAAAGTGACTTTATTACTGAAAAAAGTTTTGTGCAAAATTAAAATGAATTACTTAAGATAAATATAAAGAAAAAATTTAATGTCTTCTAATTAATAAATGAGATTATTACCAACTGGTGTTTTCGAGAAAACTTGCACGGAATGGATGTATCTCTTTAATATTTATTTAATGCAAAGGCAGTACAATGTTTTTTCTTCGCTTTATCTAAAATTAGTAACATACAGTGTGAGCTCTTGGTCCCTTTAAGTAAATCAATTTTACCAAAGAAAAAGAAAGAACACTCCAAAAAAAGAAGAACGCACTACCTAATATAAAAAAACCCATATGCAACAAATGTACAAAAAACTAAGGGAAACCTCTTAAGTGTGGGATTTTGTTAACACCAGGTAGATTGATTTTGTATTGTTGTTGTTGTAATATATTAATGATTTTTAAAACGATGCAGTTTCTTTAAAAAGGACACAGGATTTATACATACAACAGCAAGAACGTTATTTTTAAAATAGCAAAAGGCCTCTAAAAATAATGAAGCATTCACATTATAATTCCATTCATAATTTCCACAAATTAATTAACAGTTAATTAAAACCCAAATGTGAATATTTCTTTTAAAGCACTGCTCTACAATACTATTCAAAAACTATTAACATTGTTAGATACAAAATTTATAATTTTCCTACAAATTTTTTTTCGATCAAAATAAATTTTCATTTTATATTTCAAATATTCCAAAAATTTAAATTAAAGCATTTTCGAGTAACAGCACAAAGTAGTAATGCATATATATATTTTTCTTTAATTTGTTGAACGAAAAAATGTATACGAACGCTCACTTTTCTACTTTGTTTAACCACCCCATTCACATTATCCAGTCATATTTTTAGTTTTGTTACGAAACTAGAAAAACATAACTACGTCCGCTTAACACACACGAACTGGCTCTTCAGTTGCGTACTGTTAACTTACAAACTCGAAACTCAGTCGCTGTGTGTTCGTTTTGCTCCTGAAAATAGTAGACTGAATGCAGTTGGTTTTTAGTTTTGTGTGTGCTCAGTTCAACTATTTTCAGTTGGCGTAAAATAGAAAACTGAATTCAGTTGCTAATTTTCAGTGTGTAACTGAAAAAAGATGAACTGGTTAGTAAAATGTGACTGCTAATAGCAGTTTTTCGAAACACTGTCAGGTACTTCCTGAAGGAAATTAAAAGACAGCTAATATTATTTTATAGTTGAAAAGAATTGTTGGTAGAAACATTTTGCTGTTTCTAAACATGAAGCTAGAAACATTTCGTGACTATTCACGAATTGAACAGAGTAAGCCTTCAGTAATATTATTTTTTTAAGTAACCTTTGTTATTAAAATTGAACAGATTTGTAAAAAAGTTTGATATGTTAAGAGAAAGTTTTACCTCAAATAATGAAACAAATACTCTTTCAGTGATATTTCTTTATTTCTTGTCTGTACAAAAATTGAGAAAATTTGGCCTAATATAATAAAATTATACATGTTACGTGGAGCCTTAAAGCACCCACCTAGGGTGCTTTTTCAGAGCACGCCTTAAAATGGCTCACGCCATTACTCCTATAGAATATTCAAGTATGTATACATGTGAATGTTAAAAAATAATAGAGCTCTTTTATAGACAAAAAAAAAAGGTATAAAAAAGGCTTTTTTTAAAATAAATTAAGTGCGAAACATTTTAGTAGAAAAAATCCCTTAGTTCTGAAGGTTTTCAAATGGCATATGATTGAGTTTTTGTACTCTATAAGTGTAAAAGCTTCGAGAAATAAGTTAGTAAATTTTCCTTTCTGTTTATGGTTTGCTGGGATGTGCTATTCATACTTGCACACTGATATGCACATACATGTTTACATATATAAATAAATAAATTAAAGTAAATCAAAACACATTTTGTTTTATATTCAAGTTTAGTATTTTAAACAAATCTATTTAAATAAATAAACATATTTTTTAATTTCACTTTAAATAACATCAATTTTTGTTTTAAGTAAAAAATATTAAAAAAAATTGTATTTACGCAGATGCCTTGCACAAAAGTTAAGCGAATCATCGCATCTCTACAAAAAAATTTCTTATCATTTCTAATTGTCATATTGCGCAAATAAAAATTGATCATATACGTATGAACCGATATATGGGAATTTCCACGGAATTCTGGAATCTGGGAATCTGTCAAATTTACCTAATGTAAAACGTTTTTATATTTATTTATATCATATTATGAAATATTTAAATGCAAATTCGAACAAGCGCATAAGTTCCGTTTTGAACCTTTCTATTGCTCGTTTTTTTTATGAATGTTTAAACTAAGTGACACTATATATTGACATGTGCTTTTCAAAATTTGTATATACATATATATGGAATATGAGAAAAATGTAAAGGAAAGATGTGAATGCCTATTACGGTAAATTTTTTCTTTCCTTTATTTTGTGATGTCGCGTGCGACATCAAAAAGGGAACTTTTGTTATCAGTGTGTCGGAGGTATTTTTACATCAAATATTACTAATGAATCGTTATTTTTTTGCAAATTAAATTAAAAGCAAGTAAGAGTGCTATTTTAGGCTTGTATACCCTCCACCCTCAATGTAAATCTAGTTTAGTGAAGTAATTTTACATAAAAACGACATTGGCTCATCCTGGGTTCAGCATTTTTAAAAAATTTTGTACTTCCTTAAAGATCACTTCAAAACCTTTAAAATGATACCCATATTGATATTTTAAAAAAATTTGAACATTTCAGATATAAAAATTCATGAAAGATAATCAGTGCTTTGCTCTTTGTACTTATTTAAAGTTTGTCACGTGCGACATCGTAAGTGTAAAATGTATAAATTAAAAATAAATTTTTTTTCTAAGATATTTATACTTTTCTTTTAAATTGTGTGCCATATTGGCTCCATCATTAAAAATTTTTAAAAAAAAACATTAGATACGTAAACAGTGACCTTAAAGATCTACAGCACCTATTACCTAGTTTTATTAAAATTTATTAAATCTATATGAAGTAAATAATTTTGTCGCACTAAATTTTTAATTCGCACCTTTGTGCAGTAGAAAGAGAGAGAAGGAGAGAAATCAAAGGATGATAAAAAAAAAACAAAACTATAAAGTAAAAAACCGGGACACAAAACGATTTACAATCATGCATGTCTAATTAAATAGAAAATAAAAAATAACAAGAAAAATTTTGATAGAAGAATATTTTGCATGCGACATGTATTGTGCGACAGTAGTTATGTATAAATAAAAAATAATAAAAATAATATTTTTTTCATTAAAAAAACTATTATCCAGGTACATCAACGTGTCACATTTAAAAAAAAAAAATAGTAGCATTAAAATATTTCATCAGGTTTCGCTAAAATTGGTGTTTGCACTGTTCGTTTTTAAAACGACTTCTGTTTTTGTCGCATGCGAATGTTTTGGTTTCTTTTCTTTACCTAAAATTAGTCTTACCAGCAAGCATAGTCCTAATAAGAGATTCAAGTTTCGTCTCTTCTCAAAATAAAATATATTTTGACATACGAGTACCGCACACATAGTTCAAAAGTGACTGAACTCAAAATTTAATTAAATTATTCATTATCTAACAAATAAAAAGTACTTTTTATATCATAATCGGTATGGATTTTTTACTAAATAGTCCAAAGTTTTTTTTTTTTTCAATTTCTGAAAATTTTAAATTTTAAGTTGAGTCACTTTTGAACTAGGTGTTGTTTCTTATTGTTTAGGAAAGTTTAGTAAATGAGATAATAATTATATGATCTGTCATCATGTATGCGATTTCGATATGAAACCTCGTTATAAAGAGACGATGAAACTGTAGGATAACAATATTAGTTTTTAGTTTCTAGAAACAAAATATTTGTAGTTTCATGTGCGCCATTACCTTATTGAGGAGGTTATGACCATCTAAGCGCTATCGTCTTAACCAATACCCGTCAGAGACTTAAAACTGCCGATTTTGTGATTTTTACATCCCGATGCGAAAATCTCTTCGAAAACACGTATATGATGGTTCATTAGCAAAAAACTAGTGCTAATGAAAATATCTCCGCTGTTTGTGACAAATAAATTTTTTATTGTATCTAAGAAAACTAAATGGAAATAACTTCTTTTTATAAACCGGTGTTTATGATAGAAATAATAAAGAAACAAATGTGTCCCAGTATCATACTAGCTACAGTAGTATGCCGCAACTAACTAAGTTTTATCATTGGTTTTCATTTTTCTTATCACTATCTAGTAGAGATGAGCGATATTTTAGTACATGTGATTAAATCACTGTAATTGAAAAATACTGGTCACTACAGTGACTGAATTTATCAAGTAACAGTTCTGAGTTAGAACGTTATTTTATATTTTTACACATACAAACTTAAATTTAACTTTACTTTTTAAAAGAGAAATATAAGTGCTCTTGAATCTTTCACTCTTTTATATGTCAAAGCGGTTTCATTGCCGTGTAGCCTTTTTTTGGTACTACTTATTAATAAGAGCTATTCTTCTTACCAAACTTAACACACACAACACAAAAAAAAAAAAAAAAATGTGTGCCTTTTTTATTTGAACCTATAAAAATCAGTGTTACCGAAAATTTAATTACACCTGCTTTAAATGAATAGATCAAAACACCTTTTCCATTAGTATTACTCTTTGCATAAAATATTATTTAGTACTATATACTTGCTTTATAAACATGTACTTATGTTTAAATAATAAAAACAAAAAATAACTGCAAACGGTGATCACGGTAGCTATTTAAAAGAACGGTGATTTGAAAGTCACGTTCACTGGTAAGCATGTTCCTCAAAAATCACGGGATCGCTCATCCCTACTATTCAGTCCCTTCAGCAAACCCAGACACAACTGCCATATCTAGTATGTTATTACTTTTATTTTAACAAATATCTGTTTGTCGCAACGGGTCTGTACGTATAACGGCAGGACAAATGCTTATATTAATATTTTGTGCCAGTAAAAAAGTGGTTAAAATATTTCTTATTCCATTTTCAGTCAAAGTTGTCAAAGATTTACTTGATTAAATCAGCACCTGTCTTTTTTTAGAAGGATGGGACGGAGCCGCAGCTAATGGTAACTCTAATATACAGCATGTAATTGAAGAAAATTACTCACTGAATTTTCTTAAAGCCGTAGAATTCTTATTTGTGACTAAAAATATTTCTCTGGAAAAACAAATTATTCAGTTCTTTTTTCAGATCTATAAATTCAGATAAGGCTAATTATAGCTCATTATTTTAAAACTCTTTTAAAGGTGTTGAAAATGAAATAATTACTGCCAATCATGAGTAGAAACCATATTTAATACTTTTCGATATTAATGACTCGCGAAATAATCAACACATTTATTTGTTGTTTCATTTAAAAACTATGAGGAGTTGGAGGATAATTATGAATTCAAGAAAAATATCAATTATTATTAAGAAAACTTTGCTCGTTAAACTCAAATATTTTTAATATCTTTGCCGGGAATTAATTCAATGAATTCGCGTTGAGAAAGTTGGAAGATTGTTGTGTAATTTATGCATGAATTGCATTAACAACTGCAAAGACAATGCAATCAAGGAAATGTTTAACACACAGTTACTACAATAATAATACATGGAAGCACTAAGCAACTTTAAAATACTAATACTAGATCCAATAATATACGAATTGTAGTCTAATAGAGTTTAAAGTATTAAACGACTCCATGCGAATATAAAAATATATTTTTGAAAATAAAAATTGACATGTGGCAGAGATTTTCTTTTTCTTATATTTCGTCGTTCCTAAATCATCATCATGCTCATTATTATTATAATGGAACATTGATTATTTAGCGCGAAATAATCTCGTTAAAACAATTGAAGCAGATTTTGGTTGGGTTGATTTGCTTTGTTGCTCTTATTTATATAGAGTACTTGTGTTAAGTTGGCATAAGGCATGCAACATAAACTTTTGTGAGACATTTATGATTAGGGAAACATAATCAACTTTTTACATCTTCATTATTATCATTTAAGTTTTTGCTATGACTTCTTGGAATTTTAAATTGATTCGAATGGTATAAACGACAGCAAAGTGCAGTGGATTTTTTTTTATGTCCAAGTGTTAAACGTTTAACAATTGCAAAGTATAAAGGGAACTTTACTGGTGTTTGAATGCAGTATAGTAAAATCATAAAATAACTAAATAAAAGCAACAGGAAATAGTTTTTAAATAAAAATATTTATGTTGAAATTCATTCATTCATTCAATTCATTGAGGGGCAGAATGTGTTCTTTGTCAATTTTTGCTTCACAGTGCGTACCTTACCTGCGTATGAAAATATGTACACAGATCAATTTGGATAAGCTCATAATTTTCATGACTTGTGTAAGATTTTAAGAAATAGAAATTTTTTGTAGCCAGCCTTGCATGCGGAACTTCTGGGATATCAGGGTAAAGTTAAGAATGAACCATCTTAGACTAGAAGAAGTAAGAGTGCTATATTCGGCTATGTCGAATCTTATATACCCTCCCCCATCGATGCAAATCTAGTTTAGTGAAGTAACTCCAATCTAAAAAGCAAATATTGGGGTCACAGGAAAATAAGAAATATTTGGTACTGAATATATATAATTTTACATAAAAATGCCATCGGCTCTTAATGGGTTAAGCATTTTTATAAAATTTTAGTATCTTCTTAAAGATCTCCATATTGGTATTTAACAACATTTGAAAATCTCAAAGCCCCGTAGCTCGGAAAATATTGGTGAGCGCCAATTTTTTTACTTGATGGTTTTTTCTTATGTTTTAATTCTCTTTCTTTTCTTTTTTTTTTTGATTGGAGTTACTTTGTTGTTTCAAATGACATGAAGAAATTACAGGTGGACGTGGTGTTTTGCTTGCTGCCTTGGGGCTTATTTTGGCCCCAAGTTACTAAAAAACTATTTTTTTTTTGTTTTTGAAAAAATATTTAAGAAATATTTAAAATTCTGTAAGTGACAGAGAGTGAATTTGAGTAATGAAAATTGTTGAGGATTTTAAAATCAGCTTCTAAAAAATCAGTTAAATTATGCAGGCCGTATTACAATCAATAGTTTAATTAAATAAGTGGATTAAATTTTCTCTAGTTTATAGGCATTAAGTTATTAATTCGGGTTTAATCATATCTCTTAAATTTTCTTAAAAAGACAGTTTAGATCCTTTATAAAACCAAAAACACGTTCGTGAAAAGTAAGAATTTGACAACGGTTTTAAATTTTCATACACCCGAGTTGGTTTATTTTAAAGCATGGCTCTGTAAGCAGTGTAAAGTCGACAGTTAAAACTAATACTCGACTACACCTCTTCTATAGCCGTGCGAATACGAATTATTTTCGTATTTTTTGCCAAATCACCTACAGTGCAGTGGTTGATATACGAAAGAGAGTATGCTGCCATCTCAGTATCTTTCTAGTGTAACATAAAGGGTCCTTAACTATCGTCAGATTTTTAGATATTGTAATAGTAGTTATTCACTTCCCTTAATGTCAAAATCTACTTACAGCTACGCAGTGTTATTTTATTAATAGAGGTACACCTGCAGTCTTATTCTATAATTCTCTTAGATAAATCTAAAAATAAATAAATAAAAAATACGGCAAAAAGGGTTATAGAATAGAATTTGTAGCCAAAAATCGCTAAATAGAATTTTTCAGATTTTTAGCGATGGACATTTAGCTTTAGCGATTTACAGAATAAGGCTGCTGTTTTACTTATGAGACATTCAAACATTATAGTTGAGTAATCATGAGCTGTATTGAATTGTTCCGTGATGAAAATTTCTTTCCCTTGAAAAGGTATTTCCAGTATATGGTCCAATACGTGTAGCAGAGCAAAAATCGTTGCTTCCGCTTTTTCTTTTAGTTAATCAGAGCGTATTCCCTAAAGTTTTATTTGTTTGCCAGAATACAAATGACTACGACCTTCCGACCGAATTCGAATTGTCAAGGTAGGTATATTTAAATTTCTTGCCAGCTCTTTTACTTTCGAAGTGTCCTTAGCAGTTTGTTCTATAGTTTTTTTGCCGCAATGTGTCGCGGGTGATCAAAAATAGAAGCAACTAGGGTAAGGAGCTGAAATTTCGCATGAAATTTCTAGAAAATCTAACAAAGGTCACACCCACTTCCTATACAACCTAAATGTAAAAATTGTAATTTAGATTTAAATTTAGCATGTGAATATATTTAGTACTATTGTAACATATTAGTCAAATATTTATATGATTTGAATTAATAAGAGCGTCAATTTGCATGTAAATATATTTGGTAACATTGTAATATATTCCTAATTTTCAAAAAATCGGACAAGCTCCACGGACAAATTCTTCAACTCGGCTCGATTTTGTTCTCATTGAACCCTCCTTATAAGAAACATTCGGACGGCCCTACCACTTGTATTTAGTTCCTAATTTGGTATAACACTATTTCTATCGGCATTTGGCAAGTAATAAATATTTGTAAATAAAAACAGTATTGTTATTATAACTAGAAACATCAATTACAACTCTGTTACAAATTTTAGTAGTCGTTACATTCAAATGCTTAAATTCTTAGTATTATAAATGAACATAAAATTTGGGATTTCCCCATATATTTCATGTGCTGTACACAAACCTTAAATTTGAAACACTGCTTTTGATACCTATGATCTATCCAGAGTGTTAAAAAAAATGTTTTAATAATGGCACTGATTGCAATCATTTTTGGCCACCCTCGTGACACAGTGCGCCGCATCTTTTCGTGTTTTGTACACTCAGCTAGCCATGTTCTATTATTGCTCCAGCATCTCAACGCCTAATGTTAATTTATACCCCGCAGGACTTTGAAGGGTAATTCATAGCTTGCAATATATCGTTGCGCACCAGCCAATTTTTAGACGAATTTCTTAGATTTTTCGATGTAGTACCTGTCAGGAGTATTAGAGAAAAGAATCAACTTGCACAGAACTCAATTATAAAAGTAAGTATATACATAAGTATTTAAGCTAGACGGGGAAAAGGCATCCGCATACTAGATGCCAAGCTGACTTCTGGCCATGTATACCGACTTATGTTATTTAAAATAGTCCACTTTTTCGTTTAGCCAGCTAACCCATAAGTTCACAGAAAAAGAAAAATTAAGAAAAACACCACACATACAAGTACTTTTAATTTAAAGTAAAAACTTCCTAAACAATTTCACATCGAAAAGAAATCTTTAGAAAATGATAAAAATAATGTTTCATTTCCTAAAACAAAAAAATTACCAAACAAAATTATTTATTATTAAATAATTTAAAAAATTTGTTTCAAAATATTTATCCAAATTAAATCGTAACACGTGCGTCACTTGAAAAATTAAATGTCAATGAGTCAATCTCCCCTTTTTATTTTTTTCTTTGAAAATTCCATTTTTTGTTCATTCATTTTCGTGATAGTGAAACCAGTAATTTGCTTTCATTTGGAAATGTTTTCAATGCTGTTGTCAATAATTGACTGAAGTTTTTTTTTTATTTCTGGTTTCTTTAAAAAATTCTTAAATAAATTTTATCATCTTAAAATTGTTCTTTAATTTATTTTAAGTGGTTTAATCTGATAAATTCAATTTGCTCAAGTGACGCAATTCTGACTCTATTTTCTGCTTTTTATTTTTTTATTTGGAACAAAATAAATGGCACTAAATTAACTTAGTTAAGTTGAAATTTATTTGTTTCTTTGTTATTTAATTAAATATTTTTCAAAAGTTAATTTTTTTTTATTTTTTTCCCGGCAAATTTTTTTTATGTTTAATTTTTTTTTTTTTTTGAGGAATTACGGGGGGCATTATTGAAGTGGGGAAAATTCAAATTACAATCGTAAATTGATCAATTAGATTTGATTTTAATGTGAAAGAGTGAATAAAATTATAAAAACTTTAGTGATCTAGAGCGGGAAATAGGTTACATCGAAAAAATGTGAAAAAAGCTGGCAACGAAAAATCTAATAAAGGCAAAGACAGTCCATCCACGGATTTGCCTATGCTGTTGGTAGTTTGAAAGTAGCAATTTTTTATAAGATAAAGACAACTAAATGTGAATATTTTTTCAAAATTTAAGACTTGAAGTCAGAAATACAGAAGAAAATACACAGAAGAATATACGCCTTTTCACGAGCTAAAATCAATGACTTAATAGTGAAGTAACTAATCGATATACTTTATTCACCCGATTGCGATCTCAGAAAAAAATTTTGAAAAAATAAGGAAAAATAAGAGTTATTCATCCCATAAAAAAACTATTTTTGTCTTGAATAATTCATGAAAATGATATCTGAATGCGACTGGTGAGAAAATTGAATTATTTCTAATTTCCAATTTCATATACTGTGTGAACATGGCCTACAAATACTCCATTCTTTCCTGTTAATCCGTAGAGTATGCGTCTCAATAAAAACGTAATGATATCAAATCGTTAGAACAGAGATTTCCACTAAAAATTTAACTGTGTATCACCCTGCAAAAAATGTGGCCCAAACCACAGTTTTGTTTTTTACACTCAGGTATTAATGATTTTTGGTTATTTGTACTTTTGAAAAGGGATAGTGTATAGCGTTTTGCTGGAAGTGTCGTATTGCCTCTGATGTTATATTGTCGAATTTTTCAATTTTTATTCATCCAACGTCTATAATGCTGCAGAGTTATAAGGGCTTAGAAGAGCGCTGTTTCATGCAAGCAACTATCAATTTAATTCGCTTCACTTCGAAGTGGAAATATTTTTCTATTTATTGAGGCAGAATCAATCTATTTGGCAAGAGAAGAATATTAGAAAATTGATGTTTTAAAATTGGCAGTGGCTGGGATATGACCTTAGGTCACAGTAATCATCAATTGCCAATCATTTAAAGTTAAAGCACCCATTAATTCCAAAATTACTAGTTTTTATATTGAACCATATTAAGTTAATAAAGACTATAACCAAAAAATCGTTTTATAAGTTTATTTCTTTGTGTTGTGCCCTTATGCAGAGACTCAAGACAAGAAATTTTTATTAAAAGTCATATATAAGTAATCATAGACTCATTCGAAAGAAAAAAAAAAGCTTAAGAAGCTTTTCCGTATATTTTGAAATAAAACATCATTTCTTATATCATCATTTTATCACTTCTACAGCCTCTAAGAGACATTAATACAACTAATTGCAATAGAAAACAAGGAAAGATAGCAACCAATTATTAAATTAAACCGCTTTTAACTTCAAAATACTTTTATTTGATTTCGCTCACCGAGGAGTATAGTGCCTAAAGCATTATGAATTTTGAATACCAATTAACCAGGCATAATAATGAAGATCTTCACCCAAAAACACAAGTTGCTTCAAACTAACGGATGTTTTTCAGCAGTTAAACTGACCGTGACAATTAATTTATTTCCTCTTCAATTTTACCTATAAATTAGTAACTCATCTAAAAGATTTGAACTCTTTAATAATTAACTTTAAATACAAGTTTCCGTTCACATTAAAGTTAGAAGAAACAAACAAAATATGTCTTTTAGTTGTCTGAGGAAAAATCTTGCAATATCATTAAACCTTTTAAAAACAACATCCATACAACACTATACAAATATATACATACAAACACATTTTATTAAACACGTCAAACAAATCCACATTAATAAGAAAAAAAAAGAAAAGAGGAACACAAAATAAATGACCCTCCGATCTAAAAGAAATTCCATTAAAATTGGTACCTCCCATGTGTCACACAGTTCAGACGAATCAAAGAAAATGATTTCAGTTTTTGTGATTTTTTTTTAATGAATTTTAACAAACAACAAAAATAAAACATATTGAAACACAAAATACACATTCAAGCAGACAAATAAGGGGAGACTCTTTCGTTCATTGTTTTGTCTTTAAATTTATTTCACAAAAATCTTTGAAAGGACCATCATTGTTGATTTTCTTGTTGTTATTATATTATTATTTTTTTTTTGTATTATTTGTGCTTTAGACGACAACTTAACCACCATCGCATTGTATTCACTGCCGCCAATCGAAATAAAATCACTTGGTGAATTCCAGTCAGTAATCACACACGTTCAGAGTATTTACGTTGAGACGTGTTTAGTTGATACAGAAGGACATGTGTAGCAGCAAACAAAAATGTCTACAAAAACTACCAAAGAGATGATCTTCTTGGCTTTAATACAAGATCAGCAAGACAAAAAAAAAACTTAATGCTTCAAATTACAATAACAACCTACAATATTAAAAAAGAAAGATGATAAAAGTGGGGGGAAAAGAAGAAGTGATTCACTCACCAACGCCACCAACATCACAACAACTACTTGCAACTATCACATACTGCCATACAACATTTTGTACTACTGAAGCTGCAAGCGATTTTATTTAAAGGACAGAAAATTGGTTTCACGGAGACTGACTATCTTAATTATAGGCCTCGAGGCAGGAAAACAGTAAAAAAAAGAAAAGAACTTTAACTGAACTAAAAGACAGAATAAAGACTAAATTTTGCAGGCTACAAACAACGACATAAACAAGAGTATAAAGAATTTATTTTTCATCTGCGACACATCTACACCCATAATGCTGCTGTGGTAGTTTGTGTGTAGGAATGGATGAAAGTAGTGCCTTTGATAATTGCTTGTAAAGGTCCTTAAAAAAAAAATTATAGAAATTAAAAAAAAACATAATTCTGTTTTATTAAATATTTCCATAAAAATGTATTTAATGTATACCGGGATACCATTTCGCCCACCAGCACACATTTCTTAGAAGAGTTTAGCAATTTTATTAAGCAAATTTTATAAAGAGCTTTTATTTTAAAACTGCACAACATTGCAAAGTGCTTCAAATGACTTTCATATTATAGTGCCATTTCATGTCCCAGCCGTCAAACTTCTACTATTAATAAATTTAGTCCTAAATATTGTTGTTGTATAGGTACTACAAGGAACATTTTAAAGGTAAATATAAAAATTCAATGTCTATAATATGCATAAATAGAATGATTGAATGCATCATCTCCACTTCCATCGTTTTCACTTCAATCTTTATTCAGTATTACTAGAATCCGTAACATGTTTTTCTCAAATGATTTTCTTTTCCTTATTTCTTGTTCTTTGCAAACAAAGTTAAAGCATGTAGAACATTCAACTTTGGACTTTTCGTCCCTATTCCTAGGACATGAAGCAACGACCACGTTTTGCTCTCTCTCTCTTTTAGTTTCTCTTGTTATTCAATTTTCAATTTCAACTGCAACACCACAGGCTGACAAAGCGCGTTGTAAACTTGAAATATTTTTAGCTTCGTTTTGCAAACGTTTTTTCATATATGGCTCAGCTAGCTTTCTCCAAGATCTAATAGAAATTTCTTTCTTCGTGATGAGTTTAAAAGATGCCATTCGGAGTTCTTCTGTACAAATATGATAAATGCATTCAGTGCAGCTATGTCTACCATATTCATAAAAATTCTGAATTTCCAACGTTTATTTCGCCTGTCACATGAGTATTCTCTTATTAGTTTATCGGTCTGTCTGCTGCTTCTTTAGTTCGATTAAGTTCATAATTATATAAGGTTTATAATGGGCTTCGTTAGAAACAAAATTATCTCCATGTTGGAAAGACAGAAGATGTACCATTCAGTACTTTTGAGTAATATATGATACCATGGAAATGTTCTTTGTGAAACAAAATATGAACGAAAATTGCATCCGATGTTTTGATAATTTTAATTCGTTGGGTATGTCCATTTTGTTTTTTCTCACTGTTCCTAAAAGCGTCATATTTTCTGTAAGTAGAAACTCCGCTAATTCATAACTTGTAAAAAAAAATATCAGTAGTTATTCCCATGCCGGATCCAAACAAAGGCTCAGCGAGATCTTAAACCACTCGTGCAGCTCAACCACGAAGCTTTCCCGTATAAACCTGCAGATTGTAAAAATATGATTTTTTCACATCAGCGGCTGCCCAAATTGTTTACCATACTAGTTGTTCCCGGGGCGTTTCGCTACTCCCATGAGAATAATCGTACCACGCCCACTCTTTCAAGTAAGTTTTTTTATGAACGTCTTCGTCGCGGCATTGTTGAATAAGTTTTTAAAATTTTTTTTTTATGGAAAAATTTTAATTTTATTAATTTTATTTAAAGATTTTAATTTTAACTGAAAGATTACAAATCAATAATTAAAAAATGTCAATACTCTCACTGTAAGCTTAAATGACAATCAATAAATACAGAGTAGTTAAATAAATCACATTTCGCGAGCAAGCAGAGCCTTATACCGACACAATGTAATTCTAATAAGAAAAAAAATACATTTTATATAGGGAAAACACACCATCATAAAAGTGCGCGTATAACACATATTCGTGGAAATTTTTCGATGTTTGTTTTATAAACCATCAGTGAAAGTAGACCTTTCCAACGAATGTACTCGTTTGAATATCGGTTCTCGAGTTATAAAATAATGAACATAGGACAACTTACTTTTATAAATATATAGAAGATAAAGCTTTCTGAATTAGATAGTATGTATTGCTGATGTGGGCACTTTTATCGATAGTTATTTCGCCAAAAGGGTTAAATCACTTTCGGCAATTATCTACAAAAGAATCTTCCTGACTTCCCTAATGGCTTCTAGCTTATCAGTCTCTTTTCGAGTTTCTCATGAATTTTTATCGTCAAACCTTATCTACTAAGACAATGCAATAAATCTATCACCAAACATAAGCACAGTAAATATATTTCTCCGAATGGATTCGTCAGTACTCCACATTTCTTTTACATTTTCTCTTTTACACTGTAGCGCTCCAGCTGTTAAAGGTACTCCAAGAAAGGCATCCAATTCACATTAAGTTATCAGTTTGCAATATTTTTTCTTCTGGCGATATTTTTCAAACACTCTTTGGACTTTTTCGTTAGCGTAAAGACAGAATTTATTTTATATTGTTGGTGTTATAAGATGATTAAATATAGCATCAATTTTGCTAGTCACTTATGTAACTAGTAACTTGTGGGGTAACATTAACAATATTACATGCTTACTTGTTTTCGAAAATGGCTTCGAAGTTTAAACTCTGCCAGACTTCGCGGTGTATGATTCTGCATTCAAACGAGAAGCAATATCATTTCTAGTAATATCAATATCTAGAAGAATATCTTCTAGTTGTTCTTCTACTTCTTCTCCCTGGGGGCGCCAAGAGTCTGTGCTGACCTAACCTAAGTGCAGACGAGGGTCATCGGGGGTATAGGGGGATGCAGTACCCCGGTGTTGCAGGCACTGAAGCTGGATAGACAGTTGGGTACTATCAAAGGATTTTACTAGTTTTCTTAACTAATAATAACGTATGAATAATAATAGCCTAAATAAACTGGTACCACGGGAACCGGTGGCCCATATATATAGCCGTCTATCTCTGTAGCCGGTTATTGGTGAGGTCCCTTCGGGGTACACGTGGTAGCTGTTGGTAAAAAAGTCTATATCTGCCGGTCTGGTGCGGAATAGATGGAAAAGTGTGCTGTTGCACTCTCAACAAACGGGATTGGATAGTCTCCAACCCTCAAGCAAGGGGAAGTTCATGGTCCTGCAAGCCATGTTCTTGAAATTGCAACTCTGTTGGCTACGTCCACTAGTCGTACTAGTCGTACTAGTCGACGCTTTGTATTTCACTCAGTGGTAAGACCAACGTCAGGTTAGGCCATCAATGGCAGGTACTGACGTTAATCTATATCACGTAATGTGCTTCTACTTCTTCATTCTCGTCTTTCGTTTCGCTATCTTCACTTACATAAATGCAAGGTATATAATTAGAGTGTTCAGTGTCGCAGTCTAACTCTGTATCATTAGGATCCTCTTTGCTGTCATTTAATAATCTTCTATCTGTCGCTGGGATAGTCCCCCCCGGGGGCACCAAGAGTCTGTGCTGATCTAACCACGGTGCAGACGAGGGTCCTCGGGGGTATAGGGGGAAGCAGTCCCCCAGTGATTGCAGGCACTGAAGCTGGATAGACGGTTGGGTACTGTCGGAGGTTCTTACCAGTCTCCTTTTTGATAATAAAACATATTTGTAATAATAAAATTAAAAAGACTGGCACCACGGGAGCCGGTAGCCCATACAGAGAGCCGCTCATCTCTGTAGCCGGTTATTGGTGAGGTCCCTTCGGGTACACGTGGTGGTTGTGGTTAAATTGTCTATATCTGCGGGTCTGGCGTGGAATAGACTGAGGTGTGCTCAACATAGGAGTTTCATGATAGGCTCCGACCCTATAACAAGGGGTAGATTAATGGTTCTGCAAGCCATGGTCTTAAAGTTGCACAGTATTAGTGGTTTGACCACCGTCTGACAAAGGCTCCGCGCCAGTAACAGACGTTAATCTAATCACTTATCCTGTCGCTGGGAAAGTGTTTTTTTGTGGTCTCCCATTTTTGGTTCTAAAAAACAATGAAAATTTTTAACGTGAAGTACGACGTTGGGTAACTGGGTACCCCAAACGAAAAACTTATCTTTCAATTATAAACGGAATAATATTTATATGCCGTTTATCAGTTTGTATATAGTATTAAAAATAAAATTCGATTACCTAAAAGGAAAAAGACAGAAAAAAAATTATTTGTGAAGTTATTAAAGAAAAACTAACATTGGGGGATCCTATTCCGTTCTCTAAGGGATACACAAGTTTTGTACGTTATAAAGAACCAACTAAGGAAATAATAATTCAAGGAATGACATATAATTAATCACTGTTAACATAACAACCTAGGTCAACGTGCCAAGTGAAACCGTGTCTGCACAGTAGTGTTAGCTTATCTTTTTATATAAAATCCGATGGATAAAACTAAAAAGTAGAGGTAAAATGGCTAAATTGACCCAAAAATAATTGACATGTCATTAATTTTCAACGATAAAACAGCAATTTAAAAAAAAAACAAGTAAACAAGCAGCGGACTTCACTAATTAACGCGCTGTCAAAATCAAGTTTTCCTTTTGCCCAGCGTTGACGCTCTGCTATTTAGGTCTGTCTAATACATTTTGTAGGCTCATAAAATTTATTAACAAACTGACGATGTCTTATGCGCTGATTTAAGTAAAAGGCTGTGTTAGTTGGCGAGACAAGGTACAATTTTTTTGCTTTTCTAATAACCGCGGGTGTGGAAACGAGTTCAGTTTTAATTTATTCATACTTTTTTCTTCACATCACAGTAGATGCACTTCCAGGTTCATCCTGATTCTGTTGAGGCTAAAGTTCACCTACATATTCATTTCTATTTTTTATTGATTTACTATTTTCACTTTGAAGTATATTTTTTTTACTGCAATAAATATTTCCGTGAATGAGTAAAATTTTTCGGTTTTCCCCATTCTACAATATTTTTATTTTTTTCAGCAGTTTTTTAATCTCGCATGAATTTTTTTGTAAAATGTTGTTTTTCTCCAATATTTTAGTGATATAAATAAAAATATTGAAAATATAAACATTGAAATTTGAAGTAAATTGTATTCACTTTGCAATCTCGCCACGTATGAAACATCCAACAGCATCACCACAAGTGTATATAATCGTACATGTATAAAATGTTTCAAAATATGGCGGCAAATAATTTCAAACCAATTTTCACAGAAGTTTCGCATAGTTCCTGTTACTGTTGTTATTATGATTTTGTCTTTTAGGTTTCTTAACTTTTTAAATTTTTTTTATTTTTATTTTGCTTAAATCCAAGTGTCTTGCTGTCATAGTAAATATTTTGTTGTTGTTATTGTTAGTGGATAATATTTAACGTATTATAGAGATCAGCCAGCAATAGCTTAAACTACATCAAGAGTCAAACATATTCTTTTGTCTACTATGAGCACTTAACTGCGTGTACCATATAATTTTGTGTCCCCCACATCATCGGCAGCTTCAATCTAACTTCAACTGGAGGCCAAACTAAAAACTGCAAACAATATTTTCTGTAAAATTTTTTCGATGTGCTTCGAACAATGAATGTAATGAGCTGTTTGTCATAAAGGAAAATGTAGACAAAAAAAAAATGTAAAGAAAAACCGATTTCATCGATTGATGGCACAACAGTCAGGAGAAAAAATATGTATTTAAGGATGAATTTAAATTACAGTGCGCAACAAATCAATAAATGTTTGTTCCATTATTCTTGCATGGGTTATTTTTTTTTTTGTTACAATGCTTTAAATAGAAATCAAATGAATTTGCAAGGAAATTTTTCAGATTTCTATAATCAATATATATGTATATAAGTCTTTAAGGCAAAAAAACAAAAAAAAAATCTTGTAAAAAAAGTCGATTAGTATTTTGTTATACGAGGGCTGCTATATATATTTCTGGCCTGGCTTGTCATTTTTAAGCATAATCGTACTCAAAACGTTTTGACGTACGACCATTATTTGTGTTGTTTACAGTGACTTGAAAAAATTAATATAGAAAAAAAATGGAATTGACTCGTGAACATTTTCGTGCCATCATTTTTCACAATTTTCGACGTAGATTATCACGACAAGAGTGCATTGATGAAGTTAAATCTTTGTATCGCGCTGAAGCACCATCCTATAGCACTGTGAAAAATTGGTATAATGAATTTAATCGTGGCCGAAGCTCGCTCAAAGACGAATTCCGTGAAGGTCGTCCAAAAACGGCTGTTGTGCCAGAGAACATTGATGCCGTGCGTGAACTCATAATACAAGATCGACATGCGACATACCGAGAGATAGAGACATCCTTGGACATTTCTTCCACCAGCATACATTCGATACTGCATTAACACCTGGCCGTAAAAAAGGTTTGTTCTCGTTGGATCCCGCACAATTTGAAAGTCGCTCAAAAAAAGGCTCGTGACGATTGGTGCAAAGAAATGTTGCAAAAATACGATTGCGGTGCTTCAAAAGACGTTTATAAGATCGTCACAGGTGACGAATCATGGTTCTATGCGTATGAGCCCGAAACGAAACAACAATCGACCGTGTGGGTCTTCAAAGACGAGCAAAATCCAACGAAAGTTGTTCGTGGAAGAAGCACTTCGAAGCAAATAGTCGCCTGATTCTTCGGCAAAACTGGTCATGTGGCGACTGTTCCGCTTGAGCAACGTAGGACGGTCACTTCTGAGTGGTACACTACAATTTGTTTGCCTGAAGTCATCGGAGAAATTCGAAAAACCAACAAGAGAAGACGAATCATTGTTCACCATGAGAATGCGAGCTCTCACACATCGGCTCAAACCAGAGCGTTTTTGGGTCATCCGTCGTACAGCCCTGACTTATCACCTAATGACTTCTTCTTGTTTCCGCACATCAAGAAAAAAATGCGTGGTCAACGATTTTCGTCGCCAGAAGAAGCTGTTGAAGTGTTCAAAAACCATGTTTTAGAGGTGTCTCAATAGGAGTGGAAAAAGTGCTTCGACAACTGGTTTGAGCGCATGCAAAAGTGTATAAATCATGCTGGAGAATACTTTGAAAAACAATAAAACCATTTTTGATTATAAATATTCGCATTTTCACTATTAGACCAGAAATATATAGAGCATCCCTCGTATGAAGGATGAGAATAAATATTTGAAAAAGAAATTATTTTCGAAAATTAATTTGGAAATAATGACTCAGTAAGCCACTTTATTAAGTCCTTTTTGTATTTTTTTTTCCGAAAGTTCCTAAACTTTAACATAGACTTTTATAGTCACCGTCCGTTTCCAAAAGGTCTTAATATAGCTACCATGTGTAACCGTCTGTATCTCTAGAAACTTTTAAATTTTATAGAAGTCATATTAAAATGGCTGCTACAACACCAAATAAAACATGAAGTTAAAAACTAAAGGGTGACTCTATAGAAACGTGAGTTTTGCGTATATATACCGCATTATTTTTGAAGTCGTTATTTAGGGACATTCCATGACACTTTAAGTTTTTTACAACAAACAATCAAAACGTAAAAATAATCTTCACGTGTGCGTCCTACTTGTTGGTCATAATAGTTTTTCAGGTTGGCGGATTGCTTTGTATAATAAGCAACAAATTTGATAAACCTTACTTTACGACTGAGCAGGTTGTATGGGAACATAAGCAATTTAATATAATATGTGAACATTTTATATCACTTAAACTTGGTCACTTTAACACATTCATGAAATGGTCATTATTAGTAAGACGTTCTTACGTTAATGCCGTATGAATAATAAATATAATAATTTGTATGATTTGATTGCAGACTAAAGCCGAAAGTTTTTGCAATTCATTAGGCTTAAATGAAACTATCACAGCAGAGCACGTTTGATTTTTATGTTTTTATTTTACGAACTAAACTTTTTGTCTGTAGTTTGTGTCTTTGGTGCTTTTATTTATTCCCGATTATCTTAAAAGTCTAACTAAACATGCAAACATAATGAAGCAGCCAAAGTGTTCACCCATTTTTGTATTCTTTATATTAAAAAAAAGCAACAAGGCCATGTGTTTTGTTGTTGTTATTTTTTTATTTTTCTTCTTAATTTTATATAGAAGAGCAGTTAAAAGTCGCCAAAAACTAAAATAAAAATGCAAAAGTATAAAATATAAATGCGAACAACGTCCAGGAACATTATTGTCTTCTTACACGATCATTGGAATCATTATAATGTTTGGAATTTAACATTATAATGCTTGCATGTTGACCACTTTTTATAGCCTACAAAGGGAAACACCCACTCTGTCTCCGCACACAAAAGCTCTTGTTGACCAGATCCCACCAAAAGCTGCCACATAAACACAAAAAAAAAAAAAAAAAAAAAATTAAAAGAATGAAACGAAAATGCCATTATCGTCCACATCATTATCATTCGTATTCGATCATTGGAGACACCAAGTGAAAAAATTAATAATTATAATGAACGATTTTTTGCTTTCAAGATCCTTTTGTTGTTGTAAGTTGTTGTTTGGTTTTTATTTTGGAGGAGTTCTTTTATAATCGTAAACCAAAAAGAGGATTTTCATATTTTTGAAATATTTTTTTTTAAGACCACAACGACAACAACGCATTTATTAAGTTTTAAAGGTTTTCAGTTTTTTAATGGCTTTTTTACATTTAGTATTTTGTAGGGTGCTTGTTAAGGCAAATAGCGACTTTTGAATTTCGTTTTTACAGATATTTTAATTTTTACTTCGTTGTTAGAATACATTTGACTTCTTGCTATAGTTTTTTTGTAAAACTCACAATTTTAGATAACGGAAAATTTTTGAAAACTGAGTTCAGTATTTTAAAAACAAAACCTAGACTGAGGTGATAAAACATTATTTGAATACGATTTATATTTATTTGTGAAGGCCTTATCGACGGCTTTAAAACTGTGATAAATTTTATACATGGTAAAAAAGGGAAAGTCAAAAGATGATTCTTCGAAATGCCTAATTTTAAGATGTATTGGCCTAAACTTAAATTTTTTCTATAACCAGCGTTCCAAACGCAAATAATTCTGCCTACTGTGCCGCGTTATAAAACAATAAAGTTGAGAATAACATGAGACTAGGGTCGTCTGCTGACAATCACAAAGTTATAACTTCTAACAGTGAGGAATGCCAACTGGCTTTTAGAAAGCGTCCTGGGTAAATAGTTCGGTCAAAGGAAAGAAACCTCTTCAAATAATTATCCTAATTGGGATGTAACAGCATATTAAAAAAAAATGAAACAAGCTGAAAGTGAAAGGTACATCTTGAGACTGTGATTGTCATAAGCAATTTGGGTAAGAAACATTATTTTGAACGAATGGTTGAAAATGCCATTTCAAAAAAGTAGCGCAATCCAAAACAGACAAAGAATTAAAAACAAAAAATAAACCCTTCTACAGGAGCCACTAATTTGTTTTAGTTCCTTTTTTAAGTCTGCAGCAAATCTGAAAGTTTATACTGGTTGATTAGTAAATTTATTATGATGCTTTCTGTTGAAAATTAGTTTTTTTTTTTGTTTTGAATTTATTAAGCGGCTCTATTCAAAATCTTTGTAACTTTTGGTCATAAAATGAAAAACATTATTGGAACATTTCAAATAATTTGAAATGATATTTTTTGTTTCTCAGGATAAAATAAGTTAAGGGGCACATCTTTCTTAGTGCTTTTTGTAAGACAACTACAATACACTTGTTTAAGCTTAAAATTATTAAAACTTTAAGGGAGTGAAGGATGGAATTTATATCATTTTGTTTTACATAATATAACAAGATACTCAAAATCAAAAATAAAAAAACAGGAGGAAAAAGGTTTTTTTGTTAAGATTATTTATAAAAATTAAATAAAAAATTTTTGAAACTATTAGCATTGCTATTTACTTGTTGAATTGGTGGAAGATGATTGTTCCAAAGACGTGCGGCATGCACACAGAACTGCCATTCAGATATTAGGTATTGATGCCGAGGTATTATAATATATCGGTTTCAGCTCGATTGAGAAAAACGTATTTGTTTAAATATATATCTGGGTGTTTGACTATATATTATTTTATGCAAAAAAGTAAGAGTGCAAATTTTTAATAGATTATCAAGTGAGACTCCGTTCTCCGAGTATAAGAAACAGGTGAGAGATTAACAAATCTTCTCAATCCATACACATATTTTATGATATTATTAAACAATATCTTTAGTTTTCGCTTACTAACTGTGTCACAATTTCCAAATAACTCGCACCCATTAAGAAGAGCAGGAATCAGGTATGTTTTAGCAAGTAATGCCCTTATCCTTAAAGAGTGAAATATTGTGTGTGCCAGACAGCTCTTAGTTTTACATAATTTTGACCCACCAGCGAGTTTATGTGATCATTCCATGTCAAGTTGCTATTGAAAGTAATACAACAATTTGACAATTTCAATTTTTTCTCCATTTAAGACAATATCTTTAGAAATGTTGGGATTTATGCCTTTTTTACATATAACTAGACATTTAGATTTCCTCGGATTCAAACAAAGACCGTTTGCACTAGCCCAAGTGTAGATTCTGTTAAAGTTATTATTCAAATCTGAGATGCCTGAAGCAATATTCTGAACTGGGCTACTTAATGTGAGTTGCACGTCATCTGCGTATAAATGAATTTTACATTTAGTAATTTGTTTTGGCAAATCATTTGCATACAATGAAAATAAAAGAGGACCTAAAATAGAGCCTTGAGGCACTTCCCTAATAATGGATATTCTATAAGGCCATGCATCGTTAAAAAATACCGATTGTGTTCTGTTTAAAATATACGATGACATAAGTCTAGATGATGTGTTCGTAAATCAAAAAGAGTGTTTCAGTTTTCCTACCAGTATATTATGGTCCACCGTATCGAAAGTCTTGGAGTGGTCTAAAAGCACTAAAAAATTAATGTCACCATTTTCTAATCCTTGCTGTATATTCTCACTAACTTCCACAAGAGCCGTAACGCAGCTATGATTTTGACGAAAACCAGATTGCATCGATAGAAAACACAAGATAGGTATAGGTCTATATTCCCCATTCGACTTTGGTAATGGTACAATATTTGCATGTTTCCAGTTTAACGGGACATTATGATGGTATTAAACAAATGAGTAACATACGGCAAAATCAGGAGTAATAATGGTTTTATAAATTTTGGGTGTAAATTATCACTTCTCACTGCGTTTGATCTTATTGATGAACACGTTGAAAT
Source organism: Gymnosoma rotundatum (assembly GCA_916610165.2). Classification (NCBI taxonomy): domain Eukaryota; kingdom Metazoa; phylum Arthropoda; class Insecta; order Diptera; family Tachinidae; genus Gymnosoma; species Gymnosoma rotundatum. Next base: position 102,383,106 of record OU744340.1, read on the forward strand.
GACGTCATATTGAGTAACGAAAGAAAATTAAAAATGTTCCCTGATTGTCCCTCTTTACTGTAAGAATACAAACTTCAGCATTATTTTTAGTATTTTATTTACATATATATATTTTTTTTAACCATTGTACACAAGTTACTTGAAAACAAACAGAAATACTTGCAAACTTTTCTTATATAATTTGACTACATTTCGTTCTAAATTTATTCTTTTTTATTTTCGAAACACATCATCCAAATTAGTTAAGAGTTTCATAAAGTTTTTCATCAGCCTATTATCACCCCATGAAATTTGTTGCTGTGATCTCATATGGAAATTTTATGGGAGAGTATATATTTTAATAATATATTGAAAAAGTTTTATTTATTTAACAATTTACCAAGAAAATTTTTTGTTGCAGGTACCTTCATCGCTTTGGCTTTTGGTGGCAAAACAAAAAATTTATATATGTAAATAACAACGAAATTGAGAAAATGTTATCCGAAAATAAAAATATATATTAAATTTGTTTATAATATGACTTGACATGTTTATCTTATGTATATGACGTTCACACACTATTTTTGGGATGTTTGAGATATAAACACGTTGCAAAACATTTAAAAATCGCGGTTTGTGTTTCACTGAACATAATTTTTAATGGTGGCAAATCATAATTTAAGCGTCGTATTAATGACATTAATTTTTTTTAAGCTTACATTGGCTCTTAAAATTTACTGAGTGTCCTAGATTAATGAAACTTTGCAGGATAATCTGTTTAGGTTATAGGCTGTCAGAGCTAGAAAACAAGAAGAATCGGACTAAGGAGAAAAAAGTTCCGCATAAAAGAACTAATAACTTCTGAAAAATTCTAGTTTTTTTTCAATTTTCCTGTCATTTTGTTTAGTAATTGCAACTTTAAAGGTAAAAAAATGTTTAGAATCTTAAAGTTAGACTCAAGAGAATACCTTTTTAGCCCCGCCCATTTTTGTGGGCGGTGAAATAAAATATTATTTAAAAAATAATGTAATTATTAAATAGAAATTAATTTATATGGGCAGGGTGAAAATATTTTTTAATTATTTTTGCCAATTCCCTTAAAATATTCATTATTACGCTTTCCAAATCCTTTAAAAATCCCAGCCTCCCAAGAATATTAGTAAGATATATATTTATAATTTGTTACTTTATAGTATTTTGTTTATCTGAAAATAATTATTTTATTCAGAGTCATAACTTATTTATGATTGTAACGGTAAATTTTATTTAAAATTATAAAAATTAATTTATTTAAAAAAAGCTTTCCCTTTGCATAAAGATGGTGATGAGTGCAATGGTCCTATTCGTCTGATTCTTCAAAGACTTCTTCAGAATCTGAATCCTCTTCAGCGTTAAATACAAGTGGAGGCATGAAAGAAACTGCCTATTTTGTAAGTAGAGTGGATCTGATACTAGTAATAAGTGAGTTAGAACTTAGCAAAAGCCTACACACAGAAAAAAGATTGGTAAAAATTCAGTTGATATGCTTAAAATTTAATTACTAATATAATTATTTGATTTTTGATATAAATAAATTATAATTTTGGCTAATTTTTAATAATAAAAGCTAACAAATGATATTTGCGTCCAAATGTTGGTTGTAAATGCTCTTAAAAAAGTTATCGTTACCGATTTGTGTATTTACTAAAATCTATTGTATTAAATGGAAGATACAACCAAACTTATTCAGCACATTACTACTGCATACCAAATTTTAGTAGTTAGAATCATAAAAATCAGTTGTGTCTTTTAAAATCGAAAAATGTTTGACATAAAAAAATGAATTTGTACACATTATACAAAAAAATAATCAATATTTCAGTTTAAAAATACAAAGATACATATACTGTTAGTGGTGCAAAGTTCTCCAATATTGTAGAAAGGTAAGTCCAAAATCAATCCTACAAAGACATCTGCAAATTAAAAAAATTCTGAAATGTTAAATACACTTTGCAGCAACAAAACTGGCCGTATTGGGATGAAAATTTGAAGAAACTACACACATATGCCGTAAAGAAGGATCATGATGTAATAAAGGAAGGCTCTAAACATGAAATTTATAAAGTGTTATATTATTCCTGTAATTTATTTTTAAAATAAAAGTAAATATTAACATATTTTATTGTTTTATTTCATTCACAATAATACTTTATAGTCACCCAAGAATCATTTTTTTAAACAGTTGTGAGTGCCATATTCATTCTGTTGTTACAACCGAATTCAGTGTAATACACACAACCGACAAAATTCGATTGGCAACGAATTCGGTTCTCAGAACGAATTTCTGTTCTCTGTGTATCTGTCACCCGAATATTTGTTTTTTTTGATTGGAGTTACTTCGCTTAACTAGATTTGCATGTATGGTAAAGGGTATATAAGATACGGCATAGACGAATATAGCACTCTTACTTGTTTAATTTAAATTCGTTAAAAAATGCTTGTTGACTGATTTTAACATAATTTTCTTTTTAAGGTCACAGACGTCATGGAATGTATTAATCGAACGTTTGCTTTTATGGCCACGACAGGCTAGGATTATTAGTGGTTAGATCTGTCAAAAAAGGCATATGTATTTAAAAAGTAATTTGTGGCAGAAATACTTGTAATCTGTAACTTCCTGTATATCAAACTCAACTATATGTGTATCTCCCGATTCATGGAAATGTAGCAAATACAAGCAAAATCCTTTTTTTAACCAAAAAAAACAGGATCCTTCAACAAGAAATTTGTAAAGTAAAAAAAAAAAAAACAAAATTCTACAAATCTAAGAGCAAATACCACCCCACAATAACAACACACCGTTCGTTAATCATCAGGTGATTATTAATTAATTTTTTACTTTCAAAAAAAAAAAAACGAAAAAAATCTCGCAAAAGATCTTGTTTATTTAAATAAAAATGGTGGAGACTCACATGAATGTCTTGCACGAGTATGTGGGCCAGAGTAATTAAAAGTTGTGATTACGGCATAAAAAAACAAAAAAACAAAAAGAAAAAAATTAAAAATTATTGACGATCATTAGATTTTATAAACATCTTAAAATATTTGTGGCATAACAGGGTGCACATTTAGCTAGAAAGAAGTATTTAATTTTAATTTTTTTGTTTATTGAACCATCATTAACAATCAAGTTTAATACTTGTGCACGTAAAATAAAACAGACGAATATAACAGAAATGGACAAATTAAAAAATAAGAAAAAATAAAAAATAAGAAGAGAACAACTAATCAAGTTAAATAATGTTCTTTTGTATTTATTTAAACTTAAATGAAAAATATGATTTGCTAAAGAAAAAGAAACATACTGGTACACACTCGTAAAATTGGTCATTTCAGAAAATCAAACTCATCATCATGCTTCTAAATGATGAAAGAAACAACTTGTCGATGATGTTGTTTTTTTTATAATTTTCTGGAATTTTATGATTTTAATCATGACGTTACAATTGTGCGTATTTGCGTCTGTAAACCAAAATCCACTAAACTACTGGCTGCCTTGCTTGCTGTTTGCTTGTGTCGCTAAGATCTTTTGAACTTCTTCTACAAAAGTTTGAGTGTGTTATGGCTAAATATATTTAGTAGTACTCGTACAAACACAATTAGTTTTTAGCGTTTAATTTGTTTTTTTTTCTTTTTGTAAGAAACAGTTCACTGCGCAATGGACTCATGTGGTGTACAAAAATTTTATGTTTATCTCTGTCATTGATCATCATCAGCAGTTAATCTTTATAGAAATTTATTTTCTGTTAGAAAAAAAAATTAATTAAATAAGTGCTTCCAAAAAGAAGCCGTAAATTACAGTCTCTCAAAAGCTTAATAATATCTTAAACTTAATTTACCTTGTTAAAACAAAAGTTTAATATTTGGATTTTGAATGACCATAATTTTTTTTTCTCATTTGTTTACTGTCGTCCGGGAAGGTAAACTACTTATACTTGGATCTTATTACATGGGTCTTGTATAAGGTATGGAATACAATTTCACATAAATGTCCATCTCTGTTAGCCTTACAAATGCAAACCCTTTTGAGCATATTTTTCACTACATTCTCTCACATTTCACGCGGTATTTCATTAATTTCACCACGAATATTTTATTTAAGTTGCTCAAGCGTTTCTGGTTTCTTTTCAGATATCCCCACAAAAAGAAGTACGGAGCAGTAAAATCAGGCGATCGTGGAGGTCAATCAACATCACAATTTCTTGAAATAACTTGTGGCGTTAAAAAGTTTTCAATCATATCACGATATCGCTCCCCACTCACAGTTACCGTTACGCTGTTTATATTTTTAAAGAAGTAAGGTCCAATGATTTCTCCTGACCGAATTGCGCACCAGACTGTCACTTTTAATGAAAGAATATTGCTTTTCTTTTGTTTTAAGCATTCTTTTCGTACTCTTTACCACAAAAAGTTGAAAAAGGGTAAATTTAAGTTTGTAATTCCGTTTGTAATTTCTAAAATATAAATTTCCAACCCTAATGAGCGATGTCCGTCCGTGTTATTGTTTAAATCAAGTTTTCCAAGGCCCTAGATGAAAAAAGTTGCTATTGAAAATCGGCAAGTTCGGTCCATGTCCTTCGAGGCAGCGCCTGTCTCTAATATATTTATATAATTGGGAACAAATCTAGTTTAGTGAAGTAACTCTAATCAAAAAAACAAATATATGGGGCGATAGAGAAACAAAAAATAAGAAAAAATATCAAATGAAAAAATTGGAGCTCGCCCATATTTTCCGAGTTATGGGCCTCTGAAGTTTTTATAGAAAAGTAAGATAGTGCTTCATATTTTTAAAGATATCTATATGGATATTGCTAAAAGCTTTTGAAGAGATCAATTTTATTTTATTATGTTTTTATTTCTCTGTCATCCTAATATTCTTTTTTTTATTGAAGTAACTTAACTAAACTCTATATGTATAGTGAAGATATATATGTTTCGGCATAGCCAAATATCGTATTATGCTCTTACTTGTCCACTTTATTTATTGTTTAGGTTTTTAAGTTTTTTCGATTTAGTTAGCCTAAGGTGTGGGTAAATGGCTTCAGGAGGCATTGAAATACTTTCAATTACACATATTTTTGTCGTGAAAAATTTTTTGAATTTCTTTACTCTGTGTGAGCGTTAAATAAAATTTTTCTCAAACTACTTGGGTGTCTCTCTTGCTATATATATTGTTACGAATAATAAAATCTGGCAACCACTGTAGTTGTTTCCGTATGAGCGTGGTGAATAAGCTAATTCTACTAATGGTGTGTTTATAGAATAAAAAAACCACAAATTAGCTAACGAAAGCTGAGCAGCCTCAATCGCTGCGTTGGTAGAGGTGCGTACTGCAAAACAGGAGATCCTGGCTGGGTTCGATACCGCATTCGGATATGCGTGCAACGAAAAAATGATAATTGTTATAATGCAATTAAAATTAATAAAAACAGCAGCACAAACCTCCCGAGAGGCAAATGACAATTATTGTGTGTGAAGCCATGGCAGACAATTTAGTGGAGACGTGCAATTTAATAAAAGAGTAACAGATAATTGTCAAGAAGCCCTTTATAATAAAAAGTAAGAGCAATAGCGGTTAGCGCAGGAAAGTGTAACAGCATAACAACAGTGTATGGCAGACGTGTGTTGTGGCTACTGGATTAAAGGAGATGACTGGCTTGGAGCAAAAGGAGCAGTGGAGATGTCTATGAACGGTTAAGGTTACTAAACAAGGCATCGAGTAGTTCATGTAACACAGTAGTGTAGCCTGGATGGCTGCGTTTGTGGTGATAACGCATGTTTAGCAAATACGAGACCAAGGGTTCCCAAGACCGGTAGGATCAAGAAGTATAGCCAGAGAAAGCCATAAAGTTTGAATACAAAATTTAGCCACAGTCAAATCAAAAGAATCCGTAGGTTTTTCTAAAAGGGTAAAACGTAACAATATTTTAACCCAATAAGTTTTTATATTAATAGATATCCTCACTAAAGCTTCACAGCTTCCTGTTGGTAAGATGTCGTGAATGAAACCCCTAAAGAATATAAATTTGTTCTGAAATGTAATATGGTTAAAGCAAATATCCTCGTCGAGACTCTCAATTTGTTCTTATATCTTAATTTTTATGGAAAATCTAAAGTATATAACTGCCGCCTCTTTATTTTGAGAATAACTTTCGATTGATAAGAGAAGGTTCCTTGAAGTAATTTTTTGTTAAGGCAACAAACACTTTGTACCGTTCCTTATCCGGTAAAGATAAAGAGAAATGTTGTTTTATGCGTTTTATGAGTAGTTCTAGATCTTTAACGAACTTCTGTTCCCAAGAGTGTAAATAGTTGGTGAAGGGCTATTCCCAACCATTAAAGAAGAGATTGTCTACCCCTATTACCTCTTTAGTTTATTTTTTCTCATACAAAAATTTTTTTTTAAGTTTCAGTGTAGAGATAATATTCCATATTCATACTTACAGACTAACGCCGACTCCTGCTCTTGTTATCTTTTTTGCTTTCATAGTCAAAAAAAAGTGGACTTTAAGTTGCACCGACTTTAACTTGATATCAACTGTAATTTCTAAACAAACATAAGTAAAAGGTAACCTTGTTTTTATTATGTTCATGTTTGTATGAAAATATAATGTTTTGTTTCCTTAAACCAAATAAAATAAATTATGGAAAAACTTAGAAAGATGTGTTCATATATAAATCTTGATATTATTTTAGAAGTAATTATTTTTAGATTTGTTTACAGACTCTAAAGAAAATAAGAGATAGAAAAGCGAACTGGAGTAAAGCTTAAAAAGAATGCCTTCGTGAATGCATAAGCCTAAATTTGGTTACGGTGCAAACACAGATCAATGATAGGCAAAAAAAGAAAATCATGTTTGCGCCATAAAAGCTATCCCAATGCAATTCTCATTACTAAACTGAGTGCAGAAGGCAGTCTTGTTGAAGCTATGATTGTAAACGGGTTAAAGGATGGCGAAATTTTAATCTACAGAAATTGCGTCCCACGAAATGTGAAGTTGATGATGTAAACAAAATAAAATTTAATTCCTTTAACTTAAAAAAAACTTCAGTTTTTGTTTATTTTCTTAAATCAAAAAAATTTACGTTTTACATTTATTTTTATTTTCCACAAAAATTCTAGCAGCTGATCAGAGATGGATAATCTATTTAATTGTATTTTGTTACACATTGTGTGCAAACATTTTATTTATTTAAGGTGTCACCCAGTTAAAGGCGGTTCAACTTAAAATATACTTTATTTTTTCCTATACTATTAAAAAAGTTAAAACAAGTTTTACAATTAAAGTTGTTTCTAAGAGAGATCGACTTTAGTGTTTGACTATGATTATGGGCCATACTTTTTAATTTGACAAAACGCAGAAGGTGTTGTTATATAAGTTTAAAACTGCTTTAGCTAGTTTTAAATTGAGAGTCGAATTCAACGCCAAAAGTATATTTTAAATTGTCTATGCATGAGTTAGAGTCGACTCTTAAGTATGACCGTCTTTAGTTCTCTTAAAGTATTTCTTATTTTTAAGTATGAATATGGGGCAATGTAGATATTTTTGCTTCTGGTTTTAAACAATTTTTTCCATTGCGGTATTGCAGAATTCGTATTTTGTTTATAGGTTATATAAATTATCAATTTAAGAGCTTACTAGAACTATTTTGGAAAATCTAATTTAACTTTAGTATCACAACAATACTACAAAACATAGCAGTTTTAGTAATGTGTCAAAAGTTATTTAATACAATTTGTGATAATTTTAATACTTATATTTTTCACTTGCAAAGTATTTTTAGATAAACAAAACAAAATTATTTACTGCAAATGAATAAACTAAAATTCGTATAAATATATAAAATTCAAATGTTTGTTGTTAAAAAAAAAAACACTTTTTATAGTTGCTGTTGCTTTTTTTAAAATAAATTTGGCAAAAAGTGATAATTTAATGTTATTTTAAAACATGAACAAAACAACCATCGAACGAAATAATAAAATTAATATTGTTGCCATGTTGTAGATAAATTGTAGCAGGTTGTTTGTTGCAGGTACCCTCCTTCTATTAAGTAATAACAATTAAATCTTTATAAATTTTTACGTATTTGAAGAAAGAATAAAAAAATCTGTTCCTGTGATTTCATTTGTTATATATTTCTTCTTTTGTGGTTATAGAAATCTTCAAAGAAAAATGTTTAATTTTTTAGGTTTTCTTCATGCATTAAATTTAATTTTATTTATAAATTTGTTTTTATGATATTTATCATGTGATAATATTTTTTTAGTTTTCTATTGAACTTTGAAGATTGAAATTGTTATGCATCTGTTCTGTGTGTTTGTTTTGAATAAAAAAAAAAAAAAAAAACAATTTTCTTTTGTTGCTGTAGAGCTGAAAATTTTTTCCTTGCCGCAAAAATAATTTTCAATCATCTTTATAGATTTATAAATCTAAGTTACTACATCTGTACTTTTAAACTAGTACACTGGTGCTAAAATTTTACTATAAGCGACTCAAGTTTTTTTTCGAATTAATATCGGTAAACCAGTATCCCCCTGAAACTGACAAAACATAATTGAATGGGAAAAGTTCAGATCAGTTTCCCTGCCTTATCAAGAAGCGTTTTGATTCTTTTAGTTGCCATTTCAATATATAGTTATTTTTATGGTTAAAGAAGATGCTACCCTTAACCTTTTCTATGTCGTAACAAAGTTTATTTTATTAACAATCAATAACTGTTTTCTTTTCTGTACCTATTATAAGCGCCGCTATGAAGGAGGAGTTTTAGCTCTAAAAAAACAGGCGAATTTGTGTCTTCTATTTACAGAATAAAAATTTTGTTTTCAGATTGGTGTTTGATTAAATTTTTTTTTTTCAATTGTATATTTAATCAAAAATTTGTGCAGTTGTAATTAACTTATTTTAAATAAAAAAATATAAATAAAAAATTATTTTTCTATTAAATAAATAATTAAGTCTATTAAAATTTTAATTAAATTTCTATAAAAAAATTTTAATATAAATTAAATTTGAGCGGGAATATTGGGTACCGTAAAATAACTCCCAAATGAAATATCTTGTAATGCAATAACTCTTAATGAAATAAGTCCCAACAAAAAGGAAATAACTTTCAAATTAAAAAAAAGGAAATAACTTCCAACGCCAAAATGAAATGAGACCAAAAAACTTAACCGTTAATTCAAAATAAAACATTTTTACACAAAAAAAAAAAAAAAAAAATGAAATAACTCTCAAATGAAATAAGTCCCAACAAAAATAAAACCACTCACAATACAAATTATATTTGCACCGGGGCACTGTTTAATTGTTTTAACCTCTAAGGTATAACAGGTACATCCCAATGAAAGAGGTCCTTAACTTTGATATCATACCATACATCATAGATATATGATCAAAGGCCGGCTGTACAGACAATATTTCGTTAGCGAAGCTGCTATTCCCAATACCATAGAGAGATCATTGAGCCATCGCGGCCGGGTGGAAGTGTTTAACCTCTATAGTATAACAAACCCTGCCTTCGTTTACCAAAAGTTTTCTGCACAGCCGGCCTTCGGCCTGGCGGAAGGATTTCATTCTCTATGGTATAAAAAACACCGGCTTCGCTGACTAAAAGTTTTATCTGTAGCAAGAATAATGGAATAAGTCCTAATTAAATAGCTTCCATTAGGTGACTCCTTAATTAATTAAAATTAAATAACTTCTATATCATACCTGAAGGTTGAGGAAGGAAAATATTTTGTGAGCGAAGCCGTTGTTCGAAATACCATAGAGTCGAAAATATTTCAGCCCCGCCGAAGGCCGGCTAAACAGAAAGAGTTTGTAACGAACCGATGCTTAATATACCATGGAGGAGAAATAAAAAATAAAGCAACTCTTAAAAAATTCGAAGATTATATTGAATTAAATAACTTTCAAATGAAATAACTCCCAATAAAAATGAAATAAATCCCAATTTTTAAAATAAATGAAATAACTCCCAACAGCGTTCAGTTAGGAGTTATTTCATAATGAAGTGACTTCCAATTAGTATGGGATTTTTGATTTTTTTGTTGGGAGTTATTTCACGGTACCAAAAAATTGTGGGGGTAAGGTTAAATTTCCTTTGGTTGTTTATTCCTTACCAGACAAGCCTATATATAACAATCGTTGTTCGTCCTTGCTTGTTATATTAAGTTTGGAACAAAGCATCACTCGTAAGTGTGGCTGTTCAATATTTGTCTGTTAGTTTTTGTTTTCTTATGCAATAAATATAAATGTTCGTAATGGGACGTTAAGATGGAAAACTACGTGATGGTTGTGGCTTAGAATTCAACCACCGGTACAGCGCAAGCTTGGTGTAGGGTTTTATTGCATCTGAAGCGTTTACTGATAAAATCTTAGGTTATATTCTAATAAACGGTTTGGAATTAGTAGTAGTAGACTTATTATATTCTCCCGCTGTTAGAAACACTTTAAGCTTGGGCCTTTAAGCAGAACCTCACATAAATCTTGAACACATATGTGGCAAATTTTACTTTAACTTTTATCTTAACTACTGAGTGAAATTTATATTAATCTAGTCACTTTTTACAATTTCATTTATTTTATTTATTTAAGTTTTTTTTTTTGTTGTTGCAGAAAACTAACGCTATCTGATCAATAATATTTTCTTCCTCAATTGCTCAATGAAACTCCTACCTAAGAAGCTATTTATCCTCCATTAAAAATGTAAAATCATGACAAAAGTCAGCAAAGTATATGAGTATAACGACCTAAGACCCCGAGTAAAAAAAGATTTTCTTTAGAAAAGTTGCTAATATTTTACTTTCATCCTCTTGGCAATAGAAAACTACACACTGCACACACACAATCACTTGATAGAGAATCATAATCAATATGCAACTATATACTTCAACACTTCCCTCTTCTCTCAACAACGTTTTTTTATTTTTGTAAGTAGAGATATGAAAGCAAAAATAAATTGATGACAAGGGTCAACATTTAGGTTCAACTCTGTAAGAACGTCATGTGTGCAACTGTGTGTTTAAACACATTTTGAAATTGAAAATATTGCTTCTCCCGATCGTTTTTGAACAGATGCGGAAACATTTCTTGGCAATTTTGATTGGAAAATAGTTAATGCCACCAACAACAACAAATTTTTGTACATAAGTATTTTTTAGTCATTAGATTTTGTGGTTTATTTTAAGTCATTAGTGGAGGTACTTTAGTTTTCCTTTTGTTCACTTTCTAAATAAAACTAGCCTTGAAGAGTGTCTGTTAGATTAGAATCTATTACTGTTAACCACACAGCAAAAGATAGTTGAAGTACAAGAAAATTATTAATTTGTGACCACACACGCCAATTATCATTCGTGAGTCTAAATGTTTCTTTCACGACCTTTAAGAAGACCTTTTTATCTAATAATATTTTTTTTTCTTTAACGTAATAATGGTTAATTAAATGTTATTTTTAAAAATTGGCAACGCCTGTCACATTCACATTTTTATAATTGTTCGTTTTTCTTTCGGCGTTAAATAGTTAATAATTAAATAATAATGTGTGTCGCTTTTGTGTCCAGTCAATTTGTTTAAAATTTCTAACATATGGTCGAATATTTATTTGTTTATTTGTTCAACTTTCCTTAAGAAAGGTATTTTTATGTATTGCGATCATCATATGCTGTCTTTTGTTTTACGTATGTGTGTAACTAATGTCCTGTTCAATAAATAAGCATGACATATGGCAAAAGACCAAAATGAACAGATAGTTGCAATATAGTGCTGGGTTTTTACTTAAACGATATAAATGGATGCTCAAAAATCTCATCGAACGTTTGTGACTTCAAATTATTCAGTTAACAAAAGTAGAAGAAGTAAAATTTTGTATCAGAAAATATATTTAGCACAAATAAGATATACATATACATATAATCCTTATTTGCAATCTATTTAAAAATAAAAAAATATTAAGCAAATTTAATAAAAAGGTAAATAAGCACAGAAGTTATTTATCCTCAATGGCATAAATAACCATAAAGATATAAAAATTGATCATATATAACTTATACATCCCAGCAAAAAAGTTTTGAAAAAGTAATCGAGTGTGGAATTAAGCATTTTTGGCAGAAGTACTTTCCAACTAGATTGCCAACTTAATGATTTTAACAAGGCATGAGACTTTTATAATCAATTACTGAGAATCGATTACATTATTTAGTGTACGAGGGCTGCTATATATATTTCTGGCCTGGCAACACTGAGTGCTGCCAAGTGCAATCTGACATTTCCATTGGAAAGTTTGTCATTTTTAAGCATATTCGTACTCAAAACGTTTTGACGTACGACCATTATTTGTGTTGTTACAGTGACTTGAAAAAATTAATATAGAAAAAAAATGGAATTAACTCGTGAACATTTTCGTGCCATCATTTTTCACAACTTTCGACGTGGATTATCACGACAAGAGTGCATTGATGAACTTAAATCTTTGTATGGCGATGAAGCACCATCCTATAGCACTGTGAAAAATTGGTATAATGAATTTAATCGTGGCAGAAGCTCGCTCAAAGACGAATTCGGTGAAGGTCGTCCAAAAACGGCTGTTGTGCCAGAGAACATTGATGCCGTGCGTGAACTCATAATACAAGGTCAACATGCGACATACCGAGAGATAGAGACATCCTTGGAGATTTCTTCCACCAGCATACACTCGATGCTGCATGAACACCTGGCCGTAAAAAAGGTTTGTTCTCGTTGGATCCCGCACAATTTGAAAGTCGCTCAAAAAAAGGCTCGTGTCGATTGGTGCAAAAAAATGTTGAAAAATACGATTGCGGTGCTTTAAAAGACGTTTATAAGATCGTCATAGGTGACGAATCATGGATCTATGCGTAGGAGCCCGAAACGAAACAACAATCGACCGGGTGGGTCATCAAAGACGAACAAAATCCAACGAAAGTTATTCGTGGAAGAAGCACTGCGAAGCAAATGGTCGCCTGTTTCTTCGGCAAAACTGGTCATGTGGCGACTATTCCGCTTGAGCAACGTAGGGCGGTCACTTCTAAGTGGTACACTACAATTTGAATCATTGTTCACCATGACAATGCGAGCTCTCACACATCGGTTCAAACCAGAGCGTTTTTGACCGGCCAAAACGTCGAATTAATGGGTCATCCGCCGTACAGCCCTGACTTGGCACCTAATGACTTCTTCTTGTTTCCGCACATCAACGTGGTCAACGATTTTCGTCGCCAGAAGAAGCTGTTGAAGTGTTCAAAAATCATGTTTTAGAGGTGTCTCAATCGGAGTGGAAAAAGTGCTTCGACAACTGGTTTGAGCGCATGCAAAAGTGTATAAATCATGCTGTAGAATACTTTGAAAAACAATAAAACCATTTTTGATTATAAATATTCGCATTTTCACTATTAGGCCAGAAATATATAGAGCAGCCCTCGTAGGAATTAATGAGAACCATTAGTACGGTAGTCTCTCTTATTATAAAGAACTAGTTCCATTACTACTTCCTTTTTTGGAAACTAATGTAATGTGTTTTGTAAGCGAGTAACAAAATATGGCAATCACAAAAGTAAGTCATTATATGGCAAGTACTTTATAAGGTAATGTCTAATTTTTTGCTGGGATATTATTTAGCTAATGATAAATATTTTTGGTTAATTACTTTAATAATTTACAGTAAGTGAATCGTACATGGTAGTAATTAATTAGATCGACTAATTAATTAACGATTCAATTAGCATTGAATGACAAATAATAATAATAATAATAATTTTTTAGCATTAACAATATTTTCACTAATAGTAATGATTTTTAATGCAAAATTAGTTAAAAAACTAAATCATTACCATTTATTCATGATTAAATGATTTCAAGTCATTATCATTAATGAAAGTATTTTTTGACTTTGTTCATTAAATACACATGTTAAAGTACATAAGTGTTTATTTTAAAATGGCATTTTGATCTTAATAATTATGTAAAATGTGTATATTATTTACATTTTCCAGGAAAAAGACACTATGGGAAAAAATATGCTAGCTAGAGTGTTAGGTGAATTTAGATCTCAGACATCAAGTTTTACATCTACCGCACATAAAGTTGACAATTAACAATTTTCGAGATTAACTTATTTTATGTACAGTTTTTTTTGAGTTTCTGCGGCGATTTCAATAAAATTTCATCAGCATTAATAAAAACAATTATAATTAAAATAAAATCATTAGCATTAAATGGTAGTTAAACTTTTTTTATTGTCATTATTTCGAACAATGCCAATGAAATATCAATGGTAAAGCAACAATTTCAGGTATGACTCCTTTGTTTTATTACTCCGGCGAAACCCGAACCACTTGATGTTGTTAAGCAAACATGCGCCATCATCTGACCATAATAGGCTCTAACTCAAGAATTAATGGTCCAGTTAAAGATTTGGAACCAGCCTTTCTTGGAAATTCACATAAACAAATTGTGATACTAATTTAAGTTGTATTTTTTGGTTTTAAATTAATGTTTTTGTAACGTTTGTTTTCTATGTTAACAGTTATTTAGTTTTCTTTCAGTGGTTTATATTTACATGAACAATTTGTTTATGTAAATAATTTTACTGTAAGTTACTTAAATTTAAAAACAGTTTCTTGTAAACTTAATCTTAAACATATTGTAGACACCTTGAAACAAATATATACGTAAATAGATATATCAACCCTTGAGAAAGTCAACAAATAATTGACGAAACGCCGGGAAAATTGTTGAATTAATTGGTTTTATTTACATTTTAAAATAGAGGTCATGTTAGCTTATTCAGGAAATGAAAGAACAAAATAGCATTGACTAAGTAACCAAATAAAAAAAAAAAGTAAATAAATACCCACCTCACTTGCTTTTTTGTTATACAATCGCTTTCACCAACTCATTGCACTCGGCTACCAACAATTGTTTTCCATTTTCTTTTTTCAGACTCTGGAAGGCTTTATCTAATATTTACCGTTAACTCGCGTTTTAAACAACTGATACACCGCTCTTAATAAGCAATAATCATTTATTATTTATGATTGGTGCAGGGATTAAACTTATGTCTCGTGATATTCTGTTTTACAACAAGAAAACATCTCTGGCAATGTTGATACCACCGTTGCCCAACATAACTTTTCTTTTAATTCTCTTCTCACTTGTTACTGGTAGAAGTTAGAACTTGCTCAGCTTGGTTTTTTATCTAAGACCCCATTATCTGTTGTTATCATAGATATGTGAGAAGTTGCCAGATCTTCTTCCACGAGTGTTTTACCAATAACATCTTTCTAAAATAGAATACTTGTTATATTTAAATTCAAATATAACAGTACCAGATCAATGGGTTCGCTTGAAAGCTACTGAGTCCTTGTGTTTTCCTTAAACTTTTCAGATCTATTAGCAACGACGCACTGGGTTTAAAATAATAATACCAATCTGATTGATTAAGTAAAATAAAATAAAAAAGGCATTCTGTATCATCAAGTTTCTTAATAAAATAACGAGAAACGAAGCCAATCTTTTCCTGTAGAAAATACCGATTTTTTATTTTTAGAGCTAAAGGCCTCCAAAACTTATCCGTTTCTTGTAGTTTCGTGGGACATTTCGCTTCCATAAATGACCTGTGTTCTTGAGTTCAAATTAGTTTTATATTTTGTTAACCAAGCACAGGTCATATAAGTTCAAGCTTTAACTATACGTAGTCAATCTGCGCCTTCACATTGCCTACCTTCAAGAATATGGATCGTATATTAAGCAGGAGTTATACCTACAGATTACAAAGTTACATAAAATTTTCATTTCTGCATAGGATCTTAACTTCAAACGGTTTATCTTAATATTTAAGAGAATCCTGTAGTCCGTTTTACATCATAAAATTTTCGGAAATTTTTTATTTTTTAAAATGCTTTACCTAACGACTTCTTGTAAAAGTGAATTTCCAACACAAGCCAATATTTATTTAAATGTTTGAGTTAATTTTAAGCATATTTTCGCTATAACCAAAATTTAAATGTGGAAGCAACGCATGAAGTTCAGAGGAAACTACAAGGATTGATAATTCTTTATTTCTTCTTTACTTTTACTTTTTCCTAGCAAAAAATTTTTGAAAAGGTAATCGAGTGTGGAAGCATTTTTGTCAGAAGTTTCTTTAATTTATGAAATAGGAAAAGATATTCAAGAAGAAGTTTCTCTCTTCATTTGAAAACTTATATCTTTAAACATGTCATAAAATGTCCGTTATTATTTGAAATTAAGAAATTAAACAAATAAATAAAATAATTTGATGGCATTGAAATGAACCCTAGGCTGAAGAACAGCACAGCACGTAATAAGAAGTTCATATTTTTATAAATTTAAAAAAACTCAACATTAAGAAAGAACAAAAATGTTAATGGATTTTTATGGCTCATCATAAATGAGATAGACGACAACATTGTATGCGAATTTTTAAATTAACTCTTTTCATCATAAACTCTACACACTGTTCTTGTCCCCTCATATCTTTCCGTTCATTATATCACGACATGTCATACCGAATGGATTGCAATGAAAAAACAGGTTTTATTGTTGTGATGTGCTTTTTTCTGTTTAATTTGTCAAAAGAAATTTATGCAGAATGATGGAAGAGATCATCCTTAGTACAGGTACGATGTTGGTCAGTCATGATTAGTTCGCATACAACCAATCACATCATCAGAACGTGACACCAAAAAAAAGATACAAATGAAACGAATATATTGTGTGTTTTTTTTTCTACATTGGAATCGTGTCGTATAAGTCACAGTATTATGTATTTAACGAGCAATGCTTATACTACAATAATTATGGATGAGATCAGTTTATTCTACACGACACGCTATAGTTGTAGGTTAACATAGATGGCTTGTTAAAACGTATGCAACAGTAAAGTTATTTTATTATGGATTTTCATTAAAAATTAAATTTTGTGTAACAAAAAATTTTTTTTATTTATTTATTTAATTTTTTATTATGATTTAATGTATTAGCATTGGGCTTTTTAAATGTTCAGTTTGATTTAAGATAATTATTATAACAGAACTGTGAAAGTGAGATGCAATCATAATGTAACGCATTTTTACGATTGTCTTGTACATAGTTTTTATTGAAGAAGAAAAAGAATACGAGCAATTTTCGTAGTTATACAAAATGATTGAATTTAAGCCTAATAAAATATAAAATGCCTTTTAAAAATAAAAAATAGTTCGAATAAATATTTGGGTCTTGGTAACATGCAAAAAGGATACGTAGTGACTCAATTGTAATAATAATTAATGACTTAAGAGACGACTGAAAATATAAAGAGAATATAAAAATATTTCTCCAAAAAATATTGAAGAAGGAGTCTTGCATTTCGTTAACAACTGATTTTATATTTTTTCTGTGGCATAATATGAAAATTAATGCTGAGTATTCTGTATAACCTCGCATAAACTCTGTGCAAAATCAAGCAGATCTCCGTTGATGATGATGTTCAATAATGAATTTTTGTCGTATATTCACATTTTCATTCAACAAGAATTTTTGTACAATAAAAAACTAACAACGCAAAATCAGAGACAGGGAATAAAATTAATAAAAAAAAATCGTGAAATAAGAACTCTACAAGTTTAGGGCTAAAAAAAATAAATGTTTCAACCTAAAAAAATGCCGCCTTTAAACAAAACTATCGAAACAGCCAATGAAAATCACCACATTTAAATCTGTTTCGTTTCATTTTTAAGGCCATTTGCCAGCTGCTGCTGTTGTTGCTATTGTTGCCGCCAACACCATTATCTCGGCGATACAAAACATTTATATATAAGTGGCAAGCTGTTTTTATTTTTCAATATCCGTTGCACTTACAAAAAAAAAAAAAAACAACAATGAAATACAACAAAAAAAGCTTCAACTGTTTATCCTGGGGATATTTTAATATCTGTCCCGCATGTATTTTATACACACTCTTTCCCGTAACAACCATGAATTTCCTTCTTAACACTTTTATCGAAATCATAAACACTACCAATAACAACAACGACAATTTAAGCCTTAGTTTTAACTTAATCATAGTCCTGATCATGATGATGCTAAAGATCATCATACACGCTGTAAGTTTGCTTTGCTGACGTCTTTTAGTTAAACTAACTCTTGTAGACACAAACACAAACAACAACACCTTGTTGTGAAAAAAATAAACTTTATGGAAAATTCAATATCTTGCTCGGATTTTGACATATTTGACAAATTGCTTTAATATCCTTATTTTGTTCTTGGCCCCAGAAATGCATTAAGATTATTTTCAAGGTTTAAAGGTTACAAAACATTATGCTGATCATCATCAATAACTCAGTGTGTTTATATTTGTATTTCAAGGAAAAATACAATCAAGTATTAATAAAAAAGAACGCAAAAATCAATACAAAAAAATTTAAATGATAAAAAACCGCATCAAGATTGTTATAAAGATATTGCGATTTTGTCTTCAAATTTGTTAAATTCTCAAACTGAATTGAGTCGTATCTTGTCATATTAAGCACGCCAAGCCAAGGAAAGACTTGAGAAATCGCATTTATAACAAAATTTTATGAGATCTAATTGCACGTTTCTATAGAAGGTCTTGTAATTAATTAGTTAATTTGCACGCCAGAATCTGTTTCTTTAAACAAAAATATCGTAATTGTGTCAATCTATTTGGAAAGTGGAGTAAAATTATTTGTGTAAAATTTTGGCAAAATTGCAACATTTCAGTGAAATTCTGTGGTTTTTTTTTTTTTATTAATTTTTGGTTTTTAATACAACAAAGCAAACAAGTAATTAACAAAAATGCACAAAATCTGCAAAACGTAAGGAAGATAGAGGCGCTTTTGACCATACCCAAATATTAATGGCACCGATGTTGCCAGTGACTCGTTTTGGGTACACCGGTTTTTTAATGTATGCGTGCGGGTTTTCTGTGCCCCAAATACGACATTTTTGCTTATATGAAAAGATTGTTATTTTTTTTTTACGAAATAAGTGGTAGTTGAAAAAAAAAACGTTAGATGGCGGACCCTGTATTTTGCCTGAAAAAGCTTAATCCACTGAAATTGACGATAGTCAACAAGAAAGAGTGCTATATTTGGCTATGCCGAATCTTATATACCCTTCACATATACATATGTAAATCTAGGTAAGTGAAATAACTTTAATCAAGAAAATATTGGTCTGACAGAGAATTGAAAAAAAATATTAACTACTATATATAATATTACATAAAAATGTCATCGGCTCTTAATGCGTTAACAAGTATTTCCTGAAAGATCTCTTCAAAAGCTTTTAAATGAAACCCATATTGATATCCTAAAAAATATGGTGCACAATCGTACTTTTCTATGAAAAGTTTAAAGGCCTATAACTTGGAAATTATGGGCGAGCGCCAGTTTTTCACTTGATGTTTTTTTCTTAACTCTATGGACCCATGAAGTTTGGATTGGAGTTACTTTACTTAACTAGATTTGTTTCAAATGATATGGAAAAATTAGGGGCAGGCGCGGTAATTTGCCCGATGCCTCGAAGGACATGGACCGATCTTGCTGATTTTCAATATCAAAATTTTCAAAACTATCTCTGATCGATTGGTGTATTTAAATTTCCCCTAGCTCATCTAGTGCCTTGGCAAAGTTGATTTCAACCCAAACACAGACGGAAAAATGGATATCGCTTAATCGACTTCGCTGTACATAAGAACTCAGAGCTTAATGGGGTAGGAAGTGGATATTACAGAAACAACACAAGGAATGACAATCTTAGATATATCCTTTTTCCATCTGTGGTGAAGGGTATAAATTTTATTACCTTTTAAAACTATCTCAGGCAGTTAATAAAAAATTATTCTTGCTTTACATTTTAGGGAGGGAATAGAAAAGAATAGAATAGAATAGTAAGAACAGTTGGTGGTAATTTTTGTGAGATTCAGTATTACAGATCAGGTACAAAAATTTAGTACTTTTTTCGTACTTTACCTCAGTTCTCAAATGGCCATAACGTAACTTACTGCCAGTCCCACAATGTCGCAATCGTTTGTTCGTTCGCATAATTACATTAAAAATTGAAATTGTTTTTGTTTCGAATGTAAATGTGCGAACGAACGATCGATTGCGACATCGTGGGACTGGCAGTTAAATCCTATTTCCGGCATGCAAACAAACAAAGAATGACTTAATATATGTGTGAGAAAAAAAAACGCATGTATATTTGGTTCTTAAAAAGCTTTTCGGTTATATCTTTATATTATTGAGGCATTAATGTTTAAAATTACTTTTTACTGATGATCGGCATATGCCCCGGGTTTAAGTTTCATTAACAGCTTTAAATGTAACTAAACAATTCTATTTCCCCTGTTCTGAATTTCAATCGAAATCAAAATGATCGGAATTTTCCATCAGTTGCTGTTTTAAAAATTCATTTATAACCAGGTCAACATGTCATGCTCCTCTAAATTTCTTATGGTGTTTTCTCTTTCGAAAATAATTTTTTTTGGCAATATTTCGTTGGTGCTCTAAACCATCATTTTGAAGGGAAAATATGCTAAAGCTAATGCTTAACTTGTTCTAAATGCACCATCACGAAACTTCTCTTTTTGCAAAATTCAGAATTTTAACCGATAAGCTTTTCAAAAGTTAAGTATACTTTAATATATCAGGTTAAAAAGTTCAAAGATATAAGAACTTATTGTTCTGACGTCGCACTTTTAAGTTTGAATGTCCATTTCACATTTATATTCCAAATTTTTCTCTATGAGTCTTAAATGCTTTCGTGCTGAGCGAATTAGAATTTTTGTGTGATTTTCTAAACTCTTTACTTGTTATTATTGTTTCTTTTTCTTTTTTTTTTTTTGTTTTTTGCTATTTGTTAACATTTCTGTTTAGATATTAAAAAGTTTTCAGCATTTTCATGTACAAATCACATTTAAATAGACAAAAAAAAAAAAAAGAAACAAAGTGTATACAAAATATAAATTTAAAAATGATCAAAAACAAAAAATAAGAAAAAATAAAAAATAATAAAATTGTACAATACAAAGTGCGAATGATATTAAGCAGATGGCCTCCGAAAAGAAATAATAAATGTGTACAAATCTGTGTCCAAGAACTAGCAATAGCATACATACATTAAATAGAAAAGCTCACGGTACTTAAAAATAGTGTTAAGAAATTGTCGAAGATGTGATCATACCATTGCATATAAACATCGGCAACATTGGTAATCTGTATCGGTACAATAAAATCTAGGTGTTGTTAATGTATTAGGAAGTATTCAAAGTACTTTTGAACAGAAATTGTTCTAAAGAAATATCACAGCAGGTTGTCTCCAGCAAAAAAAAATTAAATTAAAAAAATTCAAATAAGTAACAAACGATCGCCATAAGAAATTTATTATGTAAATAAATGTGTACGAACACATTTTTGGCTACTTTAAAAAGAGGTGTTTATAGTAATCAACTTTTTAAAATATCAAAAAAAAAATTGTATTAATTCTTATTTTTGGTTATACCCATTTTGAAATTTTCCAGAATGCTTTAAATATTTTAGGATTTTTAAACTTTATAAAAAATATAAAAAAAGTGTAAAATTCCCTTACTGCAAGCCTTGTTTGAATAAAATATACTGATATCTCTTTAAAACATTGCTCTAAAACATGGCTTTTTTTGCTGATATTTTAATACTGATTATCACTTGGTCGTTTTTATTAATACAGCTTTACCTGCCTAATGTGTTGATTTGAAAATCTGTATTTGATTGCAATTATATAGTAAGCTATGAAGAAAAGATGGTATAAGTAAACGAAATGGAGTGAACCTGCGAAAAAAATTAATCCATGCAAATTTCAAATAAGCGATGAGGCAAGTGTCAAACTTAAAAGCTGACAACAATGTTGGTAGTTTAGCTCATCTCAAATATGAAAGGAAATAATATTAATGCATGTGAAGTTTAGTAACGGCGAGAAATCAAAGTTTGAACGTGTAACAGTAAGACAGGAGCTAATAACTTTCAGTGTTTGCACATTCTAACTGTTTTTATAAATGCACCAAAACTAGAGAAATAATCCGATTGGCTCACAGCTGACGGCTCGCCGCCGTCTATTATTTTTTCCACACTGTCGTCGCCGCCGTTTCGATCGGCTTGTTTCGGTTCAGAAACAGCAGCTGTTTTTGGCAGCTTGTATAAAGTTAACTGTCAAAAATTCTAGTGTTTATCAGCGATGAACATTTTAGTATTAATTTATAAATTAAAGTAAAAGGATTTTTTTTGTATAAGTTTATTAATGTACATACATTTATACAAAGAAATCGTTAGAAAAAGGCACAAATAAAAGAAGTTTTAAGCAACCTTTTATTTTAATTATTATGTTCTTAACTTTTTCGTTAATTATTTGATTTTAAATGAAGTTAATTTTTTCCTTTTTTATATTTTTATTTAAGAAAAAAAAAAACAAAAACAAAATTTAAGCCGAAAATTAAGGCACCACCGGTTAAAAATTACTCAGCCGCCGCCGAAAACTTTTGCACGGCTTCATTCACTGATCAGCACACCTTCCCGTTTCTGTGAGAATATATTATTTGCCAATAAACATTGCATGGGGCAGTCCAGGTGATTACCTTAAAGAACATTTGCCTTAATTAATGGAAAGGTATTATATGCTCGTATTGAACAGGGAAGTCGTATCTACTATCATTGATTTTAGGAGGACTTAATTATTAATATCATTCGATTAAAGTTCTGGGCAGAGTTTTGAGCTAGATGGTATTGGTCATGCAAAGGATGTATGACCATAGAATTATCCAGCTGCGGTTTCAGTGTGGTAATTATCATTTAGAAGAAGAATTTCCCGCACCATGTAGGTAGAGTTCTATAAAGGATACTGCCTAATAAAAGGCATTATATGAAATTTCAACTTTTAAGTTGAGCTTGCGTTTCAACGTGCTTGTACTTTAAAATTATTAGGATATAAATATAATCTTTAATAATTGGTGGAAAATTATATAGAGGAAAGGAAAAGGATGGACGAATTTTTGGTCGTATATAGTATGAGAGATACATAGGTGGCATGAGATAATAGAAAGTGATATGTAAAAACCGTGTCGCCACGGTCGGATCGGATTCGTAAAAAAGATTGCACGATGTCAGAGACGCTAGACTGGGGTATTTTTGTAGCTTATTTTTCGATATGGTTTTTCTGAGGGCATGGCAAAAAATCATGGGTTCGCGGCTGCAAAAACCAGAATTGAAAAACTATGCAACGACTAAGCACTTCAGACCAGGTGGTGGCCGAGTAACTTCAGAATTATATACTGCGTAAGAGTAACGCAGTATAACAGGTTAATTGTATTTTTTGGGTACGGCACCAACTAAGGTAATGTAAGAAACACTCGGATTGCCGCCATTGGACTTATCTGGGAGTAAAAAAGCGTTGTTGGCTCGAAAATGAATTTCACTTGGTACTATTTTGGTAATGTCGATCGCGATACGAACAAATGGGTAAGGGAGTGTCAAAAGGCGATGAACGATTTCATAGAAAACTCATTCCGATTGTAACATACATGATGCACACATAGCAAATTGACATTAGTATTTTACGGATGGGTAACGTATTCACGGAAGATCAAATGCAAGCGTTTTTTCTTACATTTTATAGCTCTAAAGTAAAAATAAAAATATAATATAAGATTGTTAAAATTTTTATTTCTTCTGCTAATATAGAATGAGAGGTAAGAATTAAATGAACTTCATTCTAGTGCTTTGAAGAAAATCTGCAAATAAATAGCGAACTAGCTTCAAACAATTTTTAATCTGAGTAAATTTTTATTGAAATTAAGTATAGTTTTGCACAAAATCAGGAATATTGGTAGACTTTAAGGAAAACTTTCTTCCTTTTGTTAGAGAAAATTTTGTTCAATTCCTGTAAAAATTGTCTTTGACGCCATTCGATAACAATTATGTCGTCAAATGAAGTAAATTTTTCCATTTTGAGTCATTATTTTTTCGAATGTACCATGGTTCCAAAGCAGCTTTCTGATAGGGCTATTGACATTATAAAACTTTTTTAAAATATATTTTACCTTTAGTATTTCTTTTAATAAAAATAGCGCTCTAAATTAGGTTTTACTAAGAAATTTTTAAATTCCATTTCTATTTACAAACTTAAAAAAATAAATAAATAAGTTGACTAAAATAATATCCTATCAGCAATTGTTCCTTAAAAATCATTCAATTCTAACCTATAATTTTCGTAATTCTTATTTTGTTTTATTATATTTTTTTACCATTTACCAGTGACTGAATGCCGTTTTAGACACATTTTCAAATAAGCATTAATAAAAATTGAATATTTACAGTCAACCCATTTAAAACCCTTTTAAATAACTTAACCATACAGCTAAAGACAAATGTATTGGAAAATATGTGGAAAGACAAAAAAATAATTTAATCTTAAACATTTCTTAGATAAGACGGTCGGTTGTCTGATAATCGTACGGGTAAGTGAGTGTGGAAATAACAAACAGCCAACCAAAAAACAGCTGCAGTAGTGGTCAAAATGAAAGGAAAACAAAAAATTGTGCTTCTACTCGCTTCAATGCAGAATAGAAAATAAAAGTCTAATGAATGAATTGTTTTTTATTTTACTTCTGTTTGGCTGTTTATTTGATTTTAGTGTAATTTTGTTTTTTTTTCCCTACTGTTGGATTTGGTATGGTTAGAGCTGAGTACGTTATTGCCAGAGCCGCTGTATTGTTGTATAAATGAAAAACCTCCTTTTGGACTTTTATCGCTAGATAATTGCCGTCAAAATTACAGGTTTTTACATTCACATACATTTAAGAAAACGACTAAAATGACTTAAATTTATTATACGCCGTTTAATAAGTGGTATGAGTTTGTTTTTACTTTACTTTCTTGAGTCATAAATGTGTGAGAGAATTAGTTGGAAGACATGGTGGAAAGCTATCACAACTAGAACTGTTGTAGTTAAAGTGGGTGTATTGGTAATTTTTTAAAAATAGTTTTGTTATTGTAGCCCAAAAATCTTTTTGAAGTTGATTTGATTTTTAGCAGAAAATTTTCATAATATTCGTAGTTTAACAGAAGTTGCTCTGAAGTTTCATTTAATTTCATTATTAATTTTTTTTAGCATCTTTTGATCAATTTCAATTTTTTTCCAATTTTCCAATAAGAATTTTCTGTATAGATAAATCTTAAAAATATTAATTATTGGTGGTGACATATACAGGCATGTCACACATTCTGATCGGAATAGTTTTAATTTCGTATTAACCCTTCAAATAAATGTGTTTTACCATTTTCAGATTCCGATCGAAGTCATAAAAAGTGCTGAATCTCCACTTTTTAATTTAAATATGGCAAAAGTGGTTACACCAAAGTAACAAACAGGTTCAAATTAAAAGTAAATATAAAAATCGCAAAAAATCAAATTTAAAAGAATTTAGAAATTAAAATTTAACAGCGATTTCCTTCCAAAGAAAGTGTTTGTTCTTAAATTAAAGACACGGGAATATTTGTAAATTATTTTATTTTCAAAAGAAAAATTTTGTGCTATCTTTAAAATTATTCCGATTTATATAATTACCGATATTGATTATTGAGGGTCAAAGCCCGTCTCGATGGCCATTTCGCTACCGCTTATTTAGCTCTTCTGGAAAGTTTTGACAAACATTTTAAATAAACTTAAAATTTTCGTCAAAACAATAAAGTAAAGACAAAAGTGAAAGTTTAAGCAAAAACAACAATAACCAACAATAATTCTATTTTTCTTTCTCCGCTGTATACGGCTCACTTTTTTCGGCTCTTTTATACAGTTGAAAAATATGAAAAATAAAATACCAAAAAACCCTACGATAATTTATTTCTATGCACGCACAAGCACTTTGCAAATTATTAAATTAAAGACACGGGAATATTATTAAATTATCTAATTTCAAAAGAAAAGCTTTGTGCTGTTTTTTAAAACTATCCCGATTAAAATAATTACCGATATTGATTATTGAGGGCCTAAAGAACCAATTTCGGATTTTAAGTCACCTTCGATCGAAATTGAATTCTGTGACATGCCTGAAGGTAAATTAGTAAAGGAACTTACGGCAGTTCCAACATACAAGCAGTCCAAAGCCAAATTTTAAAAGTCAACACATCATTCACTTATTGAATTTTTAAGAAATGGAACCGTTAACTGATTTAGTAAAAATTTTAATAGATTTTAAAGCAAAGTAAAGCAGACATCAATTAGTCAATGTTGATGTAAATTGTATTCCTATTATCGTTATTTTTTTTTTAAGAAAAGATAATACAGGTGACAGGTGAAGCAAATAGCCATTTTATTAGTTATTTTATTTCGCCGGAGAATACGCTATGAAGAGTACCGACAAGGCAGGCTGCGTGCTGTGTTGCAATGTAAATTACGAATATGTATTTATACCATTAACCAGAAAAAAACATTTTTATATTTTGATTGCCTCAGAGGTTGAACTGTAGCCAACCAGATTTGTAGTCAAAGTGCTTACTACCATGACTACAGCAACCCGTTAGTCTTGTGAATGTCCTTTCTATTAAAATTAAGTATTTATTCTAATAAGAGCCCTCACTGATGTTTCGCATTAAAACTATAAAATTTTTAACATAATCAAAAATCGTTAAAAAAGTATTTTTGAATGTACCCACGTATATTATAAATTGCAAGACACAACTGTAATTTCAAATAACGCCGCCACCTCTCTTTTATTTATTAAAATTTTATTTGTACGTAAAAGTCAAGATTATACGTTGTTCTCTCCAATAGACCAGCAGTTAAAGAAAGTGTCAATCAGCATTGGAAGAATTGTCTACATGAGTTAACCAAGTCATGGCAAAAGAAATCGTTATTTAACGTCTACGCAAATGTAATAGGAATGTATTGGAGAAATAACAAATAACAATAATGTAACTGGGCGCAGTCAAAATGTTCATTTAAATAATAATAAAGAAAATATACGCATTTGGTATTTAGAACACAAAATTGAAAAGAAAAGGTTGCCAGCAGTTGTTGTGAATCTGTTTTAATTTTAATGTACGGCAGCTGAATTTCGTATAGGCTTGACGTTCTATTCAAAATTTCTAATAGTAAGCATTAATAGATGGAAATGCCTTTTATTTTTAGTCAAATGAAAAAGAAAGAAAAAAAAGAGAACAGAAAGACGAAACAAAAAACTTAAAAACACATTTCAATAATTGTAGGTTTTCATTTAAAACTACTTTTAGTTTTAATGTAAAACGGTTATTAAGGAATAACTGAATTGAAATGCCTTAAAAGCTGGGCGTGTGCCTTCCCCAGAAATTTATGTGACGACATGCTTTAAGGGTGTGATGTCCTGTCTCGTATACGAATCGATTTCTACATAAAACTTGAGCGACTTTTATTTGCCTGATTGCCTCAGGACTTGATGTTTCTGTTGATTTTTTGCTGTTGTTGTTAATTTTCATAAGTTGTTCTTTTCTTGGGCATCTTCAACAATTTTGTTTGGGGTGTTACCATACTTTTCAGTCATTTCAATAAAATATTTGATCTCTTTGCTTAACTGTCTGCCAACCGTTTTGGGGCAAAATAAACAAATGTTTTTGTTTTAATTTTTATTTTATTTTCACTTTAAAACGCAAATACAGGCTCTGCCTGTTTTATGTAATTGACCAATTGTGATCAATAACGTTTGCATACGATTACACCCATTAAGTATTTAAAAAGCGTTGCAGCTTAAAAGGTTTTTCTTTAAGTTTATAATTTGTTATTGATTTGTAACTTAATTTCAAGCTTTTTGTTAAAAATTTATAATTTAATATTGATAATTACAAGTTGAAGTGAGTTTTTAAAAGCATATTTAGCAATTATTATGTAAATTTTTGAATAAGTTTAAAGAGTTAAAATATGAAAACATCAATAAATAAACCGGCAGCACCATAAAATTGTTATACAAATAATATCATTTGGAAGAGTAAGTGCGTGCAAGTGTGTCAGATAAGAGTGAGTTAGTACTAGTGCTAGCAAAATGAGGAGTAGTGAGTATCGAGTACCAATTATATTATTAATATATTTGATAATAATAATACAATATCTTGCTTATAAGAACATATTAGATATAGAAAGGCACTTGAACTCCGAAACTCCAAATGTGTTACATTTTAGTTTTTATTGTTTTTTTTTTTAACGAATTCCTATTTTATATGTATATGTTTTGATACAGTTTGGACCGTGTTCGAGGTTTTAACAAAAGGTTATTATTAATTTTGTTTTCTAATTTATTAAGCACAAGATCAGTTTTATAATATAAGAATATTTTTTTTATTTTTTCATTATTTCGCCACACCGTTGGGTGCCATCTTCAGGAAACAGGAAACAAAAATATTAATAATTAGTTTTTGTTTTCAAAAACAACAGTACATTAACACAATTTTGTCAACAAATTTTTATTTATTGTTGTTTAAAAAAAAAAAACTAATGTTTAATATTTTTGCTTCCTGTTTCCTGAAGATTCCACTCAACGGTGTGGCGAAATATTAAAAAAATAAAATTAAACAATATTCTTATTTTATAAAACTGACCTTGTGCTTAATAAATTAGAAAAACTATTTTGAATAAAAGCTTAAAAAACATTAAGATTATAATTATTAATTATATTTTATTAAGTGGAAGAGGATTTTTAAAGCTTAATTTCCCCCACACAAAATCTTAAATGTAGATGACGTTTTCATTTCTATAGTGCTTTTAATTATCGGTCATTTAATTGCTAGAAAAGAAAAAAACATCAGTTGTATGAGTACTAGAGGAGTGTTAATACCACTTTTTAAGAATACCACATGCCGCTGGTCATAAAGAACGCTACTCCTCACTCAAGTTCTGGATGCTATTTCTCATGTTGGATTCAAATTCGAATTTTTACAATTTTAGGTATTTTTTGATTGTGACAGTTCTATAGTAAGAACTTTCAATCTATTAATGCTTTTGCATAAAATTATCTATTATTTGAGGCCCGGTTATTAACATTATTTGTACATAATGCAACATCGCTTTGAGGTAGAATATTTATTATCACTAGAAGTCCTCTAACGTTAGTGTGGAATATTTTCATAAATTTAAGTCATTCGTAGAATGAACTTCCACCTAAACTTCAACTCATAGGCAACACAATGCAGTTTAAGAAGCTTTTGTTTAAGTTATTTCCCTAATGTTATTATTATCATCTCTTCGATCTCTTTTGTTTGTTTGTATTATTTTTTAAATATCTTTAGGGTTCCTTTCACAAAGTGAAAAAACTTAACACTATTGTTTTCACTACAATGTCTCTCCTTCAGCCACAGTAAGTCGAAGAAGCTATGATAACAATTTCTAATAACTCCAAAGTGCCATGCTATTCCTTAAAATATCCAATCCCCCATGAAACCAGCAGTCAAACTATGGATATTATAAATGAATTGAAATTGATTTTGCCTTAATTTCATTTATTTAAATTTCCAAAAACCTTGTTTAGATAGAAAAATTGTTTTATAAATGTTTGCGGACGTTTTCCAAAGAAAACAAGAAAAATTAGACACCAGCAGAATGTAATACTGCGTTTCTGGAGCGCATTCCTTACGACTATCTACCTTACGTTGTGTACAGTGTAAACATCACCTATTTAACCAACTATCTTTGTAAATAAGAATATGAGAAGTATTCATATCAGTATGAAATTGGTTAGACGAAGTCTACACACAAACCAAAGTATTTCTTTACTGTTCTCTCTGTAACTCGTCTTGTTATTGGGAATTAAAAAAAATTATCTTACGGCAAAATGAATTTCAATTCATACTTAAAAATATTGTTATTTTTTGACTTCAATAGGCAAGCTCTTCAAAATGCATAGTGCCAGTAATTTGGTACCCAGTAGAAAAATAATACAACTATAAAAACAAGAGTGCTATATTCGGCTATGCCGAATCTTATGTATATACCCTTCATCATATGTGTAAAAGGTTAATATTGTGGTAACAGAGAATTAAAAAACAAAAAAAAAATTTTTTTTTTTACTATATATAATTTTACATAAAAATGTTATCGGCTCTCAATGGGTTAAGAATTTTTAAACAATTTTATATTTTAATTTACTTTATTCGTGTTTGATTCCATCAAATATAAATTTAATATTTCCTAAAAGATCTTTTCGAAAGCTATGGTGCACAATCGTACTTTTCTATCAAAATTTCAGAGGACCGAAACTCAGAAAATATGATTGTGAAGAATACGGTTCACCCATTTCAATTGTTTTGGTTGTAATTTATTAAGTCTTAAATTGCAATTAAATTAGTTGTATTTGCATTTACACATATTCACACACAAGTTTTAATATTGTGTCGTTTTTTGTTAACTGGTAAAAATAAACTTGCGATAAAAATTAGAAAAGACAGAAATTTTCATGTTTCGCATTTAGATTCAAACTGAATCATCACGAAATAACATGCTGCCCTCTCAAGATTTTACATGGCGAAGCTCTGAAATTTTTAAAACCTTAAAAATATCTTAAAAAATCAAATGGCGCTTAATTTAAATAGCGGTGAATCACAGTAATAAATACAGTTTAGCACTTAAAATAAAAATTTATAATAAATATTTTTAAAATCGATTAGTAAAAAAAATCCTAAAAAGCCAAACTTTATAATAATATATTTTAGTTACAACTTTTGAATCATAAATTTCATTTGAAGCTGTTAAAAGTTCAAGTTAATTTTCAGCTTTGAACAATAAATAACTGCTTCTAACTAAATGGTTTTTGTTTCCATCATAACAGTTATCATATCCGTCAAACTACATGTGACAGTGATGATGACTTGATATAAATTAAAATTTTTTTTTATTATAATGCGTATCACAAAACGAAATATAACTTAATAATTTTCGATTTTTATTAATGTTTTAGATGGCGCCATAGGGCTGCCAACAATTGAATGTAACAAAGACAGCACGTACAACCAGAGTGGAAAAAATTCAAAGACATGTAAGATGAAATCAAGAAAATAAATTATATAAAAATGAATAAAAAACTATTTACCATGATTATAATTACGGCATTATTTTGTATTGTCATACAACAACCACAGCCACTTTGAAAAATTCATCATGTATCTAAGATACTTTTTTAAAAAATCATGTTAATGGATAAGATATGATTGAATGATTCGATGGCAAAGAAGTCATAGTATTGTTACTTGTGTACAATTTAAAACTAAGGAACACGAATGCTCGTAGTAGAATGTGAAAGAAAATAAATTGCTTTAAAGTTTATCCAATGCCGACATGTGACGAATGAGTTTTTAATTTTAATTTATTGCTTAGAAATATAATTATTTGTAGTGATAATAAAAATATATAAGAAGTGGTTCTTAAATACAACGAATATTTAGATTTTTAATAAATTTAAGGTTTTTTGTGATTTTTAAAGTTTCCATTTTTAGGGCTTTTGTAGCAATCTTGTGTTTAACTTAAACGATTATTTTACCCATTTTCTAAATTAGTTCTTAAAACTTTTTTATTATTTACTTATTACTCATGTATTTTAACTTAAAACTGATTATTAAGTTTCATAATTAAATAAAATAACGAAAAACTTTAAATCAAATTTTATTTGAGAAACTTTATTTGAGAAATTTGTATCTTACATGCCCTTAACCACATGTACCTTACTGCAGGTTTCCCTTTGAATAGTTTAAATAAAAATCGACGTATGAAATTCTTTCCTGCCATAAAGTTTATCTGTTCAATAATTCTTGAAAAAAAGACAAAAACCGACTTCGAAACAGACTGCATCTGTTTGTCTATAACGGTTCAAAGGTATGGCCACATGCATCAAATTACATTAAGTATTGGGATACCCTTTCATTTCCAAATTTTTTACTTGTTATAGCGGCTAAGGGACTGTAGCGCCTTATTAATTTCCACCATCTGCCCACAGCTGTTCAACTGTTTGGCAACATACATTAAATAAAATGAACTATTGGGGCACCCTTTAATTTATAATTTATATTATTTATAACGGTCATAGCAATCGATATTCTAGCCAATGTTTAAACGTTTGCCTATAAAGGTTTGAAAGATAGGCTTATATAGGACAAATTACTTTACCTATGGGACACCCTTTTATTTTTAGGTTTGTTTTTATAGTATTTTTTGCCATTGGGAGCTATAATACGCAGTTTCCAACATCAACAACAAAAGAAAGTTGAAACAAAGATATGGAAAAGTAAGTGGCAGGCTTAATTTTTTGCTCGTTGCCTCGAAGGACATGGACCGATCTTTCAGATTTTCAATAGCGAAATTTCCGAAACCATGTCTGATCGATTGGCGCATTTACATTTTCTCTAGCTTATCGAGTGCCTTAGCAAAGTTGATTTCAACATCGACAGACAGACAGACAGATATCGCTTAATCTGCTTCGCTACGCATAAAAAATCAGAATATATATATAGGATGTCCACCGGGAAGATATTCTAGTTCGTTTGTTTATAATTTTTATTTATAGTTAAAAAAAGAGAATGGATATTATATTAACAAATGTTTTATCTCATGTCAGCAATTATGTAGGGAATAAAATATCAGATAAATGTCGACCTCTGTTAGCCTTACAAATGCGAGCCCTTTTGAACACATTTTTCATTACATTCTTACACATTTTACGCGGTATTTAATAAATTTCATCATGTATATTTTATTTGAATTGCTTAAGCGTTTCAGGTTTGTTTGCTTATCAGATATCCCCACAAAAAGAATTTCGAAGCAGTCAAATCAGGCGACCGTGGAGGCCAATATAAATCAAATAACTTGTTGTAGAAAGAGGTCTGGCAAAAAAACCATTACCATCCTGGCTGTACATGTGGCACCGTCTGGTTGATACCACATGTTAATTAAGCTCAAAGCAAGCAGTTGTGGCGTTAAATTTGTTTTAATAATATCACGATATCGCTGCCACTTGACAGCTACCGGTACGCCGTTTTCATTTTCAAAAAAGTAGGGTCCAATGATGCCTCCCGACCAAATTGCACACCAGCCTGTCACTTTTAATTGATGCAAAAGTGACTGATGAATAATTTAAGGATTTTTCATTGGTCAGAACCGACTATTCTGCTCGTTCACATATCGATTCGCATGAAAATATGCCTTGTCATACATTATGACTTTTAATGGCCCAGCTATAACTTGCTCTTAGCTCATGCGTCAACTAAATCTTAAATGGAAACAAATGAAGATTCTTGTGCAAAATTGTGGCCAAATTTGTTCTTTGAAGACCAAACTCCTGAGCACGGCGTTGAATCGAGGTTGATGGATTGTTTTAAACACTTTTTGAGCAGCAGTAATGTTTTCAGCTGATCTTGCAGTACGTTGTTGTTCATGCTTGGACCTATTACCTACAGACCCTCTTTCTTAGAAATCTTTTACTACGCGATAAATAGTGTGATTTGTTGGCACGTTGTTTCTTCCAAATATTTCTCGTAACTTTTTCATCGTCACAGTAATCGATTTTTGATGTGTCTTAACGATTAAAATACGTTGGTATATCGAAAAAATTTGCTATGTGTGTTCTTCAAACTGCCAAAAATGAGCTGTCAAGACTAATGTTTACCAAAATAGCGGCAAAATAAAGTAGTGTATATCTCGGCGGAAACCCGTATTTTTTGGGGTCGGAAATCGATGTTGTAGAAATTATAAAAGGAATGACCAGCTTAGATAAGCCCTATTACACCTGTGGTGAAGGATATAATAATTACACGTTTTATGTATATATATATATATGTAAACACATTAAAAACATTTACTGCCACACTCTATTCCATTTGCATCCTTGTGACCAGATCCATTGTAACACTATTATCAGTTATTTGGTAGCTAAATTAATCTAACTGGCCTGAGTTAGGAAGTAGTATAAACTAAATATATACAGTACCTTTCAGTAAGAATGTTGTAAGTTGCATTGTTTTTCTTACATGTATGTAGAACTGACTTAAGTTTGTTGATTGCCCAAGGCGACACGTTCGTCCGCTTTTTAAACCAAGTAGTTTTTTTTTTCAAATCAATGGGTACAAGCTGAGTAGAATATTTTGTGGCTATTGCAAAAACAAAGAACGAAATTTTAAATAATGTTGATCTTGTTAGCGTAACCTACTCGTAGCACCTGACAAAAAAAAAACAAAAAAAAGAGAAATCGAACAAAAAAAATGATCCAACTGTGAGTTTATGCCTTATTCCAGTACTTTTTTCCACTTCTAAAGCAGCCTGTAGTTTTAATGCCATTTTATTTATATTTATAGTTTTTGCTTTTGTTTTATTTTACAAACATGTTGAAATTGTAAACTTTTAATGCGAGTACAACAAAGAACGTTGCACGTTGTACCAGAAACAGTAATAATTTTAAAAATATCAGTACATCTGGAATTGGTGGATATTTTTTTGTATGTATTTGCTATTAAAGTAAATTTATGACAGGCGGCAATTGTATGATTTTTTACAACCGGAAGTATGGCTGATAATAACCGAAAGAAATTGTCGATGGTGTCCTTTATGCGGCAATTGTCAGCCATGCTTCAAGGTAAATAATTGGTAGGTTTAACTTGATCATAAATAAAATATTTTATTTATTTTACTGTTTTTTAATACATATCTACTTATACAGACCTGTAATAGATCTTCACACCACTTAAAATGCGATTAACTTATCACATCTTAGGAAAGGAAACATTTTTAGTGTTTTAATTAATTGTAAAAATAGAATTATAAACAATTAAAATTATTAATGTTTTGAAATATAAATATAAATACATTTTTGACGTATTATTATTTTTTTTTTAATTTGTAATGCAAATTTTTGCTTTTGACCAGGCTGCTTCATAGATTTTATAACAACTCCATAAAAATTTTCAAAAAGGATTTAGCAAAAATTGGATAAAATTATTCGTTAAAATCTGACATGCTTTATGTGGGACAGTTCTGTTTAAGTACAAGTTTTGAGTTGGACTATATTAGACCTTTCAGGATAGCTTAGCATGTACCCAATGTACAGCATTTCAGATATATAAATTTTATCGTGATTTGCCATTTTTTTTTAGTTTTGTTTATAATATTTCAACAGATGAGATCCCCTATGTAGAAATATGAACAACCAAATAGAAGTAGTTACTAATTTGTTACTGTGTTTTTGTATAAAAATTATTGGAGTTTTTATTATCTTTCTGTTTTGTTGATTCAATGGAGTTCTCAATTAATCAATTCGGCTTTTGATATAAGACTCTGAGGTTTTCTTTGCAAAATTTTGGTAGTATCCACTAATGAGCTGTATGAGCGTAGCGAAATGGCCATATGGATCTGATTTCCTCGCAGTTGTACATTTTCAATTATTAATTATTAATATTTAAAGTAATCAAGCACAGTTAAAGTAAATTTATATTTCAAAAGATATGTACCGTTTTGAATTCTTGATGGGGATTTCAAAACTAAGAATGACCGGTCTTTATGTCATGATTTATTTATAAATATAATTCTGAACTTATCAAGAACTTACTGCAGATTTTTTCAAATATTGCAGATATGTAAATAAAAAAAATCGTCAATTTTCTAGAAAAAAAAAGTAAAAAAATCAGTGTCTATTCACTAAAGTAAAAAAATACGCGATATGAAATTTCTAAAAATGCTATATGTGCCCATAATTATGAAAGTGGTCTAAGTCAAAATTAAAAAAATAAAATTAATGAATATACCAGTTATTTGCATACCACATTATTTTAAACTAAATTTATTCAATGTAATTTTTACGAAATTGTCAAAAATGAACCATTAGATAGTGTAAAAATATTTTTTAATTTATTCAAATGCAAGAAATACGAAATATATGACTTAGACCACTTTCGTAATTATGGGCACATATAACTACATACATTTAGTGAAAAAAGCTTCAAAAATGATCTTCTCTATCGTATTTTCTAAATTATGCTAAAAGTTTTTCCACTTCTCTGGAAGGCGAAATTACAGAATTTATTGCTGCTTCAAATTTTTTAACAATATGCTTTATTTTTTCCTCTCACTCTCTCTCTCTCTCTCTCTTTACAATCGACCCTTTTTTTTAAATTTGTTGTAAAACCAATCTCAAAATTTATTCTCGGTTTGTCCAAAAATAAATTTATTAGGTTCATATATAATTTCACATGCATATATTTAGATACTTACAATTAAAAATTTCACGGAATATAATATATTTATAGTTGTAAGAGTTTTTAGTAAAATTTAGCGTAAGTTCCAAAAATTTCATGTGTCTATACATTACGAATCCAAAGATAAAGGAATATGATAGGCGAACCGTCATCCAAAGATTTGTTAATGACAAATCCAAATAACTTTTTATAAATCAAGATATTTTCCTTATAAAATTTGGGTAGAATCCACTGATGAGCTATATATGAGCAGTAGCGATATGGCCACATAGATATGCATTTCATTTTTTATAAATCATGTAATGAATAAAAAAATATTTTTTTTTGTGTAAGAAATATTTATTTCTTCTAATTTTTTGAATTTTTTAATTAATTAATTTCTTTTTTATTACTTTAACTTAAAATAAGTAAAATTAAATTGTCTTTTAAAACCTTTTAGTCAACTTTAAAACAAAACGGATTGTAAAAACTCATACTTTCTCAATTAACCAATAAATATAACAAGTTGTTCCAAAAAAAAGAGACTTAACGCTCCACTCAAATAGAAACAATAATCAAAAAATCCCTTACGGTCGGACGCCTTTCTTTTTTCTTAAATCTTTTTATTTTCTTGTTTCCAAAAAGATCATCAAACCTCAAAATAACAAGGATGACTTTCAGATTATGTTGTCACTTGTTATTAAAAGCAATTTTGTTTCTAATCTATACAAAAAGATCTTAATTGCAACATGACAAGCAACATTAGTTGACGTTGCAAGAGCCGCAGCAGCAATAGCAGCCGAAACATTATTAAGCAGCAACAACAACAGGCTAAAGCGGCGTCAACAACATGAACGTTGACACAATTGTGACAAATTATTGACAAAATACCTGAACACGTTCGTTGAAGACAATTAAGATGTGGAAGAATAAAAAAAAAAAATAAGAAAAAGAAGAAAATGCCTGGCGGCGCCATTACTAACAACAATTACGACAAAAAACAAATGAGAAACTGGAGAAAAGATTTTCAATCAGATAAAAATAACTACAAAGTAGACGTAAAAGAACTAGTGGTGCACAAAAAGATGGAAAAAAAGTAAAAGGAAACAATAAAACAGAAGTCAAAGTGAACAAGTGCAAAATTTACGTTGATGCATCAGTCAATCATACAGTCGCAGTTGCACTCAACTCCTAGACACCATTCGTGGCTAAAGTTTAAGCTTCTTATCACTTGCATCAATTCCCATGACATCTAAAATTAAAAATTGACTCTCAAAAGAAGAAGAAGAAGAGAAAAAGATGAAAAATGCTGCGCAGCAATAATAAATCCCAACACTATTTTGTTAAGCCATTAAGCAGCTGTAAAGAGTCAAAGCATAATGCGGAGAGTTTGATTAACATCAGTAACCATCTTAATGATCATCTTTGTCACAATGGCAACAAATATGATCATAATGGAAAAAGTAATAACGAATAGAAAAGTGAGTGTGGCTGGCGTTTGTGCTTGAAAATAAGAAGCTGTTACGGAAAATCAGTTTTTTAAGCCAACTTTAAGAAGAGTTTATTAAAGAAGCCGCATTTATATGTAAATGATTGTTGTTGCAGATGTAATGCATTTCGGAAAATCAAATAACGGCCTTAATTTTTTTCCCAGGCTCAAAATTTTTAGTATTCTGTGCTGCATTTTTCCAGGCCAATATATTTTGATACTTGCATGCTTTGGATTGACAGCTTTAAAGTGAGTGAGGGGAGATAAATGTTGCAAACCGCACAGCTGCAGATAACTTTGCAAAAAAAAAAACGCAAAAATTATCTTCGGCCTATTTTTGCGGGAGTAAAACTGGTATAGTAATGGCTGTTCCAGTTTAATAATTAAATAAAACAAAGAACGGAGGACAGGTAGCAAAATCCATAATTTAACAGACAATATTATATGAACCTAAAAAAAATCTTTTACATTGAGAAATAAAAATCAAAGATCAAGGAGCGAATATACTCCCAATTAATTCCCGCATTTCACAAGGTAGCGTGTATGCCCAATTGTATACACAATATTTACAGCCGATAAGCCAACAATTCCAGATATTATCGTAGCCACGTACGCAGATGATACTACTATTATCGCAACAAGTCCTTGTAGAGCGGAAGCCTCTCTTCTCATTCAAATGTTGAAATCGCTTTATAGGGCTACACTGCTTGACAGTAAATATTTTAAAGTAATCGAATTGCTTTGGGCCTTGTGAAAAAATCCTAAAGAAATAAACATGAGGTTTCCCATTTTTAACAAATGAAACAATTAATTTAGGCTTAGGTTCATTTTTATTTTAATTTCTAAAAAATTTTAAGAAAGAATAATTATTTGAAAATGTTTGTTGATTGAGATAGATGCTGATGATGGATATAGAGATGCAGATAATGCTGCTGCGTAACATTTGGCTGGTGTCTAAATTTTCCGGTTATCTTTGCAAAACGCCCGCAAACGCCCGCAAACATCTGTATAGATTTTTTCTTTCTAATAAAGAATTTTATAAATAAAAATAAAAATTAACTTAAACCGATATTAATTTATTTATTTGTTATAATATCAAACAGTTTATCAGACATGTCACAGAACTCAATTCCGATCGAAAGTGGTTTTAATTCCGTAATTTGGTTCTTCAGAAAACGAAAAACAAAAAATTTCTTCGGAATGAAACCACTTTTAAATTTCAAAGTGGAATTTAGATTCTTTAAAATTTCGTTATATGTGACCTTCTTCTTGACTTTTATTACGTGTCCTTATTTAGATTAGCCTTGTTGTTTACATTGGTGTGCGCAATATTGCCACATTTAAATGAAAAGGTGAAGATTAAGCATTTTTTAGAAATAAGAAAAATCGATCGGAATCTGAAGAAGGTTAAAAAAATGGATCGGAATTTTTAATACGGAATCAAAACCATTCCGATCGGAATTTGTGACATGCCTGTTTATTTACTTTTTTAATTATATATAAAATCTTCTTTTAAATAATAAAAAAAGAGAGAGCTCTTTGCCCCTCTTAATTCTAAAACAATTTTAATTATAAGCTAATTTAAAATTTTAACATATTAATTTACATTTTTCATTAATAAAATAATAACTATAAGCAAATTTGTTAATTCACAAGAAAAAGATATGAAGGCAAGGGCTTGATCTCATAAAATAGATATTGAATGCCGTTAAATCACATGAGCTTGACATGTCTTAAGCCGTTAGTTCACTTTTATGTCATATAATTAAAGAAAGAATTCCATTTAGTTTAAGAATATAAAATTGGTAATGCGAACAAATATGCAATCTTTTTAAACCACCTTGCAAAATACAAACAATACAAAAAAACAATAAATAAAAAGAAATAAAAAGAAATATAAGCATAACACGAGCACTCGCTTAAACTTGAAACAGCACATTGTAAGTCATCATTCTTATTTCTTGTTTTCTTCTATATTTTCTATTTTAAAAGTGCCCAATGTCCCTCTAACAACATACAACGTGGCTAATGGTGACGACAATAGCAGCAACGAAAAAAGTTTTTTTTTTTACATAAATTAATATCGGTTGCAAAATCAAGCGTAACAAAAGTCATTAATTTACAGAAACTAGTAGAAATTAAGAAAAAAGAATTGCTTCCATTCACTCACATACAAATGAGAAATAACAAGAGATTGTCTTTCATAAATCTTACACACTCTTTAAAACAAACGGTCATTTGAAAAGTTCAAAAGATAAAAATATTAAAAATCAAAATTACTTGGGGAAGTTAACTAAGCTACAGTCGTAATTTTGATTAGAGTTTGAAGACATTTGTGAAAAGAGACTAAAAAAAAAATATTTATAAAATTTTGGAATATAATTCTTGCAAAAAAAAAAACAGACTGCTAAACAGATTTCAGCTATCTATCTATAACGGTTCAAAATTTTGACAACATACATCAAGTTATATTTACTTTTGAGACACCCTTTAATTTCAAAATCCAAATTTTATACTAAGCAATACATGTCTGTCTACTACTATTCTATAATATGGCCATATACATATAGTTTTATGTACTATTGGATCACCCTTTAATTCATAATATTAAACATTCATTCTTGTTATTACAACGAATGTAGTAATCGATATTCTGTGTAATTTTCAAGAGTTTGTCTACTACAATTTACGATACCTATGGGGACACCCTTTAATTTTTAAATTTATTTTTGTGTGGCTGTGCTATTGGAGCTATAATGATACCCAGTTTTTTAATATTAAAGTAGTGCCCTTTACGGTTCATAATTCATTTTAAAGACATATATGTTGTATGGGGACACCCTTTAATTTTTCAGATTATGAACTGTTTTTAAAACGGGACCAAACTGTAAGCATAACCATCATCATTTAGACGAATTGATAACCTCCTTCTGTTTTTGCAGTCGGTTAAAAACTCAGAATTTTCTACATTTAAATATTTAAAAATTCTATTAATAATATCCGCATAATTTTGATGGCTGTGTTTCGTTGCATAGGAAAAAGAAGAGAGTGTGAATTTTTTATATCTTAAACAAACGGCCGGTAATATAAACCTGTTCATAGTGTCTCACTTATAAAAGTGTGCTTGCCAAGTTGAGCTGTTTTTAGACATTGAATAACACAGTTCAGAAATAAACGAGCAAATAAATTAGCCAAAGCCCACAAGGCTTTTGTTATCGGGTGGTCCACACACAACTATTTTTAAATCGTATGTTATTTTGACACGATTTTAGATTCCTTCTGTTCGTAATTTTGTCTACCAGTCGGTATCATATATCCGCAAAACAAAACGAGTCGCTTTACGATTGAAGAATGTTGGAAAATTCTGCTATATTATTTTCAAAATCAGTGCTGTGTTGATAAAACAATTTTTGGACGAAATGAAACCCTCATTACTGATACTGTATCAAAGTTTGTGCAAAAATTTTATGAGTCTTGCTTTTAAGTAGACAACACTTATGATCCCCGTGATCGTGCGGTGTTGACGGACGAGAATATTGCTCCAATAACTACGATTCACCTTCTATATTACAAAATCGGCATTTCAAGGTTCAATTACTATAGCAATTGAAGGCAAGTGACTAACGTTACGGCTTCTCTGTTTGCGTCTTACAGAAGCTCCAGACGGGCATAGAATCTTGTCATCATTTTTACTGACGAGGACCATTTTCATCTCGGCAGCTGCATAGAAAAACCCAAACGTCATTGTTGAGAAGTCATTGTGTCCACGGAAAGTAGCAGTGTTTTTTTGTAGTAGTGATATGATGGGCTCGTTTTTTCTCTGCTCAAGGTACAATTTCAGTCGATACTTGGTGCAGGCCCATGGTTATGAACTGAAATGAAAGAAATGTAGTTTGACACTTTTTGATTTTAGCCGGATGGCGTACCATGTCACACAGATTATCAAACGATTGATCTTGTATGCTATTAGTTCGGTAGTTATGTTAAAGCTGTCTTAGCAAATCATTTGGCCGCCCCAGTGGTGTGAGTTGACCCTCTTTACATTTCCTTCTGATCTGCTGTGTAACACCGATGCAATACGAGTAATCCAAAAGATATCTACATCCTTAAGGATAATATCGTCTGGGTCATTTGTGCGACGGAACCAAAAACTGATAGCGTAAGCAACTGCGAAGCAAGACGAATAAAATTGTATTTCGTAAATAGCGCGAATATTTGTATTAAAACCATAATAAACTTAGAGAACACAAATTAAATTAAGTTCAGTTTACGTTATATATTCTTTTAAATTAGATTATACAGAGCTAGTTCCATTCTCTAATAGGCTTACTAAATTTGGCAAAAGTTAAAAAATACTTTTTTTCATATACAACATACAATGTGAAATATATGACTAGTGGTAAGACACTGCAACGGAATCGGGCTACTTCACAAAATTCAGCGCCAAAATTGCAAAGATAATAAGAACGTTCGTATACGAGGTATGAATTTTTGAAAAAACCCATTTTCCATTTTGGATAATCCTTCCGATATATCTAAGATAATTTTCGTAGGGTAGATCTAATACACCAATTAGTTAAATCTAGTAACAGATATTTACATGAGATAAATCAAAAAAATTTGTTTACGAATATTTGTAAAAAACAGAAATAATTAATAATAAAAATTTTTTTTCTATACAAGTAAAACTGATTTTCGTAATCCAGCAAAATAAAAAGAGATTTTTTAAATTTTACAAAACTTGTTAAGAAGCACTT
The DNA here is from genome assembly GCA_916610165.2 of Gymnosoma rotundatum. NCBI lineage: Eukaryota > Metazoa > Arthropoda > Insecta > Diptera > Tachinidae > Gymnosoma > Gymnosoma rotundatum. Next base: position 102,425,608 of record OU744340.1, read on the forward strand.
CCCTTAAATAAAATCACAATAAAGAAAATATTTTAATAGTTTTCTTTTTAGACCAGCCCATGATTGAACAATTTTACATTTAAACTTACCAATCGGGTACATAATGATACAGAAGTAACAAATAACTAATAGAAAGCTTTAGCAGATGGTCATAACAAGTGATTTGTACGAAAAAAATTATTAAAAAAAAAATTAAAGTCAAAATAATAAACCACTGTTTTACAATCACTACGTTTATTGTTGTAATAATATTTACAAAAGTTTGAGATTTAGAATGAAACGGCTAAAAAATCGCTAATAATTTTCTCTATGCCTTGAGTTGTTCCACAAACATTAAATCAATTTTTCATGGAAAACTTTTTAGAGAAATTTTAACTCATAATTTCAATAATATCATTAAAAGTGAATCATATATAGTAAAAACAACAGCTTTATCTTTAAATCATCACAACACCTGATAGAGAACACAATATTTTACATATCGCTCACAAATATATTTTTCGGATTCGTTGTTTCCGACTGATTATTATTAGTTAAAAAATAATGCCCTCAGAGTGTATAGGGAATTTCGGACATCCTTTAAATGTCTTAAATGGTTAGAATTAGTCAAGTTCAATTGTCACAAATCATATAAAATTAATTTAATTTGGTAGAGTATTTCCAAGTGTTACAAACGGTATTTAAAGGCCTTTTGAAATAATATGAGAATTTTTTTGCTGCTCTATTATAAAGTTGAAAAAAGGGTTCTAAAATTAAAGGATTTTTTTTGTTTGCATACATTTATATCCAGCTTGAAGAGAACAATTTTACGCTCCTCTACATTTAAAAATCATCTTTTGAAGTTTTACTTGAAACTAATTGTTATCCTTTCAAGGCATCAGCGTAACAATATTCACAATGGATGAGATTTTTTATCAACTTTGTAAAAACTGTAATATCAAACATTTTTATCGAGAGGCTTAATAATTCTCCAAAATAAACCACCCGCAGTGTTTATAACTATTTTGTTTTGTGTCCCAATTTTAAAGCAATTTTTTAATATGATGCTATTTGAAACCTAAATAAATATAGCTGACAATTAAAGGTTAAGAAAAGTAGTGCAAAATTATTAAGCCACATGTTGTCTTATGTTAAACAATCCGTGAACCGTTTAACTATTACGTAAGGCGTATCATTGTCACGCACCTTTTTTGTTTTGAATATCAAAATTGCTTGCACAGATCGTGTGATTTAAGGAAGGTGAATTTCCTTTTATAGAGTTGCCTGGGTCGCCGATACGCCAAATAAAAAGTAAGAAAATATAAATAATATAATAAAATATAAGATAGAAAATAAAATATAAACAATAAACTAAAATATAAATAAGAAAATAAATTTAACAAAAAATATGATGCAAAATCAAGTTTTCTATTGAACACCCTTTGACCTTTTAATCTAGCTTTTCATACCTGTTGTTATAGCTAGCGAAAATCTTTGATAAGTATGAAATACCTGCCTGTTGCAATTAAAAAGATAAGTCTATATACATAAAACCTATGCCACGAATGGACTGCCCTTTAAATTTTAATTTTGTGTTTTTTATAACTTTTTTAAATATTTAATTTTTGTTTCTTATGGTTTCAAAAATAATCCCATATACTTGAAAATCACGTCTTCTGTTGGGACCTCCTTCAAGTTTTAATTTTTATTTTGAACTTATTACGTTATACTGGACACAGTACTGCCAACTATGCTTAAATATAAAATATCTGCCTTAAACACTTTAAGAAATAAAGTCGAATATGTGAATATAACGTCCCTATCGGAAACCCAATATTTTGTATATCTTTTTTATTATCTGCAGCCTTTTGCGTAAAGGTTGTGCATAGATAGGGACCAACGTCATCATTTTTACTGACGAGGACCATTTTCATCTCGGCGGCTGCATTTGATAGATAGAAAAACCCAAACGTCATTGTTGAGAAGTCATTGTGTCCACGGAAAGTAGCAGTGTTTTTTGGAGTAGTGACATCATGGGCCCGTTTTTTCTCTTTTTTAAATTTTAATTTTGTATTTTTTTTATAACTCTTTTAAATATTTAATTTTTATTTCTTATGGTTTCAAAAATAATCCCATATACTTGAAAATTACGTCTTCTGTTGGGACGTCCTTCAAGTTTTAATTTTTATTTTGAACTTATTACGTTATACTGGACATAGTACTACCAACTATGTTTATATATAAACTATCTGTCTAAAACACTTTAAGAGATAAAGTCGAATATGTGAATATCATATCCCTATCGGCTACCCAGTATCTTGTATACCTTTATTATCTGCAGCCTTCTGCGTAAAGTTCTGTGCATAGTTACGGACCAACGTACAAATATTGTAGCAATATTTATAGAGGTACGTTTTTACCCTGTGTGTATGGCACCCTTAAAATACAACGTATTAAGAAGTTTAATCACAAACGACACACAGGTCTACCACTTAATTTTTATGATAGTTATTTACTTATAAAAAAATATTGAAACTTGTAAAGTATTCTATTTCAACTAAATAAATATCATGAAAATATATCTGCAGAGATAATTCAAAGCTTTTTTAAATTTTTCCAACTACTCATAAAAAGCCTTGGAAAGTTCATTAAAAAATTTCACTCAATGACCTAATCTTTTCAAAAAATTCGTTTATGTTTAGCTGACTTTTTTTTTTGGGTTAAGGCTTACAAAAATATAACTAAGGCAGACACATACAAATAAAGAAAGAGAAACATCAAACACAAAATTCCGAAATAAACGATTAATCTTTCGATAATTTACATGTGATTGACGGAAACGAAGCAGATACCAACAAACAACAAACTAAATAGCCAGTCTATCACACTTAAAAAATCTATTTATCTTTATTTTTTAAGTATGCGTATACATATACAGTGTCTCGGAAAAATATTATGAATTAAACAAAAAATTATATGAATTTTAACAAATAAATAAATAACAATATTAATATGAATATCCTTTTTAACCTAAAAATGCAAAGCTTTTGAAAGCATTATAATTCATATTTTATTTTTATAAGTATTTTAAACCATTAGCCTTTTTTGTGACAAAAGCTTTAAGAAAGTATTTGAAAAAAATGTCTAACAATTTATATGGGACACTGTGTGTACGTGTATATGCTTACATACAGGTACAAATACGGGCAAATACTTTTACGAACCATTTAATGTATTTAAAAAATTAAAAATAAAAATCTTGTATTTATTTATATTTTGAATCTTTCATTATTTAAAATCACTTAATCATTGCAGCCACTTTTCTATTTTTCTAGCATCATTGGTCACAAAATGTCTTATCGTTAATTTTGTGTCTTCACCACAAAAAGTGGTAAAAGGTTATAACAAAGTTTGTGATTACGTTTGTAATTTCTACAATATCCCGACTCCATAAAGTTTAAATATTCTGACGTCTTATGCATAGCGAAGTCGATTGAGCGATGTCCGTCTATCCGTCTGTCCGTTCGTGTTAATGATGAAATAAAGTTTGCCAAGGCACTAGATCAGCTAGAGAAAATTTAAATACGCCAATATATCAGATATAGTGTCAAAAAAGGTGCTATTGAAATTCAGCAAGATCAGTCGGTGTCCTTCGAAGCAGCGGGCAAAACACCAAGCCTGCCTCTAATTTTTCAGTTGACATAATCGTAATCAAAAAAAAAAAAAAAAAAAAAAAAAAAAAAATAAATAAATATATGGGGCATTAGAAAATTAAAATTTAAGAAAAGAAATCAAGTGAAAAAATTGGAGCTCGCGCATATTTTCCAAGTTATTGGCCTCTGCACTTTTCATGGAAAAATACGATTGTGCACCAAATTTTTTAAGATCATTTAAAAGCTTTTGAAGAGATTTTTAAGGAAATACCAAAATTAAAAAAAAATGCTTAACCCATTAATAGCAGATGATATTTTTATGTAAAATTATATATACTTCTGATCTTTTTTATTCTTTAAGTCTCTGTCACCCTAATATTTTTTTATTTGATTGGAGTTACTTCAGTAAATTAGATTTGCATATATGGTGAATAGTATAATAGATTCGGCATAGCAGAATACAATACTCTTACTTGTTGTTTTGTTTCAGAGTAGATGCAATTGAAAGAAAAATATTTTAAATTCAAATAGAAAAATAAAGTTTTGCTAAAATATGGATTTCTGATTTTTAATATTATTGCTGCGTTTAACCCCGTGCCATTAATTATTTAAAATTTTTTTATATATGATCCATATACGCTTGAAAAACGTTAATTGGTTCATTTCTGTCTTAACGGGTTTGCAAATAAACAAAAGTGCCGCATATGGAGTAAAACCAATCCTCTGTCATTGATACGGTTTACAGGCTGGTGGCCTTATTCAACTGTATTTATTAAATAACGAGGCTGGAGATCGTGTAAGGGTCGATGGAGATCCTTTCCTATAACTATATAATGATTATAATAGTATAATGATTTTTTATTGAAAAATAAGGAAGACATTTATGCGGACAAGATATGATTGCAACAGGATTTCGCTACGTATTCGCTACAGCTTCAGTTAGTTAACAAAAATGGGACCATCATTTGGGCCCCAGATCATGCGATTTGATACCTCTCCATTATTTCTTTTGGAGCCACATGAAAACCAGCAAAAATTCACGACTTGAAAGCAAACAGTATTCGTGTTATTACGGTTAGTAATAATCGAAAAACTAGCAAAAATGTGCCGTACCGAATAAACTTTGTGGCGATGAACCGCGCTGGCTGTATTCCTAAAATCATTTTCAACTATTAATGTCTTGTATTGATATAATTTAATAAAATCTGATTGAATGAAAACATTTTTTTTTCTTATTAAAATTACAATTCAAGTTTTATTAGATTTAAAAAACACCCTTTAGTTTAATTTTTCATATATAATCGTAAGTAAGAAACATGGTTGAGGTGACCATACTCTAGAAGCAAAGTATTATGACTGAATTGAATAAATGTGTTCCAATCATAATATTATTGCAAAAAATTGATGAAGTCAACAGAGAAATATAAGTTATTTTGTAAGGAAAGTTCATTTTGCCTACTTTAAAATTTGGTCATCAAGATAAACCCGCATAAAGTGTGAAGATGATGCGAGGAAGATTGATTCCGACTTGACATTCTGTGCATATGAAAAAAGATTTTAACGAGTTGACCATTATCCTAGAAAAAATCAAGTATCAAGACCATCAATATATGATTTGTGGGGACTTCAAAATACTGGCAATGCTTTTGGGTCAGCAGGCATGCTATACCAGATACCCATGCCTCTTATGCTTGTAGAATAGTAGAGCAAAAGAACAGACTGCAAAAAAAAAAATTAATGGCCATCCCGAGAAACTTTAAAACCTGGAGAGAAAAATATTATAAGCACTACCTTGGTACCACCATAAAAGGTTTTGTTGCCCCCTCTCCATATCAAATTGGGGTTATTTAAACAATTTGTAAAATCGCTGCAAAAAAATGGCGACTGTTTCAAATATTTATGTAAAAAATTCCCGAAGCAGTCAGAAGCAAAGTTGAAAGAGGGAGTTTTCACCGGCCCCGACATAAGAAAACTTTTAACGGAACCTTCATTTGTTGAGACTATGAATGAGAAGGAAGAAAAAGCTTGCGTATCTTTCAAGGACTTAGTGAGAAATTTTTTTGTGAAATACTAAGGATCCTAACTATAAAATCATTGTGCAACGGATTATAGCATCATACGAAGCACCAGGCTGCATGATAAGCTTGACTATTTTCCTGAAAACCTGGGAGCTTACAGTGAAGAGCAGGGATGTCACATTGCTTGCTGACTACTGTTTGCTGCTTAAGCGAGAAACTCAAGATGGAAATCGGAAAAGGACCCTTCAAAGTATCAAGGAAAAGAAGAAGAGGTTTCATAAAGGCCATGAGTAAGTATATGTATCAAAATAATGTTTCGTCTGCTGAAAAAATATTTATTATTTTAAAATTTTAAATAAAGCGGTGCTTTAACCAATTTTTTGTGTTTGAATTTGCAAAAAATCCTTATGTTATAGAAAAAAATAGCCATCACTTTTGAAATCAGCGCACTTTAAAACGTATAATTCAGTAAAAATATCTTATGCAGGTGACAAAAATTTTTTTTTCGCAGACCTGTGTAATTCAATAACAATTCTTTGTACGATAATAAGTAACATAAATTATTTACAGTTTTACAAAAACAAAATATATAATAATATAAACTAAACCAATTTTTTAATTTTAATAGACTATAATTTTAATAAATTACGTTGATTTTATCGAAGAAACTTTTTGGTTGAATTTCTTATTAAATTTTATATTAAAGATTCTATTTTTTTCGAACAATTCATTACTTAAATTATTAAAATCATTTGCTTAAAAATCACATTTGAGTTCAAATCATTATAAATCAAAATTAAAACTGTTATAAATTTTAAATATCTGTAATCAAATTTAAACCATAAACTCAATCTATCAAAATAGTATTTAATCATTTACATTACACCGGCTATGATTAAAAGAGAACAACAAATTTTAGTTTCTTCATTTTATTTCTCTAAATCACTTTTGTAATGACCATCTCAATCCATCACCAAAATACCCATAATAAATTGTTAAAAATTAAAGGTAATTAAATGGTTTTTGTTCAAATTGCCCGGTAAGCAAAAAGTTGACGCCCATTTTGAATAGAAAAACGGGTACCGCACTATTTACATTAATGTGAGACTCTAACTTCTCAAACGTAAAGGTAATTACCATAAGAGTAGAAATAAAAAAACTAATACAGTTCAAGTAAATTTTTAAGGTCTCTACTCCTCCTCTCTTGTTTTAAGTCTTTTGTTTATTAATGACATTAAAAAACAATATTGTTTGAAACATCACAGAAAAGATGTACGTGGATCACATTTAGGCCCTTGAGGTTCAAAACTAACAGTTTGTCATTAGATTAAATTGTTTGCTCATAATAAATATATATTCAAAAGCATTTACTAAGAATATTATTATTAACTGGTTAAAATTATTTTAAATTAAAAAAAATTGTTGTTGGTATAACAAAAAGGTGGAAACGAAACAATACACGCATGCGCAACTCATTAACTTCATTTGATGTGTTTTTTTTTGTATTTTTTTATTTATCAAATGTTCGGTTGTGGTTTAAGGCAAAAATTTTATTTAATGGCACTTAAACATTAAGATTTTTTATTATATGTTTATGAGAAAGTTTATGTACAACATACTCAAATATCTTATATATAAGAATAGCCTTGTTTGATTAAAAAAATTCCCATAACTAAAAATTATTGGCAGCTGTTTGTTGTGATTACCTTAAGTGTTTTTTTACTACTGTGATCAATTGAAAAATTAAACTTTTAATTCAAAATTTTCATACCGATTAAGAAAATAGATAGAGATAAAAGCTGATTGTCCAAGATTAAATTACTAGCCAGAATTCATCTGTTTTGAAGTTGTCCCGTTTTTGTATTGTGTTTTGTAGTAAAGCTTTAATTCACAACAGTGCACTGAGCATCCGCGTAGAAAAAAATTTTAAGATGGTAATGGAAAATTTCGTAAATAACTATTGATACAGTCACATAAATGAGTTTTTTCAATATTAGTTTTTACAAAATTTTTAAATTTTTTGAACTCATGGCCTGAATAGCTTCGCATTAACCTCTCGATCACTTCAAATACTGTCGGTCCCAGCAATTGTGGAATTAATAATTTTTGGCGAAAGGACTATCCAACTAGATTTTAACACGGCATCAAAGTTTTATTATCACTTATACCCAATTCTGTTTTTACACAGTAGATTGGTTATAGAAAAAAACGTGTAAAAAAAATCTTGTAAACAAGTCATTGAATACCAAATAAAATTAGTAAAAAAAAAAAAAACTAGGTATTTTAAGAATGAGTATTCATTTATATTTTGTTAACGCACTTACATATATTATGTTTATTTACACTCTAAACTTTTAAGTAGTTCAAATTAAATCTATGACGAATGGAACGAAAAACAATTATATGCAATAGCAATTTTGTTGTTATCAAAACAAACAAATAAAAAAATAGTTAACATTTAAAGGTATCTAAATGTCTGTAAAATTTCAATCGTGAAAATTTATGTAATTGGATTTGTACTATGTTTTTTTAAATTTATTATATAACCTGAAAGTTTTCTGGCCTGTTCTGACATCCACACGAAATTTTCACTTCAAATTTTTCAAAGCATTGTTTTTGTAAAAAATAATTTTATAGCAACAATGCTTTGAAAAATTTGAAGTGAAAATTTCATGTGGATTTCAGAACATGCCTGTATGAGAATGGAAATGTTTAAATATTTGAATTTGTTGTCTTGAATGTTTTTTAAATTTTAAATTTATGAGAATGGATATGTTCAAATATTTGAAAGTTTCTTGTCGTTTGGTTTTTTGAATTTTCTGTGTTTGTTGGGAAAAATATTTTCAACTTAATTTTGTTTTCGAAAAAATAATATACAGTAGCTCCAAGCGAAACTCGTACACTTTAGACTAATTTTTAAACTATCTTATAACATTAGGAAAGAAGCTCTTAACAAATAACACTGTATTTATTTTTTAGTTCATTTTATAACAAGTTAACAAAACATAATAAATTCAAATTATTATTCAATAAAAATTTTTTTAATAAAAGCATAAAATAATAATAATTTCTGTGACAAAGCCAAACTCGTACACCACACTTTAACCAAATATTATTTTGTTGGTTTTAAATATTAATATTTGGTGTGCATGCCTTTATTTTTTATTACCATTTTTAATCTATTTGGCATACTGCGCACAAGGTTTTCGCAAAAACTTGGTTCAATTTTGCCCCATTCGTCCTGAAGAGCACTTTTCAAGTCATCCTTAGAACTTTTTGTATGACTACGAATTTTACGATCGAGATAGCTCAACAAATTTTCGATTGGGTTTATGTCTGGACTCTAGGCTGGTGTATCCATAACATGTGCACAAATATAAAGAAGCCATGATTGCACATTATAAGCCTTATGCTTATGGTCGTTGTCTTGGTAAAAATAAAAGTTTTCACCAAGAAAAAGTTTCTGTTTACAAACTGGCAAACTTTCTTTTAAAATGTTCAGATACATATGCTACTGTATAAACAATATTTTTTTATGTATTAACTGACCTAGTGATTTAAAAATTAGAAAAGAAAATTAATTATAGAGGTCAAAAAAACAATTATATATAAAAAAAATTTGTATACCATTTACAAATTTGCTTGTATACACAACAAGGAAATTTCCATAAATTCCAAAAAATATTGATTTGGCAAAAAAAGTTTAAGTCCAAACATTTTGAACCGTGTTAAATGGAAAAAAATCGTGTAAAAAATTTTAAATTTCCATAGTCGTAACCGTGTTAAATCAAATCGATGTAAAAAGAGACCATGTAAAAACAGAAATTGGGGTACTGAGAATTGATTACATTGATTGTTGTAGAAAAAAAAATAATCATTAGTGCGTATCTTAAAGTATTCTCTTTTAACTTAAAAAACTAGTACAATTACTACCTCCTTTTTTGCGAACTAGTGTTTTGTAAGCCAGTAATAAAAAATGGTAATGGCAAAAGTAAGTCATTATATGGCAAGTACTTTGTAAGGTAATGTATAATTTTTTGCTGGGGTATTATTATAGGTGATTGAGTTGCGAAGTAAATGCCAGAAGTTTGTCTAATTTAAATATGATTGCTTAAGGTACTTGCAAATTTAAATAAAAGTGTTTGATAACAAAACACAATTAATTTTACTTCATGTTTCAAAAGTAGCGAAAGTTAATTCAACCAATCATTCGATTGCAAAAAAGAATAATTCAGTTTTTACATTTTCTAGAAACAAACTTTGTCTTGCAGGTTGCTACCAACAGAATTCTATAAAACGTATTAGATTACTTTCATATTAGTTACAATACCTTATACGTATGGTCTTGTAGTGATCCTGTTTTACGTCATTTAATAAAAAAAAGCACAAGAGAAAAAATCCTATGAAGCAAAGTTTGGCGCCTTTCATTAACTGTGCTTAAGTTTATGCTAAGATCTTAAACAAAATCAAGACCGATTAATATACTAACTCATATAATTATTTAAATTATAATAAATATCAATAAACCAGATTTTACGAGGTAAAAACAAACACTTAATTCGAATTTTTTATCCAAAATATAATAAATTTACTTCCTTATTTTCTTTTAACAATCATTCATTGTAATTAAAGCCATGACCATTAAAAGAATTTAAAAACAAATAAGTTATTACCAAGTTTAAAATTTTCTTATTTAAAAAATAAGAATCTGTTTTTGATAATTTTTTATTATAAAACTTAAGCCTAGCTTATCTTAAAAGATCTATTTTTAATTATTTGTTTTAAACAAAAAACAAGACAATGCAAAAAAGACATTTTTCAAACAAAATAAACTTAACGGTTGAAATACACATCTAAACAAGCGCATATAATTAAGACAGTTTTACGCATGCACACCTGTTGGACGTCACCACACGGTTAAAGTTCCTAAAATACGACAAACAGGGGATTCAGCAGACAAAGTGTAAAAAAATTCTAAAGAAAACATTACAAATGAAAACATGTTAATAATACTGTTGCAATCCATCATATGCTAATTATATTTAACACACACACACACACACAGATATTACAACACAAGATACCTGTTTGTTTTTTTGAATTCATAAAAAATAAAATGTAAAAGAAAAAAAAATAATTATCTCAAGGGCTAAAATGTGACATTAAACTCATCATATTAAAGCAAATATGGAAAAATGAAAAACACTCTGGCAGACGAGTAAATAACAAAAATAAAAAAAGTAACCCCACGTGATACTTTGTGGTTAAATGTGTGACGTTTGATATCACGCTGGCGGGAATGTATGAGAATTCGAAGACATTTAGTTCAAGACTATAAAATCCCCTTACTTTTCACTGGCATCTCGTTTATTATCGTTATATTGTAGAATATTTATGACAAATGTAAGAATTTTTTTTAAAGCATGAAAAAAAGCTCGCTATAACAAATAACTGCAGGCGATATTAAATCGCTCTAGCGCTAAGGTTGGTAAAATTTATAAAAATAAATAGAACTTTGCAAATACTTTTCTGGCAGCGATCAAAAATGTCAGTCTGCTAATTTTCACTATAGTTTTAGAAAAAAATTGATAAATTTGTATATTGAAATAAAAATTATTTACAACTATATCCGATCGTCAGAAGCTTCTTGTTCTTGCTGGACTTTATGAAATTAATATAATATTTAATATATAAAGTTTATTTACCTTAACGCATGCTGCTAGTCGCCCGCCGCTGCAGTTGTGTTTCATGTTTAAAATTGTGTTTTTTTTTCATTGTGAAAAATAAAACGACAACTAGATTTTTACGGTCATTTGGTTTGCTTTTATTAAAAATATTGACCGCATGGCTGCTTCCCGATAGTGAGACGATCGCATTTTAAGTGAGAAGTTGATTAAAAGTTACAGCAGCAGAACTAATTGTTTTAACTTTATAAATAAATTTTCATTTCAATTACAAAAGACTTTAAGGGACAATGCTTTAGAAGTCAACAACCAAAGAAAACCAACTGTCAACTGTCATACAAATAAAAAATAAACGTTACACTACTTAATAATATGTAATATATATAACTACCGCTTTCATTTAAATGTGACACCATTTTACACCTAAATCAGAAAACCCGTAATTATATTTAATAGGCCCAATTGTCACCTTATTAACACTTTCTTTTTAACTTTTTCGTTGAATTGATTTAAATTTTTTCGGCAATTTGCTTGTATTGATTGCATTTTTTTATATATTCAAGGTTTAAAATTTACATAAATAAATTATAGGTTTTAAAGCATAATTTGTTAAAGTAAAAATAACGCTGCAAAAAGACTGTTGTATCTGTTGGTGTATTTATTATTTTTCAATGGAGTAGAAACTTTTTAGGCAAAATTGTTTGCAGCATATTTAATGTTGATTCAGAATATTGAACATTAAGTTGGAGTCATACTTTTGCCTCTAGATGTGTATAAAATATTCTGTGTTATGTGTAACCAGTGTAGCCAGATAATGGGATTTCTCCCTAAATTGGGGATTTTAACATAAGTTTGGAGACAGAAATTCATGGGAAGGGATTTAGGGACTTTTCATTCTTAGTTTTTTTTATTATTAACACTTTGATTTATTGGCATTGAATTTTAAATTTTGAATGTTTCTTCTACCTGCACTACTGTCTAATCGAGTTAACATATTAAAAGAATGATATAAATTTGTATCCGTAGACACCAGAGAGTGGTTTAAATATTTTGTACGGCGAATTGAAACAGTTATGTCTTGTTTATGCTTAATAAATTTGTCCATTTATATATTTAAATTTGCTTTGCTTCTAAATTACAAACAATTTATTAACTTTAAAAAATCTTTTTTTTTTGTACTAAGTTTTTTAAAATTTTTAAATAACTTGAATGTTTTCTGTTTTTTTAAATTTTTATAAGAATGTAAATGTTTAAAATTTTTGAGTTTTTTGTCGTTTGGTTTTTGATTTTTCTGTTTTTGTTTGAAAAAATAATTTCATTTTAATTTTATTATTTTAAAAAAAGAAAATCTAATTTTTTGTTTCCTGTTTCCTGATGATGCCACCCAAAGGAGTGGCGAAATATTGAAAATATAAATACAAAATTTTTATTATTTATAAAACTGACCTAGTGCTTAATAAATTAGAAAAGAAAAAAAATCTTTTTTTTAGATATTTTTTATATGTCACTATTAAATAATAAAACAACCGATATTGATTATTGAGGGTGAAAGCACATCTCGATGGCCATTTCGGTACCGCTTTCTTAGGTCTTCAGAAAACTTACAGCACGAAAAAAGATTTTTTTTTTTAAAGTTGATTAATTTAATAAAAAATTAATAATTTTCAAAGTGACCGTGCATAGAAATAAATTATCGCAGTATTTTTGATATTTTATTTTTCATCATCTTTTAACTGTATAAAAGAGCTGAAAAAAAGTAAGCTGTATACAGTGGAGTAAAAAAAAAATTAATCATTGCTGGTTATTGTTGTTTCTGCTTAAACTTTGATTTTTGTCTTTACTTTATTGTTTGGACAAGAATCTTTAGTTTATTTAAAAAAATTCGTAAGAAGTTTCCTGAAGAGCTAAATAAGGGGTAGAGAAATGGGCTTCGAGACGTGTTTTCACCCTCAATAATCAATATCAGTGATTTAGTCATTTAATCGGGATACATAAAAAATATCACGAAAAAAAGGTTTTTTTTTAAAGTTAATTAATTTAATAAAAAAAATCCTGTGGTTTAATTTAATACAAACAATTTATTTGTATGTTATTCGAAAAGATGTGTATGTCCTTATGTAAGTGTATAAACTTGTATTTGGTATCATGTCACTAACAAAAGGACCAATTTATTTTTCTGTTGAATTTAGTAAAAAAAAATTCAAACTATATAACTTACATATTGCTGTAAAATATATAATTTATATAACATACAGTTTAAAATATTGCAATTACTGGCATATGTATGTATATGTATGTTTACGTAGACAAATAAATATTAATTTTTTTTTTTTTTTGTTAATAAAGATGCGTATTTAAATTTTTTTTTTTTGGGACAAAATTGTAGATTTTCGTTTAGAAATGGGGATTTTGGGAATATCATTCTTCAAATTGGGGACAAGAGCCACAATTTTTCTGGCAACACTGTATATGACACACTGTTCTCTCTGTCTAACACTGTCTTTCTCTCTCTTAAATTATATGCAATCCAAAAATCGTTTAATAATAACTGCATCAAGTGTAGGGTTCGTATACCCGCAATAAACGAATAAATTCTGTAAATTAAAATATTTTTTCTGATTACGGAATTTCTTGTTGGATGCTGCAGTTGCATATTTCATATTCTTGTGTGTTTTTTTAGTGGTTCTTCTATTCCTTCTACTGTGGCTCCGACTAGATCTCTTGTTAACTAAAAATTCGTTTTAGCAAACTCACGCCTGGAAAGACTCACACGTACATTCTCATGCTTTATCAACTTTATAACCAACTCAGCCACGAGTGTTACACACTGTTGCTATTTTTAATTCAAAGCGACGCTTTACAAGGGTTTTGATGTTGACCTTCTTATGTTTTATTTTACTTGACAGCCACCGTGGCTGCTTAAAAATTATTTTCCTTTTTCTTATCAAGACCCCAAGAGGTTGTACATACCTTTTTTGAAATATTGACATTTGTAAATAATTCATCCACAGAGGCTATAAAAAACGCTGTTGGGATTTGAACACAAATCTCGTCATTTTCTGATCAACAACCGAGCAGGCACCTCTACTAGTGCAGCTCAACATGTGCTAGCCAATTTTTATTCTATTCACACTTCCCACACTGTATTATTGGTGGAGCTTTTAACTTATCAAGCGCAAATATACGAACTCATCATTGAGTGTTTCGGGTTATTTTACATTTCTGAAAATGGTATTGACGTTAAATGAAAAAAGCTTTGCATGTGCTGTAAATGGTTTAGTTGTTTTAAGTTATCATTTTAATTAAAGAATTATTACGTCATCATTTAATGACAAAGCGACGAAATTGAATGAAAGCATTTTTTATTTCTGATAAACGGGATTAGACTTTTTTTTTTGGTATAAAGTTTTTACAACTTTTTTGGTAACCTGGAAAATCCCCGGTTTGATTTAAAAATTCCTTATTTTAAAACCTTGAAGATATTGGGAAATCGAAAACCCTAATTAGCTGTTATTTCTTTGTAATTGATTTTTTCATAAAAAAAAGTAACAACACCCACGAGCTTTCGAATATACAAATTACGATGTTGACAAACCAAATTGAATTGGTAAAAGGTATTTTAAAGTTGACAATTGATTTTTAGTTAAATGGAAGTACGTTTTTATTTCAAGAGATTTTTCTTTTTTTTTTTTGTTTAAACATTTGCTCACTAAAATACAGATTGGGTATTTATTTGAAATGAAGAAAACCCGATTCTGATACCTACCGTTGAATAAAAATCGAGAAATTTTAGCTCTCATGCAAATGACGACCAACTGTTTAACAAGTATCAATTCATAATACAACTTGATCAACAACGTTTGTACATCGCAACATGTAAGACGACAAAATTTATGCACTTACTAAATTTTTTTATAAGTTCAATACAAAAGAAAAAAAAAACACTGCTGTGTCAAGCTCATAAATTATTTATAGCCGCAGGTTGTCAATCATAATTTTAAATAACAACATTTTTGTTTCGTTTATTAATGCAAATATTTGATTTCTTTCACAGGCATCATCAACATCAGTCCTTCTTGTTCGTTTACTTAACCAAAAATTAAAAAATAAAAAATAAACTTTCAAAAAAAAAAAAAAAGGAAATTATTTATTTTTCATCGTTCAACGTTTACATTATAATAAGTACAAATTGCTTGATATTTCGTATGCGAAACTGGTCAATTAATTATTTAATGATCATATATATTATTCATACTTTTGGCCACCATTATTTCAGATCAGATACAAATAGCCAAATTATTTTATTTTGGCTAACCTTTCTTTATTGAAACACCATGACTAATAGCTGTTAAGGGTTGAGCAAATGGTTTTAAATAGAGGGGTTCTACTTTAAACTTATTTTACGCTTAAAGCATAAAATTGTATGTTAAATAAGTCCCAAACTGAATAACTAATTTTATAGCCAACAGTTCCATTAGCTAAGAATTAAGTATATATTTGGTGATTGAGCACTAATAAGTGCATTCTGATTTTTTTAAATTAAACCATTTAAAACAATAATACCGTTTTTCTTTAAAACTGCCAAATTTAGTGTTAATCCATCAAACGAGTTCATTAACAATGTTACACTGTCTGTAAAGATTTTAGGTTTGAGTCAATTTTCTATCAATGAAATCACGTGAGAGGAGCGAAGAGTGAAATGCATTTTTTTTTCATATTAAAATAATATTTATATATAATAGGGCGGGTCGATTTAATAATCGCTCATGGCTCAGTAAAAATCGTATTCTAGGGATCAAAATAAGAAGCTTTACCTCTAAAACGAATTCTACTTCCCCCCAACTGTTGACTTTTGTCGCGTAGGGTCAAGTTTTGAAAAATCCCACAAATGTATGACCGACCCCCACTAACTTTGGAGGGCCGACCCACCCATGCCAGTGGCACACCCCCTGGAACTCCCCTGGGGGGTTCTCCATACAAACATTTCAAAAAATCACCTTTTTTGGCACTTTATTTTATTATTTTTTATTTACATTCATACTTAACTCATAACAGTCAATATGATACTGAAACAGCGTCTATAATGTTGTGAGCCAACAAGTATGAATAATTAAAAAATAAAAAAAAGTTGCATTTCGTGGCTATCAAATTGCTAGCATAAAAAAAAGCAACAGCAACAACAAAAAGCAAAACAAGAACAAGACGAGTTACAAAGAGAACGACAAAGAAAAAACCTTTAAGTTGTGTGTGAACTTCGTCTCACCAAATTAACATTAAGATTAGTTGGTTAAATAGATGATGTTTACGATGTACACAACATAAGGTAGATAGATGCAAAGAATGCTGATGAAGGATATGGCGGTCCAGAAAATGCTGCATTTCATTCTGCTAGCGTCTAATTTGTCTTGTTTTCTTTGGAAAACGTCCGCATACATTTGTAAATAATTTTTCTTTCTAAAAATGTTTAGAAATTTATTAAAAAAAAGAACCAAAAAGCCGAAAATAAAAGTAAAAATTTCATTAATTTATAAAATGGATGGTTCAAATCCTGGTCAGGGAAAATTAAAAATTGAAAGAAAAATTATTTACAAATTTTTGCGGATGTGTTCTATAGAAAAAAGAAAAAATAGACACCAGCAGTGTATAATTTAGCGTTTTCTGAATCGCTATGTCCGTCATAATCATTCATCGCATCTTTCTACTTTCAGCCAACTAATTTTGTCACTAAGAATACGATGTATATTTTTAGTTAATCAATATAAATTTGGTTAGACGAAGCCTATGCACAACCAAATACAATTCATTAAAAATCAAAATGTGCATAATTTTCAAAGCCCTTTTTTATAAATTAATATTTGCATTTACAATTCTTTCGAAATTCCAAAAGTTTTAAAGTTTAGTGATATATAAAATACCAGATAATTCTCCTCAATAGAAGCTTTGGGAAATTAAATTATTTGTTTTAGTATATTTACCAAATGAATTTTTATTACAAGTTTGTGTCAATCCTAAAGAAATACAAATTTTTTTTATAATATATTTCATCCTCTAGTGCATATGCAAAGCGATGTTTTCCTCTCTTTATAAGTTTATAGCTAAAAAAACTGTAAGAGAGCAGTTCTAAATTATAATTAGACTCAGGAGAATACAAACAAGTATGTAAAATGGCAAATTTGAAAACAATTTTTATTATCCGGTTGATTTAAGTCTGCATTCTATTTGCCTAAAAATATTTATATGTATGAAGTTTAATGTTTATAATCAAATGTAAATTTTTTATAAAAAAAAAAATGTAAGTAGTTGCTTGTTCTTAAATCAGTAGTAAATTTGTTTAGGGCATAAGAATCTGCAATCAAATCGTAAAGTGAGTACTAATTTATTTAAGAGTGAATTTCAAGCAGAGAAAAAACCCAGAAACGAATACTGTACACGTAACATTAATTTTCTAATTCATCAAATAGGCGCTCCATTGCAAAAAGATTAAAACTATACATAGACTCATATTTGTTTTTTAATTTCTACTTAGACCGTTACGTGCTAAACAAGCTTGTAATAGCAAAAGCTTAAAAATCCGTGATTACGATCCACTCATTATTTTTAGCATACAAATTTCAGAATTGATTCTAATGTATTTAATAGCGATCTAACCGCAAAAGTAGTTAAAATCTTTCTTTGACTAAAATTCATTTAAAAACTTGATGCACTTTTTGCAGCAGATTTGTATCACTTTGAAACGAAATAAAACTTGCATTTAGAAATTCACTTTAAAAAATAATAATTTTATTTGAAACCTTATGAATATTTAAAGGGACATTGTATGTGTATGTATATGTTTAGTATTTTAGAAATAGATGAATAGCAAAATTATATTAGCCCTGCGAATTTTACAGGAGTTAATAACAGGCTTAAATTTTTCATATAATTTATAGGAAAAAAAATATATGGCAAAACATTTTAATGAAAACTTGAATATCCATAATCAGCCAAGTGTAGCATTTATTTTTGTTTAAAATTTACTAAATCGGATTTCTCTTTAATTTACATTTTTCAAACAACAGACAGAAAAACCGCACACATTAGAAATTAACAGTTGCTACCACCTTCAAAGGCACGCATCTTATGGGCATCAATTGAAATGCGTGTATAAGCGGTGGCTGCACCTTTGAAAGTTATTCGAAGAAGTATTAACATTATTTAAACTACTAATTAAATAGTCCACTTTTAAAGTTTAAATGGAAAAAAAGTATTTACTTAAATGAAATTTAAAGTATTTGCAGGCAATAATAATTTTGTAAAAACCAATGTTACCCCATGTACACAGTTTTTTTTTTGTTGCAAAATAAAATGATTGCCTTAAACAATAATCATAGAGCAAAGAAAACTACACAAATCGTAGTTGGAAATAAGTAAAACAAAACATTTTTATAGAGACCTAAGTGAATGAAAAAAGAAGCTCATCTTTAAACATGAAATGGACAGTTACGACTGTAAAGCCATACATAACCAATGTGAGGTGGCATGCAACCAACCACAAACATAACAATCATGCTGCAGTAGTAGCTGAACAATCCATCCTACATTTAAAGTCATCGTCATCATCATGATCTAGAGCGCCATCAGCAGCTCCATCACATCTTTCAGTGTTAAGATGTTTGGAATTCATTCACCGGCCAGTAATAATGGTTTTGTCCCAAATTCACGCATTGATTTTCCACATTGTCAAGCAGGCAAGAAAGCGAAACGACACAATACAGTAAAATTAAAAGCACGAAAAAAATGAAAATAAAAATAAAAACTTACTGCCAACAGTCTGTGAGGCAACCAACCATTAGAGACACCATTATTATCATTATTTTGCAAGAAAAATAATTAAAAAGTAAAAAACTTAAATAGAAAAAAAAAAAATAGT
Source organism: Gymnosoma rotundatum (assembly GCA_916610165.2). Taxonomy (NCBI): domain Eukaryota; kingdom Metazoa; phylum Arthropoda; class Insecta; order Diptera; family Tachinidae; genus Gymnosoma; species Gymnosoma rotundatum. Next base: position 102,444,851 of record OU744340.1, read on the forward strand.
AAAGATGCCATTGTACGAACGCCTACCATGTCTTATTAGAAATTATATGGGACGCTTTGATGCACATCATCCATACAAGTGAAAAGTCCGCCACACGCTAGTTGACGTTTACAAACATGAGCGCTTAGTCTACATTAATTTTACTTAAAATAATTTAAAGTCCACTAAACCGTTTTAAGATTTATGTATGGTTCTCCTTACGTTACTGTAAGATTTATTATTATGTAGCTGATTATTGGTTAAACTCTTAAAACTTAGAGCCAGGTTGCGGTAACCATAATCTAAGAACAGACGTATTTTATTATAAATAATATGGTTGCAGTCAAATCATAATATAATTACACATAACAATAATATTTTTGGTATTGGGATTACATTGCTGTTAAAATTAATAACAAAATTGTAAAATCAGATCAGGAAGACTTATTTCCAAAATATAGAATTTTCTTTGAAAAAAATCTTTTTGGAGATTTTTGGAAATTTTAGGAAATTCCGGAAAATTTTAAATTTTTTTAAAGTTTTTTCGGGTATCTTCATTTTACATTATTTTTAATATTATTGCAACATATTTGTATTTTACAATATTTAATTCTTTTATCAACAAGTCTTTTAGTGCGGCAACAAAAATATTCTTTAAGATTAAAATGTTTAAATTTGATTTTTAAAACTTGTCTTCAGATTTAATGGCTTATAAGGAAGAAATTAAAAGGTTTCTCATCAAATATCATGTAAATATGAAAAAGATTTTATTATTGAATGGATGTTGAATTACAGAACTTACCTGCGTATTAAGGAATCTGTTATTTCATCATACTTCTAATTACTTGTGTCAACTTTATTAAGAAAGAAATCAAGATATTGAAATAATAAACAACATATTAATACGCAAAATACAAAAAAGGCAATAAACTCTGGCCGTCAATTTTAATTACCGTGACATTACTAAATGCTGGACACCTGCATTTTGAAACCCTTGAAAAAGAATTATCAACAACAAACTTGCGGAAACAAACAGAAAAATTAAAAGAGCCATAAAATTGGCGTGACCTTTAAAGAAGAAAAAAAACTGCATCACGAATACCAAAATTTATAAGATCGGCAACATTGATTAAAGTTTCACTAACAACGACGCTGCAACAAACAAGAAATAAAACTAAAGTCAACAATTAAAGGTCATTAGCCGGCCACAAACACACAAAATACATGTACAAAATACACTAACACTTGCTCTTTTCTTTCTCTTCTTTTGGTGGACAATTTTCAAACAGATCACAGATCACACTTCTCTTGTAATTTTTCAGCATTTTCAACCTTAAATTGTCAGCACTAGCGACTGTAATTTTAGTCGTAAATTGTAATAAAGCATGTCGTCTAAATATGAGTTTGAATTTAATAATGAAACAACAACATTCTTTTTAACTATCATGCCATGAAATGAAATCCAACTGAAGATTGTGAGCTGATACCATAGTTAACCATTTCCATTTGATGATGAACATAACAAAAGTCTTTTTTGTTTTCCAACATATTAAACATACTTATCTGTGGATGAAAATCCAAAAATACACATGTCGTCTTTATTTCAAGTTAACATGTAAATAAAGACACTTGTCAGCCCCTACCAGTGTAATAAATAGGTTGCCGCAAATATTCCAAGGAAAACCAAAGAAAAAACAAAAAAGAAGAATATGTAACGAAACATAGTTCTTCGTTTGTTAAAAACAAATTCCGAATGTGTGATTAGTTTTTTTTTTTTTTTTTTTTGGTTGGATTGCAAGACACTTGTTGTGTGCAACTAAATACTGAATAAAAATTACTGCACATATTTTTAATGTCGTTTTAAAATTCATTATCAGAGAGGTATGCGTACAAGTTGTGCTTACTTTTTTATAATTTTTAAATTGATTCCTATCATCATAATGCGTTAAGAAATTGGGCAACAAAAAAATAACTTTCAATTTAAATTTGATCTGTTTAGTGCGACTCGCTGTTCCATAAAACACAAATAACTGACCTTTGAATAAAGTCTAGGTCAGAAGTTTCCTGCTTTTTATAGAACACATTTTTCCTAAAGCAACCATCTATTTTTGTAGCAGAAACAGTTAGAAACTTAACAAGTTCGGCTGTATCGAGTCTTATATACCCTTCACCAATGGGTTAAGTATCTTAATAAAATTTTAGTTTTCTTAAAGATCTTTTCCAAAGCTTTAAAATGATACCCATATTGATACTGAAAAAAGTTGAAAATTTCAAAGGCCCAGAACTCGGAAAATATGGGCGAGCGCCAATTTTTTCACTTAATGATTTTTTCCTTATTTTTTAATTCCCTATCGCCCCATATATTTAGTTTTTTGATTTGAGTTACTTTATTGTTCCAAATACCATAACAAAATTAGAAGTAGACGTGGTGTTTTGCTTGCTCTCTCGAAGAATATGGTCCGATCATGCTGATTTCCGATAGCACTTCTTTCGGCACTATATCTGATCGATTGACATATTTATTTTTTTGCCGAGGCAATCTTGATTTTAACACTAACACGGCCGGACAGACGGACATCGCTCATTCGACTTCGCTTTGCATAAAAATTCTGAATATATATACATACTTTGAGGGGTCGGAAATGGATATTTTAGAAACTATACACAGAATGACAAACTAAGATACTCGTATACCTTTTTCCATTTTTTGAGGTGAATGGTATAAAAATTTCCCAGAAAACTTATCTTTACGATATTACGGAAAACAAGAAAATGATGCTTGCTGAGATTTCAAATTTAAAGAGAGTATGCAGCGCTATGGTCATTAAAACGACAAGTATAGAAATATAAAATAAAAAATAAAGAGTGCATCAAAAAAACGTTATAAATTCCGGTGTTCTAATAAACATTTTTTCTTCGCTATCGCTTTTAAACTGCTTGAAACCAACGAAATTTTTAAAACATAATAACCGAAGACTGTGGAAAAAACATCTCTATGTAAATCCGTTGTTTTTCAACGTCTCTGCATTTCAACAAGAAACGCATTATTAATGTGGTCACCGACACGAAGAGTGCGACGAAATGTGACGTTTAAATATTCATGAGATTATTATTGCAAACCAACCAAAGCTGCATAATAAGATCTTTTCGTTTCTTCCGTTCAGCTGAAAAGTCGCAGTGGAAGACTTAATGTGTCTTCTTTTATATACCAAACTTTTCGTCTAAGCAGTGACAATGATCAAGTGTCTTTTTGTGTTCGTATGTGGTTTGAAAGACACAAAAGTGCACTTGTCGCTTAAAGGCATGTTGTTAGTTGTTGGGGTTTCCTATTTAGAAATTGTCGTTTTGTTATTATGAAGTTTTCTTTTATTCTTAGTTTAAGTCATTTATTTTCGTAAGAAAAATAAAACTCATTGTTTCAAGTCGTTGGTTGGGTGCATAAATTAGTAATTTATTAAGTAAATTTTTAAAGAAAATAAAATTGTCAAGGTTTTTATTGTTTCATAATGCTTTTTCACGAACAAATTTCATGTTAAAGTTTCAGTAGATGCTAAGGTGAGTGTAATGAAATGCAAATTTTTTAAAATCGTACAGGAAGTTGTTAGAATTCAAAAACAAAACACACAAAAAAAAGTGATAAGACAGCTATAAATCTTTGAACGCTCAATTCGAAAACAATATTATTATCTGAGCAATTTCAAGCAATCATCAATTTCTAGTTATCAGCTGCAATCCTTTGCTTGATGAGTACTAGCAAATTTTATTTTTTAACATAATTTTAGGTTTTTTTTTTGTTATGAATCTTTATTTGAAATCAGTTATAAGCAATAATCGTCAAATCAGCCCGCACTTACTCAAGTACACAGTATAATTACAAAAGATATTTCAATAAAGAGAGCAAAACACATCACACCGTTTGGTTGCATTTCTTACATTTTTGAAACTTTTAAAAGCTTCGCGTAACATGTTTAGTTTTGTTATATCAGTCCAAATTTTCGTAACTTTTGGTACAGACACGAAATAAAGTAATATCACTGAAAGAGTACTCGTTTTTTTTATTTGAGGTAAGAATCTTTTTTAACATATCAACTTTTCTTAACGTATCAATTCGATTTTAATAACAAAGGTTACCTGCAAATATAATTAAAAAACTAGTTTAAAATAAACAACAAATAAAATTGCTGAATTTTAACTCTATAATATTCGTGAAAAATCAGGAAATGTTTCTTGTTTCATGTTTAATAACAGCAAAATGTTTCTGGCAACAATTCTTTCCAATTGCGAAATAACATGAGTTGCATTTCGTGCAGAAAACTAAGCATTCTGTTCAAACTTGCAAAAATTATTAGCAACTTTAGATATTCCGCTTGAAAAATTTGGCAAACGTACCAATACCTCGATTTAGAAGAAATTTGTTTTTTAATTTCCTTCAGGAAGTGCCGGATTATATTACAGTAAAATTGTCGGTAATTTTATGTTGCAGTTTTAAGCAAATAAGGCTCATATTTGTCTTTAATTGCGGCAACTTTAAAACTATAAGTAAATTCTATCAAAGCTCAATCTATCAAAGAAAAGGGTCAAAGGGATTTATTAAAAATATCCTGCTTTTACTAATTTTATTGAATGGCAAGAGCATGCAATTTTCCATACCAGATTATTAGTATTGAGCCCTTATTTAAATCCTCATACGTAATTAATTTGTTGCCTTGTTATTTTCCCCGAAATATCGAATAAAAGTTTTTACTATAATTTATATAAAGTATTTAAAGTTACTATCTGGCGTATTCAGAAAATACTCAAATAGATTTGAAATGTATTTTAGGACAAATTTTACGGCATTTACACTTTGCAATTTTTCATGAAACTTGCATGAAATTTTTGTTTGTTTGTGAAGCAGGAGGAGTAAGCAATATGGTATTGCTTGAATAATGTTACCTTTTAGATAACGCATAACGCTGTAACTTAAATAAAAAATTGAGAAAAAAATGCCTCAAAAATTGCATAGTGTAAATCCGGACTTTGTCACACACACACACAAACTACTTAGCCTTAATAAACGAGGCATAAAAAATAAATATCTGAATATTTTAAAATAATCCTAAATTATACATTTGTTATATTAATGTTTTTTTTTTTATCTAAAAATCATAAAAATAGCATTCAGCTATTCAATAACTCAATTATAAAATATTTAATATTTTATGTAAACGTAAAGCAGAATGACTTTTCAATTTTATAAATTGTTAAAAACGTAACGCAGAATTTTTTTTTCGGTTCACAAGAACACTCTCTATATTGCGACCTCTATTTTTAAGCCACTAAAATCTTTAACGTAGAAAGTCAATATTCTCTAGTATTGCTCGTAGATGAAATTGCTAAGGCCAAATTGCAGGTTTTGAGAAAATAATCATTTTTAAGGAAGCTTATAAAATATCAGAAATGTGTCAGTTTATTTTAACCTTTCTTTAATAGAACATATTTGAATCATTTTAATTACAATATTTAATTTGATATACCTCGGGTATTTACTAAGCTCAAGTCATACGTCTACCGCGAAGGACTATAAGGATGTCTTCTATTGTTAAGTTGAGTTTCAATTAAACTAAATTGTTTCTTAAAAAAACTAATTGATAAAAAATATCAGTTTTTTTATATTTTTTAGCCAAACACCACGCTGCGCAGCATAAGATTGAGAAAAAAAAAATCGCAAATGTTTTTATTTCTAAACTTAAAAAAGATTTGTCCGGCGATGTTACACAAAATTATAAGAGTGACATTGTTTAAGGACAGTTTAAAAAAAAAGTTAACAAATTTTGTAGTTGTAAAAAAGTTAATGTAACCATCTTCTAAGTTGAAAAATGAATTTGAAAATAAAAATTAAGAAAAATTTTAAATTAAAAATTATTTTTAAAACATCAAACCAAAAGGTCACTAAATGAACATTTAAAAGAACACGTTGCTATACTTAAGTTACCTTTTTTGCGTTTGGCAACACTTTGACTTAAAAAAAACACTGCACAAAAATTACATTAAGATCATACTTTTTCAATCATAACTTTAAATCGTTTTAAAATCTTATATTAGTTGTAGGTTAGTTCACTTTCTATTACTCAATTTTAAAAGTAATAATGTAATCCTATTTATTATTATATAACATTCGATACAATTACAGAAAATTTATTTATATTATACTTTAAACAGGTAATTATGTAATAAATTTTATTTTTATAAAGTACTATTTGACAACATGGGTACATTTCACACAGCCTTAGTAATCCACCATTATTTATTAAAAAATAAAAATAATTAAGTCATTTATGTTTTATATCCACAGGATATAGGACATAAACATGTACAATAAAAACTGTAATAAAATGTTGGCTTTTAATAAAACGAGTAACAAAAGATGTGTAATATTTTTAACATTTTTAACATATAAATTTTACCTCATGAAGTCAATTATGTCTAATTAAAACGACATACATCATATTTTGAAGTAACGACAAAAAATAAAAGAAACCAATTACACAATACCAGCAAACCAACAACAAGAACAACTTTCCATCGTATACATCAACCCAGTAAAGAATAAAACGCCGTCCGTCGTTATCAGAATTTATTAGTATGAGTATAAAAATGAAAAAATCTAATTAACATTAGCGTAACATTTCAACGCTTCATCGGAAAATATATGAAATACAAAAGAAAAAAATTATGTGCAATTTTTGATTATACTTCAAAGATTGAAGGGAAGACACGAACACCAGAAATACGGGTAAAAGAATGAAGCATAAAAAGTAACAACCCATATGGCGGACAAGGTGCATGAGACAATAGTGGTCTTATAAATACTTGCTATATAAGCGACAGTCGGACGGACAATTTTATACATAAGTGTTCAATGAATATGCGCCCAACTTCACACGTCATAAATTGTGACCGCCTGTCATATTGATATGAAAAAAATAATAAAAGAAAATTATAAAAAAGAAAAAAACAACTTAAAATGTTCGTTTAATGCAACCAACTTAAGTTAAAAGGTAAGAATTGAATTAAAGGAAACATATTTTTAACTCTGCAACTATAAAAGTTAAATAAAAATTCCTTGTGCTGTGAAGAAACGCAATTATAGCATTTGATAGTTTTGTGATTTTAGCGGGATCTATTTTTGTACGTAATTTTCTTAAATTTAGTTAAAAAGCTTTTTAATATTTTTTTTAGTTTTATCAGCAGTATTTGTTTTTTTAGGTTCTTACATAGCTTTAACTTATTTGGTCGATTAAAAGTTTTGCATAAAAACTCTACGGACACAGCGGATTAATTGTTTCACTACACTTATGATTATAATTTCTTGGATGACTGAATACAAATAAATCCTTAGTAGAATTACAAACTCACTATTCATATAAAAATCAGTAACTAAAAAATATTACATATAATAATCCTGGTTACAACTGCATGAAGGAATATCAATGGCGTAAACAATATAACAACTCAAGTGTATTAACTCACTGCAGAGTGATAACAACAACAGCAGAGGCGGATTTTTACCCCAAAATTAATCAAATTAATTTATTCTAAATTGTATGTGCATCAGTTTAAATCATTAGAGAGTCAACAATCTTAAACTTTTAATATGATTTTTGTTAACCCGCTTAATTACGGCCTTAATGTATTTAATTATATTTAAGAAAGATTTCCACATTCTAGTTTAATATTTCCTTGAATCTATTAAAAGTTTAAGCACGAATTGTTGTCATCTGCACCATTTTCAGAATCACGTATGCAACTCCAACTTTAACTATTTTCTTATCCAGTGTTTGTTTAAATCGGCGCGGAAATACTGCATTTATGAAGCATCGCTTTACTATTGGAGACTTTTTTCCATTCTTAGCTTGATCGCTTTCAATTTCCGAAGTATTTACCTTTCTTGTCTTACTGGAGATTACTTCAGTATCTATTCTCTCCACACCAGTTTCTGCTAGACTAGACAAATGCTTCATTTCAGTGAATGCTCATTTTTGTTTACATATTAAAAGTGAACTCGTTCGTTCACGTCGTTCTTTCGTTTTCTTGTTAAACGACCGAAAAATAGGGGGCTAATTCTTGCAGTCGATACCGTGCGAAATTTATCGAAGTTGGATTTATTTTTTTTTTTTTTGGATTCTCGTACTCGCTATCGAGTAAGTTGTACCGAAATTTCTTATGATGGCACTCGATAGCGAGTGTACGATGGAATGTAACCGTGCGAGTTTTATTCGATACCAAATTTGGTGTCGAAATTTTATTTTTAAGTAGTTCGTTGGATAACAAGTGTTTATTTAAGATTTTAATTGTTATATTAATTAATTATTCGTAAAGATTTTCGTACTCTTTTGTATTACACCCTTTTTTGCACCTTTGTAAAAGAGTTTTTACACAAACTCTAACGAGTAACTTAACGGTTTATTGTTTTTGTTAAAAAGTCAAAAATAATCATAAACCTAGAAAAATAAATTTTTACACGTAAATTTTAGAAATCAAGGGGATGTATGCTTACTCATTGTTTGGCAAGCCCAATGGATCACTTGTTGCTCGGATTTTCCTTCTAATTGCATTTATATCACACTCACTCTCAGACTCTGATGACGAAGAATACAATAAATTTACGTCCATGACCGCGATTAAAAAAGGAAAAATTTATTTAATTTTCTTTGTAAGGATATGTTTTTTGTTTACATATATGTGGTGTTGGTTAAGACTTTTTTTATCTTTTACAACACTTTATTAAAAAATAGATTCGCAAGGTAACAAGTGCCATCATCAGAAAAACTCGCAGGATCGAAATTAATTTCGATACGAATTTATTTCGATCACAAGTCCCGGAATTAGCCCCCAGGTACTCTAAAAAAATGTTTGAGTAAAATTGTGTGTGAAAAAATATAATTTTATTGGGTTTCAATTGAAGAAGAGAAAATTATCTCTTGAGAGTGAAAAACAAATTAGTTAAGCCCTATTTTTATTATAATTAGGTATTTAATGCGGTTTCGTAATAGAAAAATTTATACAAAAGATTAAAAAAAAAAATCACTGGTTTTTCAGTTGTTTAATAATTAGTCTCTATAAACCTGCTCTTTAAATTCTCGATGACAAAACAATTAAATTTTTTTTAATTTAACGGTGCACAAAGGAGCGAAAAGCGCTCATCAAACCGACCGGATTACTTCGTTTAGTTGTGATTCGTTAAATTTTACCTGTTCGTTTATGAGCGACACAGCTCTAGTTTCTACAAAATAATTCGGTTCTATTCCTTTCGGTCCACCTCAAAGCTACTTTTTTTACTAATGAACTCAAATGAATTTTTACTGATTGTTACATTTCTTGCATTCCCTTATCTTATCGCTGAATTTACTTCAAATAATAAATTATCTACTATTTTTTTAAATAAAATACACACGTAACTTTTTATTTTCTTTAATAGCACACTATATACTCATCACAGTATAAGTTTGTTAATAACAAATAACAATAATAATATGCACTCGTTGCTTCTCTGCTTAGGATTTGCCTAAAACTGTTATACCGCTCGCAACTGCGGTTTTTATTTGTAGCAGGCTTAAAACGCCTGGATATTTCTAATATGGAAAGATGTGGCAGCTTGTTCCTTTCTTTTTTTACTTTTCTTATGCTGGGCAAAGGTTTTAAACCTACATTATCGCTGCTAATGAATTTTGCTAAAGGGGGCTGTGTTCCTTGAAAGAAGGGAAAAAGTGAACTATGCAGTAGAAATTCAATATGAAGGAATTTCATGGAGGGTGCAAGATTTGTCATGCCGGTGGCTATTGTTATTTGCTTCTTGAAAACTCCTGAAAAATATTATTAAGTCTTTCTTCTATACAAAAAAGTAGTTGGTTCTGTTATTATATTTGGTCAATATTAGCGAGTAATCAACAACAGCGTTAACAATAGTTTGTTGTGTTTTTGTTTTTGTAATAAAAACCGCAATCGTCATCATCGCCACCAACAATATTAAATTACAGATGGACATTCTAATATACACGTTTACATATAAAAACATTTAAATGTCCTTTAACTGTTGAAAAGATATAAAATAATTGCATAAGTTATTTTTTTTTTCTCATGTTTTTTGTTTTTTTAATTTGTATCAAATTTCGAACATCTGTGGTTAAAGACAGTTTAACAGTTTCTTTAGCCATAATAGGAAGAACAAAACAACGACGATAATTGTATTTACAAAAATTTAACACCACAAAATTCTCATACTGCCATCAACAGCGATGAAGATCACCATCATCATTAACACCGCCAACCACATTGATCATTATGGTCATGATCCTCATCGTCTTCGTTGTTTTAATCGTTTAGTCGATGATCAATGTTGTTGTTTTATTTATCCCACTGCTGTTGCTATTTTGATGCAACGTTACTTTTAAGTTTTATGTATAAAACTATAGAAAAATGCTTCGATTAAACGCATGTTCTTGTTTTACTTGAATGGATCTTCTTGAAGTAAAAATTTTTTATTTGAATTAAGGAACGAAAAAAAAAAAAGAATTTAATTTGTCATGCTCTTCAAGACTTTGCAATGCCAATGTATTCTCTATGTAAGAAAATTTAATGTTGTTCTTACAGGAGAGAAGGAAAGCGTTTTATATTTTTGTAATACGTTATTAAACTATTGTTGAAGAAACTAAGTTCCCTTTTAATATTAAACTGTTTTATTTAAAATTTTAAACTGTTGAAAATTTAAACAATTTCAATAAAACAGACAAATCGATTTATTCCTGCGTTCAAGTTTACTACTAATAGTTTCTCCTTCTGTTTGGAGCAACTTTCCTATTTTTTTTTAATAGTTTCTAGTGGTATTAGTCTGTGGGGGGAGATGACCATAAGAAGCAAAAAAGTTAAAAGTTCAATATCTTTTCCACCCATTGCAATATTTAAATATTAGTTAAGCATATTGATCATAAAAGGCGTTAGAAATTGCACTAAAATGCCACTATCTGTTTCTTTGTTCACTTTAATGTTTTTCTTCATACAGTGAGTGTCAAAAAAAATTTTGAAATTTTTTATAGTAATTTAGGCGTCAATTGTATTTAAACTTTCATACAGAAAATATATTCTGATTTCAGAGACGCACATTATTTTTGAGGTACTTGATATAAATTTTAATCAATTTTAGTTATTGCATGAATATAGAACTTTACATATTTACATATTTAATTTAAAGTTTTTTGGCAGCAAGAAGTTTGTTTGATCGATGGAGACAAGAATGCGACAAAACTTTAGAATTACTTGAATGGAAAGAAGTTCTTTTTATACCCATTTACCAAAAAAAGTGGAAAAAGGATATAACTAAGTTTGTCATTTCGTTTGTAATTTCTACAATATTCATTTCCGACCCCATAAGGTGTATGAGTTCTTATGCATAGTGAAGTCCGTGTTAGTGTTATAATCATCTTTGCCGAGGCACCAGATAAGCTAGAGAAAGTTTAATTACTCCAATCGATCAAACATAGTTTCGAAAATTTTTCTATTGAAAATCAGAAAGATCGGTACATGACATTCGCGGCAGCGGGCAAAACACCACGCCTGCCTCTAATTTTCCCATGTCATTTGGAACAATGAAGTACCTTCAATAAAAAAAAAAAAATATATATATACGCATGAATCGGTAGACAATTAAATAATAAGAAAAAAAACCAGTGAAAAAATTGGCGTTCGCTCATATTTTCCGGGTTATGGGCCTTTAAGCTTTTCACCACATTTTTTTTAAGATATCAACATGGATATCATTTAAAAGCTTTTGAAGAGATCTTTCTGGGAATAATATTGTTTTTTTTTTAAATGCTTAAGCCATTAAGAGTCGATGAAATTTTTATGTAAATTTATGTATCAAACTTAATTTTTATTTTTTTTTTTATTTTTTAAATTGCTATCGCCCCAATCCGGCATAGCCGAATATAGCACTCTTAGTTGTCTTACAAAATCTGAAGTGATAGGAACTTTTTGCTTTTTGTATTATTTGTTTCCAACCGATCAACGAAAACGTACTGATCCAGGTGCCAGCAAAATTAGAAAAGAGTTTACTATTGCTGGTTTTAAAGATGGATCTTAAGAGCTAAAAATGAAATTAATGCATCTTAAAATTAGCAATATTCAGACAAAGTTGTGTTTTGTGAACCAATTTTTTTTAATTATTGTGATAATACAAGACATAAATTTTAAAATCTTACAAAGGTATTAATTTTTAAAAGAACTAAAATTAATTCAAATAGACACTAATTTCAGGCCTTAAAAAGCATTAGAAAATAAAATTGCTAATTATTGAACAAATAGATAGAATATATTATTTTTATAGAATGTTAAATTACAATTTCTTAAATAAAATAAAAAATTTAAAACAATTAAAGTTTGCCCAAAACTAAAAAATTCACTTTATTGATTTTAAGTTAAAGAATTTTTTTTAACTCTCACTGTACAACAACGCTCGCTATAAGATCAAATTATTTTTTTTACCTACAACAATTTAAGTGCCTACTGTCGATGTACTTTGTTTTATTTTAAAAACCAATATCATCATAATCGTCATCGTCTTGTATATTGTTTTGTGGTAAGTGAATTGCTTTGGACTTTTTAAAAACACTTCTGTATCAAAAATGAAAAGACTCAAAAAAAAACTCTCTAAAACTATTTTAAGAAAAAGCAATTTAACTTGGAAAAAAAAAATAAAAAATAAAAAAAAAATGCACCAGCTAAACATACATCAATAGTCATTCCGTCAATGGTTGTTGATCTTGTAATTGTTGGTGTTGTTTTATTCCTTCCGCTGCTGATCGGGCTGCTGTTGCTGTTGTTATTGCTTATTACTTATAGTTATTTACAATATGTACTTAAGATTATATTGTTGCTTTAGTTGCAGCAGCAATTGCAACAATTTTGTGTTGACTGCCAAAACGTGACATTAAGTCACGTTTTTGATGAAATTGAAGTCTCATTCGATTTTGTTGTTTTCCTATTGTTAAGATAGAATTTTTTGGTACATTTTCCTACCCTGTGTGATTTTATTTTCTTTGTAAGTTGTTGTTTTTCAACTTATGTAAAAAGATACAACAAGTGTGTTTGATTTGTTGTGTGCTGAGTTGGGTTGGGTTTGGGTTGGCTTTAATATCTCATATTACATGTACGATATAAATTCATTCAACAAATGGACTAAAAATGAAATAATGAAAAGAAAAATATTTATTAATCTTTTTCGTTTTTTGGAAATTATGCAGTAGATTAGATGTCTTAGGTATGAAAAAGATTTGAAAGTATGTATAGAAAGTACAATCTTGCAAAGACATTTATTTTAATTGAAAACCTGAAATTGTTATGCAATTTAATTCAAAATTAGCTTTAAAATATTTAAAAAAAACCGTTTTATTATTCAATAAATTTATTACTTTAAATAAATACACCAACACCTCACTTTGCGTCGTTGTTACGTTCCAGAGAAACACGACGCAAATCGTAACGACGTAAAGTGAATTGTGGTTTTCTATAGCAAACCATGTAAAGAACAAAGTAAACGTTTAAAAAACAAATTTAATATAAAATTCGATCAGATACATACATACTCGTATGTACAAATAACAAAAAAAAAAAAAAAAAAAAAAAAAAAAACAATTAAAGTAAAACAAAATGACAAAATATTCAATAAATCTATAAAAAACAAATTAAAAATTAATTACTGTCTGATGAGCCCATAGTGGTTGTAAGTCGGTTTTGTTTCACAAAAAATTGGTCCAATGTTTGCTAAACAGCATTTTTTTTTGTAGCGTAAAATAAAATTTCTCGTAGCAATTGATATTAGTAGCTACCGCCTAGGACACCTTAAAACTCCTTCCGGTGTCAGGATCATTTTAAAAAAAATCTTCAAAAAATTACAGACTCGAACTCAAAAAAACGCAACATCGAAAATATAACGACGCACAGTGGAGATTAGTACTAATTAAGCAGCGACGCAACTTCGAATAAACGGAAAACGAAAGAACGCAAAGCGAAGTGTAATTCATGAAATATTCAACATGAAAAGCTGAATCTTGATTAATTAATATCGAGGATTTAATTTTATTATGCTATCGCACGATGTTAACAAAAACAAAAGTTTTCATACAATTTTCCTTTCATTAAATATGACAAATATGTTTACAAGCAAAATGCGTCAACTGAATCTTAAATGGAAACAAATGCAGATCCTTGTGCAAAATTGTAAGCCAAGTTATTTTTTGAAGATTAAGCTCCCGAGCACGGCGTCGAATGGATTTTTTTGAATACTTTCTTGTGCAGCGGTAATGTTTTTATCGATCTTGCAATACGTTGTGGGTCATGCTTGGGCCTATCATCTACGGACCTTCTTTCTTCGAAATCATTCACTACACGATTAATAGTGAGTTATGTTGTTACCTTGTTTCTCCCAAAAATTGCACGTAAGTTTCTCATCGTCACAGTAGTCGATGATTAATTTTAATAAAATATTTTAACGATTAAAACACTTTGGTTTATCGAATATTTTTCCATAATAAATTTGCCACATGTCTACATTTCGACTACCAAATATGAACCATCACATCGAATGTATATCAAAATGGCGGCAAAGCAAGGTAGTATACCTTCCCGGCGGACACCCTGCAGAAATACGTTAGAGTAATTTTCATTATTTAAATAAAGTTAAATTTCAAAAAAAAAAAAAAAAAATAAATAAAAAAAAAATTAATGCATTTCTTTAGCGTATATAAAAAAGTTTAAATATTCACTTAAAGCATATCTCAACATTTTCAAAATGGATTTGTCTAAGGAATTATAGAGTATTTGACAGAAAAGTAAAAGTCTTTGCGATTGGTAATCATACGTAGACATAGATTTACACTGAATCTAAATAATAAATAACAAATGAAGTCAGAATTTCTGCTAGAGTAATTGATCCATCACAGGGAAATCAAAAATGGGGAGAAGGAGAATACTATATTTTGCTTCTGGCTCTGTACTGTATATTGGTTTACAGAGATCTAGCTCTCTGGAAAGCATCTTTAGATTAAAGTGCTAGTAGTAAATAACAAAATATTTTCGTACCTCAGGAGTTATAAAAAGATGCTCAGCAAATCGTATACTTATTTGTTCACCTTATCTTCAATTCAATCTTTGTGCCTGTAAACTGTATAATTTTTTAATTTCAAAGTTTCTTAACCTTTTAAAATCTTACTAAAGAGTAAAGTGTTGGCAACGAAAGAGGAACAATTGTTTGCTTATAACTTAGGAGCACTTTGCGAAAGAACGAAAATGTATTTTTCGTAAAGTAATACAACTTAACTGCAGCTGTCAATAAATTTGTACATGTGACAGGATTACAATAGGAGTAAGTAAATATTTCATGGAAATGGTATACTTTGGTTTTACTAAACACGAGGTCGTCCAAGTTTATAATCATTGAATTGGGAACTACAAGAAGAAATCTGCGTCGCCATGCCTGCGAAGTTCAACTGACTCAATAACAAAAGTTTAATAACTATAAAAATCATAGAAAGTTCGTTCGAGCGGTTTTTTTAATTTAAGCAAATAAATAACAATTTTTCGAACAAAAGCTATATGAAGTTTTTCAGGTGCGTTAACGTCACAAGAGAAGCGATGGGAATAAGGTGAATAAAATACGATGCGCGGCAAAATTCAGTAACTACATGCTACATTTGCTGCTCCTGTAATCGGTTATTTCTCTTATATTGTAGCTGCACCAAAACTCAGCCATAATTTTAAAAAATGATCCTGCAAAAAATAAAATAAAAAATAATTCCATGAATATGAAATATAAGCAAAATTTTATAGTTTAATTTTATATATGAGAAAATGAAAAAATATACATAAATTTGTTTCTTTTAGAATTTCGGGTTTGGTTCTTTTTTCGTCTGAATATAATTCTCATATAGTTTAGCTAAATAAATTTGAGTTAATTACATAAATTCTGTATTTTTTTACTACAAAGTTGGGTGAAACCTACTAATATTTTATGACCCATATCCATAGTTCATGTATTTGTGTTTCTGTCGCCGTAATAAACCGTAGAGTGAACAGGAAGTCTTTAATATCAATTGTTTGTTAAATACACCAATAAAAAACAATCACATGCCAGTTGCTGGATCATAAAGTTGCTGATGGTAGTAATAAAAAACTTTTCCAATTGCAATTAAGGGTCATAAACTAGCTGGCAAAGAATTACAGTCATAATGTCCTTCATTGTTTTAGTTAAGACATGTGTGTTTTTAAAAAAAGCGGCCTTCAACTAATTTCGTTGATTAAAAATTTCAAAAGCCATAAATAAATATTTTGCAATCGAATTTTTATTGCAAAATATTGATGTTGTTGTTGTTGGCTTTTGAATATTTTGTTGATTACGACACTTTACATACTTAAACTTAATATACTTAAATACAACTACAGCTTTGTACATGTGTTTACGTGTCCAAAGTGACCAATTCTCTAATGGCCATCTTATAAACAAAAAACAAAGAAACTTACAACAGCAATAAAAACAAAAACAACAACAACATCATAAAAAACAAATAACAACAATATTAACGCTCTAATTTATTTGTTGCGCTTGGTTGACGGCAATGGCACAAGTGGCTCATTGCTGTTGTTTTCATTATTACGAATAGTTTTTCTACAATTTGATGATGGTATTTCGATTATAATTCCTGCCACACCGCACACCGTTGTTTTTCGTAGTCTTGCAAAAGAAACGGTGTAACATCATGTCAACACAACTCGTTGCTTTAAGTCCAAAAGTTTTTTCTTTTTTGATTCATGAATGTTTGAACGCTAGTGGTATGTAACTGAAACGGACTTGTCCATGTTCAAGACAAAATAAGTAGAGGAAAAAATAAACAAACCATACAATTGCCACCAATAATAAGCAGTCGACAGCAGCAGCGGACACAAACAATATTAATAATAATAACAACAACAACACATTTTTAAAAAGCAAAAGAAACAAACAAACAACATTTATACATGTAACACGCTTCAGCGAGCGAATGACCAGTAAACAGTAAAGACGGTTACAAAAATCAGTAGATGGTTGGCAATATTGCACTAGTAAATTGTATGTGGCAACAATAAAATACATCAACTTAAACAATAATAATAAAAATAGCAACAAAAACATAAGTCTTGGTTAAAGACAATCGATCAATTAGTGGCATGCACCGCCTCGAAAAAAAAAAAAACTTAAAAAAATATTTAAACAACAGTAAACACAACACACACTCAAATATATACAAACAAAATCCGTCATGTTGCAAACGAACTAAGCATGGTTAGGGGGCAGCAGCTGGAAAATTTTATACACCATTTCGAGATATTTCCAAATAGTGTCTAATATTCAAACAATATTATTAAAAAGTTTAAACATTAAAAAAAAAGAATTATGTGCTGTTTCTGTATTACAGGCGATCAACTCGTCTGAAAAATTTGTATGAAAAGCACTCAATTTTTTGAGTTATTTCCATATAAATTTTTCAGACGAGTTGATAGCCTGTAATATAGAAACAGCACTTTAATATATAAATAAATTAAAATCTTTCTTACATTGTGTTGAAAACAAAAAACAACAGATTAAAAAACCTTAAACTAGTTTACATGTAGGTTCTAAAGACTGACATAAATAGTTTAGCTGCGTACGTAGGATCAAGGTGTCAAATACAGCCCTGAAATTTTTGATGTCATTCAAATCGGCGAACAAGGATTTTTGGTAAAAAGCGAAGGGCACATTTTTTTCTAAAAATGTATCTTAATGTTCTTTTCTGAGCAGTAAGTGGTCAGCGTGTTTTTTAAAGACCAGAAAATAAAAAAATTCTCAAAAAAGATCTGAATCATAAAACAAGTAAAAGTGTTATATTTGGCTATGTCGAATCTTATATACCCTCCACCATCTATGTAAATCTAGATGGGGCTACTTTATTGCTCCAAATGACGAAAAAAATAGAGATAGGCATGGTATTTTGTCTGCAGCCTCGGAGGACATGGACCGATAATGCTGATTTCCAATACCACCTTTTTCGACACTACATCTGATCGATTGACATATTTATTTACACTAATGCGGACGGACAGATGGACATCGCTCAATCGACTTCGATATGCATAAGAAGTCAGAATATATATTACATTATGGGGTCGGAAATGGACATTGTAGAAATTACACACGGAATAACAAACTTAGATACGAGGGCTGCTCTATATATTTCTGGCCTAATAGTGAAAGTGCGAATATTTATAATCAAAAATGGTTTTATTGTTTTTCAAAGTATTCTCCAGCATGATTTATATACTTTTGCATGCGCTCAAACCAGTTGTCGAAGCACTTTTTCCACTCTGATTGAGACACCTCTAAAACATGGTTTTTGAACACTTCAAAATCGTTGACCACGCATTTTTTTCTTGATCTGCGGAAACAAGAAGAAGTCATTAGGTGCCAAGTCACGGCTGCACGGCGGATGACCCATTAATTTGACGTTTTGGCCGGCCAAAAACGTTCTGGTTTGAGCCGATGTTTGAGAGCTCACATTGTCATGGTGAACAATGATTCGTCTTCTCTTGTTGGTTTTTCGAATTTCTCCGATGACTTTAGGCAAACAAATTGTTGTGTACCACTCAGAAGTGACCGTCCTACGTTGCTCAAGCGGAACAGTCGCCACATGACCAGTTTTGCCGAAGAAACAGGCTACCATTTGCTTCGAAGTGCTTCTTCCACGAACAACTTTCGTTGGATTTTGCTCGTCTTTGGAGACCCACACGGTCGATTGTTGTTTCGTTTCGGGCTCATACGCATAGATCCATGATTCGTCACCTGTGATGATCTTATAAACGTCTTTTGAAGCACCGAAATCGTATTTTTGCAACATTTCTTTGCACCAATCGATACGAGCCTTTTTTTAAGCGACTGTCAAATTGTGCGGGATCCAACGAGAACAAACCTTTTTTACGGCCAGGATTTCATGCAGTATCGAATGTATGCTAGTGGAAGAAATGTCCAAGGATGTCTCTATCTCTCGGTATATTGCATGTCGATCTTGCATTATGAGTTCACGCACGGCATCAATGTTTTCTGGCACAACAGCCATTTTTGGACGACCTTCACGGAATTCGTCTTTGAGCGAGCTTCGGCCACGATTAAATTCAATTTACCAATTTTTCACTGTGCTATAGGATGGTGCTGCATCGCCATACAAAGATTTAAGTTCATCAATGCGCTCTTGTCGTGATAATCCACGTCGAAAGTTGTGAAAAATGATGGCACGAAAATGTTCACGAGTTAATTCCATTTTTTTCTATATTAATTTTTTCAAGTCACTGTAAACAACACAAATAATGGTCGTACGTCAATACTTTTTGAGTACGATTATGCTTAAAAATGACAAACTTTCCAATGGAAATGTCAGATTGCACTTGGCAGCACTCAGTGTTGCCAGGCCAGAAATACATATAGCAGCCCTCGTAAATAAATTAAAATCTTTCTTACATTGTGTTAAAAAAACCTTAAACTAGTTTATATGTAGGTTCTAACGACTGACATAAATAGTTTAGCTGCGTACGTAGGATCAAGGTGTCAAACACCGTCCCGAAATTTTTGATGTCAGTTAAAACGGCAAACAAAGATTTTTGGTTAAAAGCAAAGGGCACTTTTTTCTAAAAATGTGTCTTAATGTTTTTTTCTGAGCAATAAGTGGTTGACGTGTTTTGTAGAGACCAGAAAATAGAAATTTTCTCGAAAAAGATCTGAATCATAAAACAAGTAAAAGTGTTTTATTTGGCTATGCCGAATCTTATATACCCTTCACCATCTATGTAAATCTAGTTTAGTGAAGTAACTCCAATGCAAAATACAAATAATGGGGTGACAGGGAATTAAAAAATAAAAAAAATTTTGGTACCTCATATAAATTTTTTTACATAAAAACCGAATCGGCTTTTAATGGGTTAAGAATTTTTTAAAAATTTTAGTATTTCCTCAAAGATCTCTTGAAAAGCTTGTAAATGATACATATATTGATATTTTTAAAGATTTGAAAATTTCAGAGCCCTGGGACTCGGAAAATATTGCCGAGCGCCAATTTGTACACTTGATTTTTTTTCTCATTGCCCCAGATACTTTTTTTTTGATTGGAGCTACTTTATTGTTCCAAATGACATGAAAAAATTAGAGGTAGGCGTGGTGTTTTGACTCATGCCTCAAAGGACATGGACCGATCATGATGATTTCCAATAGCACCTCTTTCGATACTACATCTGATTGATTGACATATTTATTTACACTTATGCGGACGGACAGACGGACATCGCTCAATCGACTTCGCTATGTTTAAGAAGTCAGAATATACATTACATTATGGGGTCGGAAATGGATATTGTAAAAATTATACACGGAATGACAAACTTAAATATACCATTTTTCCACTTTTTGTGGTAAAGGGTATAATAATAACATTTCAATTGCACAATGTTGTTTTTAAAGATCCTAAAATAAAAAAAAAATCGTGGAAAAAGATCTGAATTTTGAAATTGCACGATGTTTTTTGTATGATTTAAAACATGTCTTTTTTATTGTAAATAAACGCTTGTGGAGTTGCTGCTCTAAACTGAGAAAAATGACACCCATTGTGAATTTTATAATTTTATTCTCATTTGGTTTTGAACACATATGATGTTGATCATGGTTTTTTTATATTATTTCTTCTGAAAACAAAACTTTTCTAACTTCATTGTTTAATTCACAATAAAGGTTTAACATGAATTTATCTAAAAAATTGTTTAACTTCAAAACAAACAAAACGGAAAAAATAAATAACTTTTACTGTGGATATGAAATTTCAATGACAGAAGCTTCTTAAGGCACAACAGAAAAGTAGTTTCATTCAATTGTATGTGACCGCGAAGTGTAATTTGTCATTATTCAGCACTTGGTGGTCGACGACAGTTAATGACAACAATGAAAAAAAAAAAAACAAAACGGAACAAAATAAAATTAATAAAAAAAGTATCGTTTTTTTCTATCGATTATAACCGCAAGCTACTGTCATCAAGTTATTTGATGTTGTCACGCTAGTTGTCCCCTTTACTCATGGCTTTTTGTGGTTTCCTTTGTTCACAAAAAAGCAAACAAATATCATGTTTAAAACAAAGTAAAAAAAACAGCTACTGTCGACATTTCTATTTAATCATCAATTGTTAAATTTTTGTGGTTGTCACAAAATTGGTTTCTGTGTTTTTTTAGTTAGGCATCATTAAATTTGTGACTGCGGCTACGATAAGACAAGTAAATCTACTCTGCAGTTCTTTGTCTCCTTATTGTCCAATAACTGTTTAAGGTTCTTGGGTTATGAGCATTTAATTGCTGTTGCTGTGTTCTACTTACATTTATGTGTTTTTGTAAATTTACCTCAAACATAAAAACCTCAAATAACAATGTCATCATTATGTTCATCACTCAGTCAACAATCCATTCAATGAATTATATTTTACGTTAATTTGTTGGTCGATGACTGCGCATGCGCAACTTCCAATTGCTATTTTGTGATTTGCTGTTTCTCTGTGGTTTTAAAATAACTTTTGTTTAGGCTTTTGTCAATGTTGATTACATTCTTAGTCAACGTTGGAAAGTAGAATTTTTTGTAAAGCATAGAACCGGTTTGCTTAAGTTGAAAGTCAACATTTAAACTATAATTTATATGCAAGAATATAAATAATTTTGCCAAGAACCTCGAACAGTTTGATCGATGAGGATAAAGATTGTTAAATACATCGCCGTTGCCTATGTAAGTTTAAAATAAGAATGTTATCAACATTTTTTTTTTAATTTCCCATGATTTTTCAAAAATGTAGCAGAAATCCCACTTTGTAAGTTCCACGGATTAAATAAATATGTATAAGGCCTCCATTTAGCCTAAGGGATTTTTAAAACTTTAAAGGTATTTTTCAAAGTTCTAAAGCTCCACACAAATATTTAATAAATGTGAATTTATAAACTCCAATTATTTAATGATTGAGCCCACTCGGCAAACGAACGACGCATATAATGGTTTCGTGTCTTAAATTGTAACAATAGCTGGATCATATTCTTTTACTGTGACCGACGACGAATCCATAGATTTGGATCCTCTTCCACACTTTCGTTTACAGCAGCGATATTCTCTTCAGCACACAAATTCCTTCGACGTGTTGGTGTTGTTGCATCCTTTAGAGAGTATGTGGTACGAAATCTATCTACACTTCGTCGGATGGCTTGTTTAGACGGACGATTATATGCACCATAAAAATTGCGAAGTAGTCTATAAGTTGTTCGAATTGATGACAGATTTTCAAAGAAAACTTAGATGATTTGATAGCGCTGTTCAAGCGCTATCTATATCTATCTATCTACTTTAACAAATTTTTCATCAACCTTTATTTTTTAGCGTTGTTTTATATACTTCAAAGTTCTATCGGTCTTAAAAAAATACCCGATATATGTTTAATTCGTTCTAAAATAAATAATTTTGATAAGTTTTTAGTTTAGTTTTAGCAAAAATTCTTTAAAACTTATCGATTAGTTTTTGCTTTTAATTGTGAGACCAGACAGATCCATTGAATCTAAAATTTGTTTTAAGGTATCCAAAAATTTAATAAAATCATTGTTTTAAAAAACTTATTTAGAGTTTCCCATCTCTGCTGCTGATTTATTTCTGTTTGCTTGACTTAAAAATATAATTTCTTTGAATAAGTATAAGTAAGTATTTGAAATACTTTTATATTCTTTTTTGGTTGGCTGACTATGTCTTTGATGGCTTAATTAAAAACACTTCTACTTGTGGCTAATGGGAAATTAATTTTGTTAAAGAGCACATTTTGAAAATCTGTTGTATAGTATTTTAGTATTTTAGAATTTTTGCACTTTCTAATTAGAGTTTTAAAGATAATGAGATCATTGAATTCACATTTAAAAATAAATACATATGTAGCAAAGAAAAAATTTAACGCAAAGAGTTATGAATGGTGGGATAAGTTAAGACGATGAATTAAATATAATATTATCAGTAACCATAGCACAGAAATGAACATATTAAGTCGAGTTAAACTGATTCAATTTGAATTTTTACTGTACAAGCAAAGAAAAACATTAAACAAGGAATTATACAAAGTTTCGTATTGTTTATTGTTTTTATAAGATTTTTAACAACATTTTGATAATGACGCAATTAATTATTGTAATAAAAAGGAAATTTATTTCATTATATTTTAAATATCAATCATTGACCTTCGTTTTTTGCACAGCAATTTTTCTAAACCAAAATATTCCAATAGCTATTTTACAAAATTCAACAAATTTAAAGTTAGACAACTTTAAGACCATTATCCTTTTACTACAAAAGCAGAAGGATCGAGTTTATCAATTCCAAGCATATTATAACTCCAAAATTTTTAGTGTTTTCAAATTTGATGTTTTCCTGATTTCGTTTGCTATCTAAAACAGATAAAATAAAAAATAAAAAAAGAGCAATAAGAACTTGAAATCAGTTTGAAATCAGCAACTACAGGGTGTCCGTTGTATTGCCGCCATTATGGTGTGCATTAGTATTGGCGGTTTATATGTCGCAGTCGTGAAGTAGACATGTAGCAAATTTATTATGGAAAATTATTCGATAAACCAACGTGTTTTAATTCTTAAAACATTTTATCAAAATCAATCCTCGATTACTCTGACGATGAGAATGTTTAGTGAAATTTTTGGGAGTAACAAAGTGCCAAAAAAAACTCACTATTTATCTGTAGGTGATAGGCCCAAGCATGGACCTACTGCAAGATCGTCTGAAAACAATACTGCTGCTCATCAAAATGTTCAAAACAAATGAAGTCGGTTAATTAAATAAATTTAAAACAGAGTTCAATATTTTGAGGAAATTAGTTTAGTTTGTGTGTTGAAAAATACAGAATATTTAGTTTACAAACTATCAAAGGCCTTATTAAGGACCTCAAATCTTTTTATGAAATTTTTAAATGTGATGAAAACAAAAAACGAGCTGAATAAAAATTGATATGCCTGAGTTGGTCTAGAATGTCAAACTTAATATACAAACTCGAATACTCCTTTGTCATTAGAGTGTAAGGTTTTGCTTTAATCGGTCCAACCATTTAGGAATTGGTGATTTATTTATGATATTGAGGGACATGTATGGTATTGACCGCTACAATGATTTAATCTTGAGCATTCAAAAAAATTACAACTGAAGTAATTTGATCCAAATGCAAACAAATCATAATTTTAAAGAATAGAGTCAATGGAAATACTGTTATAATTTCAACAGGCACGTGAATTACAAGCAGATGCATAAGTATTGCGACTGCTGCTTAAATACAAATAAGGTTGATAAAATTAAGTAGGCAACATTTTACTGAATATTTTGGACATAGAATTAATGTTTTTTGATCAAAATGTGCTTAATTATTTTAGACTAATTTTATTTATTTTTTTCCTTGTACTAAATACGTTCAATGTTCAACATTTTTTCCTATTAAAAAATGTTTTATATTTAGTTATTATTTTGTATTAATACGTATGTGTATTTAAATATTTTACTCTAATTAAGATGATTAATAAATGGGGTTTAAATGTGTTATATATCCCAGTTGGTCTCTAAACTTCATCATAAAATTATTTAAGTATTTTTATCATTTAAAAAACGCTTCCAAACAGCATCGTCACCTTTATTTGTTGGAACATTTTTTAATCACGGCAACATCTTGAAATATAAATTGTTAAAACCTTGATATTGGACGCTTCCTCCCACGTCACGAATTTCAAATTTAACAAACGAACTTTAATAATATTTATTTTTTTTTTTTTACTTATTATAATCTTAATCAAAAGAATCATCATTAATCATGATTCAAATGACACAAACACATTGAATAAATGTTCTGTCAAATACAAATGTCAATACTATATTAAATTTGATGATTCCATCTAACCAATCGCACTAAAACATTCATCCAATCGAAAAAATGATGAATGATTAAAGCATACATAATTAAACAAATATTAAATGTGAGAAATATTTGTTGTTTTTTTTTTGCTGTTTTCCCCTTAATTACTGTTGCAAATTAAAAGGAACAAAACAAAAGATCAATAAACTTGAAAATATTTTGCGTAATTAACAGCTTCCGTATTTGAGACACACGATAAAATAACAGGAAAAAAAGCGGATTTGTCTTACTTAAAATTATGTGAAAAAATAAACTCAATTATTCTTGAAAAAAAGCCGAATTCAAAACACATTTCATCTGTCTTTATATAACGGTTTAAAAGTATGGGCACATACATGAAATTACATTAACTATTAGGACCCCTTTATATTCCATCTCCAAAATTTATACATGTTATACTAGACTTAAAACTACTGTTCCTTGTTCAACTATTTACGAGTAAGAGTTTGGAAATATACGTCAAATTACAGCAATTATAGGGCACCCTTTAATTTCCAAATTAAAATTTTATACCTGCTGCTGTAGTAGACCTATTAATCAGGTTCTTTGTCTATAATGGCTTAACAGTTTGGCCATATACATACATCAAATTATATTAGCTATTGTAACACCCTTTAATTTCTAAATTCAAATTATAAAGTTGTTGTTACAGGCCTTTGAAAATTTCAGATGCCTGACTGTAACGGTTTAAAAGTTTGGCCACATACAAAAAATTACCTTAACTATTGGGCCACCCTTTAATTTCCAAATCCAAATTTTATATTTATTGTAAAAAATTATACACGGAATGACAAACTTAAATATACCATTTTTCCACTTTTTGTGGTAAAGGGTATAATAATAACATTTCAATTGCACAATGTTGTTTTTAAAGATCCTAAAATAAAAAAAAAATCGTGGAAAAAGATCTGAATTTTGAAATTGCACGATGTTTTTTGTATGATTTAAAACATGTCTTTTTTATTGTAAATAAACGCTTGTGGAGTTGCTGCTCTAAACTGAGAAAAATGACACCCATTGTGAATTTTATAATTTTATTCTCATTTGGTTTTGAACACATATGATGTTGATCATGGTTTTTTTATATTATTTCTTCTGAAAACAAAACTTTTCTAACTTCATTGTTTAATTCACAATAAAGGTTTAACATGAATTTATCTAAAAAATTGTTTAACTTCAAAACAAACAAAACGGAAAAAATAAATAACTTTTACTGTGGATATGAAATTTCAATGACAGAAGCTTCTTAAGGCACAACAGAAAAGTAGTTTCATTCAATTGTATGTGACCGCGAAGTGTAATTTGTCATTATTCAGCACTTGGTGGTCGACGACAGTTAATGACAACAATGAAAAAAAAAAAAACAAAACGGAACAAAATAAAATTAATAAAAAAAGTATCGTTTTTTTCTATCGATTATAACCGCAAGCTACTGTCATCAAGTTATTTGATGTTGTCACGCTAGTTGTCCCCTTTACTCATGGCTTTTTGTGGTTTCCTTTGTTCACAAAAAAGCAAACAAATATCATGTTTAAAACAAAGTAAAAAAAACAGCTACTGTCGACATTTCTATTTAATCATCAATTGTTAAATTTTTGTGGTTGTCACAAAATTGGTTTCTGTGTTTTTTTAGTTAGGCATCATTAAATTTGTGACTGCGGCTACGATAAGACAAGTAAATCTACTCTGCAGTTCTTTGTCTCCTTATTGTCCAATAACTGTTTAAGGTTCTTGGGTTATGAGCATTTAATTGCTGTTGCTGTGTTCTACTTACATTTATGTGTTTTTGTAAATTTACCTCAAACATAAAAACCTCAAATAACAATGTCATCATTATGTTCATCACTCAGTCAACAATCCATTCAATGAATTATATTTTACGTTAATTTGTTGGTCGATGACTGCGCATGCGCAACTTCCAATTGCTATTTTGTGATTTGCTGTTTCTCTGTGGTTTTAAAATAACTTTTGTTTAGGCTTTTGTCAATGTTGATTACATTCTTAGTCAACGTTGGAAAGTAGAATTTTTTGTAAAGCATAGAACCGGTTTGCTTAAGTTGAAAGTCAACATTTAAACTATAATTTATATGCAAGAATATAAATAATTTTGCCAAGAACCTCGAACAGTTTGATCGATGAGGATAAAGATTGTTAAATACATCGCCGTTGCCTATGTAAGTTTAAAATAAGAATGTTATCAACATTTTTTTTTTAATTTCCCATGATTTTTCAAAAATGTAGCAGAAATCCCACTTTGTAAGTTCCACGGATTAAATAAATATGTATAAGGCCTCCATTTAGCCTAAGGGATTTTTAAAACTTTAAAGGTATTTTTCAAAGTTCTAAAGCTCCACACAAATATTTAATAAATGTGAATTTATAAACTCCAATTATTTAATGATTGAGCCCACTCGGCAAACGAACGACGCATATAATGGTTTCGTGTCTTAAATTGTAACAATAGCTGGATCATATTCTTTTACTGTGACCGACGACGAATCCATAGATTTGGATCCTCTTCCACACTTTCGTTTACAGCAGCGATATTCTCTTCAGCACACAAATTCCTTCGACGTGTTGGTGTTGTTGCATCCTTTAGAGAGTATGTGGTACGAAATCTATCTACACTTCGTCGGATGGCTTGTTTAGACGGACGATTATATGCACCATAAAAATTGCGAAGTAGTCTATAAGTTGTTCGAATTGATGACAGATTTTCAAAGAAAACTTAGATGATTTGATAGCGCTGTTCAAGCGCTATCTATATCTATCTATCTACTTTAACAAATTTTTCATCAACCTTTATTTTTTAGCGTTCTTTTATATACTTCAAAGTTCTATCGGTCTTAAAAAAATACCCGATATATGTTTAATTCGTTCTAAAATAAATAATTTTGATAAGTTTTTAGTTTAGTTTTAGCAAAAATTCTTTAAAACTTATCGATTAGTTTTTGCTTTTAATTGTGAGACCAGACAGATCCATTGAATCTAAAATTTGTTTTAAGGTATCCAAAAATTTAATAAAATCATTGTTTTAAAAAACTTATTTAGAGTTTCCCATCTCTGCTGCTGATTTATTTCTGTTTGCTTGACTTAAAAATATAATTTCTTTGAATAAGTATAAGTAAGTATTTGAAATACTTTTATATTCTTTTTTGGTTGGCTGACTATGTCTTTGATGGCTTAATTAAAAACACTTCTACTTGTGGCTAATGGGAAATTAATTTTGTTAAAGAGCACATTTTGAAAATCTGTTGTATAGTATTTTAGTATTTTAGAATTTTTGCACTTTCTAATTAGAGTTTTAAAGATAATGAGATCATTGAATTCACATTTAAAAATAAATACATATGTAGCAAAGAAAAAATTTAACGCAAAGAGTTATGAATGGTGGGATAAGTTAAGACGATGAATTAAATATAATATTATCAGTAACCATAGCACAGAAATGAACATATTAAGTCGAGTTAAACTGATTCAATTTGAATTTTTACTGTACAAGCAAAGAAAAACATTAAACAAGGAATTATACAAAGTTTCGTATTGTTTATTGTTTTTATAAGATTTTTAACAACATTTTGATAATGACGCAATTAATTATTGTAATAAAAAGGAAATTTATTTCATTATATTTTAAATATCAATCATTGACCTTCGTTTTTTGCACAGCAATTTTTCTAAACCAAAATATTCCAATAGCTATTTTACAAAATTCAACAAATTTAAAGTTAGACAACTTTAAGACCATTATCCTTTTACTACAAAAGCAGAAGGATCGAGTTTATCAATTCCAAGCATATTATAACTCCAAAATTTTTAGTGTTTTCAAATTTGATGTTTTCCTGATTTCGTTTGCTATCTAAAACAGATAAAATAAAAAATAAAAAAAGAGCAATAAGAACTTGAAATCAGTTTGAAATCAGCAACTACAGGGTGTCCGTTGTATTGCCGCCATTATGGTGTGCATTAGTATTGGCGGTTTATATGTCGCAGTCGTGAAGTAGACATGTAGCAAATTTATTATGGAAAATTATTCGATAAACCAACGTGTTTTAATTCTTAAAACATTTTATCAAAATCAATCCTCGATTACTCTGACGATGAGAATGTTTAGTGAAATTTTTGGGAGTAACAAAGTGCCAAAAAAAACTCACTATTTATCTGTAGGTGATAGGCCCAAGCATGGACCTACTGCAAGATCGTCTGAAAACAATACTGCTGCTCATCAAAATGTTCAAAACAAATGAAGTCGGTTAATTAAATAAATTTAAAACAGAGTTCAATATTTTGAGGAAATTAGTTTAGTTTGTGTGTTGAAAAATACAGAATATTTAGTTTACAAACTATCAAAGGCCTTATTAAGGACCTCAAATCTTTTTATGAAATTTTTAAATGTGATGAAAACAAAAAACGAGCTGAATAAAAATTGATATGCCTGAGTTGGTCTAGAATGTCAAACTTAATATACAAACTCGAATACTCCTTTGTCATTAGAGTGTAAGGTTTTGCTTTAATCGGTCCAACCATTTAGGAATTGGTGATTTATTTATGATATTGAGGGACATGTATGGTATTGACCGCTACAATGATTTAATCTTGAGCATTCAAAAAAATTACAACTGAAGTAATTTGATCCAAATGCAAACAAATCATAATTTTAAAGAATAGAGTCAATGGAAATACTGTTATAATTTCAACAGGCACGTGAATTACAAGCAGATGCATAAGTATTGCGACTGCTGCTTAAATACAAATAAGGTTGATAAAATTAAGTAGGCAACATTTTACTGAATATTTTGGACATAGAATTAATGTTTTTTGATCAAAATGTGCTTAATTATTTTAGACTAATTTTATTTATTTTTTTCCTTGTACTAAATACGTTCAATGTTCAACATTTTTTCCTATTAAAAAATGTTTTATATTTAGTTATTATTTTGTATTAATACGTATGTGTATTTAAATATTTTACTCTAATTAAGATGATTAATAAATGGGGTTTAAATGTGTTATATATCCCAGTTGGTCTCTAAACTTCATCATAAAATTATTTAAGTATTTTTATCATTTAAAAAACGCTTCCAAACAGCATCGTCACCTTTATTTGTTGGAACATTTTTTAATCACGGCAACATCTTGAAATATAAATTGTTAAAACCTTGATATTGGACGCTTCCTCCCACGTCACGAATTTCAAATTTAACAAACGAACTTTAATAATATTTATTTTTTTTTTTTTACTTATTATAATCTTAATCAAAAGAATCATCATTAATCATGATTCAAATGACACAAACACATTGAATAAATGTTCTGTCAAATACAAATGTCAATACTATATTAAATTTGATGATTCCATCTAACCAATCGCACTAAAACATTCATCCAATCGAAAAAATGATGAATGATTAAAGCATACATAATTAAACAAATATTAAATGTGAGAAATATTTGTTGTTTTTTTTTTGCTGTTTTCCCCTTAATTACTGTTGCAAATTAAAAGGAACAAAACAAAAGATCAATAAACTTGAAAATATTTTGCGTAATTAACAGCTTCCGTATTTGAGACACACGATAAAATAACAGGAAAAAAAGCGGATTTGTCTTACTTAAAATTATGTGAAAAAATAAACTCAATTATTCTTGAAAAAAAGCCGAATTCAAAACACATTTCATCTGTCTTTATATAACGGTTTAAAAGTATGGGCACATACATGAAATTACATTAACTATTAGGACCCCTTTATATTCCATCTCCAAAATTTATACATGTTATACTAGACTTAAAACTACTGTTCCTTGTTCAACTATTTACGAGTAAGAGTTTGGAAATATACGTCAAATTACAGCAATTATAGGGCACCCTTTAATTTCCAAATTAAAATTTTATACCTGCTGCTGTAGTAGACCTATTAATCAGGTTCTTTGTCTATAATGGCTTAACAGTTTGGCCATATACATACATCAAATTATATTAGCTATTGTAACACCCTTTAATTTCTAAATTCAAATTATAAAGTTGTTGTTACAGGCCTTTGAAAATTTCAGATGCCTGACTGTAACGGTTTAAAAGTTTGGCCACATACAAAAAATTACCTTAACTATTGGGCCACCCTTTAATTTCCAAATCCAAATTTTATATTTATTGTTATAGCGGAGTTGGAAATACATGTTTTTTTTCATTTTCAGCGTCTGTCTACAACTGTTCAAAAGTATGGCCATATTCATCAAATTAAATGAACAACTGGGGCACTCTTTAATTAATAATTTTGAATATTAATGCTTGTTACTATAACGGTCATAGCAATAGACATTTTGCCCAATTTTAAAGCGTTTGTCTCTAACGGTTAAAAAGATAGGCCTATATAGGTCAATTTACATCAACTATGAGGACACCCTTCAATGTTTAGATTTTTTTTAAATTACTTTTTCCATTGAAAGTTGTACCCTTTACGGTTTTTAATACACGTAAAAAACATATGTATATATTTTTTTTGTATGGGTACACGCTTTAATTTTTAAGGTTATGAACCATTATTAAAAGGGGACCAAACTGGGAGCATTAGCTTTCAAATAAAGAAAAAACAAACAATTTCCTAATCGAACCAGAAGCGACTGAGTTACGGAGGCACGAATATTAAAGTCAACATTCTGTCGAATTGACAGTCGTTTAAAATATTGTTACGATAATAAGATCTGGCAACCCCTGTAGTTGTTAACAGTTAACAGTTTCCTCCACTAATAATGTGTGTATAGAATAATACCACAATTAGCTAACAAAAGCTGGGCAACCTCAATGGTTGCGTTGGTAGAGTTGCGTGCTGTTAAACAGACGGTCATGAGTTCGGGCCCACCTTCAAACATGAGTACAAATAAAATAATAATAGTTGTATAAGACAATTAAAAATTAAGAAGCAGCAGTATAAACCTCCCGGAAGGGAAAAGATAATTATTGTGTGAAGCCATGGCAGATAATTAAGTGGAGACGTCTAATTTAATGAAAGAGTAACAGATAATTGTCAAGAAGCCCTTTATAATAAAAAGTAAGAACGGTAGCGGTTAGAGCAGGGCAGTATAATAACACAACAACAAAACAAACGTGGCTATTAGATAAAGGGAATGACTGGCTTGGATAAAAGGAGTAGTGAAGTATTAAGTCTGTGGATGGTTAGGATTACTAAACAAGGTATCGAGTAGTTCATGTCTCGCCGGAGTAACACAGTGGTGTAGCTTTGATGGCTGCGTTTGTAGTGATAACGCATGTTTAGTAAATACGAAACTATGGGATTCACATGACCGATAGGATCAAGCAGTATAGCCAGAGAAAGCCATAAAGTAAGAATAGAGAATTTATAATGAGCCACAGTGGTATTTGCAATCAAAAGAATCCGCACGTTTGATCTAAAAGGGAAAAATGTTACAATATTTAATTTTTCCAAATTTCTACTTAAATTTAGAAAATTTGACAAAACTATTACTGTTATTTTTGTTTATATTGTTTTTCTTTTGTTTTGTAACTAAAGTGTTTGAAAGATATTTTTCTTATTTTTTTAAATATATGCACAAGTTCTGAAACTCATTAATCGAAATATTAAAAAATTGCCGCAGGTTTTTTTATCCCCACCAACATCCAGCTAAATAAATAGAACATTTATCAGACAACTTATTACTTTTGTGAAATTCATATATGAGAGTTTGTACGCATGTGATCGGCAAAACTCTTTTATACTTAAACTTTAAAAATGAGAGAGTAACAAGCAGGTTGTAGTTGTGCATTTTGGTCTTCGATATTGGTGTAGCTGTAAGTAAAAGAAACATCTTTCGCATGACCACAAAGTTCACCGGACATATTACTCAAACTTTGCCGCAATTCAAAAAAAAAAGTGAAAGATGAACAGTGAAAGAGGAAGAAATAGTTGCCTTAAAGAGACAGCGAAGACAACGTTGATGATAAAAATAAAAATAATAAAACCAACCAGCCAGCCAAATAGTCACAATCATCAGTATCTTTTATTGAAGAAGTTTTTGCCAAGTGCCGTGTTAAGGATTTGGTTTTTAATAGAGAGTTTGCAGCAGAGTGGTACTAATATGTTTAAGTTGTGTGCCCTTGGTCTGTTTTATAAGCATAAAATATGTCTAAGTTGTGTGCCCTTGGTCTGTTTTATAAGCATAAAAATATTGAAATTTTTAGTTACAACAGTTGGATATCAAATATCTTAAAGGTCATTAGATGTGGATGCCTTCTTATTAAGAAAATGCACAGAAACTTGTGATGAAGAGGGATATTGACCAATAAAAGTCGATAAGCAAAAATCGCCAGTCTAGAAAAGGAAAGTCGATTTACTTTATCGAACTGTTAGGTCATGAATAAGGAAGAAACGGATGTTGAAAAACGACTGCACTGACAAAGGACTTATATGACAAAAAAATATATACATATGCGTAAAGGTACTGAGATAAAATAAAGTTGGTATATTTTAAATTGAATATATACAGAAAAGTCAGGGAGGAATTAGGTTCACAAAATAAATTTTAATGTGGAAGATCGTGTCAGAAAGTTTGCTGTTTATGTGAACGTGGTTTTACTGTTTTGTTTTTTTTTTAAGTGAGTGATTGCTTCAGTTTAAGGCATTTGAATTTTGTTATTTTTAGATTTGGCGTACTCAGTGAGAAGTGTTGAAACCTATGTTAATCGTTCACAAGCTAATCGGAAGCCTTTTAATAAACCTCTTTTGAGAGCAAGGAAAAGAATTTTCACGTATTCAAAGTATTTCCATTGTATTCGCATTATCAAGTGGGCGAAGATGCTGTTGTAACAAATGGTAGACATCAACATGAAGATATAGATGCAAAGAAAAGTTTTTCAATAGAAATATCAAAAAGAAAAAAATATTGTTTTATATGCTTAAAGCAGTACATGACAGTCTTAGGTGAAAATCCTCAGAAGCTCAACTGAGCAGTAGAAAGCTAGAAACGTAAGATAGCAACATATAAGTGGCAGTTGCATTTTTCTTGGGGGCTTTACTAGCCGTCTAAACATTTTGCCATTAATCAACACCTGAAACAAAATGTCAGTAAAAAAAAAAAAAATGATTTTTATACTCGTATGCTAATATTTTTGGAGAATATAAGGTTCTATAAGGTCAATACAGGCACATGTAATTGAAATTCTTGGCTTATTTGGCTGAAATTCATCATGTGTTGCTGGCAAAAAAAGTCCTTTCCTTTTTGGAAAGTTTTTGTTTTATGCCGCTGGTTAAATTTTCTTTTATAAATAATAAACAAAATTTTCAAAAAGAAAACTTTCTTTGTATTGTTTGTGACTGACATCGGCTGGTCTACAAGAAGATGATTGCGTTCACCTCATTCATTTGAAATTAAATTTTCCTTAGTGTGAACTTAACTTTTTAAGTTCGCACTTCAAACTTGAGTTTGGTCACCACAACTTTAGACCAAATGTACATAAAGTATTTATCAATTGCTTGATATCAGCAAATAATAAAAACGAACGTAAATAAACTTATAGCGACCAAATGGTAAAAATAATGTAAAAAAACGTAATGCAACTAAAATATGAAAAGAAAAAAGAAAAAAACATTCAAACACATTACACTAGCTGATGCCATCATTTAAAATAAAACTTAGGCCAAGCAGAATCAATAAAATATTAATGCCCGATAGCATAAGTGATTGGTCAATTCTACAGTATTAACCATGGCCATCTAGAAACACTCTCTTCACACACACACACACACACTCTTGTACTTTTTTACGACAAACTCCCTCCAATAATTCTTACAATGTAAAAGAAAAAAGAAAAAAAATAACGACAGTTTCTTTGGTATTGAATTTTTTTTTTTTTATTTATTTATGTGGAAGAGGAACTCCAACTAGCGATCACGCTAGTTTATCTTCATCGTTGTTCACCTTTTTCTTAAATATTGCAATTTTAGGTTTTTATTGGTGCTTTGGTGTCTTCCATTCTTATTGGAAAAGACGACAGAAACTCTTGATGGGGATCATAATATTGTTGGAGTGATGCAAAAGTGAAGATGATAACAGCGTGGTGGTGGCTGTACATATGATTTACATTGTTGTGAATAATGATGATGTCTTCTCCAAAAACAAAAAAAAAAAAAAAACTAAACTCAATACCTCTCTTATTTTACCCCTTTAGAGCATTTCGCAGTGGAAGAATTCAGTTTCCATATTTTAGTTGGATGGCCAGGAAATAACGTCACATACACAGGCAACTTTTTCTTGGGTAAAAATTGTAAAAAGAAATCAAAATGTGGAAAAACATCTGCTTATTATTTAATATTGAATGATGTTCGATTGGTAATTCATTCTTGTCTTTAGTTCTGTTTTTATTTTTGTTGTTTATTTCTGCAATTTGGCTTAGCCAGAGTTAAAGATGTTTCTTGAAAGATTAGCCAAAGGGGTTGTTTAAACAAATTTAGGTGTATTTTTCTTTTTTCATTATTGGTGTATATTTGAATGATGACCGGAACTTTGTATTTATTATAAAAATACTTTTTTTATCTGTTTTCATACAGTCACACATAAATTTATAAATTTTAGAAGATTTATTGTTGTTAAAAATTTTAAATATTATTTAAAAAAATATTAATAACTCTGAATTAAATGGAAACTGAGTGGAATCAAATATAAAAATTAAATGAATCCATACTAAAAATGTTTGAAGGCATGGTCTTAAGCTAGTTTCTCTCAAAAGAACAAATAAGGGATCTGTATCTGAGAAAAAACATGATGTTATATTCTATGTAACATTATATGGGTCCAGTGAACAAATTATAGTTGTTTTAAACAATATTTTAGGTACTATAAAGCAGTTAGTATTTTGACCAGTAAAATATTATAACACACGAAAATTTGGGGTAAGAAGGCATGTCTGGAAAGCTTGAAAACAAATTAACCCACAAAAAATATTTTTGATAAAATTTCAACTGCAACTAAAGTTTTTCAAATATCCCAAAATAATATGGTGTTCACAACCTAATATATTATAAATAAAAATAAAATATTAAGCTTCTACAAATGTAATCAAGGTGTGACTAAGACCAATTAAGTAAGTAAAGTAAAGTAAAATTAAGCTTAAAAATTAAGAAACAAAAGTTTCAAATAAACCCAAGAATAAAAATTTTAGCAGAGAAGTTAAAATAGAAATAAAATAATAATTTGCGGACTCTTTTAACGAAAATAAGAAAAATTAGATACCAACATCCGTCTCCAACATCTTTGCTCTTAGGCTGTGTATGTGCATTGTAAATATCATCTATTTAATCAACTAAAATTTATGATAATAAAAATAATAAGGAATGTTCGTAAATTATTTTTTATAATATTATGGTCATTTTGTATTACCTAGAGTTCGGCTTGTGGTCAAAATTCGACCAGGCTTATTATTGAACACTTTTTACTTTGTGTATTTGATGTGCACACTCATGTTTTGAATACATATGTATTTATTACATGTGTAGTGTTACCAATTGGAGGGTCAGTTATTTCTTAAGTACTGAACCGGCCTAAATGAGATAAAGACAGTGCGCTAAAGCTCGACAATAGCTACAAATATGTAAATAAACAAAATTATCTGATAAACAGAGAAGAAAAAGGATTCCGAAGCGTCTACGACTTCGTCCGCCTATCATTTTGAAATTTTTTAAAATCAAAGTTCATAATTTTATTAAAAATTATCGTAACTAAAAAGAAAGAAAAAACATTTTTTTTTGCTATTTACAAGTTTTTGTAATAAAAATTAGTGAAAATCTATATATATAAAAATGAATGTCTGTCTGTATGTTTGTGCTTTATAGGAGGCCAAGCCCTTGGACCGATCTTCCTGAAATTTTCACAGCATGTTACTGTGACTCTGGAAGGAATAATAGGCTATATGAAGTTTTAATTGGACAACGGGGCGTGGCACCGCCCATATAACCCAAAAATTAAAATCGCCATATTTTGGCCATTTTGGCATAATTAGGAATACGTACCAGGAGAAAAGTGGGTGGGAACCCGCCCCTTTTTAGAAAAATTAAAAATCGTAATATAGTCTTAACTACTGGACCAATCGTCATTAAATTTTCGCAATACTTTTAATTTTATTTAATAACGAGGGGGGTGGCGAAGTACACCGGGTTCATCTATAAAGTCTAAAAAAATAATGGCTGCATTTGCTTTAGATTATTTATCGTCGTCTGACTCCAAAGACGATTTAATATTAATAATAATAAGGAAGGCGTTGCGGAATAAAAATGATCCACTGCCATTGCCGGCTAATGCGTGAGTAGATAAAGTAGTGATATTGAAAGTTGTCAATTGTGTTTAAAAAAGTAATAAAAAAAATAAAGTTGTTGTAGATTTATTAAAAGGTTTCGGCTTTCAAAAGAAGCTTTCTATTTCCTCCTTTCCGAGCTATGTTTTGACGGGCATTTGTCTAGAGCTGTACCACCAAAGCTGCAGCTAGCTGAAACTTTTAGTCAGCAAAAACCTTAAATCCAAATATTATTTTATATACACGTAGTGTCTATGATTTTACGTCTTTTATTGGTGGACCATATGAATTTAGTATGACAGGTCATCGTATAATCTTTTTACTGTTGCCTTTTCTTGACTGCAATTTGGTAACATATTTTTGGCTAAGCATCCTTTTGTGTCCAACTTATTGGGTTGATATTGGTCCTGCATAAATAGTCTTATTATTTTATTTTAAATATTATTGTAAACTTACATTTTAATTTTTTTTCCACATGAAAGTTAAAACAAGTTATCTTTCGATCGCTGTAGAGCTGACGGAGGAAATTACGAACAATTTTTTTCGATCACGTGTGCGGTAACTCGGCCTCTGAACTATTCACAAAATAAACAGAGTACAACTGAAGAAATGGTATTTTCTTTTTATTATAAGGCGAATTCATAGCAAGCATTAGCTTTAAAAGCATTTCACTCTTGCCAACTAAACAAGTAAGAGGGGTCGGAAATGAATATTTTAGAAATTTCAAACGGAATGACAAATATAGTTATAAACTTTTTCCACTTTTTGTGGTGAAAGGTAAAAAAATTAAGTCCCGCATATATATTGTTACGTTTTTCCCTTTTTAGACAAACGTACGGATTCTTTTGATTGCAAATACCACTTTGGCTTATTATAAATTCTGTATTCAAACTTTATGGCTTTTTCTGGCAATACTTCTTAATCCCACCGGTCTTGTGAATCCCATGGTCTCGTATTTACGAAACATGCGTTATCACCACAAACGCAGCCATCCACGCTACACTACTGTGTTACTCCGGCGAGACATGAACTACTCGATGACTTGTTTAGTAACATTCACCATCCACAGACGTCTCCACTACTCCTTTTATCTAAGCCAGTCATCCAGTTTAATCTAATAGCCACAACTCACATCTGCCATACACTGTTGTTATGCTGTTACATTTCTCTGCGCTAACCGCTACCGTTCTTACTTTTTATTATAAGGGGCTGCTTGACAATTATCTCTTACTCTTGTTCTTAAATTGGACGTCTCCACTAAGTTTTCTGCCATGGCTTCACACAAAAATTGTCTTCTGCCTCTCGGGAGGTTTGTACTGTTATTTATTAATTTTAAATTGCATTTTAACAATTTTTATTTTCCCTTGTACGCATGTCCGAAGGCGGGATCGAACTCATAATCTGCTGTTTTACAGCACGCACCTCTACCAACGCAACCATTGAGGTCTCTGAGCTTTTGTGAGCTAACTGTGGTATTCTATACACACACTATTAGTGGAAGTAACTTTATTCACCACTCTCATACGGAAACAACAACATGAGCTGCCAGATTTTATTATTCGTAACAATATAATTTTACATAAAAATGCCATCGGCTCTTAATAGGTTAAGCATTATTTATTTTTTTTTTATTTCCTTAAAGATCTCTTCAAAAGCTTTTAAATGATACCACATTGGTATTTTAACAAAATTAAAAATTTCAAAAAATCGTAACACGGAAAATATGGGCGAGCGCCAATTTTTCACCCGATGTTTTTTTTCTTACTTTTCAATTCTCTATGTCTGATCGGTTGTCCTACTTAAATTTTCTCTAGCTGATCTAATGGCGTGAAAACTTGAGGTCAACACTAACACGGACGGTAAGATGGACATCGCTCAACCGACTTCGCTATGCATAAAAACTCAGAAGGTGAAGGGAATAATAATGTATATTTTAAGTATATACATATATGTATACTTTAGAAAACTTTGGTGAGTTATAAAAATATTTTTGGTAGCCTATTCATATAAATTTAGTTTTTTGAAAACTGACTAATTGGAGTCCTCCTTTGTTCCTACATAACAATTCATTTCTTTTTTATCTGATACAGAACATTTTAAAGTTAAAAACAATAATTTTTACTTACAAACATTTCGTGCATAATTTAATTACACCAGACAATATGAAAATGTAAACAAAAAACTATGAAAATAATTTGTTCAATAAAAATAGAATATAAAAATTTAAAGATTTAATGAAAAAATACATAAATAAATGAAAACAAAAAAAAAAACCCACTGACAACTCAAATATAAACATGTACATTGTCAACCCAGATGTCAGTTTAGTTGCGGTTGGCGCTCAATTAAATGTAAACTAGCTGTCAATTGAGGCAACTAAAAATATTTGTTTGAATGTGGCAGGCAGTGTTAGCTTTCGTGTTCGTGGGTATGTAACGCATAGTAGTTGGGCAATAAATTCTCTGCTAATGCTAATGTATACTAAATTATCATGAAGATCTGGTACAAATTAATGGGGAAACTCCATGAAAAAATATGAGTAATTTTTGACAGTTTGTTTATTTGAATTTGTCGCGTATTTGTTTTTCCGGTGTAATATAAACGATTAGAGTAAACGCAATGTGGGCGGTCGTTGAAACGTTTAAAACGAATAGGAAAAAAGAACTTAAAAAATAAATAAACTGATCGTAATTATAATAATATTAAAGTTGAAGCCGAACGAACGTATGGACACGAATGTTTTAGCAATCGGAATTTATATTAGAGAAAATTTATTTTTCAGTTTTTTTTATAATTTTCATATAAAATGTGTGGCATTTTTTAGGGTGGCGTCTTAAAACTCTAAAATAAAATTATTTTGTCTAGTCACCAACCAATTTAAATAAAACGAGTTCCTTAAAATACAAGCAGAAAGCCAGACAACAAATATCGAACTAAATTGTTGATATTTTGTTTCAGTTTTAATATTTTAATTTTTAAATATCAGTGTTTTCTGTAAGCTGAACACCTTCATTTTTGCTGTCGCTAAGTTTATGGTTTAAGTGTAGCTGCTTTAACCCTGTACGTGGATAAATTTTTTTTGCCACAGTGCGTTTCTCACTGCTGTTTAAAAATTTCAGAGTTTTGTTTTATCATCTATTGACGACACTAAAAGGTTCATATTAAGTACAGCAAGCTTACTTTGGTTTACATGCTGGTGACATCATTGGACTTTATTTCATTAAAAATGAAGCCGGAGCTAAAGCGTTACGTGCTATAGAGATCGTTACTGCACCATGATCAATGACATGTGTTTGAAAATATGGATGACTTCAATACGGGCGAGATATCAGGATAGCCCTATGTGCTATACGGAAACTGTTACCATAAACTTAATGAAATCAAAGTCTGGCGATAATATCATTACGAAAAATTAATATGTTAATTGGCCTGCAAGATAATGCGATGCTTTTATGTGATGTCACCAGATTATGCTAAAAAACCAACTATAATTTACGCCTTGGAGACCAACATACCTCGTTTTATTCGTGACATTTGGCCCGCAATGCTCGAAAAAATGGTCCAAATTTGTACTTCCAGAATTGGTATTGGTATAACGAGGAAAAAATTTTGATAATGAAAATTTATTATTCGAAATCTATTTCATTTTAATTTATTTTAATCGTGCTTGATTCCTTCAATTAAAAATATTTCATGAGAATATCATAAAATAAAGCTACAAATTGAAATGTATTACTGCGGGGAAAGCATATCCATTCCATACAATATTTGGGTCAAATCCCATGATGAGCTATATGAGCAGTAGTGAAATGGCCATATGGATATGCTTTCCCCGCAGTAATACATTTTAACTTGTAGTTTTAGAAAAAAAATGTTTTATGAAAATATCTTGAAATATTTATAATTGAAGAAATCAAGTAAATTAATAAGAAAAAAATTTTTGATGAAAATATTTTTTAAGCAATTTTTTGATAAAATTTTAAATTAAAAAAATTTTTTTATATTTTTTCTGTATTTTTTACAATTCAATGTTCTATCGGGCTTAAAAATGCCCGCTACATATCGGTTAATCCAAATCGTGGTCTTCTCGCAGTAGAGTAATACGTAAAAGTCATGTTCAAATCGAAAACGTTAGCGAAAAATCAGTATGTTAATAAATATTTTCGTTAATAATTTGTTATATTGAAAACTTCGTGTGTCCAGATTTTAAATGAACACTTTTTTAAATCCAATTTTTGGAGATTTTGTAAATAAAACTCAAATGACTGGCTGACATTGTTTACGTATGCGAAAACACTTTACGTGGCAGTAATAGATAGATCTCAACATTTTGTTAACATTATAATTCATTATAATCAAAATTAAAAAATAAAAAAACACTACTAATTCTGTGAAATATCACAATGCCTTTTTGGCTAAAACGTTCAAAATTGATTTTTTTAAACATCAAGTTCATAGCGCAATGCGTGACATGTATGATTAGGTAACAGACACAAATATAATGCACAAATGGCTTTTTATAAATAACAGTTTTTATCATTCGTCAAAAATGCTATAAAAATTTTAATCCCTTGTCATATTTTTTTTTATTATCATAAAAAAGCGTTTAACAACGTTAGTTATGGTTTTAAAATTTATGTTTAACAAAAGAATATCACACTTTAAAGTGTCACTTCAAATGTCAAAATTCAATGTTTTTTTTTTCTTTTGAATTATAAAATTGTGAAGTTGACAGATTTTTAGATTTCTTCTGAAACTAAAATTAATCAGTAAATAATACAATAACCAGTCGCCAGTCGTTTCTTTTCAAGGTTAACATTGTCAACTGTCATCACCGTGAGTGACCATGTTTTTATTTTTGTTTAATTATTAAGTTTTAAAATCAATTTGAAAAATGCAAGAGCTTATTGAATTTTGTTTTAACTGGCGGGGGTTTCTTTTATCGATATCGTATAAAAAATTAGTTTTTAATAAAAAATTTATAGCGCCTTAAAGTCGTATTTTTTGAGGCGGCGTGCACAGAGAAAGGTTTTTGCAATGCTTGAAATTTCAATAAATTTTTTGTGGAACAAAATTCTGACATAAATTTTTGTGGTCACCCTAATAAACAACTATTATATATTTAAACAGAGAACAGATATTTCTAATTAAACAAGTATTTGTATCAATTAAGAATTAATTAATTTTTTATCTGAAAACGGCCTGTAAAATGGGGATAAATGTAGACCTTATTAAGAAAGCACCACAAAAAGATATCGCAACCTGATTTGTTTCAAGTGAGAGAGAAGGCAACTCTTGCAACTAGTGTAATGTGGATAAAAAAGGATACTAAGAGATACGCTTCTGAAAAATGCACCCCAGCCTAATTATATGTGGAGGACAGAAAAAAAAGCCCCATACCCTGTAGTTTTTTTAAGAATCCAAATACCGCACCGCCAATTTGTTTTTGTTTTCTTTTATCTCCTGTCTTGTATTTTTTACTCTGTTGCACTGGATAGTGTATACATATACGCCACAAAATTTTGTGAGACGACGTCCAAACTATTATTATATTAATGTGTGTCCCTTTAATAGAACCAGCTTTCTGGCTCTGACCTTCACCATCTTATTCTGATAAAACATTTTCTAAATTAATCAGTCCCTTTGCTGTTTCAATATACAGACGCCTTTACGAACTATTTACCACCGCTATACAGCAGGGAAATTTACTTCCTTTTTTTTCCACTATTATTTTTTTTTTATATTCAAAATGCTTGAAATGAATTAAACCCATAATTTTGTACTTAAAAAATAAGCAGATACCTCTTCCAAAGCAATCAACGCAGCTAGTCGACATGTGCTAGTTAACCTTTTCTTTTTGTGTGTTTTTGACACAATCAAACATTTTAAACGGACACATTTCAAATATGTTAAGGTTTCAATTCATACAATTCCAAAAGTATACAGTGGTGAGCAATAGCTACTCTTGGCAAGCTATGATAAAGCAAAATATTGATTATCGAACTTAGATGCTCTGTATGCTGAGTTATGTGGGATTCGACAGACAAATGGAGGCCAATAACTTACATAAAAGTAAATGTAATGATGAAGCAGTAAAGAGAAATGTATTAGAATTTCAAACTTTTTCCTAATATTATTTTAATTTTTTATTTATTTATTTATGCATTTATTCAAAGAATTACAAGCCGCAAGGCCAAATGAATTCAGTATTTTACATGGCCACTACAATTTAAGATTAAAATAAAGGTTTAATGTAAATAATTTTATTTTAAAAAAATAATAAATTTAATCCCTCCTTTTTTGCACAAATAATGACACCTAAACTCAAATAAAAGTATCTTCAAATAGTCTGATGTAAGTAGTTTTAATTAGTAACGTAACAGCTTGCTTATAAGTATTTTTTTACAATATTCATAAATTGACCAACATTTTTATCAAATCCTCGAACTTCATGCGGAAGTATACTACTCCAAATTCTTGCTACTCTTACCAAGAATGATCGGCTCATGTATAAAGTAGAATGAATTGGAAATATCAAAATGTTGGTTCTAGAAGAGCGACCAAAACTGAATCTCTCAAAAATATAAGATGGTTGACCATTTTTCATTATTTTATAAAAATGAGTAATTATTCGCAAGTCTATAAAAGTTTAAAAGTCTGAACCCAATGTTCGAATTACATAAGCTGAAATGTGATCCCTATAGTTAAGACCACAAATAAATCGTACTACTCTATTGAAGCAAATACGAAGTTTTGAAATGTTTTGTTGTGACATTCCTGAAAAAACCTCAATCCCATACAAAAATAGTGGAAGACACAACGATATTGCTACCCGCTTTTTCACAATTAAAGGAAGAAAAATGCCCAAGTTGTACAGTCGTCTTAATACGTAAGACACTCTTGATACTATGTTGTTGACTTTGATGTAAAAAGTTAAGTTTGCAATCAAGGTATATTCCTAAAACTTTATGATGCGACACAAATATAATGGGGTCTTCTCTAAGCGATATCGTAGGTGGGAATAAACTATGGGAAAAAAACATACACTTTGATTTAGAAGAATTTAGCAACAAAAAATTTTGTTTGGTCCAGTCTGCTACATTTCTTAATTCATAATTGTCCATAAGTACTAAGTTATTTTTAAATAATTCTTATCTTATAAA
Source organism: Gymnosoma rotundatum (assembly GCA_916610165.2). Lineage (NCBI taxonomy): Eukaryota > Metazoa > Arthropoda > Insecta > Diptera > Tachinidae > Gymnosoma > Gymnosoma rotundatum. The sequence goes on from OU744340.1 coordinate 102,489,341, forward strand.
ATTTTCTATATAAGGGACAATAAATAATTACGGTGAGGTGTTTGTTGTCATTTTTTGTACAGAAAAAAACTGTAACCTCCATAAGAAAAATTGATTGGCTTGTCGCACTTTTTGCTAACACGCTTCAGTTACTTTTAAGGTCTTAATAATAATATTTTTATCACAAAAAGCGCAGCAACTTTAAAAAATAATATTATTTTTTATTCCGGCCATTGACTAGATATGTTTTTATTTTTTGATATATATTTCTCTTTAAAGCATCATTTAAGGCGGGTTCGAATAAAATAAATTACATCCCTCTTCTAAGGCTATCAAATTAAGTCGGATAGTCATCCTTCCAGCTGTTTTAATAGGATAAAAAATAATGACTAAATTGTGGTGGATCAACATAGAATTTGTATGAAATTTGCAAAGCTTTTAGAGACTGCCTCAAATTTTCAAAAATTTTAGGAAACGAAATTTATTCAAAATAGGTTTTAGCTATCTGTCTATAACGGTTGAAAAGTTTATTTGGCAATTACTAATTTTATACTTGTTGGTATAACGGAGTAAGCAATACAGTTTTCTTTATAAATTTTAACCGTTTCACAGAGGAGTATTTGACCCAAAAAGCTGGCCAAAATTATTAAGCGTGGTTTTTGTTTTAAAAGTTTAACTTTTTTGATAGTTTTAGCTTTAGTTTGATAAAAAAAAGGTAGTGGCAGATTATTATTGGGTTAGTTTTATTTTTGACACCCCCCACCCACCAACCACCCACCCAACCACTATTTAGAACTTTGTTTTTTTTTTTCATTTTGAAGAGAATTTATTTTTATATATTTGTTGTGTATTTTTAGAAAAATTATTTATTATTACGTATGCCGTTCTCCCCCTCGCATTCCGTCAAAATTTGATTTGCAACTGTACTTTATTCTAAGAGCAAGTCAAATTAAATTTAGATAGTCGAACTATTGTAGTTATGTAGATACAGGAAAATAAAACAAAGCTTTTTATGGATGTTACAATGTCTCCTTTCTCAAAATTATAATATATCCAATATTAAATATTTATAAAAATTGGTCTCGTAGCTTGGCTTCCTATAAGGAATAAACAACCAAATAAGCAAAAACATGTTCCCTTCTAATATTTATTTTATATTATTAAAACAATGGATATACAATTTTGTTGGCATTGTATAAAATTTCATATTGGTTTTTCGTGAGTTCAGCATTTATAAACAATGCTAAAGCACCCTCCTTTGAAAACTTACTGACTGTGTTGACTTCGGAAGTTGTTAACGATCACTTGTAAATTTTTGCTTTTCTTGGAGATCGTGTTATATCCATTATTAATTTAGCCGCATCTGGCTCATTGATGCAGTAAATGTGATCTCCTCTGTTGTTAATTGCTGACGAATTTCTTCTCTTTCACTTGCTTCATTAAATAATTTTTTGGTCGCCCTGAAGATGAACTGCCAAATACTGGCATTGTCACAGTTCCTTCCAGCCATTTAGCATACGTGCTTAAAAATCGGTCCTCTTTTCGTTGTGCTAAACCCCAATATCTTTTGAAACAATTTTTGAAATTTATAACACACTGCATTACTGCTTGTATATCCCCATCTCCCTGGCATTCTGAAATCGTACACAATTTACTAGCTAAAAACTGCAACTTCTCGTCAATGATTCTAGCATTAGATTCCTGTACTATTTGGAATAACTCAAATCTTGTGTAATTTTTTCCATGTTATCTCTCAAAGTTGCAAAACTCTTATAATAAGAATTTTGCGCAATAAGCCATATACGTATATTTTTCAAAGTGCATTTTTCCGTTAATTAGTTAATAACCTGATACTTGGGTGCATTTTTATACACCTGCACCGTTTTTAAATGTAATTTTGATTTGTAACCCTTTTAAATTAGGTATGTTTATAGCTAACTATATTTTCAGAAGAAATAAAGTGTCCTGAAGACGATGAAGTATTACATAGACCGCTGGTAAACAAAAACAGTTTAATAGGTGTGTATGCGTGGGTTGACTTACAGTTAGTAAATTTGAATTTATAAAGTAAGAACTGAATTCTAAGAAATTGCTCTTTAAGGGCACGTAATCCATCATGTTGGTAGTTGTTAAAAATGATTAAATAATATTTTACATCAATAATTCGAAAAACACAAAAGTTTATGACGACAATAAAGTATAAGAAAAAGTGCCTTATGAGCAAAAATAGAAAAAAGGTAAAATTTTCAAAAAATCACCAAAAATAATGGCGCAAACTTGCGCAAACTTTTTTTCTTTTTTCTTAAATTAGAGATTTCATATTTTATTGTGGTATATAACATTATTTGTACAACAGCTACCTACACTTTCAAAAAGCTTTTCCTTTTTTGTTTATGGTAAGAATTAATATATTTAAATACATAGTTTTTTTTATAATTAAAATTTTAAAAATAAATATTTAAGATAAATTTTTCTTTTTAAATATTGAAAATAGCTGCTGATGAAATCTTTCAGACAAAAAAAAATCAATGTAATACCTCTATTCGTTTAGCCATAAAAAAATATCATATAAATATCTTGAAATCGAAAAAATTCAATAAAAACGCATGCAATTTTCTTCACTTTAGTGACTTTAACAGCGTCCCACAACTACAAATCTTAACTTACACCCTTTAAATTGCACGATATGATGTAGAATTTTGTTCTCTATCGATCTGCGTAATTTTTTCTTAGGATTTCATCAAATTAATTTTTGCAGATGTTTTTTAATTTTAAACGGGGACCAATCTGTAAAACAGGACCAATCTGTAAGCATAACCTTTTAAAGAGAGAAAAAATCGGTTCCGATATGACTGAGTTTTGCAAAAACAAACATTAAAAATAAGCACCATTCAGACGAATTGATAACCTACTTCTTATTTTGAAGTCAGTTCAAAACATAAATGCACCGTTATTTCGTCACTGGTCGAAATGAAGAAAAAAAATCATTATTTTTATCGTGATCCGCATTCGATAATCTATCTAGAAAGCAGTTTAATTTAAATAATAAAAAATAAGCCTATCAAGCTTATGAAATTTTATGTTACCCTTAAATATTTTTAAATTAAAAATAATTCTAACATTGTTATTATGCTACAAATGCACTCATTTGCTAAAAAAAAAAAGAAAAACTTTACAAAAAAAAAAAAAAAACAAGTAAGAATGCTATATTCGGCAATACCAAATCTTAAATACCCTTCACCATCTATTTAAGTATAGTTTAGTGAAGTAACTCCAATCAAAAAAGCAAATACTGTGCTGACAGAGAATAAGGAAATAAAAAAAAATTTCGTACTGCATATATATATATAATTTTACATAAAAATGATTCGTCTCTTAATGGGTTAAGTATTTTTTTGAAATTTTAGTACTTCATTAAAGATCGCTTGAAAAGCTTAAAAATGATACCCATATTGATATTTAAGAAAATTTAAACATTTCAGAGCCCCGTAACGCGGAAAATATGGGCGAACGTTTTTTTTTTCTTGATGTTTTGTATATATATATATATTTTTTTTTCTGATTGGTGCTACTATACTGTTCCAAATGACATTAAAAAGTAGGCGTGGTGTTTTGCCTGCTGCCTCGAAGGACATGGACCGATCGTGCTTAATACCAATAAAACACTCACAGAGACGGACAGACGGAAAGACGGACATAGCTGAATCGAAATCGCTATACATAAGAAGTCAGAATATTTAAACTTTATGGGGTCAGAAATGGATATTATAAAAATTACACACGGAATGACAAACTTTTTATACCTTTTTTCACTTTTTGTGGTGAAGGGTATAACAAATTAATAAAACGTACTATTTCTTTGTACTGGTAGTGAGTGCTCTACTTGTGGTTATTATTATTTTTTTTTCTTTACGCCAACATACCTTCAGTAATCATAACGAATTGAAAACCTCAGAGAAAATTAAATAAAGATTTTCCTACAAAAGTTGTCTTTGTTTGTTTGAAAACAAGCAGCATAAACAACAAAACTTTTTTGCTAATGTTGTCATTAGAAAAAAAAGTTGATGGCAATGTGCGGCAAAATATTTGGGATCTAAGTACTAATCTAATATGAGACTAAAAGACCATTATATATGTAAAAGCGGAGAAAATTTAAACGAGGTAAGAAAATTAATTTTCTAGACTGGATACAAAAAAGAAAAAACTTAAGAAATAATGGCATTTCTTAATTATCTGCCAGTAAAATTATAAGTCATGTTATGAAGTAAGAAATAAAGTAATTTCCAATTGAACCTCGTTGAAATACCCATTTCTGCAAAATCTTTCATAAAAGCTTTTTTCTAAGCAAATTGTCTTAACAAATCTTAAGCATAATTTAATTTTCCTAATAAAAATACTTGTTTCTTTATTTTTGCGGTCGGCTTTTACTGAACAAATATTTTATGTCAGCATTTGTTCTAAAAATTAATTGAATTTAACCACAAGTACATGAAACAATTCTTCAAGAAATATCCTAAGGGTGTTGTGGAATGACACAAAAGTATGACATTTCTTTTGTTTGTCACTCCCCAAACTCCAATTACAAATGTTTCCAACGACTATTAATATTGTGTCTTGGAATACTCCTTTAGTTATTAAAACACTTGTCCAACAGGCCAAAACATATGAGTCTGTTAAATTGAATGGGCAAATGACCATTTTGTTGCCAAACAACACATTCGTAAATATGAAATTGGACATGAGCTTTTAGTAAATGTTGTCTCTACGTGTCACTCATTTTTCTCTTGTTTTATTTTTTTTTTCTAGTGCTTGTAGTCATTTTCATTTACAAACTATTTTGTGGCTTTCCGTTTTATGTTTGAGTGACCATTATGTTTTGCACTCGTATTTTAAGTTCTTGTCTGGTCCTTTAGGCCATTATTTTAAGTTGGAAGATATATTTTTTAGTTTTTGGTTTAATCATATAGAGCTGAAGGTTATTTTGTTTTTTATTTAGTCACGTGTTAGTTTGCTGTCAAGTTATAGTGCTGCATAATTTTTCGACATATTTTAATCGTTAAAGAAGATTTTTGTTAACAGCTGGGTTTTTGTTACAAAAATTATATTTAGAAATTTTCAGGCCGGTGCACATACTTTATCTCTTTCAACTGACAAGTAAGTTAAAATACATATTTTCTTATGAGTTTTGTCAAAATCAGAACGTCTCCGTCAACGTAAAGTACGAAAGTTGGGGAACTTTTAACTATTGACGTACATTGAATACTTTAACTGCTATCGTTAACTTCTTCTTCTTGTTTTTTCGTTCTTGCTGTGTTTTTTTTATAATTTTTTATTCGTCAATAAACTACTCGTTGTGATAACCTCATCCATCGTTACTTTGTTCGCAGTTGAATACGTTAAAGTAAAACGTGTGACGAATTCTGTGTGCCCCGGCCCTTAGAAATGATCAACGAAAGGGAGTGATATTTTGAATAGACTGACTATAAAGCTAGCTTAAACTATTGATTATAAGAGCTAAAACCAAGAGGAGCGGAAAAAATATATCTGCTCTATATTTATGTCAGCGACAAAAAAAGTTTTAAGAAAATGCAAGCCCAAGTTATGGCATTGGCACATACGAAAAAAAAGACTTTTTCATTTGTTTGAAAAAAAAATCAGAAGTAGTCTACGCTTAAAGCTCATTTGTGCTACAGTCGCCAAATTATCAAACATTGCACAATGGGACAGTAAGGAAATATTTTAGATATAAATTAGCAATTCCTAAATGGCTGAAAGGATTATATATTTTCTTTAAAAAAATATAACTTGTGTCAATGTTAGGGTATCTTCTAGTTAGTTATAGGCTGCATAGAATGATTTTAGTTAATATTTGGAGATCATATCGTTCATTTACTTCAAGAACGTCATAACTCAAAAAAATTCATTTCGAGATAATCGCAGTTTAAGTTTTTGACTTGTTATCACCATCGATAAAAATATCAGGCTGCTTAAGTTCCCACTACAATTAGTAAAATGATTTATAATTAAAAAAACATGTAAGAAAAGGGGAGGTCTTGGACAAACTATGTGGGATGCTTAAATTATGACATTATTGCTGTCGATACATTTTAAAAATATCTTTTTTTGAAGAAATTACCCAAAAACGACCTTAAGCCGAACAAAAATTTTTTAATCATTTATCAATATCTTTTTTTTCATATATACAGTCACAAAACGAAAATAAAGTTCTTGGAAACTTTATTTTCGTTGACTTTATGAGATGAAATAAAGACTTATTCTCTTAAAACGTGGAAAGTACAAAAGACATAAGGATGAAAATTATACACAATATAAAGCATAAAATGGGGAAAAATTCTGTGTGATTAATTCTAAAATTTTATATTTTGAGTTACGACGTTCTTGAAGTAAATGAGCCATATGTAAAATGTTCCTTTAAATATTCAGTAAGCAATGAATGCTTTGGTCTCGGATTTATCAAGACCTTCGACTTTATGTAGTCATAAAAATACTTCTTAGTGTTTAGATCTTAAAATTTAAATAATAAAATATTTTTTGCTACGTGTTTTCGCCTCAAATGGAAAAGATGTCTTTCACTTTTTTAGTTTTATTGAACTTTTTTTTATCGATTCATACGTGTAACATCTAAATTTGAAAGGTATTAAAAGCTTTGGTAGTCTATTTCAAACTTCCTGCACGCTCAAAAAAGTAAAGCGGGATTCCCTTGAATCTATCAATATGACCGTCCTCAGCAAAACCTCCTCTTTTGCTAGCCTAACAGCCATACGATACAGCAATATGTTTCCATATCTACGCACCGAGCCAGGAGTTTCTGTTGAATATATTGTCAACCTGTTCAAAAATGCCTGGCATTTCCGGATATGTCTAGATGTAGCTTGTGCATCCTCTAGGGACTTCATTGCCGGGTAATAATCTGCACGAAACAGTGTACTCTTGCATTACGTCTCTCGATAGAAATTGATATAAGTCTGAAGGATATTCTATCCTAAAACTATCACACTTAGACAGCACCGATAACCCTTATCGTGACAGTTAGAATTGGAAATATTTTTATGTCAGTTACACAATTATAAAATAATTAAAGTGATTTAGTCAAAAACTTATCAAATTGGTGCTGTGGGCATTGCACTTCTAATACAAATTATTTGATTAATATATAAAATATTACATTAAGTACATTCTTTAGGCAAAGCTCTTCTTTAATTGCAAAATGCAGTCTGCGTAATCAAATAATTGATTCTTTTTAAATTGCAATTTTTTTTGCATGGGCACCAAAAGCAATTCTCATGTTGTTTATGAAGTTTCTTTACTTAATTTAAATATTCTTAGCTTTTCTAAAAATTATGATAAAAGTTTTCTTCCAAGCTGACTTAAACAATCAACTAAATATGTGCAAATACCAGCTTTTCCAGCCAACAAATGAATTGCATAATTATTATGGATTATTATCACAATATTTTTCAATAATGTTATTAAGATCCCAAAATAATTTTATAAATAAAAAAAGTCATTTTTGACATGTACGCATTCTCTAAATGTCAAATAACATTTGAATTAATGAGGTTCCATTTATATGTACTAAACTACATTTTATTTAGAATATGAACTTTTTAAGAGAACACAAAAAATCTTTATGCTTATTTTGCCATCAATGACACACTTTGTTCATATTTTTAAATCGAACCAGAATAAAGTCAATTCTTATCTCATTAACCGTTTATTGCCCATCACATGGTAAGAAGAAAAAAAATATGATGACACCAATAAAAATCTTTATAAAAAACCAACAATAATAGATTGACAACATCATCGTCGTCGTCGTTGTCAGATGTCCATTATTGGCATATAACGGTCATTGATTTATGTCAATACAGCTGTCAACTCAAAGCAACAATTGGAGCATAAATAGACTTGTGAAGCCAGTCAATGATAAGCTGATGTTTTTATTACTTTCTTAAAAATTTTTTTTATAATTTTATTTTAGCATTTATTTGCAAAATAAGTCACTTTTAAAAATGTTGACAAATGAAAATCATTAAAAATATTAGAATCAAATCTAAAAATTGATTGATGAATAATGTTTCTATTTAAGAAACAAACTTATTGTGACAAAATAAACAAAATAATAAAAAAAAACAAAGAGCACAAGATTTATAATAAGAATTAAAAAAAAAAAAAAAACAAAAAAAAAAAACAAAAAAAAAAATGCCAAGCAATCGCAGATAATGGATCATAGTGAAGTGTATGTGACAGATTAAACAAAAAGTAAAAACAGACTTTTATTTGTTGTTAAGCATCATCGGCATTTGCAACTGAAGTCACCGGTTTTTATTTAAAAAAAATTGCTATAAAAACAAAAATTAATGTCACGAAATTATCATTAATTATTTTCTTTATTTTTAAATTTAGAAGCTGATGTACATGTGTCTTGAACTCTTAAAGAAATTTTAAAAGAAGCCTTTTAAGATCTGAAATTGATAACAGCCGGTATGACAATCTCACAATGAAGATGAGACTTTTTTATTTGTGTCGCTATTGTTGTTGCTACTGATTTTAAATGTTGGAGCCCAGTTTTTACTGCTGTTGCTATTGTACCTAACAATGAATTGATAATGTTGTCGCACAATTGTTTTGTAATTTTGTTATTTCTTCTTGTTTTTTCTTCCTTAACAAAGCGCAACTCAACAATACAAAAGAATGAATGACTTTTGTTGAAAATAGTTCTTTTTACAAGTTTACGTATTTTTTTTTAGTGAAAAATATAAGAAAAGAAATAGTGTTGTTATTTCAAACTATTATTAAGTTTTTACACTTAAAAAAATATACCGCCAAAATATCTTTAAAAAAAAAGTGTGCACTGAAGTTCAAAAATGTATTCATACATGGAGAGTTTTTACTTTTTGTTGTCATTGTAATGCGTCGTTTTCAATCTAAGTATTAAACACCCTGAAAGTATATCAAACGAATACTCAAAATTTGGTTATAGCTTAATTATGAATCAGTTAAATTTTATTTATAAAAATGTGAATCGTCTTTTAAATAAACAAAAAAAAAAAAAAAACAAAAAAAAAATAGTATTCTTTTAGCGCTCATCATCAGCAGGAGCTGATAAAATAACAAAAATTGATTAAATATTGATTTAGAAAACTTATTGTGACAAAATAAACATGTTAAAAAAACAAAGATCACAAGATATATGATAAAAATTGCTTTTTAAGTGATAACATAAAATATAATATATTTTATTAATAAACTTCCATATGCTGCTACTCAAATGCAGACCAGAATTAAAATTTTGTGTTTTCCTGTAGTGTTATTTTAATTACAACTAAAACAGAACAAGAATTATTTTTGTTTACTCATATCGACCGTAATTACGATTTTAATTTATAGACGATTTAAAACGTCTAGATTGTAATAATTATTGAAAGATCTGGCACCTCCTTTTAGTAATTTTTGTATATATATGTATTTCTGCACTTATGGGCATAAACCATTCTAAAAACTTATATAACAACGGTTAAAACGATATGATAATTAAAAGCTTTTTACATGTGTACGTAGCATAGACACCTACCAGAATTTCTGCATTGTAAAACTTATATTGAGCATTTTATATCACTGCAAAGATTTATATATAATCCACTTTTGTAGCAATGCGGATTATTATTTTAAGAAAGTATTTAAAACTTACTTGAAATATAAAGGATATCTTCTTATTTTAATTAAATATAAAAACATCTTGTAGATGTTGCGTTTTAAATCTATGATTTTCCCACCCATCCAAAAACTGCTTGTTGCGTTTCCATATCATAATTTTTTCTCCATGTATATGGACACTTCTTTCAAAGTTACTTAAATTTCTCATAGTAATTCCAGCAAAGGAGTTAAGGCTGCAGCAATTCAGAAAAATACTTTTTACATTCGTTTTGCTTAATTTCAATTATTTTACCATTAGTTTCTCTAGCTAGCAGCACAAATTGTATTGAATCGCACTTAACTCAAACGAAAGTGGCGGATGCATACAAATATATTTTAAATCTTAAGGACACATTGCTTTAACCATCTCAAAAGCCTTCTTTGCAAATGGAAAAAAGTAAAGAAAACAATAAGTGACTAAATGATCGTTAATAGATATAAGCAACAGAATCAACACGATATTAACATTTAAAATTGCCTGCTACTGTATGTGTACATTTCCAGTTAATATTGTCTACTTTTTCTTTTCTTTTTTGCATAATTTTAGTCGCTTTGTGTACGTTAGCGCTGGTCTAAAATCATAAAAATAAAGATAAGTGGCAGTATCATTTTCACAGACTATTGTCTCATTAAACTTTAGTTAATCATATTATTCTGTAAAATAAGACAACAACAAAAACAACAGGAAAGAATGTTAAGGGCTATTTTATTATAGCCGTTCTTTTTATAAACGATTTGCTTAGAAATTGAAATAGATGATGTTGGGCAAAGGCGGCCTGAAAATACTTTATTTCATTTCAGAATATAACTCAATCAATGCGATAAATAACTTATACTTGATTTTTCTAGAGTAATGACTCTTGATGGTGGTTTATAGGGATATTTAGTGAATCATCTTAAGGCAAAAAGATTAGTAACAGACTTTGAACAATTTGGCAGTCTTGAACAACTACACGCAGAAAAAAAAACATGGTTGTGATATGGTCACAATAACCATATTATGTTCTTTGTAACAATGTATAGTTGCGGAGAACTAATTATAGTTGTTTTTTTTACCAAAACTTTAGTCACGATAATCATTTTTTCTTAACTTTTAACGATCATATGGTTACTGTGCACAAAAAAGAAAACATGGTTGGTTTTTACTTAAAAAAATTTCAACCACAACAAAAGTTTTATAACTTAGTAAAAATAATATAAAATATTCAACCATAATATATTATCATTAATCAAAGTATGGTTAAAAGCAACAGAATAATGTTTGCGCTAAAAAATATTGTTTTTCTAGTTTTTGACAGTTTATTAATTTTTCTGGTAGCTGAAATTTAAAATTTTTTTTTTATTGTTTAAGAAAATGAAAAAAATAAAAATTTATGTACAAAATAAATGATCAACAATAATATGCAAAATATGAAAACAAATAAAAAGGGAACCAAAACATTTAAAAAATGTTGAAGTAAATATGTATGTAAGTAAGCTTACAGCATTTAATGTTTATATTTGAACATAGTTATGTTTACACTTTGGACAACAATATGGTTGCAAATGTAACAATACTATGTTTTGTTAGCAACCATATAATGCAACCATACTATGTTGCTCTTAGATTATGGTTACCTCAACCATATTTTTTCTTTGCGTGTAATAACTAGTGCTTTTACGAAGAAGAAGAAGAAGAAGAAGAGTAATGCACGCTAAATAAGTGGTTCCCTTGAGATATTTCTTAATTAATTTTTTTTGTAATTTATTTTTATGCTCAATAATTCTTTTGGAATTTCTACAAATTTTATTTCCGAACAAAGAAAATTTATATACTTCGGATCCTTGCAAAAGGGAAAATAATAAAACGTTGCCCACCTCTGTGTATATCCGTGTCTCTTTAGTGACTGAAAATGCATTTTTGGTTGATCTCAGATAACTTGTATGAATTAGAATTTTATTAGAGGCCCAGAATAAAATATTAAAGTTTTACCAAAACCATGAAAATTTGCTGCCAGATAATCTTGTAATCACGCTTATGTATCTGGTTGGAAATAGTTCATCAGAAAACTTTAACCAGCTAGTTTCGAAAATCTTAAAATATATTATAATTCTACAAACAAAATGAGAGTTTAAAGAAATTTAATACAAAAAAATTAATGGTTTTAATTAAGTGCCGATTTAGAGAGGACTTGATCTTTTTATCAAAATTGTTTGTATTACAAGAGAGTGAAGTGAGTAAAAATTTTATGATTTTCTACATAAAGTCAACATTAGTTTTCGTAAAAGAATTAAACTAATGTACGACAATCTGATCAACCCTTATTCTGACATGAGTCGCAGGGCTGAACGAAAGACAGTTTAGGGAATATAATTGAAGCGAACCACAAAGCGTTTTTTTGCCAACTAGACTGACATTAGGCCAAAAATTAATTTTAAGAAATGTAAAAACTAAAGTACGCAGCTGGATAAATTTCAAAATTCTGCATGGCATAGTGAATTTTCGAGGCTTTTGCGTCAGATTTGTCCTTTTGGAACACTGTTAAAATCAGAAAAGTTTTATAAATCGCATACGTCTTTATTGACTTTATACGATTTTGAGAGGTTAGCAATATATTTTTTTGTGGCTAAATGAATAAAGATTTTGTATTGATTATTCTTCCTGTGAAAGGATGTGTTTGCAGCTACTTATATTAATTTTAAGAAAAATTTTGTTTAAAATTTTAATGATAAAAAATTACCTTCGAAATTAAAAAAATAATTTATTTTGGTAAATTTTTTGTAAAAAAAGTAAAAAAAAAATGGTTTTTAGAGTGATATCTATTGCGATTCTAAAAAATGTTATATATCACTATAAAATTTGCGATCTCTACTTTTATACTATAGAAAAGAAAGTTGCCCGTTTTTGCGCCTAACCCACTATTTACTAGTATAGGACCCACTCCAAAAAAAAGGTTATTACTTTTCTTTCATGCTTCCACCTGGGATTCAGATTCGGAAGAGGTCTTTAAAGAATTAGACAAAGAAGTACCTGGCACTCATTATCATCTTAGTGCAAAGGAGAAGTTCTTTTAAATATATTAATTGTAAGAATTTTAAATAATATTTACCGTTACAATCATAAATAAGTTATGTTAGGAATAAATAAATTATTTTCAGATAAATAAAATACTATAAAGTAACAAGTTACAAAAATAAAACTATTTAATAATAATAATAATATGCTTGGGGATGGGGATTAATAATAAATATTTTTTGGATATTTGCAAAAAAACAAAGTTTGAAAAAAAAAATAATTTTTACAGGGACGTTTTTGTGACTGGGATTGGAGGGATATCACGTCCTGCCCATATAAATTAATTTCTATAGTTTTAAGGCGTATGTAATCCATTTCATTTAATAATACTATTTTATTTCACCGCCCACAAAATGGGGCGGGGCAAAAATAGCAGTTAAAATTCCCTTAAGTCTAAGTTTAAGTTTTTAAACACTCCTTAACATTTAAAGTTGTACTTGCTAAACAAAATGACATGAAAATTTGAAAAAAAAACTTGCATTTTTTAAAGCTAGGATTAGTGCTTCCAAGGGGAATTTTTTTCTCCTTTGTCCGATTTATCTTGTTTTCTATCTTTATCAGCCTATGACCATACCAGATTCTTCTACCAAGTTTCATTAATCTAGGTGCACTAAGTAAATTTTAAGAGCCAATATAAGCTAACAAAAAAGTAATGCACAGCTCTTAATTTGTTATTTTAATTATTAATTAAGTTTTGTTTCAATAAAACGTATAAGAATGATTTTAAAAAAAAGCTGGAATATACCGCAGTTTAGTTCAGTTAATTTTAAACCTACTGTTACATTTTTTTTTAACTTAAAATTCTCACTTTTATGAAACAAACCTTTCTTTTGATGTAGTATACCAAAAATTCACTTCAAGTAGGGCATTAAAACATATTGTAAAAGAATTTTTATTATAAAAAATTTTATTCAAAACCGTTTTGAATTTCAGTTTCGTTTTCATTTGTAACTCATAAAGGTATGTTTGTGTGTCTAGAAATTGCAGTGATATCTGTCCTTTAGAGAAATACATTTAAAACTGTTGTGGGTACGTTTGTCTGTCCGACTATCTGTCCTTCCACCCATTCGTTCCTTTTCATTTGTAGGCAATGTTTGATCGTGGCCGCTTTATTTCCATTTTTGTTTTTTGATTTGTGTTTTTTTTTGTTCCTGTAACAGTAGCGTCTCAAAAAGCGTTGAAACAAATTACAATCGATATAATCTTTTTGTTCAGCTTCTACTGCTGATTCTGTGTTTTGGTTTTGACTGAATTTTGCCTTTGAAAAATAACTGCAGACGATGGTGGTCCACATTAACATTTTGCATGTCTCTGATTATAGTGGCGTTTTGGTTTGTTGTAGATGTAATTTGAAACTTTTAGCCATTTTTTTGTGGGTTTTTGTGTTATTGTTAATTTTTTTTTTTTTTTGTCAGTGGTTGTGTGTTGCTTTTTAATTTTTTATTTATTATTCACATAACAAATTGCAGGTCTTTTTTACAATTTTGATCGCTGGGAGTTTATTTGATATTCGGATTTTTTTTATTTAGTGTTGCTGTGTATGGAAATGGAGTATATTATTAGTCTGATGTGTACTTTTTAGATTTAAATAATAATGTGTAATATTTGAAATCGATAGCGTTTGTATTTTGATCATTGCTAGACACCTGTTGTGGAAGCGAATTAACATGTTTTTGCCTTTCAAATGTTTTTCTAAAACAATAATTTATATGAAAGTATACAAAACCTATAACAACATTTGAAAAAGAAAAGAAAAGAAAAAATAGTTCAGAGTGCCGCCAGGCTTGATGCCCCTTTTCCATACAAAGGGGCAAATGTTGTCTAGATTCCTCTTCAAAATTTCCGACTGGCTATAATAATACTGAAGTTCAAGGAAATGTGTATAACCAGCTAGCGAAAAAGCAGAGAAGATGAATTATCCTCTGCTTCTCTTTAACGTTCAGTAATTATTGTAATGGGGTCCCAGCTTTTACGACCAACAAAAAATGAAAACAAAATTTTCAAAAATCACTTAATATCCGTGTGTAATTTCTAAAATAGCCATTTCCGACCCCATAAGAATATATATATATATATATATATATATATATATATATATATATATATACACTGGTTTTTATATAAGAGCATGGTAATCATTATTGAAGTTTTTGCAAATTTACCGTTATACTTCTTGTTTAAAATAATTGTATTTTATTTATCACTCTTTTTGTCTTCATATCAACTCAGTTTTGTTGTTTTTAATTTTAAAATCCGTTACAATTTCAGAAAGTTGTTTACATATAGTTTAGTAAAGTCACAAATAGGTGCGACAGCTAATTAGAAACGTGTGATTTTTTATAAAAATTTTATTTGTTTATATCTATTTAAATAAATTTAATATCTTTCTACGGTAAGTAAATTAAATTAAAAGTTTTTCTGATAAATAAGGAATTATAATTCTTAAGATTTATGATGGGAAAAGCAAAAAGTTGTACTCCTGAAAAACGGAGCGCAATTTTTGAACTTTGGAGGTCTGGCAAATCTTATAGACAAATATCTGAGTTATTGGAGTGTTCCAAAAAAATGGTATTTAATGCCCTCCAGCATATTAAAAAAAATGAGACTGTAGCCAACGTTCCACGGAAGAAGAGACCCAGAAAAACAGCAGCGCATACCGACCGAATAATAGCACGAATTTCTAAATCCGACCCAAAGAAGACATCAGCGGACATTCAACGGGATAGTCAGGAAAATTTAAATGTCACGGTGTCTAAGCGGACTATTGCACGTCGTTTGGTGGAAGCGGAGCTACATGGAAGAGCAGCACAAAAGAAGCCACTTTTGACTAAAATTCAAAGAAAACGACGTGTGGATTTTGCCAAGTCCCATTGGAACTGGAGTGCCAGCCAATGGAAATATGTGCTTTGGAGCGATGAAACCAAGATTAATCGCCTTGGTCCTGATGCTCAGAGGTACGTTAGACGCCCCATTGGCCAGGAATATAATCCTCGCTACGTTTCACGAGTAGTGAAGCATGGTGGAGGATCTATTATGGTGTGGGCATGTTTTTCCTGGAATGGCGTTGGCCCAATTCACAAAATTGATGGGATATTAAATAAGGAAAAATACGTAAAAATCCTGAATAATGTGATGCTCCCATGGGCTGAGGAAAATTTGCCTGTAATCTGCCAATTTCAGCAGGATAACGATCCGAAGTACACGGCGAGGCTCACAAAAAAATTCTTCAATGATAATTCTATTAATGTTTTGGAGTGGCCATCGTCCAGTCCCGACTTAAACCCCATAGAACATCTATGGGGGGACGTAAAAAGAGCCATTAGTGGCAAAAATATTACAAAAATGGCGGCTCTTTTTGATGAAGTAAAAAAAGCGTGGGAGGCAATACCTGTAGAGCGATGTCGACGTTTAATATTATCAATGCGGAACCGATGTGAGGCAGTCATAAAGCAAAAGGGCGCAAAATATTTTTAAGAGTGAGAAGTATTTTAAGTTTTACTTTATATTTTTTTAATATTTAATACAATTAATTAAAATAATATGAAATAAATGAATATTAACTTTGTTTTATAAAAAGAATTGAGTTTGTTTTTTTTTAATAGAAGCGTTTCTAATTAGCTGTCAACCAGTGTATATATATATATATATATATATATATATATATATATATATATATATAGATAAGATATAGTGTCGAAAGAAGTACTATTAGAAATCAGCATGATCGGTACATGTCCTTCGAGGCAGCAGGCAAAGCACCAGGCCTACCTCTAATTTTTTCATGTCATTTGGAACTATAAAGTACCTCCAATCAAAAAAATAAATATATGGGACGATACAGAAATAAAAAATAAGAATGCAACACAAAGTAAAAAAAATTGGCGCTCGCCCATATTTTCCGAGATGCGATCCTCTGAAAGTTGCAATTTTTTTAAAATATCAATAAGGGTATCATTTAAGAGCTTTTGAAGAGATCTTTAGGGACATACTAAAATTTTTAAAAAATGCTTATTCCATTAAGAGCCGATGTCATTTTTATGTTAAATTATACATATAATATGCAGTACCAAATTTTTTAATTCTCTGTCATCCCAATATTTGATTTTTTGATTGGAGTTACTTCACCAAATGAGATTTATATAGCTGGTGAAGGGTATATAAGATTCGACTTTGCCAAATTAGCACTCTTACTTGTTTTTATTTAATTTGATTTTTTCCTATTTATTTATTATTTTTAAGTTAGACTTAAGTTTGCAATTAAATACTTTTATAGTTCTTCTAACAATTATATTTAATAATGAACTTGAAACTAACTGGGAATATTATTTTTAACTTATTTTGATCTTTAATATTGAAGTTAAATGGGATTATTCTTATTTGACGGACAGAAACATATTACGAAGAAAAATAAAGAAAGTGACAAAAGGTCAGTTAAATAAAATTTGTTAAAAAATATGTTTTATTTAATATGAAAAGACCTAAGAAATAAATTACGATGAAAACAATGATAAAAAATGAATACAAAATAAACCAAAAATGTCTACCATATCACCTTGTATATAAAGAAACTTGTTTTTTTTATCAAAAAGTTTTTCCTATTTTGCAAATTCCTTTTTCAAAGCAATTATTTGATGCCCAAGACCACCCATATCATTTACAAAATAAAATCCATCAATAAAATGTCTTTTTAATTGTTTTATCCCATAAACAAAAAATGCGATTAATGATTAACAAACATCCGATGACTTCAAAATACTAAGACAGCCTGCCCGCCACCAACGCACGAGTTACCGATTTGCAGCAATTTTGAAACTATAAAACAGAAAGACAGACATTAACAGTAAAGAGTAAACGAATGCCAAAAACTATTGAATTAAAAAAATTATAAATAAAAAATCTTCAAGAAGATAATCAATTACTAAAAAGGGGGCTCCTGTTTTTTTTTAGCGATAAGGAATAAAACTTCTGTAGAAATAGAAAGCGTTTAAAACACACACACACACACACACACCCAAGAACAACAAACAAAACATTCACCTAAAAGTCACCAGATCAACCGCAGAAAGAAGACAAACTGTAGACAACGAACGAATATTTTAGCTACGATCACATCAGTGTCGTCAAATACTTTAAATGGCACATCTGGTTGCGATAAGAAACTGAAAACTGGAAAATTATGGTGCAGCATTTAAAGAAATCCATTCGTATCAAATCGAAATGATTTACGATGACGTTAATTAACACTGCATGTTGAATAGCGGAGATGAAAGTACAAGCAAAGAAAATTAATATAGAGATATAAAATTATTTTATTATTTTTAATATGTTTTGCAAATGCAGACGCTATTTCAATTATATCCTGTTTATTTAATATTCTAAGCTTTTAAAAGTGAATACTATTTGGCGGTCATTTCATATGAAACACTTTTGTCATTCTAACTTTAAAATAATTTTAAAGTCTTTAAGATATATAAAACTGTCAACATGCGCCACTTCTATGAATTCAATTCTCTTTTTTTTAAATATTAAATTAATTATTTACATTTTGTAATATGAAGGCTTAAGACTATTAAAGTGTGGTAAGTGGCTGCAACAGAGTTTCTTTGGGACATTCAAAAACGGATTACCATGTCACGGTGAGCTTCCTAGTCTCAATCGGGAGAGCCATATATCTGGCAGAACACCAGCTTAGGTAAAAGCTATTTGTAGCAGGGAGCGGACAGAGATTTCTTAGGGCCTCATTTTATTAAATTTTTCATATTTCTTTTTTTTTTGGGTGGCATGATTATTTTTCATAAAGCTGCCCAGGTATCAAAATTTGTTGGCAAAAGAAAAATCGCAAAACGGTGAGCCCTAGCCGGTGCTAAACGGCAGCATGCCAGCACGGTCAAATATCTGGCAACACATTTATTTTTTTTTTATTTACGTTTTTTTTACAAACAAACAGCTGCTATAAAAAAAGCTGGCAATTCCAACAAAATGTGTGTTTGCTTACTTTCTCGACTTTTCTGCTGCAATTCATCATCTTCACGGGTCTTTTTTTTATCCATTTGTGGTTGTGTATATTTGCGAATAGGACTTCTGTCAAATACCAACAAATTCCAATGAACAATATCAATTTTTCCAAAAATCTATATTCTTCGCACAGAGCTCTCTGACTGATTTTAATTTTTTTCGTCTTCTCACGATAATTCCATTATGTTTTCTTTATTTCTCAGTTTAAATCTTAGACCATCTGCATCGAGTCCAACTAAGTTAAACAAATTTATACAACTAATTGCCTTAAATCATGGGGACTATTGCAGGCAATATAAGGCTCTAGAGTCCACAGAAACCAATCAATTTAAGTGAAACGAATAAACCCACTTTGTTTTCTTTAAAAAAGGTTTGTGGTAAACACGAACTTAGGCGTTACTACAATTTGTTCGTTTAGTGTTAATAGAAAATATTGTTATTAAATCAGATTTTAATCAGTTGTATTAGTATTAGGCAACCATTGCTACTTACACCACTAATAAGTGTGGTATGTAAAGAATGAAAGCAAAAGCAAACTATCACCTTTACACTAGTCGCAATGTCTGTCTTGTTAGTAGTGTCTACTTGTTTGTTAAACAGGAGATCTGAGTAAAAATGCTGGAAGGGGCTAATGGGTAAACAAGACATCGAGTAGTTCGATACTTAGTGAAGTCACGGAGTGTTGTATGCAGTGTGAATGGCTTCGGATGTGTCATAAGTAAAAGATTGTCCAGAAAGCTCTAATCAGAGCCAAAGAAATATAGAAACATAAGGTAAAAAATGAAAGAGAAAAATAGAAAGTTGTGCTGGTATCGGCAATCAAAGGAACTCTTACGCTCGACAAGGGAAGAAAGTTACAATATCTTAAAGTACGTTTAACATGAATTATATGATTATTGTTTTTCAATAAGGTTTTTTGTTAAATAATTACTATGTCGCATTAATGAAAGTAGAGGAATCAAACTATCCCTAGAGATCTGAAGGATGCAACTTTACATGAAAATTCTTCAAGTAATTTTTTTTCTTGCATTATTTTTTTTAAGTTTTTATTGCAATCTTTAAAATATATTTCTTAAAAATTTAAAAATCCTGTACCATTCGTTGTACATCTTATCTAATATTACCAAAAGCAGTGTACTTGACAATTAAGTTTATCAGGCAGGAAATTTCCTATTAATTTTCTTTGTATGTTTACAGTATGTTTATCGTCACAATAAGGTAAACAATTTGATGGCGATCAACAAAACAGCAATTCGAATAATGGATTTTTATGGCAATTAGGGGAAAGACTACAATTTTAATAAATCCACAGCTAAAATGAGATGCATTTCCAAAATTATATGTTTGACTACGATAAATAAAAGAGGTGTTCAATTAAAATTTGGACGCCAACCAAAACTACTTTAAATACATTTCTTTTGAGTGACGTAATGTGGGTGCTTTGAAGACTAAAGTAAAAATCCTTTTGGAAATATTTAATTGACTTTAACATTAACAAAGACTTTGTAGAGTTTTGAAATATTTTAAGATTTAAGAAATTTGAATCAACAACTGATTTAAAATATAATTGTTGATCATGTAGAAATTATTCTCATCGGCAAAAAGCTGTTGATTTGATAAGTGATTTTTTGGTTATGGCAACAAAATTTTCATTTCGTCTTCAATGACGATCAATTGTTAGAGTTCAAAAACCCACACTAAATTTGTTGCCAGTTCTCACATTTCCTACTATTCTATAATGAACTTTCTATTGTTATTTCAAACATTCCGAATTTAAATTTCGTTTGTTGAAAAGTATATAAAATTCAGTTCTTATGGTGAATTTTAAATGTTTTTAGAACAAAATGGACAACTTTTAGACATTTGACAGTATTTTTAATTCCAATTCTATTAAGAAAGAAATTAAAGTTTTAAACAGTAGCAGATCACTGCATTCTACTTGGACATTCTTGAAAAGTACACAAAAGTACAACGTTTTAGTTAGAACAAAGTTCTCAAAACACCTTTAGTTTTATTTTCTTCTCTGATTGTCAATAGCAGATGACTATAATAATCTAATGCAACAGAGAATAAATTAAAAAAACAAAAAAAAAAACATTAACATAATCAGAAACTATAAAAAAAAATCAATACATCTAGATTTTAAATGAACAGTTATTTTTAATAAAGAAGAAGTCAACAGAAACGATTATTGTAAATGTCCTAAAAGCACATGTAAACAAAATGCGTTTGACGACAAGCAACAACGTTCTGTCAGCTCCCACAAATTATTCAATTTCCCCCCCTTAAATTTAAATGTTCGAAATGCAGGAAAAAAATTAAATTTAGCTACAAATTTGAATTGCAATGACGCATGCCACACAATAAAGATCATGTCTGTGTTTTGTTATTATTTGTCACCTCGTAATATATTTTGTATACACAAGTGAATACATTCAATTGACAAGGCACGAGCTGTACAAATTTTACTTAAACACAACACTATACTAATTTGTTTACTTGTACCTTGTAAAATAAACAATCCAGAGAGCGCTATGGCAAACAACATATTGCGAGTGCACAAATGTTTATAAACCAAACGTTCTTGAATGATTAAATTGCTATTACAACTCCCATATTCATTCTCCCCAACCTGATACCCAGATAAACTTTTAATTTGTTTTTAGCATCCTTCTAAATTGAATGTCTCCCTAAAAGAAATTTTGTCAGCATTCAAAAGCCCCAACAAACTAAAATTGATGGAAAATACAAAGAGCAAATCAAGCAAGTGTTGATGTCTTCAATTAGACAAATCTTCAATTGCTTGATGCTCGTGCATAGATAAATTAGTTTTTGGTTGCATTTTAAATTGTCATGGAGAAGCTCGCTGTTTTTGTGGGGGGAATGCATAAGAAGCAGTCTTCTGTTTTTTTGTGTGACTGTAATTCAATTAGTTGCATTTTACCGGCTGCTTTGGCAAAGTCTTTTCAAATATATATTTTTATTTTCAGTTGATAGTTTTATGTGCCTAAAGTGCACCACAAAAATTTTTTTATGACAAACAACACAAATATTACGCCAACGACAGACATTCGGTTATTTTTCAATAATATTCAATATTTTCGTTTCAAAAGAGGTATTTGTTCTATCATAAAATATAATACAGTGGGAAAATTTGCAGAATACATGATAAATATTTAGAGCTTTTTAAAATATTTTAAATCACATGTAAACTTTTCTTAAAGCTAGACGGGATCCCATTTATTTGCTTTGGGCAAAATACATATACACAATACCAGCCTAATCTACAAAGAACTGATGCCCCAAGGGAGGTGTTACAGCTAAGGAACCCATTACTGAACAGGTTATGTAATGGTAGCAGTGCTTGACATAAGAAAACAAAAGTTAAAAATTTTAAGGGTGACAGTGATTTGCAATGAGTGTAAAGTTAATAAACTCGCAATAAATTAAGATTCGCTGGGAGAATTAATTAATTCCAGGTAGAGAAATTTGGGTTCATGGGAATAGAAACTATAGCTTCCCGAAAAATTAACTGGCATACTGACAAGCTAAAAATGTTAACTGGTGTGGGAGCTGGAATTATTGGGTCACCATCATTCAGGCTAAAATTTGTGTATGCTAGATATAACATTAGTATTAGTTTTAAAGGGAATCTCTTAGAGACATTAACATCTCACTTAGATCTGGAATATTTCACAAACTACAACAACTTTCTGGTGGCATCGAAGTATATCTGTTCAAGCTTTCAAGGAGAAGGCAGATGAACAGGCTAAAATTGCTGCAGCCACGTCCTTGTCAACCCTCATGACTTTCATAAGCAAAACAATGTGTGTAAATTCAGATACATCAGATATAACTTTTTAGGATTGCGACAATCTAACCCTCAATATAAGGTTCAAAGTTACTCATAGAGTTTCTTTCCGTTTACTTCAGGCTAAATTAATATCTTTAAAAATGAAACAAACAAAATTGCCTTTATGTCGATATTACCCTTTTAAATGCTTTACTCTTTTAAGAAATAAAAGAAGATTTCCTTAGAAAGGTTTGTATTACCAAATTCTAAGGAGGTAAACGACATCTTTCAATAATTTTATTTTTTTTTATTGCTTTAGACTAGCTACAGCACCACTGTCAAGAAAGCATGTTGTAAATTAAATTTACGACACAACAACATATCGTCAACATGTCGTCAGTAAAAGTTAAAAGCCATTTTTACTCTGCCTGTCAATAAAATCAATTTAATATGAATATTTTCCATTAGTTGCAGCAGTCAGAAGAAAAATGTACAAGAATAACAAAAACAGCAACCAAACGCACACAAAATATTGACGACAACTTCTTGTCGTTGTCGTTTTTAAAGCGAACGTTGTGTCCTCAACGTCAACTATGAACATCAACAAAATTGATCTCTGGCAGCGTCACAACGTTGGCTGAGTGCAGTTAGTGTTTATTTACACATGATCTGTGTATGACACAATACTCTCAAGGGGTAAATTAAAATAAAAATTAAATTATTATAAAATTCTTGGCATCAAATTTTTTTTTTTTGCCATTTATGAAAAAAAAGGTAAAAAGAGGAATTTGTAAAGTGCAGCACAAATTTTGTTGGCAATTAAAATTAAATGCCACTGCAAATAAAATGAAAACATTATGTTATATTTGCTTAATGTATGTTTTTGCATTAAAATTAGTTTTTGTTATTTTTTAATTATAAAATATATATTTATAATTGATAATTTCAGAAATGCTTAAAAGCAACCAAATTTCTTTTTTTAGTTTTAAAGGCAGTTATTAAAGTTTATTGTTCCCTAAACTAAACTGTTAAGCTACCTAACACATGTTGCGCAGCCGGCTTTGTTAGAAGAGATGTTTGCTGGAGCATTTCATATCTTCTGTTGATGCCCAATCATCATTCTTGGAGCAAAAAATACAATATCTTTTTGATTTAACTGTTCCACTAAAACGAAAGAATATGACATATAAACAAAAACCCTGGTTTTCAAATGTTGTTAAGAATGCAATACACCAAAGGGATTTAGCATATGGCAGATGGAAGCGATATAAAACAACCGAACTCAAAATTCAATATTCCACTGCCAGGAAAAATGTTAACAAGCTTATTAAACGTGCGAAAACCCAATATTATTCTAGACGGTTTAGTACTGCAATAGATTCACGACAAACTTGGAATACTATTCGTGAAATAGGAATCGGCAATGCGAACATAAATGTTGACTGTCACTTGGATGCAAATATGCTTAACAAAACGTTTACTAATGCCCCTGCTATCCAAGCAAATCCCAATTTTTTTAATTTTGCTACAGACGGGATAAATACAGATAACGGGACAATCGGGGAACATTTTCAATTTTCTTTCGTTACTCAATATGACGTCATTTCAACGTGCTCATCAATAAAATCAAACGCAGTGGGATGTGATAATTTACACCCAAAATTTATAAAACCACTATTACCCCTTATTTTGCCGTATGTTACTCATTTGTTTAATACCATCATAATGTCAAGTGTGTTCCCGTTAAACTGGAAACAAGCTAAAATTGTACCACTACCTAAGTCGAATGGGGAGTATAGACCTATAGCCATCTTGTGTTTTCTATCAAAAGTTTTCGAAAAACTCCTTTATAAACAAATGATTGCGTATATCACTTCTTACAATTTGCTTTCTAGTATGCAATCTGGTTTTCGTCAAAATCATAGCTGCGTTACGGCTCTTGTGGAAGTTAGTGAGAATATACGGCAAGGCTTAGAAAATGGTGACATTAATTTTTTAGTGCTTTTAGATCACTCCAAGGCTTTCGATACGGTAGACCATAATATACTGGTTGGAAAACTGAAACATTTTTTTAGATTCACGAATACATCAAATAGACTTTTATCATCATATCTTTTAAACAGAACACAATCAGTATTTTTTAACGATGCATGGTCCGATAGAATAACCGTTAGTAGGGGAGTGCCACAAGGTTCTATTTTAGGTCCTCTTTTATTTTCATTGTATGCAAATGATTTGCCAAAACAACTTACGAAATGTAAAATTCATTTATACGCAGATGACGTGCAACTTATATTAAGTAGCCCAGTTCAGAATATTGCTTCAGGCATCTCAGATCTGAATAATGACTTAAACAGAATCTACACTTGGGCTAGTGCAAACGGTCTTTGTTTGAATCCGAGGAAATCTAAATGTCTAGTTATATGTAAAAAACGCATAAATCCGAACATCTCTGGAGATATTGTTTTAAATGGAGAAAAAATTGAAATTGTTAAAACAGCAAAAAATCTTGGTATTACATTCAATAGCAATTTGACTTGGAATGATCATATAAACTCACTGGTGGGTCAAAATTATGTAAAACTAAGAGCTGTCTGGCACACACAATATTTCACTCCTTTTAAAATAAGGGCATTAATTGCTAAAACATACCTGATTCCCTCTCTTCTTTATGGGTGCGAGCTATTTGGAAATTGTGACGCAGTTAGTAAGCAAAAACTAAATATATTGTTTAATAACATCATAAGATATGTGTATGGTTTGAGGAGATTTGTTCATGTCTCCTCTGTTTCTAATACTCTGTACGGAGTCTCATTTGATAATCTATTAAAAATTCGCACTCTTACTTTTTTGCATAAAATAATATATAGTCAAACACCCAGGTATATATTTGAACAAATACGTTTTTCTCGATCAAGTCGAAACCGAAATATAATAATACCTCGGCATCGATGCCTAATGTCTGAATGGCAGTTCTATGTGCATGCCGCACGTCTTTGGAACAATCTTCCACCAATTCAACAAGTAAATAGCAATGCTAATAGTTTCAAAAAATTTTTATTTAATTTTTATAAATAATCTGAACAAAAATAATATTTTCATGCTGTTTTATTTTTTGTTTTTATTTTTGATAATATTGTATACTTACATATGTATTAAGTTTATGACGTTAATTCAAATATTGTTACGTAATGCGTTCCTGTACTATAAATATAAGACCTGGTCTTGTTGTGCAGGAAATATAATTAATTGAATAAATAAATAAATAAATAAGTATGACTCCGAACCCCAACAGACCTTTGAGTATAAAGAACAGGTAAGAGTGCTATATTCGGCTTTGGCAAATCCTATCGCTGATATCATGAAGTTGTTTGTTTCCCAACTTAGGGCTTGATCTGCGCCCACTAGATGCCGCCTTTATGAAACTTAGATGCAGACCGTAACGGCGTAATAATGAATGAGTAAAGTAATACAGCATGGAGTCTTAGATGAGGTGTTCAAAGGAAGCCTGGTTTTAAAGATGATAAAGAGTTCGTGTTTCGTCTAAGTTACGTTGCAGTAGATATCAAATATTTAGAAATTTCATGACTTTGTTAAAATTCAGTTTTAGAAAACAATAGCTCGTGGATGCAAATTTAACCAAAGCCACAAAGTAATATATAGAGGAAATAGATGAAATGCCAAGAAGATATTAAAATTAAAGTGCTGCAAAAAACAGAACGACTTATTGTTTTATTATTATTTTTTATCTTTTACTCATTTTTTATTTATTCTTATTTACCACTAGTTTTTTTGGTAAGCTTCGCTGCCCCAATACAGCTAGTTTTTTATTTGATTAACGTTAATATGTAACCACTTGTACGAAATTTTGAAACCATTTCCCTCGCAGTACCCTAGGTAAATGACAAAATCTTTTAACTTTATATGGGAGATACCACGCCCACTCTCCCGATCGATACAGTATTTTTCTAAACAATGTATATTGTTAAGAAAGTTTGAGGTAAAAAATTCAGGGCTTGTTGTTTTTTATAGGGAAAAATCACTTGTTGTTATAAAAAGTCTCAACTCACGAACACGGCCACCGATCTTGTGGAAACTTTATGTAAACTATTTACACGACCATATGAACAAACCCTAAACATTTAAATGAATTCGGTTATACCATTCTTGAGTTGTTAAGTTACACCTCCAACTATTTTTTACATATTGTTACGTTTTACCCTTTTTAGCAGGCAAACGTACGGATTCTTTTGATTGCAAATACCACTGTGGCTAAATTCTGTCTTCGAATTTTATGGCTTTCTCTGGCTATACTTCTCGATCCTACCGGTCTTGTGAACCCTTGGTTTCGTATTTACTAAACATGCGTTATCACCACAAACGCAGCCAACCACGCTACGCTACTGTGTTACTCCGGCGAGACATGAACTACTCGATGCCTTGTTTAGTAACCTTAACCATCCACAGACATCTCCACTATTCCTTTTATCCAAGCCAGTCATCTCCTTTAATCCAGTAGCCACAACACACGTCTGCCATACACTTTTGTTATGCTGCTACACTTCCCCGCGCTAACCGCTTTTGCTCTTACTTTTTATTATAAAGGGCTTCTTGACAATTATCTGTTACTCTTATTCCTAAATTGGACGTCTCCACTAAATTATCTGCCATGGCTTCACACAATAATTGCCTTTTGCCTCTCGGGAGGTTTTTACTACTGTTTATTAATTTTAATTGCATTATAACAATTATTATATTTTCGTTGCACGCATGTCCGAATGTGGTATCGAACTCAGGAGCCTCTGTTTTGCGGTACGCACCTCTACCAACGCAGCCATTGAGGCTGCTCAACTTTTGTTAGCTAACTTGTGCTTTTTTTTTTTATTCTATAAACACACCATTAGTTGAATTAGCTTATTCACCACGCTCATACGGAAACACTGTAGTTGTTGCCAGATATTGTTCGTAACAATATATAGATTTGTTTAAAGCTTTTTGCCTTACTATGGAACAATAAAAATTATATAAGTTTTATTTAAATATTTTCGTATTACTTGATTTGTACACGGCCTACAAATAATTCATAAATGTGATCATTTATTGTGCTCCAAAGTATCTTTAGATATTTTACCGAAATCTTCTTCTTATTCAGTCTTGACTAAGCGACTGTTTAACTCCGACATGTTTCTACCAATACCCTGCTGGTTTAGATTGGGATAAAAAGCCAACAAGATAGATTATAGTTTTGTCTTACAATCAATTCTTTTATAGCTCTTAATTTTTTATAGAAAAGAGAGATTCTAAAATCCACTAAAGCTGTCTAATTACATTAACAATAATCTATATATTTTTTGTTCTGTATTAAATTCGAAGTATTTTACGTATAATTCTTTAGTCTCTATAATATCTCCAGACGCTGAGGCTATAATTTGTAAAATTGAATTAAAATTTATAATTTGTGTGTAATAATAAAATAAACAAAAATAGTTTAAGCTATATGACTATTATTATTATTTTATTTACAATTTCGAATATTTTATAACCGCCAACCTTTAATTTTTCTATTTTTAATATTTTTTTTGTGACATTTAAAAATATTCGTAAATTTTAACATAAATTTGCGCGAAGATTTACTGTCAGTTTAAATTTAATATAAAATATCAAAAATGTTTGGAAATAATGTTTCTTCTACTAATCGAAATCGGCATACATTTTCAATCCTATTTTTTTAATACAAACTGTTAGTGAGAAGTATATTTAAATTTATCTCTTATTTGTTAAATGTATTGACAATGGCAATTCAACATAAATTCAGTTTTCAAATTTTAAATAGTTAATAAAAAATTCAAAAAAAAATCCATTTAGTCGATTTTTTCCACATATTTTAATAGAAAACAAAAAATGGATAAATTAAGCCAAAACGAAATAAAGGAGAAAAAAAACATATGAAAAACCCACAAAAACTTTTTCTTATATCAAAAATGTTGAAATTTAATTTGAATGTCGTCCACTTGTAAAATCATAGACACTATACATGCTGAAGAATGCATGGAATATATTTTTTTTCTTTTGATTAAAATTGCCCAAAACAAAGTAAACGAAAACACAATTTTTGGCGAAAAACTTTTTCCATTTAAAAATTTTTAGTCATTCACACACATGTGAGCAGAAGGAAAAAAAATGAAAAACTACAAAAAATCCCATATTTATTACAAGCCAGACATATAGAATTTATTTCAATGGGTTGGCGATTTATTTCCTCCAGTTTTTTTTTTCTCGTTTTGCTTTTACTTTAAACAAGTTACCCGCAAATAGTCTGAAATATTTACTAAAGGGTTAAAATACTCATGAACTAATTTAACAAAAATGTATTCCTGCAACAGACAAAAGTAAAAATCATGAATGAATGAATTACGATTTAAAAAGAAAAGGTCATTAACTCCTTATCGAGAAAACTAAAACCGGAAAAATTAAGTTGAAGAGAAATATTAAACACGTGGAATTTGTATCTCTTTTTTGGTTTTTCAAGCCACATACAATTTCAAGTTGTTGTACTCTTTAAGTGTTGCAGGATTGATGGGGAATCCCTGTAAAAACTAAATAAATAATTTGTACAGACTCAGCATTGTTTCAATTTGTTTTTTTTTTTGTGTTGGGGGGAAAACTAAAGAAAAATTGTCAACTTCCGTGATAACTGAGATAGAGTTAAATAAACTTCCGCTGAAGAAAAAATCAACAAACAAACAAATTACTTGTACGATTGTTACTTTGTATTTAAAATAAGAGGATATTAATAATTGATAAAAATTCTTTACTTAAATATTCAAACATAAGTTCATGAAATATTAAACACAAATTCTTTAAATATTTCATTTTAAACAACCCTTATGTATTTTTCAACGACGATTATTAATGAGAACCTTAAAAATTACCAATATCTAAACACGAATTATTTAAATTGTACTTAGGCTTGGAAGATAATCCTTTAGTGCTCCTTACATTTCAGCTTTTTTAGCTTATTTATAAACCTTTCGATAGTGTCGAACATTTTCGTTAGCGTTTGTTTGTTTTAACACGCACAGATTAATCCTTTTTTTTTTTTTTTTGCTTAGAATGCAAACGAATGCGCCTCAACCACTTTAATTAGTCAATTAATTTATTTATTAACAGTTTAGATTATATTGCAACTTACACTGCACAAACATATATTGTTTTACTTCATTGTCTATTTATCTGCTACAGGTCTCTTTTCACGGAATCGTAATAGTTTATCACTTTAAATTTTTGCAGAATTAGTGTTATTACAATAAAAAGAAATAATAACAATTAAGAGTACTATATTCGGCTATACCCTTCATCATATACGTAAATCTAATTTAGTGAAGTAACTGTAATAAAAAAAAACAAATATTTAGGTTACAGAGAATTAAAAATAAAAAAAAATAAGTACTATCTATAATTTTACATAAAAATGACATCGGCTCTTAATGGGTTAAGCCTTTTTTAAAAATTTAAGTATTTTCTAAAAGATTTCTTCAAAAGCTTTTATATGATACCCATATATTTTTATTTTAAAAAATTTTAAAATTTCAGAAACCCGAAACTCGAAAAAAGTGGGCGAGCGCCAATTTTTCCACGTGATATTTTTTCTTATTTTTTAATTCTGCATCGCCCCACATATTTGTTTTTTTGATTGGAGTTACTTTATTTTTCCAAATGATATGCAAAAATTAGAGGTAGATGTAGTGTTTTGCCCGCTGCCTCGGCATTGACCGATCTTGCTGATTTTCAATAGCAACGTTTTCAAAACTATGTTTGGTCGATTGTCGTATTTCAAATTTTCTCTACCTCATCTAGTGCCTTGGCACTTGATTTCAACCCAAACACGGACGGACCGACGTACATTGCTCAATCGACTTTGCTATGTATGAGAACTCAGAATATATACTTTATGGGGTCGAAAATTGATATTGTAGAAATTGTTGAAGGGTATAAAAGTTGTTACTTTGTGGTTGCTGGATTTTTGTTTAAAGTATTTTTGAATTTTTATTGTATTTTTGCTTCGATAATTTAAGGCGATACTTTCTCAAACTTTCTTTGGATTACATATATTTCAATAATTGATTTATCCAACACAATCCATGTAGTAAGGCCTAACAAAACTTCGTTTTTTATAATGTAATTTTATGTAATATAATGTAGCCTAGTGTAATGTAAATATTGCTTGTATTTAGTTTTACTATAAATTTGTTAAATTTGCCAGTACATTTAAAAAAGTACGATAATGTGGATTAATATTGCATTTGTGTATCAAATTTTCAATAAAATAAAAGGGTTGCATTTTGAACAGCTTTCTTATGGGTTTGAATCTTACGATTATATAAGTAAATAATGGACCTAAGCGCAACTTCCAATTGAACCATAGTCATATTCCAAAAATGTTACATCTTAGAAACCTTTTTTTCTGTTTGCTATTAATTTTATTTTACTTAAATTCTGTGGTCCAGACACTGTATGCATAAAGTGCATGCACTAACAGTACCAATTTCAAGCAACACATTCGAGAATACTTCTTGGCCAGAGTTCATAATCAAAATGACTATCAGTTGAACCTTAAATTAGTTTGGAACAGGTGGTCTGTAACAAAAAAAGTATTTCTAAAAGAAACATTGTAAAAAAAAAAAATATGTGAACAGTCTACTGCTGATTTGTTAATTTATATTTTATATATCTCTTTGCATCAAAAATAAAATAGTTGTATATTTTTCAACTATCAAAAAATGTATCAGTTGGTGACTACATAACAAATAATTTGAAAAAAATTTATTCAATATTTCCTTTGGATTGGAGTGAATGCAAGAATGAACCACTTGCAGAATATTTTGTTGGTACCAAAAAAGTCCTGTTTGTCAAATCAAAAACGAGTGCGAATCTATTTCAAGAGGCAATAATTTCAACTGGAGTTTTTTTTAACCAAATTCGATAACAAAGAAAAAGATAACAAAGATATCCAAGAGAACTAATATGCAAGCGAAAGGGTGCTATATAGATACGACAGCCAAAAGTTTTTAATGTTATAAGCAAGTAATTGGAGCCGTAGATAAAATAATTCAGTTAGTGGTTATTCATGATTCGCCAGGTGGGAAATTTTTACAGTTTACTTAAGGCATCGACTAAAATGGGTGGCTACATATGCCAAAACTTCTCTGAATTTGATTAAGGGTCTTTCAGTGTGTTGCATATTAGACATTTTATAGCTGCCACCTACCTGAAAGTGTATGGCACAAATTCTTTAAAATGTTGTAAGGTATCCACCACCTGTACCCCGAAGGGACCACACCAGCAATCGGTCACAAAGATGGGCGGCTCTCAGTGGGACTGTGGGCTTGCGTGGTACCAGTCCATAAAGACACTAAACCCATGTTTGATCCTTTCAAAAATCTGTTAAAATGCATTTTTTAAGTTCGTTTTCAATGCTTTTCTTATGAAAAATATTTTTTAATTTTTATTAATTAAGTTAATTAAATTAATTTCTTAATTTTTAAAAAATTTAGGAAACCTTATACAGCAATGGGATAAAGGATTTGTATAGATTCAGATAAAATCTCCGTTGAATTTTTAATTGATTCAATTACTTTTTTTAATTAGCAAAATGCCTATTTTTTATTAAATATATTCACCCTTATTCTGCGTTTCGATTCGGATCGGGAATTACTCAGTTTGTCAACTTTGGTATTCTCCGTTCCGTTCCCCGTATTAATTCGTTTCTTTTTCGATTGTATGTATTTTGCGTTACGATCGTAGCTACGTTTTTTCAAGTTGTTTACTTACTAGCGGAAAGTTTTTCGATTTTTGTTTTTGTAGTTAAAAAATTGTAAAATTTAATAAAATGTGAGTATAAAATGCTATAACTTTATTTTGTAATATTTTTTTTTTTTTGTAATTTTAAAGCTTTATTTAATTTATTACAGGTTAATATAATGGCAACGAAGGCTGATATGTATTGCGGCTGGATATTACAAGCGTCCCAAGGAAGAAGTATAGGCATTCTGGGAAGAAGTTGCAAATGCACTTAACGCATTAGGGCCACAAAAAAAAACTGGAAAAAAAGTATGTCATTTTAATAATAATAATTTAAATGATGTGTAGAAAATAAAAATTTCGCTCCGGCGTTTCAGGATTCCTCACGCTGGAATACTTTGGCCACAAATATCGTTTGCTTTTAGTCTGTTGGCTATTATCTTTTTTTCCGCACCTAACTGATGAGTTTATTTAATTATAGCTTCCACAATATTTAGTTCTAATACATGTATTTATCACTGTTTATTGATAAAATTGTATTTATAGTTTAACAATTACAATGTTTACAAAATTTTTTATTTTGTATGTTTCTATTTCATACGTTTCATAACAAAGCAGCTGCTTTGAACATACCCTTCTCTTCTTCTTTTTCTTTCGATTAGGTTTTTTTTGTAGAATACCTATTTTCGATTCGAGCGTAACTGAATGCGGGAACGTAATCGAAACGCAGAATAAGGGTGATTATCAAAACAATTAAAACTTTTACTGAATTTTACTTTACATAGAAAAAAGCAACATTAAAGAAGTGCAAAAACTTATTTCTTTGGACTTTAACATGAACATATTCCTTAAGAAATAAGTACTCTGCAGGCAGTAAAATATTAGCATCATTCATATGTATAATTTTTTATATTTTGCCCCTTAAGTCCAATAATAATTTAGTATTTATTTTAGCACTTAATGGTCGACATAAAATACCAAATTTTATTTTCCATTTTTATTATAAAATTTGCAGCACAAAAGAGATTCATTATCATAAAACACTTAGTTTTATGAAATAAAAATAATCGAGGGTAATAAGAAGTACAATCAATATCGTAAGCATCCCATGGTCATTGCAAAAAAAAAAAAAAAAAAAAGTTTAAAACTTAACTGACGTACTTAACTCCAACAAGGGTTAAAGGGTTAAATTGTTTAGAAAAATAACAAGTTGTGATATATTGTCACCCTTGTAATACAAGACAGCTATCGTTTTAGGCACAACAATCTTCAAAGGGATTTACACGTACGATTAGAACGGCAGGTGGAGTGGAGTGAGCTTTAGTAGAACAGCAGCAGCAGAAGGTAGAAAAAAAGGATAACGTTAAAGAAAATGATTTGTCGCCTTTTAGACAAACGATTACCACATTATAAGATATTGGCAAATATTTTCGTATTTTTGTAGCATTTTAATGCACTCATAAGGCACGTTCCAGAGATTGTGAATTATTGTTACTTTTCCTTTTTACTTGAATGTTTGCTAATTCACTGCACAGCGTCAGGGTGTGCGTACGAGTTGTGACATATTTAGCAATCCCTAATGGCATATAAATAATCCTACTACAGAAACAGTTAAACTCTCCCCTTTTTGATTGTTGCTCTAGCAAAAAGAAAAAAATCTTCAATATCGCATACTAAAGTAGATACAAATATGAAATTCAATATTTAATTCTTATTTTATTCTTAGTAGCTGGTGGCTTATTATAAACAAATAGTTCCTGGAACAGCAACCCCAAATTGAAGGGAGCTGCGGAATATGATTAGCAAAGCATCAGCTATTAGAGGAGCCTTATGTTTTTTTATTTTTAGGAATTGTATTTCATTTCAATTTTTCTTGGCAAAAATTTAAAATATATTTTCATTGAATTTCTGTTATATTTTACCAGAATGTTTATTTTAATTTTAAAAATAGCTAAACTGTGCGTGCCTCTTGTTGCTTTTTCAAATATGCAACATTTTGCAATTTTGAATTTTTAATAGACTGGTGTCAATGCGTGAAATTTAATTGAGTCGCATATTACCATTCGCTTATGGGCACGTTCCATAATTATAAATCATTAAGTTAAATGTTTAAAAGAATTGTTTTTAGCACAATTTCCTGTTTTGTTATTAAATTTATGGGAGAGTGTTTGACATGCAAATATTCTTTGGTTACAATTTATTTTAATACAAAAAGGTCTTTAGTTTTAATAAATTGATAATTATTGCAGGTACAAATAGGTCTCCGCCGTGTTTTGGAAGCACTTAATAATTTTTGTGTTTCCTTAAATGTCTCTTCGTGAGCAGAATAAACATAGAGTGTAAAAAGTTTTGTGAAAAAGAAAATCTGCAGCTGAAACCAAACGTTCGCTCATAGAAATACATGGCAAGGCTGGTTTAATTTTAAATTTTTTTAAATTGAGAAAATGTCGGGTGAAAGTTGAGGCTTAGAAAAACCAGCGGAAGAAAGGTCGCTAGTTTAGGAAAATGCAAATTTGGTAGCATTATTTCTAAAAGATTTATACTTAACATTAACAAACAAAAATTACTTCTTTTTTTCTTTTGATGCAAATCACTCTAAAATTATTCAAAAGCAAAGAAAAAGATCTTTTAAAAATAGAAGCCAAGAACAAATAAAATATCCACTTTGCAAAAAAGAAAAGTAGCTGCGCTGCGCACAAATGAATAGTTACTAATAGAAATATTTAGATCCCCCAGTGTAACTCAAAAAGAAAATTTTGGTATCTATAGGTAGTCATTAAAAATTTCGTCTTTCGCTATTACTTATCAGAACACTACATACAAATACATAAAACGATAACTTAAATACAAAAAATATTTATACAAAAGTGAATTAAATATTTTAATACTTCTGCAAAAAAAAAGATAAAATTTAACGACAGCCTAAAAAATCTATTTAACAATAAAGTAACTCCAATAAAAAAAACTAATCTTTGGGGTGATACGGAATTAAAAAATAAGAAAAAAACGTCGAGTGAAGAAATTGGGGCTCGCCCATATTTTCCGAGTTAAGGGCCTCTGAACTTTTCAAATTTTATATTATTAATTTTTATATTATCAATATGGGTATCATTTTAAAGCTTTTGAACAGATCTTTAAGGAAATACCAAAATTTTTTAAAATTGCTTAACCCATTAAGAGCCGATGTCATTTTTATGTAAAATAAAATATATGCAGTACCATAATTTTTTTTTTATATTTTAATTCACTGTCACCTCAATATTTGTCGTTTTGATTGGAGTTACTTTATTAACATACATTTACATCTACGGTGAAGACTATATAAGTGTCTACATAACCGAAATTAGCCTTCTTACGGGTTTATATTAGAATAAATAAAAATAGTCTTCGTTTGTCGACAATCTTGCTGAACTTTTAAAACAAAGTGGTTGAAAATTTGTGCTAACTATTAAGGTATAAAGGTAAAATATGTAGTAGTGAGGTGTCCGTTGCTAGATATCAATTGTTAAAAACTGTACAATTTGTCAACTGTTGCTTATCCTATTTAAACTTGTCAATATATAAAGTTATCATCGTAAAGTTTTTTCCCGAAGTGCAAAATTCCCTATTATGCGGTCGTGGGCAATTGTGAGCAAATTAATTCGAAGTTGAGAAGCAAAATGTATAACAGTGGACAATATATTCTTTAATGTCAAAATACACAAAAAGAATTCCAGAGCAGTCAAATCAGGTGACCGTGGAAGCCAATGAATATCACAATTTCTTGAAATAACTTGTTATGGAAAGAGGTCTCGCAGCAATTCAATTTTAATCCTGTCTGTATGTGATGTGGCACCATCTTGTTGATATCACATGTTAAGCCCTAAGCATGCAGTTGTGGCATTAAAAAGTTTTCAATCATATCACTCCCCATTAACAGTTACCTTCACAGTTACCGTTACGCCATTTTCATTTTCAAAGAAGTAAGTTTTAATGATTCCTTCTGACCAAATTGCAAGCCATTAATGCCGATCGATTTTGTTTATTCTTAAAAAATGCATAATTTCCACTCTTTTATTTAAATGTGCAATATTACACACACCTAACACAACAACAAGCCTACCTAAGAAACTAAATTCCACTTTGAAATTTAATGATAGTTTTATTCCGAAGAAATTTTTCGTTTCTTGTATTCTGAAAAACCATTTTGCGGAATTGACAACACTTTCTGTCGGAATTACATTCTGGGAAATGCCTTTACATTTAAATATTTTGGTATGGAAATTTGTTTGATAAAACTTCAATATCTCAAGGCTAATTTTTTTAAATATGGCCAGAAATATTTATTTTAAATAAAATTAGGAATAATTTTCAAATGATCAAATTGAGACAAGACTTTCTGAAAGAGAAGTTGACTTTAGTCCTCTCAAAAGCAGAGTAAATAAAACGCCTGGGTTTTCGCGAATGATTTTAACCTTGATCTAATAAACGGTGGACTACGCTCTTAAATACAAGGCACCCTTATAAAAGATGTACTTGTAGCAACCCTTTACTTAAAGCCAAAGAGTTGGAAATGAATTTCCACGGGTTTAGTCGTAAGAGCTATAATTGTTAAATGCTGGAACAATTCACTTTCTCTACTTCGATTGCAGAAACATGACTTTTTGGCTGACATTTGGTTTTGATTTCACAGAAATTGATATTTAACTTTATTAAATATTACTAGCAGTTGTGTGTTTTTGGTCGTATACAATTATTCTTTAAGAATTATCAAAACAATATTCATCCATCCTTATTTGACATACTGATGACAATTAGTTACTCTACATTATAGAGAACAAACAACAACAAAAAATCCAATTCAATTTGTAGCATTACTGTAGCAATCTTTTGAAAAATTCCTATGGTGTTATTTGTTCGATAATGGAAATCAAAACTTTTCAATACTACTGCTCCAACTTGGAAGCATATTTTAAAAAGGCTACGATTCCTTCACTTCAAGTCACTTAGTTTTATCTAATGTCGACTCAAAGGAAAACTTATAAAAGCTAGAAAACTGAGATCTTTGAAAGTTAAAATAAGATAAAATAAACAATTGAAAATGTCAAAAATTAAAATTAAACGAAATAATTTTTGAAAATACCTTTTATTGATTCTATGCGTTTCTTCAATTCTTAAGCTGATCTATAATATTCAATATACACTTTCCTAAGTATTCTTGAGAAGCATATTTTAACTTTCATGAACGACTAAAACTTGATTATATTTAGTACCAAAAACAAAATGAGTTTGTCTTAATATTGAGTTACATGTGTCAACGCTTAAAATTTAGTTAATTTTTCAAATTGTTTATGTAAATTTTAGCTAAAAATCTATTAAAACTTTCTTAACATCACTTTGACAAAGATTTACGAGTTTGAAAAACTTCAAGTCATACGTTTCAAATCAAATTTTCTTCACATACCATCAATATTAAAGAAAGACAATCAACACTTTTTATTTCCCTCCACCTCAACAATTTTAATTCCTGATACCCTTTCGTTGTTCTGACAGCTTAAATATGAAAATTAGAAAAAGAAAAGGATATTCGTAGAAAACTCTTTTGAAAAGAATTTTCAAATAAAAACGACTGTATTGAATCTAT
Source organism: Gymnosoma rotundatum (assembly GCA_916610165.2). Lineage (NCBI taxonomy): Eukaryota > Metazoa > Arthropoda > Insecta > Diptera > Tachinidae > Gymnosoma > Gymnosoma rotundatum. The sequence goes on from OU744340.1 coordinate 102,527,324, forward strand.
AAAATATGAGCAACATGTCATTTTTCCGTATTTTCTTTTCTTACTCAGAACAAAAGCGAATACTAAACTTTATTAGAAAATCATTTATGGGCTCAAGACTTACTAAGAAACAACAAAAATTATGAATGTAAAACTTTTACGGGGTGGCATGGATATTTTTTATTTTTTTTTTTTTATTTTGCATGAAAAATAAGTGACAGACAGAGTTGTTTAAGCTGTCAAATTTGACACTTTGATAGCATGCTAGTTTTTCAATTTGTAGAGGGTTGCTAATAGATTGGTGGTGGGGTTTGTTTTTGTCACTTAATGTAAATTTTCTTAATTTTCCTTCTGTTTAATGTTTAAGTGCTTCAAGGATTTGATGACATGTTTATTTTCGTTAGGTATTTTTTAACTAAATATTATATAATTTATTATCAAAGTTTGTGTTCGACTGGTTTTTGTTGGCAATTTATTCAACACGAAACATATAAATTTATATGCAAATTGTCTCTCTATTACTTTATACTTAAACTTTTAAGTGACGTTTTTTATTTGGTTCCTTCTGGTTCCATCTTCTTTGCTTAGATTGCGTGTCTTGATTGATGAATTTGAGCGTGCTGGCATACTTTGTTTGCTTTGTTTTTCCTTGCTTTTAGCTCTTGACAAGCTCTTGATTAAAAAATTTCACTGCCCACATGGGACTTGAGTTCTTGTGCTTAAGCAAAGCATATCCTTGTTGCTGTTGTCGTCATTGTCTTTGTCGTCGTCCTACAAGTCATCTAACAGATTGTTTGTCTTTTACATTTCTTTCGTCAACATATTGCGTGCATCAATTATCGTGTGGGTGTTTACTTTTTTTTTATTCATTTACTCGCTAACTCACACGTTCATTTATTAAATTTTGGTGTTGTCGCAATTGGGATTTGCCGCAACATCACAGCAGAACTTCCTGGGAGTTGTTTAATAAATCTGGAATCTTGTTTGCTGTGTAAATTTCAATTTTATTGTGCTAAACATGCAAATTATACAACATCGGTAATAAAATCATTGTTACACAATGGGTTCTTAAAATAAAAAATTTCATTAGATTTTTTCCATCTGATAATGTCAAGTGTTTGTTTGTTTGTTTGTGGTGGTAATCCTGTTGTTTATTTTGTTGTTGTTGCTGTTTTTGGTATTTCTGCTTGATTGTTATGAAAAGTTGTTGATGGTCTTTTGTTAATTCGTGACACAAATGTCAGATGGTTTTTGATTGGAGTTTCAAGAAAAACAAAAAACAACAAAAAAAAAAAAACAATAAAAAATCAAAAATGTGACTGAATAAAAAAATTGAAGCCATTAATTGTAACGTAAATGATCTATCAAAATAGTTATTTCTTTGGTGTCTAAGAGGAAGGGAATATATTTAAAAAAAAGCTAAATTAATTTGTTTTCACTTCTTGTGGGAATATTTCTACAGACATTTAAAATTTTACCAAAAGAAGAAAGAATTTATTATGTTCAAAAAGTTGATGTGACCCGTGGCCACAAAAGCTATAAATTTCAATAAATTTAAAAACTCTTCTTCTTTTTGGAAAATAATTGAAAAGCATAACTTATCCAAGAACAATATGTTGCCTATTGGTTAAACAGGACATAATCGCATGAAGTAAGATATCAATTAACAGGTCTATTTCTCGAAATAACATTATTGCCAAAATTTGAATTCCATAAGTCGATTGTTGCCATCGCCATATGCAGCGTAATGCCATTCAGTTGAAACCAAATGTCGTCCGGATCAATATGATTCATATTTTTCAACAAAAATTCATTGGTCATGATGCGGTAACGGTCTCCATTGAAGGCAAAGCGAGTTCCAACTTAATTTTTATGAAATAATAAGATCTCTTGTTATTTGCTTAACTCATTACCCAACAATTTTGATTATTAGCAAACCTATAAAACGAAAAATGAGCCTCATTACCACAGTATATTGATCATTAATGTGTTAGCGTCCCTTAGACAGTAATCCTTTTCTAAATTCTATCCAGCTTAAGAAACCACCAGCCTTTTTTCGATTCATTAATTCATCTAATTTTTAGGGTCGCATGACAATAAAATTTTGTGCACGGCGTGAAATAAACTAATTTTTTTCCTTCGCGGCACTTTCACTTTCACAGATAATATTTATTTATGTTCTCATACGCATATTTGGATTGACGCTGGTAATTTGACTTAAATGTCTCAAGAATAAATTATTTCAAAGCTATAAAATTTGACTTGCCAAATTTCTTTATTATATTTTAAAATTATAATTTCAGGATGATTTGTTATAATTGATTATTAAATATTATTCTGGCAATTTTTCTCAGCCTTAAGTAATTTTTTCTAGTTATTGAACTTTGGAAAAAATTTAAACATTTAAAATGATTTTTTTTATTTTAAATTGAATGTTTAAAATTTTTTAAATTTCAATAAAAAAATTTTGGAAAGCAAAATCAATCTAATAACAATATTAAGAATTTTATAGACTAAAATAAGTATTGTAATAACCTTCACCACAAAAAGTAGAAAAAGGGTATAGCTTAGATATAAGTTTGTCATTCCGTTTGTAATTTCTACAAAGTGCCTTTCCGACCCCATAAAGTATATATATTCTGAGATAGCGAGTCGATTGAGCGATGTCCGTCCGTCCGTGTTAGTGTGGAAATCAATTTTGCCAAGGCACTAGATCAGCTAGAGAAAAGTTAATTACGCCAATCGATGTGGCATAGTGTCGAAAGAGGTGCTAGTGGAAATCAGCATATCATTGGGAACAAAGAAATAATTAAAATAAAAAAAAAAAACAAATATATGTGGCCATAGAGAATTAAAAATAAGATATAACATAATGTGAAAAAATTAGCGCTCGCCCATATTTTCTGAGTTACGGGCCTCTAAACTTTTCAAAGATATGTGGGGTTGTGCACCATATTTTTAAGGTATCAATATGGTATCATTTTAAAGCTCTTTGAAATTCTTGACCCATTAAAAATTATATAAATATGGTAATTTATTTTTTCAACCGACTTCAAAAAAATGAGGAGGTTATCAATTCGTCTGAATGTTGCTTTTTTTAATGTTTGTGCCTGCAGAATTACGTCATTTCTGAACCGATTTTGAAAATTTTTTGTAGTTTGATTGATTAGGCTTACAGATTGGTCCCATTAAAAATTATAAATTAAAGGGTGTCTCCACACTACTTATATATTTTTTACGTGTTTTAAGTACTGTTAAGGGCATTTCTATACAATGTAAAACGACTGCGACCTATAGTAAATAGGTCCCAATAACAAAAAGTAATACAAAAATAAATCTGAAAATTAAAGGGTGTCCTCATAGGTTTCGTAAAATGTTCTTGAACATTGGACAGAATGTCGATTACTATTAAGGTTATAATAACAAGTACAAACATCTAAAATTATAACTTAAACGGTGTCCCAATAGCTAATGCAATTTAATGTTTGTGGCCTAATTTTGAACCGTAAAAGACAGATAACTGGAACCCTCTAGGTACCTGTATTGCTATGTCCGCAATACAACACAAAAAATTATTAATTAGAGGGTGCCCTAATAGTTTATATAGTTTGATGTATATGGCCATAGTTTTGAACATTTGTAGACATCCGCTTGAAATTTACAAAGAATCTGTATTGCTGAGTCTGCTACGAGGGTTGCTATATATATTTCTGGCCTGGCAACACTGAGTGCTGCCAAGTGCAATCTGAAGTTACCATTTGAAAGTTTGTCATTTTTAAGCATAATCGTACTCAAAACGTTTTGACGTACGACCATTATTTGTGTTGTTTACAGTGACTTTAAAAAATTAATATAGAAAAAAATGGAATTAACTCGTGAACATTTTCGTGCCATCATTTTTCACAACTTTCGACGTGGATTATCACGACAAGAGTGCATTGATGAACTTAAATCTTTGTATGGCGATGAAGCACCATCCTATAGCACTGTGAAAAATTGGTATAATGAAGTTAAACGTGGCCGAAGCTCGTTCAAAGACAAATTCCGTGAAGGTCGTCCAAAAACGGCTGTTGTGCCAGAGAACATTGATGCCGTGCGTGAACTCATAATGCAAGATCGACATGCGACATACCGAGAGATAGAGACATCCTTGGACATTTCTTCCACCAGCATACATTCGATACTGCATTAACACCTGGCCGTAAAAAAGGTTTGTTCTCGTTGGATACCGCACAATTTGAAAGTCGCTAAAAAAAGGCTCGTGTCGATTGGTGCAAAGAAATGTTGCAAAAATACGATTGCGGTGCTTCAAAAGACGTTTATAAGATCGTCACAGGTGACGAATCATGGATCTATGCGTATGAGCGCGAAACGAAACAACAATCGACCGTGTTGGTCTTCAAAGACGAGCAAGAAGCACTTCGAAGCAAATGGTCGCCTGTTTCTTCGGCAAAACTGGTCATGTGGCGACTGTTCCGCTTGAGCAACGTAGGACGGTCACTTCTGAGTGGTACACTAAAATTTGTTTGCTGAAGTCATCGGAGAAATTCGAAAAACCAACAAGAGAAGACGAATCATTGTTCACCATGACAATACGAGCTCTCACACATCGGCTCAAACCAGAGCGCTTTTGACCGGCCAAAACGTCGAATTAATGGGTCATCCGCCGTACAGCCCTGACTTGGCACCTAATGACAGAAGAAGCTGTTGAAGTGTTCAAAAACCATGTTTTAGAGGTGTCTCTATCGGAGTGGAAAAAGTGCTTCGACAACTGGTTTGAGCGCATGCAAAAGTGTATAAATCATGCTGGAGAATACTTTGAAAAACAATAAAACCATTTTTGATTATAAATATTCGCATTTTCACTATTAGGCCAGAAATATATAGAGGAGCCCTCGTATAGCAATAAGTTTTTAATTTTATTTTAGAAATTTAAGGGTCTTCCCAAAATTAATGCAATTTAACCTATTTGGCCGTATCTTTTAAACTATTACATACAAACACTTCAAAATTAATCAGAATGTCCACCACCTTGGTTAGTATAATAGCAAGTATTGTTTTGAAAAAGTTGTATTGGTAATCGTGTTATCAACTACATGTGAATTCCATATGACTTACTTGAATCAAGCATTAGCATATCAAGAGTATACTTTTCGCATAAAAAATTTAAAATTTTGCTTTTTTCAGTTCTATTGTTCATTTTACTTCCTAAAAACCTTTTGAATACTTTTTTTCTTCTTCTTATTTGCTTTTTGACGTTTAATATACAAAATAAATTGATACAATAATACACTGCGTGTTCACAAGCATATAAACAGAAAGTATATTTAGTACAAAATACACCATACAAGATTTTGTAAATTAAGCAAATCTTTTAGATTATAAATTAAAGGATGTTACAATAGTTGATGTAATATGATCTATATTGCCAAACAATTGTAGACAGATGATTGAAATCAACAAGAAGCTATAGTATATAGTATATATATATAGTGCATAAAGCACTCTAACTTGCTTTATTTTCTATTAAATTTCAATAATAACTAAACAATCTGGGGTGGCCTAAAACAGATTTTAATCAACGATCTTATTTATTCAATATGATTTAACAATTTTAACATAAAGGTTCATTTCACATCAGATTCTGCTTGTTTAGTAAATATTCCCATTATTTTAAGTCTTCAGAAGTATTCGCTGTCGAATTAGTGTTTCAAAATCAACTCTTTGATATCCAAACCTAATATTCAGCTTTTTGCGTCTAAGCACTATATTCTATAACTTTTTTTTTTAAATTGATTGATCCATTTTGTTGCTAGGTTTTCTCATAAATGATAATACAGCACTTTAGTTAGTTGCACTTAAAGGATATCTTGATGAAATTTGGCTTAAAAATTTTACTAAGAACTGCTAAATTATAAAAAAAAAAGATTCTAAGCAAGCTAGTATAAAAATACATTTTGTATTAATAAATAGAATGATAATATTATCTTGACCACTTATATTGATTATAGTTTAATAAAAAAAAATGCAATTTCGTGAAAGACATATAAACATTAAATAAATTGCATAAAATTACAGGGCAAATAAAGTGAACTTCACCTTTGATAGAACTGAAAAAAAAAAAATAAATGTTAAAATAAAGCGTTAAGTTACAAGGACACTGTTACTATTAAATATTAATTGATATGAAAACTAAAATTTAAATGGCCTCTGCCCTTCGTTTTTTTTTTTCTTTAAATAAGAATAAGTTTAAATAAATTATTTCTTTAAAACTACACATCACAAAGAACTAATATGAATATCAAACACTATTAAGCCTGAAGTAAAATTAAACCCTATTTGGCCAAACGATAGTTAACTGCACATTTAAGAAACACTTTTCTGTATGTGTTGCCGACAGTTTACTGAAGCATAAGAGAGAAAAAAAGAACAGAATAAATAAAAGATCTACTTGCTATACATTGTAATGGCAGCAACAACAGTTGCGGATTGTTAATTTTTGTGGCTTCTGCTGTATGGCTTCTTGCAATTAGTTAAGCTTTTTTTTTTGCTTTAATAAATATAAAATGGTGATGGATTTAAGTACAATAAGAATAACGAAAGAAGATAATATGTAGAAACAGTTCATGGTTAAGCATCAATTCTTAGTAAAATTACTAGAGGAAAAAAGTATAGAAAATTAAAATGGAAGAAGGCAGCACAGAAATGAAACATTTTTGCCAAGTGCCACCAACAATCAATTTTATTTTATATTTGACTACATCAAAATAATCAACAAGAGAATCGTCAGCCCTAACATCATTCTTGTAATAGTAGTTTTAGTCGTCATCATCATCTTCTTCTTCAATATATTATATAGTACCAGCAGTCTTCATAGTAATAACGTCAAATATTTATGCGCTCATACGAATCCACTATAAATTCCGCCAATAAAACAGCATCGATCACACCCCAAAACGTGACCAGAGATCACGAAACTAGAATCAGGTTCCATTTTTATAAAGAACAACAAAAATTAAGAAAAACTCAACAAACACACAAACTGCGAAAGACAAGCTGTAATAGAAGACGATGTTGATGGAGTATTTATAAACAACAAAAATATCTAAAGTCTATAGTTTTATGTTTTAGTTGCTGGCTGGCAGTAGTTTAGTTTGGCTGCCGAATTATAAAATTTTAGACAATTTTCTTAGTTAAGCTTCCTGTTTTTGTTTTCTTGCCTCAAATTTTCATTCTTGTTTTTAATACTTTTAGCAAAATTAAGTAGATTGTTGTGATTGTATTTTTATTTTTATTTGCAATTGGCAGTGACATTGATTTCTATACGAGTTTCTTTGCACTTGTAAAATCTTAAAAAAAAATCACTAGATACAAGTCGTTTTTGAATTTCAAACTTTAAACCCACATAAAGATTAAGTTTTTCGATTTGATCACCCATGTTAATATTTTAATAACAACTATTCACAATTTATATGTTTTGTCATTAAAAAAAAACAGCAAATAAATTCTCTCACAAAAGTACGCAAATGCAAACGCAAATAAATTAAAACTTGAACCTGCAATTTATTATATTTCACATTGTTTCTCCACTCATTTGCATCTGACTGCTTATGACAGTTGTCATTTTTATGGTTAAAAATGTCAATGTTACACTGAAACAGGTTTGAATTATTTTCTATATTTTGTTTTTAGTTTTTTTAAACGTATTTAAGCATTTAATGTTCTAATGTTTATTGGATTATTTTCTCTTCAGTAGTTTCATTGTAAATTACAAACGGTATTCATTAAAGGCGATAAATCAAAATGGAATTTCAAAATTTTTTAGGAATGTTTTGCTGGTTTCTCTGAAACGGTTCTCGCTATATATACGAATTTTCTACTTAGGGGTCATAGGAAGCCAAAATTGATTTAGTAGAACTTATTCACAAATGTATGCAGACGTTTTTCAAAGAAAACAGGAAAAATTAAACACCAGCAGACTATAGTGCTGCATGTTCCAGTTTGCTACATCCGTCATCAGTACCCTATCTACTTAAGGCTGTGTACGTTGTTAACATTATCTGTTTAACCAGCTAATTTAACAAAAAAAAAATTCGAGAAGTATTCATAAGCAATCAATATTAAGTTCATACACAACGCAAAGCTTTTCTCGTTGTTCTTTTTACTAACCGTCAAATATATTTCTTTTCGCTTTGTGCTAACTATCGTTTTAGCAGCGAAAATAATTTTACAGCATCTAATGTGTTGTGAAGAAAAAAAGTATTATTAAATACAGGCCAAAAAAGTTAATCAAATACTGCCTTTATTTCAATGTCGAAAGAAGGTCATTGTTAATAGCTCCGAGAATCAACGTTTTGAATTAATTGAAAAACTTTCAATTTTTAAAAGTGATCGAATGGACTGAAGAACAAAAGTTCTTTTGAAAAAAATTCTCGTTTTTAAAACATTTTTTTAAATCAACAAGAATTTTCTCTCTGAAGTGCACACCCATTGCTACTTTTTGCCATGCGATTTTTCCCATTTGATTTTCTATAGAAATAAAAAAAACTACAACCAACAAAAAAATAATAATAAAAAATCAAATAAAATTAAGTTGTCAAGCTTTATTAAATATCATGTAAAATATTCAGTTGAGACTTCATATTTAATTACATTTTTTTTTTTATATTTTTTCCTTTTAAATTATTATATGAGGTTTATTATTGTTGCTATTCTTTTTAAACTGGCTGCAGTAACTGATTGAAACTAAACACAACAAAACGAACACTACACAACATTTTGTTTGGCATGGTCGATATTAATTACTGGAATCCATGTGACACCTGCAGCATTGACTTTGAAATGTCAATGTTAATCTAATCAAATAATTCTATTTAAATAAGATTTATAAAATTAACAATACAGAGAAAAAAGCTAATTACAGATTACTTGTAATTATAACACTAGTTGGGTTGTGTGTGTTACAAACTAGTAATTTTACTGTTTTGAAAAATGTCTTTAATTTAAAGCTGTTGTCATAATAGATTTTTAATACAGGCTACAGGTTAATTTCAGTGACTAGGTCAAGAACACTTAGTACAGATACAAGTAAGAAAGTGTTTCAGTATAACATAGATTTTGTAGATTTCATTTGAGAAAATATTAGTGTTTTAAAAATACTATACAAAGGCAATTTTTGCATGATACTTTATTATAAAAATACCAAATATGCAAGAACTAACTGAAAATTTTAGTAGAACTTGCCGTTGTGAACTGAGTAAGTTGGCACAATAAAATAATTAATATTTGAATATAATGTTCTTAAAAATTTAAATAATAATGAAGTAAATTAAACAATGGGAATTTTTTATTATGTTAATTAAATTTCAAAATAAAATCTTGTTTTTGTGTTTTTTTTTATTATCCCGATTAATTATTTAAATTACCGAAATTGAGACGTGCTTTGGCCCTCAATAATCAATATCGGTAATTTAAATAATTAATCGGGATAATAGAAAATAGCACGAAAAAAAATTTATTTTGAAAGTAAATTAATAATGAAGTATTTTTATTCTTTCTTATATTAAGGTAAAGCTTCTAGACGGTATGTGCCAAAAAACAGGAGAAATCTTACAATTAAACCAGTACAGTGAAGAACAGCATTTAGTGTGATTACATAAATTCGTTGTTAAAGCCTGATACTCTATTCAGTGTTTCATAGGAAATGCTGTCAAACTACGGACAGGAAAAATGTATAATTCGCAATTGGGAAAAATTGTTGTCAGAAACATTTTGCTGTTTCTAAACATGAAGCAAAAAACATTTCGTACAATTTCAGCAAGTTATTTTTTTACGTGCGTTTTTAATAGCATTTTCAAGTGTGCAAGTTGTTGACAAAATCGCATTGATATGTAAAGAGAAACAGCTGTCAGAGAGGTTCTTATCCTCAATAATGAAGAAAATACTTTTTCAGTAATACTACTTTATATGGTAAAAATTATTTATTTGGCTATAATACTAAAATAGTTCAACTACTCAAAAATTTAATATTAAAAAACAAAGTCATATAGATAATGGGCCTTAGTTGGGATTGTCGAATATTTTCATTACCATTTTGAAATAATGACAATGAATTAATGCTATTAATGTTATTTTAAATAAAATTGTTGTTTTCTGAGATCTAAAGTCAGCTAACACCTCATAGACCTCATAGTGTCTCATTTTTCCTAAGAAAGCTAAAACATTAATATTTCATCAAAAATTTGTGATCAAAAAGCCATTTTAAAGTAATGCTCTACTATACTTTAAGACGTGTATTTAGTGTACAAAAGCAAGGAATACATTTATTAACGATAATGATTTGAAATTATTTAATAATTAGTTAATAGTAATGCTTTTGTTTTTTAACGAATTATAAATGAAATTTTTTCTTTAAAAAACATTACCACTACTGAAAATAATGATAATGCTACGAAAACCATTAGCATTATTTATCATTTAATGGTAATGAAATCGTCAATAAATAAGTCCATCTTATTCAATACTCCCACATATGTAATGGGCATAAATTATTATATAATTGAACGTTATACAAAATTGATTTCGAATTAAAATTAGATTAAATTTTTAATTACCAAAGCAATACACTCAGCAAATGTTTAAAAAAAAAGTATAATTGTCAGCTTATTTTAGTCAGGATGAGCAAGAGTTCCTTTTGTTTTTTACTGTACATTATATAGGCCATGAAATCGATCCGACTTTGTGCTAAACAGAATAACTATAATATTTTCATCTGAAAAGATAAGCTCATGTTGTTGTGATTTTTAGTAAACAGAGTGGCATAAGTTGCTGCTTTCGCTACTAACAGGTGTGTTGTATATTAACAGAGTAAAAAAGTAAAAGTTAACTAACACAGGTTAAATAATCGTGGTTCATATCCCAACATAATCTTGAGTGTACAGAAATGAATTGTTTTTGAATAGCTGCAGTAGATAAATTTTCTAAAAGACCAATGAAAAGAGAACAGCGGATTAAATTTGCTGGATTCTTGAGTAGCAGCATTAGACAAAGGTTTCAGTATACGAGGGCTGCTATATATATTTTTGGCCTAATACTGAAAATGCGAATATTTATAATCAAAAATGGTTTTATTGTTTTTCAAAGTATTTTCCAGCATGATTTATACACTTTTGCATGCGCTAAAAACAGTTGTCGAAGCACTTTTTCCACTCCAATTGAGACACCTCTAAAACATGGTTTTCGAACACTTCAACAGCTTCTTCTGGCGACGAAAATCGTTGACCACGCATTTTTTTCTTGATGTGCGGAAACAAGAAGAAGTCATTAGGTGCCAAGTCAGGGCTGTACGGCGGATGACCCATTAATTCGACGTTTTGGCCGGTCAAAAACGCTCTGGTTTGAGCCGATGTGTGAGAGCTCGCATTGTCATGGTGAACAATGATTCGTCTTCTCTTGTTGGTTTTTCGAATTTCTCCGATGACTTCAGCAAACAAATTTTAGTGTACTACTCAGAAGTGACCGTCCTACGTTGCTCAAGCGGAACAGTCGCCACATGACCAGTTTTGCCGAAGAAACAGGCGACCATTTGCTTCGAAGTGCTTCTTCCACGAACACCTTTCGTTGTATTTTGCTCGTCTTTGAAGACCCACACGGTCGATTGTTGTTTCGTTTCGGGCTCATACGCATAGATCCATGATTCGTCACCTGTGACGATCTTATAAACGTCTTTTGAAGCACCGCAATCGTATTTTTGCAACATTTCTTTGCACCAATCGACACGAGCCTTTTTTTGAGCGACTTTCCAATTGTGCGGGATCCAACGAGAACAAACCGTTTTTACGGCCAGGTGTTCATGCAGTATCGAATGTGTGCTGGTAGAAGAAATGTCCAAGGATGTCTCTATCTCTCGGTGTGTCACATGTCGATCTTGCATTATGAGTTCACGCACGGCATCAATGTTCTCTGGCACAACAGCCGTTTTTGGACGACCTTCACGGAATTCGTCTTTGAGCGAGCTTCGGCCACGATTAAATTCATTATACTAATTTTTCACAGTGCTATAGGATGGTGCTTCATCGCCATACAAAGATTTAAGTTCATCAATGTACTCTTGTCGTGATAATCCACGTCGAAAGTTGTGAAAAATGATGGCACGAAAATGTTCAGGAGTTAATTCCATTTTTTTCTATATTAATTTTTTTAAGTCACTGTAAACAACACAAATAATGGTCGTACGTCAAAACGTTTTGAGTACGATTATGCTTAAAAATGACAAACTTTCCAATGGAAATGTCAGATTGCACTTGGCAGCACTCAATGTTGCCAGGCCAGAAATATATGTAGCAGCCCTCGTATAAGAGCAAGCACAATGGAGCCCTAATAGCGGAGAAAAGTAAAAACCTAACACCGTGTGGTAGCCATGGCTAAATTGGTTAAAAACGCATGCTTGATAAAATTGTAGATTGTGATTTCGAGTCTTACAGAAGCTACAGCCTAGATTGGTACTTAAGGACAGGAAAAGTCACGGAATATCGTGGTGTGGATGATATGTTAAGGAAACACTATATCTTGGTAATTAATTAGGCCAATGACGATAAGTTGGCTACGTTAATTATAAGTCGCATGTTTAGTAAACAAGACACCGTGAGTAAAACTCCAACCACAGCCTCAGAGTAGGGAACGCAGCGCAGGACACAAAAGAGAAAAGAAATATAAAAAACATCTGGATTTGTTAATTACAACCAAAAATATATATATTTAAAAGGTAGTAAAACTTAACAATACTCTTCTGATTGAAGAAAAAAACTATAACAAGGAACCAGCTTGAGAATTTTTCGATATGACAAAATTGTCTGTCACATTTTTATAAGCTTGCAATTCCATAATTTACAATCAAAAGCTATAAAAAGCTTAATACCTCCGGCATTAAAACGAACAGTTTCTCAGTACAAAAGCGCCTTGAATATTTTTAAATTTTTTAAGGGGTTTTCATTAGTTTTGAAAAACGAAAGTATTTTTTTTTTTTTTTTGATCAATTGTTTCTTAGAATATTGAAATAACCATTTTCGTTCGTTGCTTAATATTTGTTGATAAACAAATAAATGCAGAATTCTTAAACTCTGAAAAATTGTTATTTGCCACAAAATTATAACGCCCGTATCATGATCAACACATCTGGCACAATAAACAATAATTTTAAAACAGCTATGAAGATAACTAGACGGATAAAAGACAATGCTGGAATAGCCTGGGAAGATTTTCCAAAGAAACCAACAAACAGTCCATTATCACAAAAATATGGTCTATGAGAATGTGACTGCAATATTAGCAATCGCATTGCACTTTTATAAAGATGGTCAATTGATTTGCAAGTGGTGTTGTAAGAACTCAACTCAACTCAAACAACAACTGAATACAGGATAAAATAAGAGAGAGAAAAAAAAACAGAAATAGTATCTTAGCAGAACATAAAGTTTGTCGCTTTTTCTTAAATGTAGCCAACGTAGACTTACATACACCAACAAACATCTTTTAATCTGACAGTCATACTAACTAGGAACAACAATAACAGCAAGAAAATAAAATTGGCGATAAGAGTTTAAGGCAAACTGCTGCTGGTAGTGTACTATAGTGTGTTGTTGATGATAGAAGTGATGGTTAATGCTGCTGTTGCTCTTAAAGCTGTTTGTAATCACCGTACTCGCAGGAAGAAAGATGCAGTTGTAGTTGCTGTTTGAGGCAGTCAGTACTTTATACCAATATGTTGTTGTTGTTGTTCGTTTTTTAGTTTATTTTATTTAAAGCTGATTGCGCTTTTAGATCTTACTGGCAAAACAAAGCGATAATGCGAAAGTCATGTAATCCATTAGTGTGGTACTTTTTGCAAATTTGTGACAATGACAATATTAAGATAACACACACAAACAAATACGTAAAAACAATTTAACAACGACTCTTCATCGCAGTTAATCAGGCATCGCACCAACAACCCAAACTGAGGCATCCTACCATTTCGGCAACTGTGTTAGCATCAGTTTAGTTTGTAAATATCTTAAGATTTGCGCAAAAGATGGCATTCTTTTACTTTGCTTTTTGCTTTTTATGTGCGACTTTCAAAAAAAAAAAGAAAAAAAATTCGAATAAATGTGTTGTTATTTTAGCCAAGACAGCAAATATTTAAACAATTGATCAGATTTTGAAGATCTCTCTATGCTACAAGATGTGACTTTCAATTAAAGGATTTTCTTAAGAATTAAATGCATCTTAAGAGTTCATTTTAACAACAAAGCAACTGAATTAATTTGTTGTCACCCTTGATTGCATAAATCTCGGTTTGTTTTTTTTTTGCTTGTCACGGCAGCAACTTATTCTACTTAAAAACGCAAAACATACCATTTAAGTGTGGTCCCCAGTTATTGAAATGATCTGAATGTTTTTGCTTTTACACACTAAGCACAGGGTAAGTGTGTCACAGTGAGAACAGTGAGTAAATCGTATTGCTGGAGATTTTGTAAAGTGTAAAGCATATACTTTTGCCTTTTCTTATTTATATTCTTGTTTTTGTTGCAGTCGGCGTCTGAATAAGATTAATTTTGATAATGCAGTTTATAGTTGATTGTTTGTTTTTTTTTTATATTTTTTGGTTTGCACTTCAAGCACATTGGGCCGGTTTACTATATCTCTTGAAGAAAATATTCGGTTAAAATATGTTTGTTTTTTACAAAATTGTTTTGAAAATAAAAACAAGTAAGCGTCCATGTTCGGCTTCGCCGAATCCTATATACCCTTTACCATGTATGTAAATCTAGTTTAGTGAGGTAACTTCAATCAAAAAAGAAAATATTGGGGTCACAAAGAATTAAAAAATTTAAAAAATTTGGTACTGCATATCTATTATTTTACATAAAATGACATCGGCTTCTAATGGGTTAAGCCTTTTTAAACAAATTTTAGTATTTCCTTTAAGATATCTTTATAAGCTTTAAAATGATACCCATGTTGATTTATTAAAAAATTCGAAAATTTGAAAATTTCAGAGCCCCGGAACTCGGAGTATATGGGTGAGCACCAATTATTTCACTCAATGTGTTTTTCTTATTTTTTTAATTCTCTATCACCCCATATATTTATTTATTTTTTTATTTTTTTTTTTTTTTTTGTTTTTTGATTGGAGTTACTTACGTCACAGCAGTTTTGAGATAATTTTCATGTTCCTTAATGGAGTGTAGCTCCTCCGAAAAAAATCTCTTTGGACGCTTATGCTGTAGATTTGAAGGGAGAAATTAAATTTGCAGCTTCCTTTTAATAAGCAACCTTTATTTTATAAGTGCACAAATAAAATTGAAATACATACATATAAATAAAAACCGAACATTTTCAAAAGAAAGAGAAGAACGAACGAAAGCTTTGGGGTGTGCGTGAACTACGTGTAACCAATTTACTATTAATTGAATATTAATATTCCTTGTATTCTTAGTTAGAAAATTAATTGGTTAAGTAGATGATGTTCATAATGTTTGATTGGAAATATCATATTCTTCATACCAAGTGGCTTCAGCCTGCTTTATTTTATCCCCGATTTTCCAACCCATAGTGCTACGTATCTCAATATCATCAGCAACATCAACTTCATCGTCATCTTCTTTTATCCATTACATTTTGCATTTTGTTGTTGTTTTTATTCTATAAAATTTTCTTAAAGTTGATGCAGTTTTTGTTGTTGTTATTCAATGCTGCATCTGCATTTAATTGAAAATGCGTGCGCATGCTCAATCGTGCGCTAACAACACTTTGATCTTAAGAAAAGTGACGTTTAGTGGCAATTTTGTGCTGATAACGATCTTGCGTTGATGGGACAATGTTGTCATTGATTGTAAAGCTCGTTGCATCAACATTCACATCTGAATCTGCTATGATTCCAGGCAGCAGCAGCAGCATCAAAAAGCAAAACAGATTTATTTTTTTTTCACATACTGGCCGAAGAATATCTTTTATTTCAGTAACAATGTTTGTGATTGTATTTTGTTTTGCATTTATTGCAAATTCTTGTTTTTTTCTTTAACAGCAGCAATAGCAGCAGCAACTACAACAAAAAATCTTCAAAGAATTATAACTTTTGTTGCTAAAGTTCTTGTGAGGACTTTATGTATTTATTTGAATCACAACAACATTCAATATTGAGTCTTCTCTTTCTTTAATTTCGTCATTTGCTGGTTTTTAATTTTTTGTTTTTTTTTTTTTTGTTTTTTGATAAATGAGTATATGTGATTGTTGTTTGCTGCCTTGTGTATTATACTGTTAATGTTGATGCTAATGGTGTTGCAGGCATGCGTACTAATGTCGTTAAATGGATAACATGATTTTGATTATAATAAACCAGATAAGTTGTAGTTGCGCTTTTTTGTTTTAATTTTTTAATTCATATTTATCGTTGTTGTAGTTATTTTCATTGAATCGGTCACATTGAAAAAGGCTTTTGATGGGAATTGGCCAAAGTTTCATTAAATTCAAGTCATATCAAAGGAAATTGTTTTAAGAGTTGTAGATATTGCTAGACCTACTTGAATTTTTTTAATTCTTGTGATTTACATACATATATAAATTTTTATATTTAAGAAGCTTCAAATAAGAATTTCCTTTCTTAGATAATTGGTTGAAACTAGATACGTCCTGCATATTATTTGACGATTCTGTTTATTTCATGCCCAATTTTCCATTTAAGACCTTAGTAGGCTAGAAAATTCATTTTACTTCCACAAAATCATAAACTTGAACTTAGTTTAATTACTTTACTACATAAGGAAATAAAAACGAACTTAGGCCTGCCTTTACACAGACAGTAATCAGACAAATATTTAATTTTTGAAATTAGAATTAAGTTCAAGTATAATTTATATTTCACAACTATTTTAGTTGCAAATATTAACACTTTTTTTAAATTTTAGGGTCCTTAAAAATTAAGCTTCTCAAACGCCATCCATTTCCAGAGAATATTGACAACAACAAGCATTAATCGATTTTTCTTTAACGAAACAATATTTTTTTTACGCAAAAACTTCACATCGTTCTAATGTTATTATTATGGCACCAAGAAGACAAAAACCAACCACTATTTAGAAAAAAGTCTATTGTATTTTTAAGGCCATAAGTTTGTTTATGTGTATGTTTGTTATTTATAAATCATTCTAAATTATTAATGAATAATAATTATATTGATTTTTTAATTTGCTGTGTTAAAAATTTGGTGGGCAAAAGATGATGGCGGTTGACTCTTAAATAAGTTTTAAACAAACTTTCATACAAAATGTTGTTGTCAGTTCGATATTAATCTAAATACAAAAAAAAAAAAAAAAAAAAAAAAAAAAAAAACACATTTAGGCAAATATATACACTACAATATAACATACATACGTTAATAAAGAACAAAATCTAATAAATTAAATTTATGATTTTTAAGAAAAATGAATTAAAATAAAAAAGAAAGAAGAAAAAAAAATAAAAAAAATAAACGAGAAAAAAATCTAATCAAATTTTTTCACACGCTTAATTTTATTTTTGCCTTTATCGTTTGACACTGGGCAGAGACACAGACAGACAGACAGTCGGTAAAACTGCCCTAAAAAATATCTTAAGCAAGAGTAACATGACGTTTAGAAATTTAAAGAGGCAACAAAACAAAAACGCGCAGCAAATTTAACAAAACATTGAAGTTGAAAACCCGGTTTAATTTTTTGAGACTTATCTTTTTTCTCGTTTTAAATAAATAACAATATCAAAATCTAATTTTAAGTTTTTAATTAATTGCTACCACGGGAGATGTTGTTGGCAGCAACACTTACTCACAGCCATGTTCGTTTCAATGACCACATTCATCTATCAATTCTGTTGATAATTTTAATTTAATGAACACCAACGACGTACGTCCTAAACGCTCTATATGTGACGAGTTTATTGCGCTAATGGTAAATATTTGATGTAGAAAAAAGTACTTTCTGGCAAATTTTAAATCATGTTCAAATGAAAGTTTTAAAATTTTAACAAAAAAAAATGAAAAGTAGGTTTATTATGAAAATTTATTATTCGTAATCTTTTTGATTTTAATTTACTTTAATCGTGCTTGATTCCTAAAAAAAAATTCTTCAGTATTCCTCTTCTTGCTTCTATGACAGATAATGAATGAAAATTTAGTTAAATAACAAAAAAAAAAAAAAAATGAAACATATCTTTTACTAGCAGTGCCAACGACTTTGTTTACGTGTCATTTACAATTTTAATAAAATAAAATGTGAAAAAATGTGCTTTTAACTATTTGTCCCAAAGTTCCGTATACAGTATTAAAAATTTTCCATTTAAAAAATAAAATGCAGTTTATTACTTTATCTCGAAGGGGGAACATCTGCGTGCGAGCAGATTTTCCTTTTTCAAAAAAGTGAGGTTATGATCAACGACGCATCGCGCACGTTTTTTTTCAACTAGCTTACTAAGATGCTATTGTGTTTAATAAATAGAATAAAATTAATATAATATAATAATTTATCAGTCGCTTTTTGGATTTCATAGCGAACGATAAAGTATTAAAGAGAAATATTAACACTCGGACTGTCGATAATTGAGTTTAACCTGGCAATTTGTGAATAATTTTATTCCGCCATAAAATTCAAAGTTAAAAAAAAATAAAAAATAAAATGCGCTGACCAATCTTTTAGTACCATTAAATCTATACGTATTATAAAACTGGGGGCTTATTCTGAATTGCGATGCGAAAATCAATGCGATGCACAAATGAAATGCAATGCGAAAACAAATTGGTATTCTGTTAGAGTTTCGTAATAGCATTAGCATTTTATTTTAAATCGTTGCAACGCTGCTTAAATAAACATCAGTATCAACAAACGTCAAATTAAAAATAAATACATTTTTTGTGTTTGGCTGTGAAAATTGCTTATACAATTTTTTTATTTAAAGTTGACGCGGTTATATCAATTTTCAAAAATTCTTTTTTCGTACTATTTTCCCGATTTATTATTTAAATCATCGATATTGATTATTGAGAGTCAAAGCACGTCTCGATGGCTATTTCGCTATCGCTCACTTAACTCTTCAGGAAACTTTTGACAAAAATTTTAAATAAACTAAAGCAAAGACAAAAATCGGTTTGTTGGTCTTATTGCTTGCTTCCCTGAATTAAATAATAAATATATGATGAATTCATAAATAAAATATTGTTTTTTACTTACATGTTTGTACTTTGCGAATGCTATTATGTTATCGAATAAATATTAGGAATTTGAGATTTGTTTTCGCAATTTAGAATACCGAAATGCGATAAAAATAGAACTTTCCGAATATAGCAATACAGAATATCAATTGTTCGCATTTATGTATTTTCGCATCGCTGACCCCTGTAACGGGGTCATTTATGTACATGAAATATTTTTTTGTTGGTGTAGATTGTAATCGATATGGAATAAAAAATACCTATTTTTTTAATGCTTTGTCTGTTCGTCTGTCTGTCTATGATCGCATCACGTAAAAACTGTTTGGTGAATTTGAATAAAACTTTATTAAGGGGTCCGTTAGAACCTTGGTTCCGATATAGAATACTTTTATTTTCGTCAAAATAGGTAGGATCAGAAACTAAAGAAAATATGAACACCCGCTTTAAGCTTACAGGATTTTTCTAATTTTATGCTCCTTTACCTAGTTTTAAAAACAGTAAATTTTCCTACAATAAATTAAATCTACAAAATTTCTACAATGATGCCAATTTAAATAATTTTAGAAAATGAACTCAAACATGACGTCGGACGAAATTCCTTATATGCAGTAAACTTTGTAATGGAATTATTTTTATTTCTTACGTCGGCGAACGACGAACAATTAGGTACAATGTGACCATGTTTGATCTCAGTTTCAAGTTATTATAGTAAATAATAAATACTTAAAAAATTTAAGTATTTTTATTTTACAGCTATTATAATAAGTGTAAATATTATTATTTAAATATAAATGTTTTTGTTAATGTTTAACTTTTTAATATTATTTTTCTGATGGTCACCTAAACAGCTCACAATACGTAAACAACCTTATATATTACAATGAATTTACAAAACGAATTTCTGACGACATATTCGTCGTGTTGGACGAAATTTGTCAGTCGTCCCAGTTGTGTTCACCACGGGAACATTAAATTAATTAAATATCGTACTGCTTACTTAGCTGTGCAGAAAAATCTCATTGAACGAAAACCAAAAACAAAGTTAAAAACGATTCTTTTTTAATCGTTCGATTTTCACCACATAATTGATTAAGTCATATTTTAAAATACAATTGTACCAACGAAATAATCGTGCACATGAAAATTTTAATATCTCAAATCGTTATCTTTTTGGCTCGGACAAATATGGCACATTTACTTTTATTTTTTAGAAATATATTTATTTTAAATTTTACTGTTGCCCCTAACCAATACTGAATAATTTCATTAATATAAATTTATGACTAAACTGTAAGAAAAAGCGTTTTATTCTAAGCGCTATGTGATGTATGTGAGCTAGTTTTTCTTCTTTAAAATGACTTTAAATTCTATTGAACTTCTTAATGAAATTGATTTTATCTGAAATAAATTTAATTTGAAGTTTATAAAAAAACTTTTAAATTTAATTCAATGTTCAGATATGTCTACATGTTCGCCTTTCTTCTCTTTGACTCAAATTTATTTCTTTTGTTTCAACTTTTAGGTGGCAAAAATCATTATATAATGGCTTTCAAAGTGTAATGATGCCATTATATTTAAAAGTCTAACAATTGTTTTATTGGTGTTATTGTTGTTGTTTGTAACAATTTATTTAGGGTAAACCATTAAATCGCCTAAAAAACGAATCCACATAAGAAACAAGTTCAAAAGCACAAGTTACTGCCAGTATTTTGTTTAGTTTTTATTTTATTCTGTGTATTTTGCTTTTTTTAGATTTTTTGGAAAAATATATTTAGGTATATTTATTTTAATCTTTTAACTTTAATCTGCTGTATTCACAAAAAAACAATATCGACATTTACGGCCGTCAACTTTTTAAGTTGTAAATTGTTGTTTGCTTTTGCTTTGTTTATCTAAATTTTTTACTAAATCCTTTTGGCTTCTGTAAATTTTATTATCACTTGTCCATGTAAATCATTAAATTAGTCATTAGGTGTCTAATCTTTGTGCTATTACAATTTTAATTTTCTCCTCTTTATACCTGGCCCTCTCTCCTTCTTCCAAGCAATTGGCTTGAGAACGCAGATGCATGTTGTTTACATTTTATGGGATTTTCTTGTGTCGAATTGTATCAATTGTTTATTTGCTTTTCTTCGATTTTATATCTTATTTTTAATTCCGATTTTATTTGTGTTTTTGTTATTGTTGTTTTGAAAAGTTTTATGAATATTTTTCTAACAGAAGTGTTGAGACAAATGATTTCTTACTATTTCAGTTTATTTTCATCGAAATGCCATAAAAAAATAATCACTAGAAGACATTAAAAATTTATTATAAATTATTGGAACTGGAACATCTTAAATCTGTTTCCTTTTTCTGTTTGATATTGTACATTTAAAAATAATAAAAATAAAATTCCTAGGAATGTCAATGTTAAATAAAATTCCATTACGAAATCAACAGTATTTTAAATATAGAAAAAATTTAAATAAAAATCCCGAATATTGATCGGGTGTCTGTCTGTCTATAAATTTTAGAAAAATTTAAATTAAATAAAAAATCAATTTTTGTATTTGGTTTTTGTTTTTGCAGAACTATAAAAGAGGCCTTCAAAGATAGTGTCTAAATAAATGCACACTTTTGCTTAAGCAAATTCAATACCTTATGCTTCAAACAATAATTAATTTAAATAGTTTTTTCTAAATATGTCATAATTATTATAAGTTAATTCTAGCCGTACATAAATTTTCTCCTCAGGCATGACTAAATAAAACGCAAATACCAAAATGTAAATATATTAACAATTATTAAGCCATTAACAGTAGCATGGCGTCAAAAATTTTTAGCAAAGTTTTAAAGGAAATTTGAAACAATTAATATTAATTATATACATTTACTGTTGGAATTTCGGCTATATTTGAATGCTTAAAAAAAGTTAATCATCATAATGTTTGGAGGTATTAAGGGCTAACTACGTTATGCTTAAACTGACTTCACGCCCATCTATAATGTGAATTAGCTAGTTTAAGCTACGAAAAAGTCTTCACTAAGTTGCTTAAGTATTTGATAGGCTTTTCGCTAACTTGTGACAGTAGCTTAAAGGCCCAACTATTATGTGTATAAGATAACTTAAGCAAACTTAAACAACTGTGCTAATACAATAAATTGTATATGACAATCTATTATGTACCTAAGAAGACTTTTTGTCTCGTCAAATGCAATTTCTTTAATCAAAGTACGAAACTGATTGCACTTTTCGTACGGAAATAGCTGGTTGTGCTTTGTGTTATACATTCATAACGAAAAATTGCGATCAAGACCTACAGTCTTAAATTTTGAGTTTAAATTTTAATAGAAAATGTAGAAAAAAGGAAAATTTTTATGTTTTGTCCATTTTTAACAAAAACAGCAAATTAAAATTAAGTATTTAATTGTGTATAATTTAAGTGAGTAACCGTTGCATTTTTTAGCAACCATGTAATATTTTTTTTTTGAATTCATTTAAAAACATTAACAAAAATATAAACATTAATGTGAAATTTTTTTTACTTATAAAGAAATTATTTTTGGCAAAAGTACTAATTAAACATAAATGTGCAGCTGTGGAAAATTTTTACCTAAGTTTATGTAAGTACATAGTAGTCACCTAAAATCTCTAATGGATTAACTAAGTATTTGACAGGCCTTTTGCTAGCTTATGCACATTATATTTGCGTCTTTCAACAAAGTTCGGTCGGCTGTGTTGTCTGCTTAATAAAATAACACTTGCTAAAACTTGACGAAAAGTTTCCTTAAGAACTTTGTAGTTTGCCACACATAATTTAATGTATTTGCACAGCTATCTAGTTTAGCTTAAGCACATTATAGTTAGGCTTTTAGGTGTAACAAAGACGTTATATTATTCATACTTCTTTAAAATTCAAGAATAAGACATTTCTGTTGGGTTATCACACATGTTATTTCCCTTTGCTATGCCCTTGTAGTACCATCTTTTACGAGTACATATATTTAAGTAAAGTTGAAAAAAGGTATCAAATCTATAGCTTAAGGGAGCATGTACAAACAGATCCAGTCCTCTTAAAATCGAATATCTTTCCAGTGTCGTCAGAGAAATTTTTAGATATTTTTGTGGAAAAGCATCATTTTCCTGATGACTTCTCTTTATAAGGGTCCTATTTTTGAAAGTCCCGTGCAACGTACTTCGCATTACTTAGTTTACACTCTTCTTGGATTATCCTAAAGTTTTTACTTTTTACACTTCCCTGTAGGGTGTTGTTAATAATTTTCTGCTCAGCCTTCCAAGCTTCGTGTGAATTGAAAATGTGTTTTATTTTTATTTATAACTCTTCAAAACAAATAGACGTAGACCTAGAATTATTATTTTATTTTAAGATTTTTTCACTAAGTGTGTACAATGCACTAAAATGAAAAACATTAAATATAATGCGAGAACAGCATTTGTTGAAATAAAACTTTATTTAAATGTTTTAAATTTTACTTTGGTAACATACAAATAATTTGACTACATTACGCTTACTGATAATATTTTATGGTTACAAATACTATTATATGATTAGAGAGATTCTTCTTATGTATTTATTTACAAAGTAGGTAATCAATTAATAACTACTTGGTAGATAGACATGAAAAAGGCTGTAGGTAGAGAACCAAACGGAAACGGGTTTTCAGAATATAAAAATTTTCGTTTTTTACATATAAAAACAGATTTATTTATTTAATACTTAAATAAAATAAATATGTAAATATGTTTATTACCAAAAAATTACCTTGGAATATGGCTGTAACGTATTTCAATTTGGGTAAATTTTCCTACTCAAAACGAAAGCCATTTTCCATTAAAAAAATTTCTATTTCTTTTCTGTAAATGAAAAGGAAGCAAGAAAGCAGTTTGCTGTTGTACACAATTACTAAAAGAAAAATATTTTTGTAGTAGAAAATTTTTAATACATTAAATCGATTTTTTTTACTGATGTATTTTTTTTGGAGCTAAAAACGTTATAAACTCCAAAAGGATAAACTACAAATGGATTCTGAAATCCCGAAAAAAAACTTGAAATCCCGGGAGATTTTGGGATTGAGCGAACACAAAAAATTGAAAATTTCGGAATTCTTAAAAATAATTCCCATTTGGAATCCCTGGTTATAGCAAACCAGTAAGTGAATTTCATTTTTTGGTATCAAACTAACGAACTTTAGCCTAAAACATATTAATTTAAAATATATTGTTAAAAAATATATTAATATTTTGACAGTTTTTTTTTAATTTTAGACTCAACTGCATTAATATGGGACCCTATTAATTACAATGTTATCGATATATTCATTGATTATAAATTTACATGTGATTAATATGTGCGTTTGTTTCTCTGTCTGTTGATTTAAAATACCTGCTTCCATTAAATAAATATTTATATAAAATATGAAAATGCGTAACGCCTGTTGTCAACACATGTGGATGACGATGATGATCAAATTGCAAAATGAATAATATTAACAAACATCCCCAGATATAACAACAACAGAAGCAAGTACTTTTTTTATTTAACAAAAAAACTCATACTTACGAAATGCCTTAAACACAATTTTAATTGCACATACATGCATTTATCCATGTCCGTATGGTGATTCTTATATGCATAATTCTGAAAGATTGTGGAAATTATTATTGTTAATCCAAACACTCTACATTATGCTAATGAAAGTAAAATGTGAGTATGATGGATAACATTTATTTCGGTATTTTTTCTTCTTAAACAAATTATACAAAAAGGTGTAATTGATTTAGAATTAGTTCATAAAAGTGTTGACGCACATAAAATTTCATTTTCTTCGCTGTCCCAAGTATAAATAGCTCTCCCCTTCAAAAATATGGGGTGCTTCTGAACTGTTGACCAAAATATCTTTTACATTTTATGTGGAGGCATTCAATTAAGAAAGGTTTGAAGGTAAAACAACATTTTTAGCAAAGTCCTAACGGATTGTTAAGTGTTTAAAATGAAGTAGAAGAAAAAAAGGAAAAAAAGAGAAGGTTTCAAAATATGACTAAAAGTCAATATTTGATTGGTACAACGTCTTGCCATTAGCAACTAACGCAAAAGTTGTGTGAGGCTAATGATAAATCGCGACCAGCTCTAAAGACTACCTGCAATTAAATAACTGATTTAAAAGGCTAACAAAAGTGCTTTTCTGGTGAAGGCTGTTGTCGTTTAATGAATAGGAAAATTGTTTCATGTATTAAAAATTCCATACGAAGAAAAATATACAAATTTTTTTCTGGGACTAGGGTAGGGACTTCCAGGCCAGGCCCATGTAGTCCTAGGTCCTTGCCAATGACGTTTTTCTAAAAAAAAAAAAAATGAAAAATCATTGCATATATGCATTATATAACTTTGAGTTAGATAATCCGTGGAAGTTCTTACAGCAAAACGTCTTCCTATTCTTTTTAAAAGGCACTCACACAAGATTGTTTACACGAAGTTCAATACAACCTTTACAACTATCATTACATAATTGCCCTATTCACAAGACCCCTAGTACGTGCTAAGTGCTAACAAAATACAACGGTGCTAGCTGTGTTGTTGGTAATTTTCATGTAAACATGCGATACAACACTTAGTACTTTTTTTCATATGATTTTCAAACGTGGTATTTGTTTAAATGTTTTATGTTTAAATGAATTATTATTTTTGTGTTCATGTGTGAATTATATTAAATTAAATTGAATTAAAAGATATTTTTATTAGTTTTATTTATTGATTTTATTGATTTGACTGATTTATTAGAAAGTTGAAGTTGAAAGTCGAAAGTTGCCAATATAAAAACTGTTCTTTAGGATTTAATATTAGTTTAATGGCTCGATTTCTAATATTTTGATTGGTACCGCCATCACCTATACCAAAAAGAGATGCTACCTTACAAACACACGCATCATTTCCTGAAGATCCCAAGCAGTAAAGTACAGTTTTAAGCTGCAAGTCAATGCGTAGTTGGAGCCTTTCGCCAATTGTGTGAAAAACATCGTCATTTTTATAAGGTTGAATATATAGGCAAATTCCTCTGGCCGTAGTCGTATCATATGAAGAAATCTGTTTTCATCAAAATATCTTAAAACCCGATTATGCCCTAAATGTATAATTCTGCGACTGGAGAGCAAGTACATTAGTTCATCCTAAAAATGTCTTGAATTTCATCCTCACACAAAAAATTTATTAATTTACTTTTTTCTGTTTTCTCCCCCATTTGGCTTATAAATAACAAATGATGAATAGCACTTTTCTTCTTCTTATTTAATTTTTGACGTATGAAGTACAATATACAATGGCACACTGATACAATGGTTGTTCACAAAGAAATAAACAAAAGGTAGTATGCAATACTATCTACACCTTAGCAAAGCTTGTGAATACGGCAAATGTATTTTAACTTCTACAAAATTTTTAAGAAAGAGAAATTATTTACAAATATATGTGTTACGAGTATAAAATCGAATACTTCAAGTTATAATTTCATAAAAATTAAAATATATATATTTTTTTAATGTAGGGCAGATTTATCTCGACTTAAAGTTTCTGAAATTTTAAATTGTCTTTTGCTCTGCAAATGTATTGAACGAACATCATAATTTACGCAAGTTACACTAACATCTGAATGTGAATGTGAGTAAGTAAATGTTTGTGTTTGTATGTTTGTTTTGTAAATACATGTATCATCACCAAATACCAAAAACAACGACACACTACGAGTATATGCACAAGTTTATATATGTATATGTGTTCTCATATGTAAATGAATGGAAGTATCAATCTATATGCCGCAGACCATTTTTGCATATTTGTTTCGCTATTAATTAAATTACATCGTGCAAATTGCATGCTTAAGGTTGCCAAAGGATATAAAATATTCATTTGTTATACAATATACATAAGTACGTATGTTTGTACGTAAATGTACAACAGATACACAGATAGAAATGACTATCAACGCCATCAGCATAGTCATCTCTTCTGTATACACTGTTTAGCACTGTATGACAATTAAACAATAATAACTCTATATTATATACATTTACACATATATAAAACATACAACATACTCACATATTTGTATGTATTTGCATTTATCTGTGAGAATGGCTGTTAAACTGGTTGCAGTTGGCTGCTGTTGTGTTATGTTGTTGTTAATTCTATTTAATACTTTTTAGCAATTTAGGGGAGACAATTTTTAATTTCAATTTAGAATATTCCTAATGGTGTTTGACAACCGACAAAATAACAATGTTGTCAAATGTTTTATACCAAAGACAAAAAGAAATCATAAAACATTATTATTATTATTGCCACATTTTACAATAGTTGTAAAGGTTGGACGTAACATCTGATACTGCAAATATCCCGATGGTACTTGGGAAAGAAAAAGTGTGCAGTCATTGATAAATGTCAATAATGACAAATGGGGCTAAAACTTTAGTATAATATGATATTAACTGAAAGATCATTTATTAACAGATTAAGAAAAGTTATATTTAAAAGAAAAATAGGTTTTTTTAATTGGCCAAAGAGAACTATTTAAAATTCCTTAAGCTAATAGATCCTTATGTACAATACTTTTGTATTGCATTATTTGGACTTAAAACTACAAACTTGATGGCCGAAAAGGAAAGTGATTTTTTTAAGGAGTAGAATTTGCATTAAAATAATTTAAAATTGTTGATTTTGCATCGATTAAGAAACAATCCGAAGTATTAAGAATAATCATCACATTTTCTTACTTGAGTTATAACTCAGTCTTCAGGATTTAAATAAGAAGAATATCAAGGTATATGTAGATTAGAAATATTACTGCATCTACTCGGAAATTCTTCTTTTGCCATACTGTTACTGCTTGCAGCAATTATGAGTTGGCAAAGGGATATCGCAAAATACTAAACTGCTCAAAATACAATAAGGCTTTGTTGATACTTATTTGATGTGCAGACAAAAAAAAATTATCATTTGTTTACAATTTCGAACACTTAAAATTTAAAAGAAATAATTAATTATTTGCTCATTAATGACCTCTTCTTTTAAGAACTTTAAAATTTTATTTTGCACCTTTTTATTTTTTAGACGGTGTCTCAAGAGTACTGCCAAGTGATTCTGTTTTTCACCTTCATCTAATGTTGATAAAAGGTAATCTACAGGAGGTTAATAGAATGCGTACTGCCATAAATTTCATCGAAGTCTTCAAAAAATGCCCAACTTCTGCTATATTCTTTATTACTGGTTCTAGTTTTTCTGTACATTGTTAGAAGAATTAAAAATTTCCTATTTATTTTTCCTTTTGTAAATTAATTATTCCCTTTAGGTGTCTGTTCCTTAGTTTTTACTAAGAATCTGCCCCAGAGCACCTGATGTAAATCCCTCTTCCAAGTCCAATCGAAAGCTTCGAAAATGTTAAATCTAATTTATTTCTAGAAATGCATAAACAAATGTAATGTAACAAAATAATATTAATAAATAAAAAAAGTAATCATCCATCGCAGCAGCCATTTTTGTGATGCGTGTTTGACGTTTGTTTGCGCATTATAAATTTCTGTAAAGCATTTTAGAACACATGACATTTCCAGAAATGCTACTTGATGTCTTTTTGAACGCGCTGCGCTTCAGATGCAACACAGTGATGCGTTGCCGAACAAAATCGTAGAGATTTGATAAGAACTGCACTCAACTGCAATAACACTGCAGGGTATTCTATAATCTACTGTGAATTTGAATTTAATCTGAGATTCTTTTACGAGCTATAAATATTTTAATAAATATCTTATGTAAATTTTTCGGAATAATGAAGTCCAATTTAAACCAATCACTGAACTCGAATATTGTATTGTAGCTTATGTTTTATGTTAAAATAACTGAATTTGTAAATAAAAACATCAATATCGTATTTAGCTTTGAATTAGCTATTATTTTTCATTTCACTGAACTATTATTCTAAATCAATTTATACTAGTAAGTCATTTGTATTCATAAGCTCCGATAAATTTCTGTCACATAACACATGCAATAGCATACCAAAATATTAATTGAATGGAAAATTTAAAAACTTGTAGTATAGAACAAAAAGAGTTACGGCTGAGACTTTTTATTTTCGATTTGAATTCAATGTTTAAAACATTGTTCTAAAATAAATTCGAAATTAAATTGATTGGTTTTTATTAATTTTTATTTTGCTATACATACCAAAAATATATTATAAACATCTATACTTATTTGCTTTCTAAAGTCTTATAATTTTTTGGCGATAATATGTTTTGCAAAATTGTCAGCATTGATCCCTCCCCAAACCACATGAATTTAAAAGTGTGCATGTACGTGATTCAATGTGTTTATTTTAGATGGTTAAATGTAAATTTAGTTGTCAAAGGATTAAAATTGCTTGTATGTACCAGAAGATAAAAACATTTGTGTGAGTTTTTAATTCCAAAA
This sequence comes from Gymnosoma rotundatum, assembly GCA_916610165.2. NCBI lineage: Eukaryota > Metazoa > Arthropoda > Insecta > Diptera > Tachinidae > Gymnosoma > Gymnosoma rotundatum. Next base: position 102,556,982 of record OU744340.1, read on the forward strand.
AAGGGGAGTATTATTTATAACAGAAAACACTTACTCAAACTGTAAGCAATGCAAGTATGAGTGTTCATACTCCTTTGTACAGGATTGTTTACTTATTGATTGGGTACGTTTAAACAAATGACGTTATAACAAAATTCCTGTGGTCACATCAATATCAATTTGCATAGAAACTTTCAAAAGATATGAGTAAAATACATACCTGGCATGATTCATAATGACCAATTTCGAGTATAAATTAGAACTGATAATAACTTGAACAATTTAAACAGATATCTTCGGTTCGATAGAAAAATTTTATAACTCGAAAAATGTTTAATATTTAAAAAGTTTAATATTTAAGTTAAAATATTTCTTAATTAAAGTATTTTCAAGTGAGACTTACTTTGAAGTATTTTTCGCTTTTTATGAAGAAATTAACATTATTTTAAAGAAAACAGTAAAATTTAGACATGGACATAAAAAATATTTAAACTTCAGCCTGACTAATAATTGTCAATCTTTTTATTGAAAATTGGGAAAACTAGTCATATTTTTTTTTTCTTAAAAAGAAAATTTTACTAATTTAACATCAAAAATTTTAAAATGAAATTTTTTAGTCCTTTGTTTTTTTATTTTTACGCCAAACATTTTTAATTACTCTTACATATAAATATGTATATGTAAGAGCGTTTTATTCAGCTATGCCGAGTCTAATACACCCTTCACCATCTATGTAACTCCAATCATAAATGCAAATATTGGGGTGAAAGAGAATTTAAAAAATAAGAAAAAAAATTAAGTATTATATATAATTTTTTATAAAAATATCATCGGTTCCTAATTTTTAAAAAATTTTAGAATTTTCTTGAAGATCTCTTCAAAAGATTTAAATGATACCCATATTGATATATTAGAAAATTTGAAAATTTCAGAAGCCCAAAACTCGGAAAATAAGGGCGAGTGGCACTTTTTTCACTTAAAATAATTTTGCTTTTTTTAATTCTCTATCGCCGCATATATTTGTTTTTTTATTATAGTTAGTTCATTGTTCCAAATAATATGGAAATGGTAGAGGTAAGCGCGGTGTTTTGCACGCTGCCTCCAAGGGCATGGACCGATCCTGCTGATTTCCAATAGCACCTCTTTCCACACTATGTCTGATCGTTTATCGTATTTAGATTTTCTCTAGCTGATCTAGTGCTTTTGCAAACTTGATTTAAACACTGACACGAACGGACTAACGGAGATCGCTACATCGACTTCGCTATGCATGAGAAGTCGGAAGCCAGAATTGTATAAATTAGAAGCGAAATGACAAACTTAAATATACCCTTTTTCGTCTTTTTGTGGTAAAGGATGTAGAAACGCAAGAATACCACGAAATACGAAAGAAAATGGCAAAGAATTTCAAAAACTTCAACGAAAAAAATTTTATAGTCGAAACTGCAAAAAATAGTTTGTTTCTAATTTTCAAAAAAAATAAATAATAATAAATACTAACTAACGGCTTTTAAGCTCAAGACAAAAATATCGATTAATTAGTAAACTACGTAATGATATTTGAAGATTAACAAAGATTTACAAAAATATGTTAAAAAATTAAACAAACCAGAAAATCGAAAATCACTCTGTACGAGGGCTGCTCTATATATTTCTGGCCTAAAAGTGAAAATGGGAATATTTATAATCAAAAATGGTTTTATTGTTTTTCAAAGTATTCTCCAGCATGATTTATACACTTTTGCATGCGCTTAAACCAGTTGTCGAAGCACTTTTTCCACTCCGATTGAGACACCTGTAAAACATAGTTTTTGAACACTTCAACAGCTTCTTTTGGCGACGAAAATCGTTGACCACGCTTTTTTTTTCTTGATGTGCGGAAACAAGAAGAAGTCATTAGGTGCCAAGTCAGGGCTGTACGGCGGATGACCCATTAATTCGACGTTTTGGGCGGTCAAAAACGCTCTGGTTTGAGCCGATTTGTGAGAGCTCGCATTGTCATGGTGAACAATGATTCGTCTTCTCTTATTGGTTTTTCGAATTTCTCCGATGACTTCAGGCAAACAAATTGTAGTGTACCACTCAGAAGTAACCGTCCTACGTTGCTCAAGCGGAACAGTCGCCATATGATCAGTTTTGCCGAAGAAACAGGCGACCATTTGCTTCGAAATGCTTCTTCCACGAACAACTTTCGTTGGATTTTGCTCGTCTTTGAAGACCCACACGGTCAATTTTTGTTTCGTTTCGGGCTCATACGCATAGATCCATGATTCGTCACCTGTGGCGATCTTATAAACGTCTTTTGAAGTACCGCAATCGTATTTTTGCAACATTTCTTTGAACCAATCGACACGAGCCTTTTTTTGAGCGTCTTTCAAATTGTGCAGGATCCAACGAGAACAAACCTTTTTTACGGCCAGGTGTTCATGCAGTATCAAATGTATGCTGGTGGAAGAAATGTCCAAGGATGTCTCTATCTCTCGGTATGTCGCATGTCGATCTTGTATTATAAGTTCACACACGGCATCAATGTTCTCTGGCACAACAGCCGTTTTTGGACGACCTTCACGGAATTCGTCTTTGAGCGAGCTTCGGCCACGATTAAATTCATTATACCAATTTTTCACAGTGCTATAGGATGGTGATTCATCGCCATACAAAGATTTAAGTTCATCAATGCACTCTTGTCGTGATAATCCACGTCGAAAGTTGTGAAAAATGATGGCACGAAAATGTTCACGAGTTAATTTCATTTTTTTCTATATTAATTTTTTCAAGTCACTGTAAACCACACAAATAATAGTCGTACGTCAAAACGTTTTGAGTACGATTATGCTTAAAAATGACAAACTTTCCAATGGAAATGTCAGATTGCACTTGGCAGCACTCAGTGTTGCCAGGCCAGAAATATATATAGCAGCCCTCGTAACCGAAAAATTAAATAAACAATACGACAAGAAATTTAAACTAAACCAGAGAATTTAACTTTCATTTTTAAATAATTCTCAATTCGCCCACCCATTAGTACAAGTGTTTTCCAAGTTCCATAAGTATAGAATTGCTGTCGTTTGTATTCTACTGAAGTCTAATTTATGTTAAAAAAAAAACACAAAATTGTTGAGGTTTTGAAATTGATTTTAAATTTCAATTACAGCAATAATTTTGTTTTGTAAATTTAATTAAAACTTTAGAATAATAGTTTGTTTAGTTTAGCTTTTGAGAAGAGTTTCAACAATTGAAATAAAATTGTTTGTTTTTTAATTTTTGTGATTGAATATTTTGTTATTGTAAATTAAATATTTCAAAATAAAATCAATATGTTTTTGTTACAAAATTATAAATTTAAATGTCACTCTTGTGATCATCAATTATTGATGTGATATAGACGTAGATTCTTTTAAACTTATAGTTCCCTTCTGCCCTTTAACGTTTTACGAATAAAAGCTTTTAAAGTCTTGTTGTTACGAAAACAACACCTAGTCAAATAGCAAAGCGCCAAATGCAGCGCCGTGCATAAAGAAATGATAACAAATAACAGATGTTAAGTATTTTCCAAGTGCTTTTTTAACTTATGACAATAGCATCTTTACTTTAAAAGTGAGCTATTAAGGGAAGCATGTGTTTGTTTAACAAACATGAAGAACTTTAAAAATAATGATACAATGCAATTAAGAGTAATGATCACCATCCGTTTTGAGAGAATTTTTCAAAGGTTTTTGGTTTTCTCCAAAAAGGGGGTTGGGTGTTAGTTGTAGGTGTCCCTTGGAATAATTCACTTGAGAATGTTCTTCTTCTTCTTTTTTTCTCTTAAACAATTTTTGGATTTCAAAATTTGTTTTTTGAAAAATCGACTGTTAATTCATGTTTTAACTTCCTTAGATTTGTGGAGAATATTAAAGTTTTAGTTTGGGCAATTAACAACAAAATTTTACTGTTACAATTCGTAAACATTTGTTATTTGTCACTACCGTTTACGTATTGAAATGTGTTTGATGTCTTGTATCAATCAACTTTTGAAATATTGAAACGAGGTTAATTATTATTTTTTTTTAATGAAATAAATTCCCATTGAAACATATGAATTATTATGAATGAAGTATTTTTAGAAAAAAAAAATGGTTCCATCTTTTAAAAATTTAACAAAAATTATATTTTAATGTACATTGTAAATAACATTTCGCAAATTTAAGAAGAATACTTCAAAAAACATCGCTTTAAAACATATTAGATCTTAAAAGATTTTAAAAGTAAAATTCAAATTTCAAGTGATTACTTTTTCTCCCAACTTCGACGAAGAAAATTAATCTTTGTATGATAATATGACATTATTTGAAATATTTTTATTAAAAAAAATAGCATTATCAAAATCATGGCAAAATTCGGTATAAATTTCAATATTAAAGAAAAAAAAATTTAGTACTATATTTTAATTTATTTATCAAGCACAAGGGTTTCTTTTTATTTTTTTCAATATTTCGCTACTCCTTTGTGTAGCATCATCAGGAAAAACAAATATTTATTTGATTATAAAATAAAACAACAACAAAAAAGCAATAAAAAAATTTTTCAAATGAACATAAAATAAAAAATTATTTTGTCATATAAAAAATTTTTGAAACAAATATAAATTGCCGTATTCACAAGCTCTGCTAAGGTGTAGGTAGTATTGCATACTACCTTTTGTTTACTTCTTTTTGAACAACCATTGTATCAGTGTGCCATTGTACATTGTACTTCATACGTCAAAAAGTAAATAAGAAGAAGAAAAGTGCTATTCATCATTTGTTATTTAGAAGCCAAATGGGGGAGAAAACAGAAAAAAGTAAATTAATAAATTTTTTGTGTGAGGATGAAATTCAAGACATTTTCAGGATGAACCTAATGTACTTGCTCTCCAGTCGCAGAATTATATATTTAGGGCTACCAAAATCATCATTATGGCATTATCGGGTTTTAAGATATTTTGATGAAAACAGATTTCTTCATATGATACGACTACGGCCAGAGGAATTTGCCTATATATTCAACCTTATAAAAAATGACGATGTTTTTCACACAATTGGCGAAAGGCTCCAACTACGCATTGACTTGCAGCTTAAAATTGTACTTTACTGCTTGGGATCTTCAGGAAATGGTGCTTGTGTTCGTAAGGTAGCATCTCTTTTTGGTATAGGTACCATACAAAATATTAGAAATCGAGTCATTAAAGCAATATTAAATCCTAAAGAACAGTTTTTATATTGGCAACTTTCAACTTTCAACTTCAACTTTCTAATAAATCAGTCAAATCAATAAAATCAATAAATAAAACTAATAAAAATATCTTTTAATTCAATTTAATTTAATATAATTCACACATGAACACAAAAATAATAATTCATTTAAACATAAAACATTTAAACAAATACAACGTTTGAAAAACATATGAAAAAAAGTACTAAGTGTTGTATCGCATATTTGCATGAAAATTACCAACAACACAGCTAGCACCGTTGTATTTTGTTAGCACTTAGCACGTACTAGGGGTCTTGTGAATACGGCAAATATGTATTTGAAAGATACAATGAAAGAAAAAATAAAAATAGTTACTGAATGTTTGCTGTGTTTTTGTATAAAACATTTTTGAGTTGTTATTGTCTATTTTGTCTTATTGATTCAATGGAGTTCTCATTTAATCAACTTGGGTTTTCATATAAGACTTTCTAATTTTCTATACAAAATTTGGATAAAATCCACTGATCAGCTATTTGAGCAGTAGCGAAATGGCCATATGGATATGCTTTCCCCGCAGTAATACATTTCATTTTGTAGTTTCAAGTAAAAAAATATTTCATAAGAATATCATGAAATATCCCAGTAAAAAAAGTGAGGAGAAAGAAGTAAGTAAAACACCACTTCTATTCGAACGAAGTGGTGCAAAATCGGGTGAAAAACCTATGAATTTTACGTTGGCCTGTCACTGAAGGCATGTTGTTCGTTTTTAACAAAATTGTACTACTTTTAAATAGGTTTCTAAATGCTAAAAAGTTTCTGTGATGAGAATTTATTTTTAAGTAATTAAATTGCGTTACATTATATAAGTTTTTAGAATATATATTTTTTGTAACTTTAGAGCATCTCTTAAATTAGGCTTAAACGACTATTAATTTGAGTTCTTATCATACGTTCTATCTAACAAATAAATCAAAATTGTACCAATAAGAACAAAATAAAAAAGGGCTATAATTAAATCAAATTACTTTAGAAAAAGTGCATTCGTATTGAATATTTGCATTTTTTTTAAAGCACGTTACAAAATTAAATTTTTTTTTAAATAAACTGATAGTTTTTTAGTACACTAACGAAGTAATATATTAAGAAACTTGGGGCAAGCTGTTTGTTATGACTATCATTAAAATTGTATTATGGTCTACTAAAATTTTTGGATATACTGTCACAAAGGCCTTATTTTAATCCGTGACTTCCTACAATAGTTCTTTTAGAAGAACTCTAAAAAATTGTAAAACAAAACAAGTGCTAAAATTAATTTTTTTTCTTAAATATCGATGGTTGAAACAAAAGGAAAAAAAAAACAAATGTACAAGACGAAATACAGAGAGAACAGTAAAAAATACTTTGGTTGTGTGTAAACTTCGTGTAACCAAATTAATATTGATAAGAATACAACTCGTATTCTTATTTACAAAGCTAGTTGGTTAACCAGATGATATTTACAATGTACACAACCTAAACTAGATAGATGTGAAGAATGCTGATAAAGTATATAGCGATCCAAAAATGCAGCATTTCGTTCTGATGGCGTCTAATTTTTCTTGTTTTCCTTGGAAGGCGCCCGCATTTGTAAAATAATTCTTCTTTCTAAAAAAAATATTTTAGAAATTAAAATAAATGAATTTAAGCTAACTTCATGTTGCACTTTTGTTCGTTTTTTATTTAAAATTCTTGTAGTCATTCAAGGAAAAATGTAAATCTAAGAAGTAGTTCAACATGTTATTTGAAAAAAATATTTTAAAAATAATTTACAAAATCCAGAAAAGGTGTATTAGCTTTTTTGGATGTAAATCAGATGCCATTCGCCAAGAATGACATACATTATTTTTTACTGGGTATTTATATTTAAAGGAACCAAGCACAAATAAAGTAAATAAAAAAATGTTGTTTCTATATATATTTTATTACAATTCTCGTTGTCATTTCCGCTACAAGGAATTTTATAGACTTAATCTGATAATTCTAGATTTGATAACAACAATTATAAATAATATTCGACAACGGGATTTTTTTTAATTATATTAATTAATTTTCAAAAAATCTTTTTTTTTGTGCTATTTTCCCGATTAATTATTTAAATCACCGATATTGATTATTGAGGGTCAAAGCACGTCGCTATGGCCATTTCGTTATCGCTTACTTAACTCTTCAGGAAACTTCTGACAAACATTTTGAATAAACTAAAAATTTTTGTCCAAGCAATAAAGCAAAGACAAAAATCAAATTAACAATTATAAATAAATAAATTAAAATATAATTAATAAAAGGTAAAATAAAAAACTAAAGTAATTAAGTACTATACATAATTTTACATAAAAATGTCATTAGCTCTAAATTAATTAATTATCTTTTTTTTCCTACAAAAGCTTTTAAATGATACCAATCTTTATATCTTAAAAAATATGGTGCACAATCGTACTTTTCTATAAAAAGGCCCATAACTCGGAATATAAGGGTGAGCGCCAATTTCTTCAATTGACGTTTTTATCTATTTTTAACTCTTTATTGCCCCATATATATATATATATTTTTTTTTTTTTTTTTTATTGGAGCTACTTATCTCAACTAGATTTGTTTCAAATGATATCTAAAAATTAGAGGCAGGCGTGTTTTAATTTTTTTTCCTATTAAAAAATAAAAATAGTTACTAAATGTTTGCTGTGTTTTTGTGTAGAACATTTTTGAGTTGTTATTGTCTTCTGTCTTTTTGATTCAATGGAGTTCTCATTTAATCAATTTGGCTTTTGATATAAGACTTTCTGTTTTTCTATACAAAATTTGGGTAAAATCCACTGATGAGCTATTTGAGCAGTAGTGAAATGGCCATATGGATATGCTTTCCCCGCACGAATAAATTAAATTAATTAATTAAAATATTTCCTGTTACCAAAAAAAAAAATGTTAAAAAAGACATTCAGACCTCAAAAGGCGCTGATCTCTAACCGGTAGTTAAGTCATTTAAAAATACTCCATAATCAATGGTTTTGGTTTTTCTAGGTCACATTCGAAGTCAGTACTGTCAATTTTCTCTTTAAAGCCAATTGCTTCGCTCTCGGGCTATTATATTGAGGCTGATCGTATGAAAGCATTTTCCAATTTAATTCGATTTTTTCGGTTAATGTCACTTTTGTTCCCTCCGATTTCAATTGCAGGAATTTTTTATTTTCTTATTTGTCCCAGCGGGTGCCCAACGTTTACTCAGGCGTTTAGGCAGTGTTCTTTAAACACAAAAGTAAAATAGTTTGGATCATTTACACAAATTCTTCTTTTTAATGCCAAATAAAATTATTATAAACACCTCAATAACTTTTTAGTTAACAGCAAATACACCGTGTGTGTAAGAAGAGAAGTTTTTCTGCAAGCTGTAACTCCTTAACAAGAGCTCTTTGAGCTGAGTTGGATTACTTTTTATCCTGCTGCACTGCAGAGTAAATAAACTTCAAACACATAAATTTGAATTTATTTTGTATGTTGAACTATTGATTTTAAAAGTACGCAAAATATTTATTTGCTTGCTCCTAATATTGGGCTTATACTTTACTCTGTTGTCTCCATCTTACTCGTAAGAATTGATAGTAGGTTAATAATAAAATTTAAATATTTAAATATTATGCACTACATAGTTTCCTTTAAATTCCAATATATACTTATGCTATTGATAAATGCCCACCAACATAATGATTTTTAAATTTAAAAATTTGAATTAGAACATTTCTTTATTATTGAACAAACAACAAAATTTAAAGAAAAAACAAGTGTCTTCCGGCTTAAAGTTTCAAAACGCAATTGAAATTGTCAATTAGAAAAAACCCTTTTTCCAAATTCTTTTAATCACAAAGAGGCATAATAATACAACCGAAACTGTTACTTCATGTGCCACTCAAACATGTCACATCAACAAAAAAATTATTATCATCATTATTATAATCATGATTATCCTGAACATTTTAATGCTGTCGCTTTTTTTTCATACACTTTCTTAAAAAAGACACTTTCAAGTGCTGCCATATGAAAATTTCAATTTTATAAAAAAGGAGAACATTAAACGGTTTATAAAATATTTAAATAAATACCCATGTAAATTTTTGTGGCTCTATAAAAATTGTATACATACATAGAAGAGATAAGACAAGCACAAGATAAAAAATATAATCTCATAAAAGTATTTTAAATTAAATAGATCCCAAGAGTATGTAATAGAGAAATGTGAAAAAAGAACGAATACACAATTGAAAATGTCTCATATGACATAAAGGATAATTTGATGAGGCTTGTTACGAGTGAAAAGCACAAATGCACAAACCTTTGAATTTTATTTTACAAAAGGACATTTTTGTATGAATGTATGTTTTTGTGGCCCCCCTGTTTGTAACGCCACCAAATGTCACTTTGTTTTACATGTTTATGTTTCAAAATATTTTGTGGTGAAACACTACTTTGCGGTATCATCATCCAAAAAAAAAAAAAAAATAAATTGAAATGTTGTATAGTTAACCAAATAGGACAATTACGCGTTGCCTTGGCAAGGTAACTTTTTTAAAAAACATACAAAACTATTGTTAGTAATTTTTATTTATATCTATTGTTCATATGAACAGCATTTGATGTGCTCCTGATGTGAGTTTAGGTAATAAGATCATTGAAAGAGGACAAAAAAAAATATTGGATTATTTAATCGAGTAGAGAGATACAGGGTTCCAAAGAAATTTGTTATGATACCTGGAGGGAAGCTATAGGTAGTCCTCAAAATTATTTTTATATCGCAATCTTCACGGAAGCAACTTCTTTTTCTCTTGTATTATATAAACACTTTTAACAATCCTGGTGACGGAACAAGGGATGAACAAAACCCAATAAGTAAGTTATTATCAGTAGGCACTACATTCCATGACCAAAATATCTTTATTAAACAAAAAATCTAGGAATTACATTCTTCGTGATTCTGAAGACTCGTCTTACAGTACACAAATAATACTGTCCAACTGTAAAAAGTGAGATTGCTGAGGTCACTCATTCCATAGATTAACCGAGAGAGAGAGAGAGAGCATAACAAAAGGATAAGACTGTCTGAAACCAATTAAAGATCTTAAGAGACCAAAAAACTTCCACTTGATCCGTAGCATAACTGTAAAGTTTTTTTTTAACAAAAATTTATATGTATAATTTTTTGACGTTTCTCCAATTTTTTTACTCCTTCAAAAAATAAGATTTGACGATGTCAATACAATAGGTATTTCATAGTTGGAATCAAATCTATTTTATGCAGCCCTTCTGAGCTGAGGGAGCAATTCGTAGCCTAATTCATGGAGTCTTATCTTAAAAACTATTCCATTGTGGAATCTTTTTTGGCCAAATGCGGCCGATTTTTTTTTCAACTCCTTATTAAATCGACTCAATAGGTTGTCTTATAATTCGCTATCGATTGATTTTTTCCTTTTAAAGTAGTCAATATGTTTATAATGCGTGCATCCCAAAAAACCGTCGCCTTAACTTTATTAACTATCAAACCTATCTTTGCCTTCTATGGCGCCGATCCACCCCTAGAAGCAAGTGAATTCACGTTAAACCCACGGTTACTATACAGCATAAAACCTCGTCTGAATTGGGGTTGAACAACAACAAACAGTCCTGCGAAGTTGCCATATGATTGAGTTTGTAGTCAATTTTGATAAAATGTGGCATACATTTTTCGGAAAGCTTTCTCGTATCTAAGTGATCATTCAGAACTTAAATCGCTAAGGCGTGTGAAATGATTATGACCGCCACAATCTCTCGCACTTGCAATCGCCCACTCTTTTTCATTTTCTACTTCATCAACAGGCACCCAACACAAAATTTATTCCATTATAAACATCAAGGATTTTCAGAAATATCATACGTCTAAATCTCCCATGCACCAAATTCATGCAGCTTGGATGGATGGAAACTATGAAAATATTCAAACCTCTTACTCCTGACGGAAGGGCTTTCTATTTGAACGGATATTTCATAGATTTTCATAATCTTTAGAATTCCCTCGCCTATTTTCGTTTAACATTAAATGCAACCAAATTGAAACATTTGAAGCATACAATGATAAATAGTTAATAAATTTTTATCAAAATATTATTAAAAAAAATATTATTAATTTTATTAAAAATATTATTATTTATTATTAATTAATTAATTATTAAAATATTATTAAAACAACTTAGTAAAACTAAAAACATTGTTATATGCTGAGAAAATCTGATCAGATTTAGTTATATAATCATCATCTTTTTTAAAAGAAAAATTGGAGGGTCTTATCATTTTGATGCACAGTATTAACTACATGAGGTCGTATGTTTATCTGTCATATCGCAAAAATACATTCACATTTCTGTTTAGCTGCCTTTCTTTGCGGTTCTCTTTTTTCGCAAATATTTAATTTTTCTTTTACTTTTCATTGCTGTTGTGGCTTTTGTCTTTTGGATTCTGTGTGGTTGCGTGAAAAATTGGATTATAGAATTCAATGTGAAAACAGTTTGTGGTCTGTTATGTTGCAATATTTGCTGTCGTAAAGGATCCCATTCAAACACAAATCCTGCTTTTCTGATTGTCTGTTGTTTGTATGTTGACTTTTCAATAATTCTAAGCTTTTTCTCTAATATTAATGTGCCAAATACTTTATTGTACTGTTGCTTAACACTTTTACGGTTGTTATTCTTTAGAAAAAATTTCATTTTTGTTTCTATTCAAAGTTGACTCTTTGACAGTTCTTTGTTAAAATGTCGGTTTAAAATGTCAAATTTCCTTGATCATTTCTAACAAAAGTTTTGACTTTAATTTTATTTTTCATTCAATATTTTATGATTGTCATTCAAAAAAAAGAAGTTATTAATTTTTTATGCTATTCTACGAATTTTGTTTTTTGTGCTTCTTTAGTTTTTTGTTAGAAGTTTACTCTTTTAACATAATTTGCATAAATAATTTTTGCAATTTTTTAGATTTGAACCTAAATTTTAACATTTGAAAGCCATAAAATATTTTTACTATTTATTTAGTGTGAATTTTTGAAATCTAGTAAGTTTTTAGAACACGTGTATTTTATTAGATTTACATTTCACACATTATGTTCGATTGTCAAGTTATATTTGCTAAAAGTCATATATCATTAAATATTTATGAGCAACATTTCATTTAATTTTTTAATCAACTTCAGGTTTGACTGAATGTTGCTTTTTTATGTCTGTGCCTTTAAACTCAGTCATATCTGGATCGATTTTGAAAATTTCTTTTTTATTTGAAAGGTGATGCCTTCATATTGGTAACGTACATGTTTTTTACGTGTATTATGAACGGTAAAGGGCACCACTTTAAAATTAAAAAAAAAATGCTTATGACTTTAGCTCCCAATGCAAAAATTAATCTAAAAATTTAAGGGTGTTCCCATAGGTGAAGTAAATTGACTTTTATGGGCCTATCTTTTGAACTGTTACAGACACATCGTTTAAAAAAAGGATAGAATGTTAATGTCTATGCGTTACAGTAACAATTATTAATATTAAAAACTATGAATTAAAGGGCCCCCCAATATTCATTCAATTTGATGTATTAGCCATACACTTGAACAGTTGTAGACAGATGATTAAAATTTACAAAAAACCTGATTGTTAAATTTACTACAACAGCAAGTATAAAATTTGAATTTGAAACTGTGGAACAGTTGTAGACAGACAGTTGAAATTAACAAGAAGCTGTAGTGCCATGTCTGCTATAACAAGTATAAAGTTTGGAAATGGAGTGTAAAGGGGTTCCAAAAGTTAATGTAATTGGATGTATGCGGCCATAATTTTGAACCCATTACATTACTTTGTAACTTTAAAAGATAGCACCTTGAAATTTTGTTCAAATAACTCTTTTATTATTATGCATAATGCAGCGAAAAGCAGGCTGGATGTGAAAAGTGATGCATCGCACACGAAGTGAAAGTATCTAGAGAGCGACAATAGGTAACGATTAAAATTATACGAAAATATTTTTTCTTACAAAAATTCCACCAAAAGTTTTAATTTTTCTACAAATTTTTACTTGCAATGAAAACATTTCTTAAACGTCCGTAAAGATGTGGTAAATAAGTAAAACTCTTTCAGACTTGGAACATTAATGATTATTGACAAAACACAAACTGGGCTTTAAAACGCAAATAAATTAAGGGGCAAATTTTCTTAAATGTTTAATTTAATTTATTTTTAATTAACACTTAATTATTTTCCCACAATATTAATGTCTTATCAATGATTTGTTTTATTTAAATTTCCTGATTTGAACTCGAACTATAATATGGGTAAAACTGGCCATAAGGTTCGGAGTTTTAGTTATAACCCATCCTTCAAAAAAGTTTAGCATTAATATATTATAGTTTATTTTAGAAATTTCCTGTTATGTTTAAAATTAATTAAATTCAGTTACTTGAAGAAGATATTTTAAATTTTAAATTTAATGACAGGCTGTTTGAAAAGCAAACAGCAATAAATTAATAATTTTTATAGTCAATATAAACACTTAGTTGTTTTAATATTGGTTTAAGTTAAACCACGATATTATACTACAAACTATAGTTTTAAGTGCTATTTTGTTTGTTATTATTAATATACTTAATAAAAAAATACTAAATTTACAAAGAAGCTGCCAAATTTTTCCTTTTAAGATTTTTAAATTAAAAAGTGAGAAATAAACTATTTTCATATAAGAAACATAAAATAATAGAAATAATGATTTTTTTATGTACAGAGTTAAAGGTACGCATAACTACACACATGCATATATTAATAAATACGTACATACATACAGACATAAATACACACATGCATACATATATAAATACAAAATTACATAAATACATATATTCATGCATAAAAACGTACATACAGGAACAAATATATTCGTACATATGTACATACACAGACAAAAACATTCATACATTAATATATACATACATTTATACATACATACATAAGTACTTAAATACATACATATATACATACATACTTACATAAATACATACATACATACATACATACACACATACATACATACATACATACATACATACATACATACATACATACATACATGAATACATACATACATACATACATACATACATACATACATACATACATACATACATACATACATACATACATACATACATACATACATACATACATACATACATACATACATACTTACTTACATACACTCATACATACATGCATAAATACATAAACATGTATGTTTTTTAAGTTTCTTGCTACACACTTTAAATAATTCTTCTAGGTTGAGCGATAATCTATCAAAACTTGTGGATATTTTGAATCTCCTTCTGTTTCAATTACTCGACTACGTAAGCAGGGGTTAAATTCTCCCTGATCCAACTTTTGCTTTTCAGACTAACCTCAAGTTTGCATAAAATTCCTGCCTCCTTAATAGATTTTGCTACAATCACTACAGCTAAATCATCATCAATTTTAATTTTTAAAACCTCATCCCACGTTGCGTTCCCTAGCAAGGAACCTACGAAAGATCCTTGCGGAACACCGCCAGTCACCTTGAACTCTTTTCTATCATATAATCTGTATCATATCAATCGTGGTGTACGCTTTTTGAGGCATCAATTTTTGCTAAACTCGTTTGGTCACATATTGATCATTTCATTGTGAATAAAAATATCATTTATGTACTCTAACTGTACAGAATTAATTGTAATAAGAAAAAAGACTTGGATTAGCCGCAAGAAATTACTTTATAAAATTTCTAGTTTGTCCATAACTCCTATTAAACTCTATATTGATTTCTTTAATCTGTTACTAACTTGTTAAGAATATAAAAAAATGTTTTTTTAAGACGCCCAGTTAATCCCAATAAAATTTCTTTTGTTGTTGCTGTTCTTTACAAGCATCTGCACACATATAGATTATGTTTTCTTTTTTTTTTTGGTATAACAATCACCTGTCTACACCTACATGGCCCCCTGCATTCGTTTTTTAAATCAAAATTTTTACGATCATTAATACATCTTTCAACTGTTCATAACTCAATAATCACGTACATTAAAACATAAATTCAAACAAACGCTGCTACATACATAAATAAATCGTAAATGTTGATGTTAAGAAATATTTTAAGACGGCTGGTTGTATAATGCCAATAATTTTTAACATATAATTTTTATTTCTTGAATTAAAATTTTGCAACAAAAAAAAGAATACCATGCGAGTATATGTAAACAAATGAATATACGAGGCATGTCCAAAAATTATAACGATGATATGTTTTCTTCCAAAATAGTAAATAGTCTTTAAACATATTATTTTATTCCCTTAGAAGCAGTTTTCCTCAGTTATCACCTTTTCCACTCTTATATGGAAATACACACAAAGTTCAGTTTTGTCCTTTTTAATCCTTTTTTAGCATTGTAAACAAAAAGAATATAGTGGGCAATGACTATGAAAAAGTTTTGGTTATTCAACGCCTAAAGGTTAGGTTAGGTTAGAATGCATAGGCTGCCTGCATGAGAAAACCGACTCATTTAGGTCCTAAATGGTCCCGTTATGTTACCTGGAAAGGCAACTCAGGCAATTCAGGTCTCAATGTTAACAACAAGATCCGTTCCCAAACCACCCCGAAGACTGGATAAAAAGTTTATCCTAACAAAATGATAGACTGAGAGGTCTGCAAGACCGTGCAGTCTCGAACTGTCGAAAATGGCCGCTCTGTTTCCAGAAAGAGCTGGATAATGGCAGAGCATATACTTCACTGTTTCTTCCTTTTCCTCATCTTGACTACTCCTACAGCAGTCATGATGCGGAAGATTCAGTTTCCTAGCATGGGTACCGACAACACAGTGCCATGTTAGCTTAGCCACCAGTATGCCCAGCTGTCCTCGAGGAAACTTCAGCAGATCTCCTACTATCATACTGAGGCCATAATGTCCTCGAAACCATGCAGGTGACTTCGTCAGAACATCTAGTCTGCGCGGCCCCAAAAAGTTCCCGCCGAAATAAAGCCCTATATCAGCTTAACGGGACTCTTACCAGTGGATCTATCTCCCGGTCTCTCAGCCGAGTTCCAGAGTTCGGCCGCAACTATGTTCCCGGGTAAACCTGAATGTCCCGGCACCTAAAAAAGTTCCACGTTGGAATGTCTCGCCATGTCATCTACGAAAAGAACTGTTAAGTAAAAATAATTGTTTTTCAATCAATCGAAGGCGTAAGCGAACCTAAGAACATCAAATCATTTTTAATTTTATTTTTTAACTTCCATTAAACAATCTTATGTTACTTCTAAAAAATCACCTCTTCACATCGCATAGAAACTTCCCTTTATTATTCTAGTGCACCTCGTATTTCTTTAACGATTATTATTGTATTCAAGGTGCATTTTTCATGCAACACCTACGCCAGCCTTTTCCAGCCAACAATTTTCATGAGATGCAATGTAAATGCAGTCATGATGAGGATGCAGCAGATGATTTGGCTGGCTGGTGGTATAAAGTGTATACATGTGTATTTTTAAGCCTTAATTCTTATTTATTTATTTTTTTTTGTATGTGTGACTGTGTGCATGTATTTATTGTTGTATGATTGTATAATGTTAATGTTATTTGCTCTTTTCTTGAAGTCTTCAAATTTGTTAAAGCCATTTGCATTAAAGTGTTAAAAGGTTAATAAGTTAACAAACATTTTAAAATGCTACTGCAACCGTTTTTTCTTATTTTTAGAGTTTTCTGTTTTTTGTGTCGTTTTGTCGCTTTCGTCTCTTTTTTTTTTGTTTTTATTTCTTTGTATGAAGAATGAACATAATTTACCACGGTAAATAATAAATGATAAAATTGCAATTAATTACTTTAGTGACAGTTTAAAAATAAGTTCTGCAAAATATTGATGACAAAGAGAAAGAGAAAGCAAACAACTTTGTAAGTTTATAACAGTAGCTGTTTTCCAAATCACCTTAGTTATCGAATAAGTTTAACACTCTGCGTGTTTTGTAATCGGTAACAAATGTGAATACATTAATTTTTTAATAGAGTTAATTTTTATTTTTAATTTTTTAGCTTTTGGATAAGGCACGCAGGCCCGCAGAATACATATGGTGACATATATATTTTATTTTATGTGAGTAGGACAACTTCTACAAAAGAAACAAACAATATTTTTTTCTTTTTACAGCTTTGTAGAGGGTAAAGTGCTTAAATTAAATAAAAAAAAGTTAAATTAAGATATATTAAGACGGTAGGATTTCGTTTTCAAAAATTATATAACGAGCTGACACTGATAGGTACGTATATAAAAAAACGTTTTTTTTTCAGATTAACGATTCCTTAAGGAGGGGCTAATCACCCAAATAAAATGCATGGGAATAAGCTAAGAGCACAGAAATAATTTTACAAAGAGCTCTCGAATTGAGACGAAAAGATTGAGCTTCAGCGATGCAGTAGGGGATTTAAAAAATTTATATATTATAATAATTAACTTTTCAGCCTTGTCTTACCATTTATAAAACCAACGAAATATGATGATAAGGTTGTGATGCAGCAAAAAGTATTGTGAAGAATCTAGTACATTCCAATTATCCAAACATAAAAAAATCTTCTGCACTTGCTTTGTTTCCTGCCTGTTACTTTAGGCACAGGAGAAAGTATAAAACTGATAAAAACCTACCTCAAAACAACAATGCGGGAAAACAGATTCAATGGCCTTGCGCTAGTGAATAGTTACAAGAAGACAATCAACATCCATCACCTAGAGGTAATACCTCTAGTTTTAAACTCTTAATTTTCCAAATAAGTGCATTTCGAAAAAAAAACATAAAGTATGTATTTTGAATTTAACTACGTACCCAAAATGAGAAAAAACTTGCTCTTCATTTTCCAACATTTATGAAGTATAAATACGATTTACACTTGGTATTTTCACTGTTCCATGATAGGCGAAGAAGGCAGGTGTTCAGCCTTAATAAGAGTTTAAAATAATTTCATTTATGGTAGATGTCATATTGATAGAAGAATCAATAAATGTCTGCATTTAAGATAATTGTCAAGTTCGCACAAAAACACCCAAGACGACTGCAGATGTGACACAGATAAAGAGTAGGGTGCAAATGAATAACTGTGACAGCATTACCGTTCATGTTATACGCCAACAATATATTTAATCAAACAATAATATAAAGATTAATTATTTTAAAATAAATACTCTTAACATTTCAATGTCGGCACTAGTTAATTTTCCTTCTCAATCGAATAATGATAATGTACACATTCGCAAATGTATAGAAACAAAGTTCTGAATATGGTAATTTTACCCTTAAAAACAGCTTTATTATTTAAAGTTTATTAATTCGTAAAATAGCTTGGTTTAAGTAGCTCAAATTCCAAAAATTTCCAGCTACCTCTGTACCGTCTTATACTGTAGGAAATCCCCCGGACCACCACTCAGCACAATAATAATAATTGTTTATTCGAACGTCAATCATGAGTAAACGTCTCAATCGATTTTAATGAACTTTAAAGCACGAGTAGATATTTGTCATCATGGTAAAAAAGGGTACTTAGATTTTTAAAAGCAGTCCAGGAGGGGAAAAAGGGGGAATCAATAAGAAAGTTTACGGCTAATCCACAAAGTGGAAAAACGGGCATGTACATTTATACCGATTACAATAAAATTTAAATATATTTAGTTCGATATATATGCAGAACACATATTTTATATTTATTTAAAAAAAACCGGAATAGGAGGGAGAATGGGGTAGTTGACAAATGCGCAATTTTATGGTCTTATAAAATTAGATTCTAAATATATTTGACTCATAGATATCTCTTCTCTCATAGCAAAAAAGGCTGTAATATATTGTTACGAATAAAACAATCTGGCAACCCCTTTTATTGTTTCCGTATGAGCGCGGTGAATAAGTTATTTCCACTAATTGTGTGTGCATAGTTTAATACCTCGATTAGCTAACAAAAGCTGAGCAACCTCAATAGTAGAGGTGCGTGCTGACCATAATGAGTTCAAGCCCAACCTCCGACATGAGTACAAATGAAAAATAATAATTGTATAGGACATTTAAAAATTAAGAAGCAGCAGTACAAACCTCCCGGAAGGGAAAAGACAATTATTGTGTGAAGCAATGGCAGATAATTTAGTGCAGACGTCTAATTTAATAAGAAAGTAACAAATAATTGTCAAGAAGCCTTTTATAATAAAAAGTAAGAACGGTAACATTAGCGCAAGGAAGTGTAACAGCATAACAACAGTGTATGGCAGATGTGTGTTGTGGCTATTAGATAAAGGAGATGACTGGCTTGAATAAAAGGCGCAGTAAAGTTGTTTGTGGGTGGTTAAGGTTACTAAACAAGGCATCGAGTAGTTCATGTCTCGCCGGAGTAACACAATAGTGTAGCGTGGTTGGCTGCGTTTGTAATAATAACACATGCTTACTAAATATGAGACCATAGGATTCACAAGACCGTAGGATCAAAGAGTATAGCCAGATAAAAAAATACAAAATTTATAATAAGCCACAGTGGTATTTGCAATCAAGAGAATCCGTATATTTGTCTAAAAGGGAAAAACGTAACAACAGTATACATTGCCTAGTACTGCCATACAGTTAGACCTAGGCAACGCCTAGAATTTAACATTTTATATAATGCTTATATTTTCTAACGTTATTTTTGTGGATATTGTAACTTATGGTGAAAAAGTTTTATTATAGTGTAGATTTGACGGATCATTTTTTTATTTAATAGTAACTGTTTCCCTTTTGTTAATTTTCATTTTTATTTGGATATTTGACTTCGGAAAAAGATATACTACATAATTTCTGGTAATTACAAAAAAAAAAACATGGTTGTGGTAACCATCTAATCTTTTATCTAATCTTTCCTGAACGTATCATTTATGATATAATAAATTTTATATCTTACCTTTTCTATTAAGTGGGATCTTATATGCCTTAATAAGTATGTAAAAGGGATAGAAATTGTTTTCCATATTCACTGGTTACGTTCTTTTTTGGTCAAATATTTGAGTAATCTGACTGTACCTTAAGAGTAAGATGTTATTGTTGTATTATATGGTTGTATTTATTAATAATAATATGTAATCATATCGTTTTTCAGTATAACAATAAACCGATAAAGTACGAAGATAATGATGTTAAAATACAAATATGTTATAAATATATGTATGTATATGGTTAAATTCAGAATACGGTTCCATTATTACCACAGAACATCCGCGTTTTTTGTCTGTGTGCCGATAACCTTTCTTAAATGTTGTAGCACACTCGTAAAAGAATGGCTTCGCAGGCGTCATTAAAAACATTGCCACGTTTTGTTTGCTTTTCAGTTAATATTCCAGTTAGATTTGAGCAAACTTTCAAGGTAAACGAAAACCAGACGAACATGAGACTGAAATTAGTGAATAAAAATTTATATTCCATTAAATCTAAAAAAGTGTATGTTATATTTAAATGATATGTAAAATTTTTGCTATATAATAACACATCAGATTTGACATTTAAAGCTCTTAAGCATTAACAACCAAATAAGTAATAATATTAAGGTGGGTAATCATAAAAAAAAATGTTGTCACCTTCATTTGAGGTGAATAATTTAAATTCAAATATCCTTTTGGAGCAAAGAATAATAATTTTTTAGTTTTAGCTTTGCGGTTATTGATTCTTGTTGAACCAGAACATCAAAATTATTCATAACTTAGACTCTGAATGACTAGAAACTCTATGATTTATTTTAAACTTTAAAAACAATGATACATTATGACATGACATTTTTCTAAAATTTGTTTTAATAAAAAACAGCATTTGTGATTTCATACTCGACAAAAACTAATTTACGCCTCTTTAACTCGTTAACTTGGCCAACAAATAAGATGCGTTGTAAGTCAACATTAATAAATACATTTACTTTAATAAAGAAGAAAAAAATCAAGAACAATAAATAAGCGCTAAACATTGAATCCCAGTACAAATGACATGATGCCAAAATGCACAACAAAAACTAATTAGCATTGTCTGGAAGACAAAAGCGACGAAGAATGGTTAAATGAATAAACTGAATGACTGAGCAAATGACAACAGCAGCAGTCAACTATCCAATCCATACAGGCAGCCAGCCAGCCAGCAACAGAAACTTCGACACCAGGCATCAATTTGAAGAAACGGTTGTAATGAACTTATGTACGAGTATTAACAATTGGATAGATGGATGCATGGTTAAGTCTCTAAATACTCGACAATCATAAAACAAAAAAGAAATATTTAATAAATGCCTCAATGAATGCCCACTTTAACAAAAAAAAAAAAAAAAAAAAAAAACCAACACACGTTTTTCTTTATTCGTATTGTTCTCATATCATGTGACTGCAAAAGGTGTGTGTAAATTATTAAAGATGATGGGAATATGAGACTTCGGTAAAAAAAAAACAAAACAGAACATGAGCACTCACAAGATCATTTTTAAAACAGGGAAAAGAAAAAGTGTTAAAACTAAAACAAGCTTAAGATAAATTACACAACTAAATGAGCTTACAATAATGGTAGACAAACGAAACAAAAAAAAAAAGAAAAGAAAAAGTTAACAAAACACAAAACAGCAAATAAAAAAGCTGAGAAAAATCATGCTTTTCGAAGATACAAGTTATACTGAACCTTACATCTACACTGCTGCTGCATGCAACATCAGCGTTGGCAGTAAAAATATGCGTAAATGAATACATAATTCTCAGACGAGTGCAATAAGATACTTCTACCGTTCTATATTGTTTGTGATTTTCAGCTTAGTTACCACTTGTGCAAAAGGGCGTTAACTGCGAGTGAATCTATGCGAACCCCACCTTCCTGAAAGTACCAATTGATCAGACACAAAAATATTGGTGTGGCGAAAAAAGTATTCACAATCTAATTGAAAAAAAAAATTATAACAATTCTTCTGCGATTTTATACCCTTTACCGCAAGTGGAAAAAGCATGTTTAAGTTTGTCATTCCGCTTGTATATTCTACAGTATGCATTATCGATCCCATAAAGTATGTATATATTCCTGATTCTTAGACAAAGGGGAGTCAGTTTAACGACGTCTGTCCGTCAGTAAACGGATTCTATTCAGTTTTGCCCTGTCCCCAGATGATCTACACTATGCTCTCAGGCTTAGTTTCGAAAGAGGTGCTTTGGGTATCTAATAAGATCGGTCTGTAAATGGTGGAGATATGTTCAACAAAAATCGAGCTCCGCTATTTTCCTTACGTTTATCAAAATTGATTTTGCCTTTTTTGGTGTTTATTTATTTATTTTTTTTTTTTTTTTTTTTTGCTTTATAGTATTGAATACCAAAATTTTTGAGAAAAAAACCAGAAATTTTTAGGCAGTTGGAATATCACCAAGACATCTAAATTTCACCAAAATATTATATTTACACGAACACATCACCAATAATTGTTGCAAAAAACCGACTTCAAAACATATCTTAGCTGTCTAATTACAACCGTTTAAAAGCTTGGCAAAATGCATCATATTACATTAGCTATTGGGACACCCTTTAATTTCCAAATACAAATTTTACACTTGTTGTTATAGCGGACTTAACAATTAATGTTTTTTTTTTAAATTTCAGCTTACATTAACTATTGGGGCCCCATTTAATTTATAATTTTAATTGTTTAAGCTTGCTATTATAATGATCATTGTAATTTTTGTCCAATTTACAAGCGTTTGTTTTAACGATTCAAAAGATGGGCCCATATAGATTAATTTACGTCACCTATGGGGACACACTTTAAATTTTAGACTTATTTTTGTTTCAATTTTTGTCATTGGAAACTCTAATATGCAGGCATTTAAACTTTAAAAGAAGTGCCACTTACAGTTTATGATAAACGTAAAAATATGTATGTTGTATGGGGATACCATTTAATTTAAGATTATGAACGGTTTTTAAAACTGTAAGCATAATTTATCAAATTATAAAACATGAAATTACTGATTTCTGCAGGCACAAACATTTAAAAAAAGCAACATTCAGACGAATTGATAACCTCCTTCTTTTTTGACGTCACGGCGGTTAAAAATATTAAACTTTGCTAATAATTTTATTTTTGCAATAAAAATTTTGAATATTTCGTTAAAAAAAAATAGGAAAAAAGTTGGAATTTCAGTAAACAAATAAAATTTCATCAAAATGATTATTTCAAGAAAACTTCACAGAAGAATTAAATTTTTCTAAAAAATTGTATTTGCAGTAAAAATTTTAAATTTCATTCTTTATTTTTAAAACGGAAAATGCACAAAAACGACATAAAATTATCAACATTTTAAAAGGTTTCTTGAAAACCACAAAAATCAATATTTTTAAAAATAAATACACGACTCATTTAATGAAGGGTATATATGTAAGTTTCGGCACTGCCGAATATGTTAATTAATTGTTAATTAGAAAATAACTTTAATCTACCAATTTTTTTAGAAAATTCAATTTGTATGAATTTTATTTTGCCAAAAAAAAGCGAAAATTTTGTTAATAGTGAAATTCAACATCATTATATAAAAGGTAAAACATTCGAAGAGTCTCCGATAGTTCAATTTGAACAAAAGTGTCGCAGAGATTAAATTTATACAGAGGGTGCCGGTCGTTTTTTACATTTTGTTATAAAAATTCATACTTGAAAATACTTCATGCTGAGATTACCATTCTGTAGTATTCATTAATTATACAAACTTCTTTTTGAAATACTTGAAAAAAAAAACTTAATAATTATAATAATTATATTTGATGATTTAGTCAACAAAAAAAAAATCATATATTAAGTCTACTGAAAAATTCTGATCACTAATTACACTTTTATGCACGAAAATCCTCCTTTAAACCAAAATATGCTTTTTTACTGTTTTAAAATGTGCTGAACACGAATTTGAAGTCAGATTCTGTCTTTCACGCACAGTTTCTTGAGAAATTCTAGTTTTTTATCCAAAAATGTGAGTTTTTTGTAAATTTGACGAATTTTTTTTTGGCATCAAAACATAGTGAAAAAAAATTCAAAAGCCCGATGATTTTGAACGCAATAAAGTATATTCGAACAAAAAAAAATTTGATGTGAATATCACAAGTGGTTGAAGAAATATGGCTAAAAGTTTTTTTTTCCTGTATGTATAATTTTACAATTTTTTTTATGGTGGTATTCTTTTCATTCAAATCCCTACCTGCCCACCTTTCACCCTCAATACCCCAACTCCACCCCTCCCACTCAGCCGCTCTCTTGTCACTATTTTCTTCTAGGATTTGATCAGTATTCTCGAGGATTTCGCTCCAAGTTTCTCCGCTTTTCTCTTAAAATCAGATGATGATAGAATTTTTCTGAGTTCAGATTCGGAATCAGCACACCTGAAAACATGAGAAACAGACAAAATTGTTCAAGGGAGGGGAGAAAAGTTTTTTTTTTTGCAGAACAGTGTTATTTAAGCAATAAAAATGCCAACTATTGAAGAATACTATTGCAACCATCCAATAGTTTCTTAATCCTAAAAAGGACCAACACCACAAAAACTAAGGCAACATAAAACAAAAGCTTGACTTTTCTCTAGAAATCATTCGTCAGTTTGAAATTGTAATTAGCGCCTTTTTAAAGTTTGCAAATGAGCAGCTTCAATGGTTTTTGTTAAGAATACGAGTATTTTTATTTGTTAGCTTTTATGATTTTCAGGAACTTTTGTGCTTCATAAAATAATAAAAAAAAAATAAAACAAAAAAATCATTTGCAAATCATTATGAAGTTATAACTTACCACCATAAAGTTTGTCTCAAATAAATATCTGACTGACTTATTTGCATTCCTTCCCAGCAAAAAATTTAGACATAACCTTAAAAAGTACATGCCATATAATGACTTATTTTTGTGATTACCATATTTTGTTACTCCCTTACAAAGCGCATTACATTAGTTCGCAAGTAGTAATTGAACTAGTTTTTTAAGTTAAAAAAGATACCTTTATAAACGCACTAATGGTCATCATAATTTCTTACAATAATTAATGTAATCAATTCTTAGTAATTGATTATAATAGTCTCATGCCTTGTTAAAATCATTAGGTTGGTAATACAGTCGATTATCTTTTTACACTCAATTACCTTTTCTTAAATTATTTGCTGGGTTATTAAATTCTCGGCAACTCGAACTTCAAAATAAAAGTGAAATAGAAGATTATTTAACTGATTGAATGGCTGAGTGACTTAAAAAACTAAAGAAACAAAGAACATGATGATGTTTAAGGAAAATAAAAAATCATTTTTAACTAATTTAATATGAAACTGTCGACTAACTAGCAGTTAACGAAGCTGTTAATTATAGATCTTTATGTTAAAAAGTTTTAATGCGTAAGAAGATTCTTTTTTTAATATAGCAGAAAAACTGAAATTGAAAAATAATTAACGATATATCAACATAAATAAAAGTTTCTGCAATAGTGTACGGTCAAAAGAATTTTTGATACATTTAAAGTTCATGAATCAAAAAAACAAGATTGCGCATTGCGTAGGTTCGTTAGTTTGTTCTATAGCGTTCTCTCTTTTTTGTGACGTAGATATAGAATATTTGTATGGAAAGTGTAACAGAATTAAAGTAAGAGAGCCAAAAATCTTTTAAATTTTTACAAAAAACACTCATTATAATTCTATTGTGACGTAGATGCGCAGTAGAAAAATTTTTTGAACGGCTGAATGCGCAATCAAGTTTAAAGTTGCAGCCTAAGCACGCACGCGGCTAAACTTATAATTTTGTGTCATGTCTAAAGGCCGGAGCACATAGACTCCGTCTTACGTTATTATCTGTCTTTTCAACTGACAAATAAGTTAAAATACATGTTTTATTATGAGTACTTTGCGTTATGTTAAGTACGAAGTGTGGGAAATTTTTAATTTTAACGTACTTTGAATATTTTAACTGCTATCATTTGCTACTTCTTGTTTTTTCGCTCTTGCTGCGTTTTAATGATTTTTTTTATCCGTCAACACAGTACTTATTGTGACAACCATATTCGTCGTTACTTTGTTTTTAGTTGAATACGTAAAAGTACAACGTATGACGGATTCTATGTGCCCCGGCCTTAAAAATTCAACTACTCAAAAAAACACAACTACAACTACAGCTGATTTAATTCTAAGGGAATTTTATATAAAATGTAGAAGTTTTGAGTCTCGTGACAATGCAATTTATCTCGTTTAAGTTTCTTTTTTTTTAATTATTAGTTATTCGTTTTATCGCTCAATTAAACCGGTTATCGACAATTTGTCCGACAGGATTCGACGCTTACAGTATGGCTCGCAGCCTTGGTAATGGAATAAGGAATCATTTTCAAATATACCAATCTATTGGCATGATATTCATAAAATATAAAAAATCGGTTTAAATAGTATTACGATTTACCGTTATCAGCCATATTATTTCAAAACTACTTTCGGCTTAAGTTCATTTTTATTTAAATTTCTAAAAAAGAAATTAAGAAAAAAAACATATTTACAAATAAATATGTTTTCCAAAGAAAACAGAAAAAATTTGACACCAGCAGACGCAGTAATTATGAGCGTTTTCTGTAAACAAATTGTTTAACTTTTGACGACAAATTCGTCATTCAGGTTAAATGTGTTTGTTGTTCTTTAATACTGGTAATTACACTAAATTTTTCATTGCATCACGATCTCGTTCTTGAAAGAATTCATTCTTAAAAGAGGTTGAAAAGAAAATCAAATAGTGGTCGTGGACGAAAAACTACTGGGTGTTTACTGCGATCATATACACAGAAAAAAGAATGGCAAAAATTTGGTTGAAATGCTCAAACTTTTATTACGATTATCATAATTTAATTTGTACCATTGACAAAATATAACTTTGACATATTCTTTACATCAAGAACTAAAAAAAATATATGTTATTAAAGGTTGGTCGCAGCAGCAATTAAAAAAGTTATCTGACCGAATGGTCTCTACTAAAATCAATTTTGCTAATTGAATGAAGCAACGAAACTTATGCAGAATATTGGCACTGAAACTGAAGTGTTGGCAATTAGAACCATATAACTCGTCAGCTTTATTTTTTCTGGTAGTGAAGAAAATTTGTCGACATAATAAAAATATAATTTATAAACATAATAAAAAAAATCGACAATATTCCAATTGAAAAATACAAAGATTTATTCAAGCTGTGATCATTATTTACTTTTTTATAATAATTGTTTAATAAGAATATCATGAAGTTTTTATGTTTGAAGTAATCAAGCACAATTAACGTCAATTAAAATATTAATATTTAATATGAAAATATAAATTTATTTTAACAAAAATCAAAAATTCGAATCATTGTATAAAAAAGGTCCGAGTACTATATTAATTGTTAATACACTCCAATTCTAATAAATAATATGCACAACCTTTAAAATTTGATTGGCAATAAATTTGGTTCTCATAAAGAATATAAATTTTTTTCAGAGTATATATTTAAATCCTTCTTTACTTGATTTACTTTTGCATATCTACCTACAAAAACTCTTTCTGAACATATTTTATTTTATAATTTATTAATATGATGATCTGTCACAATTATAAGTTTCTAACTACCAAAACATCGTATCAAATATTACACACACGCACTAACATGTCCTTTCGAAACTACAATACACAAAAAAAAAACATATTTAATATTCTCTTATGAGCTTTTTGGCTTTCTAAGGTTCTAAAATCATTTGAATATATTTCATTCGTTCATTCATGCAGACATTTTTTTCTCCTTTTTATTGCAACAAAGAGAAATACAACAAAAAGTTTAAGTGAAAAACGTTCATGTGTTGTAACATCATACTGCACCTCATAACAACAAACAGTTAATCATGAAAAGTGGCAGAAAACATGAGGCAAGGTGTACAACAACAACAACAAAAACGAAATAGCACACATACATACAAATATATTTATACTCACAAATGTACAATCGTCATAGTTGCTTAATATCATATAAGAAATTGCTTAAATTTACAACAACAACAACAATAGCAATAACTTTGTGTTTGCATGGACTTACGTCCACATGGATGGATGAAAGGAAGGAACAGCGCATAAGGTACTCGAAAAGTCGGTTACTTGTTTGTCAGGGAAAACACTTTATAAATCATGTTACAACAAGCAGCCGTCTTTAATATTGCCACAAACCAGCATCAAACTGAAAAAACCTTTGCCAAAGAGAGCTAGTTCATATCAAGAGCTCTTTTTTATTTTTTATTTTTAAATTTAGTTTGTTAAGCGGCAAATATGCAAAGTTTGTGTAGAAAAGCAAAATAACACAACAGCAACAGCAACACAAATATAAAAAGGTCATAACAAAAGATTCTAGAACACAACATTAACAACAACAACAACGAACGTACTATAACAATTTTTAAGGCAACAAACAGCACAAGCAGTACATAACAATCAGCAACAGCAATAACAAACAAGTAGTAGAAGGTTCGTTTTTTAACCAACATAAAGTTGTACGAGTACAACGAACATTTTAAATTACAAAGGTTTTATTTTCACTACAGTTTCAATAGACCCTTAAATATGAGAGGAGAAGCATGTTGTTTTTATCATTTGATTAGTAACTTAATTCTTATGAAAGTCGCAAGTTGAAAGTCGTTATTTGTCATATTTGATTATAATTAAAATAAAAATCATTATCTACTGAAATATTCCTTTTCGTTTTAGGAATCGGTCACACATTTTGATACAGATTATTTGAGCCACCTGTTTCCAGTGAATTAATCGTCAAGTACAACAAAAAACATCTCAACTTTAGATTTATAAAGTATGAACTAAAAATATAAAATGGCTGTCAATTTACAAGCAAGTCCGTGATACTCTAATAGACACTCTACATGGAAAATCCACATTAAATCGAAGTGGACATAAATTAAACTCAAGCAATTTAATTTAAACGTAGAGCTTATGCCACATTTCATGCGGTTGATTATTCGTACACTCTTTGTTGAATTCGGCCAAATTCTACTGTCTTATATCCGATCCTTAAATCAATATCTTTTTATGGAATTAAATTATGGGGCACTACTGTCTATGTGCTGCATTTATGGCACGAATACGTTCGTTCGCATTCTAAGCGCAAAAAGGCTTAGAGAGATTTAACGCGACGGCATTTTGCATAAAACCAGTTTCTTGAAATTTTTGTTTGTGATGTAGTGACGCAAGCGGGGTAGACATGGCTTGAATTTTGAGGGGATTTTTTTTACACTTGCTTAGTGTACGTTTTCTGCATATGGTTCGTTATTTGTATAAAAAAAGCGAAATGTACAAATTCCAATGCCATGGAAAAATTTATAGCGATGAAACTCGCTGAAACTTATAGGCAGAATTGAAAAAATTTGCAAGAAATAATCGCACGTGTAAATCTGGACCTATTATGTTGTTGATTTTTTTTTTTTTTGTAGTTACATTCCGACTATGAGAGAGAGGTAATGTGTTCTTTTTCGAACACTAGGGAGATAAGTTCTAAACTTTGTGTGATTCTTTTGCCATCAATGTCCTTTGACTTAACGCAAAACTGGAGTCACAGGACGGTTCAACATATTTAAAATAAAGGAAAAAAATTTGAATTCGTAACCTTCGTAGGAGTTAGTCAAAGAACTTTTAAATGGGCGAAATTAACAACAGAACGTAACTACTTTTTTAAAAACAAAAAAGGTTACTACATTTTTCGAGAGAATTGTAAGAGCTGGAGTTTTTAAACAGTTTAACGCGTTTCTTATACACTTAAAAAAATTTAATTGCAAGACTATTTAAGCTGTGTGGGACGTGCGTTTACGGGATCAAAACTGATGTAATAGCAATTGAAAGTGTGCCACTGTTCCTTTAAATTTAAAGAACAAATTAATTTTAAAAATTAGTATTACATTTACAAATTACAAATTTTACAAATTTGTGGTTTATAAGTGTTAACACAATGTGAATAAAATTAAGCTTCTTATATTCTATATCTGCTAAGAATGTGTAAAGTGCATTTCATGCTACGTTTATATAAATTTTACTGCTAAACTTTAGAATTAATTACAGTTAACAACTACCTTTAGCCGATTTGATACTTTAATATTAATCATACTTGGGATTTTTTCATTATCATTGATATTTCATGGGCATTATTTAAAATAATAACAATGAAAAAAATTTAACAAGCATTTAATGCCAATGCTAATGATTTTACTTTAAGTATAATTATTTTTACCAATGGTAATAAAATTTAAACGAATTAATTATTTAATTATTAATTATAATTGAATCAAAAATAATTGTTTTTTATGAAACAAAATTTTTGATCGCAAAAACTTAAAAAAAGAATACATAAAATAGATCTTTATTTAGAAATTATATTAATTTTTCACTTTTAAGTGAGATAGGTGTAAAACTTGATATCAGAGATGTAATACCCCAGCTGGCAGACCTTATAACTTACAGGAAAACAAAAATGTGGGACACTATAAGGTCTCAATGTTCCTGAAAAAGTTAAAAAATATATATATTTCACAAAATTTTAAATAAAGCTCTTATATACTTCAATATATGTATTTAGTGTGCAAAGGCAAAGAATACATTCATTAACGATAATGATTTTGTTTTCTAACTAATTATCAATGAAATCTTTTCATTAAAAATCATTACCATTTGTAAAAATAATGCTAATTCTAAAAAAATCATTAGCATTTCTTACCATTCAATGCTTATGAAATTGGCAATTCATTAGTAAGTCTAATTAATTACTTCCATGTATGATATTAACAATAAAACATAATAAAACATACTTTGGGTAAATTGAAAAAAGGCCCTGGGAAATTACCACACTATTATAACACCTTTTAATTTTATATAATTATTTGTATAGCGACTTAGCAGTATATATGCTGCTTTAATTTATAGGCTCAGCCTATTACGATTTAAAATAACTCTATAATAATTTCAATCATGTGTCTATAACATTCTCAAAGATACACGCAGAAAAAAAACATGGTTGTTATATGGTCACAATAACCATATTATGTTCTTTGTAACAATGTATAGTTGCGGAGAACCAATTATAGTTGTTTTCACCAAAACTTTGGTCACGATAAACATTTTTTGTTAACTTTTAACAATTATATGGTTACTGTGTACAAAAAATGCAACATGGTTGGTTTTAACTTAAAAAAAAATTCAACCACAACCAAAGTTTTATAACTTATTAAAAATAATATAAAATATTTAACCATAATATATTATTATTAATCAAAGTATGGTTAAAAGCATCAGAATAATGTTTACGCTTAAAAATATTTTGAAAACAAGTAAAAAGGGAACATTTAAAAAAACATTTAAAAAAAGTTGAAGTAAATATGTATGATTTGTAAGCATATAAATTTTTATTTTTGTGTTTGAAGCATAATTGTGAAATCGTTTATTTGTTATTTTAAGCAAATAATTGATTTGTTATGAATTTATGTTCTTAAATAATTTTTATGACAAATCGATAATAAATTAAACAATAATCAGTTTTTTATATCAAGAAAATTTTGCACTTACGAGACTATATTATAATTTAATTATATAACATGACATTTTCAGCCATATTATTATATTTTAATTTAACCATAAAATGTTTATATTTGAACATAATTATGATTATACTTTGGACCACAATATGGTTGCAAATGTAACAATACTTTGTTTTGTTAGCAACCATATAATGCAACCATATTATGTTGCTCTTAGATTATGGTTACCTCAACCATATTTTTTCTTTGCGTGTAAGGTTACAATATAAGGTTATATTCATCAAAATTATGATATATATGGAAGAAACCTTTCATTGCTAAATTTATTGCTTAGAATTTATTTTAATAATGGACATATACGCAGTGTGAATTCTAAATGTCTGCCTACTACGGTTCGAAACTAAAGCCAGATAAGTGAAAATCAAGTCTATATTGGGATTACCTTTAATTAAAAAAAATTTTTTTTCTAAAGCGCTCATAATTTTATTTGCACTGGGCAAATTTAACATGTCTGGCTCTTACAGTTTAAAAGTAACGTTATTTTTATAATTATAGCGTCACTTTCGGAACACTTTTTAGTTCTTAGAATTTATTATAAGCGGCTACAGCAACACGTCTTCTGTGAGAATTATAGGAGCCAACCTATTTAGGGTTCAGAGATAGATGTCTATGATAGACTGACGGACAGATACTGTAACTAAAGCAATAGATTTACTTTTTTACACTTTTAGTATGAAACCCTAAAAAGTGTTTTTAGTGCAGTACAGTTTCGAAGTACTTCTCCAAATATCTGCTACGTACAACGAATGCTCAGGAAATTAAAAAGGCTAGACGTCCAAAGGGTATTCCTTCGTTTTTGCCTTCAATTCGTATTATGTTTTAAATTTTTTTATATCCCTGCTCACCAATGGTCTGGCCACATGTGCTGTCTTTACATTTTTTGCTCCATATTTCAATGATGCATAATTATAGCATGTTGTTTTATTTTCAGGGATTTTTCGGATAATTTTACATTTTAGTAAAGTCACCACAACTTCTGGAATTATTTTTTGCAAGCATTTTTCGTTTGCTTTTAATAGAGAGAACTCATCAACAATTAGGAGAATGATATTCAGACCCCAGCATTCTAACGTTTTGTAATGTTTTGAAGTGATGTTTTTAATTAGCTCTTGATTTGATAACCAAAAAAAAACATAATTTTCTTAAAAATTTTAAATTCTTATTTTAATATTTCTTTTTTGTTCTCATAATTCAAAATATTATTTTAAATAATTAAAATAATTTTAAGTTTTTGCTTTTATATCCTTCCCATAACAGGGTACTTTAGTATCGCCTTTGATGTCCTAAAAGGTTCTTTAGACTATAAAAAATATTTTTTTTTCTGCACAAATTCAATGCAGCATCATAATTCACTAAATGCTATTGCAGGCTAAACAATTTAAACTACAACAATAAAAACAACAACAGCCAACGATCAATATCATCAAATGCAGCAACTTATGTTATTACCAAAGTATAAGTTTGGTCGGTTAGTTGGTTTCAGTTTGATTTGGATGATTGGTTGAGTCGTAAGTATCCATGAACAAAAAAAAAATGAGATTGAAAGAATAAAACAACAAAAACTAAAACACTGGCCTCTAGTTTTAAACCACCACCGTAAACAAAAGCCTTTAGAGGACTTTTTTTGCAAACAAATTCTCTGCAACTAAACTGTATGTATGTGTGCGTGTGTGTGTGTGTATTTTTTGTTATTCAATTTTTTTTTTAAATCAAAGTAAAAAAGTTTTCTTTTATACTATTTTTTCTGATTATTTTTGTTTTTCTTTTTTTTTTGAGTTTGTTTGTGTGGCATGAACTAAAAAGGAATCATTTTCAAATGAGGCGTATGTAAATAAATTTGCTTTTAGCATAAAAATCATACACATTGTCGATTGTTTGTTTCCTATTTGATTTGACTTGTTTAATAGAAAATATAAAAAGCTTCAACTGCTGCTGCTGCTGACTCTGCCGTTTTTAAGGTAAATAAAAACCAATTTTGTAAGCTTGATTAAATTCTTTGAATGACTAAAGCTATTTAGCTAATTTAAAAAATTCACTTCAAACTCCCTCCACTTTAACTTTATGCTACCATTACCCTTTTGCTGCCCCCTCCTTTGCCAACACAAATCCACTTAATTTTAATATATATTGCAAGCTTAAACACTAAGGTAAAAATGGTAAATGAAAAACGAAA
This sequence comes from Gymnosoma rotundatum, assembly GCA_916610165.2. Lineage (NCBI taxonomy): Eukaryota > Metazoa > Arthropoda > Insecta > Diptera > Tachinidae > Gymnosoma > Gymnosoma rotundatum. Next base: position 102,591,062 of record OU744340.1, read on the forward strand.
AATAACAACAACAGCAACAAATTAAGTTGGCTGAAAAACAAAGTTTCCACTTGAACTCACTAAACTGCACCTGTGGCTAAATGGGCTAAAAAAATTATTGGATGCTTAAAGAGCTTCTGTGTGGGGATTTGTAAGAGGAATTTTCTTGTGTTTGTATTTGTACTGGAATGGTTAGTTGGTTTATGAAGTGCTAAAGCCTAAATGTCAACCTATTTATTTACCAAAAAGCTTTCATTGCTTTAATATGTTTCTTCAATTACTGCTTCCCCAGCCATTTTGCTATCATTAAATTGATGATGGTTTTAACCCTTGCCTAGCTTTAAGCAAAATATCTTCCTCCCACTCCTGACTGTTGAAATCATTTCCTTTTTAAATGTAACTGTGACCATTTCATTTGAATTAACAATTTGCAATATTGTTGTGCAAATAAATACAATTAACTTAAGTAAATACGCTTTTTCTCATCCTTTTATTTTATGCATTTTTTTCTTTATTTTAATTTGTCTCCCCCTGACACCAGACAGGAAAAATCGTTAAGAGCTGGAATACAATCCTTAAACCACAAATGTTGTGTTTATATTGTTGCCTTTGTTAATGTTATTTCGGAGTTGTTTATTTAGTAAATGACACAATATCATTTAATTCTTAGCCAACAATCAAATCAACCCTTTTGCTCCTGTCTTTCTTTGCTGTGATACAACTTCAAACGTTTTATCCCTTTTTTTGGAGGATTTACAAAATATCTATTAAAATTTATTTAAACTATTGGTCTTTGTGTCATTTGTTTTTACATAAAATTTTCGGTACTTAAGAAAAAGCATTAATAGATTAAAAATGTTAAAACTAAAATATTTTCTGTGCAAATGTTGATATTTTTACAGTTGATAAAAATATTTCACTGTATAAATTCTGATTCGCTGATTTCTTTAACAAAAAGTGTTGTGGGGCTGAAAGCATTAAAAAATAATTTCTCTACATCGAACTTGAATATTGTTTGTTTATCAGGGTGCCAAAGGGGAAATCCCGGAATCCCACAATTTTTTGGAATTTTAAATTAATATATAAATAAAATAAATACTAAAATTACTAGATATTTTTTAATTATTTATTTTTTATTAATTAGAAATGTGATCTTTCAAATATTACCGAAATTTTTCTTTGGCGAATAACAATTCGAAAATTTAGGATAAATTATTCAGCTCAATTTGCATAGTTCTACCTAAACAAATATCGCCAATTTCTTGGAAGCTTTGTGGCCTTTAACCTTGTTTTATTGGGACCAATTTGTATAATTAAAAGTGACCCAAAAACCAAAAAAAATTAAATTACTTTTGAAACATAAAGAGAACAATTTTGAAGAACTATCAGCATATTAATGCTAACTTTTGTACTTATTTTCTCTATTAAAGTTATTAAAAAAATCTGTACTTCATTTCTGTAACTTAAATGAGAAAATTTTCAGAAAAAAAGAAAAAGTTCATGACTAACTCTGTGAAAAACAGGATCAGACTTTTTTTGAGGGAACTTAAAAAAATTATGGTCATACATGGTACGTATTAAATTGAACAGTAAGCAGTTGATTCATTTCTCATCGGGTTATTCGGAGAACACCAAACCCGTGTCTGTATTTCATTGAAGCTATTTTTTTTTCACCCAATAATTTTATTCACTAATTACCAAAAAGATTTAGAAAACGGAAAAAAACTCGAAATTTCGAAATTTTCCAATAGTTTGGGATGCCGAAAAATCCTAAGATTTCTTTCTTTATTGGGACTTTCAAAGTCCTGAATTGTGATTTTTATTCAAAATCTATTTTATTTTTGCTTTCACCATCAAGATTAACATCTAAAAAATTATTTTTATTTTTTCCTTCATCCCTTATGTAGAAAAATTAAAGAAAATTTATACTCAACGCAAACTGTGCTTTTGGATAAATGATTTTGGATTTTTTTTTTTTGTCTTTTTGATTGAATGAAATTCTCATTTAATGGATCTGGCTTTTAATATAAGCCTCAAATTTGATTGGAATCCACTTATGGCCATATGGATATGCTTTCCCCGCAGTAGTGCATTATATTTTTGAATTTCAAAATAATAAATATTTCATGAGAATAACATGAAATATTTATATTTGAAGGAATCAACCACAATAAGAGTTAATTAACATAAATAAATTTTCATACTGATTTATAAATTTAATTAATCAAATATTTTAAACCCAGTGTTTAATTCTACGAACTTATTTCTAAATTTAAACGTCAAAGTAACGTAGACAGATAAAACAAAATTCAGAATAATAAACCAAGAAAGCAGTGTTTTTCACCGAATATTGTAAAAAAGGGTTAATACATATGAAACTTGTAAAACATTTACACAAAGCATACGATATAGTGGTGCATAGACTTTCCCGATTGAAATAGTCTGAGATCTAATAGCTCAATAATTTCTGCGAAAAAAATAATGCAATGTATTCATAAGGCGATATTTCGAATATCCTAAAATAATAGCGAACAGCTACCACACGATTTAACAGCCTGTTACGGTAATTTTCCATTTTCCTGCAGAACCAGGCAAATAAATGATGAAGCAGAATATGAATATATACTTCATACATTAAACGCTTTAAATTAATCATTTTAGAAAACTATAAGACTAGAATTTTTGTTAAAAAAAAAATAATCTGAAATAACAACAATCAAAGAAAATCTTTAAATTTTTTCTGGAAAAGTTAAATTCGATCACTATGAATGTGCTCATTTTCTATTCCATCAACACAAAGTTATTATCATTCGACGCATACAATTTTTAAATCAAGCTAGTCTTTGACGCCTCTGGATGATGGTAAAAGTAATACTTGTTCGTGATTAGCATTCGCCAATTAATCCAGAAAAATTTAATACAAACTGTAAACATTTTTTAAACACAAACTTTGTAGAGCAGTGTAATTGAATTAGTAGAAGTTTTAATTAAATTTTAACATGAAATTTAGCCTTTTCCAGACGAAAAACTTTTAAAAGTTGTTCCTCTCTACTCTTAATTTCGGAGCATTAATATTTAAGAAAATCTTACCGATTAATTATGTGTCCATTAATTGATTGAAGGAGTAATTAAATATACATAGTTCATTCTTCAATGATTTGCTTGTGAAAATATATAATTCTAACTACTAACCAAAACTAGGTTAAATCAAAGCTCAGAGTAAACAACTTTAATTAGAAATAAAAAGATGTTTGAAATAACAATAATCTCAGAGAAAAATATTATGGTTATATTTACGGTTGTAAGCAAACCATAGTGTTGTTATATTTAATAATAATATTGTTGCAATTGTGACCATATTATTGTATAATATAACAATAAGATGGTAAAATATATAAACATAATTATGTTAAAGTATTAACATGTTATAGTTAAAAGTAATAATATTATGTTCAAATATAAGCAATGTATATTTAAATTAAATGATTACTACTGAATCGTAATTTTATTGAATCATAATATGTTACCGTTATTACAAACATATCCTGAAATAAAAGATATTTTTTTTAATTAATATATAATATTTTCTATGATACATAAAACATACGTAACTTTCCCAGCAAAAAATTATTGAAAAGGTAATCGAGTGTGGAATTAAGCATTTTTGGCTGAAGTACTTCCCAACTAAATTGCCAACTTAATGATTTTAACAAGGCATGAGACTTTTATAATCAATTCATGAGAATCGATTACATTAATTATTGTAGAAAGTAACAAGTACAATTAGTACTGTAGTCTCTTTTAACATAAAGAACTAGTTCCATTACTACTTCCTTTTTTGGAAGCAAATGTAATGTGTTTTGTAATCGAGTAACAAAATATGGCAACCACAAATGTAAGTCATTATATGGCAAGTACTTTTAAAGGTAATGTCTAATTTTTTGCTGGGTTTAATGTACTTATTTTTTATTTTCTTCAACAAAAAAATATATCTATTTAGATATATTCTTAAATGTACCGACAGATTGTTGATCAAATTACTAATCAATATATATATATACATATATAAAAATATGTTTGTATATTTATAACTCGCAACTCGGTTAAACCGAATTTTTAGGGTTTGTTCGTGAGTTATGACTAAACCGGGCATTTACGACTTCACCGATTTAAAAAAAATTAAAACAGATGTAGAGATTTATTTAGAAGTTCCAAGAAGATATGCCTATTTAAAAAAATGGAACAGGATGGAAAAGTAGCGAAGATGAAAATCCGAAAATCGATTTTTAGAAAAAGCAATTTTAAGAATGTGAAAGATAAATAAGTCCTGATTCACAAAGTCCAAAAGGTGGAAGGAAAACTATTATAACTTCCATCTTAAGCAAATAAAAGACTTGCTTGCTGGTCATAGTATGATTATTTTCATTGGGGTAGCGAAGCGCTTCGGGTAAAGCTGTTTTAATACAATAATATTCTTTCAAGGGCGAAACTAAAATATTTTTAATTACATGCTTGCTAACTTGACACACTATGTTTATTTACAATATATAATGGTTAAAGATGTTAAATTATTTTTAAAAAGCTTTAAAACTTTGGTTGCAGCTGGAATTTTTTTTAATTATAACAAAAAATGCTTTAATTTTAGTGCAAAGCAAGTAACAAAAATGTTTGTATTGTACTTAAAGTACTGTTTAAAAGAACTATAATTAGTATATTACAAAGAACATAATATGGTTCTTGTGGCCATATCACAACCATATTTTTTGTTTTTCTACGGGATTGAATATTTGACTTTAAGGAATGTATATAACTAAGGTTTTCCTTCCGCCACGCTGATCCTCTGTAGCCTTAATTAGCACATTTAAAAACATCTTTTTTTTACTCTACCCAATTTACATTGTTCCAAATAGACAATATTTATTTAACAAACAATAATAATATTTTCTCTTAACGCTTTCAAAGTTACCGACAAAGTAATAAAAATTACATTAAATGCCGCAACAGACCTGTGTGTATATAAAGGCACATTAACAAAAATATCAAGGATTAATTGTGACATCTTAAATAGAAAAGACATCAGCAGTGATAGTTTTAGAAATGACATGTAAGATATATAGTGATAGACACACGGACAAATAAATACCAATATTCGTTTGCAAGTTTTTTTTTGGGTACGTGAAAATGTGTTAATTACGCTTGTCAATGTTTTCATTGGAAATTGATCCTTTGTTTTGTTAGATCTGCGCTTCTTCTTAACTAATTTCATAGTTTGGTGTGAGTTTTTTCAACTCTAAATGTCGGTTAAGATAAGATGAATGCTGCTACAACTCTTAAAAACAAGCAGTTTGATGTAAAATATTTCATTTGAAAGTAGTTAAAAACCAAATTCAGTAGCATGTTTGCACAACATGTCGCCCAATGTGGCCCTTAAGATTTTTCTATTTTTATCTTATGCGTTTTTGTTTTTTTTAATTTATGGTTAAGTTAGATGAAAAGATTAGTAATTATTTGCTTAAATAGATAGAATTGTTGGTAGGTTGGCGGACAGGCCATTAAATACAACTGAAGGGTTAAAATCGGTCTGTATTTTATTTTAGAAATTAGTTTCGTTATCAAGAGATAAAAAAGAGCGGCTCTTTTTTTCTATTAGGTTTCTAACCTTTGTTGTTGCTTGTTTTATAACATTTTATGACACTTGCATTGATGTCCAAATCACATTACGTGAGTTTTAGCCACCAGTTCCAGCAGAGACCTTTAAGAACACCGGCTACTTTTTTAAGTCGTATTTATTTGGTCATTTGATGTCATAAATGCCTGTTGATAGTAATTATTCAACCTAGAATGATCTTATGCTCTTTGATGTAGCACTGTTTGTTTTATTTTAATAAATTTGTTTTTGTAGTTTTCCAAGAAAATAATTTGAGCAATCCGTTTTGATATCTTAAAGAGCGTTTGGAGGCTATAAAACAGCTACCTTGTTTGTTTGCTCGTTCATCTTGTCTCCAACGTCTACTAGTTAATTTCCTATTAGTCTTGTAATGGGTGCTCTAAACAGCAGTAGTAGAATAGAAAAACATTTTCTTGGAACAGAGAGCAATTTTTATTGAGTAGAATTAATTTAGATTAATTCTTTAATAAGTGTTTAGCCTCAAGTCATATAAAATTTCCTTGAACTATGAAAAGTCTAAAATTGAAATGATATGGATGGAAAAGAACAAGAGTCAGGTTTATTGCTCGATGCTCTCTACGTGCGTCTGCTTATTTCTTATAACTTTTTATTTATAAATAAATAAAAATCTTTTATTTTTTATATTTAAAGCAAGAAAAGGATAAAAATGCTTCATTAAATATAAAGGCAGCTGGTAAACTCGGCAATCAAAACTCTTGGAATTTCATCTATCAATATTTACAGAAATTATTCAAAAATCAAAAGTTATCGGAAAAATATAAATTTTACTTATAATAAAAATTTTATAAAAAAAACCGAAATTGTACAAAATATTCACATTATATAAACTGTCAGAACTTTGGTTAGAACTTCTAACCAAAAATAGTAATTTTAACCAAATATTAAAATTTAAGATTCGGCGAAAATGTCTACCTCAACATCAAAAAAGTCAAAATATTAAAGAAAATCGCAAATTCACATAAAATTTGTTTTTAAATTCTTACAATAAGTAGATAAACCACCACAAAAAAATTTCACTAAAAACTTAAGACTCATTGGACCTATACTTAATAATAAAAAACCAGCAGAATAAAAACGAAAAAATTTAATTTAATTACAAGAAATCCGTAATATTTTGTTTTAGAAAAATCAGGCTAAACTTGCTGTTTTTAGTGGAATTTCAAAAATAAAAAAAATAAAAAATTTTGTCATACAGTTTTTTTTTAAATTTAAAAATCGTGGTTTTTATTTAGAAAAAATATAGTACTTTATTCTTGTTATCTCGGACCAGCACTCAGGTACTAACCCCTAGTCAAGCAATGCTTTGTGCCAGAACTAGGAAATTAGGCTTGCAAAGGAGAATACAGAATAGAGGGAGTAGTGTTTCTTGACACTCGACTTGAATCTGCGGGAATATGATTCCATAAACAAACTGTTCGGCTAAAAAACGAATTTCTCTGTAGGACATTGTGCGATTCCTTGGCCAATATACAACAAATAGATAAGCTCTTAACGAAAAGCGTGTAGTTCACAAAAGCGAGAAAATATCGAGAATGAGTTCTCTAATCCCATTAGAACACTTTCCATTGTAGTATAAATAAAACTGCGAAACAAAATCCACATTGCGTCCATGTTCAACAGAGTCAATATTTATTTTTTTTTTAATTGTTACGTTTACGTTTTTACAGTAAAATAATAATATTTTTGATAGGATACTAAAACCCAGAGCACATTTGTGTATTTTATACCAATAATTTAGAGTATTTTACATATTTTTAAGAATTAATTTTCATCCAAAAAAGCACAATTAAAAATTTATATTGTACAAATTGGTCTTTATGCGGTGCCTAGACAATTTCAGAATAAATTTATATGTTCACAGAAACAACTACAGTGAGTACAGTTCTGTTAAATAAAGTAAGTGAAAACTTAAGACTCACTTTAAGTAATGCTAAAAAAAAGTGCTAAAGAACATTACATTTTGGCAAAACATGTTAAATGAAATTAGTTCAGCGAACTCTAAGCTACATGGTAGTCCAATATAATAAAGCAATATCGCCAAGTCTGGATTAGCTGTTGGATAAAAGCTTGTGACTTTTTTATTTTAAAATATTTGGAGGACCATAAAAGATAATTCCTCAAAAACTCACCAAACCAAGTTTAGAGGTTTTTCCCTTTTAGTATTAGTATCGAAACTATTCTGTCTATTATATAACAAATTATTTAATTTTATAGTTCAACAAAAAAAAAACTAAATCACAAGATCCATCATCAACAATTTAAGTGATAAATCTTAAATTAAATTTCATTTACATACGACAATGTATTCATTATCGCATGTATGCATATGCCTTAATAACACATACTCCTACACATTCACATCTGCCTTTGAATTATTGACCCAAATACTGTTGATTTTCTTTATAAGAAAATCACAAAAAATAAGAATAATAAATGGAAAATCTGAAGCAATTTTGTTCAAATTGTCAATCAAACATTTAAAATTAAGACTGTTAAATATCAAACACAATTGCATAAAGAAGTTGTGCTGTAATGATAAAAGCAATATTTTAATTAGTTCACAACACTTTAGTACGAAAGGAACCCAAACCAAAAAATAACAGAAAAGATTTGATGGAACAATCAAGTCAAAAAATGTTGCGATTTTCGTTTAACGTGAACACAGCATGTATTAAATGTTCTTTGATATGTAAAAAAACAATATAGAGACAACTACTTTCATACTATTTTTGTTATATTACAGTACTGTGGTATATTACGCTCTTAGGAAATGAACTGAAATATACAACGTGTACAAGCTTATTCTCACAGTTTCTTTATAAATTCAATTTCTGCCTGAAAAAGATTCTGTATTGCTAATTTTATAATTCAAAGCACTCGTCCAAGGCATAGTTATTTAAGTGAGGAGTGTCGTCTGCCAAGCTCATTTCTCTCTATATTTGCTTTTATGACAAAAACAACATAGCTTTTATAGTTGCTTTGAAGTTGGAAATATCAAAAGTTGCCATTTGTTTACGAATTTCAAGCAATTCTCTCTTATTTCTCTTTGTATTTTGGCATTTTCACTGGAGCCGCTACTACCTAGTACTCGTCTATCCACCTTTCTCTTTTGCATAGCAAACTTAGTCATCGGTTTATAAATTGGTTATTCTTGCAACCAACCGATTAGCTTTTGAGTCAAGACGTGTTTCATTGTAGCAAAGAATATTTTTACAGCAAGATTCAATCGGTTTCAACAAATCATACAACACTACGCCTAAGAACGTTCTACTGAATCCAAACCAAAACATTATCAGTATGGTTACGGTTAACCTTATCGACGCATACACCAATACCCCGGTTTGCGTCGTTAATTGGGACTGAAAAAATGAGACGCAAACCGAAACGACGCAAACTGAAGCAGAATTTTCAATTGTTTACGTATGTATTTTTTTCGTATAGTCAATACAGGATTTAAACATTTTAGCTTAGAAAAAGGGTTTTTAAATCAAAATATTTTCTTATTATTTTTTGAATAACACATTTTATTAAAATAAAAATATAAAAATGGATTTAATTTTAGAAGGGGCTAGTCTAAAGTTATTTGTTTTTTTTTGGCTCATTTGGGGTATTGGTGTATAGTGTTTGATATAATACAAATATACTTTTGGCGCCGACATAAGTTATTGACGTCACTCCTTTTGTTTTAAACCCGACTGTCTACTGGCATCTGGTAGCATTATGAGTAGAGAGGTAAAGGAGAACTACATATTTCACCTACTGTGTTTATGTTACGTTTGATTGTTTGTTTGTTAGTTTTCGTAGTGTTGTTCTTGCAAGACACATTTTAATGATGCTGTCCAGGGACTAGAGTAGAGGGAGTAACCTCGACCGAGAAGAGTTGGCCAATATTCACTCTAATCCCAAAATGGGCATGCAAGATGCAATTTGTGTAGTAAAATGGCATCGTGAGAAGGTTGTGAATTGAAGGTGAAGTTAACAAAAAACGCAACAATCGACAAAGGCGTTGTTTGGTGCCTCTAGTATCTTCAAAATCAATCCCAGCATCCAGCTCTGGGTATACGGATGTAGTTACTGAAACAAAGCTCAAATTTGAGAACTTTTTATAGTCCAACTTTTATGAATGATGACCATGGCTAACAAGAATAATAGTTTGTTAATTTGACTAAAGAAACCTACACGCAAAGAAAAAACACGGTTGAGTTAACCATAATCTAAGAGCAACATATTATGGTTGTATTACATGGTTGTTAACAAAACATAGTAATGTTACATTTAATAATAATTAAGTTGATCTTGTAACCATATTGTTGTCTAGCATAACAATAACATGGTAAAATCTAAAAATAATTATGTTAAAATATAAATATTAAATGGTTAAATTAAAACATCATAATATGGTTGAGTTACAGCGTCCTGAAATGTTAAAATTTGTAAAAATATTAATGTGGGTATAATTTTGAAGCTTTTGAAGAGATCTTTAAGGAAGTACTAAATTTTTTTTAATAATGCTTAACCCATTGACATTTTTATGTAAAATTATATATAGTACTATTTTTTTTTAATTCTCTGTCACCCCACTATTTGCACTTTTTATTAAAGTTACTTTACTAAACTAGATTTACATATATGGTGAAGGGTATATTAGATTTGGCATTGCCAAATATAAAACTCTTACTTGTTCATATTTGAAAGATGCTTAAAATTGAACTTTTTGCTTCTTTTCAAGTAATAATTTTATATTTTTAAATCATTAATTATTTTTGAACATACAACAAAAAACAAAACACATGTAGCATGACTATTGGCAAAGGAATACAATAAAGAATTCCTTATAAATTTTGCCACATTTTGTACAAAGGTTTAATTGTTTTCAAATTTAATTTAATTAAATGTTTAATTGAATTAATTATTTTTTAATACATTTTTTAGCTGAAAATGTTTTGTATTCATTTTTAATTAAATGTATAATTAACTCAATTAAAGATTTAATTTAAAGCAAATAATTGCTGCAAAGACATTTATCTGTGTGATCTTATCTCTGATAAGAATATCAGATATTTTAATAATTTTTGCTACCTTTCTAAAATCACAAAATATGAGATATTAAACCAAATGCTGTACATCAACTCTGAATAAATGAGAAAAGAACAATATGAGCAAATTGTTTACTTCTGTTACAATTTATTAATCAACATTGTGAAAGAATGTAAATATTTATTTAATTAATAAATTTATTAATATATCTTTTCCTGTTTTTGTTTTTTGTTGTGTAAAAATAAACATGAATTATTGGATTTTTATTATTTTAATCGTACAATACTGACTGCCACTTTTACCCTTCTTTTTTCGACACATTTTACATAGAGATGAAATAATAATATTGAACAAAAATTGAAAAAATATATATATTGAAATACATTTGTTAATTCCAACTGTTTATTCGTATGTATGTATGTATGTATGTATATATATACGTGCTCCAAAATTAGTCATTTTGAATTACACAAACACATACAAACATCGATACTCGTGCAGAGCACTTTACTGCAACTCAACTATAAACAATAATAATAAAAACATTTAATATCTATCACACAGGAGTTTTTTGTTTTTGTTACTTTGGGTGCTACTGATTCTATCACATTCAAATGTCAAGTGAAATACATTCCAATTTTAAAATATAAAACACATGGCCACCAAAAACAAAAATTGGGAAAAAAAAAGTATTGAAAAATTTGAATAACAAAAATTGAAAAATCTATTGATATAAATTAAAACAACAAACGCAACGAGTACTGAACACACAATTACTTGCACTCACGCTATTTTATCTGAAGAGATAGAGGAGACATGTGCGTTTGATAATATAAATTTACCTCCTTATTATTTGCCTAAATTTCGTTTTAATGTATATTATTTATTTTTTTCAATTTACATATCTAAACTTTTTATGTTTTATCAAAATTAAGTTATTTGAACTTATGGTCGTTTTATTTAGTCAGGAAATTACAACTATTACATGAAAGATTTGCAGAAAAGTTTCTATCACATTATTGAACAAAATTTCGAAAAAATTTTCATACATTTGACATCTGTAGCAAAGAGTGTTACAACTGACTTTTGTTTTTTAAAATGTAACAAAACTCTTTAAGGTTTATAAAATGTTTGCTTAATCTTTGAAACAAATTTTATTGTCATTTTATAAGCGTCATTTTGAAAATCATTTCTAAGCAAATATGTATCTATAAACACAAGAAAGAAATTAAATTTAGTCTATTAAAAATAAGTGCATGCCAATTTTTTATCAAAAGCTCTACAATAGTAAAGCCCTTCAATGTAAAATCATTGCAAAATCAATCAATAATTAATTTTAAAATAAAAGCCGTGTAAATATATTAGTAGCTAGTTTTAGTCAGACCTTGGTTCGCTTACTTTTTTATTTCTACTTTTATTAAAAAAAAAATTTTTTTCTATATGATAAAAAAAAGCAATTTAAGCAACCAGAATACGAGAACTATCTCTTTATCTTCCACTATAAAAATGTTATGTGTTCTATCATGAAGATTAAATGAGGCATCTGTGGTAATTCCAGTTAACTTATGAGAGAACAAATAAATAAAGCTTAAAAACATATTTACCAGGTTTCAATAATATTGTATTTTAATATTTGTGTGAACATAACTCAGTCGTGCTTTGTTTGACCCTCAATAATCAATATCGGAAATTTAAATAATTAATCGGGAAATAATTAAATTATCGTAGTGTTTTGTGATATTTTATTTTTCATCCTCTTTCAACTGTATAAAAGAGCCGAAAAAAGTCAGCCGTATACAGTGGAGAAAGAAAAATTGAATAACTGTTGATTATTGTTGTTTTTGCTTAAACTTTAATTTTTGCCTTATTGTGTGGACAAAAATTTTTAGTTAATTTAAAATGTTTGTCAAAAGTTTCCTGAAGAGTTAAGTAAGCGGTACCCAAATGGCCATCGAGACGTGCTTTGACCCTCAATAATCAATAGCGGTAAATAATTAATCGGGATAATAGAAAATATCACGAAAAAACGATTTTATTTTGAAAATTAATTAATATAATAAAAAAGTCCCGTTGTTTATTTTAATTTAATAACTCAGTCCTTTTAGGAATAGAGTGGTCTCTTTGAGAGAAAAAAAAATAATATATAAAAAATTAGAGATTGTGCCAATAGGTGACTTAATTAGACAGGTATTTGATAGTTATTTTATGTTTACTTCATTCTTAAAAAAAAGAGACAAGTTTCCTCTGTTTTCTTTTTGTCGCTTAGAAAACAAAGAGTGAAGAAAAAATTTTCCTAACGTGTTTAAATTTTGCGTGTGTTTTATTGTTTTAAACTAAATGAAATTATTTTTATTGCTTTCTGTGTTAAAGGTTTGAAAGAAGAGTGCTATATTCTGCTATGCCGAATCACCATATATGTAAATCTGTTTTAGTCAGTCGAAAAAGCAAATATGATGAACTGGGTGACAGAGAATTTACATAAAAATGTCATCGGCTGAGTTTAGCATTTTTAAACAATTTTAGTAGTTCCTAAAAGATCTCATCAACAGCTTTTAAAGGATATCCATGTTGATATTTAAAAAAAAAAATTAATTTCAGAGGCCCGTAACTCGAAAAATATGGACAAGCGGAAATTTTCTCACTTAATGTTTTTTTTTTTCTTATTTTTTTAATTCTATATTGTCCCATATGTTTGTTTTTTTAGTTGGAGTTACTTCATTGTTCCAACTGATATAGAAAAATTAGAGGCAGGCGTGGTATTTTGTCCGCTGCGTCTAAGGTCATGGACTGATCTTGCTGATTTCCAATAGCACTTCTCTCGACGCAATGTCTGATCGATTGGCGTACTTAAATTTTTGCAAAGATAAAATTTGATTTGAACACTAACACGGACGGACAGACGGACATCGCTCAATCGCATTCGCTATGCATAAGAAGTTAAAATATATATATTTTATGGGGTCGAAAATGGATTTTGTAGAATTTACAAACGGAATGCAAACTTAGTTATACCCTTTTCACACTTTTTGTGGTGAACTTTATAACTCACGAATGGTCAGACCAAACTCGACTAAATGTTTAGGATTTCTATGTATGTTCGTGTAGACTGTTTATCTAAAGTTTTCACAAAATTGGTTGATACGTTCATACATTATGACTTTTCATTACTTTTTATAAGCGTAGGCGCCTATGAGTGTGTACTGTATGTATACTGTATGTATAAGTGATCCTAAAGAAACCAGATTCTGAAAAAATATTTCCTATAATATCCATACTGTTTCAATAGATTTTTCACGTGTTCGGAGTAGAGTCCCATAGTAAACAAGGCCACAATATATTATACAGTTCCTTGAAAGGTCTTTTTCGTATAATTTGATGACGTCAAGAATTATAAACACAGTTTGATTTAAATAAACTTTGATTTTCTTTTTATTACTTTTTGTAATATATTTTTTATTTATTTGAGTTTTATAAAATTCGCTAAAATTAATTTTTGTTTTAGTTTATCTCACATAATAATAAAGCATTTATTTATTGATTATTTTCCCATAATACTAACTAATTAATTGTAAATAATTTGTTGCAGCAATTAAATAATATTTCATTTCACAAAAAATTTTATTGGTTTCAACTAATTTAAACATTCAATTGATACAAAACATGTTACACATTTTATTTAATAACATTTATTTGTTAATTAATAATTTCCATAAAATAAAAAAATGACTAAAAAAACTATAATAAGTAGTAAAAAAAAAATATACATTATAATATCAATAATTACGTATAAAATAAACGTATACTTTTGTTGTTAAAATAAAGAAAAAATAATATAAAATAAAATAAAAGTAAATAAAATAAAATAAAGTTAATAAAGTAATCAACAATTATTACAATTAACCACATTAATTATAAATATTACTAAAATGTTGAAAAAAATAAAGGGAAGGAAAACAAATTTACACAGTATTGCACAAAGGCTTGAGATAGAAAGTCGATAAAAAATTATTAAGAAACAAAAAGAATAAAATTTGTTTACATTTAACTAAATACTGACGAATACTTTTGTAGGTAAAATGATGATTTTGAGGTCGACTATTTATTTACATAAATATTTGCTGTTTTATCTAAAACTTATTTACAGAAATGTTTAATAATAATAATAATGAGAATTCTACAACAAGTTAACATTTTGAGGTAACAACCTAAAGCGAGTTTGTGTGAGCGATACAGCCAGAAGTTTATTTTTTAGAATTAAACTGAAATAGCATTCGTAGACATTTCATTGTATTGCTGTTGTTGTTTTTGTTGCTGGGACTTGAGATTTGTAGTAGTATTCATGAGCATTGAGCGATAAACTTCGGACAAAAGATTCCACATGGGTGGGGGATTTGTGGTGGTGGCAGTACCTTCAGTGCCTTCAGAACTTTGAGTTTGAACGGCAGCAGCAGCGGCAGCAGCTGCAAACATTTGCGATTGTAATAATCGTAGATGTTGTTCTTCGGCAGTAAGTGGTGAGCAGTGGGCAGAAGAAGCAGTCTGTACTTTTTTACTGGCCTGTGAGGCAGAGAGATCCAAACAATTGCTATTGTCTTCATCGTTTTCCATTTTGCAGGTAACGGGTGAAGGATTGTCACAGGACATTTCTGATTCACTGCCACATCTTTTTCTCTTACCCAATAAACTGTCCATGAAAAAACTGTTTGAAGGCTTTTGAACGCTGCTTGGGCTGGCAATAAGTCTTTCAGCCGCTGACATACAATCACCTGAACGCTTGTGTAAACTAAAGTCTAAAGGTTCATTTGAATCTTCTGAGCGTATAGCAGGAGAGACCGGCTTGATATCATCATCTATTGATACTGATATTAATTCATCTTCCTCTTGTTCCTCATCGTCAACTTCACGACAATAATCATCCATGTCACTGTGACTACCCTGACTAGCATTTGAACCCTGTACATCCAAAACATAACCCTCATCATCATCATTGTCGGAGGCATTTGAAGCACCACTGGAGTGCGAGGAATATTGAGTATTCATTAATCTGTCTTGGCTGGCTAACATGTGCTGGAATTGAGGACTGGAGAAATCACCAAACATGGCAGCTGGGTGAGGCGGAAAAGCATTGCTTTGAGATGACATTAGACCAGGAAAAGCAGGCATAGCTGCAGCAGGAGGTAAAATACCAGCAGGTGCCATGGGAAACAATGGAAACTGTTGAGCGGTACGACCATCATGCGGTGAGATTTTGCGACGTATGTGTGGCGAATGTAATTTCGGATTGGGATTTGCACTGTGTCTGTTGCGTGAACGACGTGAGGAGAAGACCATATTACAGCCTTCAACGGTGCACTTGTGCATTTCTCTTAAGTGAACAGCTGAGAAATGAATTTTTAGAGCACCCTTGTCACAGAAAGTTTTAAAGCAAATAGAACATTGTACTCGCTTTTTACCGGTAGCAGGATTTATGAATTGTCCACCCATATTAACAGGAGGTGAACCCCATCTTTTGGGCTTACTGAGACTTATTGAATTGGCAGTAGGCGATGTAGCTGGTGAGGTGGTGGCCGATGAAGAGGACAGCGCCGATGCCGTGGGATGACCCAATAAATAAGCTGGTGGCATAAAAGCCGTCATTAAATGTTCCATTATCTCTGTTTTGTTTTTCTTGATGGGTAACACGAGTTGATTTTTAAGTTTTTTTGTTTAAATCTAAAAAGAAAAAAAATTATAATTTATTACAAATTAGGTATTTTAACATTTTTAGGTTTCACATAAGGCTATTCTTAGATCTATTTAATATAAAAGATTTTTATTTAAAAATTGTGCTTTTAAACACGAATGTATACTTAAGATTCCAAAAATATACTGCAGATGTAAATGAATTTTATGAAGTTTCTTATTTAAGTATTTACGAAAAGCAAATAATGATTTATTATAAGAGAAAACATTTTTGTGCATTATTTTTAATGAAAATGATATGATATGAAAAACAAAACAAAAATTGTTTTAAATAAATTGTGGTTTAAACACAAATACAAAAGTGGATTGAAGACACAAGAGCTTTCTTAAAAATTATTTTTTAGATACAAAAAGATATTCCTAATTTACAATAAACTTTTTATTAAAACTCAGTATTAACATGCCTATAACTTACAACAAAATATCTTCAAAATTAAACAACCCATTAATATACCACGAACTGTAGATAACAGTGTGGTCAGTTATAGCGATTTCTCGCCAAACATAGCGATAACAAATTTTTGGGATAAAGCTCTTAAAATGGCGAGAGTGGAGATTCTTGGCGGTATTTAAAATAGTTGGCTCAATTTTTGTCTATTTTTTATGATTTTCTCTGCGATTACACTGCATGTAAAAAAAGATTTAAAAAAACCTGGCAGCATTATTTTATATGGAAAAGGTTGACTAAAAATGTATTTACGTATATCGGTAATTAACTAAATTTGTATATACAAATATACATATATTAATTTTGAAATAAATGTCAAATTGTACTGGCGCTAAAGGCATTGATTTTGGCACAAAATTTCAAACTGAATTGAAAAAGACTGTTAAATGTAACTGATACGTTGATTTTACAAGAATTTTGTTTTCTAAAGGAAATGCTTGATCGGCTTCCAGAAAACATATATATTTAAGGAGTTTATTGTCAATTTAAAAATTAAATTTTCTGCAGTTCAAGAAGTTTTGAAAAGGTTTGGAAACCCTAATTACGCATTTGGTATTTATCAGGCATGTTCTGAATTCCACACGAAATTTTCACTTCAAATTTTTCAAAGCATTGTTGCTATAAAATTATTTTTTACAAAAAGAATGCTTTGAAAAATTTGAAGTGAAAATTTCGTGTGGATTTCAGAACAGGCCTGTATGAAACACAATTTTTATAACTAAAATTTCATAATTTTTATGTTGACGATATTCGGTAAGAAATCGGGCGAGAAAGCTCAAAAAAAAAACTGGCAGCTCTGGTACATAAATATACACTAGATTTCGATTTTAGAGTCATATGCTGAAAAATGTAAGAATTTTTGCTTTTTTAGCATGTAACAGTAGGATTCATCTTAAATAGCCATAAAATTTGCTAATAAACTTCTTTAAATTAAAACATCGATATTTATATTTAAGAAAAAACAAATACACAAACGAACAGCGATTCAGTTCTCAATAAATAAAATTTACGTATGATGTAAAAATAGAAAAAACAAACTTTAGTAGCAGCCAACAAACACAGTATGAGTAGAATCAGTAGTTTTAGTTGTGGCAGTAAGTACATTGTGAAAGATAAATATGATTTAAGCTTAAATGTATCTTTTTTCTTTTAGCTATTTAAGTATACAATCCAAACATATAAACACAAACATTAAAATATAAAAATCTGAAACAAAAGACAAGCCGACATTTATTTGTTGTAGTTTAAAATTTACATGTACATAATTAAAATTTACATGACGTCTTGCTGTGATACATCTCCAACTTTAGCTGAAAAGTTTGTGTTTTCTTGTTTTATTTAAATTTTATGTGTGATGAGTAGTAGATAATGGACATACCACCAAAAAAAAGTGTAACCAACAGATCAGTAAATGCTAATAAATCACAAAACTTAAGAAACATGAATTCTTTTTTGCTGTGTTGTTATATAAAATCATAAAACAACATAGTATTAGATCCAGATTCTTGGTAGCAACAACAAAAATAAAAATAAAAATGTTATTTAAAGTTACAAAATAAAAAGTAAAAAAGAGAAAAAAAATAAATTTTGTGACTGAGTGTATGCTGCCGATATCCCAGCTTAGCTAAATGTTTTTTTTTTTCAAATAACTGTTTAGAAAAATTAATAGTTTTTATGATAAAAATATTTATTATTTTTTATTTAATACTTTACGATCAATTTACGTTTTTCTTATTCCTATAAGTTGTTTTTAACACTATTTAATTACTGTTAAGCATCATATCGTTTCAGCTTCCTTTCCTATATTAATGCCAGTAAAGATGTAAAAATATAAACTTCTGAATAATATTAAAAAAAATGTAATAAAATAAAAAAAAATTGTCATAAATTTCGATAAAACAGAAACAGGAAATCAACAGGCCAAATGTGTGAACAAATCAAATCAAAAATCGAACTCGAACTCGTATATTAAATGCCGCTGGTGAGACTTTCATATACTCAAACACGTTGTTGTTGTGTTAATATAATAACTATAATTATTACACAAACAAACAAAACTAGTTTTCTTACTAGCAACACACAGTGACAATCTGTATTCAACACATGAAATAATTATACATTTTGGTCTTCAGGTGACGTTGGTTGGACTGATAGAGAAAAAAACATTGTATAAACTTTTTTTATTTACAACGGGGGAGATTATTTTAACTTCGAATCGTCTAAAGATTTAAAATTGTTACTTAAAGTTGTTGTTGTTTAACTCTTGGTTGTCATTAAAATTGAACATACGTTTTTTATGATTAGGGGATATTTATCATAAAAATCGTCAGAGAAATAAAAAAAAAAGATCTAAATGACATAAAAATAAGGCCATAATATATTTAAAATTGATGGATGCTGTTGTCCTTGAGGTAACAAAAAATAAAAATAAAAAAATAAAAAAGACATTAAAAAACAAGCAACATTTTTGTTTAATTAAAAAAATAATTAAAATTATATTGCATACAATACGTTTAACATTACTCAATAAAATATAGATTTCAATAAAAGATAGAATTGTATTTTGAAAAGAATAAATATTATTGTTTATTTAAATTCATAAAAAGGATCATTTGAGTTGTACTTTAAAACATCAAACTATTGAAATACGTCATAAACTTTTATATTTCAATAAGCTATGTACATATATCTATACATTTAAAACATTTAGGGAAAATAAATTTTAAAATCTTATTTTACATTGCAGCATTCCATGGCCTAAATAAATTTTAAACGATATGAGATTAATTTCTCATAATAAATCAAAAAGTATTGATACTTTTCTAGTTGGTCTTAAGTTAAGCCAGCATATCAATTGAAAGCAAGACGACCAAGTATCCCTACAGTTTCGTATAAAATTCCGAAATTTAATATTCGTAAAACCACCAGCATCTTCTCGCAAAACTTATGAGATCAGTCAGTGTTGCATTTATAAGAGAGTCACAGTCTTTGACCCAAATATTTGAGCCTGCTTTCTACGTTAGGCGGACAGTCGCGGAAAGAACAGTTGTTGAACTCATACAGCACCCCGCTTAGGTACTACCTAGAAACGATATCGAAAATTTCTCGACGGCCTGTAGAGCCCCGTTCTTCACTTATTGATATAGGGCTTAATGGTTTTTTATAATTAGTTATTGAGGAGTACCAGTCTCCTTAGCACCTGTCGCATCCAGATTCCATCCGTTTCTCGCACACTGTTCGGCCAACTCGTTCCCATAAATAATTATAATAATTAGCCGTAACTCAAAACAGCCTTGAACGGTATCACGCAAGTAGGACCAGAAATTGAATTCTAACTGGTAGTAATATTAGCAAAAAGTTTAATCGAACATTGTACATTTATTGAAGTTTATTTATATGGGAACAAGCTCTTAAAATTATTATCTACATTTTAAGAGAAGCTAGCAATAATTTAAGGGTACTGAGAGCTTTAATATTGAGCCCTGCAAATTTTATATGACAAAAATAAATAAATTAATTAATTCTCTTTTGACAAGATACAGGTACTAATTTTCTATTTATTGACACAAGAGGCTGATAAAAAAATTTATTTTACTGGAATCAAACTAGAACTGAGCTTTGAGAAGAAGTCTATTGTTTTTAACTGCTTTAAAGTATTTTTTCCTTACAGATCGGGTTTTCTTCACTGGTTCCATAGATATTATTAATTAAAAACTTCCACAAGCTGAAAATTTTGTATCCATAGGACGTTCAATATTTATCCAAATTTAAGTAGAAATTACTTTAAAGGAAAAAGGTTTTATTTCGATTAAAATTTTTATTATTTTTCAGATAGAAATATTAAATTTCTAACTGACTTAATTATATTCTAATAATATACAGTCTTCTAATTAAATAATTAATTAAATCAACAACAAACTAATTAAAAAAACGAATTTCTGATTAAATAAGTAATTGAATCAAGTAAAAATTTTATAAAATTTCAAACTTAAAAAATAGGTATTTTTCTATGACTGAAAGGCTTTATAATAATTTTGTGTGTGTGTGTTTTTTTTTATTGTGAAAAACATATTTATTTCATATATTGTTCAAAATGTCACAGAAAATAAATATTGTAAATTCAAGTCGACGTGTAAAAAACTAAAATTGTTATAAATTTTTAGATATTTCTTAAACAAGCTTTCTTATGTCATTTACAACTTTTTTTAATTTAAAGTCATGATGTAATTCTAATAATTACAAACAAGCAAACAACCAGTTAAAATAGCTATAAAATTCTATAATTATTGTTAAGCTTTAAGAAAAACAATATTAGAATGCTGAGTGATGTTTGCTTGACTTTGTGAAGAAAAAAACTGTCATTTAAGATTAAGACCAGATAAGACAATTTAAAGCAAATGTATTAAATTGGCAAAAAAAATTATAGAAAGTAAGGAATTTACTTTGAATTTTAGATGAATTTAGAATGAGATAATTCCGCAACTTTTTTTTACAACCTTAATGCATTTATTGAGCAGATTTGTTTATCGATAACAAATCTTGCCATAAGAATAACTTTAATGCCTTTATTAACAGAGAAGTACGCAATGTCTTTTCAATATTTAAATACGTCCTTTAATTTAATTTTAAAAATGGGAATGATAAAATTTCGTATATATGCACGTCTGTAATATTTGTTTAAATCTTTTTAATTTTTTTTACAAGGTCCAAGATTCACTAAAACGCACAAGAAACAAGCTGAGAACTTAACTTATTTTATTTATATATATATAAACGTCAACAATTTAAATACTTAACCTGTCAATCATATGTCAAGTTAAATATTCTATAAAACACAAAAATTTTAATTGTGGAAATTTTTTAAATAAAAGTCAAATTCATTATTAAATAAATAATGTCATTTAAATTTATAAAATTAACAATTTTGTTTTAACTTCAAATGCCAATCAGCAAGGAACTGATTGTGGGATCGATAATGTTTAAAAATTTAATTTTTATGGGTCTAGAATATTTTTGTTTATTTTTTATTTTTAAATAATTACTTGTTTTTATATGCATTTAAACAGTTAAAAATTATTTTAAGATTTTGATTATTTTTAAACAAAATAAGAATTTTAATATTTATTAAAAAAAATTTCTAAAATGCAAAGTTAAAAAAAAAAATTTTTAAATGGGACCGCCGGCATCAAAACAAATCAAATACCGTCGGCTTAAAATATTTTTGATTTATTTTATTAAAACTCACATTTTCTTGAAATTATGCTTATTTTTATTTTCACCTTAAGTCCTTGATTTTTTTAAGTATTTAAATGTTTTTAATTAAATTTTTTTATCACTGTTTTTACTTAAAATCTCATAATGTTTCTGTTTGTTTTTTTATACTCAATACAAAACGAGTTTATTTTTATTGTTTTAAACTGTTTTCGATTACTCAATATTTTTTTATTTATTCTTTTTATAAAAATGTTCAATTTTAATGTTCGTATGTTGATATGTCCACTTCTTGTGATGTCGTGGGTGACACTGACTGCTGAATGTTGTACATAGATATACAAGAGCTCAATGAAATGAAGATGATGATAGTGAAGACACCGCAAAAGAGCAAGAAATATTGTTGTTTATAATGATAATGGTGGTGGTAGTTGTATCGTCGCACCACAACCTCTAGAAAATGTTCTGAGTATATAATGAAACCAAAATAGAAATGGTCTCGTCTACTTTTTGGCGACACTTTAAACACATGAGAAAAAATTTAGAAAGAGCATGGGATAGAACGTTTGTATATCCAGCGTTAAAAGAGAGTTCTTTGTTAGATTTTTATTTTTCTTATTGTTTCGTATCCGTACTCCGCTTCCACTTTTTTTATATTTAACACAAGATACGCACAAGACGACAAGTACAACGCAACTGCCCACAAATGTCTCCAGCGAGTGACAAGCAACTTCGGCTCTAAGCGCAACGTCTCAACAAGTCACACACAAACACAAAATGACAAAGGCAAAACATTACATACACTGCCTAATATCATTGATGGTAAAATATATACTCATTAACTCAACAGTAATAGTGTGTGTGAGTATCTGTGTGTCATTCTGCATTTGTGTGGCTGCAATAAATGTCTCTTTTGCCTTTAGCACCGTCATTTTTTTTTTATCATTTAATACCTTATACATACACACACACAGTTTCAGTTTTTAATGCAGCAGTCCGACAACTCTTAGAAGAGGTTAATTTTTATAGTGTGAGTAATAGATATTGCTGTTGTTGCTGCCTGGCTAAAAATTCTTAATGTGTTCCTGCCTTCCCTCTTTATTTTTAAACAATAAATAGTTGTGTTTTTATTTGTATATGAGTGCAGTTAGCATTGTATAATTTTGGAGTGACAATTCTCTGTTTAGTATAATGTTGGCTTTTTTAATAATGTCTCCCTTTTGCTTAATTCAAAATGTTTTTGGTAAATATACGGATTATACCACAGATACATCAGCAAAGTCTGTTCATAATATATTAAAAGAGAAGGTAAGGCCGTGCAGTAAAGTATTTAAGAGTAAATATAGTATGGTCGGTAATATAGTGTTGAGTGATATAAAATACAATACAACTTTATAATATTATTTGGTTATAAAAGAGATTGCTCTGAATTAAATTTAATTTGTGTTGCCTTATTTAAATGTGATACCTATGGAAAATTCAATTCGTCTAATTTCTGTTCTTTAAATTAGAAATTTATATTTTGAAAACTTATAGGTAATACTGCCTTTTATGGTAAAAACTTAGGAACAATTTTGCATTTTATATTAATTAACCCTATTAATAATATTTAATAGCACATTCCTTAGCATAGCTAGAGATTTTTTTCTGTAGGGGCTATACTTCTTACACCCCTATGCTCCCTATAGGAATATTACAAAATAATATAGGTATAAAGACCTTAAATGTAGAGGAAAGTTATTATCTGTTATCAATAACTGGTACCTACTCACCATTTTGGAATTTTCGACTGACCATGCTTCTTGGCCAAAATGACCAATAAAAAAGTACATATCTAATGCTCAAATCATGATGTAAAGCTAGGGTTTCCTTCGTCCTAATTGGATCCCACTAATGTGTAGATATATTCCAAGCTGTTTCCCTGACTTTATACATAAATAATTTGAACTACGCATTTCCTGATAATGTACTATTTCGTTTTAAGATCAGAATTCTGGCTTAAGATAGAAGGTTCAACATTTCACCGACGTAACTCAAATGTTTTTAAAATAGGAACTAAACAGTCAAAGAACCACCTATAAAATGCATTTTTTAAAGGGGATTTTAAACTTTTCATACCTTTATAGGTACTTACTTACCTAAATATTTCAAATAAAACAAAAAAAGGCACACTATTATCCATATTATTTACTGAGTTTTGTTTTTGCTCTGCTCGTAATGTCATTGGCTCTCATACTATAAAAAAAACTCAACAACAAATCCCATATAACTTTACAAAATACAATAATAATACAGGCAGGCAGTATATATTAAAATAAACATAGCAAACTCGCCCCCATCATACAAACAAACAAAAAATGTCACCATTTAAATTGAAAATCCACACAGAAAACATATATAAAACCAGAAACACACACACACACACACAGGAGAAATGAGTTAAAAAAAACTTTTTTAAGAGTGAGAGAGTGAGAAGGTTATATTCATGAAACCTAATCGCTTTTATTGTTTTTGTTGGAAGGTTGTTAAGAAAATCAAGTGACAGCAACAGTATATGAAAAATAAGATGGTAATGCAGTAAGAATTTGAGGGAAACGAAAGGAAAAACTCAAGAAGATAAACTCAAACTACAAACACTCTGAAATGAAATGGAGAATCAGAAATGCAATCATACTTTAATTTTAAAAGCAACATCATTCAGTGGTTTGGTTATCAACAACGACAATTTGAAAATTTGACATTTCATTCAATTACTAAGAATACTAACACAATCTTACAAAACGGGAGGGCTGGATGTTGTTTGATTTTATGCAAGTTTCATAGGAGTTTTCACAAGTAAAAGGATTGCATGAATATTAATGAGTGCGCGTATGAATAGTTACATTTAATGCTTTAATACTGTCACAAAGTCCTCAGTTGGGGACAAACGAACGACAATTTTGGTCAAGTTTAAATAAACGATGTTTGTTTCTGTTTTCATATTGTGGACCTAGAGAGGAAAACAAATATATCAAAAGAGATAAAAATTCGCCTTGATTCTAAGAGAAATATAAATTGAGAGCATATGGGTATCTAACTGAAATAAATGTTCTTGTGCGCAGTTCTTCCAACATCCTAAGAGCCGCAGATTATAAAAATATGTTTTTTATATACTTAATTTGCCATGTTGCAAAATGTTGCTTAATGTAGCAGTCGACAGCAGCAGCAGTTGTTGCTGAAATGGAAACGGTCACCAGAATACTATCATCGATATAGTCACCATCGTTGGTGTTGTTGTACCTCGTAGTATGTCGCATGTCAACCTTATATGGTTGTAAGGTCCAGTGAGCTTTAGGTATACATACGTACATACATATGTACATGAATACTTATACGAATAAATATAATGTTGACAATGTATGAGTGAATAAGAAAATATTATTTAACATACTGATTATATAGTTTCCACCGAAGGTTGAATAAGGAAAGCATAAGTACATTTCAAATTCATTTATTTACTTTTTTTTTGTGATACATACATCTTAGATGCGATTCAATATAAAAATATAGTTACTTTTTGCAGCCAATTTATAATACCCAAAAAATTTTGTGTCGTCCTCCTTTTTTTTACAAAAATTTTTTATCAAAAAAAAAAAAAAAAAAAAAAATCCAGCTCTCTTAACTGTTTATTGCGTCTGTATTAGGGACAATAAATTCATTGAGATTTGAAGGAATTTTAATTTAGATGTGAAGTTATAACACAGAACATATTATAAATAATTTTTTATTTTAACAAACAATTGTTTGAAATTGATTTTAAGTTTAATAACTAATTTACTTGCTTTCATTAATGTTGTTGTAAAGCTTTTAATTTTATTATTATTTTTTTTTTTTTTTTTTTTGCAATTAAATATTAACGAGTTTTTACTAATTGTGTGATAGGTTAAATTTTAATAGAATATTTATTTGATTTATAAACTTAGTAATTGAATAAGATTTTTTTTTTGCTGTAAAGGCGGTGTTTTTCAAATCTTTAATTTTGTTTGTTAAAATGAGTTTGGTTAAAATAGTTTTTGTAATTATTTTGCACCTTTTTTATTATTCAGAATATTTATAAATATAAATTAGTAAACGGTATCTATTTTAAAAGTTCCGTACCCAAAAGGTAAAAACGTAACTCTTTGTTTTCGCTAAAATGCCTTTAAATTTGTCACAATGCGCTCTACCTCCGAAACCGTAATAGGTAGACACGTCAAATTTGGTCATTGTATGTAAAGCTATGTCCGCTATAAGCAACAAATAGGTATATGAAATAAAATTAGAAATTAAGAGGACTGGCCATAAAAACGTGATTTTCACCTCTGTAATAACAAATTAAAAAAAATAACACTTCAAGGGTGTTCCTTAGAAAACTTGCCTCTAACGTATATTATCTTACACTGCCTTATCACAGATATTTCGTGCCTTAGAATATGCCTATATGAACATTTTTTTTTAAATTTTGATTCATCTCTTTTTAAAAACTTACTACAATTTTAATTTAAGATTACTTTACACAACAAATTCAGAAAAATAATTCTGAGTTAATTACAACTACATATAATACGAGAGCGTCTAATTTTTTATAAAAAAAAAAATAATAATAATAATAATTTGGTATAAATAATTCTCACGTATCACATTAAATCAAAATTTATCAAACCGAAACAAAATAAATGATTTTTTAATACATAAATTGAAGAAATGATACACATTATTGACAACAGCCATCAATTCCCATAAAAAAAATTAAAACTTAAAGGTTTAGTATGCCATGTTACATAACAAAAACAATAGTCCACAAATACAAAGAAAACAGAAATGATTAATTGTTTAAAAATCAAACATAATCAAATGTTATTTTAACAAAACTAAATCATAAATACTTAAAAATAAACTCTTTTCAAATTTTATATTTTAAATGATTAATGAAGTGTCGAATCAATAAATGACAATAAAATTGATCATTTTAAAGAAATATTTATTTAAAAAAAAGTTGCCATTTAAAGTTAATTTTTAATTTATTTCAACAGGACGTTTTTGTTATTTAGGTCTAAGTCTACATCATCATCTTGATAACGAGAAGTTTTTAAGTGCGAGTTCTTTTACTTTTTAAGTGCTTTAATTAGACTTTAGTATAATTTTCTTCAATGCTCTTTGCAGGAATGTAAATGTGTGTAAAAGTATTTTTTTTTTTTTATTTTGCGCTCTCGTATTTTCATACTTAAAAGTTGGAAAAAAATTCTGCAGACAACTTGAAATGCAAATGCTTTTTGTTCGTTTTCTTTAATTTTTAAGCAATTTTTATATAATTAATTTTGTACATAAACTTTTAACGTATTTTGTGTTATTTTAATTTTAGCATGAATTTATCAGACTTTATTTTTTTAGATTTTTTTATATTGTTTAAATATGTAAAGACAAGCGAAACTAAATTTGTAAAAATATGGTTGAAAATCTTTAAAAAAAATCTATTTTTCATTTAAAACAGAAGAAACATTCATTTATGACTTCATTATTTAAAAACAGTTTTTAAATTTTTTATTTATTATTTATTAAATAATTAACTAAAAATTTAATTTTAATAGTAAATTATGTTGTTTTCAGTTAAATACACAATGGAGAAAAAAATAAAACTTTAAATAGTTCAAAAATTTTGTTCTGCCTTACATTAGGTATTTGTAATATTAAATACATATCGAAAATATGAAAATCTTATTCCTATCACGCGTTTTGTAGTCATTATATAATGCAACTTTTCTTAAAAAACAGCCAGATATATCGCCATAAATTTCGTATATTTCGTATATTCTTGCAAAACAGGTTACAATAGTTCGCAAAAAGGAAGTAGTAATTGAACTAGTTCTTTAAGTTAATCATTATCATCATTAGTTCCTGCAATAATCAATGTAATCAATTCCCAGTAATTAATTATAAAAGTCTCATGCCTTGTTAAAATTATTGTGTTAGTAATCTAGTTGAGAGATCCTTCCGCCACATACTCCATTACCTTTTCTAAAAATTTTTTTCTAGGCGCGATTTTGACGACAGGAAAATACTAGTACGGATGTCCAAAAAAAGGTTTGTAAAAGCTTAAACAAGCAAAAGTTAAATGTTTCTTAACTTTTTGAGTCTCTTTATTTGGTAATATTTTTCTATTGCTATTCGATATTTATTCAACGCACTCGCCTGTGTTCAAACTTTGCTCCGATGATAAAAACATATTTTGTATGCTTTTTCTATCAAATAAAAGGCACTAATTCAACCAATGGGTCAGAATCCAATAAATGTATCAAAACTCTCTTATCGTCATCAGTAATTGCCTGTCGATTTATTAGCTTTTGCTTCAAAGTTTGCAGGTTACAATGATGCAACATGCGCGGTAAATACGTTAATCAAATCAAATGAAATCAATGCGAAGTTCTTCAACAAGCATATTTAACAGCTCTCGACTTCTTTAAATTATATTCGAGTAAGAGTCTCCTTCAAAATAAAGTTATTGATTACATCACCGTAACAAACATAATAAATATGTATATGAATACGAGGACTGCTCTATATATTTCTGGCCTAATAGTGAAAATGCAAAAATGGTTTTATTGTTTTTCAAAGTATTCTCCAGCATGATTTATATACTTCTGCATGCGCTCAAACCAGTTGTCGAAGCACTTTTTCCACTCCGATTGAGACACCTCTAAAACATGGTTTTTGAACACTTCAACAGCTTCTTCTGGCGACGAAAATCGTTGACCACGCATTTTTTTCTTGATGTGCGGAAACAAGAAGAAGTCATTAGGTGCCAAGTCAGGGCTGTACGGCGGATGACCGATTAATTCGACGTTTTGGCCGGTCAAAAACGCTCTGGTTTGAGCCGATGTGTGAGAGCTCGCATTGTCATGGTGAACAATGATTCGTCTTCTTTTGTTGGTTTTTCGAATTTCTCCGATTACTTCAGGCAAACAAATTGTAGTGTACCACTCAGAAGTGACCGTCCTACGTTGCTCAAGCGGAACAGTCGCCACATGACCAGTTTTGCCGAAGAAACAGGCGACCATTTACTTCGAAGTGCTTCTTCCACGAACAACTTTCGTTGGATTTTGCTCGTCTTTGAAGACCCACACGGTCGATTGGTGTTTCGTTTCGGGCTCATACGCATAGATCCATGATTCGTCACTTGTGACGATCATATAAACGTCTTTTGAAGCACCGCAATCGTATTTTTGCAACATTTCTTTGCACCAATCGACAAGAGCATTTTTTAACGACTTTCAAATTGTGCGGGATCCAACGAGAACAAACCTTTATTAAGGCCAGGTGTTCATGCAGTATCGAATGTATACTGGTAGAAGAAATGTCCAAGGATGTCTCTATCTCTCGGTATGTCGCATGTCGATCTTGCATTATGAGTTCACGCACGGCATCAATGTTCTCTGGCACAACAGCCGTTTTTGGACGACCTTCACGGAATCCATCTTTGAGCGGGCTTCGGCCACGATTAAATTCATTATACCAATTTTTCACAGTGCTATAGGATGGTGCTTCATCGCCATACAAAGATTTAAGTTCATCAATGCACTCTTGTCGTGATAATCCACGTCGAAAGTTGTAAAAAATGATGGCACGAAAATGTTCACGAGTTAATTCCATTTTTTTCTATATTAATTTTTTCAAGTCACTGTAAACAACACAAATAATGGTCGTACGTCAAAACGTTTTGAGTACGATTATGCTTAAAAATGACAAGCTTTTCAATAGAAATGTCAGATTGCACTTGGCAGCACTCAGTGTTGCCAGGCCAGAAATATATATAGCAGCCCTCGTATAAATCCTTAAACTATTTAAGTTACATAATTATGTAATATATCATATACATTCATTTTTAGATGAAAAAAACGCAAATATCTTAAAAACGACTGCATAGATTTTTGTTCAATCTACTGAATTTTGATCGTCTAGGCGTCTTCTTTCAAAATGTGTAAACACTGTTTTAACACCATTTTCAGTTTCCAAGTAAAGGTCATTTTCAAACCATTGTGACTCTTTCACATGAACGCAGATATCCCGTCAAGCCTATTGTATTTTGTTTATCTAATAGTAATAATAACACCGAAATATACATTATAAAATTTATATTTATACAATTTACATTTATATTATACTTATATCAGAATTGGCCACTGCAGCTTTTCCCACAAGTATATATTTAAAAAATTACCAACCCCAGTAAGAACACTGTGCAACACACAACTAAACATTAAGCATGTTTTAGATGAGTGTCCAAAGTACAGCTCATCCAGACAACACATGCTTAGATTAAATTGACCTACTGATATCCTAAATGATACCTGTAATAAAAATATAAAATTAATCTGGAAATTCATATCAGCTAATGAGTTACATCACCTAATTTAGCTCTATTATAATTTCGGAGTTTAAAGCCACAGCAGCTAGTACTCCTTTTTACTTTATGTTTGTTGCAATATTTATATTATAAATATTAATATATAAATAAATTATAAATAAATAATTTATTATAATATAAACAATTTGTAAATACACGTATAATCATTTGCATTTTTCATATTACGGAAAAGGAAAGACTTAGACTTAGAGGTAGGCGTGCCGTTTTGCCCACTGGCTCGAAGCACATGAACCGATCATGCTTATTTCCAATAGCACCTCTTTCGACACTATGTCTGATCGATTGGCGTATTTAAATTTTCTCTAGCCTGATCCAGTGCCTCGGCAAACTTAATTTCAACACTAACACGGAGGACATCGCTCAATCGACCTCGCTATGCATAAGAAGTCAAAATATATATATTTTATGGCGTCAGAAATAGATATTGTAGAAATTTCACGGTTGTGGTGAAGGGTATATTAACATTTTTATGAGCAGTGACTTCACATGACCTCACAGGATATAATCGAGAGATGTAAAATCGGCTTACCTTGGAGGCCTATTTTTTTTTTAATACGTCCATACGGTTGCGGTAGCACCATACAATTGAAACTGAATTTCGCCTGGAAATAATATAATTTGTATTTTTGAATAAAAAAAACATTTAGCTTCGCGTGCAATGATCTCCGGCATATACACTGCACTAAAAGGTATAATTTTCTGGATGTAATGGAGTCTGCTTATTGTGGATTGATAGCTTTGTTCATGATGATTTGCCCAAGTATACCGAGCATACTATTCGTTTAACAGTTAACCCTTTCGTATATTCTTTTGGTCTTGAAAAATATCCATTATAAAACTTTAATCCGTGGCTTATTTCACATAAAAATATTACGGTCATCCTGTTTTTTACAGGGAGGACTAGAGTGTATCATGAACTTTATAATATCAAATAGTGGAATGTAAAATATTATTCAAAATACAAGCTGAGCATAATAGTGCCGTGAGAAGAAAACCTTCTCGATTTATTTACAGAAGCGAGCAAAAACTACCAACAAAAAGCTCGATAAGGCTTTTAAATATATACCAAGATGAAATCCGACTGGCACTGTTAATTATAAATTATGACTCCAAGTTATCTTATATGGATAGTTCACGCATAGAAAAGCTGTAGAAGTTTATTAGTGGCTTTGCATTCGGTACACATTGGGATATTTTTTATGTCTAAAATTATCTGTGGTTTAAAAAAAGTCCACTATCTTACTTGAGTGTATCGTATTTTATACTTATAAAAACTAAATTTCTTTGCTTTAAATTAAATATAGAGTATCTTTAAAGTAACTTTTTATGATTGGCAGTGATGAGCTGATATACTAATTGTTCGAAACTGTTTAGTACGGTACCTAAAATAAATTGTTTAGTCTTCTGATTTAATAAAACGTGAATATGGATACACAATATATGTGTATATATTTTGGTACATACATATATATGTTATTTACAGTCTTACGTAAATAACCTAAGTAGATTTTAACACATACAAACGCAAATTGTTGCAAGGTTGTCTGTTAAATTTTGCTTTAGTTAGTTGTTGTATGATATATGCCGCTGACTTCAAGTACATTTTTGTGTTAAATAAAATAGTGTTCATTGGCTTTTCCTAGTTGCTTAAAATGTTTTGCAGCAATATGTTTGTATGAACGAGTTTTCAAGTTCATTAGAATTTCCCCAGTCGTAATTTCTCATATTATTCTTCTATCTTAAAGCGCACTTTTCCTTTAGATTTAATCGATTTTTATTTTGTTTGGCTGCTTTTTGATTCTTTTTTCCATTTTGTTGGCAACAAAATGCTGTAAATTATTTTTTTGGGAATTTCAATTTTTTTATTTGTGTATGAAAGTGTTTTTTAAGTACAGCCCAGACGTATTAGCCTCCAGCCTTTGGCATCATTTTTCTTAATTATTATTATTGTGGAAAATATTTTTTGTTTGGATTATTTGCTAAGCTGTTGATGAACTTGAGGTTTTTTTATGAAAAACTTTAAGTAAAAATGTTTTTTAGTTTAAACTGTACGAATATATATTTAATTAATTGCAAACTATTCGAGTCATGTATTAGATTTCTTGAAAATTTGCGTAGAAAATTAGGCAAAATGACTTTAAACTGCCAAAATTATATGTTATTTGTGAATAAATTGTATAAAGTTGATTATTTTTTTTTGGTCTCATATCTCGAATTTATATTATTCGCTGTCTTGTCCTTTATTCCTAAAAAAATTATATTTTAACAATAAAAAATTTTGTGATTAAAAAATAAAGAGTAATAGAAAAAGTCATCCCACGCAAACAAATTTTCTTCGCTTCCTATTTCAATATCCTCATATTTTAATTTCTTAAATTGGTTTACTAAATAGATGTTGTACACATTCAGATGTAGATAGATTCAGAAAATGCTAACAACGGATGTAGCGATCCAAATAATGCTGCACATTCTGTAAATAAAGATCCGTTCTTAAAAACTTTAATATTAAAATATAAGTTAAGCTGGACTTCATTCATTTGGTCATAATACAAAAATAGGTCGACTAATATTTAATTTTAAAAATTAAAAAAAAAAAAATAATTATATTTCATAAATTATTAAGTAAAAGATAATAAAACATATTATTTATGGGAAAGCAAATGAAATTCCTTATGCTTCAAAATTAATTTTTTATATGAAAATTATTATATCTAGAAGTTTCTTCTTCTTAAGGCAG
This sequence comes from Gymnosoma rotundatum, assembly GCA_916610165.2. Taxonomy (NCBI): domain Eukaryota; kingdom Metazoa; phylum Arthropoda; class Insecta; order Diptera; family Tachinidae; genus Gymnosoma; species Gymnosoma rotundatum. The sequence goes on from OU744340.1 coordinate 102,624,345, forward strand.
AGCAAAAGGTTAGCAAAACATACGAGTCTTGGTTAAATTTTTCTTTTCGAGACTTTAAAAACTTCCTTAAAGTTCTAAGATTTATATAGGTCCTTAAAATAGGCAGTAAACCTTTTCATTCTTCTCAAAATATATTTACGTACGTTATTTTATTGTTTAATCGTAAAATAGAAAAAAGACAATGAACCCAAGTTTTAGAGAATAATATAGACTTAAATCGTAAGTGTTTGCAATTAAAGTTAAACGAGTTTGCTTTCGAACCAGTGTTGCCACAAAATAAAATATATTCTTACCAAAGTTATCCCTTAAATCTATAAAAAAAAAACTACCATATTTTTTTTTAATATATATTACCTACAAAATATAAAATTATATATTTTATTTATTAAAGTAACATAACAAATTTATATCACATTGAGTTTTATACTTAAATAATACATAATACTTTATGTTGTCTACTGCACAAATTTTTTTATATTAATTTTAAATTGTCATTTACTACATTTTTAATCAATTATACACAGAGTTGTGAAACTTATACATCAACAAATTTACATATAGGGTTGTTAATTGTTTTAGTAAATCGCATATAACTGTTTACACACTTTTTTGAAAATAATTTTAACATTTAAAATGGACACACAATTTTTATACCAAAACAAATAAAAATTAAAACAAACCAACCAAACTAACAAATCGTTCATAAATAAAAAACTACTAGGTTTGGACCGATCAGACCAAAGTGGCAACGCTGTTTCGAACATAAACTAAATGGATTTTTTTTGCCTTTTCAATTTCAAGGAAGTCAATGTTGCTTTATACTTAATTTCTTTTGAAGAGATTTAAGCAGTAAAATTAATTGTATTGAATGTTTTTAAATAATAGTGAATCAACAGCAATTGCTACGAAAATAAGGACGAACAATCTTGCATTGTGATTAACACAAACATAGCTGAATAAGTTTGATTGGTTTACCACTAACATGTGTGGTATGTGTAACCAGAATTAAAAAAAATGTTAGCTATCACAAATAGATCGGCCGTGGTGACTCCATTGGTAATGGTACTTATTTGGTATGTTTAGAACAAGATCATGAGCCATGAGTTCAAATCCCAACTTCGAAAATAAAGAAAAGTAATTGTTGTTACGTAGCCGCGGTAGATTGGAAAAGGGGAATATAATTAGTATGTTGTTAAAGTCGCCTTCTGCTTAGAACAGCAAATGCGATGGTAAAGGCAGCATACAGTAAAACAAGGATATTGTGCTGCACATTTCGATGGAACCTTACTTAGAGGGCAAAGTGACAACAAGGTGCACCAGTCAAGGCTGAGTTGGTTGAAGAGTCCGCTTGCATATGTTTAGTAATTAAGATAAAATTGCGATAAAAACACCAGAGCCAGAGCCAATAGACTAAGAAACAAGAGAGAAGATGACAAACAAAGACTCTATGACTTCATCTAATGTTTTGTCTCTCTGGAAGATAAGTTTGACAACAGTACGAAATTTACTTTTTTGTCTTTTTAAAAATAACAAAAGCAAGAGTAAATAGAATTAATGTATGATTTGTTAATTTAAAAATTTATTTTGTTTTTAATTCCTACTACTGGTTTTGTGGTTTTTAAGAATACATTGACTCGCAGATTCTGTGGAAAATGTTTCTTAAAAAATAACATTGTGATTTTGTTACTATGAGACATTTAAAATAAACTTTAAAGACAACGGAAAATTATTAATAAAAATATTTTTTACTTTAGCAATTTTTTTTGGATTATAAAAATTAAATCTATCAAATGAATTCATGACCAAAGTATTTAAAATACTTTCGACAATATTCGTGAAAATTAGATTAAATTCAAATAAATAATCTTCGGTATTTCTGGACAGTGTTGCTGTTTTTATAGGAAAATATAATTTCTACTGTAGCGCTATGCTCTTTGCAGGAGTAAAAAAAAATAATTTTTTTTATAATTTTTTTACAAAACCAGGCTTTATAAAAATAATCACGTTAAAACAGTCTTTACTGTATTTCCAAGAAATGCGAAATAAAACTTAAATTTAGGCTAGAATTACAAATAATTAGAACAATTATCATAAACCAAACGAAATAAAAACTTTAGAAAAAACCCAATTGTACATAATTATTAGTATTTTATGACAAATTCTTTGAATGGAAGCAAAGAAGGAAAAAAAAGTAGTGGAAGAACAGGTAAACAACATTTCATGTGACATTTCAGATAGTCATAAAGCAGAAAACAGACACACGGCTATCAAATGTAAAAAGGGATAATAAAGACATCCACATGATTAAAATAATAATAAACTCATTTTAAAACTAGAACACATAAAACAAAAACAACCCAGAAACGAGAAATAGACTAAATGAAATATAACCCTTTTTCATGTTGATAAATAAACATAAATGTTAATGCACACAAACACAAACGCATATGTTCTTACAAAAGAAAATACATTGAAATGATAATAATAATGATGGCGTAAACAGTTCATTAATGGTGGGTTGTAAAATAATAATAAAAAATTATAAATATTTGACAAAAAAATGTAAAGCAGTAGAAAACTCAAATCAGGTAAAAACGTTATGAAATACTCCTTCATGGCCTCTGAAAAATTAGAGCATACGGAAATTTCCCCGGCAATAAACAAGATGTTTGTAAATGATCATCAAAGTAAATATAAATGTCATTTGAAAGGGTTATTTTAAAGGCTTCAAAATAACTAGAGCATGCACGCAATATTATTAAATAAAAACAAAAAAAAAAAAAAATAAAACTTTGGGCGACAAATTGTCTTCTCTTTGGCAAAATGAAAATTGAATTGTTAATAAAATTCAAATTACCGAGATCATTATAGAGGTGGCTCTTTTCCTGAATTTTAAATATAATTTTAATTTTTGCCTTAGTTTTGTTTAGATGTCTAAAATCTGCCAGGTAGTTTATTTTTATAAATAAAATATTTGCTTTAGTTTTATTTTTATCTTGTTGTGCTTCCATAAGAGAACAAAGCAAGGACCACACAAAGACTTATAATTAGTAATACATTTATACATACAAAAATTACATCCTGAAAAGATATTAAATACTGTCAAATTTAAATTGATAAAAAATATTCCGGCAAGATAATTCCATTGTTTTTTGTAACTCATATTTTAACAATATTTAAGTCCTTACAATTTACAAATTGTGAAAAAGCGGCTGTTTTGAAGATTAAATCTGTGATAAAAATTAACAAATGTACCTTGATTTTGCTTGCAGTATTTAATTAGTTCGATTGAAATGCTCTTATTAAATATTCCACAATTTAAACTTTTAAAGGCACAAAAGAATTAGAAGTAGTTAATACAAAATTAGAAATGCCTGCTGATTATGTCTAAATATTTTTGGTAAAAATATCTAAAACATTAAGAAAACTGCGAGAACGTAACAAACTAGTGGAAATTAAAGGCATTGATGGCACATAGTAAAGGGTTTCATAAAAAAGTGTTAATAATTCTGCAGTTTCTAAAGGCCAGTGGTCACTATCATATTCAGTCGTAAGATCCGTCAGAAATTGCATGTGTGATTAAAAACTATGATATTATGGATTAAAAGAGTATGTATTGGACAGACTTTTTGACAGAATTGCACGATTTTATAATCTTTTGAAATAATTTATAAAATAAGTTTTTCTATGCGGTCAGAGTTGATTTTTCTAAGATGTGGAGAAAAAAACAACAAAATATTAGAACTATAAGTTTTTTGCATCTGTTTTGTATAATAGTGACGCCATTTGGAACGATTTTTAAAGTAGGAGAGAAACCTGTCAGATTTTTGTTTCATTAAATCTTTTTTTAGAAATTAATAAATGAACTTAAGACAAAATCAATTTCAATTCATTTGTAATACCCACAGTTCAACTCCTAATTTCTAAAAAAAATAAGTTTTGTATTTGGTCATACTTTTGTCTAGCTATTTGCTTCTAGTGCAGCTTCTAGTGTAGAAAAATTCATAGATTGGTAAAAAATTTTTTCTATTCCAAAAGCAATGCGGAAATGAATATAATTAAAGTCGATTTAATATAAATATTTTGCGAAAATGTTTCATCTTTTCTTTGTTGGCTATTCAAGTTCTTTATTATTATTTCCGGTTAGTTTATGCGGCATGAAATATTGTTGATTCATGGTGAACTTATTGCTTGGATATAGAGTAGTGTTGTACAAAAAACTGCTCTTGGAGAAAAAGGGTTTGTGACTTTATACCTTGTACTGCTAAACCGTCATATCAAATGCCCTTATACTCGAAATGGCTTAATTTTAGTAATAAAAAAATATTACTATCCGTATGAAGTAAAATATTTTATAGACTTTTCAGCCAGAGTTACCAAATGGTTATAATTATACAGTTTTTTAGGTGCGCGTATATAAAACAAGGAAATAATGGAGCTTCCAGAGAAGTTGCAAAAGATTTTATAATAACGTTATCCCACGCTTGTTATATTGCTATGGAAAGAATACTTCAGGGATGCAGGAGAGAAAATACATACAGTAGTTTTCCTATTTAATGAACCTTCGATTCATTGAACATCACATTTAATGAACACATAAGTTTGCTCCATTGAGTACCTTTTATTATAATTGGAACAAATTTTTATTAAAATTATTTTGATTTTTATGATACCAGTGTAATAAATTATACCTTTTTTCATTTCATTTAATATGTTATACAAATCTCAAAACATATTTTAAATTAAACTACAAATAATACAGTTCTAGTTATTTATTTATTTATTCGTAACATGGGTTCTGGACACAAGTATGTAATATAAAAAACTTTTCAGTACTGCCAGACAAAGTACTGGTTAGTTAAACTGGGAAACTACTGTACGAGGGCTGCTATATATATTTCTGGCCTGGCAACACTGAGTGCTGCCAAGTGCAATCTGACATTTCCATTGGAAAGTTTGTCATTTTTAAGCATAATCGTACTCAAAACGTTTTGACATACGACCATTATTTGTGTTGCTTACAGTGACTTGAAAAAATTAATATAGAAAAAAATGGAATTAACTCGTGAACATTTTCGTGCCATCATTTTTCACAATTTTCGACATGGATTATCACGACAAGAGTGCGTTGATGAACTTAAATCTTTGTATGGCGATGATGCACCATCCTATAGCACTGTGAAAAATTGGTATAATGAATTTAATCGTGGCCGAAGCTCGCTCAAAGTCGAATTCCGTGAAGGTCGTCCAAAAACGGCTGTTGTGCCAGAGAACATTGATGCCGTGCGTGAACTCATAATTCAAGATCGACATGCGACATACCGAGAGATAGAGACATTCTTGGATATTTCTTCCACCAGCATACATTCGATACTGCATGAACACCTGGCCGTAAAAAAGGTTTGTTCTCGTTGGATCCCGCACAATTTGAAAGTCGTGTCGATTGGTTCAAAGAAATGTTGCAAAAATACGATTGCGGTGCTTCAGAAGACATTTATAAGATCGTCACAGGTGACGAATCATGGAGCTATGCGTATGAGCCCGAAACGAAATAACAATCGACCGTGTAGTTCTTCAAAGACGAGCAAATTCCAACGAAAATTGTTCGTGGAAGAAGCAGTTCGAAGCAAATGGTCGCCTGTTTCTTCGGCAAAACTGGGCATGTGGCGACTGTTCCGCTTGAGCAACGTAGGACGGTCACTTCTGAGTGGTACACTACAATTTGTTTGCTTGAAGTCATCGGAGAAATTCGAAAAACCAATAAGAGAAGACGAATCATTGTTCACGATGACAATGCGAGCTCTCACACATCGGCTCAAACCAGAGCGTTTTTGACCGGCCAAAACGTCGAATTACGGTTCATACGCCGTACAGCCCTGACTTGGCACCTAATGACTTCTTTTTGTTTCCGCACATCAAGAAAAAAATGCGTGGTCAACGATTTTCGTCGCCAGAAGAAGCTGTTGAAGTGTTCAAAAACCATGTTTTAGAGGTGTCTCAATCGGAGTGGAAAAAGTGCTTCGACAACTGGTTTGAACGCATGCAAAAGTGTATAAATCATGCTGGAGAATACTTTGAAAAACAATAAAACCATTTTTGATTATAAATATTCGCATTTTCACTATTAGGCCAGAAATATATTGGAGCAGCCCTCGTATAAGACTTTTTCAAGCATGAAAAACAATTGCATAAATGCTATGACACCTCTTTAAGTCAACGAATATATTTCATCGCGTTTTGCCAATTGGATTAAAAGTTTGAATTCAGAAGATCTTGGTAATGACAAACGGGCTTTCAGACTACCACCCTGCTCTTAGCAAAACAGCATTTACTGTAGATGCTATAAAGGCTTTTGTGGAGAATGTAAGGCAGGCAGTTGAGAGGGGAGGTACTCAAACGACTACTACGACTAAGACACTAGTCGTTCAATTATCTTTAAACTTTAAAAAACGCTTTTAACTCTGTTATTTCTGCGAACTGGGCAAAGATAATAGGAGCGCTTTGGAAGCTAAATATTTTCCATAGTATTTTATATACATAACACAAGAGTAGTAGTTAAGAATATGCAGGCGTCGGAACTATTACCATAGCATTGGTCCTGTGGAATGCAATGTAAAATGGTATTGTAATGCTAGGCCTTCTAGATGGAGTAATGGCTATTGGTTTTCCTAAAAATCCTAGCGCCTTCAATTAAAAAAATTAAAACAGTGGCAAAAAAGTCTGGACAATGTAGTGATGGTTTACTTTAATGGCTTTGGGACTCGCTGTCGATAATACACAGATTGTAGTCATATCGTTCCGATCTGCCAAGGAGTATATGAACACACGTCTACGAAATAGTGCATTAAATTTATTAACAACATCAAGGATGTTCAGTCAATGGTAGGTAGCTTCACTTTTATATTGACAGAATAATGAAAGCTATTAGAATTTTGTGCTTTTTAGGCTTTCCACAACCTTTACCCTAACAGAGTTGGTAGTCCTCGTTTTTTTTTCTATTAGGACCAGTATTGTGCCCGAACTAGGAAATTAGGTTATGGGAATAGGGGATTGCGAATATCAGATCTTTAGGGAAAAGTTAAGCGAGGATGGCGGAGTATGTAAGGGCTAAGGTGTACAGCTGCCTGAGCTCCACTTTGTCGTAATGAGATACATACTTTCTTATGTAACACCATATGTGTGCGATATTTTAAAAATGTGACGTATAAAAAAACTTTGACAAAGTTCCTACACATTCCATTATTATCACTGTCAAGTTGCGACAAAAAAATCTACTAAAAACGATTGTTTATGTGAAACAATACTAATTATGTGGTCGATATAAAACCAATGGGTGTTATAACTCAAAATTAAAAATAATAAATAAAATAAAACCCTGAGATCTTTTAACCACAAAAATTATATAATAATTCTATGCTACACACACCTACTTAAAACATAAAGAAATGAAACACCTCCTAGATTCAACATTAGTGTAGGTAGACCTGAATTTATTTATTAAAATTCTGTGGAAAAAGACATTAAAAATTCAAAAGAAAAGCGTCGTGCAGTTTTTTCTTTCTTTATCCAATTATCAATTGTGTGGTTTTGGCTTACACTTGCTGTGCTTGTTGTCAAAATGCGTTAAAATGCCCTGTTTATAGGTGTGTTAATGCTCTTTTTTTGTATGTCCTTTTTATGTTCACATTTTATGCCATGACATATTTTTTTTCTATCCTCCTTTGTACGAATTGTATTTTTGTAATTGTCTCTTTTCATATTTTATTGTTATCTAATTAGTCGCATGTCATATTGTTGCCCTTTATTTATTATTGTTGTCCTTTTGTTTGGGATTTTTGTGTGTGTGTTTTTTTTTAATTTTTCCCTTCTTCAGATACAAGTCTGCAGGTTTTCTTTTGTACAAAACTCTATCACACTTTTAACTAAGTGCATACTACAGTGTCGTATTGTTTTAATATTTTGTGTGTGAATTTAATTTGCTTTGTCCTTTCTTTCTTTTCTGTCATTTGGATTTGTCCAGCTTGTCAACGCCTCTTTGTGGCTTAAAAAATTTATGATTTTTTATTGCATTATTATTTTAAGTTATGATTTTAATATTAAAAATAATACATTAAATAATTATTGTATAAATAATTTTTTTTTCGAGTTGTAAATGACATTTCTCACTACATAATGATGTCAATTTACATTTTGTGAAGTCAAATTTTTTTAAATAAATTCGCTGTAACTTAATCGAGGTATTTATTTGAAATACAAAATGTTGATGATGATGAGGTAAACAAATGTTTTAATTTAATTAAATCCAATGAAAGAAATTTTTATGTGTTAAAAACTAGAATGCTGGTGAGCAATGTTAGGAGGTTACATTTTATTTCTAAAAATGCAAAAATGAAATAACAGATTCTCAAAGGCCCAAAACAAAAATAACTAAGGCACGGTTATTTAAAAAAATAATTATTATAAATTTATTCTACAAATAATTTGCATAAAGTTTTTTTTAACATTTAACGGTTATTTTGTTTTTATATCTAATTATTTTCAAAAAAATTATTGTAATTTTTTTATTATCCTTATTTAATAAATAATCGATTTTTATTATTAATTTTGGAAAGTTTTTGTCATGTTTTAAATATCCACAAGGAAAGAATTGTACCATACTTTTGAAGTTCCACAAGCAAAAATTTCCTAGGAGGTATAATTATTCTGAGGGTGGCCCATGATAGGGGGTTTTAAGCAAACCAGAAAATATTAATTTACATAATCTTTCTATTGCCTCACTTTCAGATACAATTTCTTTCTATAGATAATCACGAACTTCAAAAAAAAACTTAATATATCTATCATTAAGAATTTTGATTTCACAATAAAATTATTATGTCAATTGATCTGATATAGCGTCGAAAGAGGTGCTACTGGAAATCAGCATGATTGGTCCATGTCCTACGATGCAGTATGAAAACTGCCACGCCTACCTATAATTTTTTCATGTAATTTGGAACAATAAAGTAACTCCAATCAAAAAATAACTATATCGTGCAAAATTGATGCTCGGCTATATTTTCCGAGTTACGGGATCTGAAATTTTCTAATTTGTATTGATATAATATGGGTATCATTTTAAAGCTTTTGAAGAGATCTAAAATTTTGAAAAAATGCTTAACCCATTAACAGCCGATCGAATTTTTATGTAAAATTATGTATGTGCAGCACCAATTTTTTTGTTTTTAGTTCTCTGTCACCCCAATATTTGCTTTTTTAATTGGAGTTACTTCACTAAACTAGATTAATATAGATAGTGAAGGGTATAAAAGATTCGGAATATAGTACTTTTACATGATTTCTTTTAAATTTAGGTAACACTCGCAAAGGAAAAACATAGTTGTTGTTAAGTTGCAAAAACCGAATTATAGTTGTTTTTAACAATATTTCAATCACGATAAACACGTTATTGTCGATATTTAATCATTATGTGGTTACTGTGCACAAAAAATACAACATGGTTGGTTTAACGTAAAAAAACTTAAACTACAAACAAAGTTTTAAAACTTATTAAAAATAATATAATATATTTAACCATAACATATTTTGTTTATAAAAATATTTTGTTCTAGGTCTTGACAGAACACTTTTCTATCAGTTTGTTAATTTTTTCTTAGCTTAAAATTTAAATGGTTTTTATTATTAGAGAAAATGAAAAAATAAAAATTTATTTTTATAAATATTTAATCTTTTATTTAGGCTCAAGGTCACAAAACTTTGATTTTAAATAAAACTCTTTTTATATTTTATTTAAAATCAAAGTTTTGTGACCTTGAGCCTAAATAAAAGATTAAATATTTACAACTTATAAGGTCGAATAAAGAATTAACAATAATTTATTTTTATTTTATAATATAATATACAATATATGAAAAAAGCGCAATTGTGAAACCATTTACATTGTTTTCATTTAAATAATTGCCTTTTTTGTAAATTTATGCATTTCAATAACCTGACAGATCAATAACAAATTAATCAATGAATAACTAAGTCGTTTATATAAGGAAATATTTCCACTTACAAAACTATACTACAATTCAATTATATTAGATGACATTTTCAACCATATTATGATGTTTTAATTTAACATTAAATGGTTTATATTTGAACATAATTATTTTTAGATTTTGCCATGTTATTATTATGTTAGACAATAATATAGTTGCAAGACCAGCTTTAGATTATGGTTAACTCAACCATGTTTTTTCTTTGCGTGTATGTATCACAATTAAGTATTTAAAATGTAAATACTTCTAAAATCTTTATATTTGATACTATTGCATTAAAATTTTGTGATGAGTGATATCTGTGTGAAATGTATTGGAATCACGAAAAAATTCAATTTCGTAAGGAAAACAAATCTAAAGGTAAGCAAAACATTTCAAAAATATAAAGCATATAAACATTTATTTTTGTGTCTTAAGCACAATTGTGAAACCATTTCAATAAGCAAATAATTGCTTTTTTTTGTAAATTTATGATTTTCAATAACATTAATGGGAAATATTTGCTCTTACGGGGCCATATTATAATTCAATTATATAACATGACATTTTCAACCATATTAAAATGTTTTAATTTAGCCGTTAAATGTGTAAATTTTAACATTATCATTTTTAGATTTTACAATGTTATTATTATGCTAGACAACAATATGGTTGCAAGACCAGCTTTATTATTATTAAGTGTAACAATACTATAATTTGTTTACAACCATATAATACAACAATAATAGGTTGCTCTTAAATTATGGTTACCTCAACCATGTTTTTTTTTTTTTGCCTGCAGCTTTGCCGAATCTTGTGTACCCTTCATTATTTACGTAAATCTAATTTAGTGAAGTAACTCAAAAAAATAATAATATTGGAATGACAGAGAATTAAACACAAAAAAAAAATCAGTACTATGTTAATTTCATAAAAGTGACAAAATACAGCCCGTAAAAAACTTAAATAAAAATGAACTTAGCCGAAGTAGTTATGTTAATTCGTTAATAAAATAAATTTAACCATATTATATTATGTAAATTTTATATCTTTATATATTAGAAATAACATTCAGATGGTAGAAAGTTTTCGACGTCTAATTGAAAACGTAAATATATGAAGGCTTTCCTTCGATTACCTTTTTTCAAATCAAACCAAAAGCACTTCTGCAGTACCTGTATGTTACGTGATCTCATTACATTTCAATTCAGTGATAAATTCTAAAATTAAAAGTTTAAAATTCCTGCGTTGTGTGTTGATAACTTACGACAGAAGTTCAAGATCTCATGGATTTCCCAGATTCTTCAGAATTCAAAACAAATATTTTTTTTTTAATTTTCCTAAGAATTCTGTAATTAAGAACTTTCCAATTAAAGTCATATAAATATAAGAATATATATTTATATATATATTAAAAACCAAATAGTTTTTCTATAAAATTCAATTAATGCCAGCTTTTTCACGCTGATTTTTTATAATTTCACTTATGAGCACTCCCGTAACTAAACAATTTATTTTATCTCTTACACTTCGTTTTTTAGGACACACTATTCCGATTTCTTGAAAAATTTATTATAAGGCATGGTCGGTAAAATCTTGTTAAGTATTTCAATTTGCACTTTAGCAACAGCATTATTAAGAGGAGGTTCGATTTCATCACGTAACACCTCCCAATTCGCATTGATGGTGTCTTCAAAAGTTTTCGTGAAGATCTCTTCACCGTTCAATAATGTGGAATTGGCCAAAGATGTTGTCAGACTGTCAGTCAGATGCATATGAAAATATAAAAATAGTTTTTTTTTAAATTATTTAATTAGGCCCTTATGCATAATTTTTTTTTTTAATTAAAAAAAAAAAAATAAAAAAAAATAAGTTTTTATTAAACAAATATTAATGTGATCTTAAAGATCTATTTATAAAAATACCTGCCAATATCCAATTTGGGTTTCATTTCTTCCGCCTTATAATAAGTCAGGCCATCCTTTGTATATGGCGTACACCTTACTTTCATGGTTGTGGTAACATTTTTGATGTCAAGTTTTAAATCGGTTTCACCGTTTACTGGGAACAACAAAAGTTTTCCCTTTACTCGACAATGGGATGTAACTATTAATTCTGGTGAAAACATTTTGAAAACCATACGTATTGGTTTGGTAGGGTCCTTGTTAAATCCTTTAACACTCAAACATTTTACTTCGGGATATTTATATAAATTAACATTTTCCATTATTAATTCAAGGTTAAAGTTTTCATTAGAGTCTCCTTTAATCGTTATGTTATCTAAATGCATGGGATCTAATGTGGGCACATCCAGTTCGGGAATGCCGTTGCCATACAATTTAAAAACTTTATCCACCTGTTCAATATGACACTTTTCATCCTCAATTGTGCAGGCATGCAAGAAGGCTGAAAACAAACACGTCTTTTTATGAGTTGTATTTTTTAAACAAAAACTTACGCAATTCAAAGCTGTCATTAAGTGACAATAAAACTAACGCTACAATTGTTAGTAGAATAAAGCGTACTTGTGTTGTTAGCATTTTGAAGTTTAAAGTAATTTTGCTGCGATTTGGAAGTGCAACAGCTTTTTATAGAAATTTGTTGTAATTGCTTTTTCATTGTTAAAAAAATATTTTATTGCATTGCAAACAACAGCGCTTAACTGTAGAATGTAAAAACAAGTTTGCATTCAGATGGAAATCATTGTCAATTTAAAATGTAATTCAAATAATTAGTTGTTAAGGTTTTACGAATGAATCGAGTGTTTTTGTTTTAATATAAAATATATCTGTCAAAAAAATATTTATTTCATCATGTTGGGAGATCACAAGTTATGTGATGACAACATTTTAAATTTTATATAATTTAAACCATAGATATAATTTTTTTCGTGTATTTCTAATATTACTTACAGCATTTTGTTTTGTTTGTAATTAAGTCAAGTTTTTTTTTGCAATGAATTTGTTTTTTGTATCCGGCTTATTTATTTTTTTTTTAATTTTGCAACATGTATTAGACTAGTAGTAGTGTCTATAATAGAGTTTTTATATGAATCAGAAAAAATATTATTTGAATTTTTTTTCATTTTTGTCATAAAAAATTAAATATTAAAATTATTAATATAAAATTATTTGAGTGATCTTTGTCGAATTATAATAAAAATAATCGCATTATAATAAAAATAATTTTTGCAGTTACTTCTAATAAAATTTTTATGATTTAGATATAAAATTATTTACGTCAAAATAATCGAAACTCCATTCATGTGTACGAGTATAACTTATTTTTAATTGTACATAAAAATTTTACCATTCTTACTAAAATTGTACAGAGAAAAGTACATTGTACATGTACCAACCTTAACACCTTAATACAGAATTATATTTATTTCGTTTGCTCTAATATTCGCTTTTGGTAACTGATACAAAAGAAAAGCTTACTTTGTTGAAAGAAATATTCAAATTGTCAGTATTAAAATTATTCACATTTTTATTCGTTAAAATATTCGAACTTTTTTAACCTAATAAAGTGCATTTAAAATCATTCATTCATTATTAATTATTTTTTAATGGAAAAAAAGTACTTTACCCATTGAACAGTAAAATATTGTTAGTCTAAACGACAATATGTCAACTAACTGTTTCGATAAACCTGTTTATTTTTAATGACTTGTATTAAATATCAATTCTCAGATGTAATAAATTCCTCATATTTGAACTTAATCCATAGTGGAAGCTTTAAAAAACACACCATAACAATGAAATATATATTTTTGAAAAAAGCTTGCAATGCTAAACGATAAAATAATAATTATAACACAACAGTTAGGTAATATCTATAAATTAATTAAAGCTTTATGAATAATTTAAGCTGTAATTTAAGTACCAACAAAATTAAAACAAAAAATAATAAAACATACGCTCAGCTCAGAATGTTGAAAAAAATTTATTAATTAATCATATGAAACTTTCACATACATTAAATAGCATTCCATATTAAAATTTTGCAACAATTCTTACACTTGCGCTTGTTTACGTTGTGAAGAAATTAAAATTGCGGCTACAAAAGTTCTCGCATTTTTCAATCCATTCAGAGATTAATGAAATACAAACGGAAAGTTCTAAAATTAATCAGATAATAATAATATTGCTTGGCCACTTAAATCACTTTCTCTAGTCAGGTATAATTTAAGAACTTGCTTAGTTATTAAAATAAAAAACAAAAGATTGACTCACCAAAATTCACGCTTTTGAAATAAAATTTAAAATTAAAATGACAGTATTTAAGTCAGTAAATTAAAAATTTCCCAATAAAAACTTTACCAAGAAAGCAAACATTTGTCAAGAATTCAAAATTTTAACAAGAAAAGTACGATCACACAAACACACCTAAAAACTACTAAATGAAGGGAAATTATATAAAAACGGAATATAGTTTTCATAATTAAGGCTTAATTTGTGAAATTTTGATCTTTTGTTGAATAATTTAACTTGCAGAGAATCTGGGAAAAAGAGAAAACGGAAGCTGCATTAAATAAATACGAAACATTACGAAAAGCAATAGATCAAAAAATTATACAAAATGACAAAAAAAAAATCTGTTTTAGCCAAAGCCCGTTTTAACGAAATTTTGTAAGAAATAACAATTCACTATAGAAATAGAATTTTAAACAGAAGTGTAAAATTTAATAAAAATATTTTTTATTTGATCTGACAATAATTCTTGAAAACATTTTGCAAAGTTTTGCATAATAAACATTTTTTTTTTTGCAATGCGAACGTGAGTGTAAGTGGGCAACTTCAAAAAATTATTTATTTATTAATGTTTAACTCTGCTTCTTCTTCTTCTTTTATGCTAAGCTTCCTGAAAAGCATAGGGCTTTGAGTGGTTCCTAAGATAGCATCTAAATATAAAGTGATCCCTATCAGAGATATGATGCTTGCTACAAATATCGGAGGATTTGTCAAACTTCCGTGATCATCTGAAAGATTTTCATTCGTTTCGCTTGTCTTTACTAATTTACCAGGGAAGATCTTAGTGGAACTCGACATTCCCTTTGCCTATTAAAACGTGCGTAATCTTCTTGTCATCTTATGAGTGCCACTGCAACATCTCTTTTCTATAGGCCTTCCAAAACAATGAAATATGTTTGACCCTATTCTCTAAATATGTCAGATTGAACCAAGACAACTAGGAACAAGATTGATAGATGCTTATTTGCGGACGACATCGATCCGCCCTGTCAGCGATGAATTACGCTTTTATGGCCTTTTCTATTTTTATAGATCCCACTGTATAACTTTTGATAACCTACACATCACCCGCCTACTTGTCCGTGACTGATTATTTAGTTAAAAGCTCATATCACTATCCGCGGCCCGTATATTATTATTGAATTATATTGGTGTCAATAAACTTTGAAAGCATTTAAGATACTTTTCGAACCAACACAAATGCATAGACAACGACCCGCTGTTTGGAAAGAATTTTAGGCTGGCTGCATAATTTATGACATACATTTCTTTGAAAACAAGATTTGTAAAGAAGTGACTTTTACGGTTCCCTGATATCATCATGCCGTAATAGGGTTCTCTCTGAAAAAAAAAAATTGAAAATAATCTGGCTTGAATGTGGCTTTATCCAGGTGCTGTCATATACTATACAGACCGTGAAAAGGTTCGAATACTCCATAAATTTTTTCCAGTCTTCTGCTATCTCGTTTCAGTAATCACAATAGACCCCTTTTGATTTTATAATTTAAGATAACTGGATTTATTTTTATACGGCAATTTGAAATGCAAATAATCACATTTGCGTCATCGTTTGATGTCATTAAATAACTTTTGCCTTTGTTTGTATAACAGACTGTATCAGTATATCAGTATTTATATCCATTATTTAATCTTATTTAGTCGCCAATATTTAGAACGGAAATATAATAAGCTTTTGCAGTGTTAGTTTATAACTTAAATGAGAACTAATATAAGAGTTTAGAAATCTATATTATTTTACTCAAATACCTAGTCGAACTTGTTAATTATATAAATTTAAATTGATTTAAATTTTTTTGTGTGTGTTTAAACAATTAGAAATAAATTAGATTACAAAAAAAACCCTAGAATTTTAATTACCACCGTTTATCTATCGAGCGTTATAAATAATTCAAATAAATATTACTTAATATGTGGCCAAAAAATATGGAAGAAAATTGTGCGTTTTAATTATTTAGTAGGAAATATAAAATTCTATTTGCTTTCTATTATAAATCGTCATTCGTAATGATACCTGTCAGGAAAGATTTTAATAACCTTTAGCAACAATAGGCTTTTTTGATAAAATATTTAAATAATCTGACTGCGCTTTAAAAAAAAAATCATCGACTTTTAGGTTTTTAAATTTTAACAACTTTAAAACAATTTTCTGCATTTTAGCATGTTGATTTCGAAAAGAAAACCTTTTACTTTCAGAAGCATCAAGTAGTTACAGGAAAATCAATATTTTTCGACAAATTAATGATGTTCTGTTTACAAAAGAAATTTTTGCGCCAACAATAAAATTATTTAAATGGTTTGAAACTTTTCATTTCTCTCTCTCTCTCTTTCGCTCTGCCTATCACACAAACGCCAAAAGAAAAGAAAATCAATAGAGAAACTAGACAAGCAATAATTTTAAACTTGCTAAAATGAGCAGCAATATTTATTTATTATAAAAAGAGTTTGAAGTTCATGCCACACAAAAACAACAATGTTGCAGGCAATTTTCCAAAATAAAGTAAAAATGACTGTAGACACAAAGATAGACAAAGTTTGAGGAGACGTTTAACGAATGTTGAAATTATTTACAATAGTTCTGTATAAAGCAGGAAATATGTGAATGACTGCCACCGCAGAGAAAGAGTTAACAACTCACAAAACAGCAGCCGAAATTAAAAAGAATAATATCCTCAAGAAATAATAAGCCTGGCCTGGCAACACTGAGTGCTGCCAAGTGCATTCTGATATTTCCATTGGAAAGTTTGTCATTTTTAAGCACAATCGTACTCACAACGTTTTGACATACGACCATTATTTGTGTTGTTTACAGTGACTTGAAAAAATTAATATAGAAAAAAATGGAATTAACTCGTGAACATTTTCGTGCCATCACGACAAGACTGCATTGATGAACTTAAATCTTTGTATGGCGATGAAGCACCATCCTTTTGCACTGCGAAAAATTGGTATAATGAATTTAATCGTGGCCGAAGCTCGCTCAAAGAGGAATTCCGTGAAGGTCGTCCAAAAACGGCTGTTGTCCTAGAGAACATTGATGCCGTGCGTAAACTCATAATGCAAGATCGACATGCGACATACCGACAGATAGAGACATCCTTGGACATTTCTTCCACCAGCATACATTCGACACTGCATGAAAACCTGGCCGTAAAAAAGGTTTGTTCTCGTTGGATCCCGCACAATTTGAAAGTCGCTCAAAAAAAATCTCGTGTCGATTGGTGCAAAGAAATGTTGCAAAAATACGATTGCGGTGCTTCAGAAGACGTTTATAAGATCGTCACAGGTGACGAATCATGGATCTATGCGTATGAGCCCGAAACGAAACAACAATCGACCGTGTGGGTCTTCAAAGACGAGCAAAATCCAATGAAAGTTGTTCGTGTAAGAAGCACTTCGAAGCAAATGTTCGACTGTTTCTTCGGCAAAACTGCTCGTGTGGCGACTGTTCCGCTTGAGCAACGTAGGGCGGTCACTTCTGAGTGGTACACTACAATTTGTTTGCCTGAAGTCATCGGAGAAATTCGAAAAACCAGCAAGAGAAGACGAATCATTGTTCACGATGACAATGCGAGCTCTCACACATCGGCTCAAACCAGAGCGTTTTTGACCGGCCAAAACGTCGAATTACGGTTCATCCGCGGTACAGCCCTGACTTGGCACCTAATGACTTCTTCTTGTTTCCGCACATCAAGAAAAAAATGCGTGGTCAACGATTTTCGTCGCCAGAAGAAGCTGTTGAAGTGTTCACAAACCATGTGTTAGAGGTGTCTCAATCGGAGTGGAAAAAGTGCTTCGACAACTGGTTTGAGCGCATGCAAAAGTGTATAAATCATGCTGGAGAATACTTTGAAAAACAATAAAACCATTTTTGATTAGAAATATTCGCATGTTCACTATTGGGCCAGAAATATATAGAGCAGCACTCGTAATTTTTATTCATAAATAACTCTTTTTAAAATAAAGTTTTGTAAAAAGATATTTATATTCGTGAGTATCAAATGTAGGTAAGATCTCGACTTTGATCGCATATGCTCACTTCTGCCGAAATTTTTAAAAATTCAAAGTTCTGATACCAAAAACGATATCACGTTTGGACTATTAGTAATTCCTGCTCTGTCAGTTTCACTAACGAAAAAGCTGTTGATAACAGGCGCCTTCGCCCAAATTTCTGTCATCTATTATTAAAGTGAAGAGTGTTGATCTGTTGCAAAATACTTTTTTTTTCTTAATTTCAAATGAAAGCTGTCGAATTGTAACTTTTCATTGCCAAATATTTACTTAACAAATAGTGGCAAACTCTTTTGGTGTATTTTCTTAAAGCTGAAGAACACTTAATTTAGTGTCACTAACATTTCCGACATATGTATGGCCTCACTAAATCAAACAAAATACAAAACAATAATGCCATTTAAAATTTCGTCACGATGAAAATTTAATTTGGTTAAAGGATAAAATCTGAAATTTATTAATAAGAGAAATTAAATGACATTATTAAAGTGCCAAATTCTAAGATTGTAATGCACTTTGGCTAAATTCTTTTAACTTTGTGATTTGGATACAGTTAAGGCAGATCTTCTATCAAAACAGATAAAAAGATCACGGTATTTGAAATTAATTTTTTTTCTTTTGATTTTAGTTGACAATTTGTTTCTCAAAAATTATATAATTCAACAAGGTCCTGCTCTAAGTAAATCTTTTCTTCACCGTTTGGCCGTAATTAATTTTTACCCAGAAAATGTGCGAGTTACCTATAGTGCGGCTTCTTGATGAGTCATAAAACCTACCAAATCTTAATACAGTTAAATCAGCTATTTTAAAATAAATTTAAACACATCTTTTATCTTTTTGTTGCTTTTATAAACTAAAGTATTTTTTAAATTTCTAAATTTTATTTAATTTATGATATAATTTTTTATGTCAATATTAGCAACATTTGGATTTCAGTCGTTTTACTAAAGATGTTACCCACAGAAAAAAGATTGGTAAAAAATCAGTTAAAATATTCAAAATTTTACTACTAACATCATAATTTAATTTTTATAATAAATAAACGATAATCTTGATATATTTTCTGTATTATGAACTAAAAAATTATATTAGACCTTAAAGGTTGGTCACAACAACCGCTAACACAGTTTACCTAACCAATTTGTATCTTTACTAAAATCTATTCTGGTTATTGGGAGATGCAACTAAACTTATTCAGCACTTTAGTACCGAAACCCTAATATTGATAATCAGAACCATATAATAAAAATAAATATTTTATAAACTATATTATATAATATATATAATGTTAAAAGGTGAGTTAGAGACATGTGTAAATAAAATTGATTTTAAAATTTTTTTATTTATTTCGCAGTGGAGAAACGTGATGTATGGAATGTAAAACAGGACAATAGCATGAAAGCGTGAGGAAATGGGAATGCTTATGAATTGTATTATTTGTTTTCTTATTCTTTTTTTCTAAATAAAGATAAATATGAAAATTTAAAGTTGTTTTATTTAATTTACAATAATATTTTTTATCGACTATCGAATCAATTTTTAAAAAAGTTGGAAGCACCGCATTTATTCAGTCCTTTTAACCGAATTTCAGATAATAACTACATTCAACCAAATTCGATTGGCAACAAACTCGGTTCTCATGACGAATCTCTTTTCTCTGTGTAGTAAAGACAAAAATCGTTTGGCTAAACTTTGCTAATAGTTGTTGCACACAACTTATTTTTCTAATGTGAAAAATTTGTCAAAATTATATTAATTAATAATAATAAAAACATAATTATAATATTTGCTGTTAAATTTAGAAAGTATAAATCGATTTTCTTTCAAAATTATTTCTAGGTGTTCTTATTTTTTCATTAGTTTTTACATTGAAAATTAATGTGCTGTTTCTGTATTACAGGCGATCTACTCGTCGAGAAAATTTGTATGAAAAGCACTCAGATTTTTGAGTTATTTTCATATAAAATTTCCAGACGAGTTGATCGCCTGTAATACAGAAACAGCACATTAATTTTCTTAGTTTAATAAAAAATAAACTTTCACGAAGTTTACATTTGTACACACAGAAAAAGGATTGGTAAAAATTCCATTGATATGTTCAAAATTTAATTACATATATAATTTTTTGATTTTTAACATAAATAAATTATAATTTTGACTAATTTTTAATATTAAAAACTAACAAATGATATTTGCGTCCAAATGTCGGTTGTAAAACCTCTTAAAAAGGTTATCCTTACCGATTTGTATCTTTACTCAAATCAATTCTATTAAATGGAAGATGCAACTAAACTTATTCAGCACATTACTACTGAAAACCCAATTTTGGTAGTTAGAATCATAAAAATCGATTGTGTCTTCTTAAATCAACAAATGTTTGACATAATAAAAATTAATTTGTACACATTACAAAAAAAAAAATCATCAATACTTGAGTTAGAAAATACAAAGATATATTGGTAGTGGTGTAAAGTTCTCCAATATTGTTGAAAGGTAAGTTCAAAATCAATCAGAGAAGACGTTTGTAAAAAAAATCTAAGATGTTTAATACACTTTGCAGCAGCAAAACCTGCGGTATAAGATGGAAAGTTGAAGATACTCTGTGGAAAAGATGATGTAATGAAAGGAGTAGGCTGAATACGATGGGTAGAAACATAAAATGTATGATGTATAATCTTATTTCTATAAATATTTTTAAAATAAAAGTAAATATTAAAATATTTTACTGTTTTATTTTATTCACAATAATACTTTATAGTCACCCAAGAATTATTTTTTAAATAGTTGTGAGTGCTATATTCATTCAGTTATTGCAACCGAATTCAAGATAAAACACACAGCCGACAAAATTCGATTGGCAACAAATTCGGTTCTTATAACGAATTTCTTTTCTCTGTGTATCTTTTTTTCACGTTACATTTTTAAGGGATTGTTTTGATTTTTCTCTTGTGTTTTGTTTTTTAATTAGTGCCACCCTTTTAATGTTTTAATTAATTTTTGAAAAAAAAAATCAAAACTTTTCGTATCATATTTTAAACCCAAAACATTCTTGTTATACGACATTTTTGGTAATTCACATAATTAAATATATAATTTTAAAATAAATGAAATACATACATACATACTTCCTGATTTATAGACCAATAGATACTGTTGTAACCACCAACAACACTTTTTATATGTTACATAACTAAGAATGATTGTATGTTTGTTTGTATGTATGTGTGTATGGATGTATGTATCCAAATATATGTGAGCATGTTAGTTGTTGTTAGCTTCCATACATTAATTTATATTTGTGTGCCCGTTATCTTTCTTCCTTCCTTTTAATAAAAAAGTCCTTAGGGTAGGTTTTGGCTATAGTTTTTAGAATCTTTTATAAAGGCACTTACATTCACTTATGAATGTAAATTTATGCTTGTGTAGATGTTATGATTATTATACCTATTATTATCAACTATTAAAATAATTACTCATACACATATACTTATGATACTTTGCCCTTATTTTTTGTCCTTTATGAGAGAATTTTTCTGATACTCCTTTTCGGAAAACAACCCCTTTATTATTTTTATTTTATGTCGTATATTAAAGGCTTTGATTCTAATGGCCGTATTGTTTTTGCGCCACCCCTTGGTTTGCTTTCCTTTTGTTGTTGTTTTTCTAGTTCGTTCATATGCAAATTAGTTGATAGTGAAATTTAACTTTTTTAGAGCTTTAAACATTTTTACTTTCTTGCTAAGAGGCTGAGCTTTTGCGGATATGAATAAATTTATTATTAGCGGCCTTTTTAGATTGTGATTTCCTTAGTTCGGTTATGATTTTCTTACGTGATTGGAAATGGTCATCTGTCACGTATTTAGCAGCAATAACGTGAGTCACGCGTGATTGCGATTATTTTATATTTCACTTTCGTCAGCGTGAATGTGGACATAAGAATTATTCGTGAGGCTGAGTCTCCTTAAACATGACTAACATTTTTTCACACTCTATATGGGAGTGTCCCATAGGTGCGCAAATTGACCCATATATGCCTATCATTTGAACCATTTTAGACAAAAGTTTATAAATAGGACAAAATGCTGATTACTGTGACCATTATAATAAACAGTTTAAATTTTTAAAATTATATATTAAAGGGTGCCCTAATAGTTAATTTAATTTGATGCATACGGCCACACTTTTGAACAATTTTAGACAGACGGATGAAATTTACAAAGAACCTGTATTGCTAACCCCGCTATATTAAGTTTAAAGTTTAAACTTGGAAATAAAAGGGTGTGCCAATAATTAATACAATTTGATTTATGTGACCAAGCTTTTAAACAGTATAGACAGGCAGCTAAAATTAACAAGGGACTTGATTTGCTCAGTCCGCTATAAGAACAAGTATACAATTTAAATTTGGAAGTTAAAGGGTGTTCCCATAATTGATTTAATTTGACCTATGTGGCCCTATAGTATGGACCGTTATATACGAACACTTGAAAATTAGAAAAACTGTCCACTACTTCCTTTGGTATAATAAGAAGTATAAATATTTACAATTGTAAATTAAAGAGTGTTACATTAGTTGATGTGATTTGATGTATACGGTCAAAATCATGATTAGTTGTAAACAGATGGTTAATTTACTAAGGAACTGTATGCTAAGTCCGCAATAATAACAAGGAAAAAACTTGGAGATTTAAGGGTGTCGCAATAGTTAATGTAATTTGATTTGATGATGTTACCAAGCTTTTAAACCGTTATAGAGAGATAACTGAAATCGATTTTAAAGTCGGTTTTTCTGCTAGAATTATTTATATAGATTATTCATGCCTTTGCGTTTAAAAATTCTTATTTTAAGTTAATTTACTTTTGTTTCAGAGAAACAATTATATACAATATTTTCAAAACTGAATAATTAGTTCAGTTAACTATACATTTAATTAAAAAACATTTTTCAATTAAATAGGTAATTAAATTAGTTAAAATTTTGTTAAATATCAAAATGAAAACAAAAAGAACATTTTTTTGCGTTTATTAAAAGCATAAGAACGCAAAACAGACTTGCGAGACAATCTGTTTATCTTAAAATTTTTATGACTTCAAACACAACATCCATGGGCGTAGTCAGGTATGGCCCTAGAGGGCCGTGGCACCCACCTAATTCTATAATAATTTTTTTTTTACATGCGTACAATATAAAATTATTAATAATCCACTGAAGGTACTATTCAATTGAAGGCAATATACATTATTATTATCAAATAGTACGAAGACATTGTTTCGCTTCTAGCGAGTGACCAAAAATTATACGAGGGCTGCTCTATATATTTCTGGCCTAATAGTGAAAATGCGAATATTTATAATCAAAAATGGTTTTATTGTTTTTCAAAGTATTCTCCAGCATGATTTATACACTTTTGCATGCGCTGAAACCAGTTGTCGATGCACTTTTTCTACTCCGATTGAGACACCTCTAAAACATAGTTTTTGAACACTTCAACAGCTTCTTCTGGCGACGAAAATCGTTGACCACGCATTTTTTTCTTGATGTGCGGAAACAAGAAGAAGTCATTAGGTGCCAAGTGAGGGCTGTACAGCGGATGACCCATTAATTCGACGTTTTGGCCGGTGAAAAACGCTCTGGTTTGATCCGATGTATGAGAGCTCGCATTGTCATGGTGAACAATGATTCGTCTTCTCTTGTTGGTTTTTCGAATTTCTCCGATGACTTCAGGCAAACAAATTGTAGTGTACCACTCAGAAGTGACCGTCCTACGTTGCTCAAGCGGAACAGTCGCCACATGACCAGTTTTGCCGAAGAAACAGGCGACCATTTACTTCGAAGTGCTTCTTCCACGAACAACTTTCGTTGGATTTTGCTCGTCTTTGAAGACCCACACGGTCGATTGTTGTTTCGTTTCGGGCTCATACGCATTGATCCATGATTGGTCACCTGTGACGATCTTGTAAACGTCGTCTGAAGCACCGCAATCGTATTTTTGCAACATTTCTTTGCACCAATCGACACGAGCCTTTTTTTGAGCGACTTTCAAACTGTGCGGGATCCAACGAGAACAAACCTTTTTACGGTCAGGTGTTCATGCAGTATCGAATGTATGCTGGTGGAAGAAATGTCCAAGGATGTCTCTATCTCTCGGTATGTCGCATGTCGATCTTGCATTATGAGTTCACGCACGGCATCAATGTTCTCTGGCACAAGAGCCGTTTTTGGACGACCTTCACGGAATTCGTCTTTGAGCGAGCTTCGGCCACGATTAAATTCATTATACCAATTTTTCACAGTGCTATAGGATGGTGCTTCATCGCCATACAAAGATTTAAGTTCATCAATGCACTCTTGTCGTGATAATCCACGTCGAAAGTTGTGAAAAATGATGGCACGAAAATGTTCACGAGCTATTTCCCTTTTTTTCCATATTAATTTTTTCAAGTCACTGTAAACAACACAAATAATGGTCGTATGTCAAAACGTTGTGAGTACGATTGTGCTTAAAAATGACAAACTTTCCAATGGAAATGTCAGATTGCACTTGGCAGCACTCAGTGTTGCCAGGCAAGAAATATATATATAGCAGCCCTCCTACCACAAAAACAATTGTTTGAACCCGTCAAACATGCTTTCTTTGAAGCTGGAAGATCTTAAAGATGCCACAAAAACGTTTGAGCATTTTTATGAGTTGGATGATTTGGAAGGAGAAATTGAGCTTTGGTATAATTCTTGGCAACAAAAAAAAATGGGTTAAGACGAGTTAGCCGACTTAGAGCTGGCGAGTATTTTGAAAGACACTGGTTTGTTTTATCCAAATATAAGGAAGGCGTTATTAATTTCATTGTCACAGCCGTGCACTACTGCAACTGTTGAGCGGTCATTTAGCACTTTAAGGCGAGTTAAAACATGGTTGCGCTCCACAATGACTGAAGCTCGTTTAAACGGTAAAACAATATACAATTTTATTTATTATCAAAAAACAAGTATATATTTATTGCAGGACTATGTATGCTAAGCGTCCAACGAAAATTGGTAACCGAGAAGAAGGACGAATTTTTGGAAAAAATTCTAAAAATTCCACGCAGAATACTCATCAAAAAGATCGAAATTGTAGTAATCATAAAAAATTATAATCATAAAAAATCATAATCATAATTTTCGTGGCACCACTCCATTTCATATCCTGGCTACGCCCTTGGCAACATCGTAGGGAAGCAGCGTATAACCTTGGAGGCATAAATTTTAGTAAATTTTAGAAGAAGTGCATTCAAGAATTCAGTGTAATATTAAAAAAAATGTCTGAGTGGTACAAAATCAATAAGTTTATAAATTGCCGACTCGACAGGTATTTTGATAATAATAAAGTTGGTGGTAACTCGCTCTTTAGAATATTCCATAGATTCCGATGGTAGAATATTTAGGAGTGGAGCTATGCATAACCCCTCCAAGCAGTTTTTCTGAAACTTTATGAGGTTTTTGTCCTACAGCAAACATCTCACTAATGTTTCTATCCACTTTATATATTTAAGGAATGGATGAATATTCATATTTTGGTTTTAAACTGATACTTTTTTCATTGAATTTAGCAATGATAAAAAGATAACAAACAATGTTGTAACTTAATTAAAAGATTACACAAGTTGTGGTGGAATTCATTAAAATTTTCATTTATAAAATCTATTCGAAAACTGTAACTAAAATTTAACAGGAAATATAATATTTTATCCAATGTTTTTCCAAAGCAATTATTTTACTGATGATGTTAACGCATTAAACTGAAACATATTTCTATATTTTTTTTTGGGTATTGTTTTTAACAACTCATCAAAGATTAGAATGGCACAGGGAATATAAAACTATTTTTCAAAAATAGTTGTAATAACTCTGTGCAAAATATGATTATAAAATTACTACAAGAAATATTTCATATAAAGTATGAAAAACAAAAGCAATCGATAAATAGATGGTTGTTAAGATAAATAGATTGTTACGTTGTCTGGGTGGTTTGTTATTTTATCATTGTGAAACTCTTAAAATTGAAAGCAATTAAAAAGTTGCCGAAAAAATGATTATAAAAAATAAATCGAAAATCAGGACGCTACAACTACAAAAGAAAAGAATTATGAACAAAAATTTGTGTTCATGTTGATGGCGAGTTAAATAAAGATGTTTTTATAATGAAGAAAAATGTTTTAATAAAAAAAAATAATAATAAAATGAAAGCAAAGGAAGTAAATACTTGCGTAAATTTTTGTATTTCTGAAAAGAAAAAAATCATCAACAAAACAATGGGTGAGAGATTTTGTTGTTGTTAGTTGCATGAAATTGAAAAGGATCCCTTATTAAAGGTAAATATGTACTAAAGGTTATTAGGATTAAGAAGTATATTAACAAACAAATATACAACAGTCTCATTATGAATAGTTGTGCTGTCTGCATGCACCCAGGGTATGAGTATGTCTCTATGTACTTTAAAATATATAAACATCCTTAGAATCATAATAAAGCATCATCATGTTCTATATAAACAGTCAGAAAAAAAATATTAATCCACAATTGGCACAATAAGAACAATAGATACAAATAATACTCAAAAACAAACACCATCATCATCATCATCATGCTCTTCTCAGCCCACTGTATTGTAAGCATCCTGCTTTCTCATTGGTTTTGAAAAGGGTGAGTGTTGTTATACGAGTCTAAACTTAACTAATCTTAAGCAGACGGATTATGTTTTTTAAGCAGCAGCAGCAGCAGCAAAAAAAATAACATTTTTCTCTTGCAGAATTAAAATTGCAATAATGATACCCTACAAAAGGTGAAGACAAATAAGTTAATGTACAGTCTTGTCGTTATTTTGCATTAATACAAGAATTTTTCTATTGCAAAGTGAATAAACAGTAAGATTTATTTATACGTACGTACTCGTATATCCAATAAAATAATAAAATGAATGCGTTAAAAAAGAATGTAAACCAAAGTGATCACTATTGTTAAATTCACTGTCCAAAGTGCGGAAGAAATATCTTAAAAAAAATCTTAAATAGTATAATAATTCATCAGGCAAATAGCTATGTTTGCATTTAAAACTGAATGTAGTTTGATGCCTGAAATCAAAAACTCTAAATTAAAAAAATCAGCTGTTCATGAATTATTGCGCCATAATGTAACGATTAGAATCGTAAATGGAAACTAAGCCGAGCAAAACTTTCAATATAATTGAAAGGTACTCGTTTTGCAAAGAAGACGTAATAAAACTAAACTCAATAGTCAATTGTGAAGTGTGCAGGTTTTTCGCTGTCGCTCATATGACTGTGTTGTATACAATTTTCTTTTTTACTTCACTATAATTACACTTACAGTGTGGGGCAAAAGTGGACATATGTCCAAACAAATTTATAAATAAATATTCTGTTATGTTTATAGAAGCTAAACGTTGTAAAATTAGGGTTCAAACTTAGCTCATATCGTAAATATTCTACAAAAATCTGGATATAGAGAAAATACTGGGTTTATTAACCTCAAGGTAGCCAGCAGAGTAATACTTAATTAGATGTACCTAAATAACTTGATTTTTTACACTTGTGATCATTTGGTTAAAAAAAACTTGCAATGAGGTCAATGGTTAGAAACTTTGTAAATTAAGATTTAATAAAACCTAGATCACTATCCCTTTCAGTCAGAAAGAGCGAAAAGTTAATAAGCTTTAAATAGGACTTAATTTTTCTTCGGTCCTGTGCTGTTGATGTTAGCAGATGAGAAAAAGTTTTGAATCAAGACAAAGAAGGGAAATGAGAGCGCGAAAAATATTTTTTTTTAATCCCACACCTTGGACTATCTCAAAGTGTCTTGTGATAAGATTAATATTTAAAACGTTCTCGGTTTCCATATGAGTCTATGGCTGTGTTGTTTTTATTTTCAATAAATTATGGGAAGTATGTCATAACACCAAGGGACATATTGTCCATCAAGGTAAAGTCAATACGTCCATATATATTATAAGTATTCTATAAGCCCCTTTAACATAATATGTACGTGAGAGCAAAAATATGAAAGCAGATTTTTGTGAAGGGTTCCTTTGCAAAATAGCGTTGTTTCTTTTATTTTAGGGACAATGCGGCTATAGCCGTCGTAAAGTTTCTAGGAAATTTTATTTTTCAAATTGCTATCTTTCGACAACATTCTGAAATCTTATACTGCTTAATATTGTTAATGGCAGGATTAATGTTTAGAAACTTAAAATTGTTGATTGTTCCCCGTAAAGCCACGATCTCGCTAAGAGTAGCAGAATATATAACGAGACCCAAAAAGATTTATGCAGCTATGGAAAAAACACAGCTTTTCAGGCAACAAACTCCTATTAATTATATATCTAAACAATACTAGTCTTTGATCTATAAAATAATATATTAATTATAAACAAGAAAAAGAAAAAAACATACATATGAAAATTTATTTATTGGATCCTTTTTGTGCTAATCTACGTTAATTGTGCTTGACTCCTTCAAATTTAAATATTTAGTGATATTTTTATAATATATTTATTATTTAAAACAGAAAAAGGAAATATACGGGGAAAGTATATTCATATGGTCATTTCGCTACTGTTCATATAGTAGAATCCTATTTTGGTAAAGAAAATTCAAAAATCTTATATCTTAATCAAAAACATTTATACAAAAGACATTTAGTAATTATATATAATTTTTCTACGTTTTTTTTTAATTTTTTACAATTCTTAGTTTTTATATTAAATCTTTTAAATGCATGTTAAAAAATTCTTTTGCTCTTTCAGTCAAGTAAAACAATAACAACATAAGATTGGTTTACTTTTGTCCTTCACTGTATATTTTTACATGTGTACTTTTTAACTGAAGGTCCTTTTAATAATAAGCACGCTTCCATCTTTCTATTTATTTTACATTGTTTTTTTTTTCAAATCATTTCAACTTCCATGCAGATGATATTAATAAAGATGTCCTTTTCAAAATGAAGGCTTTTTTGTTTGTTTGTTAAATCAACATACTTACGAAGAGAATATTAGAAAAAAAAAAGAAATATCTTTTTATTAATATTTTGATAGACATGTACGAGTGCACATGCTTGCTTTCATTATTGTAATAAATGTGTTGATTCATATTCCCATGCTAAAACATCAACGCTTTTCTTAAAAAAAAAGAACTGTTAGATTTGTGTATAATTTTTGCTGTCATCAATTGTATCTACTGATTTCTTGTCGCTTTTGAATTATTAAAAGAATATAAATTATGACAAAAAGATGATTGTTAAAAATTTCTTTTAAATACTTAGAATTTATTTGAGGAGTGATTTTTGGTGAATATTTAATACATTAAATTTTATTTATATAAATGCTGTCATGTTGTTGCCATATTTTTCCAAACAAGGTGGAAAAGCGGTTTAAATATTCTCGCTGTGGATAAGAATTTATAAATATATATTTGTAACAACTATTTTAATTTACTTTAATGGTGCTTGATTCCTTCAAATAGAAATATTTTATAAGAAAGAATCATGAACGATTTCAGTAAATTAACATAAAAAAGGCTTCGAATAATAAATTTTCAGATAACAACTATATATTATCAGTTAGGCCCAAGTTTTCCATTATATGTTTCTGATTAAAAAAAAAGTGCAGTAAAAGTCGAACACTTACAGAATGTAGTAGCTAGGTACTCACACAATGTTCTATATCTTAAATTCTAAAATTTTTCTACTTAAACAGCAACTATCTTGGAGAAATATAATACCAAAATTTTAAAGTTCGTATTTATACTTATTTTCGAAACAATCATTTCTTCCCTTAACTTTTCAGTAGCTTAGACATTGATAGGAAAATACTAAAAAGAAGCAAAAGGATAATGACTACCACAAACAATTCCAAACTGGATAAAGTGAATGATTCTTTAAAAAACATTCAAAAATTATACAAATATTTCGTATCAGCAGTTCAATTTTCAGAAATAGATTTATTGAAATTGAGTTTTGAGAAAGCAAATTTAGTTTCTATAGCCACTTTGTAGCTTGGACAAATTAATTCGTTGGTGAACCTTCCAGTCAACGTTTCATAAAATAATTGATCATATTCAAGTCTTTGTAAAATGAAATCTGTGCAATTGAAAAGTATCATAAATGAGCTCATTTGCGATCCATAAATAAAACTTTTGTTGGAAGAAATAGGCAATTTAAACATGATTCTTCTTGAAAAGTCATTTATGTCTCGAATTTCGATTAGTTTTGATTCTTTTATGAGTCTTCTACATGTCAGATTTGTTTTCTATTTATAATCATTTGCGTGTTTTTTTTAGTCATCTTCTTTCGTACTTACAATCGTTTGCAAGTCTTTTTAGACTCATATTTAAGTCCTGGTGGTAAATTACGTCATTCAATATCCATCGAAATTTCAATAGAATTTAAATGTAAATTTCGATCGATATCGAATGCCGTAATTGACCCCCTGATTATATCTTCATATTATTTGCTAAAAAAAATTAATTCAAAACTTCAAGAGTATTTCAATATAGTAGAGAAGTATTCAGTAGATTGGTTTATGAAAATAAATGTAAACAAATGTGAAACAATTTTATTTAGACCTCCAGTTAATAGATGTAACAATAATATTAAAAGAAAATAGAAA
This sequence comes from Gymnosoma rotundatum, assembly GCA_916610165.2. Lineage (NCBI taxonomy): Eukaryota > Metazoa > Arthropoda > Insecta > Diptera > Tachinidae > Gymnosoma > Gymnosoma rotundatum. Next base: position 102,655,308 of record OU744340.1, read on the forward strand.
TCCGTTGGAATAAGATCGAATTTAAATAAAACCAATATACCAAATAAACAAATTGTGAAATACTTAGGAATTCAGTTAGATATATTTCCATAATAATATAATAATATGTCATTGAAACAATAATTAAAGCACAAAAAGCGTTTTTTATGTATAAAGGATTATTTTATTCAAAATACTTAAAGCCTAAAGTTGAAATAATCATGTATCAGCCACTCATTAGACCAATACTCACATACGGATGTCCTATATGGTTAAATATCTCACCTTCATATATGGAAAAAATAAAGCTTTTTGAAAGAAAATGTTTGAGAGCTTGCGCGGAATTATTTAGATCATCTCATAGTAACTACATAAAATATGTATTTAATAAAAAATTATATGACATGTCAAATATTATAAGGATAGACAATTTTAGAATAAGTCTAACAAGAAATTATATTTTGCGAAGTACTTCATTTGATGAAAACAATTTGATAATGGCACCATATTACTCAAATCTTAATTATATTTCAAATGCTTTACAAAATGGCTTTGGTCCCCCTGAGTCATTTTTGTTCGTTGACAAATTAAAAATAATACAAGATAATAATGGTATTCCAATTTTCTACAATAATTATAGACGTGCCAATGTCAAAGAAATTGATTGCAATAGTATATCAAATTTGTCAAACAGGTTTGATAAAAGGATATCTAATAAAGATTTTCTTACGTCACAGAGCACAAAAACCAAAAAGTTTTGGTGGTTAGTGGAATAGTAAAATATAAAACTCCGTTTTTCTTTTATTTTTTTTTGCTTTATTATTTTTAATTTGGCCATACATTTTATTAACATTTTTCATTACAATTAAAATATAGCTTTGTATTTCTAATATATAAATAAATTACTGTTTTTGCAAAACAAAAATGAACATGATATCCATAATACTCGAGAGCTCGTTTCTGTGACTATGTATTTATGTAAATATGTATTGTACTATACTAGGGTTTATTATAGCAGAAATTGTTAAATTTTGTAAATAAATAAAAAAAAAAAACAAATTATTTGCTAAATTTTTGTTTTTTAATGTAGTTTGGGTTAGCCTTAGAAGGACAATGTCCATAAAGAAAATACACCTCCACTCTAATGCACAGTGTCCATTGTGATTATTTTCAGATTTCGATGATGAAGCCGACGACATCCTCTTGATTACACTGTGCGTTATTGCCTAGATGGCTGCGGCCGTGCAATACCGGGCAGAGACAAATTTTGTGCTCAACAGTTTCTTACTCCTCTTCGTCCTTGCATAATTTACAAAAATCCGATGTACTGTTGGGCCATGTACTAGTTTTCTTAGAACTTTTTTACCGAACCCAAAAGTAGTTTGGTTTTAGTCAGATCTAGGCTAAGCTTTTAGCAGTGATCAAGCATTGGCATCTATTCTATCTGAATTTATACCCTTCGAATTTCGTTGCCTTTAATATTGCAGTAACCCGGAACCTAGCACCATTCATATCGATACTTGTCCGTCAGCGCACCGAAAGTCTTTTTGCACTGGCTCTCTAGCCTTAATTTGGCAATCTTCATCAACTTTTTTACCACAGGTGGAAAGAGGGTATATCAAAGCTTGTCATTCCATTTGTAATTTCTACAATATCTATTTCCGACCCCATAAAGTATATACGAGTATATCCTAAGTTCTTATCGGCTTGCAATCTACTTTACAAATGTACTACATGAGCTAGAGAAAATATAAATATGCCAATTGATAAGTAAAAAATTAGCAATAACGGTCGAGGCAGCAGGCAAAACACCACGCCTGCCATTAATATTTCCATATCATTTGAAACAAATCTAGTTTAGTGAAATAATTCCAATAAAAAAAAAAAATACGGAATGAAAGAGAATTAAAAAATAAGAAAAAACATCCAGTGAAAAATTAGCGCTCGCCCATATTTTCCGAGTTATGGGCCTATGTACTTTTCATAGAAAAGTACTATTGGGCACCCCACTTTTGAAGATATCAATATAAATATGATTTAAAATCTTTTAAAGAGATCTTAAAGGAAATACTAAAAGTTTTGAAAAATTCTTAAGCCATTAAAAGCCAATGACATTTTATGTAAACTAGATGTTCCCAGGGCGCTTCGCTAACACAATGATAATAATCGTACTACGAATACTCTACTAAGCAAGTTTTTTATTTGATTTAGTATAAAAAATTTTAATTAAAGACACGGGAATATTTTTTAAATATTTAATTTTTATACAAACTTCGTTCTATTTTTTTATTTAATTATTGTTTGCTTTATTGTTTGGACAAAAATCTTTAGTTTATATAAAATAATTTATTTTATTTAAAATAATAATCGAGACGTGCTTTGACCCTCAATAATCAGTATCGGTACATAATTAATCGGGATAATTAAATAAAAAAATAGACGAAGTTTGAACAAAATTAAATATAAAAACAATTTCTTTTGCCTATTGGACCTTATGAATCAGGACTGATTTATCTTTCAAATATTATTAAAATTGTTTTTTTGTTGAAATCGATTCCGCACATTATTCCTGTTCCACACTTATCCGTCCTGCTCTTTGTTTTAATAAGCATTCCCTCTTCGAACTTTTTAATAAATATCTCTCTCTGTCTTATTATATTTTTAAATCGGTGCAGCCGAAAATGCCGGTTTTAGTCATAACTCACGAATTCGTGCAAGCTTTAAAAAAAAAATTCTAATATCAATATGTGTAACACCAGATTTAAACTAAATCGCGGCTGCCACTATAAAAATTTTAAACTCAACGTTTAATAAATTTATTTGCAAATCTCTTGATATTCAAGTTAATTGAAATGTTAAATAGAAACTAATGAATTTTCATGTTAAGTGAAAGAAAAAAAGAATAAGAATATCTTGTCTGCCTGTAATATTTGCACACACAGTAATTATCCTTTGACAGCTTTAAAATTATAATAAATCTTTAAGAAAATGTGCCAAAAGTCACGTCATAGCTGCTGTCGTCCTCCAACTTGGCGCAGTAGGTGCTTATTAGATTCCTTTTTTTTAAACAGAAAAACATCTCACAAATTAATAGGCACATGGAGATAATAAAGCAAAGAGTGGCTAAAACTAAATTAAAATGCATATTTTTATACTTTAAAACAGCAATGGCAACAACAGCAACAACAAAAAGTAGCTGTCTTCTTCAGGCTACTTTCTAAATTCAACTCTTTCAACAATCTACAACACATCAAGTAACTAACTGACGACTCTGATGAATTATACACCTTAAGATGAGATAAATTCTAATGACAAGATGAAATGTCTCTCAGTTGCTTCTCTTTCCCATTGATGGAAAAAATACTAAAGAAAAGCAAAAAAGGTGTGTTAGAAGTAACGAACGACATGACATGATGATAAAATATTTAATAAAATATATATATACAGATAAACAATATGTATAATATTCTAAAACACAGTCATCAGACATAAAATACACAAAAAAGGAATATTAACACGCGATATAGTAATTTAAGATCAAATCACATTTAGCCCGTAAATGCTAAATTGCGATTATGGGGACAATTTATTAGAGAAACTTATAATCAATGTTTCCTTTCAACGGTGTTTCTTTGTCGGATGACTGACTGAATATTGATGGACAATTACTGGTGACAAAATTATTTATTATTAAAATCAAATGGCAAATAATTACAGACTAAAGACAAGGAGTCATCTCAATATGCAGCGAAAAAGCGCTATAGTTTTTCTGATGAACAGCAAAAAATTACGTGTGTGTATTTTAACTGTGTTTGTTTTTAAAGCGCTCTGACAAGATTTTCCCATTAGCAAAAAATAGTAAAATATAAAAAAAGAAAAGAAAAAAAAAACTGATTGCCTGGAAGCTGTTTATATGTACGACCAAACGAGTATCTTAAAAGCGTTATAACGTGATAAAGCTTTGTTCAACATAACCACGCAAACATTTCACATATACACACACCTAGCGATATCAAAGAGTTCTATTCGCAGTTATTTGTTATCGCGCTTAGTTAAGCATGCTCTTTACAATCATTGCAGCACGTTATTTGCGTGTTTCATTGTAACCCCATCAGAAAAAATAAAAATGAAATATTTGTAACGCTCCAAGACACACAAGCTTTTGCCACTACAACAAAATACATTAATAAAATCTGGTAGCGTTGACATCCACAAAAATTACACCCTATATTGTTTTAATTCAATGTGCAAAACACCTTAACTTTATTACGATAAGATTTCTATATATTTTTTCTAATGCATCCAGGGTACGAAAATAAACAAAACGAAACGTTTGCTTTTTTTTTTTTTTTTTTAATGAGCAAAAAAATTTAATCAATAAGAGGAATTAAGCCAATGTTTTGCATTGTTTTTATTCATGCGCCCAAAATCGACATTAAATGCAACGTAAACAATAAGAAGAGAAATCAATGAGAACAAAATGAACGCATTTTAAGAAAATGCTTCGCAACCGTTTGCTGTTTAATTTCCTCATTATAGTGGCCTATTTCTTAGTAAAGTATAGAACGCAATGTACTATTGCAGAGGTGTATTAAAGCATGTAGATAAGTTTAAAGCTAATTGTTTCCTTTTCTCTCTTTATCGTATAAAAAGAATTTATTTTGGTTTCCTCAAGTGCAAAACGATTGAATTTTTGAAAGTTTATGTTTTTGCATGAAACGTCTGCGAAACACTTTGATTGTTTTCATACAATGCTTTCGAAGTTCTAATTTATAAAAGCTTGTTTTAGTTTTATAGAATGAACAAATTTGGAAAAATGAAATGATTCGGATTCGACATCATAAGTTACGCAATTAGGCAGCATGTCAAAATACTAAATTTTTATTCTTAATAGTAACGTACAAGAATTGTTTTAGCGATGAGTCACATTTTTAAAAAAATTCTTATTAGGTTGCTTTGAACCAACTAAGATTTATTGCTTAATATAAACTTTATGCTTTTGACACCGCTCCATATTTCTTTATAAAAAATATAAAAAATTCAAAATTGCGATAGGAACTATCTTGTCAACTAATAATAAACCTGAGTGAATTTCTTTAAATATAACCGTTCGCTGGAAAACGAAAAAATACAAAGTAATTGTTCCAAAAAAAAAAAAAAAATATATGTTCCGACAGTGCAAGAGAATCGATTCCACAGCAGTCGCCATAATAGGCATGCAGATTGAACGATATAGTAAGCCGCGAGCTCTAGGTATCCTCAAATTGAATATAAGCTAGACCATTGGTGAAATTGAGCCTAAGACGGGACAGACAATAAATAATGTTTTAATCCATACACAGTAATACATATAAGATTTTCGTATAAACACAGAACATAAGTGGGACTAAGGGCGAATTTTTGGTCGCGAATATTCGTCGTCAACAATAAAACACATTTGTGTACATGAAAACACAACGAATTTTGCAATAGAATTATTTCTATTTCTTACGACTAATAAATCAGTACTGTCAACGCTACACCCAAAATTAGCATAAATTTAAAATATTATTGTTATTAATTTTGATCTGGCAATGCCCTATAAAAAACTTATGATTGTGAACATTCTTATAAAACTGAACGAAACTTGTGACCACGTCAGTTTTTGGTGTAAAGAACACCGCCATTTTAAACGATGCTTCATTACTGAAGATCGGGTCAACTGATGTGGTCCAGTTTTTATAAAGTGTCCAGTTTAGACTCAATTTTACCAGGTGGTTCTCATCCAAAAAAGAATTTTAATATTAAATACACATTGTATTGTATTTTTATTTAAAGTCCTTGAGACCCACCGGTCATAGCGGCTAGCATTGCCCTGTTTTCAACAAGTACAATGTGACCATCTTTGACTTTAGTTTCGAAGTATTTTAAGTATTAAGTGTTAAGCATTTTAATTTAAAAATTTATGTATTTTTATTTTGCAATATTAATAGTTAAATATAAAAATAGTTTTTAGTTGTGTTATTGTTAATGTTTAATTTTTAAATATTATTTTTTTTCGATAGTCACCTCAGCGGCTCACGAAAAGTAAACAACTTCAAAAATTATAACAGCTTTGCTTTTACGTCGTTATTGTGCTTCATACGACGAACTTACACAATGAATTTTCGACAATGTATTCGTCGTGTTGGGCAAAGTTCGTCGTTCATCCCAGTTGTGTGCGTAAGTCATGAAGCAACGTTAAAACTATTTATATGAGACCAGAGTCTCCTAACTGGACAATTATGTTATACTTTGGATTTCCATAAATAAAATAAGATAGCAAAAGTAATGGAACCGGTACCTTTCAGTCAAATTCTACTTTTGCTTTCATAGTTCCCAAAAGCATACTTTATACACTTCTGAATCGAAAATCGTTCTGGAGTTGACTTAAATTTTGAACTTGTAAACAAATAAATTTATATCTGGTCAATGTATACTAAGATTAAATCCGTTCAAATCGACTATTTTGCTACGTGTGATTGCTATAAAATTTCAGAAATAACCTCTTATATATAACCTCAGTTTTGACAATATTTCAATTTTGGTTCTTAATTATCTTAATATTTTTTTATGTTTTAGATTATGCTCTTCGATCAAATACTGAACCGAGCTTTGAAAATTCTTGCACGAAGTTAGCAAGTTTGATGACCAATCATCACTTGACAAGGTAGGGTATACAATACATTTATCATATACATACATACAAAGCTACAATTCAGAGATGGTTTATTGAATGGCATTACCATGTTGGAGACTGTGTAGTTTTTCATGTTGCACTATTGCTGTCAAGATTTTTATTTGTGATAAGACAATACATTTTCGTACCACCAACATGCCGATTCTATAAATTTCTTTTCTTTTCCATATCAAAAACTTAAAGTAAACGCAACAAACACCAACAAAAAACAACGAATATAATGATTAAAAAAGAAAATTTTTAAAAAGTTATGCCTTTAACAAATAAATGCAAATGTTGCATCAAGCGTTAAATGGATGACGAAGTTGCAATATCATCTGATACGAATAGATCGTTTATGGTGGTTATATGGTTGTAAGTGTTTGAAGCATTCAGTGCTTTATTTCCTTAAGTAGGAGTAGTAGTTAGAGCAGATGCTACTATTGTTGCAAGTAGTAGTAAAATTTAGTTCACGTCTTTAAAGAATTACTTCATTTGCATTTTTTTTTTGACGTTTTAAGCCAAAAGGCCTTGTGTGTGTGCAACCAGCCTTGTGTTGTTAGTAGTTGGATTTCAACCAAATCTGTTATTTAAATATTTATTATCTTTGGTACAAATCTTAGAAAAATGTCGTCACTGGTTGTGGTGTTATCATTTCGTTTTATGATCGCTTTTAAAAGCAAAGTTAAGATTTTCTTCTCGTTGTTTTTATAACTCAAGCTGGATTAAAGTAAGATTCGTGGTAGATGTAATATTTTGAGAGTTTGTTTACTGTTTTTAAAGGAAAAATTATTTTCTTATGGAGTTTAAACAAATAAAATTCTTAGTTGAATCTAAAGCTCATTCACTTTCTTATACATGTCTTAAGACTTGCATTAGATTATGTAAGAAAGAAATCTAATGACAGTTGTTGTCACACTTCAAGTAGAATTATTTGCTTATTTGTTTCTCGTGAGTACAAAAAACTCTTGCAAAAAAAACCGACTTCAAAACAGATATCCTCTATCTGCTAATAACGGTTCAAGATTACATTAACCATTGCGAAACCCTTATATCTCCAACCTTCATTCTTGTTCAACTGTTCAATAGTTTGGCATTATACATCAAATTACAGCAACTAATAAATCACCGACATTGATTGAAGCACGTCCCGATGGCCATTTCGCTACCACCTCGATTCGCTATTCCTCGATTTCATGATTTGCTACCGGCAGTGCCACGTTACAGATCTAAATCATCAAGTTTAAACTGGAATACATCGTTTTAAATGACTTTGCTTAAAAAAAGTGGCCGAAACTTACATTATTTAAAAATAAAAATGCGACTCTATCTCCTATAAGTCCCCATTTTTACTGAATCTCAACTGAAGGCAGTATTGCCTGTAAATTAAAATCTTGCATTATATAAAGAAGACTTTTAAATTGATCTCTGACACTTTTCTTATTATTGCTTTTATCTTTCAAATTAAAAAAAAAATTATTTCTAAAAATAATTAAGAAATAATAAAAAAAAATAAACGTGAAGAAAAAAAACTTAATTTTTTTATTAATTCTTATTTATTTAATGTCCAAAACTCCAATCAATCTACCGCCACCTTAATAAAATGAACAAGTGTGAGAACTAACCTGACATCTGTCAAATGCTATAAAATTGACATCTTGTTGAGCACTTACAAACAAGGAATTAGGATAAAAATCAAGGGGCATAATTGACATTTTATTAAAACACAAAACAAAATTTCTAAAAAAAAGAACAACAAAAAAGTTAAACAATTAAATTCCTTTTTCTAAATGGCAGTCTCGCCTTAGCGACTCATTATAACTACAACGACAAATGAACAATATGAAGTTTTTTGACGGCCAGACAACAAAGATTGAACACTCAGTTTAAAAATACTAAAATGAAATCATTGTTGTTTTCATATGTCAACTCTGAGAGAAAAAGTAGGAAAAATAATAAAAATAAAAAATAATAAAAAAAAAAGGTTGGCAATTGATTGAATGAGGCAACAGTTGGTCTTTAAGAGAGTCAGTTAAGTCAGTCCATTCATTGTAGGGAGATGATGTTGGCAGAAATTTAATTTTTATTAAATGTTGTGCAATCCTTGAAATTCAACTAACTTTAAGGTTGACAATGACGGATTTATAAAAATGAAATTACATTTATCATTTTGTACTCGTAAGCATGTGTTGTCTTGTTATTTATGCGATGGTACAAAGTGGGGACAGTTAAGCGAAGCTTTAAAGTTATTAGAAATTATTCTTGTGGCGAAGTCAATAACGTTTAACTAACCGACATATTAATGATGTTTGTGAGAAATTGGCGCCATACACAACAAGGAGGTCTTTCAAAATCCAAAAAACAAAAAAAAAATGCAGTGTTAATTTTATGAAAATCAAAATGAAAGAAAAACTTCATGATGTGTGTTAATTTTTTCAGGTTTTATAAAAATCAAAAAAACCATAATTAATCGATTTTTATTCGTAAATTTATGATTCTTTTGTACAAATGCATTCCCATGAATAAGTTTAAATTTTATGTGTTTTTTTTCTTATTTTTTTAAAGATCAAAAGTGCAATTGACTTGAATTTATAAGAAAACAAAAGAAATTCAAGCCACAACTAAATAACGACACAATGAAATTTCAAATCAATTGCCTTTCAAAACTCAATTTAAAAAATACAAAAATTAAGGCTTCTTACAACAACTACAAAAAATTGCATGTGAACGTAATACAATTTAAACAATTGATCGATTACAAGCTTGTAATTTCTTTACTAAATTTAAATATGGAACGCCATCCCAAAAACACTTGCTGTCTCATCTTAAAAAACAAAAAACATGTTTTTCAAATAAAATAGAAAAATCAAAAAAATGCTATAAATCATATTTTAGAACATGTTTAGTTAAACTAAAAAACCATAGGTGGCCAAAATTTGAAACAATAAAATCATTGATCGAACTACGAGTATTGTGCCACATCATAATTGTCTTTGAATTAAGTGAAAAATAAAGGAAAATTTCCTTAGAATTAGTTTTTATATCAAAAGTCAAAAAAGCCGCTTTTTAAAAAACAAAAAAAAAAAACAAATTTAAAAACAAACAACAAACATAAGCCGACTTACATGACACAAATAGAAAGAGTCAAGTTAGTGTGTGTATTTAACGTAGTGTGGTAATAATTACTATTATCGTTTTTTCATTAATTTTGTTATTTTCCCTTAATTTCTATAAGGCGTTGAAATTTTGTTTTTTTAGATCTTCGCCATCGATCGATCTATAATATGCTGACACATTTTCTGTTTAAGAAATTGTAATATCATTCTTTTAATTTTATACACAAAACAGTGGCGCTAAGATTATCTTTTGTCATGTATTAAAGAGTTTTTTCTGAAAAATTATACCTGTGAGTTTGCAAATTATATTTAAGGATCTTTTTTTTTTAGAAAACTCCTACTGTTTGATTAATGAAAATGTGTTGTAGCTTTCCGTTTAAAGGTTACAAAGCATGAACAGTTTTAAGCCTCCATTACTCACACGTAAACGTTGTGGCTACGTAAATCTATGCTTTACATGATTAAATTTAATTGGTAAATAGTTTATTTTAAATAACAGATATTTTGTGTTATTAAAAAGCGAGTAATGCTCGACCGTGTCCTTGGAATTACCTGTTAATTTGGGTTAAAACAAGGCTGCATTATATTGCCCTTTTTTCTCGTCAAAATTATAACCGCCACTAACATCAAAACAACGGATGACAAACAAAGGACGCGTCACCAAACTTTGTTATCTAGACCACGCTTATAATATATGGTGGGTGCCCATAAGTTTGAATATACAAAGTAAAAGCTTAATACTTCTAACGTTGATATAAAGATAAATCTAAATAAATCTGAAGACTTCGAGTCTAATGAGAATCAACAGCAATAGTGTTGAAACGCAACCCCTGATAGCACCATAATCGCAAATTTAAACATTTTATGTCACCTAGGATGCCAATGAGGACATATAAAATCGTTCCAAAAAAGCCAGAAATATAATTCACACACTCAAAAAAAAAAACATTGAGATAAAATGATCCTTCCCAGAAAGTCTAATGTTCACCGTTCCAGAAACAAAATCCCAGTATACAAAGGAAGATAGCAAAAGATGAAAATATGATTGGATAGGCCACATATTAGGGTCGTCAAACACCGTTACTAAGGCACCAATAATATACTGTCCGCAAGGCAATCGATACAGACTTCGCCGAAAGAATACATTGCATTCCATGATATACTTTGATCTTTCTCACACAAAATACCTTAAGTGAGCGGAATTTCGTCTGTAAAATGTAAGTTTCTAAGAAAAAAATCAAAAATTGTCAGTTATATATATATATATATATATATATAAATATATTGTCCACATCCGTCGCCCGCAGACCGAAAATTAAAAATCTAGCCACAGTGTTCATTCGAAGAAAAAGTATTTTAGGCATGCCATATGTCATGTTTCCTTAAAAAGTTTCAAAAATATAAATATTTTACAGAAATAAACAAAGAAAAATTTTCATTTATGCCAAAATTTAAATACCTCGATTTCCAAACATAATCTTTGTCAGAGAAAGTACTTTAGGTATGTCACAATTTAGAATTATTTAAATGTTACTTTTAGCTTGCTGCGATATCAGACGCCTTCAGAAAGCTCTGAAAATAGAATTGGGCATATATACATTCAGACATACAATCAAATTATCTATATATATATATATATATCTAGATTTATGTTATGTACATGAGGTATTAATTACAAAAAAAAAAAAAAAAAAAAAAAAAAAAAAACAAGCTTTTAACAAACTGTTCTAATGCACCAGTCATGATATCAATATGAAACTAAGCCCAGACAGACTGACCATAAAATAAAATTTAGATTAGTTGTGTGATTAAAATTAATAACGAAATTTAAAAAGAATTTTAAGAGTAAATTTAATAAACGTTATTTTTTTAAAACACTGTTAATATTCTATGTTGTTATTGATAAAACAAATTTAGGATTTCTTTGACTAATCAATTACTTAACACAATGACTTATCACTAGTAAAGTATCACTAATTCTTAATTAATTAACATTTTTATTTTACTTGCAGTAACCACATAAAAAAATTTATTAAAAACAAGTAAGAGTGCTATCTATACTCGTCTGTGCCGAATTTTATATACCCTTCTCCATCTAGGTAAATTTAATTAAATAAAGTAACTCCAATCAAAAAGGCAAATATTAAGGTAACAGAGAATTAAAAAATAAAAAAATAATTAAACACTACATACATATATATATAATTTTACGTAAAAATATCGTTGGTTCTTAATGGGTTAAGCCTTTTTAAAAAATTTTAATATTTCCTTAAAGGTCTCATCAAAAGCTTTAAAATGACACCTATATTGATATTTTAAAAAATTTAATAATTTTAAGGGCCCGCAACTCGGATAATATAGGCGACCGCCAATTTCTTCATATGGTATTTTTTCCTATTTTTTAATTTTCTATCTCCCCATATATATGTTTTTTTGATTGGAATTACTTTATTATTCCAAATAATAATGAAAAATTAGAGGTAGGCGTGGTGTTTTGCCCGCTGCGTCTGTGCACATGGACCGATGTATTTAAATTTGCAAAGGCAAATTTCATTTCAACACTTACACGGACAGACATCGCTCAAGCGACTTCGCTATACATAAGAACTCAGAATATATATACTTTATATGGTCGGAAATAGATATTGTAGAAATTACAAACCGAATAACAAACTTAATTACATCCTTTTTAAACTTTTTGTGGTGAAGGGTATAAAAAGTTAAAATAAAAATAAAATGTTTTTGAAATTTTCAATTATAATGGTAAACTCTTTGAAATTCTGATTTTAATATGATTTGAATCAGATGAGCTGTGAATCTGTGTGTAATTAAAGTATTTCACTGTTGTTATAGGATCACAAGAACCATAATATGTTTGGTTTGAACTAAAATATTTTTTTTTCCTAAAATTTCATTTATAATAAAAATAACGAATTTTTATAACCATAATAATAGAGTATTTTTAATCATAATATACCATAATAATATGCTCGTTGTTTTTCTGTAATCACAGTCTGCCTTAGAACAAAGGAATTATATTATGTTTGATTGTTCCTTTGACTGAATGCTTAATTTTCTATCAGTTCCGTTATTTGTTTATTAGCTATCAGTTACTGCTTAGTGTTAACAGAAATTTTTTGTCCAAAAATAAAATGTTTAACAACTTCTTACTTTTGATCCCAAAATAAGTTAAGTTGTTTTATATCGTTCTCGGATCATATAATATACGGTAACATGTTTATAATTTTAAAACAATTATGGATATACTTAACCGTGTTATTAGTGTGTTAGACAACAGTATGTTTAAAATAACAATATTATTGATATGTAAAATAAAAATATTAGTTCCCTATTCTCTGTAAAAAATAGTATCCTTAAAACAATTATAAAAAGGAATTTAAGTCTGGTAAAAATTAATCATTAAAAAAAAACAATAATATATATTAAAATGAATATACATATTATATACTTATACTTCTAATTTACTTAAATTCAACTGAAAGCAAAAATTAAAATAAAAAATTTCTTAAAAAAATTTGAACTTTATATCTGCAGCTGCTGCAGAAACTGATGAATTGTCAAACTGTTTTTTCAGCTACCTTTCTACCTGTTTAGCTGTAAACGCAGCATTAAATAAATGTTACTCGCTCCTTAAAATCTGCCAGTGGTCATTCGAAAAAAAATTGCTACAAACATTTAACAAGTGACAACAATCAATCTTAACAGAAAGTATAAAAAGCCGAAACAAAAAATGTTCGTAGTACAAATTTCACAAAACACTTGTTTACTTGAAGGGCTTAATCATTATTAATTGCATGTGTCCTTTTTGGTGTATTTTTACTTAATCACTTGCAATTGATTTTCAAAGCAAACAAATTTTTGTAGTTGTTGTCAACTGCCTTGAAAAATTAATTGTTTAGGGTTTAAGAATTTTCTTTTCAGGTGGCGTTAAATTTGAACATGTGCTTTTGTTGTCTTTTTTAATTGTCCTTTTGTTAACTATCCTGCTGTGCAAAAATTTGCAATTTCCTTGTTTAGATCGAGAGATATATTTGCCGTTTGAGGCCTTAAGCGCATGGCGCTTAGTAAACAAAAAATTTTAAAGAATTCTTTGTGTTTTCTTCTTTTTTAATGTTTGTAATAGAAATAATGAAAATGGAAATTGTGATCTATTTTCATAATTATTCATTCGTAACGCCGGTTTACTATTGTTCTTTTTGGAAATTTCAATTTTCAAATTCTACCAGTTGACCTTTTTGTTAAATAGTTTGACGGCTGCATTGTTTGACGATTTAAAATGCCCAGCTTCTGTTGGTGATCCTTTTATATATGTCTACCAAGTTTATGCTTTTGCCAATTTTTTTTGCAAATGCATATCCTTGAGAATTTTATGCGCTTGCAGTCAAATAATTGTTGGTTAAAGAAAAAGTATTGTTCATAGTTTCGCTCTTATATTTTTCTTTTTTCTTTTATTTTAATAAGGATTAAATAAATGAGCCTTTTATTGAGAGCAGGCCTCTTCTTTGTTTAAAAAAATATCTGGTTAACATATGCAAAATACTTTATTATACATATTTCGAAATAAATATTTTATATTGTAACATGAATGAATTTATAAGAAATTTATTACTTAATAAAAAGACAAAATATTTTCGCAAAGACAATACTTTGTGCGCTGATTAAGATTTGGCTATAAGTCGTTTTTATTCTTGTGTCTATCAGTATAACCAATTAAAAATGGATATATAGCATTTCGGAGTAGTTGGAGTCAATAAACAATTTGAATTTTTCTACTCGACTTAAATAATGCACACCAACTTTTATCTGCTTCTCTATACAAACTTTAATTTACTTAACTAAATTTGGGAAAGTAGTAACTATGAAGTTATTGCTTCTTTACTGATTTTTTTGTGGTAAAAAACTGAATTTTTATATGAACAAATCGTGGACATAGACAATTCCTTTAAACACATCAGCAAAAAATTCAGCAAAGCTTAATTAGATAAAATTGTAAGCACCTGCTGATCTTTTAAATATGGAAAAATAATTTTGAAAGACAATTGTAATTGACCAAAGTTAATAGATTTCTGCGGTTACCGACTTTAGAAATTTAAAAATATTTTAAATTAGTTGTTTGTCAAACTATTATAGAATTGTAATCAAATGAATGAATGTTAATACGGCTTAAGTTCACGTAAATTTTAATCTCTAAATTCATTTAGAAAGAAAAATTATGTTTGCAAATTTTTGTCTTAATCCTTAAATCATTTTCTGGATCGCTACATAGGTCATCAGCATTCTTCTCATTCAACAATTATAATTAAATGTTTAAGAATTTTTAAAATTATTAGTCGAAACTAAAATATACGTGGCCTTAAGCCAGTTTTTTATTATTAATTTGGTCTTAACCCTTGAGTATATTTAAACACAATTCAATTAAAAAAAAGGCAGTAAAATCAAACTAAATGACAACCAAAATGACAACCGAACTGTCGCCAAGCTAAATTAGATATGATTTATTAAACTTGATTGTATGCTGTGCGCGGAGAAAAAGTTGGCAAGACCCTTTATGTGGAATGGGTACACAAGCACATAAAAATCTAAAGCATAAATCTGAGGACAAGGAAGTGCAAACATTCAAAGGTCGCAATTTGAGTATTAGGACTTGGTGTGGAAAACAAGATCAACAAAATCAACAAACGGTATTTGCTGAAAAACGAAAAGTAATTTAAGTAGGACGAAATAGCCAGTGTAAGTTGCGGTGCTTTAGTGTCTTTCTTTTAAACTATAATGGTGAGACAGACCGTATAGCTTTATTTCAGAGGTCTGCTTCCTTTGAAATAAAATATGTACGTGTTTTCGTCGGTGTAACAGAAATCAAGAACAATTATTTATTTATCGAAACCTTATAAGCTACTTTAACTACAAAGTCTTTAAAAATAAGCCGTCAAAACGAGGAGGGACAGTGTGCATGCAGACGGATATATTCTGCACTTCTTGAGGTCGGCCAAGGCTATATATGCTTACTAAGAATCTAAGAAGTTATTCATGGAAGAAGTTATTCACAAAAGACCGAACTAGAGAAGTATCCTGAAGTTCTGGGGCTTGACTACAATTTATCTTAGTTACTGCAAATGTTATAAGAACACTGTTGTAGCAGTCTTACTGTAAGGAATTTTCTCTCTCTCTCTCTCTCTCGACTGTGATTAAACTAGGAAGTTTATGACAATTAAAATATTTGGTATGCTGTCTTGTTTTAGATTGAATATGTTGGAGAACTTATTATAAACACCGAAAAATTATATTGGCTAAATATTTTCTTTATATTTATTTTTACTATCCTCTCATAAGCACTCTCTCATCAATATTAAATAACAAACACAAAAAAATGATCTTGTAAACTTATAAAAATTTAGGCACGTAGTTACCAAACAATAATTAGTTACCGAATGATACAAATCTTAAGTTTATTTCGAGAAATAGAAGGTGGAAATAATTTAGAAGTTTTAGCTCTCACAAGTAGCAGGATATTTGCATAAAACCATTCTCTCTTACTGTAGTGTACCGAAACCATGTTTAACAAATTTACAAAATTCAAATATAATTGAACAAAAAAAGAAACACAGAATTCAACCTAAATGACAACCAAAAATAACAAATATATATTTGCCATAAACTATAATGATCTAATCATGATTTTATACAACAGATGGATTGCTGTAACCAAAATTGAATGTCGGTTTGATTCGTTGTTGGCTGGTTGTATGACAACATACGCAGATTTCCGCCTTTTTTTTTTAAAGATAATTAAGTGACTGTTTGTGATTGTTATATACAATCTGGATCAAGACAACAAAATACACATGGCAGCCATTAAGTTTCATTCTCTTTTGTTAATATCGACCTAATGTCTTTGAGTCATCAAACTCATTCACAAGTCCGTTCAGTTAGTAATTTTATATTACAAAGGTAGAGAAACGTTAAACGCAAAAGCGTAGTACCGTATTTTAATTAAAAGTCATTAAAATGTAGAGAAGTTGACTTCATCAAAAGTCATTTTCATAGTAAAACAAATCAAAGAAAGTACCAAAGCGCACTTTAATCTTTATTTAAAGTCCAGCTTTTAGATTTTCCTATGTGTGATATAAATGTGTTCGTATTGCAGTAAAAAATGAAGAAAAAAGCTTTATTGTATTTTAATTGTTCTGCATGCAAGCATTGTGATTATTTTGTCGTGCTTCTTGGTAGATGACATACAGCTTGTACGTTAAGCAGAGACCAAGAAGCGTTTTTTTGTAAGTTTGCGTCGACTTTTGGGAGGTTGTGTTTATATTTTAAGCAATAAAAAATTTTATATTTAATGTATATCATATCAAGTTGATTATTCAAATTGGGAGCAAGGCAAATTAATTATACCAGGTGGCATCGTTGCGGCAGCTGACTATTTTTTTTCTTAATTTTTTTATGTGTAGAGTAGCTGTCAAAATTGTATCATTTTATTTTATTTTTTATCATTTATATAATATTTTTTTAAATAAAATTGTAACAAAAGTATTAAATCAATTTGAAAAACAAAGCTTATTGAAAACGTCATTAAAGGGTAATTAATTGTATTTTGAAGTTTACCATACACTTAATTGGCTGTTTTGCTTTTAATTGTTGTATTGTTGTAGCGGTGGTGCCACCTCTTATATATTCTGCTTGATTGGAATTTTTTTAAGCCAAAAATAAATGTTATATGTCAATAATATTAAAAAAGAATAAATTTTAAAGAAGCAAAATTATTCGGAAAAAATAATGGCACTATCATTTAAAAATGTTTTCAGCTGTTCTTGACAAAGCGCATTTTGGAAGTTCAAATTTGGATTTACTTTTATTAGCATTGCTGGACATATGGCATCAACAACACGATCAATGTCGTTCACCACGGCGCCAGATGTTATGATGCATGGCCAATGCATCATAATTACCTACATGAAAATAATTTGTTTGTTAACAAAAATACTCATACAAAATTTTGAACACACAATTTAACAATTTAACTTGGCAATGCCTTATAAAGCGGCAGAGCCGGAAAAATTTTTAGCAACTAAATTTATTTATATTTCTGCGTCAAAAAACTAAAAAATTTTAATTTTTTTTACACAAACTTCTACTTCAACAAGCCGCGTTCACTTGCCTTTGTAAAATAAATTCAAGAGACAAAAACGAACGCCGTTTACATTGTCCTTTTACTATAATTGATTTATCCGCATAAATAAATGACTTCACGAGGCCCTATAAGAAGTAATTGAGAGGTATTAATTCTCATGACTTGGAGGTTTATTAACAGGTTAAATTTTCGAAATTGGATTATTATCAACTAAGTCAATGGTTGCGGTAGTCTTCCTGTTTAAGCAACATGTCGCTCAGATCAATGTCATACATAGTTTCAAACGAAAACTTATTGATCATGTTGACGTAATGATCTCCATCGACATTAAATCAAGCTTCGGCTTCGGTTTTGAAGAAATAAGGTACAGAAATTCCAGCAGTAAACGACATCAAGTGGTGCATTTTTCTTTATATAATGCAGTCTGTAGCATTGATTTTTAACCACAAAATCGCTAAGGCAAAAGTGGTTAATAGATAACTGATTTTTAAAGTAAATCTGGATATTTTAGTATCCGTGTACATGCATCAATCAATTTATGATGATTTGACAGAATATACTGATATAAATGACCAAAAGTGGGTGCAGCATGACACCTTTCGGAAATTTTGACGGGCTAAAAAAAAAACAAACTGTATAATCACACTTAGCAGAACATTTACTCAATAAAGACATGTTTTAATAAAAAAGTTCTATCCACGTGTCGACTTTACGTACGTAAATTAAAAAAAGATTTAGACAGACTTTTATTTGTCTTCCTTCAATCATTATTAATTATTAAGTTTAGAAAATATCTCAGAAGTTGCTCCTAAAAATTTTTATTTTGATCGTTAAATTAAAGTTAACAAAGAGGCCAAATGGGTCAAAATATTGGCTTGACTTGTAGGGTGAAAACTAGAACAAAATTAAATAAATAAATAAACTAAATAAGAACATGCGACGACAATTTGGCGTCAAACTAACAAACTCCAACAAAAAATATTTAAAACTTAATCATCAGATGTTGTTATTATGTTTTTGTTGCAGGCTGAAGTTTCACGTCTCTGTTGTTCAACTAACATTTAACAAAATCTTTGAAATCTTGATTGAGTTTCATTTGTGCCTGCCTTTAACAGAATGTCCATTAAAGTACTCAATCCTTTCTTGGTGGCGTGTCCGGCTCCATACGAAATGACAATTTTATTGGAATGTAATCAAACAACATGGACTAATGACAGCTAAACGCACGACAATATCATTTGGTTGTTGCTGTTGTTTTTATTGTGATGAGGATGAAGCAGTTTAAGGAAGAAAATTACATTAGATTTTGTTTGCCTTCATTTAGTGGACAAAGTAAGTTAGTAAGCGACCAGCTGGTTGGTTGACTGTTAGATTTGTTTATTTTATATTTCGTGACTAAATTGTAACGACTTTTTCCTGTTACATTTCGATCTTCATCAAGCGGTTGTTGGATTTTTTTTAATTGGCAAATATTTAAAAAGTCATTAAAAATCAGTATAAAAGCATAAAACCAAAGAAAGGAAAGCTTGTCTTCAACTTTAAAATAGAAATAATGAGTCTCGTTAAATATATTTTACTAAAAACAAGTAATTATGTTTTAGCATTTTCTTTAGATAATAATGATGACCATAACACTGTTCACGTTCATCTTAGTCTTGCGGCGTTTAAATTAACTTAATTTACTTGAACTGCCACAACAGTTTATTGGTTTTGTTTTTAGAATTTAAAAATTTTAATAAGTCAGCCGAGTTAGTAAATTGTTTTTAAATTTTAGTTAAAAGACAATTTAATATATTATTTACTTTTTACTGACTTGACGACATTTTTTATGTTACTATTATTCTTTCAAATTTCTTCAAAAGTACCTGTTGGATAAAAGTCTAAAGGCAAAATTAGACTTTACTTTCTGTTCCGTGACGAACCAGCTGATCAGTTTCTGTTAAATGGAAAATGTGTATTTTTGGTTTGTTATCACTTTGACGTTCTGTTCTATTCCGTTCGAATCAGTAGAAACTAGAATTAAACGTTAAGTTACTTGAAAGTTGTTTGATAGTGTGTATGCAAAATGAACACAAATCTATTTTTGTTATTGTAATTGTAGTTTTTTTTTTGTTGTGTTGTGTATTGTGTTTTCTTCGTTTATTATAAACTGCTGCATTGTTTTTACAGAAAAACTAATCATTATAATTTAAAAAGCAGAACGGCACGGAACAGAACAGCAACAGAAAGTAAAGACTAATGAGGCTTTAATTCCGAGTATTTTTGGCTAACTTTAATATGCTGTTTTTTTTAAGAAAAAAATTTCTGTGAAAAAATAAATAATTTAATAGAACAATTAATAAAGGTTTATAATATTTTAAAAAATCATCTGGTAGATTTAAGTTAACTCTTTTCAGTTTTTGTCGCAATCAAAATGTGAACGCGAAGTCCACTTAAGTGCCTTTAAGCAAGCAGTTACGGATTTATTTATAAAAATCAATCGAAAAATAAATTTAAATTATAGCTGTCCATCGGGAAGGTATGCTATTTTGTTATGCCGACATGACGTGCTATTTTGGTAAATATTAGTCTTGACAGTTCATATTTCGCAGTCGTGCAGTAGACACGTGGCAAACTTATTATTGAAAAATATTTGGTGCAATATCGCATACAGGTAGGATTACAATGGAATTGCTGCGAGATATCTTATCACAACAACTTATTTCAAAAAATGGAGATGTTAGTGATGCCTCCACGGTCGCCTGATTTGCCTGCTCCGGACTTCTTTTTGTGGGGGTATCTGGGGGTTTATGCAAACAATAGTAATGAAATACTGCGTGAAATGTGTGAAAATGTAATAAAAAATGTGCTCAAAAAGGTTCGCATTTGTGAGGCTAACAGAGGCGGATATTTATGTAATATTTTATTCCATACATACATACATACATAATTGCCGACATTAAATAAAGAATTTATCAATATAAGATCGATTCTCGTTCATTTAAAATTATAAACAAACAAAGTAGTATCAGGTATATTACGGCGGAACCCCGTAATTGCTGTGCGATAGTATCTATTTTATTTTTAAAACCAAATTTTTTCTGTCAGATTATTATTCTTAAAGCTATTTTCTACGTATTATCAATGCATACGTTAATACCACACTGCTGAAAAAAAATAGTACAGTTTTCTGCCCACGAGTTTTTGATTTAACGCTACACTGAGGAGCGTTTTGCGAAACTAGCCGGATATTAGCCAAAAATTAAATTGAAGAAATGTAAATATTTAAGAAATGTAAATTAAAGAAATGTAATATTTAAGTATTTTTTGACAGATAACAAAATTTACTGTTAAAGTTAGTAAAGTTGTATAAATTAAACGTTTTTGTTGACTTTTTACGATTTTAGGAGGTTTACAATATCCGGTACATATTTTGTGGCTAAACCAATTAAGATTTGAATTGATTTTTTTTCTATCAAAGGCTATATTTACTGTTCCTTATTATAATTTTTAGACAAATTTTATTTCTCATTTCAATGATAAAAATTTAGTTCTAAATAACAAAAAATAATTCGTGGGTTTACTTTTATGTAAAAAAATGAAAAGGTTTTGAATAGTAAAAGCAGTCGCAATTCTAAAAGTTTTTTAAATCACTACTTTAGTCCCAATTTTCACTAGGCAATTCTTATCGGCTTATCCCTTTTGCTTGTTGGTGAGGGCGACAAGAGGAAAATAAACGAGTACACAAGCTGATGTACTCGTTCAATTCGTTTTGCTTTCTTATTCGTAATTTTTAGCTGATTAAATTTTATACGTTTTTATATAAAAATTGAAAATTGTTGGTCTTGTTTGTTGTTAAACCGCTAAAACAATAAGCTAATAAGCTAAGAATTGTGAAAACGACAAGGCAAGTTCAAAAAAGAAAGAGTGATAAGTTTATTAATAAGAATTGCTTAGTGAAAATTGGGACTTAATACTGTAAAAAAAAAGTTACGCAATTTGCGCCATTTTTTTGCGACTTTTTTTATTTCACATTTTTTCGTTTTTGCTCATCTTGCATAAGTAGATACGAGTAAAAACCTTTTTGTCAGTCAAAAATGTTTTACTTTTTAATAATTGTATATGTATGTTTACTTAGTCATACTTCAAGTAGATTAGCAACATGTTAAAAAGATGTTGTAAGTGAAGAAAAAAAGATTTAGAACTGATTTAGAACTAATATTAGATGTGCCAAAAACTGGGCTTGGAAGCACCACTGATGGTAACTCCATCCCAAGTTAGCTGCAGAAATAACTGGAATTGATTTTATCTACTAAACCAATGTTATTATTAGCAGTAATTTGGGCTGTTATGGGAAGAAGCGGCCTTAAATTTGGAAGAGATCTTTGAAGAAACAGGTGAAGAACAACAATGCCACTCATCATTATCGAAGAGCAACGGAGAAGTCGTTTTAAAAAAATTTTTTTGTTACTGTTATAAATCAGCTTTACTATGGATAAATTAATTCTTAACCTCGATATATAAAAAAGGTTAGAAAAAAATATTTTTCGAAAATTAAAAAAAAATAAATAATTAAATATCATAGCTGCCCATAATAATTAAAAAATTGAATTTTAATGATATTGTGACGTGTGTATTATTCTTTTAATACTTCAATTATTTTTAATGTAATATTTCATGTCAGCGGCCACAAATGCGGGCGGGGCAAAAACTTAATTTTAAAGTCTCCTTAATGCAGGCTTAGGTTCTTGAACTTTTGCAACAAAAAGTAATCTTCTATGACAATGTGATAATCTGAAGAGTATATAAGAAGTAATTTTCTACAAAAGTTCCGAGCAATCAATATTTCAATAGACTGTACTTTGCGTCTTTTTTCAAAAGACAAAATAAATTAAGCTGAGGCAAAGCAAATTAAATAAAATATTTCTTTATCTTTTCAATATGAAGCGACATATTCCAATTTAGATCTAACGAAAAAAAAACACCAGTTCAATTCAAATGTGTACCACTACAGATACGAGCTCTTTTGTCGAAATGTCTCATGCTTAAATATTGCTTAACAGCACCTGCCTTTTATTTGGAAGAGAACCATTAAAAAAACATACATGACCAAATCTGATTACTAAGCAGAGCAGAAATTTAATAGTTTCATAACTTGTACAGCACAATTATTGCTTTGTGTTTGCAAGACTTTTATTTCTACACTTTTTTTACTTGTATAATTAAATTACAATAATAAAAAATATTGTAAAAAAATATTAGCCGGCAAGTCCCGATACTGCTTAAAGTTTCCCCATAATAGCCCCAATAATTAATCAGGGCTGTTGAAATCACTTAAAAAAAATTTGATTTTTAGAGTAGAGATAAATCCCATAATATGACAACACTGAATGTGTTTATAAATTATTTTCATTACTTTAAAAAATAATTTTTAAGTCTTTATAATATTTTAATTCAGCATTTAACGTTTTTACAACATTAGCCACGGTCGCCATTTAAATTGAGCTTCGTCTCCCTCTTAACAACAACTAAATATTTTTTTTTTCAATTTTAAAACAACAACACACTTGAAACGTCATGCTATTTTGATTTTAATTTCAAGTATTTTCAAATGTAGACATTAAAACTCTTCAAACAAATCAATGGCGAAGTGAAAACTTTAAGTTGGAATGAGAAACAACGAACAAACAAAACGAAAAACAATAATGAACGACGTCATTAACAAAATGTGAATTAAAATCATTAAAATCACAAAAATTCGTCAACCCTTAATAATTCCAAAAATCAAAAAAATATATTAAATCATAATGAAATATGGCAGGACACTTAAAGGCCAACAAGTAAATTTGCATTAAATAAAAGCGTCATCAACGCAATCTCAAAATTCTCAAAGGATATAATAAAAACTCACAAACAAACATACACACTCTCACTCAAACTAGTTTTTTCGTTGTGCCACTTAAACTGAAATGCCATGCAAACATCACAGCGCAGGGTGAAAGGATGCCTGACTGCCATTTTTAATATTTGTATACAAAAGATGAGATTTTACAAAAATTAGAATCACAAAGCTTGAATTTGAATCTGCTATGAGTAATTTTTTTGTTCAACATTTTCTACATCAAGTTGTTGATTGTTTGCTTTTTATTAAAATTAAAATAAAAGCATGAATTTACGTACAAAAGAACACATAGAATAATATATTTTCTGTATATAATATGTTGTATACATTTTTTTCTCTTTTAGTGTGTGTGTTTGTTGTATAAACAAAGACAGTACTTGTTTAAACATGTCAAAAGGATAAATGTCTAGTACTGCGTTTTCTTTTCAGGTCTCCGCTTAGTTTTTTTTTTTTTTGTGTTTTGCTTTTATCAACACATTTACTCTTTTGAATATGAAACTCTTTGACGTTCATTCACTATCCTTTAAACACTTTGCACAGTGCACATTTTGGGGGTGTGAGTGATCAAAAATTAGAATCTGTTTTTGCCAACGAGAATTTAAATTATCCAATGACCAAAAAAAATTAAAATTTTTATTAAAAAATTAGTTGGATCTTTTTATTATTAGCACGTTCCGGTCGAATTAAGTATTCGATTTCTTTTTTCCACTTTCTTTTTGTAAAATTTCCAAATGAGAGAAGGCCACTTGCTAAACTTCGAAGTTAGAAACGATAATGTTGCCTGGTAGAAAAGAAGAAAAAGAATTAAGTACGACCGACTACCGAAAAAGCGGAAGATAAGGAAGATAAATGATTCTAATTATATTGTTAATTGAAGTATTTTTATTTTTTATAGAAATATTTGGACTGTATTATCCTTGAACCTATCCTTTTAACTTTTCTTGTTTTTTTATTTTGGTTAGCAGCTATATCCTGCTATGCAGAATCTTATATACCTTTCACCATATATGTAAATCTAGTTTAGCAAAGTAAATCCAATCAAAAAGACAAATATTGGGGTGACAGAAAATTAAAAAAAAAAATTAAGTACTCTATACAATTTTACATACAAAAGTCATCGGCACTTAATGGGTTAAGCATTTTTTTAAAATTTCAGTACTTCATGAAATTTGACTTTATTTTCGGCTTTTTGGTTCTTTTTAATTAGTTTCTCAACATTTTTAGAAAGAAAAATTATTTACAAATGTATGGGGACGTTTTCCAAAGAAAACAAGAAAAATTAGACGCTAGCAGAATGAAATGCAGCATTTTTTGGACCGCCACATCGTTCATCAGTATTCTTTGCATCTATCTACCTTATGTTATGTACATCATAAACATCATATATATATAATCTTAATGTTAATTTAGTGAGACGAAGTTTAGACACAACTTAAAGCTTTTTTTTTGTCGTTCTCTTTGTAACTCGTCTTGTACATTTGTTGTTGCTTTTTGTGATAGCCATTGGATAGCGACGAAATGCAACTTTTTATTTTTAATTATGCATACTTATTTGCTCACAACAGCTGTTTTAGTATCATATTCACTGTTACGAGTTATGTATGAATATAAATACGCAGTGCTTAGCGTTTATTTTAATTTTTTTTCCTGGTTGGGAAAAAATTAAAAATTTATTTTTTCTTCTGGTTGGGAAAAAATTAAAAATTTCTTCCTTAAAGAGCTCTTCAAAACTTTTAAATGATGCCCATATTGATATTTTAAAAAATATGGTGCACAATCGTACTTTTCTATGAAAAGTTCAAAGACCCATAACACGGAAAATATGTACGAACTTCAATATTTTCATTTGATGTTTGTTTTCTCATTTTTTTAATTCTCTATCGTCCCATACATTTGATTTTTTGATTGGAATTACTTCACTAAACTAGATTTGTTACAAATGGTGTTTTGTCTACTGCCTTAAAGGACATGGACCGATCTTGAAACTATGACTGATCGATTGGCGTATTTAAATTTTCTCTAGCTCAATTAGTGCCTAGGTAAAGTTGATGTCAACCCGAACACATACAAATAGACGGACATCGCTCAATCGACTTCGCAAATATATGTATATATTTGATGTAGTCGGAAAAGAATATTGTAAGAATTACGCACGGACTGACAAACTTAGTTACACCTTTTTTCACCTGTAATGAAGAGTATAAAAATAAGCTTACTAGAAATTAACAAGGCGAATTCATAACAAGTATACTCACTGCGAAAATAGATACAACACTGCGATAGAAACATGTACATTTTGTTTTCGGCTGTCAAAAGCAAAGGAGATTATAACTTTTGACACTTGAAGAAGAAAAAATCACAATAGTCATCTTGGCTTTTAAGGCCAGCTGTTATTAAAACGCCTTGAGAAATTAGCTGTAAATTTTAAGCCTATTATTAAGTTTTCCTAATTTTGTTTAAAAAAACACACTGTGCGTTGTGCTTCAAGTACGTTTGGGTGCTCAGTCCTGAATGGTGCTTGTGTTATTTTGTGTTGTTTTTATTAATAATAAGCAAGCATGAAATTAACTTGATGGAATTTATATTTTTGTTGGCCCATTTCTATAATTAAAGAGTACTGTACTAAAAATATATTTTCAAAGGTACTTTTTAAACGCAGTTTTAGGTACTTTTCCTTAAACGAAACTAATTAAGGAGTATAATATTTTCTCAAAAAAATAGTCTTTAGGAAATTGTCCTGGTTTCAAGAAATATTTTCAGAAAGTATTCTGTATTATAATTTTTAATTTAAGACCTTTACATATTATTTTTTAGTCCAAGCCAACAATTCGCTTAGAAGATTTTTGTGAGTAAATTTTTTATTAGAATTAATAGCTTTTTGCACAGTTACAGAACATTAGACTTTAATTCTCGTTTTATAGGCTACCAATTTATCACCTTTTCACTAAAATTTGCTAAATGAGGTGCTAGCTTGAAACACAGAAACACCACATTAATTAAAAACAAAGAATGCAAACGAAAGTTGCCAAAAAGATATGGTAAAATTAGAGGCAGGCGTGTTTACCCTCTGCGTCAAAAGGCATGTACCGATCTTGCTGATTTGAAATAGAAAAATTTTATGTCTAATCGATTGGCGTATTTAAATTTTCTTTAGCTGATCTTGTGAGTTTGCAAAGTTGATACAAACACGCAAAGAAAAAACATGGTTGACGTAACCATAATCTAAGAGCAACATATTATGGTTGTATTATATGGTTGTTAACAAAACATAGTATTGTTACATTAAAGTTAGTGTTGCAACCATATTTTGTCTAGCATAACAATAACATGGTAAAATCTAAAAATAGTTATGTTATAATATAAACAATAAATGGTTAAATTATGACATTATCATATGGTTGAAAATGTCATGTTATATAATTGAATTATTATTATTATTATTATCGATTTGTTACAAAAGTTATTCAATAACATAAATGCACAAAATAAACAATTCATTATATAATTAATTCATATATAATTAAAAGGCTTAAACATATAGGCTACAAGAGTCATTTGTAAAAAAATATATATAATTTATAAGCACAAATAAAGGCATCTTATCTGCATACATTCCCATATGAATATCCATTTATGGAGTAAACGTGATATTCTCGTATTGAAGATATACGGTACGTAATGGTACTTCGGTACTGACTACACATTTATCCAAGACTTCTAATACGTTAATCTGGCATCTGGCAACGATTGTTGATGTATAATATGATAGCTTTAAATAAAAAAATACGTAAATGGTTTCACAATTGTGCTTATAACACCAAAATAAAGATTTATATGCTAACATACATACATATGTATATTTCAACTATTTTTGAAATGCTTTGCTTACCTTTTTATTTGTTGTCATATTTTCTGTATTATTTTTAATTGTTTATTTTGTACATACATTTTTATTTTTTTAACAATGAAAACACTTTCAACTTTAAGCTGACAAAAAATTACTAAATTGATAGAGAAACATTCTGTCAAGACCAAGAACGTTATTTTGTTTGCTTTTAATCATACTCTGATTAATTTTATATTATTATGGTTAAATATATTATATTATTTTTAATAAGTTACAAGACTTTGGTCGTAGTTCAAATTTTTTTACGCTAAACCAACCATGTTGTATTTTTTGTGCACAGTAACCATATAATGGTTAAATATCAACAAAAACGTGTTTGTTGTGACTGAAGTACTGCTGAAAACAACTATAATTTGTTCTCTGCAACTTTACAATGTTACAAAGAACATATTATGGTTATTGTGACCATATCACAACCATGTTTTTTCTTTGCGTGAACACGAAAACGGACGGATAGACGGACATTGCTCAGTCGATTTCGCTATATATAAGAACTCAGAAATTACAAACAAAATGGCAAACTAAGTTATACCATTTTTGCTTGTGGTGAAGGGTATAAAAAAAGCTTTTAAAATAATTGTATGTGTTCTGGCTACCGCGATGTTTCGAAAGCACATGTAAACTATATTCTCGATGAATACAAATTTGTTTCTTTTTGATATTCTATTTCTTTCAAATTTTTTATTAAAACAATATCTTTAAAACACAACTAAGAGAACTTATGCTGAAACTGTTAAATGTAAAACTGCCGTCAGATTAGTCAAATCTTTGAACAATAACTATTTTTACAAATATTTGTTCAATCTCTTATGACACGTATCATTACATACGATGGTTTATTATATAATAAACGACGACTTAAAATTTTTTAAAATTAAAATTTTACTATATATTCCACAGTTTTGTAGACATTGTTAAAAATTTTCCACCTACAGAAATAAAAAGTACTGACAACTGTCTTAGTACTTTTATACCGGTAGAATTGGGTGCTTTCACAACTGTATCTATATTTTATCTACGAAATTATCTATTTTTACGAAAAAAAAGTATCTATATTGGAACCAAGATTCTAAGGGACCTTCTCACAAAATTTTTTCAAATCCATCCAGACCATCTGATTGTTTTTCAGCTTACACAATCTACCCAAAGAAAAAGTCTGGGCTGTTTCGTGCAGAAAGAAGAATTTTAAGTTCGGGAACGCACCTATAATCTCTACAATAACTGCGACTATCATTTGATCCATTAAATGACAATCACTGATGATGAAAATATCCATCATTGCGTAGAAAAAAGTTTCTATCACATTCTTAAATTGGAAAATTAGGAAATATTATATGTAGCCATTAGTGTTGCCAGTGACTTTTTTTTAACACATATATAATGCAAATTTCGCGTGATATTTGAAACAGATTTAATAAGAACACTTTTTGTAAGCTGGATTTTGGAATTTTGCTAATCAGGCTAGAACTTATATTTAATAACCAAAAAAAATCAATTCAATTAAATACCAAAAGCAGTACAACGGCAACGCCGTTCAGTATAAAATAATTACAAATGTGTTATATAAATTTTGCTCACTTATTTCTTACCGTGTCCTGTCCAACTTTCGCTAAGCGTCCGCCATGAAGCTGAGTTTTGATTTTTATGCAATAATAACTTTCTTCAATACTTTTCTGGAGGATAATTTCAAGAAAGGTTTTTTTCTAATTAAAAGGGCTTTTTCTTCCTTGTTAAACAATATTTGTCAACAAATACTCGACCGATTAATTAAATTTTTCATATTTTACATTTTCCGGGGCCCTTTTAAATACTCTTTATTCTACAAATTATTTAAATCCCACACTTAATTTTAACTTAAATACATATTTGCAGAGGTATGGATATTTCCGCAACAACAATAATGACGATGTCCTCTAACTACCTCCCATTCCATAGGGAAATAAAAGCGGATATATAAGTGTATGAGTACGTGAAAGGCTGAGTGCGTTTGCTTTTGTGGTTGTTTGCTGTTGCTCATTAAAAACAATTTCTGCATAATGAATGTTGTCATTGAAAGCTTTATTTTTATACATATGTACATACATCTCCTCTAGTACATTTTAATAAAAATGAATTTTTGAATGATTGTAAAACAACCACCAACCATCAAACTGAAAAATTAATCATAATAAAAAATAAAAAATTCAAAATCCCGTGAAAGGGTGCCATTGCCCAGAAATTTATGTCAATGAGAAATTTTATATTTGATGAAAGAAAAAAATACCACAATTACAACAACATAATTTCAGCAACAGGATTCATATTTCACTACCGACAACAACAAAAACAGCAGCGACAATAACAGCTATGTATGAAGATTATTAATTTTGATATAAGAAAGCATGTTCCCATCATTGTCCTCATAACCACCACCAACCTACAACAAACGTAATTCTCATCATCGTCGTCACGATGAGCAGCTCATAGCAAAAAAAACACCGCTTTTGAATTTAATAAAAAATATGATTTTCTGTGCTGCAAGTTTTTTTTTAACAAATGTTTATATGCTCAAGATATAGTTGTACAACTAAATGCAAGATACAACTTAATACACTATGAAAATTTACCCTTTAATTTATGTTATTAATATGGAAGTGCAAGCATAAATTTTTATGGGTGTATCTGTGTGTTTACAAGGACTTTCATGTGTTGTTTTCTTTCCTTTTTTTTTTTTGTTGTATAAGGGTAATTTTTAAATAGCACAATTTTCATATAAATATTTTTTCTTTTAAAATTGTTCGTCATAACAACTAATGACGTTTGGCAATTTACAATAATTAGTATTCTATGACAACAGCAACAACAATTGTATGTCTTTTACAATTTGATTCAAGTGCTGAGTTTCACCCTTTTGTGAAATTAAAAACAACAAAAGTGGAAAAAGGGATTTATGCAAATGCTATTGAAAATGTCAAAAGCATGTCATTGGTTCGAGTATATTTTCTTAGGATTTAAGAAAAACATGACGGCTTCCCTTTTACAATTTTACAACTTTTAGTAGTGCTAGACAAATAGACGTCAAAGGATGCATATTTATAATTTTGATCTTTAGGGGGGTTATATAAACCATAGCCTGGTAAAGATATGTTTTTAAAAATTAATAATTTTGAAAAAAAAAATAAGAAAAAAAAACTAAATAAATAACAAAAATATAAAAATAGCATTTGTGATAAGATTTCGAATTGGACAGACACTACACAGGAAACGGTATTAATTAAAGAGTTTAAATCTTGTATCATAAAACTTGTCCATCTCTAGATTTGAAATTTTTATTAAAAATTAGTTGAAAAAAAATAACGATTTTATCTTTTACTTTTAAGCATCAGTTATTTTATTGGAATTAAAGGCACCCTATCTTAAAATAAATACTAGATAAACTTAAGCGAGTAAAATATTTATTTCTTAATAAAACTTTAAAAATTATGATTAAATATAAACAAGGTAAGAATGCTATATTCGTTTGGCCATATACATATGTAAATCTAGTTAAGTAAAGTAACTCAAATCAAAATAAAATTTATCGGGGTGACAGAGAATTAAAAAATAAGAAAAAAAAAATTAGGTACTATATATAATTTTATTTAAAAATGCCATCGGCTCTTATGGGTGAAGCATATTAAAAAAAATTAGTATTTCCTGAAAGGTCTCTTTAAAAACTTTTAAATGTGCACAATCATATTCTTCTATTAAATGTTCAGAGACCCATAACGCGGAAAGTATAGGCGAACGGCAATTTTTTCACACGATGATTGTTCTAATTTTCTTATATTTGTTTTCTTTTTGTATGGATTTACTTCAGTAAACTAAATTTGTTCCATATATGGAAAAATTAGGGGCATTTGGCGTGTTTTGACAGCTGCCTCGTAGGACATAAACCGATCTGTCTGATTTTCAATAACAAATTTTTCAAAAGTATGTCTGTTCGCTTGGCGTATGATTCAATTATGATGCGAACAATATTAGTCAAAACCCAACTTCCAAAAAAAAAGAAACTAACAAATTGTTTGATAAAAGATTACTTGACTATTATTAGTAGATTGCAATTAACCTGTTAACTGATTCTGTCGTATATGTATATGCGTCAATTTCAAAAGTTCACTTTTTATTTAATGTCGCATATGTGCGTCATGCTAAAAAAAAAAATGCATTTGCTATGAAATTTTAAGGTAAGCAGAAAATAAGAATTC
The DNA here is from genome assembly GCA_916610165.2 of Gymnosoma rotundatum. Lineage (NCBI taxonomy): Eukaryota > Metazoa > Arthropoda > Insecta > Diptera > Tachinidae > Gymnosoma > Gymnosoma rotundatum. Next base: position 102,687,266 of record OU744340.1, read on the forward strand.
CCCTGTAATTTTGATATTATAATGTAGTTATTAACACTGAATTTGCTGATTACCGTTATCATAAGCGTGAGTTATGAAGAATTCTAACATTTAGCGTCAAGTTAGTTGTTAGCAGTGCAGCGGCGATCACAGTGCAATCAGTGTAGTTTTGGAATTTTTTTTTTTCAATATTTGATTCAATAGCTAAAATTCAAGGTATTATAAAGAAGAATGAACAATTTGGATGTAAACTTTATTTCTTAACATACTCCCCTAGATGGATGTCTCCCAGAAAAATGAAAAAAAATATTTCGTCATATGGATTTGAATTTATATTATTTTGTTCATAAAATATCTAATAAAGTTTCATATTTTTGCATAAATCAGTTTGTAATTATAAAACTTTTAATTTTAAGTTAAACCAAATTTAAAAATGTTACAGTTTTTCAACTTTTATAACGTATAGTAACTTATTATGCTCATGTCGTAAACACGCGTCTTTGCTTGAAATGAATTCAGCACATTAAATCGAGCTTGCAAAGAAAAACTAATCAGTTAACAGGTTAATAACATAATTTTTTTTATTAAATTTTTTGTTGTTTTTTTTTTCTTGCTTTAAGTCATAAACAAAAATTGCATTCATTCTATAATAAACCTTTAAGCTACAGAAAAAATTTTATTTGTATTTCTTTACATTTGTCAAGTAATTGTATATTTGAATTAAACATTTTATAATACTGAACACAAACTGCACAAGTTTTATTTAATCTGGCAAATTATAAATATTTTATTTCTCTGCAAATACAAAATGAAAAAAACTTAAATTTGTTGGAGTATATCTCTCTTGTACATAAAAGGCATCAATCAATAAATTAAATAGCTTCACTAAATATTTTAAGTTTTGTGTAGAAAAGTTAGTAAGACCGATGTTAGGGTGTCATGTTGAGAGATGACACAATATATTACGCATGGATACAAATGAATATACATTTACGTTTATAAGCACTGAGTGACTGTAATTTGAAGGAAACTCAATTTTTTATTATTATTTAAATGGCAACAATTCACTATTGTCGCTTACAGATATTTCTGATGACTTGGTACGAGCTAAACATTTGCTACATATAAAAAATTACAAACTTTAAGATAGGTAAGTAAAAGCTAGCTTAGTTACTCATACAACAAGCAATAGAGAACTCATACCGTATGTGTATTCTACAACATAGTTTTGATTGAGCAACAAAAAAATACGAAGAGAATAATAAACGAGTTAAAAAAATATTTAAAATCGATGACAAACGTAAATAAACAGACACATTCATAAAAAAAAACAAATGCAATGCCAAAGTCTAAAGGTAGCTCACCAAAACATTGGTTTGGTTTTCCTTTAAGCAATAGCCCAGAAAACAAAATCTGATAAAGTACACTTTTTATACCCTTCACCAAAAAAAGTGGAAAAAGCGTAATACTAAGTTTGTCACTCAGTTCAAAATTTTTAATATCCATTTCCGATCCCCTAGAGTATTTATATTCCGAGGTCTTATGGATAGCGAAGTCGATGGAGCGGTATTCGTCTGTCCGTCCGTGTTCGGATTAAATTCAACTTTGCCAAGGGACTAGTAAGCTAAAAAAAATTTAAATACGCCAAACGATCAGACATAGTATCAAAAACTTTTCTATTGAAAATCAGCTAGATCGGTCCATTTCCTTCGAGCCAGTGGGTATAACACCATGCTTGCCTCTAATTTTTCCATACCATTTGAAACAAATCTAGTTTAGTGAAGTAACTCTAATAAAAAAATAAAAAGTAATGTATTTAGCGATAGAGAATTTAAAAAATAAGAAAAAAACATCAAGTGAATAAATTGGCTCTCGCCCATATTTTCCGAGTTATGGGCCTCTGAACGTTTCATAGAAAAGTACGAAAGTTTTGAGGAGATTTTTAAAAAAATACAATTTTTTTTTTCAAAATGCTTAATACTGAAACAAGGTTCTAAGGGACCTCCTCTCAAAATTTTGTTAAAATTTTTCCAGTAGTTTTTACGTGATGGGAACACAGACAGACAAAAATTCCAAAAAAGGCTCTTTGTATTACATATCGATTATTATCTACACTTAAATTAAAGCTTTCAAAAAACATTCCATGTACAGAGATGAACTCGTTATAGTTTTATATGTATAGATTTAACTATATCTCAACCACCAGATTATAATAAGTTTATTCCTTAAAAACTTACAAAATAAAATAGCTAGGGATTGAATATTGATTTTTTATAGGTCACAGCCTTGACTCTACTTTGAGTGAATTAGTTAATGTTACAAATAAACACAAACATTAATGACAGTTAGTTTAATTTTTGCAGTGTTTTGTTATGTTTATTTGTAAAAAATGTTAAGACAAGAAAAATTGATAAAATAAAATTAATGGTTAGAAAATAAGTTATTTACTTATAAATTTGAACACAAAATATTTTTCTTTTCTAAATCTCTATATATTATTTCGCATTGTTGTTTTACAAATTCATAAAATTTGAATTATACCTTTCTTTTTTAAACCTTTCCTTTAAACCTTATGTTGAAATCTTCTGTTGAGGAAGCAGAACTGCGTTAATTATATTCGATACTTTAAGAAGACACCTTTTTTACACTTCTAACAGAAGCAAATTCAACACTACCAGAATACTCAATTTTAACCCTTCTTAGAGACGCTATATAATTCCGCAATAGTTGTATCACTGTAGTTGCATGTTCCTTCCCGACTGGAGATACAATTTAAGTCAGAATTCGATGTTATTTTCGATACATTTTTCAATATAAAATGCTTGCAGGGATAGGATGAATATTTTGTTTAGTGTTTGTAGATTGTTAACATGTTTTTGCATATTTAAACAATAAAGAAAAGAGAAATAGTAGTAAAATTACAAACAATTGAGAAAAACCAACCACGCTTTTTATAATTTCTGATTGCCTGGTAAGTACGCAGACTATCAAACATTTAAACATACATAATTTTTTTTAGTTTGTTGTTGTTGTTTTATTTAACATAAAAGTAAGTAAGACAGAATTAAAAATAACAAAAAAGAAAATACTTACTTAGCTTTCTAAAATTACTGTTGACTCGGTCCCAGTTAGCATTATTGATCATATTCGAGTCTTTTTTGACTCCTCGACACGATTAAAATAATCGATTATGCGCTCGTTTTAGAGTCGAAAATGATTGTTTTGTCGGTAGAAAATGGTACCCTAGCCGCGACTCTTCTAAACGAGTCCCTTATGACTCTTGTTTTCGACTCATTTTCTATACTATTTTCAATCGTACTTGTAATCAAATACGATACTTTTTCGAGTCAACTTTTAATCATATTACTAGCCGTATGCGAGTCTTTTTCGAACCATATTATACGAACATTTCTAATATATTTTCTCAAAATGAAAAATTGCAAACAACGGCTTGCTTATTTTTTATAACACGCCGTATTGACGAGCCATTGATTTGTTCAAACATTAAACAATTTCATGTCCGCACATTAAAATGGCTATTGTAGACCATCGTTGTCGATGTCATGTCGGCTTCAAACAGCGAGAAAACGAAGCAGTTTTCTCCACGCAGACAAACATGAACAAATGTTTGTAACCTATTCTGCTGACGTTTTGTTCATGTGCGAACAAATCAATTGCTCGTCAAGGCGTAGTGTTACATTCGTTAGCATGTAATTCCTAATTTTCTTAAAATTCAAATTTTAAAAAATGAATTTAAAAAAATTTGAAAAAATTTATTTTACATTTGTGTCTCTATTTTTTTACGAAGTGACATATGTATGTATTTTTACGAAAATTAAAAAATAAAAATAAAATATGTATTTGAATCATTTTTTCATCGTTAGGCTGCATTAAATATGTCTCCAAAATAATTCTGAAAACAGTCGAATTTCAAGCATTTGCTTTTTGTACTTTTTGTTTTTTTAGAAAGTCGCTTTCTATGCGTTTGTCGGAGTTATATTCGAGTCTCTTTTTAAACGCATAACTGATGAATCAGTTTTAAGTCATCTTGGGTAGTCTTAAAAGGCTCACTTTGGTGATTTTTGTAAAAACAATCTTCCAAATGCTAACTGGGGTAATTCTATTAAAAATTTCGGTAAGTTATGATACCCTGAATGTGTGTGTATGTAAGTAACAATTACTTACTCAATAACTGCATGTACATACATACTACTAATGTGTTATAGTAGTTATAGTTGTTGTCAGTTGGTTTTTTATTTTTATCATATAACAATGTTATGAAATAAATTAAATACAAAGTACTTTTAAATTATCATTTTTGTAACCAATAGATAGGACCACGCTTACAGCAAATGCTATTGTAAACTAAATAATTGTTAGCTTAAGAAACAAGGTACTTTTATTTAAGCTACTAGACTCATTTTCATATAAATATTTATTCTTTTTAGACCCTTTACTACAGGTTGGAAAAAGGGTACGTCTAACTTTGTCATTCCGTTTGTAATTTCTACAATATTCATTTCATATATTCTTAGTTCTCATGCATAGCGCTTGTCCTTTCGTGTTAGTGTTGAAATCAACTTTGCCAAGGCACTAGCTGTGTTAGAGAAACTTAAAATATGCCAATCGATCTAATATAGTATCGAACATTTTTCTAGTGAAAATCATCAAGATTGTTCTATATCCTTCGAGGCAGCAAGCAAACATCACTTCAGCTTCTAATTTTTCCATATATTTTTTTTAACTTTTTTTTTATTCCTGCATGTGTTTGTTGTTCATGATAAAAAATTGGTGATCATTCACCTGATACCTTATCCTTTACTAAGTTGGGACAACTGCCACAAACAAAACTTTGATTTTTCGAGCAAAAAAATAGAAAACAGAAGAGAAAAACTTTATGGTAGGAGAGAATTTCTTATGCTGATTTTCATTTATTCTATTTTAAATGAAATCTGCACTATGGTACATGTGGTTATATGGTAAAGGGTAAGTTTCGGCATAGCCGAATATAGCAATTTAACTACCTCAATAGGAATATTCGTACCACGTCCTTCAATTGCAGCCCGTTTTTTGTTCGACTATGCGCAATAATAACTGCGGTAATCGTTCGTTATTTGAACACTTTGCTTATTGTAGTTTCCTAGGAACTTAAAAGCAATTTTTCACTGATCCAATCTAGACTATTTTTGGCTCGACAATGCACACTAATAAAAGAGTCACATATACAAAATTTAAGACTCCAACCACCATTGTCCGCTGTTTGATTAATAATGTATTAAAGACAACAACGTGTTAGTACCAAATTTCGAAATTATTATTCTGTATGATGCCACACCCACTTATCCAATTCTTCACATATAACTAATAATTTGCATTGCCTATAAAGTCGTTTATAACAAATTCTTTAGTTTCAACGGTTATCAAAACATAAAAATAAAAGAAATATTTACTTTTTATGGTAGGTACTACGCCCACTTATCGGATTTCGCCCACTTTCTGACTGGTGATTTGTATTGACTATGAAGCTATTTTAATAAAAATTTAAAGCCTATTTCTGTTACAATTTTTAAGATATGAAGAAATCAATATTTACTTTGTTTGAGCGTGGCTCCGCCCAGTTATTTTTGTACCCTTCACCACAAAAAGTGGAAAAAGGGTATAACTAAGTTTGTAATTTCTACAATATTCATTTCCGACACCATAAAGTATATATATTCTGACTAGCGAAGTCGTTTGAGCGAAGTCGGTCTGTCCGTCTGTATTAGTGTTGAAATCAAGTTTGCTGAGACACTAGATCAGCTAGAGAAAATTAAATACGCCAATCGATGACACATAGTGCCGAAAGAGGTGCTATTGGAATTAGCATGATCGGTCCATGTCCTTCAAAGCAGCTGGCAAAACACCACGCCTACGTCAAATCTTTTCATATCATTTGGAACAATGAAATAACTCCAATCAAAAAAATAATTATGTTTTTTGTTTTTTTTTTAAATTTATATAGCCTATAATTCCTTGCAAAGAGATACCCTAAAAATTTTAAGAAAATCCGTTCAGACTTTTCAATTGTTATTTAAGAAACAACAAGAATTGAAACAAAAGCAAAACAGATTTCAATAAAAAATTATCTGATCAAATCTGTATGACAATTTGTTGTAAAATCTAGTAGTAGCCGTAGTAGTTGCAAAAATTTTAACGTTCTTGAAATTCTGTTCTCCTAGTACCCTTTAAATTTTTAAAATAAACTAAAATCAGCAACTACAAAATCAGAAAACAAAAAAAAAAAAAAAACATTCCAAACAGCTTTTTATACTTAAAGTAGTTACTCTTTGCCTGATTATATTTCACGAGTTTCATTTTCTCTAATCCAAACAACATCAAAAATAATTTAAAAACTTGCTAAATAAAAGACTTAAAAAACCACGGACAGAGTTTTTGATTTAATTTATTTTTATTTATGAAAACGAGACTTTTTGCAGATTCCCGAAAATAAAGACTACAAAAACTAAAAAAAATCTATTTAAAAAAATTATTTTAAATGCTGTTATATTTTAGTTTTGTTGCAATTTCATCAGAGACTTATGGTCGCCATGATACCTCATATATTGGTATTAAGAAATGATTAACTTTATTAAATAAAAGAACCTGTTTGAATGTGAAAATAAATAAATATTAAAGTAGCATTGTCAATTTTTATTTGTTTAATAGTGCAACAAGCGTTTTGGAGCCGATTATGTATATTACTTTTTGAGGATACTTAGCCCACCAGGTTATTTCAGAATGATTGTATTTGATAAATAAATCCAAAAAGTCTCTTATAGAATGAACTGAATTTCAATTTGAAGTTGCTGTTAAGATACTCAAAACACCAGCCTAGGATGTTTAATAAAGAACATATTAACTTACGTTAGATATAAAAGACATTCATTCTTAATACATCCCGAAAAGCATTCTATTCTAAAAAATTAATATATTTGTCCAAATCATTAAAAAAAAAAACAATGGTAAAATTTTAACACCTCATTTAAACAAACAACGAGTGTTTAAAATTTTGAACAAATAATCTCGTTTTTTTTCTCAACAAGTGTTAAGGGATCAATAAATTGTATGCACTTGATTACAATTACACTTAACAGGACAATCAAAGTAAGAAAATACAAAGAATACAATACAAAATTAAGAAAATCATAATGCAAACAGACATAATTATTCGAAAGCAAAATATCAAAATTTATGAGACCACAAAAATATTTAACCAAACATTCAGATAAGATACACAAAAAAATACAATGTCCTTTAAATAATATGTAAACACTTATCAACAAATCAAATACCAAAAGGATACTGGAGGCTTAATTTAAGAAAAATAACAGCATGAAAACCTAAAACTCTCGTAGGCAGTGACTTTTTGAGAACAAAAGCAACACTTGAAATACAAAAACTTTTAAAAGAAAGTGAAAAAACACTTGTTGTCACACACAGTCATGTTATTACTAAAAATAAATAAAATTATTGTAAGAGATTAAGGACAAAAA